>OY804583.1:96153490-97645309 GCA_963680875.1 Bathymodiolus brooksi
GCATCAAGTCAAATTTTAAAGTCGGTATATGCTTTAATTAGAAACATATAAATAACAATAAAAACATAAGCTCGAAAGAGCTTTTTTTAAATTGACATACAAATTACACATACAGGTATATATATATATATATACACCCACAAAAATACATGGACATACATATAAAAATTCAAGCATAATTAAAATGCAGCAGCAGATAATTAAGTTATACGCACTACGAAAACAAGCACTACCCTAAAAAAGTAGGGATTAAAATACAAAATAAAGCAAGCGCATAAGCAGAGCCATGCAAGAAATATATGTATAGCAAAGCGAAAACAAAAATTTTAAATGCACATCACTGAGACATGGCACGGAAAACCTTGCGGAATTAAAGTTCAAGGAACAAAAAGAACACGAGCACCCATCCCCATCCCATTTGCTTATCAAGTTTTTTAAATTATTTAAACTTATTCCCTCACGCAAGTCATTTGGAAGTTCGTTCCACAATTTTGCTGCACCATATCTCAGTGAATGCAAACCATACCTGGTGGTGTTAACTCTTGGTATGCTGACAGTGTTGTTGTATCTAAAAGAGTAAGAACTTTTCTTTATAGTTACTAAATCATGTAAATATACAGGAGTTTGTTTATTTATTATCTTAAAAACATCTATAGCCATGGAACGTAACCTCCTTAATCTCAGTGAAGGTAACTGTGATTTTTCAAGTAAATTTTCATAGGAGCTGTCTGAATCGTTATAAATGAACCTTAAAGCCCTTTCTAGTATTTTCTCTAATTTCTTTGTGTTACTTTCGCCACAAAAAATTAGACAGTGCTATTTGATACATTTACCAATAATGTCTCATTTTTATATTTATTTTTATTTCTAATTTAACATTTATTTAAATGTGTAGCCCTATTGTGTATTTATATTATTGTTATTGTACTTTTATTAATTTATATGTAGGATTTCCATTCTTTTATGCATGTAGTTTCATATGTGCAATCTTCTGGTTCTTTTGTGCCGTACATGGACCGTCAAAAACCTTTTTTTGAAATTGTAAAGTCGCTATATTGTTTCGAGATTTTATTTAATTAGACATTGATAAAGTCCCTCGGTGGGACGAAAATTTTGTCATTCAACGAAGTGTTTAATACTTTATCACTTTGTTTTGTGTACTTGGTGTTGTTTTACAAACCATTTTAGACGTTTATAGCATCATCATATATATATTAAATTTCTATTTTCATTCAGAAAGACTAGTGTAGTTATTTATAGTTCATTCAGATGGATATACAGTTGTGGTGGCTGTAGAAGTTTAATGTTTATATAACTGAGAGGTAATTGGTTTAACAGATAAGGGAGAGAGATAAGCGGGCTGATGAAAATCATCAGGGTTTGTTAGCTTGTTTCATAGACTGTAATAAATACATTTGTCCGTTCAGCTCGAACAAATCCGAGGCAACTTTTTGCCATGGTCGCTCCGGAAATTCAGTAGGTAAGTGTGATCATTCGTATTATCGATACATTTCTGGCAATTTTTCACCACAGCTTCCAACTGCGAACTTGGACCAAGCCACCAAACTGACGATCTCGCACGCTCTCGACATTTAACTATGCCCTGATGACCGTCGTGAGCACGGTTCAAAATTTCATTTTGCAAAGAATGTGAGATTAATATTCTTGTACCTTTGATCAGTATATTATCATGTACAGTAAATTCTCTCTGCAATACGGGTGCAACTTTCTGTCTAATTTCGATTTCTCGGGCCACCCATCTCTGCAATAAGAGATCAAACTCCTACAAATTTCATCCTTGGCCGACTCAGTCTTAATCAATGCGATGCCGGTAAATTACTCATAACCACGTTCGCGAACGCTTTTGTTTCATTCTCGAAATCCGTATCGGACGGCAACATATTTTCAACCGGCGCTCTCGACAGCGTATCTGCTATGTTGAGATCTTTTCCAGCAACATCTTTCGAACTGAGTAACAGTACCAAAGGTTTGTGGTCAGTTTCTAATTTGAACTTAGTCCCGATTAAATAATTACTGAATTTTTCACATGCCCAATGAACTGCGCCAATATAAAATGATGATGCATTCGCTGAAACAATGCTTTCTTTGTTCGGAAAATAATGACTTGATGTCCTGGAAGAAGCAAGCTCGTGTTTTATCTGCTGGAATGCATTTTCTTGGGCAGTGTTCCAAATCCACGCGTTATCTACTTTCAGTAATTAGCGAAGCGGCTACGTCAATTCTGTGATCTTTGGCGAAAACTTATTGAGTTGATTGACCATGCCTAAAAGTCTACAAATTCCAGATATGTCGTCTGGTCTTCCCATTTCAACAATAGCTTTCACCTTGTCTGTCCACACGACAACCCGACGAGTCAATAATTTGGCCTAAGAATTTAACTGACGGTTTCGAAAACTCGCAATTTTCGTTCAGCGCAAGACCTGCCTTTTCGATCGCGCTTAATATTCTCTAGACGTTTGTCGTGTTCTTTCTGCGAAGATCCGCATACGAGCACATCGTCCATGTGATATAAAACTCATGGAAACCCTTCAAGCGTTTTCCAAAGGGTAACCGATTGCAACTATATCTACCAATTGGCGTGATAAAAGTAGTAAGCGGACGCGATTCTGTGGCTAAATTGGCTTGCCAAAACGATGAATTTGCATCAAACTTGGAAAATACGACCGCATTTGCTAGTTTAGCCAAAGATTCCTACACCGAAGGAAGTGTTCACGCTTAACCGACATGTTCAGTTTTGTAAAATATATGCAAATTCTTACTTGACCGCTAGTCTTCGACACGACGACCATGCCTGCGCACCATTCGGTTGGTTCGTCGATACGCGAAATGACTCCTAATTTCTCCATTCTCGTCAACTCTGCTTTAACTTTGTCCATAAGCGGCAATGGAATTCTGCGCGGGACGGACAATGCAAACGGTTTTGCATCTGCATATAACGCGATTGTATACGTCCAATTTGTTTTCCCTAATCCCTTAAAAACTTTGGGATATCTTGCGCGATAGCAGTTTTCTGCATCAACAGACGATAAATTTACATTACTAATTATACCTAATGCCTGAATGGCTGGCCTACCTAATAATGGTTTTGTTAATCCCTTTACAGCATAAATATCCTGAACACTAAATTTATCCTGTGATTCAATCATGCACTGAAATTTCCCTAACACATTTAATTTAGTGTTTCCTGGTCCAGATAATTTTTTGTCCGATTTAATTAAGGTTTGTCCTTTTATTCCTTTAAAATCATTGCCCGAAATCACAGTTACGTCAGCTCCAGTGTCTATTTTAAAGTTAAGTTCTTTGTTGTTAATACAGAATTTCTTTGTCCAGGCTTTGTTAAATTTATTGTCAATTGCTCCAAGAAATCCTTCGTTTTGCTCATCTATGGTAACGGATCTAATGGACTTGTTGGTCGCACATTTTGCGAAAATGTCCCATGTTTGAGCACTTGAAGCATTTCACTCCTTTTGCTGGGCAATTATCTCTTGAATGGTTCTGGCGATGTCCACATCTCCGACATCCTGCTCCTTTTTGTTGGTTGAAGGGCTTCTTTGGTCTCGGCATCGATTGTCTTTCCCTTTGATTTCTCGTCTTCATCTTTACGGCATCGACAGTCGAATCACACAGATCGCTTCTCACTAAAGACTGTTGCTTTCTAACTGATTCTGATTGACGTGCCATATCTGTTGCTTTCTTGAGTGTTAGGTCCGGATCGAGCTGCATTTTAACCGACAAGTTAGCGTCTATAATCCCGATGACTATTCTGTCGCGGATCATTTCTTCACAGAGATCATTGTATCCACAATGTTCCGATAATGTGTAAAGTGAGGTCACAAAGTTTTCGACGTTTTCGCTGTCTTCTTGTTTTCGTTTGTTTAACTTTGCGTACTTCTTTTTGTTTTCATCATTTAGCTCGAATGATGCGAAAATGTCATCAGCTTCTGTTCCCATACTATAAATTAGGGAGTTCACCTGTGTCACACCACTTTTGTCTTCCAAACCAGAGGCAGACCGGAAACAATCAAATCTCTGTATCCATTTGTGCCACGTCTCAGGTTTGGAGAAATTAAACAGCTCTGGTGCAGCAACTTGAAATGTCGCCATTTCAGTTTACTAACTAATGTTCACAAGTAACTACAGGTGTATTATTCCTTAGTTTACTGCTGCCATCATGTTATATTTTCGGGGCGATCTATATACAAATCCATATGTATAATATATCTTTAATAAAACTACTCTAAAATATGTACATGTATATAATGTAAAGTGCTAAGCAGAACTGATACAGAAACCCAGCTGCACGTGCATATGGTTATTATCAAGGGCTGACAGAAAAATAATATATCAAGATTAATACCGTGGGAAAGTGTATAGATTTTGAACTTATATAGAAAACAGATTACATTACATCTTTCGGCAGTGAATTCGAATTTGTAAAATACCTAAATCAAGTGCAGTTTGCTTCCCTAACAAAGCTTGACCTTTCTCTTCAACTACAAAGAAATCAGCATGTACACATTTATCATTTACTGAAACATTAGCATTAAAACAGCCTGCAACATTAAGTGGTTTATCATTACCATAGCCATAAATCTTTTTATCACTTAATCTAGATACACACTTCACTCTCCCACCTTTCAACCATTCCCACATGCACCTATCAATCACATTTACAGACAAATTTGAGCTGGGAAAATGGCGGCAGGAGTAGGCGGACTACAAACAGCTCTCATACTTATTGGCTTTATCATACGTTTTCAGCCAAATTTCAACAACAATATTGAAGTGTATGATGTCAGGCCAGAAAACCTTGGCTTTTACGCTTGTCAACTGGACATTAAGGAGAGCAAATTTGACTACACCATCCAAAAACTTTGTTCGGGTCTACTCGATACATCAAACCAAAATGGCCGACCTGATAAAATCATAACAGGAAATAGAAAAATCGCCAACCCATCAACGTATTGTCTTATATTGAGTATTTTACTTAGCGGCGACATACATATCAACCCTGGGCCGATAAAATACCCCTGTACTCTATGTCAGAAGTCAGTGAGATCAAATCAGAAGGCCATCCAATGTGATTTCTGTGACAACTGGACTCACTTAAAATGCACTAAAATAACTGTCTCTGAATATACAAAACTAGGAAAATCCAACGAAACATACTTCTGTAAAATATGCACCGATCGATTGCCAAAATTTACAGACTCTTACTTTGGTGAAACATCGTTCAGATCGAATGATAATGTTTTTAACCTAACCGGAAGTTCATTATCTAGTACTCACGATGAAAACAACGAAACATACGACATTTTCAATGAACTTACTGAACAGAGAAAGAAACATCCAGAAACATTTACCTGTGCGTATTTAAACATCAATAGCATAAGATATAAATTCTGTTCCATCAAACAACTGTTAACAACCAACACAGTTGATATGCTCATCATTGCTGAAACCAAAATTGATAACTCCTTCCCAGACGCACAATTTAAAATTGACAACTATCACTTTTGTAGAGCCGACCGAAACGCACATGGCGGCGGATTGATTGTTTATGTACGATCCGACTTAGCCTGCGACAGGAAAAACAAGCTTGAATGTAAAACTATTGAATCCATCATGATCGAAATTCTTATCAACAAAAGAAAATGGTTAATATCGGGCTTATACAGACCACAGTCAATTAATGATAATAATTTCAATAAAGACTTTATTGATACATTCGATAAAATTTCCACCTTATATGACAATGTTTTGATTTTGGGAGACATTAACTATGACATGCTCTCTGAACATAAAGGAGCACCACTGAAAAATGTATGTGATATTTTTGATTTTGTAAACCTTGTTAAAAGTCCTACTTGTTTTACTAAAGGTGCCCCTGCAACTCTTAATGATGTTATTTTGACAAATCGATCAACTTTCTGTCAAAATATACAAAACTTTAATTGTGGCTTGAGCGACGTTCATAACATTATATCGGTTCAAATCAAAGGAACAATTCCTAGAATAAATAAAAAGTTTGTAGAATATAGGAGCTTTAAAAACATTGACCAAGAATTTTTTTTAAATGATTTAGAGCAAAAAAATTTAAACTCAATTGTTGACAAGTGTGATAATGTAATTCAGCATATGAGAATTTTGAATCAGAATTTATTTCTGTAATTAATAAACATGCCCCAATGAAAAAGAAAAAACCTGTAGATAAACCAGTCCCATTCATGAATAAAAATCTCAAAAGAGCAATCTACAAAAAAAGAATGTCATATAATAAGTACAATAGATGTAAAAATAAACAAAATTGGGAAATATACAGAAAACAGAGAAATTTGGTGAACAAAATAAAAAAACAATCCATCAGAAATTATTTTATTGAAAGATGTGCAGGTGGTCCTAAAAGTAAACATTTCTGGCCTACAATAAAACCCTTTCTAACGAATAAAGGCTCTCATTTTGCTAAAGACATAATTCTGTGTGAAAACAATAATATTATAAATAACCAAACAGAAGTAGCTGAAACATTTAACAATTTCTTCATAAATGTTGCTAAAGACATCGGTTCACAAAACATAAAAACAGATGATAACCATCCAAGTATAAAAGCAATAAAAGAAAATAAAACTGAATCTGACCAATTTATTTTTAATCCCATTAATGAAGAATTTGTTAATAAAGAAATTAATAAAATTGGTATAAAAAAGGCTACAGGAAAAGATGGAATATCTTCTAAAATCTTAAAATTATCTAAATCTGTTGTAGCAAAGCCCATTTCTAAAATTATAAATAAATCCTTTGAAACATCAACATTTCCTGATAAACTTAAAGAAGCACAAGTGGTTCCTTTACATAAAAAGAATAACACTCTAGATAAAGGCAATTACCGGCCAGTCAGTATCCTTCCCATGATATCTAAAATCTTTGAAAGAGCAGTAAACAGTCAAATTGTCGAATTCTTTGACTCACATTTTCATACTTTTTTATCTGCTTTTCGGAAAGGCTACGGATGCCAAACTGCTTTATTAAAGGTAATTGAAGACTGGAAAAAGGCTTTAGATCAAAATAAATATGTTGCGGCCATACTCATGGACCTATCAAAAGCTTTTGACTGTTTACCCCATGACCTGCTTATATTAAAATTAAAAACCTATGGTGTATCTCCTTCTGCTTTAAATCTAATAGATAGTTACTTAAAAAATCGTAAACAGTGTGTTAAAGTGGGCCCACATATTAGTAACTGGCAAGATATTTATAAAGGGGTGCCCCAGGGTTCAATACTTGGCCCTATCCTTTTTAATATCTTTTTAAACGATATTTTCTATTTTATAAAAAATAGTTATCTTTATAACTACACGGATGACAATACGCTTTCCTACTCTGATCTTGATATAAAAAAAGTAATCTCTACTTTGGAGGATGACAGTGTGACTTTAATTAATTGGTTTTCCATTAACAAAATGAAGGCTAACCCAGAAAAGTTCCAGGCAATTGCCATAGGTAAACAAACCAAACAACAAAACTTAACCTTTACTATTGACGGAAATAAAATTGAATGTGAATCTGAAGTTAAACTTTTAGGGGTAACAATAGACTTTCAATTAAATTTCAATGAACATGTGTCAAATATTTGTAAAAAAGCCTCCAGGCAATTAAATGTATTAAAAAGAATTGGTACCCATTTAACAAAACTAGGAAAACTTACAATCTACTACTCCTTTATTATGTCCAACTTTAACTATTGCCCACTTGTTTGGCACTTTTGTGGAGAAACAAATATCAAAAAAATAGAAAAAATACAGGAAAGGGCTCTGAGATTTATATACAATGAATACACCTCTAGTTATGAAGACCTGTTATGCAAATCTAAACTGCCATCCCTAAAAGTAAGGAGACTTAGAACATTTGCTTTAGAAGTTTTCAAAATTGTTAATAAGGATTGTCCTGTTTATTTATTTGACCTCATAGATATAGCTTTACCACAGGTGAGAACTACAAGTTTTGGTTTGCAATCTTTTCGTTATGCAGGTGCAAAACTCTGGAATGAGCTGCCTGACCACTTTAGAAAAGACATGTCACTAGACCAGTTTAAAAATTTGATTAATACATGGTCAGGCAGCTCATGTCATTGCTTTGCATGCAAGGCTTCAGCTTGATTTCCTTCCCTTAGTATGCTAGATATTTTTAGTTTAGTTCATCAACTGTGCTTATTTTTAATTTAGTTCAACTACTGTGCTTTTATGTTTTACTAGATATTTTTAGTTTAGTTCATCAACTGCTTATTTTTAATTTAGTTCAACTACTGTGCTTTTATGTTTTATAATATGTATGTGCTCTGCTTTTTATGCATGTCTGTCCTTATGCTTGTTCTGTTATTTACATGTATGTCGGTTTTAAAAGCTCTTCAGAGCTTATGTTGTATGTTTTTATACTCCGACTTTAAATAAAAAAAATTTGTACCAGTCAACAATAACAGGTATTTTAACTCCTCCCACTTCAATGATAAAGTCCGAATTTTCCAAACCATTGCTTACTGTAAACACGTATGCATCATCATTTTCATTACCATGGTTACTGCTGTTGCGGGTCGTCGCCATGATCGGGATTTCTTCGTGTCAGTTTTACAGCATACCTCAAAATGTCCTTCTTTCTTGCATTTTCTGCATTTCTTCCCCTTAGCTGGACACTTTGCATCAGTTCTAATATGCCCTTCTCGACCACACGCATAGCAACGCAATTGTCTACCTGCTTCATGTTTTTGAAACTTATTCGATTGTCTCTCAAATTTTCGTGGACTTACTTTATTAACGTGCTCTTTCTGTTCCATCCAAACAGCTCCGAGTTCCGAGGTTTCAATTGCTTGTGCAATTTCGCTCACCTGAGGTAAAGTTATATTATTTCTTTCTAAAAGTTTCCTTCGTAAGCGTTGTGAATAGCACTTTTCTATAATTTGATCACGGATATTCTCATCCACATTACGAAAATCACAATAGACAGCCTTCTGCCTCAATCGTGTTATATATTGATCGGTAACTGTACCATTGCACGAAACTGTGATCGTTCAAATGCTGCATTGCTTTGAGGCTGAATGCAATAGTAAAGCCTTCTTTTGATCCAAATTATTTACACAGCCACGCTTCCATCTAGTCCCTACTGAACTAATATCTCTGTTTGCATCGAATTTTGGAACTCCTCCGACATCACTGATTTAAGCAATTGGATTTGGCCATTATCCTTGTCGCCAGATGTAATGATTACGCCTAGGATATAGCCGGATTTAAGGTAGCACTATACAAAAATTGATATTTTTTCATCAAAATTTTTTTTAATCAATTTTTATTTTATTATAACATTCTTGATACATAGGTGAAAAAATAATTCAGATATGATGTACCATTAATGAGCATTACTTTTAATTAGTTTTGTAAACAAACACATGTGCTTGAATCAGAGATGATAAAAACAAGTGGGCGGTCCTTAATTGTTTATCTATTGGATAATTTGATAGTTTTATGACCACTGACCAGTAATACTTGAGATAAGAGAACATTCCATTAAATGAAGGGGAAAGCAGCATGGATGTAGCTAACTTTTCATCAATACCAAAAGAAATAAATTAGTTATTTGCAATGGAATTTATTTCAAAATATCTAATGTATAATTTTCATTTAGTAAAATCCAACTAAAAGGGAAGAATACACATAATGAGCAAACTAAGGTTCCAGGTGATTCCTGTTATAATTAGTGGTTCACGTCTTGTCAGTGGAGGTGGAGTTTTGACCTTATCAGTAGGCAGTTAACCTCAAGTAAGATCTGAGTGATGTAACTTCTCCGGCCAATTTCATGTGTTTGCTGCACATGTTGTGCATTTTCCAGCTATATTTAGAGTTTGTGTGAAGAAATTCTATCTTTCTGGTCAAATCATTGTTGATTTATGATTCAAGGTCAATCCTGAAGTGTTCCCATGGCACATTTGTGACTTTTATTCAAGAAAATGGGGTACAAAGAGGGAAATTACAATTTTGGGGATTTTTCCACTACAATTTTTGACATAAAATGTCGACTTTGAATGAAATTAGCTTCTGCATTGGTACCCCTAGAGGCTTGGTTTTGGTATATGCTGTTCTTAGACCTATTATCTGCAAAACCATGTCTCGGATTTCTGATAGAATTAATAGAACAAATTCTACGCACAATTAAAGTTGGTGAAATCTTATGAAGTCAGGCTGTATACACATAATGGGGCTTTAAGAGAGATTGAAACATCACAGGAAAAATCTGAGACACGGTTTTGGAGGTCATGCTGTGTTGATTAAGAAATTGTAAAAAGTTTTACCATTTGAATAAACATGAAACAGCTAATTTTGGTCAAGTGTGCACATCAAGATTTTGCAACTAATTGCATAATAATTAATTATGTAATTGTTGCATAATCATAATATTATAATCAGTGGAAAGATATATCTTTCTTCTTTCAAATCGTACCTCATTTGTTAATTTTGATGCAATATTAAGAAAGTTACAGCTGTTTTCAGATGGAAGATTGGAGGAAAAAAATCTTTGTATAGTGCTACCTTAACCATAGAATAAATCAACAAACACCATTGAAGGTTCCATCATTTATCTACACTCACGTGATACAGTATCATGTTACATTATACATTACATACGTCGGGTTCCTGTGAATAATTTAATATACTTCATATCATTATTATATGCATATCTTTTACTTATCCATATTTATGTAATGTATTATAATTATATTGTATTGTCTTGATGCACGCCAATGTATGGTTTACTATCAATAAACTATTTGAATTTGAATTTGTATATGCTCTGTGATAAGAGAGACAACTCTACACTGCGATACTACACTTACACTTCCATGGCTAGTCCTACAGTGGAATATGCCAGTACAATTTCGGACCCAGTTAACCAGAAAAATGTCAAATCACTGGAGACGAGCCGCACATATTGTATATAATGATATATATTGGATTATTTTAGCTGTAAATTCACCAGAAAGCTTGCTCTGTTGCCCAACATGCGCAAATTTTCGTGGAACCGCATACATTTTTTATGAATCCGGTTCCTTCACTGGAAGAAAGATGTATTTGCTGTGGGAATCCGAATGAAGAAGATACAGAAAGCACTATTAAAGAAATTTCGGAAGTATATAAAACATGTTGTGTGTCTGCGTGTGTACTTTGAATGCAAGTTACGGTAACAGGTCAAAACTTTTTTCCAAAATAAATCATTATAAAAAAATATTTTTTGTGATTCAAATGTTTATAAATGTCTTCCCGCGATTCGTTTTTGTTCGAATATTTTGTTTTTGCTTTATTATATTTTTATTAATCTATTTATTAAAATTATAAATTTAATTAATGATGATTGCAATTGCATTTAATTAAATTTATATGTTTCATTAATTATTACAATAATTATATGCCTTTATCGGTGCCGATGGTCTTTGATGAGCGTAATTACCGGTAAGTAAAAACACACACAAGCCAAGGTATTGTGAAAAACAAATGTACAAAGCCAACAAAATATATATTAAAATATCATCATGAATCGCTTTTACACCTTTTAATCCTTCGAGCGCTTCATCCACTCTACGCTGAAATTCTTCAGGCGCCGGCGATATACCAAATGGCATTCTTTTCCAACGGTAACGTCCCCAAGGAGTACCAAAAGTTGTCAAGTAACTAGATTCGTCCTGTAACTGGACATGCCAGAATCCATTTTTCGCATCTGCTACAGAAAACCATCTCGCCTTTTCTAAATCGGGTAGTAAGTCATCGATCGTAGGAGTCGGATAGTGATTTCTTCTCAACGCTCCATTCAACAGTTTCGGATCTATACAAAGTCGTATCTTTCCTGACGATTTCGTAACAACAACCATTGACGATATCCAATCGGTCGGAAAATCAACTTGTGAGATAAGTTTCTCAACTAAGGTATCAAGTTCATTCTTGATTTTGTCTTTAAGTGCAACGGGCACTTTTCTTGTAGCGAGTTTGACTGGCGTTACGCTCTTATCAATGTCTAGCTTAAGTTCTCCGGGTAGCTTTCCTTCTCCTTTAAACACATCGGGATATTGTTTTTCAAGCATCTGTTTCGACACAACAGTACTCTCAGTACTTTGATTTTCAGTTTTCGCATCTACTTTCGAAATATTGTCGTTGTGAATGTTAACTTTGTTCAATGATTAATTTCATTCACTGAATCGCTTCGGATTCTAGAATAGGTTGAACATTTCCATTTACAACTACGAATTCTAAATTGTACCATTTCTTATTCTTCGGATTGACGATCGTTATTTTCCTCTTTCCAGCAGGCTTAGTTTCGGTCTTGTTGAACATAACGAGCGTTTGATTTGACGGTTTTAATTGCACAAGTTCTTTATCATTGAACAGTTTCTTGTAGTCTTTGATCGGAAGTACATTGACGGTCGATCCACAGTCAAGTTGGAACTTAACCTGTTTGTTTTGAACAGTCATGACGGCATTTATTCTCTTGAGGCCAACAGTGTTCACATCTTCTACGATAAACATGTATTCCTCATCGGATGATGAATGTTCGATATTGTGTACGGTTCTCCTGTGCTTTTGTCTTGATTTCTGCTTGTTAACACTCAGAGTCGATCTTCCGGATTCACATTTAATTTTAAAGTGGTTTGAGTTTCCACATTTCGCACATTTCTTTCCCCATGCTGGACAAGCTTCTCTTTTCTGAGCGTGTTGTTTTCCACAATATTTGCAATCGTCGAACTTTTTATCGATTTGCGGTCGCGGTGTAAAGTTTTTTCTGGGTTTCTGATCCCATCGCCTTACATACTGGACCTCCTCTTGCGAAATATCTCTCATTTGTATACTAGTCTTTTCATTTGCGCGGCAAATGTCTACACAACTGTTTAAAGTCAGTTTTGCATCCTGCAGTAACTTCTTTCTCGTTGCATTATCACGAATACCGATCACAATTCTGTCGCGTATTAAGCTCTCTTCCAATGTGCCATAATTACACGTTTTAACTAGTGTTCGCAATGCAGCAACATAAGTATCAATGTTTTCACCTTGCTCTTGGTCACGTTTGTTAAAACAATATCTTTCATACGTTTCGCCGATGCAAAAGTTTTCGAATTTGGCAATAACGTTGTCTACATCATTTGCTTCACCTTCGTTCGCAAACACAAATCCATCGAAAATTTCTAGTGCATCTGCACCTATACAAGTTAAAAACGTAGCAGTTCTCGTTTTGCACTCTTTTTTTTGTCTAAACCGGTCGCTATTTCATAATTAGTCCACATTCGTTTAAAGCGTTTCCAGTTTGTAGCAATATTTCCTCGAAAATCTAACTTCTGTGGAAAAGGTAGATTAGTGTTAATTATGCGTTCCATAGAATTTCCAGCTTCTGCATCCCCCTGTCGAGCCTCAATATTTTCTTCTGGATTATCAGCCATAATAATAATTAATTAGTATATCGGAAAAGTTTCCAGCAATATGTGAATGTTTTTTTCCTCGACAATTAGTGTTAAGAAGTTATACATAACTCACAGTACATAGCGAATCGTATGTCCATTGCTCATGTATAATCCAACAAAGAATGCTGACGTATCACTTCAAATGTTATTTATAAAGTTCTGTTGCATCGCGCACATAATTGCATAAAGGCTGTTCGTTTGCAGTCACATCTGACACCATGTGTCGTTATTCCAACGATATGAGGGCATTAATTAATGAATACTAGTTTAGGCACATCGGTATATTGTAAACATTGACTACACACTTAATCATGATAACTGTACACATCACACGTGTGCTATAAATACATAGATAGATACTGGTGTATGGAGTGCATAAATAACATATCGTTACAAAAGTCATAAAATCGACTATGAACAGACAAGAGTTCATCGATTTAATCAAAACAGAATATGACGAATTTCTAAATCATGTTCATCGTGTTAAAGCACAATATTCTGCTTTACGAAAGCTTAAAGAAAATCTCCAAAAACAACATCTAATCTTGCAGATGAATTTTGCTGAACATTTTTCTTCTGTCAGCATGGACGAAATTCAGAGCGCATATTGAAATGCTAGAAGTGTAACTTTACATTCTGTATTTGTCTACTATCGATCAGACAATGACAACATTGAACACAAGAATTTTATTTATGTATCCGATGTAAATCATCATAACTCAACTGCTGTTCTCACCATTTTGCAAAAGTTAATGTATGAACTAAAACAGCAATTTCCTGATTCTAACTTTGTACATTATTGGACAGACAGTCCTTCATCGCAGTATCGAAACCGATTTATATTCGACACCGTATTGAGACACGAAGAATTATTTGGATTAAATGCCCGATGGAATAACTTTGAAAGTGGTCATGGCAAGGGTCCATGTGAGGGACTAGGAGGATGCGCCAAACGCCAAGCGGCAGTGAAGCAAGGCAAAGTTAACATACAAGACGCTCAGGATTTTTACAAATGGGCTATCGCTAACGAAAAGTCAATTTCATACAGGTTTTATTCATCAGATGACTACGAAGCCACATCACTAGAACTTTCAAATAGTAAAGCAAAGGCAGTACCTGGAACCATGAAATTGCATGCCATTTACCCACTTAAAAGTAAGCTACATAGCCGAATAGAATCATGTTATTGTGTTGGCTGCATGGATGGAACATCATTGTGCCAAAATTGGACGCAACATGATATTGCACAATCTTCAGATACTCGCGAAGATGTATTACTTGGCGGCCCTGCTGATGACAAGGGACAAAACAAAAGACAGGTAGAAATACCAAAGATGGACAGTTTTGTTGCTGCGGAATATGAGAATGCATGGTTTATAGAGAAAGTCATACAAGTCGACGAAAATGAGGGCGATGCGCATATTTCGTTCATGGAAAAAACGTGTGGTAAATGTAGCTATCCTACCTATAAATGGCCAGCACATCCCGATATGCTTTGGATAAAATTTGGGAAAATTACACATAGTATTGAGTTGATACCGCAAGGAAAAACGAGGCGTCAGTTCAGATTATGTGACAATGACTTTGGGCATTTTAAACATCTGGTTCAAGATTGAAATTCCTGTTTTCGCATGTTGCATCAAATACGTTAACCACCGTTGTGTAATCAGTTTGTTTTATCTTGCAGTTATATTTTCTCTTAATTTTACCCACATATAAGCTATAGTAATGATTCAGGTGATTGCTATAATGACTTGTTGAATTCACAAAAGGCAATAGCGGACATTGACTCTTTAAACACATCTATTATATATATATATATAGAAAATGCTTTTCAACTTTCAATTTGTTATTTTTAATATTGAGTATTTGGTTCTTGCAACTCAGTTGAGATACCTTAATGTTTTGGACAAGTGTTCCTTTTTAATTTGATTGTTTTATGTTATTAACATAAAATAGATTTAGTCAGATATGTTAACGTATTACTTTAAATTTAAACACCTTTATATCATAGTAAGGTTAAATAATGCACATTTATTGCTAGTTTTTAATGCTAAAAAATGCCCAAAACAATACAAAAATCAGTATACTTATGTGACAATTATCATCAGTCCTTATTTTGTATCAGTCGGAAACCTTGTCTTGAATAAAATTTAAGTTTGATCTCAATTATTTGTTATATTCCTAAATTCTGGTTGATGAAGTCACGGGTAAAATAATATAATTGTCCGGAATTGCTGGGGCGTTCCGGACGGTTCCGATGTTTACTCTCTCTCTCTTCTTTGGTGCGGGAATGAAGCAGACATTGTAAATTTGGTAAAGCTTGTCATCCAAAAATAAATACAATTATTCCCCAAGATTTGTGTTTGTTTGTTTTACCGGAGCTACATTAGATGGTGGAGAACCTAAACAATTTTTGCTGATTGAGCGATGTGATGGATTGACCGCTATAATTAACATTTTATGATGGCTTAAATTGACTCTTTTGAAGTTACCTCCCTTGGACTAGTAATCGAACCACATTAACATCATCAAAAATGGCAGAGGCCTGTGGCTACAGGGATCATTCAGAGTCCGTAAACCCGATTGATTCAGCTAGAAAACAAAAACCTTACCAGAAAATACAAGGTACAACTGATCCAGCTGTTGAGGATTTACAGAAAAAAATTACAAATTTAACAGAAATTGTAACAAAACAAGAAAAACCTTCCGCTTCAGTTTCAACTTCCATACAATCAGATATTGACGTTTTGAGAGCAAAGGTCAAAACATTGACAGATTTAGTGCTCTCTAGAAATGACAATAAAAAAACCTGCACCTCCTCAATTTGACAAGAAAATCGAATGTTTTCATTGCAAAGGTCTGGGACATACCCGTAAGCACTGTAACTGGATTGGTGTTGGTAATGATTGCATTGCCAACCATACCGTCTAGAAACGTTATGTATTTCATCAGGATTAAAATTTATTACCGAGCTATACATGCAGAAATGTTCATTTGACTTGTTTATTCAGCAATAGTGTGTTTCGTTCTTCTTATTTGGATTGAAACGACCATATGTTCTTATTTTGAACTGGATATGTTTTGGTAATGATTGCATTGCCAAACATCATTTCTTAGCTTAGTATTGGAAGTGACATTACCACCTGTTAATTTTCTCTTTCCTTGACACAACTTTTTTGTAAATATTCATGTTTTTGCTTCATATGCAATTTTGATCCTCTTCCGTCCTGCACCACATCTCAAATTTTGCTATGCCATCCTTATAGGCTTGTTTGACAGTATTTGATATGGTAATGTAACAGTGGTGAAAGTGTATGATCATGCTGAAAAGAAAACCCGTGAGGTTTCTCATGTCATTATCCTTCATGTGTGATTGCGTGAGTGAATGTGAACGGATCTGTGAATGTAAACGATTAAAAAACAGGGTAACGATATTTGAAATGTAAGAGTTTCGGGTCTCTGTTGGCTGCATCATGGAAACAATTTACACTTATAATAATGAATCACGAAACATATGAATCACGGAACTTTCAGGTCGATACTTCCAATAATTTAGTTCATATCATTATATTTGTCACAAAATGGAGTACAAGGTTGCATCATTGGACTGAGGATTCTACTATACTTTTAAACTGTTGTATTATATGTTCGGTCTCAAATTTTGCAACATTTTTTTTTTTTCAATTGTAATATTTGAATATGCTGCATGTGTAGTTTCTTAGTGGTTTTTTTCCCGTGCCTTCGCCAACCACTCCGAAATTGTCCCCAATTTCTTTCTTTGCCGGAGGGATGTTATATTCCTAAATTCTGGTTGATGAAGTCACGGGTAAAATAATATAATTGTCCGGAATCGCTGGGGCGTTCCGGATGGTTCCGATGTTTACTCTCTCTCTTCTGTGGTGCGGGAATGAAGCAGACATTGTAAATTTGGTAAAGCTTGTCATCCAAAAATAAATACAGTATTCCCCAAGATTTGTGTTTGTTTGTTTTACCGGAGCTACATTAGATATTACTTGTATCGTAGAGTCGCACAAGAGAAATGAAAGATACACGCTTTTATATTTAGTATTAAATGTATAGTTTAAGTTATCTACTTTAAGTTTCAGTTGAATATAAATACTTATATAGTGTAATTTAGGATAAATGTAATTTTAGCCACGCATGTTTTATTAGCCCTCTTGAGACGACCCCTGCACGCACAGTCTCAGTAGCGTTTCTGTTCACCACGTGGCATTCACGTGTAGTATTAGCCAAGCCGGCAGCATCCAAACACCTTTTTGTTTCTTATTACATTTTAATTTTTATAAACATGGAAAACATATTTAATTAATGATGGCTAGTGGCCGCGAAAAAAGGGAAAAGGCAGGTGAAAAGCTTAGACATTATTGAAAGCTTAAAGGGTCCTAAAGCAACAAAAACTGACATTGAAACCTTAAATGATAGTGCTACTGCTAGCGGTGAAAGTGATAGGGAATTTCAAGATTCGATTGAACAACAAATATCAGAAGACGCCATAAATGACATTCCAGATAATTCCGATGAGATACAGGACTTGGAAAGAGAATTGCAACGTTTAAAAACGGAGCGTAGGAAAGTGGAACTACGAAGAAAAATCGAGGAACAAAAGGAAGATTTAAAAAAGCTGCAACCTCCACCGAAAGCGAATTCATTGGCCACAGAAGGGACTAACAAAGGCGAGAAAATAAATGACATTATAGCATGTAGCTTGGAAAAGTCGGGAAAATCTTTACAAATCGTAAACTATGTATGGCCAGAGCCAATCCCTCAATATCACTTGCTGGTGATATTGAATTTCGGGTTGGAAAAAAGAAAACTCTAGACAAAATTACCATAGAAGAATGGGGTTTTGCCAATATGCGTATAATGCAAGAATTGTTGAAGCAAAATATTTTGGCTAATGTCAATGCCTACATAAACTACACCGCCGACATCTTCAGACTAGCCTCAAAATATGTTTGGTATTCAGTGTTACTTTACGACAAAGAGTACAGTGACCTGCAAGCCGATGAAAAGTTTGAATGGGGAACATATCGTCAGGACCTCGTTTCTAAACGTGACAACCTGACTGCACGAGCAATAAACGAAGCTAGTGGTGCCACAAAAGCACGTGAAAAACTTAGTGTAAATAACGATCGTCGGAGAGGACCACTTTTACCCGATGGACGGGAAATTTGTAGGAGCTTTAACAATAACTCGTACTACCGTCAAGATTGTAAAATGATGCACCACTGTGCAATTTGTATGTCTAGCACCCATTCTGCTCTTTCCGGTCATGGACACAACGTTTCTACCCAAGCTATTGCAAAACCGGCAAAAAACATGTATGCGCCTCAGAGCTCGGATTACATCATGCAGCAAAAAACTTCAATTGTTTACGTTTTGAGGCTTGGAATCGTTTGCTGCCCGCTTCTGTTGAAGACAGAGATTTCATTTTAAATGGTGTAAAGGATGGATTTAAACTCAGTGTTATTTATGGGCCGCATCTGCCTGTAGATAGGGATAATTACTCGTCCGCATTTCGCTTTCGCAGTGCTGTGGAAAAACGGATTAAATTAGAGATTGAGCTAAGAAACTACATACAAATGTAGTTGTCAAAACGAAACCGGTCATCATTAGTTCAATTGGTGCGATAGAAAAACCCAATGAGGATATCCGTATTATTCATGATGCAAGCCTACCGACAGGCATTTCTTTAAATTCATATACTACAGATACCAGTTGTTCTTACATGGATTTAAGGCACGCATTGCAGCTAATCAAATGTAATAATTATCTTGGGAAAGTAGATTTGAAAAGTGCTTATCGGTCCGTAAAGTGTCATCATTCTGACCATCCTTTGACGGGTCTCCAGTGGACGATTATGGGGGATAATCTCCCAACATATATGTATGATGCAAAGCTTCCCTTTGGTCATGCGAGAAGTCCAAAAATCTTTCAGCAATTAACTGCTTCTGTCTGTAGTATTATGAAATGTACTTATAAAGTAACGTGCATTGCTTATTTAGATGATTTTTTAGTAATTGCCGATTCTTTTTTTAAGTGTCAAAGCGGAATTCGCTTACTTATCCATACTTTAAGGGAATTAGGTTTCAACATCAGCTGGAACAAAATCGAGGGACCATCTCAAAGTTTAACATTTTTAGGGATTGTCATTAACACGTGTTCTTTATCTCTCGCCATGCCTGTTAAGAAGCAACGAGAGTTTTATGAATTATTATTATCTTTTCAAAACCGCAAACGAGCGAGTGTAAAGCAATTACAATCGCTATGTGGGAAACTTAATTGGGCATGTCAAATGGTCAAAGGTGGTAGAACTTTTGTTAGGCGTTTAATCGATAGTTTATCAAATGTAAATAATAGAAATGCCAAAATACTTTTATCATCAGAATTTTTTGATGATATTGCATGGTGGGTAAAATTTATGAATATGTTTAATGGAACAGTGAAATTTTTAGACTTAAAACCAATTACTTGTTTACAAACTGATGCATGCTTACAGGGTGTTGCTGGATATTATGAAGGTGATTTTTTCTATGTGAACTGGGACATAGATTTACCGCAATTTAAGAACTATCATATAAACATTAAGGAGATAATGGCCATAGTGCTGTCCGTTATCAGATGGGGACATTTATGGACAAATAAAAGTGTTGTGGTATTCACCGACAACATGACAACCAAATGCATAATTAACAAAGGTAGTTCCAGAAATAAAATTTTAATGACTCGGCTAAGAGAACTGTTCTGGTTATCGGCAATTCACAATTTCGATTTCAAAGCAAAATTCATCAGTGGTCGAACAATGTAATTGCCGACTCAGTGTCAAGACTACACGAACAAGGACAATTGTCCAGGCTGTATGATAAACTAGTAAGCCATTCATTTTATATTCCGTTTACAATAATCGAGCTACTAGATCACATGTCATTTGACTTTTTTCATTCCAGATGGTGGAACAAGGGAAACGCAAGTGTTGGAGGACAGTGTGTGTTGTTTGAAAAGCAAGGGGTGGGCTAAATCCACTTCAGAAACTTACCGTACTCACCTCAAGACTTATCTTGAGTTCTGTGGAAAATATGATTTAGAACCAGTGCCTTGCACAACCAAAACTGTAGAACTTTATATTGCGTTCCTTGTTGATGTGAAAAAGTTTGCTTTTAGCTCGATACGTTCTTATGTGAACATTATATCTGTGCTCCACAAATCCCATGACGCTCCAGATCCTATTGCTAGCTGTTGGAATATTAGACATTTGCTAACTGGTGTTGAGCGTGAACTCGGTACCAGTCAAGACTGTAAAGCACCTATAACGCCAGAACTGTTGTTAAAGTTTAAATCAATTTTAGACCTCGACTGTCATAATAATATTGTTTCCTGGGCTGCTTGCCTAACTGGATTCTATGGTTTTTTGCGACCAAACAACTTTTTAGTTAAAGGTTCTTTTGATCCCGACTACAATTTAAGAAGGGTAGACGTGTTGCCTTGTAGCTGGGGCATGTTTGTTACGCTCAAAGTTACCAAGACTTTGCAATTTCGTTCTAAACCTATTGAGATCGTACTTCCTATGTTGCACGGCCACCCTTTGTGTCCATACGATGCTTTGTCCCGCGTGTTGGCCATACCAGGGGGCCCCTTGGATCCATTATTTTGTTTGTCTGATCATTGCTGTTTGTCCTATACAGTTTTTCTCAAATGTTTTCGATCTCTCTTGCAACGTTTTGGCTATAATCCACAGAATTACGGGAGACATTCTTTTAGAAGGGGTGCTGTCACCTGGGCAGGATCCGTAGGTTTATCGGACTATGATATTAAAATGTTAGGTTATTGGTCTAGCGATTGTTTGTTACGATATATTGATTCCGATTGAGACCAGCGCCTTAAAGCCATGACATCTTTCTGTTCTCTACTACCACGAATTTAACAACATACCCCTCTTCTTGGTTGGGTTTGGGATTATTGTTATTATGTCATTGTAAAAGGGGGGTTTTAGACTTGTGGTTACCAAGCTAATAAATTTTGCCATTTGTATATATTGTTTCTTATCTTTTGTTGCTTCACATATTTTGTCGATTAACTGTGCGAGGTAAAAGGTTATATTACTTTTATACAAAACAAATAAAAAGATAATCACTTAACGTATCTGACAAATCCGATTTCTCAAGTATGTTATTGATTGATGTGAAAAATCAAAACTATTCCACATTTGGGTACCCCAGGATATGTTTTTGAAAGTTCAAATATTAGTTTTCAATTTTCAATCATTAAAATGTTCCAACTAAAGACTTTATTTTTTTTTACTTTCTCACATTCTAACTGGTCACTTTATCAGAAAATGAATGTTTAGACTTTAATAAGCATGTAACTAAAAGTTCCGTTGATTATAAATGTATCGACATTTCGTACTCCCTTGTACACAAACATGTCTAATTTCTATTCACATAGTCATTTCTGGTCTCTGGGAAGTTGGCATTCAGGAGAAAAGTAATCAATGGAGTAAACTAGTCGGTACTGGGATGCCCTTTATTATCGGCGACAGCAATTGTCGCGGTTCTGTGAGAACGAGTCTATATTTTATTGTCACAAAAAATAGAGACAAATGGATAAGACACAAGTTGTATTATTAATATTAATACTAGTTTATACTAATATTAATATTAATACTAGTTTTATAACATTTACAGGTGGATGTGGTGGCTATTATACCTCCATGAATGTCTCCTTTACCTAGGAGAACTATCTATCATAGTAACAGACAGATAAACAGAGATTAAATACTAGTTTTATAACATTTACATGTGGGATGTGGTGGCTATTATACCTCCATGAATGTCTCCTTTACCTAGGAGAACTATCTATCATATTAACAAATAGATAAATAGAGATTAATTACTAGTTATTAATTATTAGATATTTGTTTTCTTTCTTCGTTGGACGAAGGGGGATTAGCTTTATGTTAACTAATGTAATAATCCCAACAAATTACTGATAGCATACTTAAATATTAATAGTTTGAGGTACAAATTCTGTTACATAAGTGAACTACTATCAGCAAACATTGTAGGTATGCTATTCTTGTCAGAGACTAAGATTGGCGACTCGTTTACTGATACACAATTTCAGGTAAACAATTACCACTTTTGGAGGGCAGACCGCACAGCCCACGGGGGAGGTATAGCTGCATATGTTCGATCAGATTTGCCATGCGACAGAAAGAAGAAATTAGAATTCAACATAGTTGAATCTATAAACATTGAAATATTAATTGACAAAAAATGGCTAATATCAGGGGTATATAGACCACAAACAATTGATGAAAAAACGTTTAATGAAGACTTTATAAAAACATGTGATCAAATAACAACAGCATATGCTAACTTCATGTTTATTGGTGACCTTAATTATGACATGCTAGTCTCTGATAAATCTTCCCCATTACAAAATGTATGTGATATTTTTGATTTAACTAATTTAGTAAAAAGTCCAACTTGTTATACCAAAAACTCAAACCCAAGCCTTAATGATGTTATCTTAACCAATATGCCAAACAATTGCATGACTGTAACAAATTTTAATTGTGGTATTAGTGATGTTCACAATCTTATTGCTGTGCAAATCAAAGGTTCCATCATACAAAGAAAAAATGAGCTAAAAAGTTACACAAGTTTTAAGCATTTTTCAGAACAAGAATTCCTTGAAGGATTTAATTTCAATAATATAAGTAAACATGAAGACTTAGATGAAGCTTACTCAAATTGTGTGCATGTTTTTGTTTTATTGTTTATATATGCATATTCTTATGTTGGATTTAAAAGCTCATTAGAGCTTGTGTTGTAATGTTTGATGTTTTCCGACTTTAAATAAAGCTTATTGTAGTGTACTGTGCAGTCCTCTTAAAATAAAGTATTTATTAATTATACACATGTACTATGGACTTGAAATATTATTACCTACAGGCAAGATTTTGGAGCAATTGAACATACATTACAAAAAGGTACTGAAGCAAATATTATCACTTTACATAAATGTAGCGGATCCTGCCATTTATTTACTATCAGGCCTATTACCGATTGAAGCAGAAATACATATAAAAGTTTTAACATTTTTTGGAAACATAACAAGATCTGAACACACCTCAATTGAATGGAGACTTGCAGAGAGGCAGCTACAAGTTAAATCATATGATAGCAATAGTTGGTTTATGGATATAAGAAAAATTTGCATAAAGTATGATATCACGGATCCATATACATATCTAGTAAATCCACTTCCAAAGTCACAATGGAAAAGTTTGATAACCAAACATGTACACCAATATTGGAAAAATGCAATTGAGGAAAATATGTTGTTATGCACCAGCTTAAAATACTTAGACTCTAACTATAACATAGGTAGAATACATCCATTATTGAAATCGCAAAGTGCCAACATACAGGACATCAGAAGAATACCAACTCGGCTAAAAATTGTTACAGGAACATATATTCTACAGACAAATAGAGCTGTTTATTCCACACATCTTATTTCTGCAACTTGTAATCTATGTAGAAATGCAGACGAAACCTTACAACATTTTGTATTATGCTGTGAGGCATTGCAGGATATTAGGGAGCCATTAATCAAGAGGATAATAGACGTAGGTAGTCAAGTATTGGCAAAAATCAAGGCAAGTCAGCCAATAGATATACTAAAACTTATTATAAATCCGTTTATTTATGTTAATAAGTATGACAGAACCCATAAGAAGTCTCTGGATACCATTGGAGAAGTGCTGGAACCTTTATGTAGACAATTATTATACAAAATTCATAACAAACGATACAAACTCTTAGGCTTGATGGAGAATAAGAAAAAGGAGAATGGAAAAAAGAACTGATATATTAACATATAATGAAGCTATTAATAGGTGATCAACCCGGTATATGATTTCCTAATGGATGCTTATTTAGTAACCGTCCTGGAGAGTGCGCACATGGACTGCAAAATCCCTCTTTATCAAATCTTTTAGATTTTAGATAAGATCCTTCTTTTATTCAAATCTTTTAGATTTTAGATAAGATCCTTCTTTTATTCAAATCTTTTAGATTTTAGATAAGATCCTACTTTTTCAAATCTTTTAGATTTTAGATTATACATTTTAGATTTTAGATAAGATCCTACTTTATCAAATCTTTTAGATTATCTATCTGCTAGATCTATAACAACCAGTGTATATACATATTTTATGAGTCGTTTTGTGTGACTGTGATAGGAACTTTTATAAATATTTATTATACGCGTCGCTATATATTATGGTGGTGAATTGACATATTATGTGCTTTATACTGTGGTGATAGTGACTTTTATGTATCCTTGATAGTGACTTTTATATATATATATTACGCGTCGTATTTATTATAGTGGTGGATTAACCTTCCTCTTTTATTGAGGTGTGCCTTGATTGGCAGAAATTCGTCTACAGATATGAACAGATCGGTCAGTCTACTGGTGATTACGGTATGTTTGTATTGTACAATGAACACAATTATTTTTTTAGTTACTAAATTATTTTTGACGTTCTGTGTCTGTCGAGAATTGTTAAATATGAATGCACAGTACTTGATGAGACTACTTCTCGTGATAATATTATATGATAACTTGACTCATTTGTCTGCCTTGGGTATTTGTAATTCCAGATCTTTAGTAAGAGTTCCTTATGCACTCAAAAATTTATTGAATTTGCATACAGTAGAGCAACATGATTCTTATTTTCCTTTTACACTTTTGTTTATTACATTGAAATCTGAACTGTTGTATTTTTCGTCCACTTCGACTAATTTTGAGGTGTCCAAAGGAAATGCTTATTTCATTTTTTTCTTTCAAATTTTCAATATTTTTTTTTAATATTTTTAATAAACCCCCAAAAAACCATGCCCCAATTTTTCTGATATGCCCCTCTAAATGAACCCTTTCCAGAATCTTCTTTATTCAGGTAATTATACTATTTTTGCTTGGGGTGCCATCGGTGAGTCTAATTGAAGAATAATGAAGAATAATGAAGAAAAGAACCCAAAACTACTATTTGTGTTGTTTTATGTGTTATTTATAACAATATTATGCATTTAATAATCATTTTGAATGCAAAAATAATAATAAAAATTAAGAAAAACGATATAGTCTAGCAAATATTATCACTGTTCTTCTTTTCCCAATCGCGGCGATTTGCAGGTCCACATGACACCGTCATGAGGAAAAGAAGCCATAACATACGATCTACATAGTTTTAATTGTTATTTATATGAAAATCTGGATTTAATAATCATTTTCTTTACTTTATTACAAAAAAAAATATTTAAAACGATATATTTTAGCAAATATTATCATTGTTCTTCTTTTCCCAATCGCGGCGATTTGCAGATCGACATGAAGAAAAGAATTCATAATCTACGTTTTACATAGTTTTAAGTGTTATTTACATGAAAATATGGATTTAATCATCATTTTCTTTACTTTATTACAAAAAAATTATTTAAAACGATATATTTTAGCAAATATTATCATTGTTCTTCTTTTCGACTTTTCTGATATTTTTGTTTTTCTTGTGTATAAGTAACGAAGTGAAATCGGTAAACGTATGAATATTATCCGGGGTTATCTATTGTGGCGATAACGTGGTTCTGCTATTTATGTCGTTTTAAATGCTACCTATAGTAGAATTATGTATTTAATCATCATTTTGACTATAGAAATGAATAATAATAATAATAATAATAATAATAAAAACGATATAGCTTGGCTAATATTATCATTGTTCTTTTCCCAATCGCAGCGATGTGCAGATCGACATGTAGAAAAGAAGTCATAATCTACGTTAATAGTCGACCTAAGTCTGTATTTAAAGACCAAGAAGCTGTTAAGTGTCTTTCCTCTCTTCATGACAAATATGTTATCGTTCCTGCGGACAAGGCTTCCAACAATATCGTGTTTGTATGTAAATCATATTACTTCGAATGCCTAATCAAGGAATTAGGTATAAATAGCAACACCTCTAGTAATACCACATACAAACCAACTTCGTTCGACAAAGATGAAATCCTAGCTAACCACAGATCATTCATGACCTCTTTAAACATTCCCTCTGGTAAAAAGTCTGAGGATTTACCCTATTTATATTGGATACCTAAACTCCATAAGACACCATACAAAGAAAGGTACATAGCGGGATCATCAACTTGTTCGACGAAAGAATTGTCTATTCACCTAACAAAGATTCTGTCTGCAGTAAAAGAGGGACAACAGAAATATTGTGAAACTGTTTACTCGCGTAGTGGCATAAATCACATGTGGATTTTGAAAAACTCTAAAGATCTTTTGGATAACCTGAAATCAAGATCTTTCTCTCAGGTATCCTCCATCAAAACCTTTGATTTTTCAACTCTATATACCACCCTACCGCATGACAAATTAAAAACCCGCTTAAAAGAAACAATTCATAAAGCTTTTAGTCATAGAAACTATGGCTCAAAATTTGTTGTGTTAGGCTACAATTCCACATATTTTTCAAACAAAATTCATAAAGGTAAAACATGCTACTCCGAGGAACAAGTGATCAGTATGCTGGAGTTCCTCATCGATAACATATTTGTCTCCTTTGGAGGAACACTGTTTCAGCAGGTCGTCGGCATACCAATGGGTACGAATTGTGCCCCTCTTCTAGCCGATTTATTTTTATACTCATATGAGTCGGAGTTTCTTCAAAAGCTTGTAAAAGATAAGAAGATTCATGAGGCTAGAGCCTTTAATTTCACATACAGGTATATTGATGACGTTTTATCTATCAATAATTCTAGATTTGCAGAATTTCTTCCATTGATATATCCTCCAGAGCTGGAAGTTAAAGAGACCACCGATACAGCTTCGTCCGCATCATTTTTGGACTTATACCTCGAATTTGACGACAGTG
This sequence comes from Bathymodiolus brooksi, assembly GCA_963680875.1. Classification (NCBI taxonomy): domain Eukaryota; kingdom Metazoa; phylum Mollusca; class Bivalvia; order Mytilida; family Modiolidae; genus Bathymodiolus; species Bathymodiolus brooksi. The sequence goes on from OY804583.1 coordinate 96,180,961, forward strand.
GTCAACTCAGTACTAAAATTTATGATAAGCGGGACGACTTCAATTTTAAAATCATAAATTTTCCAAATATGTGCAGCAATATACCAGCTTCTCCTGCATATGGTGTTTACATCTCGCAATAGATTCGCTATGCAAGGGGCAGTAGCAATTATTCTGATTTCCTGAAACGTCATCTTCATCTGAGAAACAGGCTACTGGACCAGGGCTATAAAAAGATTCGCCTTATTCGATCTCTTAAAAAGTTTATATTCCGATACCAATATCTTGTCGAAATATATTCCGTCTCTGCAGAAAAAATTATAAGCGATGCATTTTCATATAGTGAAAATGTATAAAGATAAAGAGTCAAATATGTCAAGAATTTTTTTTGTCAATGTGTGACGTAAAAATATTTTTGACATTTACGTCACCGAATATGGTACTGCTTTGACAACTATTTTACCTATTTTGTTCCTGTATTTAAATACTGTTACAGTGACAGCCGGAACCTTTGAACCGTAATGAGAGCGGGAGGTTTGGCGCCTTAAAATCTGATTCAACCCACCATTTCTTTAGAAATGCCTGTACCAAGTCAGGGTCATTACGGTTTTCACAGTTTTCCGGTTGTTGACTGATTTTGTCTGTTTATATAATTATGAGTTTTGACTTTCCCTTTGTAAGATTGTTCGGAGTTCGGTAATTTTGTTATTACCTTTATTTAGATAGTTATTAGTGTTATTTATGTGATTATATGAAAATCTGGATTTAATAATCATTTTCTGTACGTTATTACCAAAAAAATTGTCTAAAACGATGTATTTTAGCAAATATTATCATTCAAATCAAATAAGTTTTATTTAAAGTCGGCAAGTTAAATAACAATATAACATAAGCTCTTAATTTCGAAGTAAAAATAAAAAAATGCATAAATAGACACTGACATAAACAGAAATGGAATTTCCAGCTTTAAGTAAACTCAGTAAACTTTTACATGCATGAAGCGTAACCCTCCTCCTTTTCCACCCGGGCTTGGGACCGGCGTTGGCGGAATTAAAGTTTTTTTTTAAATGTACATTATTTACAACACGTTTGTTCATTCTCTTTCAGTCACTGGTCATAACTGGTAACTGGATGACGTGATAAAGACTGCCATACTTATACTGACATAAAGCCTGATTTTTCAATTGAAAAATCCTGGTAAATTTAATAGAGAAAAATGTCGGCCATTTTGTTTTCTTTTTTAAATTTCTGACAAAATGGAGATTTTTGTAAGACCAGATTTGATATCTAAAGTAAATTAATTCTGAACAATAATATTATATTTGGTTACCATAAACACTAATTTGTATGGAAAACAAATAAAAAATATTACAGTATGATATATTTCTATAAAATTTATGGGTTTTGTGGTACAGCGTCACCACTAATTTTGAGTTATGGCACCAGTTTTATTAAAAAATGACTGACATTCGAACCAAAACGTGTAGATGTTACTGGTTTAATATGCTTCCTAATTTAGTATAGAATAAAAGTTAAGACAATAATTAAACTTATGTACTAAGAGAAATTTTAATATCATCAGTTATTTGATGGCAAATGGCATTTTATTATGGGAACCCTGAGCAATGCAAGTTCAATTAGTGGCATATTGCAAGTTTTAAAAAATCCACAATATTCCTATTGTTCTATACATAATTGTCTTTTTAAAATAGATTAAATAAAAAACTGAAGTAAAAGCCATCTTTTTTAAAAATAGATTGTCCATTTTAAAAATATTTCTATGACAATAAAACTGAAGTAAAAGCCATCTTTTTTAAAAATAGATTGTCCATTTTAAAAATATTTCTATGACAATATTGTTATATTTGGTTATCTTTAAGTCATAAATTACGGGTTTTTGGCAATAATCTACTGAAAAAATCCTTTTAAATGAAAAGGGGTAGATGTTCCTGATATACCAGGTTGCTAAATTTTGGTTTTTATAAGGGATAGTGACCTACTCCAACTTGTGTACAAAGAGAAATTTTTAATTTCTACATTAAAAAATCATAAGATTCAAAAACGTTAATTTTCAATGGTGCCATCATAGGAAAGGGCTGAAAAGTGCCTTGGGGCCAAATTCATACTTATATTTCTTGTATACCCTATCATCTATACTCTTAATATTTGGTAATCCCTTAATTTGGGACTCATTTTTCAATAATTCATGTATTTAAACATATTGTATTGTCCTAGGTATAGAGAAAAATGGGAACAAATATGGTCGATCGTGCCATTTTGCCCAGATACACATGCAAATTGCACAAAATCCAAAGACTGAAAAAAGAAGTGTATAATGATTTTTATTTAAAATCCTTGAGCCTCTATGGTAATTGCAGTACAGTCTTTAAATTAAAGTAAAATACAATAGCTTGGAATGTACAATTTTGAAAAAAAAAGTCCCACAAATGTGAAAATCTCATTTTGTCACATTTCTGTTCACGGCGGCCATATTGGAAAAACAAATTATATAATTACTAAATTAGACAACTTTAACTTCTCATATCTTATGAACGGTACCACCGATTTTAACAGTTGATGGCTCAAAATGTTTCTTTATGGAAGATCTATGAGATGAAAGTACTTTAAAAAGTTTTACAGCAATTTCAAAAATCACCTGGCATCGTGGTATAAGCATGAACAAGTCTCTTATAATGAACTTTAAGGGAAGTGTATATTAACTTAAATTAACAGTCAGTCCGGTAATAACATCATTAGGAACATGTCTGTAAGAATCATGTTATCTTTGAACGCTTGCCAGATATTGTTGTTGTTTTGGCATTCACAACACGTTTCCTTTGTTCCGGTTTCCGGGCTACATTGTTTACAATGGGAACAGTTAAAGTACCATCAGTTGACGTCACAGACACTGAACTTTTTGATTTAAATGTTAAAAGCCTATTCAGTCGTCTCATCTTCTGATCCGGTGTTAGTGGTGACTTGTGCCTGTCCGGTTAGCTGATAACTTCCCCTGCCATGAATTGATGCCCTTATGTCGGTCATCTGGTCTTGTTCCATATCACTGAGCCTATCTATCAGAACAGGAAGTTTCAACACCTTCCAGTTGTTATTGGCTTTTATGTTCCTGTTAAATGATTCATTATTGTTGTTTGTCCACAACTTTGGAATGTGTAGATTTGTCAAACGGGGCAAAAATACCTTTTCCTTTAAAGTAAGTAACAACCTATGATGTAAATATGGGATATTATACTGCTGTTTTAATTCCCTTTCTAACTCATTGTACACGATTTCACAGTTAGAATGGAGAAGGCCGTCCTCATTAAATATCTTATGTAATATGGTGTTCACCACAGGTTGAAGCTGTGTTTTACGAAGGTTTTCTCTGGCATTGTCCTTCAGATGTTTAATACACAAAATGTGCGTTGACTGTGGAAAGCATGCTTTTATGGCATTTATTTCACCAGTTTCTTGGTCAGTACCAAACATAATACTTGACTGTTGGACACCTTTTAGTTTGTTTTGTAAATGCGACATAAATCGCTGATAAGTGTCCTCTTGGCCATCCCAACTTAGAAAGATAGGGCCAAACATAATAGGCGAATTCGAACTATTTCGTCTAATGACATTGATGTTCTTGAAGCAGAGTACAGTGACATAGCACGAACTTAAATTGAATGTTCTATCAACACCAATAACACTCCCGTTTTCGATCGCTGTTATTAACAGTTTTATCTGTTCGTCTGTGTAGCAGATGACACTTGGGTTTTTTTTGGGGTTGGTTGTTATTACTTCCTTAATGAATGAACTGTCATTAAATTTATTAAGGACAGCAAGTATATCATCAGCAACATTAACCCTGTTGGAGATATCGGGGTTCGAAGCAATGTGCATGTTGTATTTTGCATTGTGTATCACCTTTGGACCTATAATGTTATCAGGATTTGTTTTATTTGCCTGCCTCCTGATTTCACGGGACGGTTTCTGATGTTTTATACCTTCCTGTATTATGGCTTTTTGTTCCATGTTAACACGTATGTATGGGGCAGTGATGCGTTTAGCATTACCATGCACGGTGGAGTTTGTACGGTAGTCCCCAATATACTCCACAACTGCATTTGTCAGTCCAAGAGAACATTCAAACCATGTTATTCTCTTCTTGTATGCATTGTGTCTACTCAAGGTAGAATATTTCCGTTTTACAACGACAATGGAAGCAGGGTCGGGTTGGGGTTGAAGAGGAACAAAGCCTTTTTTTAATTCCCTACCTAACAGACCATTCTTCTTATCAACGCAAGAAAGTAACTGGTTAGAATAAATGTATTCTTTTGTTGTTGTTACGTTTTTTTTGCTATCCCAGGTGCCGCAGTCATCGGGATATTCGCTTTGTTTTTTGGACAGGCGACGCTGATAATTATATGTGTCATCAATCACAAAAATAACGTTTTCTTTAATGCCAGGTGGAATGTACTGTCCAATCGGTTTTTGCCTTTGAGCACTTTGGAAGACCTTATCGACAGACATGAATTTCCCATTTAATCCATTCTGAGATGGTTTTTGAAAGGGATGGTCCACTTTATTCGACAAATTTGTGACATTCACCACATCATTATCTGAATCCTGTTTCAGCGATGTCACTACAGTATCATCAGACAAGTCTGATGATAGATGTTCAGAAACCAATGATTTTGGTGATGATGTATACATTGCAGTGGGTATCTCTAATACAGAGAAAGCCTCATTATCGGACATATCAGATGAAGGAGATGAACGTTTGTCATTATCACATGCTGTCGAAAAGAAGAACAATGATAATATTTGCTAAAATATATCGTTTTAAATATTTTTTTGTAATAAAGTAAAGAAAATGATTATTAAATCCAGATTTTCATGTAAATAACACTTAAAACTATGTAAAACGTAGATTATGACTTCTTTTCTTCATGTCGATCTGCACATCGCTGCGATTGGGAAAAGAAGAACAATGATAATATTAGCCAAACTATATCGTTTTTATTATTATCATTATTTATTTCTATAGTCAAAATCATGATTAAATACATAATTCTACTATTGGTAGCATTTAAAACGACATAAATAGCAGAACCACGTTATCGCAGTGGTGTCTGGCCACAATAGTTAACCCCGGATAATATTCATACGTTTACCGATTTCACTTCGTTACTTATACACCAGAAAAACAAAAATATCAGAAAAGTCGAAAAGAAGAACAATGATAATATTTGCTAAAATACATCGTTTTAAATAAAAAAAATTGTAATAAAGTAAAGAAAATGATGATTAAATCCATATTTTCATGTAAATAACACTTAAAACTATGTAAAACGTAGATTATGACTTCTTTTCTTCATGTCGATCTGCAAATCGCCGCGATTGGGAAAAGAAGAACAATGATAATATTTGCTAAAATATATCGTTTTAAATATTTTTTTTTGTAATAAAGTAAAGAAAATGATTATTAAATCCAGATTTTCATATAAATAACAATTAAAACTATGTAGATCGTATGTTATGGCTTCTTTTCCTCATGACGGTGTCATGTGGACCTGCAAATCGCCGCGATTGGGAAAAGAAGAACAGTGATAATATTTGCTAGACTATATCGTTTTTCTTAATTTTTATTATTATTTTTGCATTCAAAATGATTATTAAATGCATAATATTGTTATAAATAACACATAAAACAACACAAATAGTAGTTTTGGGTTCTTTTCTTCATTATTCTTCAATTAGACTCACCCGGGTGCCATAAGGAACTTTTCCCGCTTTGAGGTTGCCGTCTGCCTCTAGTAAGTAAGTAAGTAATGACTTTATTTCAAGAGGGTAACACAGTTAGCAACAATAAGCTAATCTTCCCTGTGGCCCTCAAAACAATAATAATCAAATACAGCAAATACAATTTCAAACAATACATACATATTCACGACGAAATATCACAATCTGAGTATAATCAAGGATAAATCCTTGGTATAATGAATATAATCATTCGTTATTTTGTTTTGACATTAAATAATCTGTATATTTCTTTTTGAATAGATCTATGTCTTGAATTAATTTTAAATTAGGAGGTAAAGAATTCCATAAAATAGTTCCGGAGTAGTGAAAAGTTCGTTTCATAAAATTAGAATTTGGTCTTGGGACGAACAAATTTCCCTTTGCAGATGATCTTAATGAATAAATATTAGAATTTGTATTCATGTCAAATAAATTATACAAATAATCAGGAGCAGAATTATTTATACATTTTTACATTAAAACACTTTTATGATATTCTAATCTATTTTGAATAGACAGCCAACCAAGTTTTTTAAATAATTGAAGAGATGGTATATCATATTTTGCATTAAGAATAATTCTTGCTGCACGCTTTTGTAATTTACATAGTTTTTCAAGATTCAAATTTGTGGTTTCTCCCCATACAGTACAACAATAATCAAACAGTGGTAGAATATATCCATTATAGTACATGATTAAGCCTTCAGCAGGTAAGTATGTTCGCAAACGACACATCAATCCAAGCCCTGATGAAATCTTTGAAACAATATGATTAATTTGCTGACACCAAGACAAACAATTGTCAATAGTAATTCCATGTAATTTTTCATATTTTACATTATCCAATAAAACATCGTCATGAAAAATATTAAAATTAGACTCAAGATATTGTATCTTTCTAGATGAACCCATTATCATTGATTTTGATTTCATAGTATTTATAACCATATCATTACTAGTGCACCATCCCTGTACCTTTTCCATATCTTCATTCAACTTAATGTTAATGTCAGATATGGAATTAGACGAGAAGTGTATAGTGGTATCATCTGCATACAAATCTGACATACTATGGTCTACATACAGGGGTAAATCATTTAAATACAAAAGAAAAAGCAAGGGTCCAAGTATGCTTCCTTGTGGTATTCCATATCTAATATTTTGTGCAGATGATTCATAATTATTGATAATTACTTTTTGAGATCTTTCCGACAAATATGATCTAAACCAATTTAAAGATAAGTCATCAAGTTTATATACTTTTAACTTTGATAATAAAATAGTGTGATTAACCATGTCGAATGCCTTTTTAAAATCAAGAAACAAAACCCCTGTGTAATTCCCTTGATCCATTTCTTTTAGAATATGATCAACAATTTTAGTTAAAGCTGTCACACAAGAATGCTTAGATCTGAAACCAGATTGATTCGGATGAATCAGTTTGTATTTGATTAAATATTCATAAATCTGTGCATAAACTATTTATTCAAATAACTTAGATAAGCTAGGAAGTACTGATATGGGTCTATAATTGTTCATATCTGCAATATCTCCTGATTTATAAAGTGGGGTTACTCTAGCCAGCTTAAGTTTTGAAGGAAAGTTTCCAGTACAAAGACTTAAGTTGAAAATGTGGGTTAACGACTCGTAAATAACAGTAGCTGACATTTTCAAAATATTAGGACTTGTACCATCCAAACCACTGGATTTGTGAATATTCAACTTCAAAAGTTCAGTAAGTAATTCTTCTGGTAGTATACAAGTATATGAAAATGTATTTTCGAGCCAAACTTGGAACTGACCCAATTATCTAATTTTTCAGTCGACGCATTCAAGTTGGAATTTTTGATGATGCGTTCAGCCACTGACGAAAAATGGTTATTAAAATTATTACAAATATCATCAATATTATCACAATTTTTACCATCAATAGTTATACATTTTATATGTCCTTTTAAGTGTTTCCATAATTCACCTACATTATTACCAGATTTAATAGCTTCAGAAAAATAATTAGCTTTACTGGTTCTAATGGATGATGTCAATTTGTTTCTATATTTTTTGAAATTCTCGGTATCTTTTATACCATGATAATAATCCCTTTGCTGACGTAGGTCGGCAAATTCTTTTTTGTGCCATTTGGGCTGTTTATTTTTCCTCACTCTTTTAGAAATTAAAGGGACATGCTTATTAAGGGTATAAATGAATCAAGAGCTAGATCTGGGTCGGTGATCTGTAATACTAAATTGAAATTCTGATTTTTCAAGTCCCGGAGAAATAATTTTTCATCGAAATTTTTAAAATTTCTGTAACTTATTACAGTATGCTTATTAACACGTGGTTTGCTCTTATTGCTTTTACCATATTTTACCGGATAATGGCCACCTGGACAGTAAGTAGAAACACGTACTTGCACGACTTCTTCTGGTCGACTTGTATAAATGTGATCTATTAAAGTTACGCTCTTACTGGTAACTCGAGTTGGATCATGGACTAATTGATCAAGGCCATATGTTGATAAAATAGTTTCCCAGTTACTTGGCAATGGTTTCAAATAGTCTATATTGATATCACCAGTAATAAGTACGTAATCATTCTTAGCAAAAGCATTAGTCAGTTCCTTGTCGAAATACGGATACCACGACACATTGCTGTTAGGAGGTCTATATATAAAACACAATAAAAAGGACTTTTGATGATTTGGAAATATTTCAAACTACATAGATTCAGTATTTTCTGATTCTAATTCTACTCTCCTTTCATACTTTACATAATCATGAAAATACACAATCCATCCTCCCCCATTGTTGTTCGTTCTATCTTTTCTAATGTATGTAAAATTATCTAAATCCAATTCACGTGAATTCATTTTGCATTTTTCTTCATTTAAAAATGTTTCACACATACCTAATATATGTGGTTTAAACTCATCTTTCATATTACCAATATTATATTTGATTTCATCCAATTTTGGTAGAACATGTTGAATATTTTGACATGTTATTTTAAGACCTTTTGAATCTGTATAAGCATAAATATTATGTTTATTTTGACTAAAAGTATCCGCATGGCCATGGCATTTCTCAAACATACTATGGGAACAGTCATTCTTATCAGTAAACCTAGGAGACTGGTTTTTACTTCTTAAGGTTGATTTTGATCTATTTAACCTGACCTCAGTGGAAGATTTACAATCAGTAATCGAATTAACAGAAATACAACAAATGCAATCAAAAGAATCATTTTCACAATTTGAACACAAAGTATTTAAAAGTAAATTAAATGGATTGATAGAAGTCAAATCGGCTTGCTCTTCTTTGCCGTTTTCCTAGTACCAATGCGGAGGGTAATCATAAGGTTCCCAATGATGCTCTTGACTGTATTGATTTGGGTTCATCCAACAAAGTTTAGCTTTGTGACCAAGACTGTGGCATTGATAACATTCAAGTCTAGCATTAAATCGACATTGATTTTGTGAATGATTGTTCTCTCCACAGTTAAAGCATGGACGACGACGAGGAGGACGAACATGTACATTCTTGTTTCTTTTTGGTGCACCATTCGGTGGAGTTTCATTTTGGTCATTTTCATGTTTCAGGATTCCTACTTTGTCGTTTATATTGTTTATAAGAAGTGAGGTTCCATTCTTAGTTAAGTGTACTCCATCTGAATAAAGCAGTCCGTTGACAATTTTGCCATTCTTCTGCAGAAAGTTCTCTGAATGGTTAGCAAAGGCTATGTTCTGTTGACGACATATACTGTTAAGTTCCTTGTTGTACTTTTCTGTGTTTTTCTTTGTTCGAGGTAATATACCACCGGCAACAATATGCTTCACTTCATTACATTTCTGAATTTCTTGTATTATATTTAGATAGTTTCTGTTAAAATCGTGAATTTCGATATCTCGGTCAGCGTCATTTCCTCCAAACTGTAATATAACAGTGTTGAATGGTGTTAAGTCTAGATCTTCAATGTTTCTTGAGAGACGTAGTTGTACCACCTCTATTTGTATTTACTGTAACGTTCTCTTTTAAAGTTTTTGTGTTGATGTCTTTGGTGATTGAGCTTCCAATGATGAGTACATTTCATGTTTTCTTTTGGTTGTTTCTTAGTTTAAGTTGATTTTTCTGTTTAGGTTTTAATTGTTCTACTGTACTTTTCCTAGATACCGGAGTTGAGGTTGACGAAATACCACTCGTAAACGACTTTGATGGACATATTGATGTTGTAATAGTTTTTTGAGCGGGCTTCGTTGATAACTTGGTTACTGTTGTTTGAAGATTTTTTATTTCATCCTGCTGAATTTTGATTTTCTTATCTTTTATTACAATTTCATCTTGCAGGGATTTGCAATTTTGTTGTTCTATTTTGAGACTTGCCTTTAATTGAACAATCTGGTTTTCCAGTTCTGAGTTTATTTCTTTAAATTGTTTTGATTCTGTAGAAATTTGGTCAAATCTGTCATTTATGTTTTTCATTTGTATTGAAATGTTGGCAATGTCTGTCGCTAATGGAGTAAAATTTCCATTTTCAATTGCTTCTCCTTTTTCCTGTTCCGAATTTTCTACAATGGGTGTAGTAGTTGTTAATTCTTTATTCAATGAAATAATTTGTTTTAAATCGGTTTCAGAAGAATTTAGCGCTATAATGTTTCTTTGACCAATTAATGCTCTTAATTCTGCGTAATGTTTGTTTTTCCAGTCTAAGCATGTACCCAAGTCCTTGGACTAACATTGTTCCCGTGTTATATATGGTAGCACTTACATATTTACTTCCATTTTTGTATAGCGCGAATTGATAACCATGTTGTACTGGCCTTTCTTCCAAGTCATAAATTTCGATCATCTTTTCACGGAAAGATTCTATCCATTTTTGTGTGTCTTCTGGGCGAGTATTTATCTTAACACTACACGGTTTTCGAAGTTCATTCCCATCATCTCCAAAACCTGTAAATTGTGTATGCACAATGATTTCCTCTTCACTGTTGATTTTCTTTATTTTCTTTAATTTTGAATGTTTACAGTTTATTATTATCTCGGAGTCGGATAATGATCCATTGAAGGATTCATCTAGATCCCTGATATTATAAAATCCTTCTTCTGTGTTTTCTGCCATTATAAATGCAAAGATTTTATTTTCAATTCAATTACAATTACATTTCGCGTACATGATTGACATTATTTCGCGCCATTTTTTTTTAAATCGTGCATATGATGCGGCGTTGTAAACAATTTATTGATAAAATAGTAATTTAATGGAATTAAAGTCAAATTAAGGTTTAAATACGATGGTCCTACCATGTAAGAATTTCAGATCCTTCAATATAAAATATATGTTATTTCAATTCGTTCTCTTGGATTCTGTAAGTTCATCATTGTTGTTCAGTTGCATTCTTCTATAAACATATCATTTTATAAATCCGCGTCACAGCTTTGGCAAATTTTTTTCTTCTCCTGTACGAGTCATCAGACTATCTAATCTTGATCTTGAACTGCTAGAGTATATGTACAGCATGTCTGAAGATGAAACTGCTAGAGTAGCAGCATATATGTACAGCATGTCTGAAGATGAAACTGTTAGAGTAGCAGCTATGTAAATAAGTTTTCAGTACTGGAATTTTAGGGGGGGGGGGTAGTTCTATCATACCCCCAAAAATGTAATTACTTTCAAATTTACAATCGTATAAATAAAAACACATAACTTTTTAGCTGATTTACAACATTTGTGGAAATTTTCTAAGGGACGAAAGCCTAATCTTTGGAAAATTACTATACAAAATGGTGACTTAATTTACTGTTATTGTTCAGAGCAGTGTTGTTATTACGTTTAAACATTAAACCCATGTTTCTTGTTGAAATTTGTTTAAATATACTTCAATTTATCTGTTATTTATGTTTTTCATTGACTGGAAAGTCCATTTTTGAAGACAACCTAGCTTACTTTCCTTATTATGTACGTTACGTATAGTGTCCTCAACAGTAAAAAAAACAGAAGATAAAAATAAAATAGTTTATCCCCTGTCACATGATGCTGTATATGTGTTAATATAATGTGAATAGTGCTTTTTTTAATAAATAGTGACGTTTTGTATGATAAAAATGTTATATGATGTGCTAAAATTCATATTTTTAATTACGGTTGAAGTTCGTGTCCGAATCATAGCGAACGTATAACTTATCGTTGCGTGAAACCGAAAGTCCAAGTAGCGGTAAACCACGTGATAACTAATTTTCCGGGATTCTGGCAGTTTAATTATAGACCGTTGTTGGTTCTGCTTACTGAGCATTGTGGGATAAAGATGGCTGACGAGGTCGTGTCTCGTGTACTTCGACCACGTAACGAACGTGCTAAACAGGTAAATTATCACAATATTTGACAAATTATAAGGCCCAGCCTTAGATTTTCTTGGGAGCGCTCGATTCACTGTCCAGAACGTCCATCACATTACTGGACAACAATCGAGTGACTTGGAACAGTGTTCCGGAACTGATCTGTCTGTACCGACTCAGGAGGTGGTGTGGTTGGCACAATCCGCCATTAAAGATGGCGTCAATAAGTGAGATTAAAGAAACGCAGAGGTAAATATTTCAAATGGCAATTCTTTCAGGATTTTAAACTTACAAATAGGGGTGGACAACTTTTTTTCTCATCGAGAACAACTTTTACATCCATGTACCAGAGACTAAAATACAACATATAACACGTAACATATGAAACAATGTTCCTCACATGGCTTTTTTACTTTTTTTAGAACCAATTCTACCGGCACCACGCATGATGGTGCTATTTATAATTTTTAGGCAAACAGTACATTGTTTGCCAGGTATTTGTTTTGTTTAAATTGATACGAAAAATTTCCTTTTCCATAAACTGGCAGTCATTAATCTTAATGATCAGTTGTCAGACAGCCCAATTAAGGCTACAAGTATAAATTTAGTATACCTACCTTAAATGTCTACCTTGATCTTAGTTTAAACTTATATTTATTTATAGTGGATTGGGAACGAAGTTATAGGAACTTGCATTCATCCCTGTCCACTTGGCCAGTTGCGAGAGCGGCCCTGGTAGAGGCATTAATCTATGTTTCATAATCTACCAGGGAGTCTTACGTGCATGGGTTTTGGCTCCCCACTCACACGGAGCAGCCATTTATCGTCCCCATTCGGTGGACTATAGCTAGCATCATTTAAATGTAAATTTTAACAATTAAACTGAATTTGTCATGTTCAGTACATTCCTTTTTTTTTCTTTTAGCGAAAAGATACCAGTTCAAGTCGAATATGGGGAAGAAGTACTCACTGTGCTAATAAATGAAGCGGTCAATACCAAGATCAATTCATTAGGTAGGTACATTGCTGTCTTTCATTTATGTCAGACCATAAATGTTAAACAATGGTACAGTCATATATATTTGGTCAAAAGATAAATTTTGGATACATGTAGTACAAAAAAGTTCCTGTGCGGTACCAGGGTGTCAACAGAATAGGTCCGAAGCAGAGTTCAGCTGAAGGCAACTAAGAGCCAGTGTCGTTCGGATGAGACGTTAAACCTAGGCCCCATGTGTAGGGAATGTCACACTCTATGCATGTAAAAAAAACCATAGCAAGATCGTCTTAGTGGTCCTTATTTGTGGCAGGTTGTAAGGCTAACTTTTCTGTCCCTACCCAAAATGCAACTCTACAATCTTTTGATATGGTAGGCAAAATTGGTTCCACCTGCTATCCCCATTCCCAATTTTTCTTTCTTTTTTTTTCTATTGATTTATTGTCTAACTTTTTCTCGTCCTGATTATGCATGAAATATTTACGACTGGACGTTAAGCAACCAACAATCAATTAATCAATCGATCATGTAGTACAATCATCACTTACAAATTGTACATGCAAGATCACCGTGACCTATTCATTATACTGTTATAAGGCCAATAACTGAAACATTTTAAATGTAGGAACATTGTATTTCATAAGAATAATATACTAGTTAATAAGAAAAAAATATGCAATGCCACTGATAGTGTTAGAAGAGAAAATTGGATTTAATTGAATGTTTGTGATTTACTCCATAGTTTATAGACTTGAACATGACTCGGCATACTTGTACATGTATCATGTGTATGGTATATATAATTATATATGTAACTGATGTAAGTGCTTTACTGACCGCCCATGTATTAGAATACCCTGGCCTAATTTTATTGTATATATTTCCTCTTTTCAACTGAATCTAACCAGTCTGTACTAAAGAAGGGATCCAATTTTAGTGTCAGATCTTATTATTGATGTGTTTTATATTTCCAGATATGCATGTCCAGGATGCATCAAGAAAGCCACTTATAGTTTGTTAAAAGAAGTAAAAATACAGGTAAAGCTCAAATTTAATAAACCAGGGAAATTAGAACATTTAACAAATCTTTTGAAAAAGAAGGGATGATGTAATTACTATTGAGACGAAACCTCCTCTCAAGACAACAACAAAGTAAGTTGCCCAGAGGTCGAAGGCCTTCAACACAGTGGATACCCACACCATACAGCAAACTCTGTTAATCTAGTTTGTGGGACCCCAATAAACATCCTTTAATATTAGATAATAGCAAAATTAAATCACAGCTTTACATACATAATTCAAACCTAAAGTGCATCCAATTCAGAGGACAGTAAAACACAAAGACATAAATAACAGCATAGTTGTCCAATGAATGCTCATCGTTACTGAAAGCTAGCTCGGGATATAAGGGAGGGCGGACAGGGTATTGGGTGAAAGGAGAGAAGGTGTGGGAGAATGGTATCCCCCTGTCAACCCCCACATATTATATAATAGTCAGTGTGTACTTGCAAATAAAACATGCATGTTAAATGAAATGATTGAATTTAAAATTCCCCCCTGTCCCCATCTTCCTCTGTAAAAAATTGTCGCTCCTTTACAGAACAAACAAAATTCCTGCAAAACCAATCAAAATTTGTTTAAAATCAATCAGCAAATTAAAAACTTTAAAATGGTTCCAAATTAATTTATATCAGTACAGTAATAACTTTTATTTCAGAAGAAACCAAGGAAGTCAATTCCAACGATGTCGAAGAGACACTAACATTGTGTATCCATTGCAACGAGATGATGGGTAGGAAGCATTACATGTGAACAAAGTAAGTTGAATTATTTAATGAAATATTGCATATAGATTATTTAATTTTTTTGAAGATCCAATACAAACAAGGGCAACGCAAAGCGTGGCGTATCCCCTCGCCTAAACATTTGACCTGGTGACATTGAAAATCAATAGGGTTCCGGATTCTCTTAAGGACTAAGTATGTACCAAGTTTGGTCAACATCCATTTAAGGATGTTGATTTTTAGAGTGTGCACACGGATGTTACGAAAGGACGGACGGTAGCGTTGCTATATCCCTTTGCAACTTCGTTGGCGAGGGGATAATTAGCATTAGGCTCCAGGAAAGAAATTTTAATAGAATTTAATGATAGATAGTCGAATGTGTAACACTTATCCAGGAACTTTTACTTCAATTTCCTTATGCCTCTGCATAACATTTATATCGTCAGATCTATGAATATAGCTATCATCAGATGAAAATTTGCTTGTTTGTTGTCATTATCAACTGTAATCAAGATATTTTACTTAAATTTAATTTATTGCTAAATTTATTTCAGAACCAACCACTGTAGATAGTAAGATTGAGAATGAAAAAGGAAATCGGCCAGGTATTTGGCAAAAGAATCTACTCTACTACTAATAGAACATTACAAGTCCTATCAAGAAAGAGTTAATTCTGGATTCATCACCAACAAGGCTGTGTGCGACCAAATTTGGTTAAAGATGACAACTAAGGGATATAAATTCTCAACTGATCAGATTCAGGGGAGATGGAAATCCCTTTGTAGGGCCTATAAAAACCTGAAAGATCACAATAATAAGAGCGGGAATGACCCGAAGCACTACGAATACGAAAATGAACTTGACCAGGTGTTCGGGGATGACCCTCTCATTTCCCCGAAGGTAGTTTCTTCTTCCCTTAAGAGGAAGAAACTATCATTGGATGACTTTGAAAAAAGAGGACAGGCTACTTTGCCTGGAGCATCAACTGATCAAGAGGAAATCCAAGAGCCTGATCGAAAAAAGAGCAAAAAGCTTGGGAAATCATATTCAAATGATGTACTAGGTTTTCTGAAGGATTTCGTTAATCAGCAGGAACACAAAAATGAAAAAGAAGCAGAGCGCAGAGAAACAATGCATGACGAAAAAATGTCTGCCATGAACAAATTGATAGATGCAATTTCAAAAATAAATTGACTAAATAACATAGTTAAGAAATTCTATCTTTTTATTTAATTTCATTGGCAAGTATCTTCATGAAAAATAAAATGTTTTACATACCTACCAACCCTAATATTTCAAGAGCATGTTAGCAGAAACACAGGTAATGTTTTGGCTTTATCACAATTTTTTTTCATTTACTAGTTTATTATATGTAATGTATGTCATGTAAAGACACAACACAAAAAAGCAAGGCTAAATATTCAAAGTTGAAATAAGCGCAGCAACCATTATTTTTCTGCTTTTTAGCTCACCTGACTAAAAGTCAGGGTGAGCTTTTGCATCCGTCGTCCGTCTGTCTGTTAACATTTTACATTTTGATCTTCTTCTTGAGAACCACTGAACAGAATTTAATTTTATATTAAAATCCAATGGAAACCAGTTACCCAGGTGAGCAATTCAGGCTCCTTGGAGCCTCTAGTTTGTTTTGGTATCAAAGTACTTGGAATTGGTTATCAGCTACAAAATGTAATGTTCTTCATAGGTGCCTTGAATTTTATAAGTCATGTTTACAAGTACAATTTAAATCATTACATGTTGATTTTTTGCCATATTGTATAGTTTTTTTTCCAAAATGTGCTATATGCATGGAT
The DNA here is from genome assembly GCA_963680875.1 of Bathymodiolus brooksi. Classification (NCBI taxonomy): domain Eukaryota; kingdom Metazoa; phylum Mollusca; class Bivalvia; order Mytilida; family Modiolidae; genus Bathymodiolus; species Bathymodiolus brooksi. The sequence continues at coordinate 96,197,651 of OY804583.1, forward strand.
GAATGTGCGGACACGGTGTTATATAAATGTGGACATATGGCCTGCTGTTTTAACTGCAGTCAAAGGATTCAAATATGTCTTATTTGTCGAACTGTTATAACTGATTGCATTAAAGTTTACAAATGTTAGAAGATATGTCCTAACATTTGTAAACTATTATACCCACACTCACTATAGTGTGGATTACTGCATTGAACCCGTAAATCTATCTGTCCGTCCATCCGTTATAAAGTTTGTGTACACTGCTTCTCTTAGACTCTACAATATGTAGTTGGTCACATTATCCCATTATTTTGATAGGGACCTTCTGTAAAAGTTTTTTTGGTCAAATTCCTTGCAATGAAATATATTTCTATGAAATTGTACCACTTGAGATTTTAGGACAATATTTATACAAAATACACGGTGGGGTTGATTTTAGGGATTTTTGACACGTGTATTTATAGAGGCCAAAAAAGAGGGTTAGGGTTAAGGATTAAAACCTGTATTTCCAGATTTGTAAGTGTAAAGAGCTTACTTCTTATCTTTAATATTTTTAGTGAATCCCAGCATATATGAATGTGTCCAATCATTGGATTCCAATGTTCAGTGATTGACCTGTTGCAGTCATACTTTATTTTCAGCGCGGGCCGGATGGCTCAATGAGTTAAGTCGTTGGATCTAACTCATCTGACAAAGACATCCCAAATTCAAATAATGTACACAAAACAATAAGAGACAACCATTACCAAACAGATTCCTGACTTGGGACAGGCCCATAAAATGCAGTGGGGTTTGCGAGATCCCAACCCACACCCCATTAAACAAACAAACAAAACTTTGTGACATGTTGAAGGGTGTCCTTTATCACTTGTTTGCATTTGTGAGATAAAACACAAACTGTACTATAAACATATACATAATTTATTATGATTCAATTAATATCATTTTTACATACATTAAAGTATTATAATATATATCAACAAATTAACAATTTTTAATTTACAGTTTTTTACAATATTTACAAGCTCTACAATTCATAACCCTCCTCCTTTTTCACCCGGGCTTGGGACCGGCGTTGGCGAAGTTAAAAGTAGTTGTTTTTGCGTATTGTACATGTATATACAGAATCTCTTCTTTCTACCAGCACTGTCATAGTCCTTGGATCATACACTACCATGCTTATACTGGCATAAAGCCTGGTTTTATAAGCATGGATTGGAAGTCAATTAGGGAGAACCGCTAGCTGCAGTTAGTCCATATTTTTTCAGGAAATATAGATGCATGGCATACAGAAGATTTGTACAGTGGATTTGGAGACGTCTTGGAAGATACAACAGAAAATTTTTACCAGCATGTGTAGTTACGAAAATTAGACAGACATTTCCATCAGAACAATATTGTGGATTTAAATATGCACAAGTGTAATTTTAATATATTCAGTGTCAATGGACAAAACATCATCTGATATTCCCAAGTCAATGGATAACACATCATTATGATTTGCTACATACTAAAACGTGAACGATGTCTTTCAACTAATTGTATCTTGGAGAACTGAATGAATTTTGATGTCAACGGAAGTGGAATGCGGTTGTTCATGATCTGAATATCATCGGTAGCAGTTGAGTATGTTGGACACTCCACTTTTCTTCTTTCTATTACTGCCTGTTTTATCAGTCACATAATCTGTAAATAAAAATAAATTAAAAAAAAGTCCAAATAAAAATATATTGGTTATTACTTGCAATCTAAACAAAATATTTCTTCATGGAGATTATAAATACATTTAACTAGGTTATTACTTGAATAAAGTTTCACTTTACAAACATACATTGCAATTGTTTTTGGTTCCAGTTTGCATGAAAACATATTGTATACTAGATAGGGAGTGTAGCGGACATAGGGTTAGGTTATTGTATCTATACATGTACATACTAAGGCATATTTTATTATTTTTTGGAGATGTGTCTTCTAGTAAATGGGGGCCCGGGTGGCTCAATCTTGTATGAGTTGTAGATCCAACGACCTATCACCAATACGGCGTGGGTTCGCACCGAGCTTTGTAAATTACAAAAAAGGGTGCACTCGACTCGCAACCGCAAGTGATAAAGCTTACCAGTTGCTTGCCCATGGTCGGTGGTTCTCTCCGGCCTCCTCCACCATTAAAACTGGTCGCCATGATATAGCTGAAATATTGTTGAAAGTGGTGTTAAAACACCAAAAATCAAAAAGTCTAGAAAATGGAAAAATTTACCATAAGTCGGAGGACCTTTTCGTGGCTTCACCACTGCTTCGGTACCCTTCTATGCTTTTGGATAGCTGATGTTGTAGCATAAATCACCATTTTCTGTCACAAGTTGTTGTCTTTCACAATTCTCGTTGTAATGAATGACTGTTATAGTGACAGCCGGAACCTTTGAACCGTAATGAGAGCGGGAGGTTTGGCGCTTTAAAATCTGATTCAACCCACCATTTCTTTAGAAATGCCTGTACCAAGTCAGGGTCAGTACGGTTTTCACAGTTTTCCGGTTGTTGACTGATTTTGTCTGTTTATATAATTATGAGTTTTTACTTTCCCTTTGTAAGATTGTTCGGAGTTCGGTAATTTTGTTATTACCCTTGTATTTTATAATATTCACTTTAAATTTAAAGAACCGATTAAACAGTAATAATAAGCAAAATAATGCTGTTCAACCAAATCATTGATTGATTGGTGATTAATTGATTTACATAATGTCAGCAATACTGCAGTTATCTCATGATGATCAACATAAATACAGATGTGACACAATTTACTCTATACTGCTATATATATTATATGCACAATTCAGTAGAAAGCTATAGAAATTCCAAAGAAAAGAATTACCTTGCTAGCATTGCTGCATAGAAAAAGTGGGTGGTGTTTGGTGCAAACTGGTTTACTATGGAGTGAAACACTTCTAAATAGTATGTCTGGTGCACTGGCGAAAGTTTTGGGACATCTCTCATTGGCTGTGTGTCGTATATATATATATATTAATTGAATGTGTTTCAATATTGAAATACTTAATTTTACCAGATTTATTGTCTGCTCTTGTTCTGATGTACTTTGTGTTGTTAGTTTATGTAACTTTCCTCGCCATGATATAGCTGAAATATTGCTGATGAGGCATTAAGCAAATATTGTTATAGGATACATTGTCCACTCTCATCCTGTTGTACTTTGTGTTGTTAGTTTATGTAACTTTCCTCGCCACGATATAGCTGAAATATTGCGGAGTCCCAGGTTACTGTAGCATATGGTGCAACATACAGTGACTGGAGTCTGGTATAAGTGCGTGAAGAGAACATCTGGAGGTTCATGTGCTCAAACATCTTCAAAGCTTTTGCCGCGTTGACACCACTACACATGATGGCTGTTGCTGTCATGAGGTTTGACCAAGGCATACTCTTGTGTGATGACTGACTTTTCCACATAGAAATATGACCATTGATGCACACTGATGTTGTTGAAATAAGAGTTCCTTTAGTGTACTGGATGTAGGGTGTGGCTTCGGAACAACAGTACTGGCAAACTGACAATATCTGGTATAATGCGGACTCGCTAACTACAAACTGTTTCTCGTCAAGTGGAAATGATTCAGGACTAATAAGTTTGTAGTTCATCTGTTGAACCTCGTAATCATTGTCGTCATCATCGGTTGAACTTTCATCATAATTAGTAGGTTGATAATTGTCGTCATCGTCATCACCATCACTGTAATTATCATCTTCGTCTTCAACATGCTTTGTAAATGTGTCTGCATTGATGTGTTGGTCATCTTGGTCTGTTTGTGTACTGACAGTTTTATATGTTATGATGGTTTGGGTACAACCTGTAATCTTTGAATTGGTTTGATGACTTCGAGTTCGTTGTGGCGGTTTCAGGTTAACTTGAAGTTTCTTGCTGACCATTTTGGCAGTTGTGGCTGGTGGTGAAGGAACTGGATCATCATCAGTTGTACATAAAGCAGGCAGTGAGGATGATTCAGCTGGTAAAGGGTCATCATCAACTTGTGTATCTGGAGTTGATGCTCTTGCATGGTCCTGAAAAGCAAGCTGTAGTATCTGAAAGACAAATAAAATGTAAAGTCCTTGAACTTCATACAATACATGTTTTCCTCTTTGACCTGTTTCATACAGTAATGATACTTCATGTATAATTTGAAAAGGTAACGGACTAACAGGTAAGTATAAAGGTACATTTCAAACACCATCATGAAAAGATGTACAATTCACCACTAAAACTGGTCACCATGATATAGCTAACATATTTTTTTCAATTCCATGGCTTAGAAATATGTTAAACAGCAATAATATGCCGTTTTCTGATTGCATATTTCTAAGCCATGGAATTGGAAAGAAAAAAAAGGGGGGATGCTGTGTCCTGTCCACAAGCACCTGTGGCCGACAATATCAACACTTGCCTTTTTTCTAGTTATAACTACCAGTATGCATTCTCGCTAGGGTAACAGTACGAGATTGTTTACAAAAGTCAAAACCAGGCAGCACTAGGAAATTTGCATATAATATATTTACCGTTAATATTATTACAAGTTGATTGCACATGAACAAATACAAGTTACATTGGAAACGACAATTATATATGCATAAATTTACTAACCTCGGCTTTCCTACGCTTTTCGAAAGCTCTTCTTGGCATCGGAAGTTGAATGGGTCGGCCATCTTTCACCTCTCTGCTGACTGTCAATGGCATCGATGGAACGGCGTCTGGCTTCAACCGTGCTTGGAATTTACCGTGAACACATAGCTCTGCCATCCTCAATGGGTCTTGTGCAAAACTGTCCTTGGAGAAATGCGCAGAACACAACCTGTGACTGGGACCGGAAACGAAGTTCCATCTCTTGCAGTAATGTGTCCACACTTTTCTGAGATTACTGTCTTTCGGGAATGAAAAAAAACTTAGTCCATTTCCCTTTTTCGCTTGGTTATTACAACCAAATGCTGCACAATAAACCATGTTGGAATCGATTTCGGATATCCTCTATCTCATCAGAACACGTGTTTATATTGTAAACAAAACACCGTTATTAAAAGGTAAATTAGCTGTCAATCAATCTGTTAATCACTTCCTTCTCAAAATTTATCAATAGAACAAATGACGTCACACAATATCAGCCTCGGTTTGGATTGAAAAATATGCATAAATTACAGGTAGCTCACTAGACAGTTATTATGGGCGTAAACTATTATTTATATATCCCAAATATGGGAATAGAGACGTTTTTTTTTTATTCTTGGTACCTACTAAGAGATTTAGTTGCAAAAAAACAGATATGATCAAATCATGTCACTAGTCCTTTAACTCTTGAAGTAGTTTTTCTTTGTCCCATGTTGTGGGATCCTCTGGTAGGGATGATGGAGAATGATCATAAGGGCGTTTCCTGTTAATTTGTCTCTTTGACTTTCTAGTTGCCATTATAAGTGTTTACAAAACGTGATACAATGTTAAAGGTTAATAACTCAAGAGTAAAAGTTAAGATGAAATAAATTCCAAGCACAATAAATATCCGACTATGAAATAGAAAAATGTCAGATCACATATCCAAATAGTTTGTATATAATAGGCAGATTAATAAAAGCAATAATCCATGAATGTTTATAAGTAATAGAAATGTACATAACGCATTCAAATACGAATCAACATTAGAAAGCTAACTTCCGAAGAAAGAATGGCTTCCCTCTTTCCGACAGAGAACTTGCAAGCTGCTGGGTTCACTATCACGTGATTAAGCTGCCATAAAAGGAGACGACTGATGCAAACGAGGCTGTGCATTTCATGTAACCAATAAACATCGCTTATAATATATAATAAGCTCACATTATAAAAAAAAAAACGCACCTTAATAAAAAGGTATAACAAAGAAAAAAAACCATCTCTTACAAAATACTGACTAGAAAATATACACATGGTAAATACCAATAAAAAAAACTTGCATAATACTGTTCCTTAGACTAGAATTAACTATTCTTGGGACTAATTTCTATAAAATTAAACTAGAAACCAATGAGCACCAAATAATTGGGTTCCTGGACGGATCCAATTATGCGCCATTTAACTCGGGCTTAAGACCCCATGTTTTTGGGCCTTATACACCACATTTATAAGCTGCCAAATTCTATACAAAAATATATCTCTTTTTGAATTCTCGAGTAAACTAACAACAAACAAAAACACAACTCAATAAATGTCGTTTTCAGTTATTTACACTATAGCTCTTGTACATTGGCATCCTTTTCACGCAGGGCTTCGGCGTGTCTGCATAGTTCCTCCTCCATGTAACCAATAAACCCCCTCCAGTCAAAGTTCCGAGGATCATGATGCGTAGAGGTAGAAAAGTGATGTTCCCCTTTAACCGTCTATATCCCATTACTTTCGTTCCTTATTGTTATGAGAGATAATGAGATAATTACCACCGAACTCGTTGTATCCTCCGTTGGCTCGTCATCCGATATATAAATTTCATTGATCTCTTCTGTTTCAGTGTCAAATTCGGAGGTGTCCTGAATAATTACGCCCTCCACTACCTCTTCTGCAACTACGTTCATATCATCAGCATCCAGCTGTTCTGAGGCTCCATATTGGCTTGGGCCTGGAACAGGTTCAACACGGACAGGTTCGTGTTTGACATTGTTATTATTAGCTTCCTGAGGCAGCACTATACTTGTTTTCAGTTTTTTCTCCGTTGGGCCACATGATTCAACAAATTGTCTTTGTATATATTCTAAGTTTACTCCATATGATAAATCCTTAGCTTCTTCATGGGGTAGTTTGTGTGTAGTTCCAGGTGAATAAGCAAATACTCCCTGCGAAAAAATATTCTATCGCTGTGAGTGGCGTTAAAATGTCTCTTCAAATTTCTCCTATTTGCATATTCTACCCCACAATGCTCACATTTTACTCCCATCTTATAAAGTTCAACACTTTCAATAAATCTTGAAGGAATTATTATTTTCCGCCCCGCTCTTGTTGTGGTGTGCGCTCTTTTAAGCGCATGCGTCGGTGAGGCGTGACTAACCGCTTCGCGTGGTCGGGCACGGCCCGATTTACGGGTCTTGCTCGGGTAATTTAGTGTCGCGCTAGGACCGTTATTTTTATGTATAATCATTTCATGGTCGTGGTCTTGACATTCATCAACATTTATAAGCTGTTCTGTTTCATTGTCGCCATCATTATCCGACGGTTGGATAATGTCATGATTTTGATTATCGTCAGTATCTGAACCGGCGTTCGATATGAATGCGGGTACATCGGGAAACTTGACCGGAATCCTTTCCGTTTCATTACACATAAACCATTTCATAAATTTATTTCCTTTATATTTCTTCAAAATATCACCATGTACAGCGACTGGTGGGGAATTTTTGGATCATTTTATTTTAAACGTTATATCACTAAGCTTTTCCACAATAATCCATGGTCCTTTTAGATTTAATACCGGGAGCATTTCTCTTCTGATTTGGCCATACTAGGTCTCCAACTTCATAAGTTACAGGTCTTATTATGACATCATATGTCATTTTCTGCCTTTTTGCTGCTGCGTTAAAATTTTTGCGGTTTGTCTCGTGTACCTCTTTAAGCTTATTTTCAAGAACTATTACATACTCCGACATTAGTTTTCCGTCGTCTTTTTACATTCCAATGGGGTCTGTAATTATATCCTATTCTCATTGGTAGCCAAGGGTCACATATATAGATAAGAGATCTAAGATTTCCCTTCAGTTTACTGAGACTGGCTAGGCTGTGCACGCATTCAATTTGTCTCTCAATTTTCGCGTGCCTTTCATAATGAAGTTAATAAACGACCATCCGTTTGATTCGGAAATGTTAATGAACACAATTGTTATGTACCAAGACAATGAACACTTCGAGACTTTGAACTGTTTTAAGGAAGATGAAAATTTAGATACCTTGGATAAAGATGACCTTGTGAGGAGACTTGATAAAAGTTTTGATATTAAGTTGGAAAAATGAGGAAAATGAACACTTCGAGACTTTGAACTGTTTTAAGGAAGATGAAAATTTAGATACCTTGGATAAAGATGACCTTGTGAGGAGACTTGATAAAAGTTTTGATATTAAAGTTGGAAAAAGTGAGGAAAATTCTAAAGAGGGATCTTGATCAGACGGATTTGGTGAAACTCGCACATTGTGCTATAGAAGTAGCTAACCAAAAGTGTGGTCCTCAAAAAAGGAAGCATCCCGAGTCAAGTGGAACACAATCTAGTTCTAAGAAGGGGGAAAACTGATGAACCATCGGTAAGCAACTTTTTAGCTGAAATAAAATAGAGTGAATGAGATGAAACAATATGTGCTCATTATAGACGAAATTGGTATAATTTTTACGATGCAGAATTATTATTTTCATGGGTTACAAATATTGGAGAGAGTGAATAACTTTAAGTAACTTTTAGAGTACATATTGTTAGGTCCCAGGGGTTTGGTTTAAATCCCTGAACGATGCCGTAGTACACACACTTCCAGAATACACACATCATGCATTATGGCGCCTGAAGTGAAAGTACAAGTCAACAGACGAAAATGGACAAATGCACCTTCAAATGAAGTTGATACTTCAATCAAATGAAATAATCTAGTATAACCCTCAGGTAAATTAGTACTTCCCTGAAAATAATGATCGAAGCGTATTAGTTGACATCTGCATGGATCAAACGTGGAACCAAACATCGCGATAAAAATATACGATGTACATAATTTAACCATGTGTTAAATTACCGGGGCGTAACACTACCCCCCACCTTCTGAAAAAGGATTTGTCCTCAAATCTACGAGCTAATATACCATGCAGATGGCAACTAAATTACCGTATGAAACTTCCTTCTTTTCATAAATACTATAGAATCAACACACATTTTTAACCACCGATGTCTGGTGCAGAAAGATGAGAGACATTGAAATATAAAAAAACAATTGAGCAACCACCACAAATATATATAGCCTTCACAAATTTCAGTCTCTGTCTGATACAATGTCTATATAATACAGTTTATAATAAATATTTCCCAATGGAATGTTCACCATTTTAGAATCTTAATTCAGTCTATTTATGATATACAGTCACTACACTATAATATAGTTTATAATCATTCTCCCACACAAATGCATATATAAGAGTTGCTCAAATATAATAATGATAACAATAAATACCCAAGATCAATCATCATTATCTACTCAGTAATTGATTTACATATTACTTTCTGCACCACCATCAATAAATAAATATTTGAGGATTTCCTCAAAATAACAAGATGCATTAGCATCAATTGCAAGTTTAAAACATACTTGAACTACCCAATTACTCTTATGTATTCTCAAGAACATAAGAATTTACTGCATAATATAAAACAAAAAAATCACCACAAGTTATTCTAAAACTCGTATCATTTTCAAAACTTTAAATCACTCGGAGTTCTTGAGAAAAATGGCTCACAAGAACTCGAAATGCAACAAGGTTGATCCATAAACAACCCTCTTAAACTATAACTATTACTTTTAAAACCACCCCCAAGGGACAGGGGTACACTATTGAAAATCTCCAACAACCATTGGTAGATTTCAATATCAAGAACAATAAATGTTCTATATTACAAACACAGAAATAACAGTAGTAGGCCAAGGATGCCATCTACTGAGTTATATTTTGAAAGTAGACATAGTTAATTAATACATAATAATATAAATATCAAGTCAATCTTGAAGATGTCCTTGCAAAATATCTACAATTCTCTTCTCTAATAAACAATGGAGATGAGATAACTGGTAAAAGTTACATTCCCTCTGCAATTCACGAAGGGCAATGATAGTTCTGGGAAAGGTAGAGAGATCTGCGTTACAACTTGAACGCAAGTAATTTAATATGTGAACAAAATGACGGGGATCTCTGTCCAGGAAATATGTATAAATATTGTCCACACTATACGGTTTCATAGGTGACTCCTTCAGGACCATGTATGATAGGATTGATGACGGGTCGCTTTGTAAAGTTGGAACACATGTTTCAAACCTGGAACCACCGACATTCAAAATGATGCGCGATTTTTGGCACTCTGCCATGGTTTTTAATTGTAATATGTGCTTAGGAGTTGATTCATAGATCACCTCCTCCCTTGTTTCATCAGCCTTTAATGCAGGTACATATTCCTCTGAAGCAAATAATGAAATACAGGTGTCGTCTTCATTAATACTTTTGGCACTAGTACTAGATTGAGCTTTCACCTCAGTACTTTTTACAATATTCTTAAAATCATCACAGTTATTTACAATGTCAGTCACAATAGTAGGTTGAAATGGTTCATCCAAGCAAATAGTGGCAATACTTGGTGATTTAATTTGTACTACTTCCGGTGAATTTGGCACAGAATTTATTGGTGAAATAATATTTGGAATACATGTAGGTGGAGTGAGAGTTGGTACATACAGGTAGGAATTATTTGCTGGAGCAGCTATTCTGTTTTTTGGTTTTATAACTATTAATCTTGACTCTGGTACAGGTGTAATTGATCTACCTGTAGATCTCGCCGGTGAATATTTTCTTTTCCTTTCTGCTCTAGCACTGTTCCTATTCTCCTTATTGTCCTTTTCCTTTTTTGTCCTTCTCTTTCTTTTCATTCACAGTTACTTCAGATGGTACTATTGTTTGTGTGTTATTTGATGTACATGGATTTTCAATTGTTATTTTTCTTCCTCACCAAATTGATAGTTATTTCTACTGACAAATTTTAGGTTCTTTCCACCTTGTTCCCCCATTGCACAATTTTTATGCTTGCTGTCTCTTCGCAAAAAAACCCTTCTACACTCAGTGCACATATAACCAAAATTAGAGTGCTGTTCATCCATATGCCTCTCTACTTTGAAAGGCCTGTCAAAATCATGATTATTACATAATCCGCATCTATATAATGTAACCTGCATAGAAAAATATTCTGCTTGTTATTAAGTGCCATTAATTGAAACATGCATGTAAGAAGACATGTAAAGATATATTTTTGAAAATGCAATCTCAACCATTCCAAAATTTTCAGCAATTTGAGTTTCTTTTGTATATTTGTTTGTTTGTTTTTGTTTTTTTTTTAACCCTGACATTTTGAGATCTATGTTAAGGAAAATGTCTGTTCACCAATATATAATTTTAATCGGTCATGGTGCACAACCTTGGGTTTTGCTCTAGGACTTCTTTTAATCCTATATATCACATCATTTATTCTTTCTGTGACTAAGAAAGGACCTTGCCAGGGCCTCTGCAATTTAGGATTTAATCCTTTTTTCCGAAGAGGATTATAAAACCATACAGCATCACCAGCATTATAACTATTAAAATGTTTACTTCTGTCATACAACCGCTTCATATTATTACTAGACAAAGCAATATGCTTTCTAGCAAATTCATGGATCTTTTCTAGTTTCTTAGACAAACTAAAAACATATCCAGAACTATATTCTGGGACAATATAATTGGAATCAGGGTGTCCAATAACAAGATCTATTGGTAAATTAATAGTACGGCCAAACATCATTTCATAAGGTGAAACCTTTGTAGTTTCATGAACAGCAGCTCGATACGCCATCATGAGTAAAAATATATATTCATCCCAGTCTTTCTGATTTTCAGATACAAAACTGGCCAACATATTTTCTATGGTAGCATTAAATCTTTCTACCATGCCATCACTTTGTGGCCTTAAACTTGTCGTTCTGGTTTTGTGTAAACCTAAAAGTTTACACTTTTCTTTAAAAACCTGCGACTCAAAATTAGAACCTTGGTCAGAATGAATCTCCATGGGCACACCCAATATAGAAATAACTCTGTCGACCAACTTATTAGCAACTGTTGTAGCTTCTCGATCCCGGATGGGAATAGCTTCTGACCATTTTGAAAAATAGTCACCAACCACCAAAAGATATCGATTTCCCTTATTTGTCCTGTGTAAAGGACCTAAAATATCTACTGCAATGCGTTCTAAGGGAGCTCCAACATTATATTGTTGGAGTGGAGCATGTGGCTTTTTAATAGGGCGCTTTTTAGATGCACAAATATCACAATGTCTACACCAATTTTCTACATCCTGCCTTTGTTTAAACCAAGAAAATCTTTCCCTAACTTTGGAAAGAGTCTTCTTAATTCCTAAATGTCCCCCAGTGACACTATTATGTAATTGTGTCAAAACAAATTTGATCAAAGTCTGGGGTAATACTACAAACCATTTTTCTCCACGCCCATCTGCATTCTCCCACTTACGATATAAGATACCTGCTTTTAGATAAAGGGTATCCCATCTAGACCAATGCTATTTTACAGCAGGACTACAAGGAGAGACTGTTTCCCATACAGATTTCTCTCCCTTTTCTTTCCATGATATTAGAAAATTTAGATCCATATCATTTTTCTGATATTCAATCAATTTTTCTGCTGTTAAATCAAAAGAGCTGTCACTATCCAATTTGGAAGGATCATTTTCCCGCTCTATGGCTTCATGGTTACTCATAGAGGGTGATTTATCCAATCTTTTACCAGATCGGGTAGTTACGTAAACAACTGCATTTTCTTCAATCAGCATCTGATCAACATAGGTAGAGTTATCTCCCATGTTATCATTAATATTAATATCACTATTTCCAGGGCTCTTATCCCCTGACTCCATTTCAAGCTGACATTTTTGTTCTGTCCTGCTACAGTGACTGCAATTTTTTTTATGACAAGGTCTTCGTGACATGGCATCGGCATGTGATCGGCCTGCACGGTGTTCAATTTCAAAATCATAAGCAGCTAAAATTTCAAACCTCTTGCTATTTGACCTTCTGGGTTTTTAAAATTCAGCAACCATCTTAATGCACCATGGTCACTCCTGACCAGGAAATGTCTCCCATATAAATAATGGTGAAAATGCTTAATGGAGGCCACAACGGCTAAAAGTTCTCGTCTGGTTACACAATATTTCCGTTCTGTTCTGCTAAAAGCTTTACTATAGTAAGCTATAACTTTCTCTTTTCCATCTTGGATCTGAGATAATACTGCACCCATGCATGTATTACTTGCATCTTTATCAAGGATAAAAGAATCCTCATTTCTGGGATAAGCAAGAATTGGGGTATTGGTCAAAGCTTGCTTTAAATTTTCAAATGGCATTTGACATTCCTCTGTCCATACAAAAGACTGATTTTTCTCCGTTAATTTATGTAGAGGTCTTGCAATGTTTGCAAAATGAAATATGAATTTGCGATAATAGGAACACAAACCTAAAAATGACCTAACTTCTTTTACATTTTTAGGAACTGGCCACTCAGAAATCGCTTTAGTCTTTTCAGGGTCAGTGGACACACCATCTTCGCTTACTACATGCCCTAAGTATGTGACACGTTTCTGGAAAAATCTGCATTTCTTAGAATTTAATTTTAAATTAGCTTGTTTTAACCTATGAAGTACTTCTTCAAGGTTTTTAATTTGTTCCTCAAATGTTTTAGCAAAAACTATAATGTCATCAAGATATACAAGACATGTTTTCCAAGTTAATCCTGCTAAAATTTTCAGCATCAGTCTTTCAAATACTGCAGGGGCATTACAAAGTCCAAAAGCTAAGACAGTAAATTGCCAAAGTCCACTACCTGGGAAAGCAAAGGCTGTCTTAGGTCGATCCTCAGGTGCGATATAGACCTGATGATAACCGCTTTTTAAGTCTAACGTACTGTACCATTTTGCTCCAGATAAGGCATCTAATGTATCGTCAATACGAGGAAGTAAGTGAGAATCCTTAACTGTATAGTGATTTAATAAACGGAAGTCTATTGCAAATCGAATAGAGGAATCTTTCTTCCGCAAAATAACAACAGGAGAGCACCAGGGACTAGTACTGGGCTCAATAATTCCTTGTTCTGCCATCTTTTCAATTTCAGCTTCAGCCTCCTGTATTTTTGAAAGAGGTACCCTGCGAGGTTGCTGTTTCACGGGAAGGGCCTGACCAGTATCAATAGTGTGTTCTATCATTTCAGTCCTACCAATATCAGTTGAGGACTTAGAAAAAGAATCTTGAAACTTTAATAAAAGATTCTTAAAACTCACTTTTTGATTTTCTGCTAACTCATTTATATTATTATCAAAAATTGTTTTGATATGTTCCGGCCATTGAATTGTCTCCCTTTGTACATTACAATTCACTGCATTTATATTATGACATTTCTCTATCATGTCAATTTCAATTGGTTCTAACTGAGCAGCAATAGTGTTTTTCTGAAGAACATGTTCTTGGTCAGAAATATTCAAAAAAAAATTTGGAATAAACCCACAATTGGGTTGTACAACTGCTTTAGCTATTAATAAGCCATGTTTTTAGTAACTGGTTCAACTAGACCAGTCATTCCTTTAACTATTGGGTCCATAGCTCTGCCAGCAACTATGGTTTCACTAGATGGGGGTAGGACAATTTTCTCATATATACCAATCCTACAACAGGTAGCCTTGCCATTGTTTTTATATTTAAAACAAGGTATCTCATTACCTCTGTACCTAATACAGCTTTTGCTTAACAGGACATCACAATTATTTATTTCAAGAAAATCCATTCCTAGGATTCCCTCAATTGGTATATTTGCAATCAGAACTTTATGCTTTATTAAATTCTTTCCAAGTTTTAATTCAACTGCAATTTGACCCAGAAATGATGAAATTTCCCCAGTTGCAGTCTTCATTTTAATATTTACAGGTAAAATTTCAGGTTTCAAGGAAGGATCAATAGTGTTAAGAAATTTTTGGCTTAAAATTGTAACACTAGCCCCAGTATCTACTAACATAGATATGGGCTTACTGCAAATCATTGTATCTATATAAATTCCTTCCTCAGGTGTTCCCCAACTACTTATATTTACTGTTGTGGGCCGTTCTGCTGCTGTCGAGCTCCGGCCCATGAATTCGACTGATGATAATTTCCCTGACCTTGATTTGAGTCATGGTAACTATTGCTTCTCCAACCGTTATTTTGATTATTTCGGTGATTAAACCGATTATTTCCCTCGTTCTGATTAGTTTGAGAAAAAGGATGACTTTTTCTCCCTTGGTAATTATTGGAATATCTATTTCCATTGTTATTTCTGTTTTGTTTTATTTCTTGGGACAAGGTAGATAACTCTTTCTTAAGATCACCTATTATTTCTTTAATATCCTTTCCCATATCTGCATTTTTGTATTTGTCTGTAATTACCGGCAATACTGATTTTGTCTCGCGAAGCATTTTACCACGGTGATTATCAGCTTGTTAAAAGGTCTCTAATCTAACTGCTAAAATTTCTGCCTCATTGATATTATAAGGCCTGGCCTCCCTTATCCTGAGCCGCATGTCAGGATCTTTCAATGCATCTATGAATTGATCTAATGCCAATACATCAGTAACAGAAGAAGGGGCACCAGGATAAGCACACCGAGTCAACTTTTTAATATCTTGACTGAGAACAGAGAGAGACTCATTATCTTTTCTCACTCTTGTTTGTAGTCGAGCCCTGAATATTTCAGGTCTATGCAAAGACCCAAATCTGTTATGAAGAGCATGAACTAGACTATCATAATCTCTTCTTTTATCACCATCTAATTCATTGAGAATGGCTCGGGCAGCACCCTTTAAACTGCTAGCCAAACATAATGATTTTATATTATAATTCCAACCATTAACTTCAGATAAAATTTGAAACTGGCTAAGATATTCTTCAATATCTTCAGTACCATCATACGGCTGGGGTTTCATATTTATTCTGACATTATGTGTTAAATTAAGTTTGGATGAGATTGCATACCAACAGTTGTATTATTATTATTTTGATATCTGCATGATATTGGTATGTGATTACTGCTTTGTTTAGGTGTAGGCTGTGGCACTACTTGAATTTCACTCGGTTCATCTCGATGAACATCTGCTGCATGAATATATTGAGTATTGTTTGGTCTGGTCCTCAAACAGTTTATTTCTTGAAATATGTTGGAAACTTGTTCTTGCATATATTCTTTCATATTGCTAATTTTGTCATGAAACCTGTCTTGAATCATAGACAGATTAACAGCATTATCTTCTGCTATAGTTTTAAATGTATCCCTAATTTCATTTTTTAGTAAATGAAGAATTTCTCCTATAGAATGAGGATATTCTTGAGAAATGTTTGATTGGTGCATATTGTGATTTGATTCAAAAGAATCCTGCGAACTAGTACTCAATTCATGTGTTTCGTTCACCACTGTGTCATTACTCCCAATAGACAACCTGCTAGTTGGTTGAAATTGAATAGTATCAGACTGCAATGAATCATCCATTTTCCAATTGATTCTTATTATTTTCAAACTAACACCAGATAATTTCCTTTATTTTATAATTTTAAAGAAAATTTTATCCCACTTCTGACACCAGTGTTAGGTCCCAGGGGTTTGGTTTAAATCCCTGAACTTAACTGTGTGGGTCTCCGGTGAAAGAAATAATAATAAGAATCACTGGAAGTTCATATATTTATATTATGTCAGGATAAATAATATCAGCATTAATTAGCATACAGTGGATCATAGACACATGAAATGAATAATAATCTATAATATAAGGTACATTTGTCTTGAGTATATATAAATAAAAGGTGTTTGGGCACTCGGTGCACAAAACCCTACTTGGTGCACTTAAATCTGCTTGGTGCAAATTGTATCGGCTGATAGCTGATCAACCTGCATAATTTCTAATTGTAAAATAGTATTGGAAATAATATTTAAAGTCAGTCTATCATTAGTTAAAGATTGACCACCAAGTAATTCCGCTTGGTGTAGATAAATATTTTGAGCACCAAGCAATTACGCTTGGTGCAATAGATATTTTGAATGTACCGGCTAAATATAGACTAACGGTAAATAGAAAGATATTTATAACGTCAATAAATTGACATTTACCAGTTTCTTTGCACCGAGCAATTGTTGCTGGGCCATTTCTATCTTTCATATATCAGCAAATATAATATTATTATTTATGATTCATAACAGCATTACATGAATCCGAGTTCAGAAGAAGCTGACTCGGTGCACCGACTTCGTTATTTATAGTCAAAATATCGATGACGTAGTACACACACTTCCAGAATACACACATCGTGCATTATGGCGCCTGAAGTGAAAGTACAAGTCCACAGACGAAAATGGACAAATGCACCTTCAAATGAAGTTGATACTTCAATCAAATGAAATAATCTAGTATCATAACCCTCAGGTAAATTAGTACTTCCCTGAAAATAATGATCGAAGCGTATTAGTTGACATCTGCATGGATCAAACGTGGAACCAAACATCGCGATAAAATATACGATGTACATAATTTAACCATGTGTTAATGAAGTTAATAAACGACCATCCGTTTGATTCGGAAATGTTAATGGACACAATTGTTATCTACCAAAACAATGAACACTTCGAGACTTTGAACTGTTTTAAGGAAGATGAAAATTTAGATACCTTGGATAAAGATGACCTTGCGAGGAGACTTGATAAAAGTTTTGATATTAAGTTGGAAAAAGTGAGGAAAATTCTAAAGAAGGATCTTGATCAGACGGATTTGGTGAAACTCGCACATTGTGCTATAGAAGTAGCTAACCACAAGTGTGGTCCTCAAAAAAGGAAGCATCCCGAGTCAGGTGGAACACAATCTAGCTCTAAGAAGGGGAAAACTGATGAACCATCGGTAAGCAACTTACGTTTTAGCTGAAATAAAATAGAGCGAATGAGATGAAACAATATGTGCTCATTATAGACGAAATTGGTATAATTTTTACGATGCAGAATTAATATTTTCATGGGTTACAAATATGGGAGAGAGTGAATAACTTTAAGTAACTTTTAGAGTACATATGTAATTAATATTTTATAGAATGATGTTCTTTGAAAATCTCAGCACGGGAGAGAGTTGTAGCCTTTCTATAATTGCATTACATTAGCAGATCATTTTGATTGCTACCAAAAAGCTGTTTAGGAAACAGGTTCATCTGTTGTATCTAAAATACAGAACACCTTTTCAACAAGTCATTCAGTGTAATGCAATTTTTTTTATTTTTCGATAAATCCACGGCGAGCATGGTCCTCCGAGAGCTGTGGTATTTTAGATCTATGCACGAGTGTTTAAAAATCAATATCCAAATTAAAGGCAGTTTTACAGTTTATAAAGGAAGAAATGTGAAGAAACAAGGTAAAATTATATGAGGTAGAACCCTCATTTGGGAGAAAAGTTATGCTTTTGTTGCATACGTGTCAGTTTTTTGTTGTCCATATCTCATATATATTGGGACACTAGGGTATTAATTTGTCTCTCAATTTTCCCGTGCCTTTCATAATGAAGTTAATAAACGACCATCCGTTTGATTCGGAAATGTTAATGGACACAATTGTTATGTACCAAGACAATGAACACTTCGAGACTTTGAACTGTTTTAAGGAAGATGAAAATTTACATACCTTGGATGAAGATGAACTTGTTAGGAGACTTGATAAAAGTTTTGATATCAAGTTGGAAAAAGTGAGAAATTCTAAAGAAGCATCTTGATCAGACGGATTTGGTGAAACTCGCACATTGTGCTATAGAAGTAGCTAACCAAAAGTGTGGTCCTCACAAGAGAGAATTGGATTTACGAATTTGATGCGCAAGCATATGCATCTTATCATGGAAGATTCCCTAGAAGACCACTAAGAACTCATGACAGAGTATTATTAAAATACTTACAAGAAGATGAAGTACCAGTAAAAGAAATAATAGACAATGTGTCTCAACTGAAACTAGACCCTCAAGACATGGCTATGGTAGTTGTATTCAAAGAGAAAGAATTGAAGAGTGATAAAGCCAGAGATTTTTGTAAATTAACTTATATGAGATTATGGCAAGTAGCAACAGAGAAAAATCTTGGAGATCCTGGTATATTTTCCTATATAAGGTATCAATCAATGACAATGTCAGAACAAGAACAAACACATTACTTACTCTCACTTGTAAAGTCCTTCTCAAAAACTCAAGGGGGAAAGGTTGCAATATCAATTGATTTTGAGGCATGGTGTCAAGGCTGGGATTCGGCGGTTACTCATCCTGTATTTAAAGAAATTGAAAGAATATTCGGAATAAAGAATATATATACTTTCTCTCATCTATTTCCACAATTATGCCTAGTAGTCATACAAAATAGATGGTGCCCTCCAAAACAAAAACCTGAGCCCTCTATATATAGTCCTTATACACTCAGTAGATGGTTTGAAGGGATGAGACAAAAAGGTTGGACTTTAACAACAATCTTATTGATTTTACTAGCTGCGGATAAAATTGGAACTGTGGCTGAATTGATCAGACAAGGAGATAACATGGCTCCAACAATCATGGTTCCAGGCCAAGAAATCCTTACTTCAATGGGACTCACAACAGGTAAATGCGTAGATCACTATGTGGATACATTAGTCGACGTTGCCAGTAATATAGGACAAACAGCTAAGAAAGAAGAAACATGGGCATCTACGTATTTACAAAGAATTAGTGATATAGAAATTGAAATGGTTAAGAAATGTGATGAACCAAGGGTGAGAGAAATTGTCAAGGAAGAATTGGAGCTAAATAGCTGCAATGAACCTATGTTTAAAAAGATTGTTGAGGAAGTAATAACTGGAGAGGGCCAGAATTTAGTCTGAAATACTTGCAAGGGAAAGACAACCCAAAAAAGAAACTGTTTCAACAGTAATTGACGAGTTAAATGACAGAAAAACAAGGGAGAAAAATTTGTTAATATTTGGGCTAAAAGAAAATGTTTCAGAGATATTACAAGAGAGAGAAGGTCATAACATTGAGAATATATTACAACTCTTTAAAGATGCGAAAAATAAACTGGAGCAAGAAAACATACAGAAAACTCATAGACTTGGTAAATTTGATCAGGAGAAAGCGTGTAGGCCTCTCCTGGTACAATTACAGCGTGTAGGCCTCTCCTGGTACAATTACAAAGTGTTGAAGCAAAAATAACTCTATTCAAAAATGTCCATTATATGAAAGCACTCCCAAAATACAAAGATATAAATGTTAGTAATGACTTAACAAAGACCGAAAGGGCCAAAGAAAAGGAACAATGGGAAGAAGCTAAGAAAATGGACAAGGATGATTCGGGGGACTACGAATACAAGGTGAGGGGACCCCCATGGGCCAGGAAAGTGGCCAAGATAAAGAAGTAAAAGGAAATAAAAGGACTGACCGTGTACATAGTGGGAAGAAGGTTTTTAACGGCGCTAATGTAAATAAGTTTGCAGTTCTATCCAAATTGAACTGTTTTTATACAAATTCAAATGCAGACCAATTATTTAACAAAATGGCGGAACTGATTGTTAGAACTAGAGATAGTAAACCAAATATCATAGGAATCACTGAAGTCAAACCAAAACTAAACAGATATAAACCTGCACTAGCGGAATTTTCACTAACAGAAGTAGGTAGAGCAATGGAGTCAGGTTTCGACTCCTTAAGATTAAAATGTGCAAACATGTGATATTATTCCATTGTGCCCCCACGTAGTGAAATATTATTAATGTACAAACTCCGTTCAATGATTTTCACCATGCACTGGTCCCTAAAACGATTCTGAAAGGAACATTTGTTTGTTCAAATTTTCCAACTTTGGGAGGCAGTTTTCGACCCCCTTGCTATATTTTTTGAGTTACATCCCATATACTGTAGCTGCTGGAGCCAAACCTCTACCCTATATTACGTACTTGTTTCTATAAATGTAAGTAGGTTGATTATTATCAGCTGGAACATAAATATTCCCAGACAGTTCAACAATCAGTGGAATCATATCAGATCAATTATGGCCAGATGTAATAATATTATTTTATATGATTCCGCGTCATAATTATTTTCACGGACACAATAGGCCACATTACAACAGGTTTGTCGCAGTCTATCATATTCTGAGAGTCGGCAGAATCAACTAGCCACAAATAGTATTGAAATCTTGATGATACATCTAAAATTGTCGACCCCTTGGTCATGTGACCTTGACAGTTGGTATGTCAAAATCCACTGATCAGATTCAGATCATATATGTGAATATTTATCGTTGATAATATCTAATATGGAAATGTTAGTTTGAAGCTCCCTTCTAAACGATATCCATTAAGAAGCTTTTTTCTTAAATGGCTGTATGTAGTCACACAAATATTTTAATTTTTTTCTGCAGGTTTCGTAATGTTGACCTGTCAATATCTCCCTCCGTGGCTTGACAAGCGTTTAACCAGTCTCCTGACAACGCATCGTGTATTTCCTATGCCTAAAAATAGATTAGAGACTCAGAATATATGGAGAGGGTCGAAAACGCCCTCCATTGCTCTATTTACAAAATATTTGAGAAAAACATTGATACAGAAGAAGGCAGAGGCCTCATTTTATATGTAGACAATAAATTGGAAGCTGCTGAGACACATATGGAGACAAATTTCCCAGAGAAACTTTTGGTGAAAATAAAACTTAACCAAACTGATAAATTACTAGTGGGTCTAGTGTATAGATCACCATCTAATAGAACTAGTGAGTACAATGACAAACTGTGTTCATTAATTTCAGAAGCAACTAGTAAAGGATATTCACATATACTAACTACTCCACTCCACTCAACCTTTTAGCACATGCCCAAAATAAAGTATTTAATACATGTAAGTAACGATCGGTCAGTCTACTTGTGATTACGGTATGTTTGTATTGTACAATGAACACAATTATTTTTTTTAGTTACGAAATTATTTTTGACGTTCTGTGTCTGTCAAGAATTGTGAAATATGAATGCACAGTACTTAAAAGAGACTACTTCTCCTGATAATATTATTTATGTTTTACTTCGAAAAAGAAATGTCCACACGACACAACATAGCCATGGCAGATAAATTGTGATAACCCAATTCGGTAGAAAAGAAAACCTGACACTTGGAGGTAGAATAAACACACTCAATATATATCCCATAAATGTCATTTATTCAAAATGACGAATAAGTTTTAATAATGTGAAACAATACAATGTAAATATAACCTCCGAAAACGACCAATTGGCTTACGAAAATACAAATATCAGGTTCATGATGAATTTATTGTTCACTCATTATATATACATGTATATTGAAATTGACACATAAATTGGATCTAAATTAGCAACGCTGAATAGTGCAATATTTGTAGAAAACATAAAACATCATAAGTGAATTGAAAATTCAGATAATAAATTCAAATTTACTAATTCACAATAATTCTTATATGATTTACATAATTAGAAATCCTATACTCTGATTGGGTATAAGCGCTTATGGAGGCGGGGTTTTTGTCAGTTTATTTTTCGATAGACGATGTTCACCGGACTACTTTTTTCGTAATGTAAACAAAATGGCGGCTTGGATTCCCGATAATAAAAAAAGATAAAAGAAACAATGTTTATTGTTAATAATCAACAATTATTGTTAGATATGAAATAGAAAAATAAATGCCAATGAAAAAAAAAGCTTGTACAAAAAATTCCGGAAAAAATACTTAAGACAACCATCTCTCGACTTTGACTTTTGTAATATATCGTCATCCTGTGACGTTGTTTACAAGGGACTCTGATTGACACAAGCTGGTTACTGATTTATTTTACGATTTTGTGAGCATTTTACTTGTTTGAGTAGCTAAATGCAAAATGCCATCAAATTGGAAAATATCAGTAACTTAATTACATCACCGTCTAGTTATCAATGTAGGAAAACAACTTGAACAAGGTTAGTTCATTTTGTTATTCATGGCCGACACACATCAATGGAATGTATGTGTGCGTACTGGTGATAGTAAATTTTCAAAACAAATGAAAAAAAAAAAAGACTTAGTTACAGAATTATAAGACTTAAACGCATTTTTTCCGGAGTTCATTTGTTTGTGAATGAATTGGTCCAGATTATACATACCATCGTGTTATCGGTTTTCGTGCTATTATCGATTTTCAGATATAGCGATTAACAGTGTTAACCCTCCATTCATATGACGATTGGAATTTTCAAAGAATGGCTAGTTAAATATTTCTTTGTGCATAAGATTGTTTTTAAAGCCATTCTTGTATTTTAATATACGCTCGATTACCTGGCAACTTTTGTTGTCAGTAAAATGGCGTCATCTGTTTCCGTGGCAAATAAAAACAAGGCCGATATACGGGATGGAAACGAATATAAAATCCGGAAATGGCTGGTTTTAAAATTTCATGGTTCTGGCCATCTACCAAATCATACTACATCTAAATAAAATAACAGAATGTTTGAAAATTACCACTTTCAAAATTGTGTTTACTTTTGATGTTTTTTTTAGTGCTGAAACCACAATGCACTGCAAAGTGACATGCATTTTATATAAGAAACAGGCACATTTCAGTCGGCTCTTTTGTTTACAAATAGATCAGTGACCCCATGATAGTTACATGACAGGAAAAGCAGGTGTCTGAGAGGCAGAAGACATAGTTAAATTTTATATAGCCCTTCTGGATTTTTTTCCAGCTACTTTATAAATGAAGTACATTTTTGGCATTACAAAAAGTATGGTTCAGTAGGTAGGTTCACTGTTTTTGGTACTTACGTCTTCAAAAGTAAACTTTATCATTTTTTACAGATGTCAGCTTTCGTATTGTTTATGTTTCATAAATAGAAACCGGAAGACACGTCAAAAATAATGCGTGCGCTGTGGAAATCAAAATAAAATGGATACCACAAAAACAGATGACGCACGAAAACACATACCGTGACGATAAATAAACTCCGGAAAAAATGCGTTTAATCCTATAATAATTTCAAACTTTATACTGACAAACTACAATAACCTGATTATCTCCCTTTCTAGATATTACAATAAATAAAACTATTCCCAATCAAAGTATGAATTAAAAGAAAGTCTTCAAAAGTAATAAACATTTGTTTATGAATAATTAATCACGTTTCAATTAGAAATATCAAAAATTAAATACACATTATCATAATATCAATCAAGTGATACAAAAATACAATTTAATATACATACCCTAAGTAAGGAAATGGTAGACAAAATTCACAGCCAAAACAACATCTTTCTAATTGGAATAACACATATATCTACCTGTGAACAATATTGACTTAATTGGAACCTTTCATAATTGAAATATAAAATACAGCTTTCATAACATAAACTTTTCTCAAAAATCTTTATCAACTGTTACAATAAATCAAAACTTCAAATTTGATAATAACATTAAATTAATGGTACCAAGTTGTAAAAATAATCTTTGCATTTACAAAACTTTAAAAAGTTCAACTGAAGATAATGTTATATAATATTTACATGTACAAATCATATTTTTGTTATTTTTCCTTCCATATTCTATGGAACACTTTTATATAAAACCATCATATAAAAATCATAATAAATACAACAAAATAAACCAACCTTATTTCTTTCCAAAAGAATTGTTATTATACCCCCGCTCCCCGAAGGGG
Organism: Bathymodiolus brooksi; assembly: GCA_963680875.1. Classification (NCBI taxonomy): domain Eukaryota; kingdom Metazoa; phylum Mollusca; class Bivalvia; order Mytilida; family Modiolidae; genus Bathymodiolus; species Bathymodiolus brooksi. The sequence goes on from OY804583.1 coordinate 96,222,181, forward strand.
GAGGGGGTATACTGTTTTACCTCTGTCCGTCTGTCCTTCCGTCCGTCCAAGATATTTTTCGTGGCATTTTTCTCAGTAACTGTTGATGGCAGAAATCTGATTTTTGGTCACAAGCTTCATATAGGTATACCATATTGTGGGTAGCGTTTTTGGATCCATCAGATTCCTACTTCCTGTTTGTCGATTTTGTTGATTTTTATAAACATTTAACATACATTTGTATATGCACATTTTTCTAAGCAACTATTGATGGCAGGAATCTAATATTTGTTCACAAGCTTCATATAGGTATGCCATATTGTGGGAAGCGATTTTGGACCCGTCAGATTCCTGCTTCCTGTTTGCCGACTTAGTTGGTTTTTATACACATTGAACATATATGCACATTTTTCGTCACATTTTTCTCAGCAACTATTGCTGGCAGAAATCTGATATTTGGTCACAAGCTTCACATAGGTACCCCATATCGTGGGAAGCGTTTTTTGACCCGCCTGATTCCTACTTCCTGTTTGGCGAAGAGCGGGGGTATCATAAGTGAGCATTAGCTCACAGTTCATCTTGTTCAAATCTCTTTGTCCAAAAATGCTGAGACACAAATACATGTACACCTGTCTCAGTTGTTAATCAAATAGTGAATTTATAGTGAGTACTTTTTACCTGTAATTACTATGTGTATAATGAAGTGAATGATAGATATCTTAATATAAAAAGAGAGATAACTCAAAAATAAATTAATGGACAGTTTTGACATGTTACAAATCTCCCTAGTTTTCTTTTTGTTGCCCTCTTTCTGTAATTTTTCTTCTTTAGTTTCCATCTTGCTTGAAATATCAAGTTCCTTTGTTGTATCCTAAAAAAATATTGTCTAACCAACCCTGCCAATTTAGTTTTATATATATAATCCTGTCGACGACGCCATTTTTGTAACCTCCGAAAACGACCAATTGGCTTACGAAAATACAAATATCAAGTTCATGATGAATTTATTGTTCACTCATTATATATACATTTATATTAAAATATAAGTGAATTTATATACATGTATATTAAAATATAAGTGAATTTATATACATGTATATTGAAATATAGTGAATTTATAGTGAGTACTTTTTACCTGTAATTACTAAGTGTATAATGAAGTGAATGATATCTTAATATAAAAAGAGAGATAACTCAAAAATAAATTAATGGACAGTTTTGACATGTTACATAAAGATCAGGGAGTGCAACAAAAATATGAAACATGCAATATCTACATTTTTTACTAAATTTATGTCCTTCACTCTCTGTGAAATGAACAAAAACTACTCCCTGAGATAAAAAAGGGTTGGCGCAGGTGGCTATGTTGGGGGGGGGGAATGCATCAGAGTCACAACAAACGTGACCTTTGGCCAAAGCTTTCTTAAAACAATGATGTAAATATAACTGCCAGGAACGGTAATACATCCTTTTAGATGACTGACAGAGAAGCCTGCAGTAATTGGACCGCTTGTTTGTTCAGATGTGTAGGAGGTTCAAAGGTACCACTGTTTGATGATCTGACAGCCATGGTGCCACCAATTTGGTTTTCTGAAATTGAAAGCGGGACAAATGGTCCGCAACTACATTTGTTTTACCTGGAATATGCTTAGCCCTGAACAAAATGTTAAAGTGTACTGCAGCAACGACAATTCGGCGTACATGAGACATTAAAATTGGATCTCTGCATGATTATTTATTTATAACTTCAACAATGGCTTGATTGTCTGAAAGAAATAAAACTTTGTGATTTTTCATACAATGTCTCCATATCTGAAGTGTAAGTCTTGTAGGAAAAAGCTCCTTAACAGCAATTTGATGTTGTTCTAAATTTTTTGGCTACTTCTGGGCGAACCACCAGCGACCAAAAACTGCTGCATACCCTACACTACCTGATGCATCAGTGTATAGACTGTAATGATCGGATGATAACCAACTGTCGGACAGAAAAACAGATTTGCCATTAAAAGAGTCAATAAATATTTTCCATGCTGCCAAGTCAGTTCTGGCTTCCCTATTTAAACGTATATAAAATGAAGGGTTAGTGATACCTTTTGTTAGTCAATCAGACGACGCAAACATGTACGCCCTGGACACACTACTAAACATGCAAAATTCAATAACCCTATTAATGACTGTAGTTCTTTCAGTTGATTTTTTTTCTTTTATATGAAGTGTTTAAAGCTGTTTTGATTTTTAAAATGTTTTCCAATGGTAATCTACATTACAATTCATCAGAGTCTACTTCAATGCCATAAATGGTAATAACAGTAGACGGTTGAACAGTTTTTTCAACTTTGATAGGAACCCCTAATTTTTCGCATAATGACAAAAAACTTCAAATCTTGATCACATTTGCTAGAATTAGGGGGGCCAACAAACAGGAAATCATCTATGATATGGAACATGCCAACAACACCATACTTGTGTTCCATGATCCATTGTAGTGCACTTGAAAAACGTTCGAAGATCTGGCATGAGCTGCTGGCCCCCATGGGCAAACATTTGTCAAAGTAGAAAAAAATTATTCCAAGTAAAACCTAACAGATGGTAGTCAGAAGGATGGAGACATATTATGCGGAATGCGTCTTCAATATCACATTTGCTCAATAAAGCATCTTGCCCAAAAAACTTAACCAAATTTACTACATTGTTAATGCAATCATATTTCACTGTAGAATTTTCTGGGGGTATAAGTGAATTTACTGAGTTCCCTTTTGGAAAAGACAGGTCATGTATGAGACCGTATTTTCCAGGCACTGATTTTGGGGACTAACCCTAAGGGAGAACATATACATTCGTGAAATGGAGGTTTTTTGAAATGACCAGAAATTCAACCTTTTATAATTTCCTTTGCCAACTTTTCCATCACTAAACAGGGTTATCTAAAGCTGACTTCTGATTTTTTGCATTGCAGTTAGCTTTAGTGCCTATTGTACCATGTCGAAAACCAAATTTGAAACCTGAAATCAAAATATATAATGTAGGGTCATAACCTTTCAGTTCTGTTGCCAATACATCACTTTTTATTGGCGTTGGTAGGTGTTTTTGGGTTTGCACTTGGTTGAACGGTGGAAACTGTTTGCCTGAAGTTTCGACTGTACTTACATTTTGAATGGGAACCCTTACAGATTGAGCACACATGTTTAAATCTGCAGTTTTGTCTTGTGCATTGCTGATTGGGATTGTTGTATTGATGGCAGGTTCCATCCCCTGCCTTTGCTGGCGAGAAAAGGCGGCTGGTTTGTAAAACGAAAATTCTGGTTGAATGAAAACATATTTGGCCGTTTTGGGTTAATAGATTTAGTAAAAAGCTCCTCTATTGGTTTTTCTTAACAAACGGAAAGACTGGTCATATGTGCTGAATGCTTGGGCCCCTTTAATCTCATACATATCTTTAATTGTTGACATATATTTCAACATATGAACTGCATCATTAGGGTATTTCTCTATATAAATGGCCATATAGATGCGGAATGCTTCATTCCAGCCATAAAAAGATAAAGGAGTTCTGGATTTAGACATATTTTGTTTTGATTTCATGGTAATGGTACTAGGCGCTAGGATAATTGACCAGGGGTCTTCTAACTCGTGAGACGGTAGTAGTGATCCCAAATCTATCAATTCATTATTCCAAATTTGTTCCCTTATTTGTTGTGGGACATGGGATCCTAATGGGATACCACCAGAAAGGTCAATTACGGGGCCATGACATAATTGTCTACCTGCAGTGACTGTGGAAGGTGACACATTATTAAATATACAGTCCACTAAGCTATGTACATTGGGTGGAGCAGAACTAGTTGATGGCACGTTGGTATCCGTCACAGATGGAGCTGAACTAAAGTTAAATGCAGGTTGTTGACGGCTGGTCGGTACACCATTTGTAACAGTTTCTGTGTAATCCTGATTTTGAATTAGTGACAAACATTATTTACAGATTGATTTTGCACTTGTTGAGATTGAACACAAAACTGATCCTCGTCAGTGTGTTGATTTGGTGAAAAATCTACATGTTGAAAATGATCCGAATGGTTGTTTCCTGTTGCACTGATATTTTGTGAATTTTGTAGATTTACAATTTCCCTGGCTAGTCTATAATGGTCAATTTGTTGCGATGGCCCAGTTTGGCTTTCTGTTTTGTTCAGTGTCTCTAATAAATGTGAACCCCATTTGTTTTTCATTTAATTCCATTGAAAAACCATGTTTTTAATTGAAATTCCATTGAAAAACCTTTTGTTTTTAATTTAAAAACCATTGGAACTTCATTTAAAAACCATTGAATTTCCATTTTTGGCGAAATATGCTAATGAGCATGACCATTTCAGTGATATAAATTAATAATGTTTATTAATGGTCCTTTTTTGTAAATTTATAAAATATAATAAGAAAAAAATATGATATGAAATAAAGTTTGAAACACTGCAATTTCCCCTTGAGTTGTCTGATAGTTCATTTGATAATTCAGTATATCAACAAACGGATGACATATCCACCAGTAACTGAAAATGTCCAAATACATCCACTGTGTATAAGGCCAATAACCATTTCATGGAATTCAGAGTGACATAAGCCATTGATCTAAATATTCAATTGAACTCTGGCGTTTATCCCTGCAGAGTCCATCTTTGGTGCTTGGCATCAAGATAGTGATCTTCTAAAATGATGTCACAGATTAATGGTTTAGAAATGGTTCTTCCTTACAGAAATAATTAATTCTTGATAATAATTGATTATTGATACAACATTATGTCACTGACTTGCGACAGGTCGGTGGTTTTCTCCGGTTTCCTCCACCAATTAAACTGACTGCCACGATATAACTGAAGTATTGTTGAAAGTGTCGTTAAACACCCTAATATCAACAAGTGATAATACTATGTAGTACAATTTTCCATTTTATATTTCACATTGAATAAAAAAAAACTCGAATTGCAGACAATTGTTTTAAGTATGCATGGCATATACTTGACAGAGTACATTTAGATATAAGAAGAGTTTCAGAATACCAAAGGGGTACTCAGAATCCTTAAATCGGAAGAGGAACAGAAAACACAATGGCCAAAAAGAAAAAGGACAAACAACGATCTACAAAACATACACATAAAACTAGAGATCGAATGACAAAAACACGACTAAAACCGGGGGTGAACTCAGGTGCTCCGGAAGGGTAAGCAGTTCCTGTTCCCATATTATTATATTATAGTTCTTGTGTGTAGCAATTCCTGGCAGGTCGGTAACATAAAACAAACAATTGAAGTTAAAATAATCTTTCAGATTTTACTCAGTTAATAAAATGTTTTGTTTTCACAGCTCTTTGAAATACACACATATTATTTCCATAAATGTTCTCAGAGTATATGAAAATTTTCACAATAAAGTGTACTGGCTAATAGGACATAATTTCATTTTTACATATAAATTCTTCAATTTTCCAACCAACCAGTGAATGGTACATGTATGTCCCAGCTATCCATAATGGAGTGTGTTTGAAGTTAAAATCCATCTGACATTGTCATATCAGTCTCGAATCTTCATCCTGGATTGTTCTGCATTTTGGACAGAGCTTTACAATATGGTCTGGAAAAAAAATAACAATGTATTGTAATATAATAACAGAATAATATATTATGTAGAATGTAACCAAAAATAAGTGTGCAATTATACACGATTGCTTCAAATCATGATGATAATGCTGTCGACAATTAAAATGTTAGTGACATGTTTTTCAACTTAGTCCCTTCGGACAAGTCCTTTCAAAAAGTCACTTATCCAAAGAAAATATTGTAAATTCAGAAAAAAATTTGATGTTTTTATTAATGTGGAAAATGCAACCAGACGAAGAAACCATTTATCAAAATACATTTTTGGGTTATGAATAAAATATTATTTAATTATTTTTCACAGTGTGTATAATTGATATCAGATGGCTTTATTGAATTGGTCGAATAAGGAGTTTGTTTATGTTCTAAATGTATGGTTTTATCTTTTAATGTTTATTTGTACATCTAATCCGTTTGTTTTATTTCTAAGGATCTTTTAGGTGTCTAAGTGTAATAAATTAATAATAAAAAAATTTCGTGCCACGATATGTGGAAGGTGACACATTATTAAATATACAGTCCACTAAGCTATGTACATTGGGTGGAGCAGAACTAGTTGATGGCACGTTGGTATCCGTCACAGATGGAGCTGAACTAAAGTTAAATGCAGGTTGTTGACGGCTGGTCGGTACACCATTTGTAACAGTTTCTGTGTAATCCTGATTTTGAATTAGTGACAAACATTATTTACAGATTGATTTTGCACTTGTTGAGATTGAACACAAAACTGATCCTCGTCAGTGTGTTGATTTGGTGAAAAATCTACATGTTGAAAATGATCCGAATGGTTGTTTCCTGTTGCACTGATATTTTGTGAATTTTGTAGATTTACAATTTCCCTGGCTAGTCTATAATGGTCAATTTGTTGCGATGGCCCAGTTTGGCTTTCTGTTTTGTTCAGTGTCTCTAATAAATGTGAACCCCATTTGTTTTTCATTTAATTCCATTGAAAAACCATGTTTTTAATTGAAATTCCATTGAAAAACCTTTTGTTTTTAATTTAAAAACCATTGGAACTTCATTTAAAAACCATTGAATTTCCATTTTTGGCGAAATATGCTAATGAGCATGACCATTTCAGTGATATAAATTAATAATGTTTATTAATGGTCCTTTTTGTAAATTTATAAAATATAATAAGAAAAAAATATGATATGAAATAAAGTTTGAAACACTGCAATTTCCCCTTGAGTTGTCTGATAGTTCATTTGATAATTCAGTATATCAACAAACGGATGACATATCCACCAGTAACTGAAAATGTCCAAATACATCCACTGTGTATAAGGCCAATAACCATTTCATGGAATTCAGAGTGACATAAGCCATTGATCTAAATATTCAATTGAACTCTGGCGTTTATCCCTGCAGAGTCCATCTTTGGTGCTTGGCATCAAGATAGTGATCTTCTAAAATGATGTCACAGATTAATGGTTTAGAAATGGTTCTTCCTTACAGAAATAATTAATTCTTGATAATAATTGATTATTGATACAACATTATGTCACTGACTTGCGACAGGTCGGTGGTTTTCTCCGGTTTCCTCCACCAATTAAACTGACTGCCACGATATAACTGAAGTATTGTTGAAAGTGTCGTTAAACACCCTAATATCAACAAGTGATAATACTATGTAGTACAATTTTCCATTTTATATTTCACATTGAATAAAAAAAAACTCGAATTGCAGACAATTGTTTTAAGTATGCATGGCATATACTTGACAGAGTACATTTAGATATAAGAAGAGTTTCAGAATACCAAAGGGGTACTCAGAATCCTTAAATCGGAAGAGGAACAGAAAACACAATGGCCAAAAAGAAAAAGGACAAACAACGATCTACAAAACATACACATAAAACTAGAGATCGAATGACAAAAACACGACTAAAACCGGGGGTGAACTCAGGTGCTCCGGAAGGGTAAGCAGTTCCTGTTCCCATATTATTATATTATAGTTCTTGTGTGTAGCAATTCCTGGCAGGTCGGTAACATAAAACAAACAATTGAAGTTAAAATAATCTTTCAGATTTTACTCAGTTAATAAAATGTTTTGTTTTCACAGCTCTTTGAAATACACACATATTATTTCCATAAATGTTCTCAGAGTATATGAAAATTTTCACAATAAAGTGTACTGGCTAATAGGACATAATTTCATTTTTACATATAAATTCTTCAATTTTCCAACCAACCAGTGAATGGTACATGTATGTCCCAGCTATCCATAATGGAGTGTGTTTGAAGTTAAAATCCATCTGACATTGTCATATCAGTCTCGAATCTTCATCCTGGATTGTTCTGCATTTTGGACAGAGCTTTACAATATGGTCTGGAAAAAAAATAACAATGTATTGTAATATAATAACAGAATAATATATTATGTAGAATGTAACCAAAAATAAGTGTGCAATTATACACGATTGCTTCAAATCATGATGATAATGCTGTCGACAATTAAAATGTTAGTGACATGTTTTTCAACTTAGTCCCTTCGGACAAGTCCTTTCAAAAAGTCACTTATCCAAAGAAAATATTGTAAATTCAGAAAAAAATTTGATGTTTTTATTAATGTGGAAAATGCAACCAGACGAAGAAACCATTTATCAAAATACATTTTTGGGTTATGAATAAAATATTATTTAATTATTTTTCACAGTGTGTATAATTGATATCAGATGGCTTTATTGAATTGGTCGAATAAGGAGTTTGTTTATGTTCTAAATGTATGGTTTTATCTTTTAATGTTTATTTGTACATCTAATCCGTTTGTTTTATTTCTAAGGATCTTTTAGGTGTCTAAGTGTAATAAATTAATAATAAAAAAATTTCGTGCCACGATATGTGGAAGGTGACACATTATTAAATATACAGTCCACTAAGCTATGTACATTGGGTGGAGCAGAACTAGTTGATGGCACGTTGGTATCCGTCACAGATGGAGCTGAACTAAAGTTAAATGCAGGTTGTTGACGGCTGGTCGGTACACCATTTGTAACAGTTTCTGTGTAATCCTGATTTTGAATTAGTGACAAACATTATTTACAGATTGATTTTGCACTTGTTGAGATTGAACACAAAACTGATCCTCGTCAGTGTGTTGATTTGGTGAAAAATCTACATGTTGAAAATGATCCGAATGGTTGTTTCCTGTTGCACTGATATTTTGTGAATTTTGTAGATTTACAATTTCCCTGGCTAGTCTATAATGGTCAATTTGTTGCGATGGCCCAGTTTGGCTTTCTGTTTTGTTCAGTGTCTCTAATAAATGTGAACCCCATTTGTTTTTCATTTAATTCCATTGAAAAACCATGTTTTTAATTGAAATTCCATTGAAAAACCTTTTGTTTTTAATTTAAAAACCATTGGAACTTCATTTAAAAACCATTGAATTTCCATTTTTGGCGAAATATGCTAATGAGCATGACCATTTCAGTGATATAAATTAATAATGTTTATTAATGGTCCTTTTTTGTAAATTTATAAAATATAATAAGAAAAAAATATGATATGAAATAAAGTTTGAAACACTGCAATTTCCCCTTGAGTTGTCTGATAGTTCATTTGATAATTCAGTATATCAACAAACGGATGACATATCCACCAGTAACTGAAAATGTCCAAATACATCCACTGTGTATAAGGCCAATAACCATTTCATGGAATTCAGAGTGACATAAGCCATTGATCTAAATATTCAATTGAACTCTGGCGTTTATCCCTGCAGAGTCCATCTTTGGTGCTTGGCATCAAGATAGTGATCTTCTAAAATGATGTCACAGATTAATGGTTTAGAAATGGTTCTTCCTTACAGAAATAATTAATTCTTGATAATAATTGATTATTGATACAACATTATGTCACTGACTTGCGACAGGTCGGTGGTTTTCTCCGGTTTCCTCCACCAATTAAACTGACTGCCACGATATAACTGAAGTATTGTTGAAAGTGTCGTTAAACACCCTAATATCAACAAGTGATAATACTATGTAGTACAATTTTCCATTTTATATTTCACATTGAATAAAAAAAAACTCGAATTGCAGACAATTGTTTTAAGTATGCATGGCATATACTTGACAGAGTACATTTAGATATAAGAAGAGTTTCAGAATACCAAAGGGGTACTCAGAATCCTTAAATCGGAAGAGGAACAGAAAACACAATGGCCAAAAAGAAAAAGGACAAACAACGATCTACAAAACATACACATAAAACTAGAGATCGAATGACAAAAACACGACTAAAACCGGGGGTGAACTCAGGTGCTCCGGAAGGGTAAGCAGTTCCTGTTCCCATATTATTATATTATAGTTCTTGTGTGTAGCAATTCCTGGCAGGTCGGTAACATAAAACAAACAATTGAAGTTAAAATAATCTTTCAGATTTTACTCAGTTAATAAAATGTTTTGTTTTCACAGCTCTTTGAAATACACACATATTATTTCCATAAATGTTCTCAGAGTATATGAAAATTTTCACAATAAAGTGTACTGGCTAATAGGACATAATTTCATTTTTACATATAAATTCTTCAATTTTCCAACCAACCAGTGAATGGTACATGTATGTCCCAGCTATCCATAATGGAGTGTGTTTGAAGTTAAAATCCATCTGACATTGTCATATCAGTCTCGAATCTTCATCCTGGATTGTTCTGCATTTTGGACAGAGCTTTACAATATGGTCTGGAAAAAAAATAACAATTTATTGTAATATAATAACAGAATAATATATTATGTAGAATGTAACCAAAAATAAGTGTGCAATTATACACGATTGCTTCAAATCATGATGATAATGCTGTCGACAATTAAAATGTTAGTGACATGTTTTTCAACTTAGTCCCTTCGGACAAGTCCTTTCAAAAAGTCACTTATCCAAAGAAAATATTGTAAATTCAGAAAAAAATTTGATGTTTTTATTAATGTGGAAAATGCAACCAGACGAAGAAACCATTTATCAAAATACATTTTTGGGTTATGAATAAAATATTATTTAATTATTTTTCACAGTGTGTATAATTGATATCAGATGGCTTTATTGAATTGGTCGAATAAGGAGTTTGTTTATGTTCTAAATGTATGGTTTTATCTTTTAATGTTTATTTGTACATCTAATCCGTTTGTTTTATTTCTAAGGATCTTTTAGGTGTCTAAGTGTAATAAATTAATAATAAAAAAATTTCGTGCCACGATATAGCTGAAATATTGCTCAAGTTGGCGTTAAACACCAATCAATCAATGCTTATTCACTACAGAAATGTTTGGACCTGTAAGGCATTAGTTTTAGCCCCACCAACCGAAACATGTGTTGTACTTTTCTCTGAATCTAGGGTGGTGGTTAAATTAATAGTACCTTTTTGTTCATCTTTGTGCCTAACCATAGACTTTTGCCTAGAAGAGTGAAGATACCAAAGGGGTAATCAGAATCCGTATATCGAAGAAGAACAGACAATATAATGGCCAAAAGAAAAGATACAGGACAAACAACGATCTACAAAACATACACATAAAACAAAGATCGAGTAACACGATTGACACTAAAAACCTGGGGTGAACTCGGGTGCTCCGGAAGGGTAAGCAGTTCTGCTCCACTAGTTATAGGCGCGAGTCCCTGGTCTGATTGAAGATTGTTCACGCTTTAGTTTTAAAGAAGCTCTGAAAATGACCTACAGTCGAACCTCGTTGTCTCGAACTCGAAGGGACCACCCGCAATTACTAGAGTTATCCGAGGTTCGACTTATCAGAGATCCATTACAACGTCAGCTTTTTTATTGATAAAGGTTCAGATGTGTGTTTCCATCATGTTTGAAGATGTGTAAAATATATATACATTGTATTTGATTGTCATGTTTACCCTTTGTTTGATATGTACTAAATGTTTTGTTTGTGTCAATGAATACAGAAATATCGATACACAAAACTTTTATTTATTATTCTATGAATTTGATATTTAATCAGATTCAACAATAATGGCATTTATATTGCACTAGGCCAGACTTAAGCATATCTTTGTTTGCTGTTGGCTTACCCATACTTAGAAGGGGAGGTAGGTAGGTAGGCTTTTTTTTTTTAGGAAAAATATGCATATAATAATGTATGTCGAAACTGTGTTATGATTCATGAAATCACAGTTTTCAGTGTTTCTATTACAATTCAAAGAAGTTATCACTTGATGGCTTTGTTTTTGTCCATTCTTTAATTTGTAGATTTTACATTTTAGGTGTCTTATATACCGAAGTGTTTAATATATGAAGACTGACTGTCATGGATGTTTTCACAGTAAAGAATTTCTTTATAAAAGAAGAACTAAATAAATATGTTGGACATTTTAATAAAACAGAACTTAAAACAGAAAACAACAATTCTTTGTAGACATAAATTATAAATATAAAACTAGAACTTGTCAACAAATCTCCCCATAAAGAAAAATATGCTGCAGAGAGCAACTGAAATAATGACATGCTGTGACGTTTCAAATCTGTCATTGCAAGTGTAGGTTTCTTCTGCTTCTTTTTTTTTCCAGTCATTGAATCCATCAAAATTATCACAGAATCTGGAATTTTAAAAGAAAATGATCAGTCAATTTTTCAAATAAACATTAGTCGAATATTGCAGTTTAATTCAAATTGGCTTAGTGGTTTCAGAGAAGATTGAAATGTGTAAATGTTATGACAGGCGATGGATGGATGTGGGATGTCAAATGATGGCATTTGCTAACAAACATGGCTATTTAATAAAAATGATGAATCTGTCAAAATATCTTTTGATATTTTAACTATATATGAAAAATCCTCTGGTTCAAAAGTCAATTATGAAAAGACAAAAGGTATGTATATTGGATCGGCTAAAAATAACAGACCCAAGTTTACAAAAATAGTTTGGACAAAGGATAATGTTAAAACTCTTGGCATTCATCATGGTTATAATATACAGAATGATGAGATATAGAAATCAATAATAGAACAAATAAAAAATTGTGTCCACGTTTGGAAAAGTAGAAACTTGACATATACAGGAAAAACTTTAATAGTGAAAAATCTCTTGATCTCTCTTTGTGGTTACGAAATTGAAATGCGGGGAATACCAGAAAAATACGTAAAAGAAATAACAACTTTGGTATGGGGTTTTATCTGGGGAGGGGGTATTAATCAAATAGATAGGAAAGTTTGCTGCTTGGGAGTAGAAAATGGAGGCATGGGTATGATTAACATACAAGAGTTTATTGACAGCAAAAGAATTAAGCTTCTATACCGAATTTTATATGAACCATTAGAAAGTTGGAATGCAATTGGTAAGTATTGGTTCCGTAAGTTAGACATCAAGTTTAATGAAAAATATTTTTAATGTAAGTGCTCTAATGTATCAACTCTAAATTTAAATATGTTACCAATTTTTTACAAAATATGTATCCAATCATGGTCAAAATTACAGGAACTTATTCAATTGTGTAATAATGACATTGATTCCATTCTAAAAACCAGAATATTTTGTAACTCTTCAATAACTTTTAAAAACAAACCATTAGGGTTTACCTCGTTTCTGCAAAGTAACTTACGAACTATAAACGATATTTGGGATTCAAATAATACAAATTTTAAAAGTGATATATACAATTTATTAATAGATAGGAGGAACTGTATTTCAGAGTTTTCTAAGATAAAAAAAAGAAATCCCCGAAAAGTTCATAAAAGTCTTAAAAGGTGAAACTACAATAGTACCAGAACGTAGAGTTACCTTAAATATCAACGATAAGCTACAATTTTTAAATAAGTCAAATACAACTATATCACCTGATAAATTGAAAATAAAAGTAATTCAGGGAATCTTTAAACAAAATATAAAACCAAAATGTCAGATTAAGTGGGAAGAACAGTACGGGGGTAATATTGATTGGACACAAATTTGGACAAAATTAAAGAAAATCAAAGTTACTAATAAGGTCAAAGAATTCCAGTGGAAATGTCTCCATAATATAAATTATACAGAACATAGATTGAAAAAAATGAATTTGTCAAACGGAAGATGCCATCTCTGCCAAATAAGAGACAACGATGAAACGATGCAGCATCTATTTTTTAAATGTCCTTCTGTGAACAAAATTATAAAAGAAATAGAAGCAATATTTAACAGATCTGGATTAACAGCTAATATAGAAATCAAGGAATTAAATATAATGTTAGGGCTATATGGGGGTGAGGATTTAGACGTCATTTTTAATACCGTAATATTTATATCAAAGTGGGAAATATGGAAAATACGTAATAAGGTGAAATATAGCCAATCCCGAATTGGAGATCAAACAATTTTCAACACTTGGAAAAATAATTTTAAAAAACATTTACAATGCACATTACAAACTTCGCATATTAATAAAAATGATAAAAACAAATTAGAACTTTTTCGGAATAACATATGAGTATTTATTATTTATGAACATAAAGCTAATGCATGGTAATAATTGTATCGTCTAATTGTGTATATTATAATGAAATGTAAAAACAAATGAATATGAAATATGTTTAAGTGGACTTAAGTGAGATTTATGTAAAACAGGGACCCTTAATGTTCACTCCTGGGCCATTAAGGTTATTGTAAACAGGAGATTTTGAATAAACTATATTATGATGAAAAAAACAAACAAACAAACATGGCAAGCTGAGCTTAAAAGTACAAATGTACCAACACGTCTGATAACTCTAGTTAGTACATGTAGTAAGCAGTCCCTTATGTACTAAAAACTGACACATTAACAAGAAACTGGTTGTGATAGACAGACTGCCAGATACACATGAAACCTTTTGCATTGTCCACCTTGCTCAATGTTGTATGTATTATGAAAAAAGTCTTCAATGATACGTACATGTACGTGTTATTTGCCAAATTTCATTTATTTAGTAATTAAAAATTAATTGTATTAAAAAAATTGATAAAAGATACAATATCAAACCTCTCTCAACACCATATGGGTTATTTTATGATAGTCAGTTTTATTGGTGGAGGAAACATTTGACCTACAACAAGCCTTGTCATCTGTTTAAATTAAAACTTACCTATAAGGAATTGGCTGGACATCTACTGATGATCTACTTCTGGAATTGAGTGTATCTTTGCAAACCGTCAAGGTACCATAATGCATTAGTCACTACCTCGACAACTTTTCTGATCTCTGAATCAAACATCGTTGATGGAAAGTTGGCTTCATTGTCTTTCATCTCTTGACATAATCTGTAGTACAGTCTGTCCTTGGTTATAAAAAAAATTTCTTTAATAAATTGCCTTACATGGATATTATAATTCATTTCCTCTAAGTAAGATACACCTATACAATCTTTATTCTCGTAAACCATCGTAATACATTGGTATAGAGATACAATATATACAGAAAATAAATAAATACAATAAATACAATAATAACAATAGTAATTACCCAGGAGGTAGTAAACTAGAATTAATGTTTCTGATCAACTGACAGAGTTTCCTTAATTTTGATTGTGTTTTACTACTTATTATTTCTTTAAATTTCAAAACATTAATTCTAATTAAGTACCGCTTTTCAATGCATGATTCTCTTTTGTCATGGAAATAACTGCATCGCATTATATAATGAAATTCGTCCCCAATTTGATTTTCTTGACAGAGTTGACATTTTCTATTTTCCCTTGCGATATTATTCCATCTTCCAGTTTCTATGGGTAATTTTGTATTGGTGGTTCTAAATTTGCAAAAAGTGAAAATGTCTTTATTTTCTAAAATATTAAAATAGTTTTCAAATTCGAATATTTGTTTATAAAGTCTGTAGTTCAATGCCTTTGGGGAATTTTCTAAATTGCTATTCCATTCTTGTAAAAAATGATCTCGGAGACGTAATTTCACATAAGCGATCACCCACTCAGTATTGAAGTTTATATTCTGAAATGTCCATACATTTGATAAGCCACAGTTATCCAATATATCTTTTGCAAATTTTACCCAAGGGGCAGATATATTTCCATTACAAAAAAAACTATGCAAAAGTTTATAAGATATGGCCGACTGCTTGGAAGCTTTTCCAGTAAGTAATTTGCACCAATAAGATATTACTCTAATTTTTATATCTATGTAAAGTGGAAAGCGACCAAGCTCGCCGTATATCATAAAATTTGGCGTGCTTTGCTTCAAGTGAAGTATTAATTTGCAGAATTTCAAATGAATTTTTTCAATTACATAATTATCACTAAATCCCCAAACTTCACAGCCATATAGTAATATAGGTTTTACAATTTTGTCAAATAAATCTAACAAGCATTCGATTGATAGATTATGTCTTTTCCCCTTCTGATAACTTCATACATGGCTTTTGTAGCTTTTTCAATATTTTTTTGTTTTGCTAATTTAAACTTTCCATTTTTTGTAAAAGTAACACCTAAATAATTAAATTCGGTCACAGTTTCAATTTCTTTTTCATTATACAGGAAGTGTACATTTTCTGCAGTTCGGCTCGTGGAAAAAACCATAATTTTTGTTTTGTCAATGTTTACTTTAAGTTTCCACAATTTACTGTATTCATAAAAATTATTTAGTAAAGTTTGTAATCCGTCAGAAGTCTCTGACATTAGAACAGTGTCATCTGCGTATAAAAGGGCGAAAATTTTTAAATATATTTCCAATTGTGCTTCTAGTTCGCTAGAAATACTTTCTAAACCTGTAATAATCTTGTCTTCCATAAATTGTTCAAGGTCATTTAAAAATACTGCAAATAAGAAAGGTGCCAAGTTTTCACCTTGTCTAACGCCCACTTCACTTGAAAAGAAATCTGACTTGTTATCATTATAAACAATACATGATTTAATACTATTATACATATTTACTATGAAATTATACATTTTTCCATTTATTTTATTTATTTTATTTAATAACAACTTATACCACAATGCTACCCTCCAAATATTGTCGAATGCTTTTTCGAAGTCTACGAAGGCGCAGTACATTTTTTTTTTTTTTTTTTTTATTATCTCAAAAAAGGCATCAATACTATATATACAATCTAAAGTAGAATAGCCTTTACGGAAACCACATTGATTTTCATTCAACAATAAGAAACTTTCTGTATAAGTATTTAATCTATTATTTAAGATTGTAGTGAACAGTTTACCCAAACAGCTGAGAATTGTTATCGGTCGATAATTTTTGGGGTCATTTTTGTTACCTTTATTTTTATAAAAAGGTTTTATAGTTCCTAATAACCAGCTTTCCGGAATAATCCCGGTGTCAAAAATTAAATTAAAAAGCTTTTCGTAAATATCAACAAACTGGTTACTAGTAGTTTTCATATATTCATTGATAACTTGGTCATCGCCAAAGGCTTTATTGTTTTTAAGGTTTTTTATCCCTTTAAAGATTTCATCTTTCGTAATGGGAGAATTTATATTTTCATTTAATTCGGCTGCGATTGTTGGATCAAAGTTCAATGTGTTTTCCGGTTCATTGGTTTCCTTTAAAGTATTCAAGTCTTTGAAGAAATTAAAAAGTTCTTTAAATTCAATATCGGGTTGTTTAGTAGACTTTCCAGTATTTAAAATTTTCCAATATTCTTTCGGATCATTTTTTCGTAAAGTTTTCATACACCTAGACATTTCCTTCCGGTGTTTTTTCAGATTGCTGTCTAATGTTTTTTTATAGTGTTTTTCAGCGTTATTTACTTCTTCAGATGTAATTTGCCAAGGGTATAATTTTTTCTTTCGTTTTAATTTTCGGTAATTATGTCGCGCAAATTTGCAATCTAAATTGAACCACGGTTTATCCCCCTTTCCTCTATTTGGTTTTCCCTTGTAGACGGAACGAGTTCCAAATGTATTCTTTGCTGCCGAAATAAATAAGTGGCATAAATCTGAAGTGCAAGTGTTAATGAAATCCTGGTTTATTTCTTCCGGATTAATATTATTGAGCTTTTCAGAAAGATCATTGAAATTGTTGACATTTATGCTTTCTATGAACTCTTGGGCCTTTAACGGATTCCATTTTTTAATATTTTGTAAGTTTTTAAAACTTTGATTATTTGTTGAATCTGTTTTTTCTTCCCTAATCGGTTGAGACGGATTAATGCTAACACGAAACGGTGAATGGACATCGGAAAATAGCCTTGAAAAATCTAAAATACTCATATTTACAATGTTTTTTAAAAATTCTGAGTTACAGATAGTATAATCTACTACGCTTGCATTTCGACATGTTAAATTACCTTCTTTATTGTCACCTATTCTTCCATTTACAATAAACAAATCATTCTCCCTACATAAATTAAGTAAAAGATTGCCATAGGGGTTTTTACCTTTGTCCACATTGTTTCGTTTTAAAGGTAAATTTAACTGCTGTAGCAC
This sequence comes from Bathymodiolus brooksi, assembly GCA_963680875.1. NCBI lineage: Eukaryota > Metazoa > Mollusca > Bivalvia > Mytilida > Modiolidae > Bathymodiolus > Bathymodiolus brooksi. Next base: position 96,240,163 of record OY804583.1, read on the forward strand.
ATTTGGGGCATTTTCAATGAAACCATCAAAGGTTTCAAAGAGAGTATTTTCATCTAATGTAATAAATTCGTCATCCTCTGCTGTTCTTGCATTAAAGTCCCCGATTAGACAAATATTTTTAAATTTTTCAGTAAATTCTAAGTATTCGTTTTCAATTTGACTAAATGCGTCAGGGGATGAATAACGAGAGTATTCTGGTGGAATATACACTATACCTAATAACAGATCAGAGTTTAGTTTCATCAATTTTGATGATATTTTGCACCACAATACAAACTTATTTTCAGTTTCAATTACTTCTATATCACCCTCAAACTTTTCTCTGTAACCTAATACTATTCCACCAGACTTTCGACAGGCAAATGTTTTTCTATTTTTCATTTTAAAAATATAACCTGGCAGCAAAATTTCGTCAGTATCATCGGTCTTTGATTCGACTAAACATATAATATCATTAGCACTCAAAAGTTCCTGAAATTCCGGATATTGCGCCTACTAACATGTCTGCAGGGCCTCCGTCCCAAGGCAATTCTGTTAATTTTGTGTGGAATTATAAACGTATGCAAAATAAATATTGGAATAACAGCCATTGCTAAGGTCGAGACAGAAATAATCACTAGTATCAAGCGAGCCATCTAGGGCAAGCAGTGATACAAAATGTACTAGTGATATAGTTTCTGTTGAGATCTTCACAACGGGTGATATTGTTTTTATGGACAAATATGACATCAACACTACACCTTGACATTAACACAGCCTTTCAAGAGATACTGATTGGTGCTCACAACATGTTTCTGGAATAACCTTCATCAGGTACGCCCGAGACTAAAATACTGCATTATTCTTAATACATGTATATTGTAACAAGATGAACTGTGAGCTAATGCTCACCTATGATACCCCCGCTCTTCGGCAAACAGGAAGTAGGAATCTGACGGGTCAAAAAACGCTTTCCACGATATGGGGTACCTATATGAAGCTTGTGACCAAATATCAGATTTCTGCCATCAATAGTTGCTGAGAAAAATGCGACGAAAAATTAGCATATATGTTCAATGTGTATACAAATCAACAAAGTCGGCAAACAGGAAGTAGGAATCTGATGGGTCCAAAAACGCTTCCCACGATATGTGACCAAATATCAGATCTCTGCCATCAACAGTTACTGAGAAAAATATCTTGGACGGACGAAAGGACAGACGGACAGAGGTGCCTGTCAGAACCAAGGACACACAATTTATAAATACAATTGAATATTTTTTGCATCAATAACCCTTCTTTTTTATTTCAATAAATCTTCCCACCACCAGGACAATTTTATATAGTATGACAGCCAACAAACCTGTCTGAACCAAGGACACAACATAAGAACTAGAAGGATTGAATAATTTTGGTATATTAAATAAAATAAAAATTTTAAATTGGGAAGAGGTTCCCCTGTATTATAATAAATCTGCCCACCACCCTGATCCCAGGACATGAAATTAATATAGCAGGACAACCAACAAACCTGTATGACATTAGAAAGATTGAAATTTTGGCATTAAATAAGCCCTCCCCCTTTATAAAAAAAAATTTGGGCAGGGGTTCCCCTGTATTTTAATAAATCTGCCCACCACCCTGATCCCAGGACATATCAAAAAAGAGGAGATGGGAGAAGGTTCCCCTTGTCCCAAAGGAACCAATCCCCTCTTTCAGAAAACAATTTGATTCACGAGTCATTCATACCTGTATTAGCTGTAAAATGTTCAGCTGTATGAGCCTTTATCCTTGTACTTTTAGTTACAGTACTGCTTCTCATTAAAATGTCAGATGCAGACTTTACTGTGCTACAGGCTACAGGCTGCTTTATCAATGTTATTCATGCCAACATCAATATCCCGCACAATGCCAAAGGTTAAAAGTGCATACTTTCAGTGTTGAATCAAACTGTTTGACAACACGAATTGGCTCCTCCATATCCGGAGTAAACACCGTTGTGCCCATCAGTTTATCAGAAATTGTCACTGATAGTACAGTAGACGACATGACGAAAGCAGACGCTCATTCATTCGGATCATTTCAATACTTTTACCTGATAATTGGACTGAATATACGAGTACATCCGAGAATCTAGAACAAGTTCCGGTTACAATAAAATACGGATCAAACCGGAAAAGTACAAATCCGGATTTACCGCAAATGCAAAACGGAAAAAAAAAAATTTGTCACAACTGCAATAAAAAAAATTGGGTCGGCCCCAATTTTGGAGGGTCGGTCGACCAACAGCAAACAAACCTATTTTTATTTTAGGCCCTACGGTTTGGATTTCTCTGCTATAAGATTGGGACCCTATAACCGGTTTTCCCGCAGTAACAACTCCGCTTGGTTTTTTTTTGGGAGAATAAAACGAAGATAATTTCCAGCTAAATGTCATTTATTAAATGACGTAATACAAGTAAACTAACAAGCATAAAAACATTAGTAAAATAAGGGAGTGAAGTAAAAACCAAGTATCAAATAAAAGTACAAAGTTGCTCATTGACACTTCACTCCCTTGCAAAATGTATAATTCCCCAAAACAAAAAGGGGTGGCACTCAAAAAACGGCATAAATTATTCTAAATAGCAAATATTAACAACATAATAACAATGCCTCAAAATGAATGAGGTGGACTAGATGGGGAGGTGGTGGGAAAATAAACAAAAAGTTGTTGTAAATCAACAAGCGTGACTTTCCCCAATAAGAATCTTCCAACAGCGAACACGTGATCTGAATGGATTAATTTCATTGGTTTAATATAAAAAATTTAAAATCCATGATTTAAAATTTATTTGATAAAAAGAACTGTGATTCAAATAAGAAAAGTTTTAGTCTGAAAACTACAAAGTCTAAAAATAAATTATCTGTACTTCTTTGATTGAACCTAGCAAAAGGTAGATTACGATGCAATCACAACTCTATGTAGTTGTAACTAAAACTGAATGAGAACCTAGGCAACATACAAGATTTTATTTAAAATAAAAGTGCATTTATATTGCACTACGGTTTGGATTTCTCTGCTATAAGATTGGGACCTTATAGCTGGTTTTCCCGCAGTAACAACTCCTCTTGGGGTTTTTTTTGGGAGAATAAAACGAAGATAATTTCCAGTTAAATGTCATTTATTAAATGACGTAATACAAGTAAACTAATAAGCATAAAAACATTAGTAAAATAAGGGAGTGAAGTAAAAACCAAGTATCAAATAAAAGTACAAAGTTGCTCATTGACACTTCACTCCCTTGCAAAATGTATAATTCCCCAAAACAAAAAGGGGTGTCACTCAAAAAATGGCCACTGGACGCCTATGATGTTAGCTTGTTCAAAGGATACCTCAAACAGATAACATCAGAAGGTGGCCTGTACCTGAATTTAAAGAGACTGGCCGACTCATTAATAACTGATCAATTAAACTGTGCAGATTGTTCTGTACAGAAGATGAAGGATGCACTGTTGATACTGGACTTTGATGAACGGGAATGTTGGTCAAGGACGATGAGTTCACATCATTTATTGAATGTTCACCGGTCAAGGGTAGAGTTGACAACGGCGGTAACAACTGAGCTGACACAGTGTCATTCTGGCGATTTGCATGAACTGGATGTTCTGTAGCCAATGCATGTGATTGTTGCGAATTCTGAACGGCACTATTTGGTAATGGGGTGTTAGATTGTGTTACAGAGTCATTTCTATTGTCAGCAACATTGTCTCTGGTATCCAATTGTACATTCTGATTAGAATTTGGTTGCCGTAACACTTCTGCAGCCAATTTGGCATAGTCTATATTCAAAACTGCATTTGAGTGTTCATTTTGGCTGTGTTCATCAATAATGTTATTGTTCCCAGATGTACTAGCACTTGGTTGCCGAGGGCGGGAAAATCTAGATTTTGTTTGTCTCACAGGTCTATCTCCTGATGGTCTTGCCGTACCAGTATTTGTGTCTTTATTAATAACAATATTGCTTGTCTTCTGCCTCTTTCTGGGAGGTCCCATCCTGGTACTTGTACACTTCAGCTGTTAAAATAGAAAGTGCCAAATACAGTAAACCAAGGTAATATTAAATATGTTTTTATACATGATATTGTGGTGCCCAAATGGTATGTTGCTGAATTGCAGACAAACAAACTAAATATTTGACAGTTATAACAAAAATGTAAATTCATCCTGACTGAGTAACTGTCTGATTTATACTAGTGACAACAAATACTAATGATGTATAATAAAATAAGTGTTCTTCTTGCAACTGCAAGTTCGATTGAACCGGCAATTATATAATGATCTTTATGTTGATTAGGAACATTCTTTGATGATTTTTTCTATTGTCTATAAATTGGCCTTTTAATAAAAAGCCAAGAAAAACAACTCAGATTGAGAAATTCTTTAGTTTATAAAAGAGAGTAAACTTCAATCGTAATCATTCTTTTTGAATATTTCATTACATCTTTTCCTTGTGTAATATGTTATAATGATGTTAGACCAAGACAGCATGCCTTAAGGCCCGTTTACACAGCAAGTTTTAACGTGCATGTTTTAGATTGTTTACACATGCAAGTTTTAAACACATGTTTCCAACATTTCCCGCCAGTATTGCTAAATGTAAACATTGTATTCCTTAAAATACCAACTGTACGCAATGGAAGAAGACGATATTATAGCTAACCTGTTTACCCCTATTGACTAGCAGTAGTAGTTTCAGACTTACCTAAGTGTAGTTTTCAATTTTTAAGAGTAGTTTTCCTAATTGTGACCTGAATAATATTTTGTTGATGGGTAAATGAGCATATAGTATGTAAAACAGCTTCTTATGTCATATGTTTGTTGCTATATTATGTGACCTCCTTGAAACCATTACATTATTAAAATTTGGCTTATTTAAAAAAGAAAATAAAAAAATAGCTATTTGTTCCAAGAATTGAAAGCAAAACTTCAAATGCTAATGATACATGCCAATGATAGGTTTTATTTCTTCAAATTTGTTTAAAACATGCATACTCCACCCTTAGGCATGCATGCATAAGTTTCAATCTGATTAATATATTCTTCAAAATGATTTCCTGCTTTCAACTTAATCCCAAGCTCAAATAATACTTTCATTAAAAAATATTCAACATTTCAACATTTTTATTCAGAACTGTTTTACATAAAACTCTGTAGATACATCAATGATCATTGACTAGTCATAAAAATCAACCTAAAATTACATAATAAATGTAAAAATGAGATCAGTAAATGATAATAAACGGACTGACAAAACACAGGGGTTGGGAAAAATTGTTGTCAAAGAGACTATGGCCCCTTACTTGACCACATCAAGGGGTCATTTTAGAGAATAATGTGCCATTTCAAATTAGCAACGGACCACAACTTTGGTTAGTTAAACTGTGTGGTAGCCTATGCATTGATAAATATCATTTTTTAGACTTGTATGGATTGTGTAACATGAAAAAGCAAATAGTCAAACCAAGACATCCAAATTAAGAAAATGTTTTGTACATGTTGTATAGGTTAGATCTGAAACAAGCAAACCTAGCAATCATACAGTTGTTAAGTTTGCTTGTTTCAGATCTAACCTACAACATGTACAATATATCTTCTTAATTTGGATGTCTTGGTTTGACTAGTAATACAAAAAAGCTTGGATGAACAGATGAACAAACAATTTAATAAAGAGGTCTACACTGTAATAAAAGTCTTTCTTTTCAAGAGTCTTTTCTTTGCTGCCCTTCATCTGTTTAAAGAGCTTTGGAAGTCATGCTTGGTTATTCCCTTGCCTTGTGTTCTTACCCTTAAAAGTCTGTCACTGATTTTAGGATTTAGCCTAGACCTAAGTCTAGTAACTATCAAGTTTTGGTTACTGAACACTCTTTCACAGCTACAAGTGTGAAGTGGTAAAGTGAGAGCATATTGAGCCAATTTAATAATTTCAGGCACTTCATCCATGTGAAACAGAGTGATAGTTTTCCAAAGGGATGGCATATTATCAACTGGGTAATTTGCTGATTTGACAATTGTTTTCACTAAGCTAAGATGGAAAAAACAAAGTGCACATGTTCTAAAAAAATATCAGTTCATGTTATGATTGCATTTTGGATTACACAATTTTTTTCTCAAAATGTAACACAGGAACGTGACTTGAAGTATTAACTGTCAAAATGTACCCAAAGAAAAAAAAGTACGATCAAAAAAGTAATATAGAAGTATTAACTGTCAAAATGTAACCAAAGAAAAAAAAGTACGGTCAAAAAAGTAATATAGTGTATAACACTCCCTGGTGCTTTTCGGTTATTAGTTATACCAAGCGCATGGTTCCGATTTACGAATTTTATTTATAGATACAACTTTCACTCAAATAAAAAGATCGGCGCGGTATACTTGTACCAATTAATTGTAATTAGATTCTATTCAACCAGAAAGTAGAATGCACTCCACCAAAACCGATCAATTATTCAGAAAAGAGGCCGAAACACCAGAACAAATGTGTTTTAAATACGCTGAATTTAGAATCGAAAGAGTGAATCCTTTTGTCTGATTGGTTGACACAAATAACTGTTCTAAACATAGAAAGGGAAAATCAAGGAACTGCCATTAAAGGGAAATTAACGACGAGTGAAGACTGACAATATCACGACACAAAATAGAAAATGACTTTAATGGACACATGAAATAATAAAATAATTAATCAAAATTTACAGGGCGCACATGGGCGCATAGATAACGGACCTGAAAGCGCCACAATCGACTTGGAAGCGCCAATTGCGCATGGCGCGTGGCCTTCCCAATCCCTGAATACTACATAAATGGTAAGAGATCCTGACTAGAATTATACCATTTTAAGCAAAATTAGTACCAAAGATACATCAATGGTCATTGACTTGAACTTAAATAAAGTGATGTAACAATAAACTTAAAATTACATAAAACATAATAAAAGTAAAGAATGAGATCAGTAAATGATATTTAAATGATTAAAGTAACAAAAATGACAATACTTCATAAATCAAATGATAAGAGTTCCCGACTAGAAAACTTTTGACCATGACAAGTTAGTCAGAAAATTGGTTGGTGGCGACCACTACCAAAAAAAAAACTAAGTCCAAACTTGAAAATTTTTTGGGCATAGTGACCCCTAGAAAATATGCTTTTTAAAACCCCCTGGCCTACCAATATCCCAGGCCATAAGTAGGGACGAAGAGAGAGAGTACAGACAAGCCTGGACCAATTTCACCTATCCTAATGAAATCTTACTTGTCTTTATGAGATAGAATATGTGATGGTAAAATAATTTACATACCTGCAGCAATTGTTGAGTCAGAAAACATTTCCTTGAATGCACTAGTGAGGAGTGGGGCTGTGCTAAATAAATGACAAATTATTTTGAGCCAAGATTGTACATATCATTAGCTCTGCTTTCGTTTGATTCCTTTTCCGAGTTTCGGCACTTTTATTAGCTTGCGATGAGTTGATGCAGAAATCAGTCATGGACTTGTTTTTTGTTGTTAGGATCTCGAAGTCTTTGTGAGACTTCGTCTCTATATGCCTCTTGCAATCGAATCTGCCACCATGGGCACATGAAAAGTCTATCTGACAGGTGACATATCTTGCATATGTTTCGCCTTCTGTTGAAGCTTGAAGGCATTTCCAAAATGTTGAATATTCTTGTTTGTACCGTTGGCAAGCCTTTTTATTTGCACTGACACTTGCATCATTGGTTGACGTTCCCTTGCGTTTAGGCATGCCACCATTAAAACTTTCTCGTGTTACTATGACTGGATCATCGGGGCGTTTGCTAAGACCTCATTTTATATAAGCGTCATAAAGATTAAAAAAGATGTTCATTCGATGATCCTCGTGACTAGTTCGAAATATGGTTCAAGCGCGAAAGGTTCCGGGTGAGTTTTGCGTTCGGAATTTGCTACAAAACATCTTTCTTCCGATTGCTTTTTACCGTTTTACCTAGTTGGCGTAGAAAACACATAAGAGGACGTAGAGGCGTAATTATTGTCAAAAAATCGTAGTGGTAAACAGGTCTGTTATAGTAGCATTATGTATTATCATAATAGCAAGAGCAGCTCAGATTATAAAAAGAAGACCACGAAGATGGATTCAAAGAAGGCAAATAAATGGAGCCTACCATGCATTAATGCAAGAACTGTCGACAGAAGATCCTAAAGGATTTCAAAACTTTCTGGGAATGGACAAAACGGATTTTCAGGAGCTGCTGGCCAAAGTGACCCCACACATTCAAAGACAAGATACATGGATGCGGGAAGCGATATTATGCCGCTGAAAGACTTTCTATTACTCTTCGGTACTTAGCCACTGGGGACTCGTACCATTCTTTGGAATACCTGTACAGAATTCCAGTTTCAACTTTATCAACACTGATGCCAGAGACCTGTCAGGCAATTTATGACTGTCTGAAAAATGATTATATGAAGGCGAGTGTAAATACATGTTTATTGAACATTTTCAAATACAAAACTTCAAATGTTATGTTTGAAGTAAAGATCTTAAGTCTTCTATAAACGGAATAATGTTCTGTTTTGGAAAGGATTACTATTACTGTCATTGTCAGGTTCATAATTGTACGGCTCTGCCTGCCAGTTTTTTCCAGACTGCGACACTCTTGGTTGGTGAGCTACTAAAGCTGATGGTGACGATGTGTTGAACTGAGCTTCAAACAAAATTGACTGTATCTTGATTCGTGCAAGGCCCTTTTGGCGCATGTCCTGAATTTTGCGCATCTCTGAAGCAACATGCTTGCTAAAAATATCATCTTCGTCATCCGCTTTTGGTTGTGAAGGGGTCACTGTCCTATCTTTTATCTGTGATAAAACAGATACCGCCTCTTGCATAAGTGCATCTGGGCCAAAGGGTCATGTGAGCTATTGCCATCACTTGGCGTTCGTCGTACGTCGTAAACTTTTTCAAAAATCTTCTCCTCTGAAAGTACTAAACCAATGGAAACCAAACTTGGTCTGAATCATCACTAGGGTGTCTAGTTTCAAAATTGTGTCCGGTGATGCCGTGCACCAACCAACATGGCCGTTGTTACTAAAAATAGAACATATGGTAAAATTGCAGGTTTTAGGTAATAACTCAAAAACCGTTAATAATATCAAAAATCTGACATGGGGTAAAAATGATCAGCACATCAAGATCTACCTACCCTGCAATTTTGAAGTAAATCTGATTGCCCATCTTGGAGTTATTGCCCTTTTTTCATCAAATTTGTAAAATTTTAATACTTTTCGTCTTATATTTCAAAAACTATAAGAGATAAAGGTTAACTTTAAATTGCAAAAATGTGCGGCATATCAAGATCTACCCACCCTGCAATTTTGAAGTAAATCCCATTATCCATTTTGAAGTTATTTCCCTTTTTTCATCAAATTTTCAAAATTTTAATACTTTTCGTCCTTTATTTCAAAAACTATAAGAGACAGGTGGTAAGTTGAAACTGCAAACATGTTCAGCATGTCAAGATCTACCTACCCTGCAATTTTGAAGTAAATTTGATTACCGATCTTGGAGTTGTTGCCCTTTTTTCATCAATTTTTTTTTCATTTTAATACTTTTCGTCTTATATTTCAAAAACTATTTAGAGATAGATGTTAAGTTTAAATTGCAAAAATGTGCAGCATGTCAAGATCTACCTACCCTGCAATTTTGAAGTAAATCCCATTACCCATTTTGACCGATTATGCAAATTAGAAAAAAGGGGGGATGAAATTTAAACAAAATCTTCTCCTCTGAAACTACTGAGCCAATCTCAACCAAACTTTGCTGAAATGATCCTTAGGTGGTCCCCTTTCAAAATTGTGTCCATCAGCGCCGTCCTGTATCCAAGATGGCCACCATTATTAAAAATAGAAATTTCTTCAAATGGCCAAAACTGCTCTATTTTAAGCCAGAAAGTGCCCAAATTTGAACTGTATAAGCATAATGATGAGCTTTTTAACATATATTACGGGATTTTTATGAATTTTGAACTTTTGCCTATTTTGACGATTATGCAAATTAGAAAAAAGGGGGGATGAAATTAAAAAAAAATCTTCTCCTCTGAAACTACTGTGCCAATCTCAACCAAACTTTGCTGAAATGATCCTTGGGTGGTCCCCTTTCAAAATTGTGTCCATCAGCGCCGTCCTGTATCCAAGATGGCCGCCATTACTAAAAATAGAAATTTCTTCAAATGGCCAAAACAGCTCTATTTTAAGCCAGAAAGTGCCCAAATTTGAACTGTATAAGCATAATGATGAGCTTTTTAACATATATTACGGGATTTTTTATGAACTTGGAACTTTTGCCTATTTTGACCGATTATGCAAATTAGAAAAAAGGGGGATGAAATTTTAAAAAAATCTTCTCCTCTGAAACTACTGTGCCAATCTCAACCAAACTTTGCTGAAATGATCCTTGGGTGGTCCTCTTCCAAAACTGTGTCCCGCATTTCAGAACACTGACCAAGATGGCCGCCACAGCCGAACTTAATTTAACATAGGACCCTATGGGAAATTCCTATAAAAATCTTTTTGTCTGAAACCATTTGCTCAATAAGAACAAAATTTTGATGATATAGTCATTGGATGGTTCTCTTCCAAAAATGTGTCTGGCGGTTCGGCCCTTCGATCAATTTTTTTTTTACCTGCAATTTTGAAGTAAATCTGATTACCCAGCTTGGAGTTCTTGCCCTTTTTTCATCAAATTTATAAAAAAAAAATTAATACTTTTCATCTTATATTTCAAAAACTATAAGAGATAAAGATTAAGTTTAAATTGCAAAAATTTGCAGCATGTCAAGATCTTCCTACCCTGCAATTTTGAAGTAAATCCCATTACCCATTTTGGAGTTATTGCCCTTTTTTCATCAAAATGTTCTCAATTTTAATACTATCATCTTGTATCTCAAAAACTATTAGAGATAGAGGGAAAGTTTACACTGCAAAAATGTTCAGCATGTCAAGATCTACAAAAAATTTCCCACAGTTAAAAATATGCGACAACTGTGAAGAGTTATTCCTCTTGAAATGCATTTTTTTGTTGACTCACTGCTTTTGGTTACTCAAATAATCAAAGGGAAGCAACTCTATTACAAAATGTGAAGTAGGAAAAGCTAAATTTTGAGAATCATTGACATATATGTTTTTTTACAGCAATTTTGATAACTTACATTAAAGGGGGAACCCCTGCCCACATTTTTTTGTAGAAGGGGTCTGCAATGACGAAGGCTACATTTGTTAATTTTTTTTACCGAAGTTATCAAGTTTTATTGACTGATGTTGTTATTATACCCAGGTGAGCTATACAGGCTCCTGGGAGCCTCTAGTTCTTCCTACCAACCCTCTTGGTGTAGATGTACTTGTAGGAGGTGTAGGACACATTTCCTCTGAATTAGCTGAAGACTGTGACATTGTATCATCAACTTCTTCATCGCTCTCCCCTTGGTCTTGAGATAACATTTCCTAAAATAAAAAGTAGAATTAGAATTGTAAACTTTCATTTTTGTTGCAGGTTCCAAGTACGGAAGAAGAATGGAAAGAAGTTTCAAATGAATTTTTGATAAGATGGAACTTTCCTCACTGCATAGGGGCTATGGACGGAAAACACGTTGCTATAAACTGTCCTGCAAATAGTGGTTCCAACTTCTATAATTACAAGAACTTCTTTAGTATTGTTCTGTTTGCTATTGTTGACGCCGATTATAAATTTGTGTATGTCGATGTTGGTAAGAATGGCAGGATCAGTGATGGTGGAATATTTGCAAATACTCCAATTTACACCAAATTAGAAAACAATGATCTCAAGCTACCAACGTGTGAACCTTTGCCTGACAGAGTGAAAAAAATCCCATATATGATAGTTGGCGATGACGCATTCCCACTGAAACCTTATCTAATGAAACCATATCCAAGTCACAGATTATCCCAAGTTCGCAGAATTGTGGAAAATGTTTTTGGCATACTATCAAGTAGATTTGGGGTTTTTCAAAAGCCAATAATACCACTGGAACCAGAAAAAGTTGAAAAAGTTGTGTTGGCATCTTGTGTACTTTACAATTTCCTCAGGACTAATACTTCATCCAAAAACATCTATACTCCGCCAGAGTTTATAGATCATGAAATCAATGGAACTGTTGTTGAAGCTGAATGGAGACAAAATGCAGGGAATGGCAATATACTGGCCAATATACTTCAACAAGGAGGCAACAGGTCAACTTGTGGATCTGGTGTCACAGTACTAGAATACAGGAACTGGACAGGTGACCAGGAATACATATGTTCCGTATGTAGAGATGCTGAACCAGAACCAACAGAAGGATCCGTTGATATTGACGTACGTCACATTTATGAATGTATATACGAAAATATTTCATATCGTTTTAATCTTAATGGTTTACCGTATGCGCTACTCTCAACAATATTTCGGTTATATTAGAAAACCAACAACCAAGTAATTAACAAACATTATCAGAGAGGAATATTTACATAAGCTGTACATTTATTTTGTATAATAGGTAATTGTATGCATACAGAACTATATTCATTCAATGTTTTTCAGGACACTGAAACAGTATCCGAGCATGATGTGTCCATGGTTGACGCTCTTGAAGGTTCCATTCCTTCATTAGATGGTACATTCATCATTGAACAGCAAGACCACTGCCAGTCCTTCAATGTGTCAGTAGAGTTTGAAGAAGAGGTCATTGTTGAAAGGTATGTTCATATTTTTGTAGCAAATGCATTTGAATTATGGTGTTTAACGCCACTTTCAGCAATATTTCAGCAATATCATGGCGACCAGTTTTAGTGGTGGGGGCAAGCAACTATTTAAAAAAATCTGTTTATGAACATTATGAAAAACAATTAACAGAAACACTTAATTATTAATAATGACTCTTCAAAACTTTTCTTATACTGTAAACTAAAATCTGATATTAGATTAGAACAGTGAAAGAAATTTAAAAAAGTGATCATAACTTAGAATTTGATATACCTAAAAGGGTTTTATATGCAATAAAGATTATTTAAATTGGTTCAGTGACGTCGAGGATCCAGACCCTTGACTCCATAATAGAAGACCAACCGGTCACATTTGATATAGTAGAAGACGGTACCAACAGAAGGACAAAGAAGTTAGTTAGTAGTGATGGTTACTCATACACAGTTAAGGTAGGTATAAATTGTTGACTATTTCAACAGTAACTAAGTTATATTTAAGAAAATAATGTAAGAATAGTTTGAAGATACCAAAGGGGAAATCAAATTTGTAAATTGAAGGACAGACAACACAATGGCCAAAAGATAAATTACAAACAACTATCTACAAAACATACACATAAAACTAAAGATCTTGAAAAGATCTAAAAGCACTTGAAATAACTCGTATTGATTAATTAATTGATTGATTGCTTAACGTTCAGCTAACAGTACGACACATAATTATATTAGATAATAAAAATAAAAAAAATTAACGATTTTTTTTCAGATTATTTATATTCTTTTCTTTTTTTCAGAAAGCAAGTGCTCGTACAACAAACTGGAGATGTTGCATCAGAAATAAAAGAGTATGGTGTAAAGCGACAGCTATACAGAAGGGTAACCAGTTTGTTGCAGGACCAAACCAGCATGTCCATTCCAGCGACCCTGGTTTGACCAAAAAGACAAAGATAAAAGCCCAGGTAGTAAAGCATATATGCATTGCAATGTAAAATATGTGAAAGATTTATGTATCTGCTAGTTAACAATTTTTAATTTAATATTTTACATGGTTTTATTGTACAGTTGTTTTGTATCCGAGTTCAGATTTTAACAGATTTTTCTGACTTGAGTATAAGATACAGTACTATTGAAACAAAAGAAGCGGCCCATATTGGATATAACAGGTTTCTTTTTACACCTTCTCTATTAGCGGTGATATTATGTTTATGTTTTTAACAGCATTATTGTTTTTTTCAGGCTATACGAGAGGCATCAGTACATGTATACAAGTCAGCTGGTGACATTGTCCAAGACGCCATGGACGAGGTGATTGCCGACAATGACTTCAACCTACACAACCCAACTTATGTTGAGAGGTCCGTGAACAGATTTCGCCAGACACTACGACCTGATGAACCTACTGATTTGTCTTTTGAGGTATTTATTGTGTAAATTAATTTGTTATACGACCGTTTTTAGTTTTATCGTGGTTATTGCATTAGAAAAAGTAAATTGAATAACTATACACTATGATACATGCATATTATTATAATAATGAATGAATTTGAAATAAACAACATCCATTCTGTTTGAAAGAGGAAACACACAATATAAAACGACTATTTTTATTGAATAACTATACACTATGATACATGCATATCATTATAATAATTAAATATAAAGCAAATATTTTATTATTATTTTTATTATTACAAATAGATACAGATTTCCTTAATTGTGAAGACTTCTTAGTTGGTGACGTCACCGTTGGAACCCAACGCCATGTTATGTTTGCCACACAGCAGCAATAAAATCGTAGTTAATGCCTCTTTAACCATTTGTATGCATCAATATAATAACTCATTTTTACATTTCAGGTTGGCATCGCCGCTTCATAGGCAAAGCTGGTGGGTCAAACCTGCACTCTTACAAGTTGGTTCCTACACTTATGAAAGAAGCCAGATCCGTCGGGGTAACTGTCCGTCTAGTTGAAGAACAGTCGTTGCGTAGATACCAAAGGGTCATCTTCAAGAAATCTCGGGGCAGACTGGAAGAGTTGTGGGACAAATATGAAGCCAAGACCATCAAGACTTCAGACTTTCTAAGAAGTGTTGGCAATATTTATGCAACCGCCGTACCAACATCCCAGGACAGTGTTAGTGAGTCATAACTCTATTGTGTTTGTATGCTATAATGTATATCACTTGTGAATGCATCTTATATAAGTCATAACTCTTTTGTATAATGATGTGTTTATATACTGATAAACTTAATGGTTTATAGTAAAGAATTGAAATATAATTAGTGCTTATATTAATTATGTGTTGAGTATTGTTAAATTATATTGTTACATGATGATGAAATAATAAAAACTTACAATCTGATAATTGCTTTGTTTTTTATGCAATATAAAAGAAAATTAACCAGGTACTTCTATAAATTACATTCATATAGACAAAATAAGCCAAAAGGTTAATGGATATACTTCACAGCTGGGAGTAATCAAACTTCCAGACTTGACAAATACATTTTATTGTTTCTTTTCTTTGCATTTCAATCATTACAAGATTTTATTGTCCAATCAAGGTCCCAGCAAGGGGCAGTCATTACAGTGATTTATATTACAAATAAATTCTAATACATAAATGTAATAAACAGTATACAAACAAGCAATTTGCAGAAAGTAGATTGGTACATAAGTACTAAACATATCTATGTCTCTGATGAGTAGTATTTGGAGGAGTCCACTGGACAATTACAAAAAAAAACTAAATATATATCATTTGTAGATATTTAACAAGTTATTAACTTCTTCTGAACACCGAAATAGAAATAAACCCTTTTATATTTACAAGGGGCTAATTCAATGACAGAAGGCAAATCCAGCGTCCTCCCCATGACCAATGTACATGCATGAGCAATGCCATTCATATACAGAGGTCATCAAGGGCTGGTGCCTAAAGGACATTTAGACTGGAAATGATTAAACAAAATGAAATTAAAGTCCTCCTCATGGCCAATGTACATGGAGGAAATTTGCATCATATATATATGCAGACACTGAAATTTTATCGGCAAGATTATTGATTATTTTAAGCATGGCTAGATATAGTCAGACGTTTATATTTAGTTTATTTTCGTATCAATGGTAAACATTTACTGGTATAAAACACAACTGTACTTACTAGACAGTTTTAATTCTTCAATAATTAAAACGTATTGAATGTATTTAAATATTTTGCTGAATAGTGTCCAAACTATTTAAGAAATATTTAACTTTGCATGTTGACAATTTAAGACGCCGATATCTCAAACCCGATACATAAATATATGTATCTGTATCTGTAATGTTACGTCATAGGATCCCTGCTGGGCTATGATATGACGGGTGGAGAGCGACTTAGTCGCGATGTACAGCGAGCGCAGACTTGAAACTTTCGAGTTTCTCTGTGGACACAGTGTTTTCGTCCAGGTGGTTCCAATCAGCAGCTGTCCGTACAAAGAACGAGTGTTTATATTGACCGGTTCTACTCGGGGGGATCACTATACATTTTACTGTTGTTTCTTACCGAGGAAGTCACTATATTGATACTTACACAGTTGTCAATTTATTTTGCTCCGATTTGACGTTTTGGTTTCTGTTTTTTTATAAATAGGTCCGGCGGCATTGCTGGTACCTGTCCCTCAACCACTTTATAAAAGAAGATCAGGCGTTGTTTCTGTCTACTGGAAAGTAAGGTTGGTAAGTTTAGCTCATTTAGCATTTTAGT
Source organism: Bathymodiolus brooksi (assembly GCA_963680875.1). Classification (NCBI taxonomy): domain Eukaryota; kingdom Metazoa; phylum Mollusca; class Bivalvia; order Mytilida; family Modiolidae; genus Bathymodiolus; species Bathymodiolus brooksi. The sequence continues at coordinate 96,256,656 of OY804583.1, forward strand.
CATGCAGCCTTCTTCCCTGCTTTTGTAATCTTTGGCTATGAACCTGGCCTCCCCTTGAATACTTTCCAGTTTTGTTATTTCCTGATGTGTATATGGATCCCATATGATTGATCCATATTCCATAGTTGATCTTACGAGAGCATGCGGTTCTTCTGCATTCTTTAGGACAGTGTTGTATATTTCTCCTGAGGAATCCAAGTGTAGAACTGACTTTTTATTTAAGGACAAGAAAGGAATATTCATGATTCCCCCCCCCCCTCCCCCTCCCGCCCAATAAAACCTCAACAACAACAACAAAACAAAAACAAAACAAAAAACAACTTGCATCTAAAATGCACAACGTAAATAATGAATACCGTGTTCCGTGACATACTCGTTTTCCGAGATAATTGAGGTACAAATGTAGACGTTCACATCGTATTCTGCAAAAAAAGATGATTTCCTCTGCCAAAATCAGTTAAATGGGACCACATAGATATGAAATCTTCAAAAAATCAGTTTGCACCGAGACCAAAATCTCCATTAAAACATCAAACCTCTATGTCTTGAGGTTTCATTGATAAATTAAGAGCACCAAATATTGAGGTTTGACATATTTTAGGAAATCAAAGTAATCACATATTTTTATCCTATGAATATTACGTTACATACAACACCCTATGATTTATATTTCCAGAACTACCAAATAGAGCAGTAAATCCTATTAAAAAGGTCATTTTTAAAGAACTATATGACTATATAAATCGAAATTCATCATAAATTTCCAGACCTAATATTTTATATTGATCTTCCTAGCTTTTATTTGACAAACTTTAAATAAGGTTCTGAAAATTTTAAGTAATAAAAAAAACCGGATTAAGATGCATAACTGATGAATTATAAATAATAATTTTAACGAAGACAATAACACTGAATTTTGAACCGTACAAAAACACAATTGTTTTTATTTTCAGTGATCGATTTTGATACCTAAGCATTGAAAATTATTTCAGTTCTTGGAAAATTACTATAAAAAGTAACGTAATTCACGTGAAATTTACGTTTTTCTTAGTAGATGAAATAGTAGTGAGAGAATAACACCTAACTCTTTCTGATAGCAGGAAAATATAGTTTCAAGGATTGGAACTTTAAACAACTGCCTTAAATAGACACTAAGCAGGGGCGGATCCAGGATTACAAGTTAGGGGGGGGGGGGGGGCGCACTTAAAAAAAATTGCACCGAACTGAGGGAGGCGCGAAAATTTTTGGGGTATTTCGTGTGAAAAATCATATTTTTTCAAATTTTAGGGGCCCCCCCCCCCCCCCCCTGGATCCACCCCTGCTAAGTTTGTAAAAAAATCATAAATTAATTTGATTGAAAAGAATTATGTTCATTTGCATGTAAATTAAACTTTAATAATTTCAAAGTAAACCACCAAATAAACTAGTACCAGGTTGTAATTCTAATGGTAAACTTAGAATGTTTAAGATTTATGTAGAAATTGCTGAATAAACACATAAAGATAATTAAGTTAGTCCACTTAAGGCTCAAGTTGAACGGTAACGTATTTTACATAGATCACGTAATTCACAAAATGGTCAGATTTCTGTCGCCTTGCATAAAAGTTATAAAAAATATATTCAGTGAAATACGTTACTGGTGTTAATTAAATAATCAACGGAATATATGGTACAATCCTTAGGTCAGTGTTTTTATTTTTCTATGCGTGGAAGTGGGATACATTTTAACTTGATCAAATGTACCTCATTTATTATTTACAATAGTCACTCATGCAAAGTATGAAATTCAGCATGTTTGTCAAGATAGCCCATGTGCTTTCATTTCATTAAAACTGATTGATTCATTGCTTTTCCCCACAATAAACCCTTCTGCATTGGGCAAAACTTAATACTTTTTAGTGAATTCACCGTCATATTCTAAACATGTAGTTTAATTTACAAAAGTGAATACGAGTAGGTTCATATATGTATTTGGTGAACTACGTTACCATACATGTGAATTACGTTATGGGTGTTCATGTGAGTAAATGAGGAAATTGGCAGTACACTCAGTACGCCAGTACTTGATTTTCTATTTATAATTTGTGGGATGTTTATTCTCTTTTTTTTTTCATTCGCCCTCGTCATACAAACCATTATTAAGATACCAATCGTGGTATTTAAAATGCTTACCCCAAAACGCACTGGTCTTAATATTTCACTTAAATATCAAAATAAATGCAATTTCCACCTAACATTCGTCTGCTATGGATATTTCCAGTAGAAAAACAGGGCTAAAGGAAAGATTTAAAAAATATTTTATGAATAAAAGAAAGTTTTAATTTGTCATAGTAACGTAATTCACTTTATAACATTGTAAATCATTATCTTGTTAAAAGCACGAGATAACAAGACTATTTTTATGTATTAATAATTGAGACATAAACATTCTTCTGTCACAGGGATTATTTTATTATTCTTGTGATCTAAGTATCTACTATCAGTAATAGGAGACACGTAGTTCACGTTCTTAAAAAAATATTATTTTAGCCCACATTACTTTGTTTGCCTATGTGAAATTGTATGTAATATTGCACTTTGTGTTGCATTTTCGTTTTAAGGGGTTTAATTATTTTCTTTTAGGCTTTTCGTCCTATATGCATACAACAGTACTGGTTATGAAAACCCATTTTCAATTAACGTAACGTAGTTCACAAAGAAGTAATGGACACTTTACAAGACATAATCAAATTCTTGACATAATAAAGACACATACCTTGCTTTTTTTTTTAACCAAACAAGTCTTGAAACAGGAAGAAAAAATACCTGAAAAATATCCGTTTTCGTTCATCTTCATGCAGAAAACATCCAATATCTTGGCCCGGAACAATTTGCAAATGGACACTGTCTTTTTACTGTATCTCTGCTACTTTTATACAAATTTCATTTTCCTGGAGAATCCCACCGAATTTGGAATTTTAATTGCATGCATACGGCTATTTGAAAAAATCAATAATATCGCCAGCTTCTCATCTAAAAAGTATATGTTTTGAGCGTGAAAATGCGTTGGACATGTATTTCTTTATTGGTTCCATTTAGCTGATTTTGGCAGTCTGAAGGGCTGTCTGTAAATTACATTATATAAAGCAAATTAAAAATAAAACTTGTAGCAAAGAACGTGAACAAAGCATGCAAAATTAATTTCTAATAATACCTGGATTATTTACCTGATCAGATTACCTCTACAGTAACTTCCCGAATACACAACACACAAAACGTGATTGACTCCCAGGTGATAAGCCTATGTCGTCATTGAATATTGTTTCTAATTTATTGATAAATCTATATATTGATAAAATATTTATTAAAATAAATCTTTATGTCTTTTCATTGTATTTTCAAATTATTTTTATATCCTATGTTGTACATTAATTTCCGTTGACCATTTTCTCTTTATTAGGCTGTCCCGATAAATCTAAACTGGCGGGAAAAGAAAATGGAAGCCTTCATAAAGCCCGGATTATGATATTTTATGCAAAACTCATCAAAAATGGTATACGAATATTGAAAGTTGAAATGATAGCTATTTTTACTTTGTGTAATAGTTGAACTATTGCAGCAACTCATCCACCACGTGAAACTTAAAACTTCAAGAGGTCAACAAAGTTGGCGGAGAGAAAAATAAAAAGGGGGGATGTTGGGGCAACCTAGACCGAATTAGAAAATAAAATTAAACATAAAAAGTCATATAAGTAAAAGATAAACATAGATTAACAGAAAGGACTTTCTAAACAAAGTGTTTTTAAACGACAGAAGAATTCGTTCTAGGCACAGGCGCTCGTGGCACGGATTTACATGTACCACCACCCTTTTTTTCTAACTTTCTGCTTACAAATTTATTTTCAATAAAATTTCTTTATTTCATCTCTTTTTCCTTATTTTAGCTTGTTCTTGTCAATATTCATACAATCTTGTGTTAACATCAAATTGCATGTGTCGACCCTATATAGATACTAATAATTACTTCCAATTCTGACCCTATCGTTGAAGTTAATGCAGTTGTACGTCACTTCCGTCATCCGTGGGTCCTTATACAAAAAAATTGGCAATAAATGTGTGAAAATCTTAAAATTCTGGAGAACTGAGCTGTCGTATGTACAAAACAAAAACAGGGGCAAAAAGATGCGTCTTTTAGGAATGCATACATGTCCTAGTTTGAATGAGATAATGGAAATAAGGTGCAATAAATGTACTTGAAGCGAGCATGGGTACGATATTTAAACTGCCGAATTGCATGCCTTGTGGATTATTAGTATCTATATAGGGTCGACACATGCAATTTGATGTTAACATAAGATTGTATGAATATTGACACGAACAAGTTAAAATAAGGAAAAAGAGATGAAATAATAAAGAAATAAAGAAATTTTATTGAAAATAAATTTGTAAACAGAAAGTTAGAAAAAAAGGGGGTGGTAAGACCTTACCTTCGAGACTACATCATTGAGTGCTAGCCATGGCAACGTGATCTATGAGCTACTTATTGAAATCTTTATACCATTAAGAGAAAAAAATCATTAATATCTCTGACTTCAATCTGAAAAATACACTGGCACTAGATTGTCGGATTATCAGTTTCTTCTTTTGGTATACAGCTATCCATCCACCGGATGATCACTAGCTGTTTCCAGGGTTCCCAAAAAGTTTTTAGGTAGACGGAGAATTTTTGGAAGTAGGTGGAGACTGGACATGTCCCCGTGAGCGGGGGTGAGTCCGGGGGTCCTTCCCCTGAAAATTTTAAAATTCTAGATGGCAGGAGATGCAATCGGGGCATATATTTGAGGAAAATGAAGCTTTTAATTGGTCTCAAAAATGCAGCTTTTAGGGGGAATATGTGTTCCTCTCAAAGAGAAATTGAAGAAATCCATGCTGCAGTCAAATTGCCACAAAATTTGAACCGACTGACAATGCCATGGCAAACACTTTCAACAGTGAAAAATGACGATATTTTTCTCTGTTTTGCCACAGGGACATATTCTGACATCTTAGCATCGTGGTAATCATTACCGGAAATCGGTAACTTCTAATACATTCCAATTTCGGGATGACTCTGAATCCAAATCTATGATCAACAAAACGTTTTGCAGTCATAGGTTACACTGGTTCAAAAAGACGATTCAAAAAGATCAAGAGCGATCTGTTGTTTTCTAACGTGGAATGAAATTATAACAGAACGAGAAAAAAAGTAAATATCTTGATAACATTTCAGTTTTACCAACTTCTATTTTTATTTTTGACAAATTTGTAGACGGCGCTCAACCAGAAGTAGCTGGCGAAGTCGCCCGCATATTTTGAGAACCCTGTGTTTCAGACCAGTTATTTTGCATATTAATTTCACGTCAACCTGTGTGATGTCACAATGTAATGTTTCATCCATAATGTATGGAGATGATTTATTTTGATTTTTAGTGTTTATTATTTTTGAGCCGTTTATACTTAGTTTTGGCAACGGGTGACTATATACCTAGTGGTGGGAACTATATAAGTTTGAATAGATTTTCCAGCGTTATATTTATATATTTTTGGCAAGATTTACCTCCCGTTAAAGGGGCATTATCTGCCAAAATCGTAAATTTTTGTTACCCATAAATACTATCAGATATGATTGATACCTTAATAAAACGTGTTTCTGTAACTTATAAATGTTATGAAATGTACGCGCATCGGGGAAAAAAGGTGCAAATGCTCGTGTTTTGAGATCGATCAAGAAATGGACGCCGTCTTATCAATTATCGGCATTGTTTACGGAGTTTGCCGAATTGTCATTAAATCGGTACAACAATGCACTTATTTCTCATTTTCTGTGAATCTTCTTTTAGTCGGCATTAATTACGGACGAGGAACCATGCAAGTTTGCAGTTGATAAACGACAAAATACAAATTATTCGTTATTACCTGTCACTAGTAAGGTCAGTTGCATACGGAGAAAGCGAGGTCAAATTATTTGTTGCAAGGAAATAATAAATCGATGGTAATTTTCCTTCTCAAAAGGCGAAAAGTGGTACGATAAGTTGTTTAATGTGAAATATTTACCTTTATTTCATCATTTTAAAGCTATTTACCAATTTCCAAAACATATAATTTTTTTGGTCAAAATCGTAGCTAATGCCTCTTTAATATAGATGGCACTGTAGTCTGTTTATCGTTTGCTGTCGCTGTGGCAAAGTTTGGCAATATAAACACTGACGAATTTACCTAAAAAAAAATTATCATTATTTAGACAATAAAATATGTTTAAACTTAAATTAACCTAGTTTTTTCTTTTATGTCCAGAATGAGATGTTATTGACTAAACATAAATATTGTCATTTTTTCCCTCGGGAACACTTTTCCTAAAGCTTCTTTGCCTGAATCTCCCTCTACTGTTAGCTCTGAGATTGATGCATCAAGGTTTACAATTACAATTAAAACTTCAAGTATTTGTCAGATACAATGGGTTGTTTTGTTATCTTAATAGACATTATTAATTTTTTTCAGGATATCAGAAATTTCTTTGGACCTCCAAAAATAACAAAAAATACCAGGGATATAAAAGATGAGAAATTTTCAAAAACTGATGAAAAGTCAAAAAACTTAAAAGCTGATAAAAAAGGAAGTGAGCCAAAAAGAAGAACAAGCTTAGAACGACAAACATCTAAAGACAAATTGAAAAAAGAAACTCCTCAAAAATCTAAAAGTGAAAGTAGGAAAACAGCACAAAAATCTAAAGCTGAAAGTAGGAAAACACCTCAAAAGTCCAAAAATGAAAGTAAGAAGAAAGAAGAGAAAATAATACAAATAGATTCAGATGAAGATGAAAATGGAAACGTGTCATTGAGTAAGAAATCACACGACAAAAAACGTCAGTCTAGAGATTTGTTTAGTGATAGTGACGAGGAAATCAAGAAATCAACTAAAAGAAAGAAAAAACAGGTTTGTAGATTTTGTTCTCCCCAACTATTTTTCGTGAGAGTTGGTTGCATACCAAAAACAATCATTCTATTTTATGCACATTATAACCTGATCGGTGGTGTAATGGTTAGTGTTCTTGCCTCAAGTGTGGTAGATTGTTGGTTGCAAGTCCCAATTGAGTTGAACAAAAGATAAGCATGTATCATTAAAGAGTAAGAGCCTGTAAGGCTCAGAATCTGAATAATGTGTCAGAGTGGAGTGTCTACAAGTTTACTGTTGTTTCAGTGAGTAGCTACAATGTAGCATAAAGCAGACATCATTCTCATCTCGTGGAATAAAACTGATTTGCTCATTTGGCGTTAAACAATTTTCTGGTTAATAAAAAAAATATATACTTTGACTTTTTAAGATTGTCATTACATTGTAGTTAGCTCAAAATAGATTCATTCATAGAGGTTCATTATTTTTATTTTGTTTAGAAGTTTTTACATTTTACCGAATGTTGTTTGTAACAGCTTTTCATTGATCAGTTTTGAATTGTTGAAATATTTAGAATTGGAACTCAAATAAAAATCTGTTTCCTGTTGAAGGTTGTCAGTATTTGGTACATTTTTTGTAGTTCTACATTGCTGTAGAAGCCAGCCTATCAAATGCAGATGATTTACTAAAAATATATTTATGATATTAATTTGAAAAATAAACAAATTATTTCAGTTATCTAGGTGGGGGGGGCCTCAAACGTATTTCTTTTCTGGGGGTTGTTGTCAAATTTCTTTTTGATTAATCGCGGTTGTCGGTATTTTTACCATTTCGGTATATTAAAATAGACCTACTTGCTGGCAATTTGTGTCACTGTGTTGTTCGTTAAGCGGTGTATAATATTCAGTTGTTTATTCCACGATTTCGCTTCTTTTGCATGATTTTTAAGCCAAATTGTCTCCCTTTATCTTCAGAAATATTCCTAATGATATATGTTATGTAAAAGATGGAGAAATACGAATGATGAACTGGTACCTGGTTCTTTTATTTTTGTTCCTGGGTTCCAAGATAAAAAGTACCAGTCGAAAACAAAACGTGGTCAAATGCCGAAATGGACTGGGATAATGAACAAATTTGCCACTGGTTAACAGCCGTCGGCCTGGGGGAATATGTTCAGGTGTTTAGAGGTACATGTATGTTTGTCAAACTAGGTATCACAGGAAAGGAATCATCTGCTTTTGAAGATTTGTATGGCACCTCAAAAATAGATAAACAACACACTTTATTGGTCACACTTGTACTTGCATTACTGCCATTAAACAGTATTACAGATTTGATCAGTCTGTTTCAAATTTAATTTCTATTATCTAGGTGGGGGTCATTTTAAGTATTTGTATTTATGTGGTGGTACCCCAAAAATAATTAAAATTCTGGTGGTAGTACCCCAAATTATTGACGGAGTTCCGACCCCCCCCCCCCCCCCCCCGAGGTATTTTTTTCTGGAAAAGCCCTTATCGTTGGAGAAATCTACATGAAGATAAATATTGTCAACTTTTCAGGAATTTGTCTCTTTATTACAGATAAGTAGTGATGAAGATGGGGATCAGGATTCAGAGGAAGTGTTCAAACCAACAACCAAAAAGTCAAAGAAAACAAAGAAATCATATAGAGTTATAGAATCTGGTTTGTAATAATAAGATAATAAAGAAATCATAGAGTTATAGAATCTGGTTTGTAATAATAAGATAATAAAGAAATCATAGAGTTATAGAATCTGGTTTGTAATAATAAGATAATAAAGAAATCATACAGAGTTATAGAATCTGGTTTGTAATAATAAGATAACAAAGAAATCATAGAGTTATAGAATCTGGTTTGTAATAATAAGATAATAAAGAAATCATAGAGTTATAGAATCTGGTTTGTAATAATAAGATAATAAAGAAATCATAGAGTTATAGAATCTGGTTTGTAATAATAAGATAATAAAGAAATCATATAGAGTTATAGAATCTGGTTTGTAATAATAAGATAATAAAGAAATCATACAGAGTTATAGAATCTGGTTTGTAATAATAAGATAACAAAGAAATCATAGAGTTATAGAATCTGGGTTGTAATAATAAGATAATAAAGAAATCATAGAGTTATAGAATCTGGTTTGTAATAATAAGATAATAAAGAAATCATAGAGTTATAGAATCTGGTTTGTAATAATAAGATAATAAAGAAATCATAGAGTTATAGAATCTGGTTTGTAATAATAAGATAATAAAGAAATCATAGAGTTATAGAATCTGGTTTGTAATAATAAGATAATAAAGAAATCATATAGAGTTATAGAATCTGGTTTGTAATAATAAGATAATAAAGAAATCATACAGAGTTATAGAATCTGGTTTGTAATAATAAGATAACAAAGAAATCATAGAGTTATAGAATCTGGTTTGTAATAATAAGATAATAAAGAAATCATAGAGTTATAGAATCTGGTTTGTAATAATAAGATAATAAAGAAATCATACAGAGTTATAGAATCTGGTTTGTAATAATAAGATAACAAAGAAATCATAGAGTTATAGAATCTGGTTTGTAATAATAAGATAATAAAGAAATCATAGAGTTATAGAATCTGGTTTGTAATAATAAGATAATAAAGAAATCATATAGAGTTATAGAATCTGGTTTGTAATAATAAGATAATAAAGAAATCATATAGAGTTATAGAATCTGGTTTGTAATAATAAGATAATAAAGAAATCATAGAGTTATAGAATCTGGTTTGTAATAATAAGATAATAAAGAAATCATAGAGTTATAGAATCTGGTTTGTAATAATAAGATAATAAAGAAATCATAGAGTTATAGAATCTGGTTTGTAATAATAAGATAACAAAGAAATCATAGAGTTATAGAATCTGGGTTGTAATAATAAGATAATAAAGAAATCATAGAGTTATAGAATCTGGTTTGTAATAATAAGATAATAAAGAAATCATAGAGTTATAGAATCTGGTTTGTAATAATAAGATAATAAAGAAATCATAGAGTTATAGAATCTGGTTTGTAATAATAAGATAATAAAGAAATCATAGAGTTATAGAATCTGGTTTGTAATAATAAGATAATAAAGAAATCATATAGAGTTATAGAATCTGGTTTGTAATAATAAGATAATAAAGAAATCATACAGAGTTATAGAATCTGGTTTGTAATAATAAGATAACAAAGAAATCATAGAGTTATAGAATCTGGTTTGTAATAATAAGATAATAAAGAAATCATAGAGTTATAGAATCTGGTTTGTAATAATAAGATAATAAAGAAATCATACAGAGTTATAGAATCTGGTTTGTAATAATAAGATAACAAAGAAATCATAGAGTTATAGAATCTGGTTTGTAATAATAAGATAATAAAGAAATCATATAGAGTTATAGAATCTGGTTTGTAATAATAAGATAATAAAGAAATCATAGAGTTATAGAATCTGGTTTGTAATAATAAGATAATAAAGAAATCATAGAGTTATAGAATCTGGTTTGTAATAATAAGATAATAAAGAAATCATAGAGTTATAGAATCTGGTTTGTAATAATAAGATAATAAAGAAATCATAGAGTTATAGAATCTGGTTTGTAATAATAAGATAATAAAGAAATCATATAGAGTTATAGAATCTGGTTTGTAATAATAAGATAATAAAGAAATCATAGAGTTATAGAATCTGGTTTGTAATAATAAGATAATAAAGAAATCATAGAGTTATAGAATCTGGTTTGTAATAATAAGATAATAAAGAAATCATAGAGTTATAGAATCTGGTTTGTAATAATAAGATAATAAAGAAATCATATAGAGTTATAGAATCTGGTTTGTAATAATAAGATAATAAAGAAATCATACAGAGTTATAGAATCTGGTTTGTAATAATAAGATAATAAAGAGAGGGAGGGATTCCGTTGATGGATTTAAACCTGACATATTTTTGTTCCTGTCCCAAACCAGGACATGGATTTCCATCAGCAAATGTTTCGTTCTTTTTCGTGTTCAATGATTTGAGGTGAGAGTTGATTTTGTTGATTTTGGTGGAATTGTTGACCATCATTGTTTAAAATTTCTGTCATGAATAAAAGATAAATTCAACATCTGACAAACCAAATTAAAGAAAAAAAATACTGCCGTATTTGGCGGTAGATTATACACATTTGTACATAATACATACCCCTTCTCAGTAACGAAAATCATGGTAAAAATGTTAATTCTGCTAGATAACATGCAGCTACTTTCATATGAAATCGGCTGAAAACAGTCGTTTTACACATATATATAGTTTCAGCAAAGTTGAAATGATGGCCTAGATTCTGACTTTTTTTTTATATATACACATATTACTGTAGTAGTACAGTGAAACTTATCTTAACCGAATCGCCTTGGGACCAATTTTTGTGTTGGGAATAGACAGGTGTTTGATTTATACAGGTTATTTATACAAAAATTTCCTCCATTGGAACTTTATTCAAAGTTCGGTTTATACAGGATTCCATCGTAGTGTAGAGCCGTGAACGCAATGAGGTACAGTGATATAAATGATGTTTGTTCATTTACATTACATTCATACAGCATGCCCATTCACGTACTGCAGTACGTGTTTCACGTAGAATAAAAATCATGCACATATAATTGAAAGAACCCTACGTGCATGCACGTAAAGAACCTGTTGCGAGCACTGTAAAAAAATTACCTTTTGTTTACAATTCACTTCAAAGTACCTATAATAGAGTTGTTCTGATTAGTTAATTTCGGCAATATTATCCAATCAGAGCGTTCCTTGCATATTTTAAGTGAGATGATATGATTTATAGATCGCCAAATTCTATTGACTCCTTATTTTTTAATTGTCCAATCAGAAGAACTGTTACTGTTAAAACCCGTAATATTTACAAAAAACAACATGGTGCACGATCTTGCGTGGAGAAATGTTCTTTGTACCCCCAAATGAAGAGTTAGAGGGTACATTGCACCCCCAAAAGTTTGGATGTACCCCCAAAAATGAAGGTAAAAGGGTACATGTACCCCCAGATGAAAAAACCTGTGGGCATGCTGTCATATTCTTACTCTAACATAAACAAGATCATCTGGAACCTGAGTAGGAACAATTGACAGGTAGTGAGTAATAGTTGTTTAACACCAAATGAACAATTTTTCAGCTATGTCGGTGAGAACAAGTTACAATGAGATAATGATGTCTTCTTAATACTATTGACTAACATGCTTAGTTGATAGATATGTCACTCCACACTGACACATTGTCCTGTTTCTGTAATGCTTAGCTGATATCACTCCACACTGACACATTGTCCTGTTTCTGTAATGCTTAGCTGATAGATATGTCACTCCACACTGACACATTGTCCTGTTTCAGTAATACTTAGCTGATAGATACATGTATGTCACTCCACACTGACACATTGTCCTGTTTCTGTAATGCTTAGCTGATAGATATGTCACTCCACACTGACACATTGTCCTGTTTCTGTAATGCTTAGCTGATAGATATGTCACTCCACACTGACATATTGTCCTGTTTCTGTAATACTTAGCTGATAGATATGTCACTCCATACTGACATATTGTCCTGTTTCTGTAATACTTAGCTGATAGATATGTCACTCCACACTGACATATTGTCCTGTTTCTGTAATACTTAGCTGATGGATATGTCACTCCACACTGACACATTGTCCTGTTTCTGTAATGCTTAGCTGATAGATATGTCACTCCACACTGACACATTGTCCTGTTTCTGTAATGCTTAGCTGATAGATATGTCACTCCACACTGACATATTGTTCTGTTTCTGTAATACTTAGCTGATAGATATGTCACTCCATACTGACATATTGTCCTGTTTCTGTAATACTTAGCTGATAGATATGTCCCTCCACACTGACATATTGTCCTGTTTCTGTAATACTTAGCTGATGGATATGTCACTCCACACTGACACATTGTCCTGTTTCTGTAATGCTTAGCTGATAGATATGTCACTCCACACTGACATATTGTCCTGTTTCTGTAATACTTAGCTGATAGATATGTCACTCCACACTGACATATTGTCCTGTTTCTGTAATGCTTAGCTGATAGATATGTCACTCCACACTGACATATTGTCCTGTTTCTGTAATGCTTAGCTGATAGATATGTCACTCCACACTGACATAATGTCCTGTTTCTGTAATGCTTAGCTGATAGATATGTCACTCCACACTGACATATTGTCCTGTTTCTGTAATGCTTAGCTGATAGATATGTCACTCCACACTGACATATTGTCCTGTTCTGTAATACTTAGTTGATGGATATGTCACTCCACACTGACACATTGTCCTGTTTCTGTAATGCCTAGCTGATAAGTAGCAAATACCAATTTTATAGTCTTTGGTGTGACCCTACAAGTACAATGGATCGAATCCACGATCTACTGTACTTGTGGCGAGCCCACTAACATTTACACGACAGCTGCGGTATTTGACAGATGACATGCCAATTGTTCCTAAATTTAGAGTAGCTAAGATTAACCATAAACCAAAATCATTTTCTGTCACAGATGATGATGAAGATCCATTACCAAAGTCAGAGAAGAAGACCAGAAAGAAGGGAGGCAAAAAATCTGGACCAGTATATATTGATGATTCAGGTTCGTTGTTTTATATATAAGGTTAAACTTGGTTTGAACTGTTGGACAATCATGTTATCACATTTAATGAAAAAAGTTAATGTGATCCAACACCTCATATGAATAAGTCTGTTGGAATCCCAGAAGTTGATACCTGTGGTATTAGTAAGAAAGGATATGGATGTAAATGAACATGAGAGACTAACCAACTTTACATGACTGTGTGGTATTTTTTTGGTTTTCGTTTTTATTAACGTAAACAGCACTTGTATTGCTGTTCTACATTTCACAGTCACAGTAAGGTACGTAGAGTTGTATTTTTTAAATGTATTTTGTTTATCCTGATTTGACTTTTAGCAGTGCTTATCCAGAAATGACAATAATTTCTTTAGGGTAGGCAAAAAAAATTAGTGTCAGAAACGTTGGTCAGTAGCAGAAACACATGTTTTTGGGAGGCCTGAATATTGATTAATTCTGTGATTATGTAACGTTGCATTCTGTCATCAAAATGGAAGAATTACCAGTGATTCAGCTAGGCACCGGTCTCAGGACATTTGCCCACTTATTTCTCAAATTGTCATGAAGAACTTTCTAAAAAATAGTTTAATTATTAAAGAATGTCCTGAAGAAAATTTGATAAGACTGGTAATTGTCCTGAAGATTTCAAAGTCTAGCTGAAATACTGAATTATCTGCAGAAATTTTAATCGTTTACTTATTTTTATTACAGATGAAGAAAAGCGTAAGAAATCTACTTTAGATGCATTCCTGAAAACACCAAGTTCTCACAAGGGCAAAGCTAAAGAAGAGGTTAAAAAACAGGACAGTACTGTTAAAAGAACTCCTGTCAGTGTTGCAGACTTCTTTGGTGGTGGGTCTCTAAAAAGGACTGAGAGACCAACAGTTGTCAGTAAAAGGAAATTGGTAAATGTGGTTAACTGTTACAAATGACATGTTTTTTTTAACAACATAATATAGTTTATTAAAAAAAACGTCTGTTTACAATAATCTTAATGGCCCAGGTTTGTACATTAAGGGTCCCTGTTTTACATCAATCTCATTTGTCCAGGGGTAGAAAGTGAAAATAAAAAAGTCCACTTAAACATCCATTGTATTCAATATGAATGGTTTATTTAAAGATCTCCTGTTTACAATAACCTTAATGGTCCAGGGTTGCACTTTAAGGGTCCCTGTTTTACATTAATCTCACTTGTCCAGCGGTAGCAAGTGAAAATAAAAAAGTCCACTTAAACATCCATTGTATTCAATATGAATGGTTTATTTAAAGATCTCCTGTTTACAATAACCTTAATGGTCCAGGGTTGCACTTTAAGGGTCCCTGTTTTACATTAATCTCACTTGTCCAGGGGTAGCAAGTGAAAATAAAAAAATTTGGGATACAAGAGTAGTTATACTATAATAAATGGATTAATGCAGGATATCCGATTACATTTTATGAGATATAACTGACATATTGTTGAAAGTGGCGTTAATAACCATAAACCAAACCATTTTATGACGTTGTGGTACAAGTGTAATTATAATTGTTTAATATATTGACCAACTACAAATCAGGCACGGAATCAGAATAATGTGTCGGAGTGGAACGACATGTCTACCTGTGGACTTGATCCAACTAAGTGAATTGGTCTAATACAAAGTGGACATCATATCATTTCATCGATATCTAACTTGTTTTCGCCATGATATTGCTGAACAATTGCTCAATTGGCGCACGCATAACAATAATCACTTACTCACTCAAATTGTGCATTAACAAGTTTTAATGTAATAGAATCTTTCAAAACTTTTATTACAATTAAGAATAGAGATGTGATTCCTATTTTTGGCAGTGTTGCACAATTTTATGCACGTATCTTTGAAACTTCATAAACTCTTTGCACATGTACATGGCACCTCCTATTGTAATCAATAATCACTCGCTCTTTTTCCTATAGACAGATTCTTCCTTTTTATTTTAGGAAGAAACAACAGAAGAAGAAGAGAAGACACTAGACTTTGATGATTTTGAGATGCATGAAGATGATGACTTTCTTAAAACACTAGATACTCTTGACGAGGGAAGACCTCCAAAGAAGGTATTGTCATATAGTTGGAATTTGTTTGACAAGGGAACAGTCAATCTTTTAACACTGGGTGCAAATCCTGAATTGTGAAAAGAAAGTTTAAACAGTGAAAGTCAACAATTTATTCCACGAATATCAATCAAATGAACAGTCATCACTGAACACAAAAAAAGGGGACAAGGACATAGGACATTGGAAATCCAGGTCCTGGTTTGGGACAGGCTCAAAAATGTGATGGGATTAAACCTGTTAATGAGAGCCCAACCCTCCCAATAGTTGTAATTGGTTTAGCAAAGGAACGGTCAATCTTAACACTTGGTGCTGAATCCAGTACAGTCAAATCTATCAAAACTGAACACTGAATATAACAGAATTCTGTATTAAACCAACTTTGAATAAAGTTCCAATGTAGGAAATCTTTGTTAATTTAATTTGTACAAACCTAACACCTATCTATTTTAAAGAAGGTTTGATTTAGACAGGTTTCACTGTAAATAATTTTTGGGTTTTTGTTTTAACCCAAACGACCTAACAAGATGACTATTATATTACAAAGTATTTGAGGGAGTTAAAAGAAGTTTAAACAATTACCAATATTAAAAGTTTGAAGATAACAAACAATTACCAATTTTAAAAGTTTGAAGATAACAAACAATTACCAATATTAAAAGTTTGAAGATAACAAACAATTACCAATATTAAAAGTTTGAAGATAACAAACAATTACCAATATTAAAAGTTTGAAGATAACAAAGTGATAATTAGAAGCTGTAAATCGATAGACAGACCAGAAAATGGAGAAAGAAAAAAAAAGTACAAAAAGACAAATAATTATCCACAAAACACCACTTGAAAACTATATCAAAACGAACCCTACTGAAAACCTAGATGAACTCAGGTGCTCATGAAGGGTAACCAGATCCTGCTCCACTAGTAAGAAGAGTTTGAAGATACCAAAGAGGTAATCCGAATCCCTATATCTGTTTTGTTACTCTTGGTAAAATTCCAGTGATAATTCATGAACGAGGTTAGAATGACATTATTGTGACTGACTTTTCATTGAATGAATTTTGTCTTCAGGCAAGAGTAGAAACTCCTGAGAAACAAAAGTCACCATCGAAGCCAACAGGTAAGTCAACTGTATAATTTATTATCCAATCAAAATGTGAATTTATTATCTCATTTCTTGCTTGTTGAATCCATAGAAACGAAAACAGAAAATAAACTTCTTCAATTTACATTAAAAAGGATGGGAAAAATAAATTATTTATTATAATGTAAATAATGTCCTTTAAATGGGTATAATCATGTCTCCCATTCCATGAGAACCAAACACACAACTTTAGCAGTGTTTGTGACCATGACAACCCCCTTGGTTACTTAGAGAAAAGACGTGTTCTTACCAAAGATGTATAAAAGTCACTCAAATGAAACCATGCTACATTACTCATTGTTCCCTTAACCTTTGAATTAAATTTTTAAAAGTTCTGATTGGACTTTCTATTTTTTTTATTGTGCTGCTTTGTTTCATTGTATGTTTTCTATAATATTGTTCCAGCGACACTAGCCAGTAAGCTTGCAGCTAAGGCAAAGATTCTAGATGAAGATACTCCAAAGAAAGATAAAACGGTCGTTCCTGACACACCAACAACTTCTATGAAGGTAGTTTACTACTGTGAATTCACCACTGCATCAGTGATGTAATGGTTAGCGTGCTCACCTCGAGTCCTGTAGATCATAGGTTCAAGCTACGGTCGGGTCAAACCAAAGACTAGAAAATTTGTATTTGTTGCTTCTCAGCTAAGCAAGCAGTATTAAGGAGTACAAGCAAAGACTGATTCGCTCAGAATCAGAATAATGTGTCCGAGTAGAGCGCCATGCCTGTCCTTTGAAAGATTGCATGTTTGGCGTTAATCCATAATCACTCCCTCATTATACGTTCATAGAAAATGTGTGTAGTTCTATAGAAATTGATGTAAATGAAGTAGAGGATGTAGATTTTAACCCTAGTACTGCCATATTGTTATATCTTATCAGTACACAGCTGTGCCATGATACTGATTAGCCTCTGTATCTGACTGTGCCAGGATGTTTTGAAAACATTATCAATTATTCCTCTAATTATTATATCCTGCTTTTACAACCATTTCTATTCATTTAATGTCATTTAAACCATATATTTTTTAATTCAGAATTGAATTGAGATTCCAATGGTGCAAAAATAATTTAAATTGGTGACAGATATATACAAAGATATGTTCAATAAAAGTGATAAAATCATTGGTTTTTTTTTTATTATTTGCAATTAAAATTTTGCTAATTAAATAAAAATAAATAATATTCATGACTTGTGTCTTTTAAATCATTTGAATATCATTTAATAACAAATATATGAAAGTAAATTTTTAATAAACATGCTATGATTGGTGTCAACATCGCTCCACATTTTGAACCGAGACTGTGATTTTAGTTGCTGTACCGACCTGAAGAATGCTGTCGCGTATCTGTTAGTCTCCTCAACAAGTAGATCAATAAACCCTTCATTTATATAGAGATGAAAAAAATCAATCATAGCAGGATCATCTCCCAAATCAGAATTTATTTTACTTTCTCCATCAAATGGCATGTCACGAGCGTCCAAATTACCACGAACCCACGTGGCTTCGAACAGAGCAATTTCGTCGTCATTTTCCTGATCATCGGCATCAAATCCTAAAAATTCCTCATCCGAATCTTCATTTTGAAAGATTTCTCTATAGAACTCTCTATTTTCCAGTTGTACTTGCTCTAATAATGCACCACTATCAACGATTTCCTCGATCACTTCCATTATTTTACTCGATGTAAACAAAGCCCATTCATTATTTTTAGCATCAAATTACATATAGAAAGAATTTATGAAATCGACCAATCAAAACTGATGTAAACAAGGAATCTCTTTAGATACGTCATACTAGCTTCGATATAAATATAATCCCTTTATTTCATTGAATAATAACTGAAAACGGGTCTAGGACAAAAGCCCCCGACAAAAAGCCCCCCAATAATGAAAAGTATAAGTTAATGGTTTTTTTTGTGTCATATGTATTTTTTTATTTCTGTTTCTTTGTTTATCTGTTCGGATATGTAAAATTTTCTTTGTATTTTATAACATGATTCAAGACTTTTTTTTACCTCAAACCATATTTATATATTTGTATCTTTGCACACATTTTGGACTTATTGTACTGCTATTTATGGATTAACTTTATTTTTGAATATTATTTTTCATAATAAGCTATTTTTGGAACTTGAAGATATCATAAACAATTGAAGCATTTGTTTAAGAATTACAATAACCCTAATCAAGAAAATAACTCACTGATTACTTTTAATAACTTCAAAGGTTAAAAAGGTAATTATCAACTTGTTTGTCAATAAAAACAATTCCTGATTAACTTTACATGATTAATTTCAATTTAAACATTTAAGCAGTCTTTTTTCTTTATAAATGAACATGACAATGAACAATATGTGGAAAAAAATGGTTTTGAAAGTATTTTATTTTTTGTATTAATTCTTTAAGATATCATTTATTATGACCATCAATATAAAACAAATGTAATAAGATTGTATGATTATTTCATTATTGGGGTTTTTTTTGTCAGGGGGGCTTTTGTCCTGTTCCCGCTGAAAATGTAACCATATATAGAAAGTCGATATAGTGACGTCTGGCAGTGGGTGATTCCATTAACCGGAAACTGATAAATCGACGACCAGCAGTAAACAAACATATAATGGGTACTCACTATATCGATGTCCTGCAGCACTAGGGTTAAAAATCAAATATATATATAGGGAGTGGATGTGGTCGAGTGGTCTAGGGCGCTGGACGTAAGGCTAAGCGAATGGTGCTGCAGTGTATCAATGGTGTGGGTTCAAATCCTGTCGAGGGAAGAACCAAAATTTGACAGCTCTAAAATCTAATTCTAACACTGTTTGGTTTAATTTTCAGACCTATATATAATAGTTAAATATAATTTAAGGGAAAATTAGAAAGTTGTTTTTCAATAAATTACATTCTGTAGAGGAAACCAGCAAATTATACCTTTATTTCGCGTATTAAAAACTATGAAGACAGAAAGATAACATGTAAAATGAGATTAAGCAACCATTTATTAGAAATTGAAAGGGGAAGATACAGAAATATTAAAAAGGAAGAACACCTGTTTTGTCATTGCTCTCTAAATGAAATAGATGATTAAGACCATATTTTTTTTTAAATTGTAGTCTCCAAAGAAAGAATCTCCAGTAAAACATGTTAAAATATCGCCAGATAAACCAGAGAAAACATCCCCCAAGAAAACTTCTCCTAGCGCCAGTGAGAAAGCTAGCACACCTAATCCTGACAAAGCTGCCAAGCCAAAAGTCAGTCCTAGTAAAACGGTTAGTACTTGTATTAGTGTTAAATGTTGTTAGGATAAATGTGAATTTGACGAGTGGAAATTTCAAAAGAAAAAACTACAAACTTGTACACGACGGTCACGTTGGGGACATAGGAAAAATGACCATGTAAAATATGTTTCGGTTTATTTAAGATCGGTCAGTTCTAGTCTGTAATAATTATACCCCCCACAACAAAGTTGTAGGGGGGTATACTGGTTTCACCATGTCCGTCCGTCTGTAGACAAATCCTATGTCGTACGATAACTTGAGCTGTGTTTCTTAGAATCTTTTAAAATTTTATCGGCTGCTTACTGGTGAAGAGAGGAGGATCCCTTTCTTTTTTGACGATTTTCACTTTTGCCGTCCCAGAGTTATTGGACTTGATATTACGGAAAATAGGATTTTTACCCTATGTCGTATGATAACTTGAGTAGTGATTCTCGGAATGTTTTGAAATTTTATTAGCAGCTTACCGGTGAAGAGAGGAGGATCCCTTTCATTTTTGACGATTTTTACTTTTGCCGTTCCAAAGTTACTGGACTTGATATGACGGAAAATAAGATTTTTACACGATGTCGTATGATAACTTGAGTAGTGTTTCTCGGAATGTTTTGAAATTTTATCAGCAGCTTACTGGTCGGAACAATCAGTAATATTTTGGTTATGGAAATAGGTTGGACAGATGTGGGGAGTGGGGGGTATATCTTAGTGAGCTGTGCTCACAGTAATACTACTAGTTCAAGTATTACTGTTACCAAAAGGTAATTATTTGGGAAAAATGGTGGCTGCTTTGTAATGCTGCAGTGTTTTTTTTTTAACGATTTACAGTTAAATAGTTCGTCATAGAGTGACCACTGACAGCGTTAGTGGCGTGACTGTTTATTTGAGATAAAATAACATGTAAATCAGGGAAAGTTTTAAACTGGATCTTTACAGCAGGTGACCTGTAGTTCAAGTTGACCATTTTGGCAAATAATTACAAAATTACAAAAAAAAATCATTTTTCTTACCTCATTCTCTTATTACTGATTTTTCTGAGTGTTTGATCAGTGTTTTGTACATGCATCTCCTACATTTTAATGAGAAATCAGCAAATCATGTTTGTAAAGTTTTGGATATCATTGTGGGAGTTTGATCAGACCTTTTTTGCAGGAATTATTGCCCTTTTGGACTAAGGAATATTTCATTAGAAGGATATATTTTTTTGGGGGGGGGGGGGGGGGGGGGGGTAATTCAAGTAGAATTGTGAAATTATTCACAAGATGATCCTCACTATGATATCAAAGCAATATTTAATATATTTACTTGAAGACATTTTTTTTTGTAGTCGCCCGATACACCAGATACTCTGGGAAGAAAGGGTTCCATGTACAGATCGTATATGACCAGAGAAGGACCACAGGCATTAGGATCTAAAGAAATTCCAGAGGTATTTTTTTTTAACATTTAACCATTAACCACTGGGGGCAAACAAAGTTACGTCAAAATTGTATGTACCATTATTTACAAAAGTTCAGTGAACTTGAGGTTAACTAATGAAAATGCTGCCGGCAAAATCTTGGTAGTGGGTATGGTCAAGGTAAAATCCAGAGAGAATATAAATGTTGAACTTGACCTTGACAAATGATTAGAGTGAGTTGTGTCCTATGTTAGTGATCAATATGGTATAGCATATTTACCATGCATGAAGGATTTTAATCCGATTGAAAAAAATATGCACGACTGGTTTTAATCAGATTGAAAATTAACATTGTATTTTATGTTTAGATTTTTATGCATAGATCATTACGCTAATTTCAGGGTGGTGCTAATTGTCTTGAGGGACTGACATTTGTGATAACAGGAGTCTTGGAATCATTGGAGCGTGACGAGGCGAAACAGTTGGTGGAGAAATATGGTGGAAAAGTTACAACATCTGTCAGTAAAAAGACAACTTATATGGTGGTCGGTAGAGACGCTGGAGAAAGTAAACTTAACAAGGTATATATCTAATGTTCCTGTGTTAAATGTGGAATGCTGTTTTAGTTTGCATGCAGCTTTAAGGAGTAATAGAAAAGACTGGTTGGTTCGGAAACAGGATAATCTGTCCAAATGGAGGGATATCCTACCCGAGGACTGCTGTTAAAGTGAGCTAGCACTATTAAGATCAACTAATTGTGTTGGTCTAGTACAAAGCTGATATCCATCATCATTTCATTGAATGTAACTTGTTCTCGCCATGATATAGCTAAAAATTGCTCATTTGGCATTAAACACCAATTTCTCACTCTATCACAGTGATTTATCATACTATGTCTCTGATTGTGCTGTACATATATATGGTATCCCTGTTTTAACTTGGTCACTGCTATGTTTTTTTATATGTAGGCTAGAAGTTGTGGAACAAAACAGATAGATGAAGATGGGCTGTTAGATTTGATTAGGACAAGACCTGGTAAAAAGTCCAAGTATGAATTACAGGCAGAGGAATCGTTTAAAAAGGTAAAATAGATGTAAATAAACAAAATAATAAGGGAAAATAGATGTAAATAAACAAAATAATAAGGGAAAATCATCAACTAAAATTGGCACTTTTTTTACTTGGTGTATGACAACACGAAAGCTGTCAAAACATGAGGACACTTTAGCTCACCTGACCCGAAGGGTCAGGTGAGCTATTGCCATCACTTGGCGTCCGTCCGTAAACATTTCAATCTTCTTCTATAGAACCACTGAAGCAAATGGGACCAAGCGTGGCAGGAATGTTCATTTGCATGGTCTAACCAAGTGTTGTTACAATCGGTTATCCAACATGGCTGCCAGGGGCCATAAAAGCAACATACTTCTTCTCAAGAACCATTGGATGGATTGGAACCATACTTGGCAGAAATGTTCCTGACAAGGTTCTGATCAATTGTTGTTACTTTTTGTTCCGATTGGTTATCCAATGTGGCTGCCAGGGGCCATAATAGCCTCTGATTGGCTGAAATTTCAAAGATCTTCTTCTCCGATGCTACATAGAGGATGGAATTGAAAATTGTCAAGAATGATCATTGCAAGCTGCTAACCAAGTGTTGTTACTTTTTGGACCGATTGAAAATCCAAGATGGCCAGCAGCGGGGGACATAATTTAACATAGCGACCCTATGGGAAATATGTAAAACAAGCTACTTATTCTCAAGAACCACTGGATGAATTGAGCTCAAATTTTATCTGCAGCTACATGGCAATGAGTAGTTTAACATATATTCCGGGTTTTTCCGTGAAATTTTTCTTTCAGCCGATTTTTAACGATTATGCAAATTAGACATATTTTGATAAAAGATCACATTTAAAGCTTCTTCTCTGAAACCGCTGAACCAAATTAAACCAAATTTGGCTGGGATAGTCTTTGGATAGTCTCATTTCAAAATTGTGTCCGACAGCTCTGCCCTCCATTCAAGATGGCTGCTGTTACAAAAAATAGAAATTTCTTCAATTGTACATTGCTGTTTTATTATAAATCAAAATGAGCTCCAATTTTGACTGCAGCTACATGACAATGAGTAGATTAACATATATTCTGGGTTTTTCTGTGAAATTTTTCTTTCAAACGATTTATACAAATTAGACATATTTTGATAAATGATCACATTTAAATCTTCTCCTCTGAAACTGCTGAATCAAATTAAAGCAAATTTGACTGGGGTGGTCACCTTTCAATATTGTGTCCGACAGCCCCGCCCTCCATTCAAATTGGCTGCTGTTACTAAAGATAGAAATTTCTTTTGCTCAGAAATGAGTTGAAATGATCTTTGGGTGGACCACTTTCAAAATTATATGTAACACCCCCATTTTCTTTCAACTTTAGATGTCAAATTGAAAACCAGGTGAACGATTACAGGCTCCTGGGAGCCTCTAGTTTTCTTCAATCAAGGTTTTTTTTGTAAGAAATAACTCTTGTTATTTGACTATTCTTGTCAATTTCAAGCAATAACTAAATATTCTCGCAGTATATGGTATGTAGTGCTAATAACTTTTAGGAAATATGCATGTAGCTAAAAATAACTGTTTGAATTTGGCACGTAACTGCACATTGAACTAATAACTGGTTATTTTTTATACCGTCTACTTATAAATAAAGAAGCAAAATGGATGTCATTTGTGATTGAGCAGCTTGGGTCTAGCCGGATACAGATAAACTGGATGTGTAGTGAATTCAATGTCCATGTCGTAAAAACATGAATAAAACCTCATCACTGACACAATTTAAGTGGGATTTGTAAATTTGTTGATTATTGTATTAAAACGTTAACTGAAAATGAATTATAGATTATTTGCACAGTGCATTCTATATGCAAACACATTTGTATGCTTAATCTGGTTTGTTGCTTCTCTGTGGCTTAGTGCAGTATAATAATACCATTATGTCCTTTGGACTTCGTAAAATAGCTACTTCTCAATTTGGTGATTATGGGTATTATTTATTAATTACCTTTTAATGACGGCAATAATTGTATATTACAGGGAGCAGGACAATTGCCCCCCCACAATTTTTTTTCAGTTTTATATTTAGTTTCTGATTACCCCTTTCTGACTCTATGAACTCCATTGCACTACTATACTTTCACTTCAAAATACACTCCTATTTAAGCCAGTTCTAAGCTTGTACTTAGCTTGCAATAATTATTTCTCAAAATTCTTTTTAATTATTAACCTTTGTATTTAGCTTTGATCATTGTTTAATCAAATTCCTTTTCATAATTTTTCTTTGAAGACCAATTTTGTAAGGTAATTAAACTTAATTGAAAAATCATTAAACTCTATCTAAAAATCAAATATCTATAAATAATAAGAGAAAGTTATTTTTATCATAGCTTGTCCAAGCTGTATAATCCTTTTGCTGATTGATATCACAGGGGCTTGAATCACGTTAGTATATATGGTATATAGGCCGTGTGACCTCTATGAAAGCGATTCAAGCCCCTGTGATTAATATACAAAGAAAAAAATCCAACTTAAAAGTAATTTGATTAATTTAATCTGAGTATGCATATTTATTTCTCATTTGAAAAAAAAATAAAAATAAAATAAAAAAATTGGGGGATGGGAGGCTATTGTCCTAGGATGGCAATTGTCCGGGGGGCTATTGTCCTAGACCCATATTACAGCATGATATTTTATTATTATAACAGGAACTAGCAGAAGATCTTAAGAAAAAAGACAGCATCTCTGTTTCTACACCAAAACATTTAGTGTAAAAACTGAAAGTGAAAGTAGCATGGGGAAATGTGTTATTTTATTGTAATTTTATTATTACAGGAGATAGCAGAAGATCTTAAGAAAAGGGACAGTATCTCCGCTTCAACATCAAAACATTTATCTAAATTTGAAAGAACACCTTCACCGAAAAAACAATTTAGTGTCAAAACTGAAAGTGAAAGTAGCATGGTGAAGAGTACCAGTGACCAATCAGAATCCTCATCATCAATCATGTGGGTAGATAAATATAAACCCACTGGAATGAAGAATATCATTGGACAAACAGGAGATAAGAGTAATGCTAAAAAGTTGTTAAATTGGTTGAACAACTGGCACAAAAACAGAGCGTCTGGTGTTAAACCATCTGGTAAGAAATGTTATTTAAATTCTGAAAATTTGATATCTTTATTTATCATACTTCATGCAAAAATCTGTTAATTTCATTGGATAATAGGCATTTGACATTCCTTAATAGCTTTTCTTGGTGTAGGAATCAGATCGTAATAACACCCTCTGCTGTAATAACACCCTCTGCCGTAATAACACACTCCCGAGCCGAACTTTGCCGAACCGGAAAATAACATCTGAGTTTTGCCGATAAGTCTACAATGTAAATTTCAAAAATTTCAATTTTTTTAAAAAAAAATTCAAAAATTTCATAAAATTTCTAAATTCTTTTTGAAATATTATTATTTTTTTTAAAGTTCTAAATTTTCATAAGATTTCTAAATGATAAAATTTTCAAAAAGTTTAAAAAATTTCTGTTTTCATAAAATTTCTAAATTTTCATATTTTTTGGGGTAATAATATTGAAAAATGATAAAACAATTATAGCCTAACATTATGAAAATATTACTTGTTGAAATGATAGTAGTTGTTGCTTTATTTAGGTAGTGATTATGTACATAGTGTGTCCCATTGGTTAACCGACTCCAATAAAAATTCAAAGTCCTCTTTACTACTGTCATTCAGTATAATAAAAAACATACTGCCTTTAGTTGAGGGTGTTATGGTGGAAAAAGAATATCATCCTCGACTTCGTCTCGGGTGATATTCTTTTTCCAGAGTGTGATATTTTTTCCCTCGTGTGGTAATCTACCATAACACCCTCAACTAAAGGCAGTATGTTTATAATAACACTCGGATACCGCTTTAGTGGTGTAATGGTTAGCTTGCTCACCTCGAGTGTAGTAGATCATGGGTTTGAGCACCAATCAGGTCAAATCAAAGACTATGAAATTGGTATTTGTTGCTTCTCCGGAAAGCATGCAGCATTAAGGAGAAAGAGCGAAGACGGGTTGGCTCGGAATCAGGAAAATGTGTTCAAGTGAGTCAACATGTCTATCTGCAGACTGTTTTTTCAGTGAGCTAACAAAATAAAAAAATCCAACTAAGTTTGTTGGTGTAGTACAATGCAGACCTCATCATCATTTCATTGAAAATTAACTTGTTCTCGCCATGATATAGCTGAAAAATTGCTGAATTGATGCTAAACATCACTCAATATAGCACTCAGAGCTTCTTTATTTTTATCCCCCCGCAATAGCGGTAGGGGATATAGTAATAGCAGTCGTCCGTCACACTTTCTTGTTTACGCGATAACTTGAGTAAACAAGGATGGATTTGAATAATTTTTTGCATGTGGCTTGTAATTATCATTATCTTGGATGGGTTTTTACATGGAAATATTTGAAGCAAGGGTTCTGGGGGAAAATCTTAGTTTTTGGTTGAAAAATCACCAATTTTGAGAATTGTGTCTTGTTTATGCGATAACTTCAGTAAACATGGATAGATTTGAATAATGTTTTGCATGTGGCTTGTAATTATCATTATCTTGGATGGGTTCTTACATGGAAATATTTGAAGCAAGGGTTTTGGGGGGAAATCTATATTTACATCAGAGGTTTACACAGTGTTCAACAGAGATGAAAGTTTTCCTCTGATCAGCTGATTTCCTCTTTTTTTAACAAACTATTTGGAAAAAAATGTTTCAAACTTGGTCCAAACAGCCAGAAAAGGGGGGAAATCTGGGCACTATATAGGCGGTTTCCTCTTTTCATCAGAGAACACTTTCTTCTCTGGTTCAAAGTGGGAGTACTTCCTGTATATTATTCAGTTCATGCTGCAATATACTCCATCCTTCAATAAAGTATGTTATATATTAAGACTGCAAGGCTGCTTACTATAGATATATAAAACTAAATATTATGCAAGTGCGGGGGGATATGTCTGCGCTAGGCGGTTCTTTTATTCTTTTTTTTTTTGTATTAACACTCGAAGCAAGCTTTGTCTTTCTCATGTATTTTCCTATCGATGAACAGTCAAAAATTTGGTGAGAAATGTGTAAAGAAATCAGTTAAACCCTCGATTGTATTATTATTAATTTCAGGTAAATATTTTTTTTAATTACAGGTAAATTTTTTGGTAAAGATGAGACAGGTGCAGGATTTAGAGCAGCCTTATTGTCAGGTCCTCCTGGTATTGGTAAAACTACAACAGCCACGATAGTTTGTAAGGTACAGTCAAACATGTATTTAGTGACCACCTGTCTTATGTGACCATATTTCAGTGTTCCGTTGTAAGGTCACATAAGGCAGGTTTGACTGTAAAGTGAACATATCTTCTTATACCCCTGCTCCCCGAAGGGGGAGGGGGGTATACTGTTTTACCTCTGTCCGTCCGTCCAAGATATTTTTCGTCGCATTTTTCTCAGTAACTGTTGATGGCAGAAATCTGATATTTGGTCACAAGCATCATATAGATATACCATATTGTGGGTAGCGTTTTTGGACCCGTCAGATTCCTACTTCCTGTTTGCCGACTTAGTTGGTTTTTATACACATTGAACATATATGCACATTTTTCGTCACATTTTTCTCAGCAACTATTGATGACAGAGATCTGATATTTTTTATTTCTATATATGAACCAACCTGATTAAAATTACATCTCTCACTGATATGTTGCAGCATGGGAGATCTGACAAAACCTCATTACGAGTCACATGCTAACCCTATGTTACCGTCCAATGAAAATAGTGATTAGGAGGCTCGAGTGCGGTAGATTGAGGGTTCAACCCAACGACTATGAAATGGGTATTTGTTGCTTCTCCGCTAAGCAAGTAAGGAGTAAAAAAGCAAAGACTGGTTGGCTCTGATAATGTGTACGAGTGGAGCAACATGTCTACCCACGGACTGTTATTTCAGTTAGCTAGCACTATCAATATCCAATTAAATGTGTTGGTCTACTACAAGGCGAACATCATCATCATCATTTCATTGTTAGTAACTTGTTTTTGCCATGATATAACTGGAAAATTGCTCATTTGGCAACAATCAGTCACTCCTATGAATTCATTCTCTTGAACTTTAGTGTTTGTTAGCAACTGATTGCATCAGAAGGTGCACATTCAACAATTACTAGCAGACCTCATCATCATCTGATTGAAAACTAACTTGTTCTAACCATGATATAACTGAAAAATTGCCGAGTTGGCATTAAGCAACAATCACTCACTCAACAATTACTCACAAGTACTTTAAAAAGGAATATTATTTATCATTGCTAATTGATGTTTGCTAAACTTTGGAGGGAAATACAAAGTTTCTCAATATTTCTACAGTCTTTAGTTATCACTTCCATTCAGCAATAACTTGTATTATGTGATCTTAGTTTTAATATCCCTGTGCATTTCATGTTAATCAAACCTGTGTTAAGCGACCACCTGTCTTATGTGATCACCTCTATCCAGCAAACAATAATCTACAAAACACTACACAGAAAACTAAAGATTGAGTCACACGAACCCCACTAAAAACTGAGGGTGAACTCAAGTGCTCCGGAAGGGTAAGTATTTCCTGCTTCACTAGTGGCATGATTTGTGTTTCTGTTAAACAATACAGGTTTGACTGTATTTTTATGTTACAGGAAGCTGGTTTTTCCTTCGTTGAACTGAATGCCTCTGACACAAGATCCAAGAAGAATCTACAGTCTGTTGTGGCCGAGTCATTAAATAATACAACCATGGTAGATTTTGCAGGTAAAAAAGATACAGTCGAAGGGCAGACATTTTTACACAGTATTTGCCTTAATATTTTTCACCGTCTTTCCCGTAAGCCAAATTTAGAAAAAATTTCTATTTATTAAAACAAATTCTTTCCAGTTTTACTTGTCCCAAGCTTCGGGAAAGTGGGTTAGCGCGAAGACTGTTTACATCAAAATATTTTTTTGA
The DNA here is from genome assembly GCA_963680875.1 of Bathymodiolus brooksi. Lineage (NCBI taxonomy): Eukaryota > Metazoa > Mollusca > Bivalvia > Mytilida > Modiolidae > Bathymodiolus > Bathymodiolus brooksi. The sequence continues at coordinate 96,286,209 of OY804583.1, forward strand.
TCTGTGGCGTCCCCAACCCTTAGATTTAAGTAATATAAGTCACTTTTAAATTGGCGGAAGCACTATATAATTCTGAAGAAAAATGTAAGATATTTTCTTGTTGACAACCTGACGTCTGGTAAATGAATTTCTATACACTAATTGACTAAATGACTTCAAAACGACGAAGTTGCTCAGATGTATCATTTATTGACAGAAGTAAAGAGTACCACTCAAATGTGGGTTAGGGACCATTATACACTCATTTTATGCTCATTATTCAAGACTCTACTATGACTGTAAAATTTAGAGCAACATTTTTAAATCGGAGTATTACGGAGAAAACCACCGACCTGTCGCAAGCCACTGACAAACTTTTATCACATAATGTTGTATTTTGAACTAATAATTATAGTCTTTATTCATAAGCAATACAGCTCATAATTAAAATACAAAATGAGAAACATCAATGAAATACACAAATTAATTAAATAAACAATACAATATACATTATGAAACATACATAGGAAAAATACTTTTTACCTGATTTAAAAAAATAAAATCACATTTAAGGTTTATTTGATTGTTTTGTAATGTTTCAGGAGGCCAGGGGGCTAAAACACATGGACATAAACATTGTCTAGTAATGGATGAAGTAGATGGTATGGCAGGGAATGAAGATAGAGGGGGTATACAGGTAAACAAGGGGATGGATGATATGGTATGCATTAAGACATACTTCAAACATTATTATGAGACAGGCAACCTGTTTGAAGGACGAAGTTCTTAAATTTCAATAATACAATGATCCGCACAAGTTATTATCATTTTACCTACTGTACGCCGCTCTTCCATCAGGAGTTTCGTAGAAAGAGATTTTTTTATTAGAATTTTATTTCAAGTTTATTTCGATTTTACATAGAGTAATTAATTAAAGAATTGGGAATTTTTCATTGAAATCTATTTCTTTTGCGTTTCTAAATTATCAATTGATCTATTTTTTAAACTTCCGGTGAACAGATATCTGACTATCAATATAGAAGGAAAAATCAGACAGCCTATAGTTATAAGTTATAAGGACTTCGTCCTTTATTAAGACACAGTAAGGACGTAACAGCTAGAAATCACAATTATGTGTACTTTGGACTTGATCCTCATTAAAATCAGGATCATAGAAAAAAATTGATACCCGCCCTAACACACAAATACATAACTGTTCACTTTCCTGGCTTGATACAGGCACTTCAATAAATAGTGCCAATTAGCTGGGCAGAAAAATTAAAGACAGTTTTGTTTAATTTCAGGAAATGGTAGCGCTGATAAAATCTACAAAAATTCCAATCATCTGCATGTGTAACGATAGAAACCATCCCAAGATGAGGACGTTGTCTAATTATTGTTTTGATTTACGATTCCAACGACCCAGAGTGGAACAAATAAAGGTGATGTCTAAACAAAAGAATTAAGATAACTATAGTATACTCATTCTTTCATTCCAAATATAGAGTAACCAAATAACACAGTAATTCACACATGCATATTAGCGTGTGATTTAAAAAAAGAATTTAGAATACCACATTAGTTATACATATATATGATAACGTGACATAAAGTATTCCCTCATAGTTATACATATATATGATAACGTGACATAGTATTCCCTCATAGTTATACATATACATGATAACGTGACATAAAGTATTCCCTCATAGTTATACATATACATGATAACGTGACATAAAGTATTCCCTCATAGTTATACATATATATGATAACGTGACATAAAGTATTCCCTCATAGTTATACATATACATGATAACGTGACATAAAGTATTCCCTCATAGTTATACATATACATGATAACGTGACATAAAGTATTCCCTCATAGTTATACATATACATGATAACGTGACATAAAGTATTCCCTCATAGTTATACATATACATGATAACGTGACAAAGTATTCCCTCATAGTTATACATATACATGATAACGTGACACAAAGTATTCCCTCATAGTTATACATATACATGATAACGTGACAAAGTATTCCCTCATAGTTATACATATACATGATAACGTGACATAAAGTATTCCCTCATAGTTATACATATACATGATAACGTGACATAAAGTATTCCCTCATAGTTATACATATACATGATAACGTGACATAAAGTATTCCCTCATAGTTATACATATACATGATAACGTGACATAAAGTATTCCCTCATAGTTATACATATACATGATAACGTGACAAAGTATTCCCTCATAGTTATACATATACATGATAACGTGACACAAAGTATTCCCTCATAGTTATACATATACATGATAACGTGACAAAGTATTCCCTCATAGTTATACATATACATGATAACGTGACATAAAGTATTCCCTCATAGTTATACATATACATGATAACGTGACATAAAGTATTCCCTCATAGTTATACATATACATGATAACGTGACATAAAGTATTCCCTCATAGTTATACATATACATGATAACGTGACAAAAGTATTCCCTCATAGTTATACATATACATGATAACGTGACATAAAGTATTCCCTCATAGTTATACATATACATGATAACGTGACATAAAGTATTCCCTCATAGTTATACATATACATGATAACGTGACATAAAGTATTCCCTCATAGTTATACATATACATGATAACGTGACAAAGTATTCCCTCATAGTTATACATATACATGATAACGTGACACAAAGTATTCCCTCATAGTTATGCATATACATGATAACGTGACATAAAGTATTCCCTCATAGTTATACATATACATGATAACGTGACATAAAGTATTCCCTCATAGTTATACGTATACATGATAACGTGACAAAGTATTCCCTCATAGTTATACATATACATGATAACGTGACAAAGTATTCCCTCATAGTTATACATATATATGATAACGTGACATAAAGTATTCCCTCATAGTTATACATATACATGATAACGTGACATAAAGTATTCCCTCATAGTTATACATATACATGATAACGTGACAAAAGTATTCCCTCATAGTTATACATATACATGATAACGTGACATAAAGTATTCCCTCATAGTTATACATATACATGATAACGTGACAAAGTATTCCCTCATAGTTATACATATACATGATAACGTGACAAAGTATTCCCTCATAGTTATACATATACATGATAACGTGACATAAAGTATTCCCTCATAGTTATGCATATACATGATAACGTGACAAAGTATTCCCTCATAGTTATACATATACATGATAACGTGACATAAAGTATTCCCTCATAGTTATACATATACATGATAACGTGACATAAAGTATTCCCTCATAGTTATACATATACATGATAACGTGACATAAAGTATTCCCTCATAGTTATACATATACATGATAACGTGACATAAAGTATTCCCTCATAGTTATACATATACATGATAACGTGACAAAGTATTCCCTCATAGTTATGCATATACATGATAACGTGACATAAAGTATTCCCTCATAGTTATACATATACATGATAACGTGACAAAGTATTCCCTCATAGTTATACATATACATGATAACGTGACATAAAGTATTCCCTCATAGTTATACATATACATGATAACGTGACATAAAGTATTCCCTCATAGTTATACATATACATGATAACGTGACATAAAGTATTCCCTCATAGTTATACATATACATGATAACGTGACATAAAGTATTCCCTCATAGTTATACATATACATGATAACGTGACATAAAGTATTCCCTCATAGTTATACATATACATGATAACGTGACATAAAGTATTCCCTCATAGTTATACATATACATGATAACGTGACATAAAGTATTCCCTCATAGTTATACATACATATACATGATAACGTGACAAAGTATTCCCTCATAGTTATACATATACATGATAACGTGACATAAAGTATTCCCTCATAGTTATACATATACATGATAACGTGACAAAGTATTCCCTCATAGTTATACATATACATGATAACGTGACATAAAGTATTCCCTCATAGTTATACATATACATGATAACGTGACAAAGTATTCCCTCATAGTTATACATATACATGATAACGTGACATAAAGTATTCCCTCATAGTTATACATATACATGATAACGTGACAAAGTATTCCCTCATAGTTATACATATACATGATAACGTGACATAAAGTATTCCCTCATAGTTATACATATACATGATAACGTGACAAAGTATTCCCTCATAGTTATACATATACATGATAACGTGACATAAAGTATTCCCTCATAGTTATACATATACATGATAACGTGACAAAGTATTCCCTCATAGTTATACATATACATGATAACGTGACATAAAGTATTCCCTCATAGTTATACATATACATGATAACGTGACATAAAGTATTCCCTCATAGTTATACATATACATGATAACGTGACATAAAGTATTCCCTCATAGTTATACATATACATGATAACGTGACATAAAGTATTCCCTCATAGTTATACATATACATGATAACGTGACATAAAGTATTCCCTCATAGTTATACATATACATGATAACGTGACATAAAGTATTCCCTCATAGTTATACATATATATGATAACGTGACATAAAGTATTCCCTCATAGTTATACATATACATGATAACGTGACATAAAGTATTCCCTCATAGTTATACATATACATGATAACGTGACATAAAGTATTCCCTCATAGTTATACATATACATGATAACGTGACAAAGTATTCCCTCATAGTTATACATATACATGATAACGTGACAAAGTATTCCCTCATAGTTATACATATACATGATAACGTGACATAAAGTATTCCCTCATAGTTATACATATACATGATAACGTGACATAAAGTATTCCCTCATAGTTATACATATACATGATAACGTGACATAAAGTATTCCCTCATAGTTATACATATACATGATAACGTGACATAAAGTATTCCCTCATAGTTATACATATATATGATAACGTGACATAAAGTATTCCCTCATAGTTATACATATATATGATAACGTGACATAAAGTATTCCCTCATAGTTATACATATACATGATAACGTGACATAAAGTATTCCCTCATAGTTATACATATACATGATAACGTGACATAAAGTATTCCCTCATAGTTATACATATACATGATAACGTGACATAAAGTATTCCCTCATAGTTATACATATACATGATAACGTGACATAAAGTATTCCCTCATAGTTATACATATACATGATAACGTGACATAAAGTATTCCCTCATAGTTATACATATACATGATAACGTGACAAAGTATTCCCTCATAGTTATACATATACATGATAACGTGACATAAAGTATTCCCTCATAGTTATACATATACATGATAACGTGACAAAGTATTCCCTCATAGTTATACATATACATGATAACGTGACATAAAGTATTCCCTCATAGTTATACATATACATGATAACGTGACATAAAGTATTCCCTCATAGTTATACATATACATGATAACGTGACATAAAGTATTCCCTCATAGTTATACATATACATGATAACGTGACAAAGTATTCCCTCATAGTTATACATATACATGATAACGTGACATAAAGTATTCCCTCATAGTTATACATATACATGATAACGTGACAAAGTATTCCCTCATAGTTATACATATACATGATAACGTGACATAAAGTATTCCCTCATAGTTATACATATACATGATAACGTGACATAAAGTATTCCCTCATAGTTATACATATACATGATAACGTGACAAAGTATTCCCTCATAGTTATACATATACATGATAACGTGACATAAAGTATTCCCTCATAGTTATACATATACATGATAACGTGACAAAGTATTCCCTCATAGTTATACATATACATGATAACGTGACATAAAGTATTCCCTCATAGTTATACATATACATGATAACGTGACAAAGTATTCCCTCATAGTTATACATATACATGATAACGTGACAAAGTATTCCCTCATAGTTATACATATACATGATAACGTGACAAAGTATTCCCTCATAGTTATACATATACATGATAACGTGACATAAAGTATTCCCTCATAGTTATACATATACATGATAACGTGACAAAGTATTCCCTCATAGTTATACATATACATGATAACGTGACAAAGTATTCCCTCATAGTTATACATATACATGATAACGTGACAAAGTATTCCCTCATAGTTATACATATACATGATAACGTGACAAAGTATTCCCTCATAGTTATACATATACATGATAACGTGACATAAAGTATTCCCTCATAGTTATACATATACATGATAACGTGACAAAGTATTCCCTCATAGTTATACATATACATGATAACGTGACAAAGTATTCCCTCATAGTTATACATATACATGATAACGTGACAAAGTATTCCCTCATAGTTATACATATACATGATAACGTGACAAAGTATTCCCTCATAGTTATACATATACATGATAACGTGACAAAGTATTCCCTCATAGTTATACATATACATGATAACGTGACAAAGTATTCCCTCATAGTTATACATATACATGATAACGTGACAAAGTATTCCCTCATAGTTATACATATACATGATAACGTGACAAAGTATTCCCTCATAGTTATACATATACATGATAACGTGACAAAGTATTCCCTCATAGTTATACATATACATGATAACGTGACATAAAGTATTCCCTCATAGTTATACATATACATGATAACGTGACAAAGTATTCCCTCATAGTTATACATATACATGATAACGTGACAAAGTATTCCCTCATAGTTATACATATACATGATAACGTGACAAAGTATTCCCTCATAGTTATACATATACATGATAACGTGACATAAAGTATTCCCTCATAGTTATACATATACATGATAACGTGACAAAGTATTCCCTCATAGTTATACATATACATGATAACGTGACAAAGTATTCCCTCATAGTTATACATATACATGATAACGTGACAAAGTATTCCCTCATAGTTATACATATACATGATAACGTGACATAAAGTATTCCCTCATAGTTATACATATACATGATAACGTGACAAAGTATTCCCTCATAGTTATACATATACATGATAACGTGACAAAGTATTCCCTCATAGTTATACATATACATGATAACGTGACAAAGTATTCCCTCATAGTTATACATATACATGATAACGTGACAAAGTATTCCCTCATAGTTATACATATACATGATAACGTGACATAAAGTATTCCCTCATAGTTATACATATACATGATAACGTGACAAAGTATTCCCTCATAGTTATACATATACATGATAACGTGACAAAGTATTCCCTCATAGTTATACATATACATGATAACGTGACAAAGTATTCCCTCATAGTTATACATATACATGATAACGTGACAAAGTATTCCCTCATAGTTATACATATACATGATAACGTGACAAAGTATTCCCTCATAGTTATACATATACATGATAACGTGACAAAGTATTCCCTCATAGTTATACATATACATGATAACGTGACAAAGTATTCCCTCATAGTTATACATATACATGATAACGTGACAAAGTATTCCCTCATAGTTATACATATACATGATAACGTGACAAAGTATTCCCTCATAGTTATACATATACATGATAACGTGACATAAAGTATTCCCTCATAGTTATACATATACATGATAACGTGACAAAGTATTCCCTCATAGTTATACATATACATGATAACGTGACAAAGTATTCCCTCATAGTTATACATATACATGATAACGTGACATAAAGTATTCCCTCACTCTCTCACTTATTCATCATCTTTCTAGATCAAGGTGAAATTGATATCATCTTTCAGTAAAATAAAAAAAAACTTAATAGTACAGCCAAACCTGTTGAATTTCATAATCCATCATTCGCACTGACGTCACAGAGAAATGAACGTTTTAATTTCACTGGGGAAACTGACTATTTTTGTACTAATTACCACACACAATAACAACAGTTGACAATGTGGAATATGAAAAAAAATATGATTTTAATCGTATTTAATGATGTTAAAATGAATATAATTTTTGTAGTTTTATAGGGTTGTAAAGCGATGACAGAAGTACATTTTTTATATGAAGAACTAGTGCTACTTCGCTTCATACAAAATGTACTTCGGTCCCCGCGTTTACATGCTACAAAAAAGCATTCAATTCTTACTTCTCTTCTTGCTAAAAATGTGCCTTCGGTCCATGCTTTTACATGCCAATAATATTACAAGAAAATGCATTCAGTTCTTCGGGTCATGCCTTTACATGCCAATAAAACTACAAAAAAAGCATTAAATTCTTACAGCTCTTCTTGCTAAAAATGTGCCTTCAGTCCATGCTTTTACATGCCAATAATATTACAAGAAAATGCATTCAGTTCTTAAATGTGTGTTATTGTTTATTGTAGGCAGCTATGATGTCTATTGCTTTCAAAGAAGGAGTAAAAGTTCCCCCTCCAGCACTGAATGAAATAATCCTAGCCTCTAACCAAGATATTAGACAAGTATGTACAAATAATACTAGCCTCTAACCAAGATATTAGACAGATATGTTCCCCCTCCAGCACTGAATGGAATAATCCTAGCCTTTAACCAAGATATTTGACAGGTATGTTCCCCCTCCAGCACTGAATGGAATAATCCTAGCCTCTAACCAAGATATTAGACAAGTATGTGCAAATAATACTAGCCTCTAACCAAGATATTAGACAAGTATGTACAAATAATACTAGCCTCTAACCAAGATATTAGACAGGTATGTTCCCCCTCCAGCACTGAATGAAATAATCCTTGCTTCTAACCAAGATATTAGACAGGTATGTTCCCCCTCCAGCACTGAATGAAATAATACTAGCCTCTAACAAAGATATTAGACAGGTATGATCTCCCTCCAGCACTGAATGAAATAATCCTAGCCTCTAACCAAGATATTAGACAGGTATGTTCCCCTCCAGCACTCAATGAAATAATCCTAGCTGTAACCAAGATATTAGACAGGTATGTTCCCCCTCCAGCACTGAATGAAATAATACTAGCCTCTAACCAAGATATTAGACAGGTATATTCCTCCTCCAGCACTCAATGAAATAATACTAGCCTCTAACCAAGATATTAGACAGGTATGATCCCCTCCAGCACTGAATGAAATAATACTAGCCTCTAACCAAGATATTAGACAGGTATGATCCCCCTCCAGCACTCAATGAAATAATCCTAGCCTCTAACCAAGATATTAGACAGGTATGTTCCCCCTCCAGCACTCAATGAAATAATACTAGCCTCTAACCAAGATATTAGACAGGTATGTTCCTCCTCCAGCACTCAATGAAATAATACTAGCCTCTAACCAAGATATTAGACAGGTATGTTCCCCCTCCAGCACTCAATGAAATAATACTAGCCTCTAACCAAGATATTAGACAGGTATGTACAAATATTATATATATATATATATATATGATAAAAGTACAGTACATCTCTTAAGGGACAATGATAGAAATACTGTTTTATTGGGGTACCAGTGGAATGGATGTATTATCAAATATATTGAAGCCTGAATAAAGCTGAAGCCTGCATAAACCAAATTTTAAATAAGGTCCCAATGTAGGAAATATTTGTTAAAATATCCTGTTAAGATCAAACACCTGTCTATTCCGAACAGAAAAGTTGAGGAGGTTCGGTTTAGACAGATTCCACTGTGTATTCAAACTCCAGGAAGCGTAGTAGAGAAAAAAGCTAAATCGGGGTACCAGTGAAAGTATGTATGACAAAAGTACATGCAAGCTAGCTCAGAATTGCCAGGGTAGAAATCATATTAAATCAGGGTACAAGTTGAAAGAATGTACAGTCAAACCTGCCCTAACGGTCACCTTTGTATAGTGGTCACCTGGTCATAACGGTCACTTTCGTGCTCTCCCAGTGCGTTTTACTATATATTTTAATTCGATATAGCGGTCTCCTGTTCAATGTGGTCAGCGGCCACCATTTATTGGTAATTTTCAGCATAAAACCTTTGTATAACGGTAATTGTTTTTTTTAAATAATACCGGAAGTGATTTCGGAAGATCGGTATTTTTCTCTAATGTACTAAAAATGCCGAGGTGTTACAAGTGTAACAAAACATATTGATTAATATAATTAACTAAATAAACAAACTATTTTACATTTTGTGAATAATAAATTACTTGAAGAACAGGTAATACCCAGGGGTTATTTGAGATTTTTATTCACTACAATGAGAGTAGAAATTCACTCATCAAAAATATTTTGCATCGGAAAGATTGTATTACGTATCTAGTGCATCATGTCAACATCCGTAACTAGGAAAGCTTTAAATTTAGACGATAAAGTGAAGGCTATAAATCTGTGTGATGGTGGGAAAAGTTGTCGGGCTGTGGCCGAGGAGATGGGTGTTGGTCGCACCCACATCATGAACATTCTAAAAAGAAAAAGTGAGATACTTGACGATTTTAAAAACAATATGCCCGGTTCAAGAAAACGTCAACGTCGTGCGACAGGAAATGAAGACATTAACCAATTATGCTGGGATTGGTTTCAAGAAGCAACTGGCAGAAGAATAAATATTAGCGGCCCATTGATACAGGAACAAGCTCTCAAGTTTGCTAAGGACCTTGGAGTAGATCAATTCAAAGCTTCAAATGGCTGCCTACAATCTTTTTTAAAGAGACATAACATCGTTTTTCGTACAATGTCAGGTGAAAGTGGTGATGTAAATGTCACAATTGTATCTGAGTGGAAATCAAAATTACCAAATCTGATAAAGGATTATCATCCAAGAGATATTTATAATATGGATGAAACTGGTTTATTTAATATCACTTTGAGATAACTTCATCAACAATAAATGTAAACAAGAGTAAGTTCAGTAACATGACCACAAGAACAAAATAACAAGCAAACATAACAGGTAATTAAAAAATGTTTATTCACAACAAATGTACAATATCTTGTCGAAAATTCAAACCCTCCATATAAAGGTCACCTGTATATAGTGGTCATTTTGTCATTCTCCCCCAGGTGACCACTATAGACAGGTTTGACTGTACATTATATGATGCAGTACCATCCTACATGAGAGGATTTGGGGTTCAGATAATTCCCATCCACGTTGACAATGATACATTAGATATAAACTATCGTTATTTTGTTTTGCGAGAATGAATTTCTCAGAGTAATATCACATTGAAGGCAAAGCCTGAACAAAACATATCAATGATAGTATGTTTATCAAGGATTTGTCAAAGTGACTTCAATAGAAAACTGATAAATATATACTATTGTTGATTTATTGTGTGAGAATGGAATTCTTAGAGCAGTCTCACATTGAAGGAAAACATATCAGATAGTATGTTTATTGAGTATTTGGAGAGATGATGTAGTGACGTCGTTATAGCATCACATTAAAAAAAAGAGCGATATTAATGTTCATATCACGATAGTTGCTTAATATTGGATATTATCGTGTGTAAAAAAAAAATTAAGTGATGGTCAACAAATCACCTCTCACCTCAACTTATTGGACTGAATAGGACCATGACATATGACATTGGAAATCCAGATCCTTGCTTAGGACAGGCACAATAATGTGGCAGGGTTACACCAGTTAATGGGATCCCAAACCAACCCTCTTAATAATTGGAAGGGGCCGTTGTGGTAGTTGGATTTACAACTACCTATGTAATCAGTGCCTATCACCTCTAAAGTTGTGAGTTCGAACCCCGTTCATGGAGAGGTGTACTCGATACAACATTATGTGATAAAGTTTGTCAGTGACTTGCGACAGGTCAGTGGTTTTCTCCACCAATAAAACTGACTGCCACGATATAGCTGAAGTATTGTTGAAAGTGGCGTTAGACACCATAAACCAAACCAAGCCAAAACCAATAATTGGATTTCCAAAGGCAATAAATAAAAACTGCATAGATTTGCTTCCTCTCAAAAATACTGCAAAAATGAATGACAATATAAACATTATAAATTGGCTGTTTTTTCGACTATGAGTACAAATATTGCTCTCTATAAAGTTTGATGTCAATTCGGCCAGATGTATGTTATTTTAGTTCAATATTACAGGTTATACGGTACATAACTTGTCCATGTGGTCAGCCTCTATTAAGACCATGTCATATTTTAATGTTATAGGTAATACATAACTTGTCCATGTGGTCAGCCTCTAATAAGATTATGTCCTACGAGCAGACAAAGAAAGATGCTGATATGGCTAAAAAAGATCTCAAAATCGTAAGTTGTTAAAAAAAAATAAAAAGTGATATGCGTAACTATGTTTACTAGGTATCCATTCATAAGTCGTAATGAACAGGCATGATTTTTGTTCACTGATTTCAGCTATTTTCCCCTGAATTTTTCCTCCCGAAAGATGTAGGACACGGTCAGATCAGGTCAAGAATGGACCTTTTAAAAGGGGATGCGGATGTTTTCATTGATTTTATTTTCTATTCAGAATCATCACTGAATGAAGATAATAGACCTTTAGCACATACCTGATTTGATACTAATATTATATTGTTTTTAGCTCACCTTGCCAAAGGCAACGTGAGCTTTTGCCATCACTTGGCGTCTGTCGTCCGTTAACTTTTCACATTTTAATCTTCTCCTCTGAAACCCCTCAGCCAAATGAAGTGAAACTTGGTAGGAAGCATCCTTGGAAGGTCCTCTCTAAATACTGTTCATTTTGTACCGATCCATTAAAAAAAATGGCCGCCATAGGCAATTCTTGTTTCTGATTGGACGATTTTTGTTAATCTTCTCCTCTGAAACCGCTTGGCCAAATGAACCGAAACTTGGTAGGAAGCATCTATGGCAGGTCCTCTATAAAGATTGCTCATTTCGTCCCGATCCGTTAACAAACATGGCCACCACAGGCAATTTTTGTTTCTGATTGGTTAATTTTTTTAAATTCTTCTCCTCTGAAACCGCTTGTCCAAATGAATCGAAACTTGGTAGGAAGCATCCTTGGAAGGTCCTCTATAAAGAATGCTCATTTATTTCCAATCCGTTAACAAACATGGCCACCACAGACAATTCTTGTTTCTGATTGGTTGATTTCTAAAAAATCGTCTGCTCTCAAACCGCTTTGCCGAATGAATTGAAACTTGGTAGGAAACATCCTTGGAAGATCCTCTATAAAGATTGCTCATTTCGTTCCGATCCGTTAAAAAAAAAGGCCGCCATAGGCAATTCTTGTTTCTGATTGGCCGATTTTTTTAAATCTTCTCCTCTGAAACAGCTTTGCCAAATGAACCAAAACTTGGTAGGAAGCATCTATGGCAGGTCCTCTATAAAGACTGCTCATTTCGTCTCGATCCGTTAACAAACATGACTGCCACAGGCAATTCTTGTTTCTGATTGGTTGATTTCTAAAAAATTGTCTCCTCTAAAACCGCGAGACCAAATGAGTCAAAATTTGGTAGGAATCATCCTTGGAAGGTCCTCTATATAGATTGCTCATTTAGTTCCGATCCGTTAACAAACATGGCTGCCACCATCTTCGCTAGCCAAGGGTTACGATTCGGGTCCCCCTTCTCTCAACCCTTGGTGGATCTAGAACATATTTTGAAATTTGCGCACAATGCCACCTGGTGGTTTATTGAAGTTGCGCCCCTTAGATAGTCGTCATCGCCAGCCAATCAGAATCGTTTTGTTATACGTATGTTGGATAGTTGAAAATGGCAGCGCCCAGTGAAGAAAAACTTATTTGTGATAAATTTAATTTGGAAGCACTTACTGTCAACCAAGTGAAAAGTTTCAAAGCTTTGGCAGACGGGAAAGATGTTTTCATTGAAACCAAAACGGGAAGTGGCATCTTTGCTTACATTTCGTCGATAACATGTGCTCCGTGTAAAACGTCTTCTGATTGGATACGTGTACTGGTAGCCGTAACCAATGAAATATTAAAGCGCGAATCCTCAAAATGTATTCTAGATCCGCCAAGGGCGGAGGGAAGGGGGACCCGAATCGTAACCCTTGGCTAGCGAAGATGGGCTGCCACAGGCAATTCTTGTTTCTGATTGGTTGATTTCTGAAAAATCGTCTCCTCTAAAACTGCTAGGCCAAATGAATCGAAACTTGTGCTAATTTAGTTCCAATCCGTTAACAAACATGGCCGCCACAGGCAATTCTTGTTTCTGATTGGTTGATTTCTAAAAAATCTTCTTCTCTGAAACCGCTTTGCCAAATGAATCAAAACTTGGTAGGAAGCATCCTTGGAAGATTATCTATAAATATTGCGCATTTAGTTCCCATCCGTTAATAAACATGGCCACCACAGGCCATTCTTGTTTCTGATTGGTCGATTTCTAAAAATCTTCTTCTCTGTAATTGCTGAGCCAAATGAACCGAAACTTGGTGGGATGCACCTATGAAAGGTTCTGTATTAAGTTTCCTCAAAGCAGAATGAAAGGTGAGCGATACAAGCTCAGCCCACTGAGCCTCTAGTTTATAGGAGTTATCTCCCTTACGTAGGGCAAAATGGTACTTTTCCAGCAAGAGCAATGGAAACCACAAAGAATTTATTGTAAATTTCTTGTAATTTGTAGATATTTGAACCATGCATTGTATAAAATCAGAGGATAATTTTATATCAATTAGAAAATGGACAAATTGTTACAACATTAAAATTTTGCACGGATTATGATAAAAGTGAGTTAGTGAGTGAGTCATTGTTTTCAGCCATATCATGGCAAGAACATGTTACATGAGTAACACGACGGGTGTCTTATAAGATGCAGGAACTGCTCTCCCTTTGTGAACACCTGGTTTGTTGGTGGGGTCCATGTTACTCATCTTTTTAGTGTTTTGTGTTGTCCCATTATGTGTCTAAATGTGTTCTGTTGTTCGTTTCTGCATAAAAACGATGTTCGGTTTGTCTTTACCTCAAATTGTTTGTAGGAGGGCTTATATCTTATTTACATAATTTGTGTTTGTTTGCATATTGTGTTGTGGTTTTGTTTTTCTTCGTCTTGTGTACCCTATGTTGCCAGTTTCTCTGGACTGTCCTATTTTGGTTGTCCCTTCAGTTATCTCTGATGTTTATTTACATTCGATGAGATGATAATGATTATGATAAAAATTTATGTCGTATTGGTTGAACTTTGCATGAAATGGCACCCTTTTGCCCATCTGAAAGGGATATATCTCCTGTTAAAATGTGTAACAACGTATAATTTTAGAATCAAGTCAGAAATGGGCAAATGGCCAAAAGAAAGAAAAAAGACAAAATGACAAAAATATTCTACAAAACACTACACAGAAAAATAAAGATTGAGCAACACAAACCCCACTAAAACAAACAATGATCTACAGAACACTACACAGAAACATTAAAATTGAGCAACACAAACCCCACTAAAACAAACAATGATCTACAGAACACTACACAGAAACATTAAAATTGAGCAACACAAACCCCACTAAAACAGAATAAGTATTTGATAACTTTTAAGGAGATTTTATTTGTGATTTCAACCTTCCATTGCAGGGAGCATTTGAAGTTTGTCGTAAAGTATTTGCTGGTGGTCAGGAGACTGCTGGAATGACAGTCAATGACAAATCAGACCTGTTTTTCCAGGACTATAGCTTTGGACCTTTATTTGTCCAAGAAAACTATATTCATGTTACACCATATGCTGCCAGGTAAGTTAATCATGTTCATTTGTTACACCATATGCTGCCAGGTAAGTTAATCATGTTCATTTGTTACACCATATGCTGCCAGGTAAGTTAATCATGTTCATTTGTTACACCATATGCTGCCAGGTAAGTTAATTATGTTCATTTGTTACACCATATGCTGCCAGGTAAGTTAATCATGTTCATTTGTTACACCATATGCTGCCAGGTAAGTTAATCATGTTCATTTATTACACCATATGCTGCCAGGTAAGTTAATCATGTTCATTTGTTACACCATATGTTGCCAGGTAAGTTAATCATGTTCATTTGTTACACCATATGCTGTCAGGTAAGTTAATCATGTTCATTTGTTACACCATATGTTGCCAGGTAAGTTAATCATGTTCATTTGTTACACCATATGCTGCCAGGTAAGTTAATCATGTTCATTTGTTACACCATATGCTGCCAGGTAAGTTAATCATGTTCATTTGTTACACCATATGCTGCCAGGTAAGTTAATCATGTTCATTTGTTACACCATATGTTGCCAGGTAAGTTAATCATGTTCATTTGTTACACCATATGTTGCCAGGTAAGTTAATCATGTTCATTTGTTACACCATATGCTGCCAGGTAAGTTAATCATGTTCATTTGTTACACCATATGCTGCCAGGTAAGTTAATCATGTTCATTTGTTACACCATATGCTGCCAGGTAAGTTAATGATGTTCATTTGTTACACCATATGCTGCCAGGTAAGTTAATCATGTTCATTTGTTACACCATATGCTGCCAGGTAAGTTAATCATGTTCATTTGTTACACCATATGCTGCCAGGTAAGTTAATCATGTTCATTTGTTACACCATATGCTGCCAGGTAAGTTAATCATGTTCATTTGTTACACCATATGCTGCCAGGTAAGTTAATCATGTTCATTTGTTACACCATATGCTGCCAGGTAAGTTAATCATGTTCATTTGTTACACCATATGTTGCCAGGTAAGTTAATCATGTTCATTTGTTACACCATATGCTGCCAGGTAAGTTAATCATGTTCATTTGTTACACCATATGTTACCAGGTAAGTTAATCATGTTCATTTGTTACACCATATGCTGCCAGGTAAGTTAATCATGTTCATTTGTTACACCATATGCTGCCAGGTAAGTTAATCATGTTCATTTGTTACACCATATGTTGCCAGGTAAGTTAATCATGTTCATTTGTTACACCATATGCTGCCAGGTAAGTTAATCATGTTCATTTGTTACACCATATGCTGCCAGGTAAGTTAATGATGTTCATTTGTTACACCATATGCTGCCAGGTAAGTTAATCATGTTCATTTGTTACACCATATGTTGCCAGGTAAGTTAATCATGTTCATTTGTTACACCATATGCTGCCAGGTAAGTTAATCATGTTCATTTGTTACACCATATGTTGCCAGGTAAGTTAATCATGTTCATTTGTTACACCATATGCTGCCAGGTAAGTTAATCATGTTCATTTGTTACACCATATGTTGCCAGGTAAGTTAATCATGTTCATTTGTTACACCATATGTTGCCAGGTAAGTTAATCATGTTCATGTGTTACACCATATGCTGCCAGGTAAGTTAATGATGTTCATTTGTTTCACCATATGCTGTCAGGTAAGTTAATCATGTTCATTTGTTACACCATATGTTGCCAGGTAAGTTAATCATGTTCATTTGTTACACCATATGTTGCCAGATAAGTTAATCATGTTCATTTGTTACACCATATGCTGCCAGGTAAGTTAATGATGTTCATTTGTTACACCATATGCTGCCAGGTAAGTTAATCATGTTCATTTGTTGCACCATATGTTGCCAGGTAAGTTAATCATGTTCATTTGTTACACCATATGCTGCCAGGTAAGTTAATCATGTTCATTTGTTACACCATATGCTGCCAGGTAAGTTAATCATGTTCATTTGTTACACCATATGCTGCCAGGTAAGTTAATCATGTTCATTTGTTACACCATATGCTGCCAGGTAAGTTAATCATGTTCATTTGTTACACCATATGCTGCCAGGTAAGTTAATCATGTTCATTTGTTACACCATATGCTGCCAGGTAAGTTAATCATGTTCATTTGTTACACCATATGCTGCCAGGTAAGTTAATCATGTTCATTTGTTACACCATATGCTGCCAGGTAAGTTAATCATGTTCATTTGTTACACCATATGCTGCCAGGTAAGTTAATCATGTTCATTTGTTACACCATATGCTGCCAGGTAAGTTAATCATGTTCATTTGTTACACCATATGCTGCCAGGTAAGTTAATCATGTTCATTTACATTCGTACCCAAATTTACCTGAAGTAACTCCAGTGCCTAGCAATTAATTATCAAAGTTGTCTTTCGTGCAGTGTAGAGTTGCAGGTGTAGACTCTTATTTTTACAGTTGTGGGTGGTAGAGTATTTAATTTTTACAATTCTTCATATACAATATACGTACATTGTCATAAGATATAAAATTTATTTGTACAAACTTTAGAAACAGGTAGAGCTTTTCTGTCCTGTTTTGCAGCGAGTGGAAATTAATTTTATTTTTACTGAAAATGTATGTATATTGTGTTTATCCTGCAATATTAAAAAATTCAAAACAAGTGCAAAATAGTCTTAAAATTGATGAATTAAGCGTTGTTCTAATCGTTTTCATTGGCGTTATCTGTGAAGTCAGCGCTTATACTGTTACCGTTTCTTTCAGTAGCTCTACATGAATCAGGTACCAGAAAGGCTTTATTAGGTCCATGACATTATAACACTGATGTTTATTTTACCTCCTTTATTAGTACTCAAAATCACACAATTGCAGGATAAAAAAAATTCTCTTCTTCAACTCTCAATTTTTAGATGTTATTTTCTAAAGCATATCATATACAGTCCTTCCAGTTAGTCAGACTATATCAGGCAGACAAGTTTTCTTATGATAATACTTGATGGGTGCCTAGTGATTGATTTTTTGGTGTCTGTGTTTGTAATCTAATAATGTGATGTCAGGCACAATGATAAAGATTACTTTACTTTTTTTGGTTTACTTGTTGATAATGCCACAACTGGGAAATAAAATGCTATACACCATATTATATCAAAACAACAAAACAGCAATAAAAACGCTGTTCGTTTACTTTATTTTGTGTATTTACGTGTTCTTACATCCATATTCTTTCTTACTAGGACTGCGGTTATTGGTGCTTAACACCACTTTCAACAATATTTCAGATATATCTTCGCCGTCAGTTTTATTGATGGAGGAAACCCAAGTTTCAAGAGAAAACCACAGACCTGTCGCAAGTCACTGACAAACTTAATCACGTAATATTGTATTGAGTACACCTCACCATGAGCAGGATTAGAACTCATAACTTTAGTGGTGATAGGCACTGATTACAAAGGTACTTGTAAATCAAACAAACATACAATCATGACCACAACAGCCTTTTCTTACTAAGCATTTTAAACATTACACACAGCTTAAAAAGGAACAGAAATTTGCTATAAAGTTAGCATATAATAAGTGTTCTATTGGTTTTAATGTTTTTCAGGGGACATATTGGTAAACATCTATCTCAGTTGTCCAGAGCAGCAGACAGTTTGTGTGATGGAGATTTAGTTGATAAATGTATCAGGTCTGGTGGACAGTGGGGACTTCTTCCTACACAGGTAATAAATTTCTTGTAATTAATACGTAGATATCAAATTTAGTGTGCAAAACACGTTTCTGGAATAGCCTTCATCAGGTAGGCACAAAGTCAAAGATTGGACAGTCGTATAATTTAAAAGTCTTTGGGAGCAAGGAAACCACTCACTGTTTATTGTGAATTCTAATATGACATTCTTCAAACGCTTTGAGTGGTAAAAATAATATTAATCTATGACCGATTAAATTTTTTATGACGTCATCGACAATTTATAACGATATTTTACCAATTTTTACATATTGGAATCGAAATAATTCATTTTTATTCGTTGAAAACTAATTTTTGCTGTTTTCGTGGGTACCATCATATAGCATATTCCAGTGCACCACGAAAGGCTGATATAAAGAGAGATGTTATTAGCAAGTATCAAAACTCTGATTTGTCAAAGTAACGTCATGTTAGAAGATATTCATTTCGTTTAACAGTTATACGACGGGTGTCACTAGTGGAGCAGGAACTGCAAACCCTTGTTCAAACTTTTCTTAGATAATATGTTTGTACCATGCTTGTCTCTTGATAATAAATATCATTTGTAAAGATCAAAAGAGAAATTTGCAAATCATCGATAATCTGTGATAGCTAATCAAATGAATTTTTTTCAGGCAATATATGCGAGTGTGATGCCAGGGGAACACATGAGAGGGGGCATGTCACAGATGATACAGTTTCCTCAGTGGCTAGGTAAAAACTCTAGTACAGGAAAACATGATAGGATCTTACAGGAGTTACAGATTCATATGAGATTACAGTAAGTTTAGCAGGGTTTGCGAAATTGGATATGGGTTTGATGGTCCTATTTAAACAAATGTCAGTCCTCATTAATTTTCTATTGCAAAATACCAATATTGTGTCGGTCCTCAGCAAAATTTGCTGGTCATATCTGACAGGACTGACAATTTCGTGAACTCTGGATTAGTAAAAAGAAGTTTGAATGTACAGTCAAACATGTCTTAAGTGACCTTCCAAGGGACGTTGAAATAGGGTCACATAAGACAGGTGGTCACTAAATACAGGTTGAATTATTATGAAATGCACTATGAATGAAAATTAAAATTAAGATCACATAATACAAGTTATTGCTTAATAGAGGTGGTCTCTAAGGTGGGTTTGACTAAATGAACATGAGAGACTATCCAACATTACATTTAAGACACAAATTAAAGTAAAGGAACAGTGCTTTTATTGCTGTTCTACATTGTAGTCACGGTAGAGACTTCAACAATGAGCATAACTCATACACTATAATCAGTGTGAAATGGCCCCAAGTTTAGCAATGCTCTTTACTTCTACACATAACGTTATATCATGGCTTCTTTATTATTTTGTGTGTAACATTTATGTCCCAGATCAGAAACAAGGAAACAAATACAGATGCAGCAATCTTTCATTATGCATTAAAGGCATACAATACAGGCTGTCAGAATTGATTTTTTTTTTTTTTTTTTTTTTTTTTTTTTTTTTTTTTTTAATAAAAGTTACCAATATTCGATGTTTTATACTAATTGCAGTTGAAATTTTTCATAATATCATACGTAAATAGCCTAGAACAAAGGAAATACGATGCTGTTTGATTTTCTTGTATCCAGTAAAATTTCAATGTTGACATGCGAAATATTCATATGACCTGACTGAACTCATTCGGGAAAGCATTTGCACATGTGCGAAATTGTTTGTTAATGAAGAAAGCGTGCTCAAATCGAATCGTGCAAGAACAAAAACATTGACGGATTCTACACGAAAACGACACAAAAAGGAGGATTTAGCAAGCTTTGTGTAAAAATTAAAAAAAAGATGTTATACTGACCTACTCCATTTTTCAACACATACGGTAAGCATAATTTAGTATCTTTTTTCGGCTGAATCGTATTTTGACAGTAGAATTGCATCGTAGTTTTTTATATATTCTTTTTTTCGAGAGAAAACGCTAGGTGATATCTCTTTTAAATTAGAGACTAAAATAATGAGCTTCATGTCTGTTTTTTTCTTAAAAAAAAATATAGCAGATAATCAAGACAACTCAAGTGCTGTCAATAATATGCAATACAATTTGTATGCAATTTTCCCTTTATCAGGCCCCTTTGCAGAGTTTGAGTTTGTTTTTATTGATTTCATCACATATTTCCGATTTTAAGTGTCATTCTTACTAAATACCATTATATAATACTAACTGATTACCCCGGAATCCAATTTCATAGATATATTTCTTAAATTATATTAATTCTAACGAATTTACATGCAGCATGCTTCCTGGTTATTTATAGCAGTTATCAGTATTCGGCAAACTTCGGAACAGCAACCGACTTATAATTAGGTCGTGTTAATGGCGATTTCACCAACAGACATTCAAATTCTTTTCACTAATTACGACATTATAACATATTTTTTAAACCTGGCTTTTTGTTCAGAACATTTTATTAGTATAAAACATGGAATATTGGCAACTTTTAATATAAAAAAAAAATTCAATTCTGACAGCCTGTATATGTCTTTAAGAGCACAGACTGCTTGACTCGGAATCAGGAGAATGTGTCTGAGTGGAGCGACATGTCTTCCTGCTGACTGTTGTTTCAGTACTCTTACTCTAGAAATCGTCCAATCAGAACACTGTAATAAATGGATATGATGTTTTGATTGGATGTTTCTCGAGTAGGAGTGCAAATCTTGTATGCAAAGTTTTATGACTCAGTCACTCAATTTACAGTCATATTTATTTAATAGATTAAAGTCAAATTAGTTCTCAGTTAATGTTCTGAAGATATTGTGGAGTAATACATGTATGTTGCATAGTGCAAAACGAAAATGTCCTGAATTTTTGTCATATTTTGCGGTCAGGCAGGTTTTGGTTCGGTCAGGCAAATTTTTTTTGCTTGCCTGACCGAATGTCAGGCAAGGGTTTTCAACTTTCGGAAAGACTACACTCAATTTACAAGAATGATAATCAGGTGCATGATACAGGCTGTTGTTTGGTCTTTGTGATACAGTAGTCTTTCTCTTATAAGACCACCTTTTTGCAATGAAAAAGTGGCTTTATAAAAGGGGTGGCCTATCTTGAAGAGGACAATTTACTAGTATTTTCCAATGGCGTGCATCTTAAATCTGGCCAGATAAGAAGGGTGACCTTTGGGGAGTGAGTGAGTGAATGTTGTTTACGCCAACCTAGCAATTTTTCAGCTATATCATGGCTAGAACAAGTTAATTTTGCATGAAATGAGGATGAGATCCACTTTGTAGTGGACCAACACGCTCAGTTGGATTTTATAGTGCTATTTCACTGAAACAACAGTCCGTGGTTAGACATGTCGCCCCACTCAGACACATTATCCTGATTGCGAGCCAACTAGTCTTTGCTCTTTCAGCTTAATGCTGCGTGCTTCGCGAAAAAGCAACATGTACCAATTTTATAGTCTTTGGTTTGACACAATCGGGACTCTAACCTACGATCTATTGCACTCGAGCCGAGCACGCTGACCATTACACCACAGGTGCAGTACAGGTGGCCTTTGGTGAGAATGGCCTTGTAAGAGGGGGACTAATATATGCAGATTTTGTTTTTCAAATTTATTCTTCGGAAATTCAATTTCAAGATCATTTTTTTACATCCTATTTCGTAGTGTATCTTGTGATAAAAGAGGACTAAACATGGATTATCTCCCTTATATGAGAACCAGTTTGACAGAACCACTTGTAAAGAAATACGCTGATGGTGTACCTGATGTTATAAAGCTAATGGATCAATATGATATTATCAAGGAAGACTTTGACAACATAATGGAAGTGTCAAAGTGGCCGAACAGTAAAGATCCAATGTCTAAACTTGAGTCAAAGGTGAGTCACCATTTTACTAGCTACCGCTGGACAGATTTATGGTATAGAAACCGGTGAAATTCTAAGATTTTCTAGTAAACATCTTATTAGTGCAAACAAAAAGATTAAATTACATAGTAAAAAGTATAGCTACTCTTTCATTCCAAATATAAAAAATAAATCAAATAACCAAATAAATCAAGTAACCAAATAATGACAGTAATTCACTCATGTGCTACCACACATTCTTGAATTACTGCGGTTTTTTTTACTCATGATTTATTTGCAATATTCAGAATCCAAGAGTAGTTGTACTATGATTACTATGGTTACTATGGTTAGTTAAATCTTAATTACACAAGAGTAGTTGTACTATGATTACTATGGTTAGTTAAATCTTAATTACACAAGAGTAGTTGTACTATGATTACTATGGTTACTATGGTTAGTTAAATCTTAATTATAAGATACAGTTTTAATTTTGAATTCCTTCAGCTGCCACTATATAACTGGAATATTGTTGAAAGTGGCCTTGAATTCCGTCTATACCACACTCATGGAGTTTTCTTCAACCAAATGGTCCTTTTGAACTATTACACTCAGTGTTATGGAACCCAATTTAATTAAAATTAGAATTTTTTTTTGTATTTGTTAGGCTCATCACTGATTGGTCGGTTAAAAATATGAACCCTGACATGACCCCAAATAGGATGTTGTTAGATGTTAGTGTATCGCCGGAGAGAGTAAAAGATACACCAAACAATGCAACACTCGTGTATGGATGATACTCCAAAATAAGGGACCGTCGTGATTGTGATCGTATGTTAGTTGGATTTACAACTACCTGTGCTGTCAGTGCCTATCACCACTAAAGTTGTGAGTTCGAACCCTGTTCATGGTGAGGTGTACTCAATACAACATTATGTGATAAAGTTTGTCAGTGGTTTTCTTCGGGTAATCCAGTTTCCTTCACCAATAAAACTGACCGCTGAGATATAACTGAAATATTGTTGAAAGTGGTGTTAAACACCATAAACCAAACCAAACCAAAAAGAAGGAAAAAACCTTCGACTTCATATCAATATCTTTCCATGACAAAACCTACGTTTAAACAAAAAAAAAATATTTTCATTATTTCACAGACCAAGGCAGCCTTTACAAGAACATACAACAAAGAAGTTCATTTAATGCCTTATTCCACGGGTATAGTAACCAAGAAAAAGAGAGGCGGGGCTGCAGCAGTGGATAATGATATGTATGGTGACGAGGAGGAAGCACCTCCTTCTAGTGACGAGGAGGGAGAGAAAATTGACCTTGATACAATGATAAAGGTAAGATTATAATAAGAAAAAAGTTCTTGAATTTTATCAAATATTAGTTGTGTTTCATTACAAACTAAAAACTTGTATATTACCACAATGCTGGTGTAATGGTTAGCATGCTCGTGTCAAGTGTGGTAGATCGTGGGTTCAAGCCCCGGTCACATCAACCAAGGACTATCAAATTGGTATTTGTTGCTTCTCTGCTAAGTACTCAACGTTAAGGAGTAAGAGCAAAGACTGGTTAACTCTGAGTCGGTATAATGGGTCAGAGTGAAGCGAAATGTCTACCACCAGACTATTTTTTCAGTGAGCGAGCACAATAAAGATCCAGTTACGCCTGTTGGTCTAGTACAAAGTGGACATCATTATCATGTCATCGATGTAATATGCTCTTGTCATAATATTGCTGAAAAATTGCTCATTTGGGGTTAAACAACAATCACCGACTTAATACAAAAGGGTAAGAAATGGGTATTTAACAAAAATATGAAGTATAGATATTTTGAAAAATCTGTTCCTGTGACACAGAGTATAAATTAATATTGAATTAGATGAAGTGTACCATGACATATTTTATCCAATTTGTAAGGGCTATCCTTAATCCTAGATGGGATGTGTTACTAGAAATAGAAATTTCTTTAAACTGCAAAAGCATTCTGTATTGTAAGCTGTCCACGTTCATTAAATGATAAACATGTGAAGTCTTGTTTCTGTAACGGGTACACTCCCCTACCTAAGGTTATAGGAACTGTAGTAGGTTCATTACCACCTCTGCTAACTGTGTTGGTGGAAATCTGCCTTGTGAGAGGTCCCGCCAGGACATTACATTTTGTTGCTTACAATGTGAGAGGTCCCACCAGGACATTGCATTTTTCATAGATAAAATATGCTCTACTGTTACTTACTGTATAACTCATGGTGGTCAGAATTAGAAATCTGGTCAGGTTGAATTGAGATATCGTCATCAAGGTATGACGACTCTTGAGGTGAGGAAGTGTAACAGGAACGCTCCTCTACCTAAGGTTATAGGAACTGTAGTAGGTTCATAACTATTCTCTGCTAACTGTGTATGACGACTCTTGAGGTGAGAGAGTGTAACAGGAACGCTCCTCTACCTAAGGTTATAGGAACTGTAGTAGGTTCATAGCCACCTCTGCTAACTGTGTTAGTGGAGATCTCCTTTAGCTCAGTTGGTAGAGCGGTGGATTACAATGTGAGAGGTCCCAGGATCAAATCCCAACAGGGACATTTCATTTTGCAGAGATAGAACATGGTCTACTGTTACATTTCTAATTGAAAAATAAATTGATATCTTTTTTGTTTGTTTGGGGGTTTTTTTAGGTAAAAAAGAAAGAAAATAAAGAAGCAGCAAAAAGGAAAGCAGCTGCAGACAAGAAAGCTAAAGCAGAAAGTTCAAAGGGCAAGGGCAAGGGCAAAGGTCGTGGAAAAGGGAAAAGTTAGCAGAATGATGATTAAAAAAACAAATAAATTATGAACAAAAACCTTTTTGGTGAAATAGAAACACTGACATGTTGGAGTAAAAAACATGTAAATCATGTTTGATTTAATTGACTGCAGAGTTCTGTCCCTTTAGAATTTTCATAAAAGTCTTGTAATTTTAATGGTCAACATTTGTCCTTAGATCTATCATATTTTTGTTAAGATTCTTTGAAGAACATTGATTTTTTTTTTTTACTATTGGTTTCTTTATGACAATATTTTTGAAAAATAATTTTCATTTAGTGAATCAGGAATAATGATTAATCAATTAGGACCTGAGAATCTGTAAATATTTCATCATTGTTACCATGGATACATTTGATAAAATTAAAGATATCTGAATTAGTGTTGGCAAGAACCAGGTGTGATTTTAATTACTATATTTAACTTCTGTTAGCAGATATCAAATACATTTTCTTCATATCAAAAATGATGATCATTGATTGGTCAATTACACAATGTGATGTCACTCTGGATACAAGAATATTGCATCAGATATAAGAAGGCAAATCTGGTACTGAATGGCTCAATGCAAAATGTCCAATCGGCACTGCATTTAGTAAGATTTATCATTCGTCACAAATATAATAACAAGGTAATTTTGATCTACTGATAATACACAAAAGTTTTCCAAATTTCATATAAAACTACATTTTGTCAAAAGATTATCCTGAAATTAATTTCTGTCCGATTTTGACCAAAAAAAATTATCAACAAAGGAATTGTTTTTATTTCTGTTCTTCATCTAAACATTTACTATGCTTAATGAATTTTTGTTAAATATTTAAAATAAATTTACTTGCAAAGAAATTTTGTATTCTTAATTGAGACAATTGTTAAAGTAAAAAAAAAACATCCTCTTTAGAACAGAGAAATCATATTTGTTTAATCACAAGATTTCAATTTTATGTGAACAAAGTTGGAGGTATATTTGTAGAGAAGGTATGTTATGGAGACGGCTTTTATAATGTTGTTATGACTTGTGTCAGATACCATTGCTGATATTAGACAGAGCAATAATATTTGTTTAATTCAAAAGTTTACCTCCAGTTGTTTGTTGGAGAATGCATGTCTTATATAAGTGATTTGTATTTGTTTGCCTATAGTGGTGCCCAACATATACTATGTTGTGTTTTTGTTTTGTTTTTCTTCGTCTTGTGTACCCTGTGTCCATTTTTTATTTTTTATTGCACCTTCGATATTTTCTAACGTTTATTTAATTCAGATTTGTAGAAAGGCTTTGTTAAAAGTGTATGCATGAATATTTTCTATAGATTATTTTTAAGTCTTGTATCTTAAATGTACATGTTCGTAACACTGAAAAATCTATGAAAAGACAGGATATTGTGCTATAAATAAGAACAATTGAGTTATGACATTTTTAATGTACATTCAAACCATAAAATCTCTGACTCAGAAAAGCTGTTTCCATGGATACATTTAAGAATTAAATTATAAACTTGTTTCTGTGAGCTAGCACTGTAGAAACTTAATCTATGTTGGTCTAGTACAAAGCAGACTTCATCATCTTGAAATGTAACTTGTTCTTGCCATGATATAGCTAAAAAATGCTGAATTGGCATTAAACAACAATCACTCAATAATAGACTTAGATGTTTGTTGTATATTTATACCCCCGCTTTGTTGTACATTTATACCCCCACTCCCCGAAGGGGGAGGGGGGTATACTGTTTTACCTCTGTCCGTCTGTCCTTCCATCCGTCCAAGATATTTTTCGACACATTTTTCTCAGTAACTGTTGATGGCAGAAATCTGATATTTGGTCACAAGCATCATATAGGTATACCATATTGTGGGTAGCGTTTTTGGACCCGTCAGATTCCTACTTCCTGTTTGCCGACTTTGTTGATTTTTATACACATTGAACATATATGCTCATTTTTCGTCGCATTTTTCTCAGCAACTATTGATGGCAGAAATCTGATATTTGGTCACAAGCTTCATATAGGTACCCCATATCATGGGAAGCGTTTTTGGACCCATCAGATTCCTACTTCCTGTTTGCCGATTTTGTTGATTTTTATACACATTGAACATATATGCACATTTTTCGTCGCATTTTTCTCAGCAACTATTGATGACAGGAATCTGATATTTGGTCACAAGCTTCATATAGGTATGCCATATTGTGGTAAGGGTTTTTGGACCCGTCAGATTCCTACTTCCAGTTTGCCGACTTAGTTGGTTTCTATACTTATTGAACATATATGCACATTTTTCGTCACATTTTTCTCAGCTACTATTGATGGCAGAGATCTGATATTTGGTCACAAGCTTCATATAGGTACCCCATATTGTGGGAAGCGTTTTTTGACCCGTCAGATTCCTACTTCCTGTTTGCCGAAGAGCGGGGGTATCATAGGTGACCAATAGCTCGCAGTTCATCTTGTTTTTCCTCTTTTCTTTGGTGATATACTAACATCTAACACCATCCTGTATGGGGTCACGTTAGGGTTCATATTATCAACTGACCAATCAACGATGAGCCTACTAAATCTTAAGGCATCAAACCTTAGAACATTCCAAAAGTTGTTGTCTGATTAGTCAGTATATTTAACTGTCTTGCATATGATTGGACGGTCAAAGGTGAATGAAAGGTTATAGGACATGACTCCAAACAGGATGTTGTTAGATGTTGGTGTAATACTATAGAAAAATAAATCATTGACCTTTACAAGGGTAGACTGTATTGTTTAATATGTAGATGTGTAAATGTTTAGTGCTATTTTGTATAATTACATTCATGTAACACACAAGTGTGATTCATATGAACCATTGTTACACTACATCTAATAAATGTTTTTCAAAGAATAAAAAAACTTTGTTTATGAACTCCTTAGTTGGATGCTGGATGAACATTCCCAGGGCTCAAACCCACAGAGCTTCTTTGCGATTCCTCAGGTGGTGGATAGGGGGAGTCCTCTCGGTGGGGGTTGTCATGTTGGACCATACTGGGTAACATGTTTGGAGAGTTCCTCGCTCCCTACACGCTAAAGACCTATTTTGAAAGAGAGTAAGCGCATTGTAGGCGTTACAAAAGACTAACTTTTTCGTCCCTACGCAACTCCATACTTTTTCAGTGGCCGTCTAAATTTGTTGACCCGGTTGATCCGTCCCTCCTTATTTCTATATAGTTTTTATATATTATTGAACTTGTTCTCACCCTGAAGATAGCTGAAATACTACTGGCTGGACGTCAATGAATTAATCAACCTGCCAACATGGCCACTGTTCTATAAATAGAACATAGATAATGCATGGGAAATTCTAAAAATGGAAAACAAATTGTATTTTAACGTCACAGCTGCCCCAATTTTAATAGAAGAAACATTTAGTAGCTCTTTGACACATATTCCATCTTTTTCCCTAAATTTGGCATATTTACGATTTTTTATTTTTCTCAATTAAGCAAACCGTTCATAATAGGCTAAAAAATAATTATCTGTAAAGAACTCGAATTGTGATATTGTATGAATGTTCTGATGGTCCTCTATCCATTTTTATTTTTGGGGGCAAAAATCTGAGATGGTCAATACCAATGAACTTGATTTAACTTGCATATAGAATCTTACGAAGATATATAGTATAACTAATCGTAGATTTTGAATATCAAAATAAGACCACGAGTGACCGAAGTACGCATAAGGATTAAACGAGTGGCCGGAACTTGTTCTGTCCATGAGTTTAATCATTAATGTGTATTTGGTCAAGAGTGGTCTTATTTTGATAGCAGTATTCAAAATGTATGATTTAGTTATACTGTTTATTATATAGACTTTCAAAATTTCTTTTATATTATTTTGTTTATTTGTATATTTCATTCCACGCGTATAAATCTGAGCAATGATACTAAAGCAGTAAGGGGTTCAGCTGGAAGGATCTGCCATATTGAAAATGTGAAATCCTACATGTCATATTTACAACAATAATTATAATGCTTACCTTGAAAACTTATTTTAGTTAAATTTGATCTAAATTGAAGCGTACACGAAGCCAAATATCAAATAACGTCTAATCTTTACGTTTCAAACTGGCAGTCTTCATATGACGTCAACTTGTTGGTTATGTGCCAAAGTCGTCTACATTGTATAGGTGTCAAACCACTAATTCACCAATCAGAGCTTAGAACATATACGAAGTAGTCCCTTTTCAAGAAAAAAGTTCCTTTCACTTTGTAGCGTTGTGAAAACTACTGAATGGAATGGACTAATTAAAATTGATAATTGAAGTTAAATATATAGGGATTATTTTGAGCCCAAATTTGATGGACTTAGTTGTATTTTAATACCTCTATGGATGATTTTATTCATGACCTATAAATACTCAATTTCTTGGGGATGACCGAGCTATTTTTAAAATAGGTGTTTTCCGTAGCACGGCATTTCACTGCAAGATTATAAACATGCCCTGATATTTTGACAGAACGTAGAGGAATCATGTACGTTTCAGAAAATATATGGTCTTGGAAAGATTAAACTTAAGATAAAATGGCCAGGTAGGCTCGAAAAAAACACAAATTTAGTAGAAAACCTTAAAGAAATTAATTAGTGGTTTCACACCTTAAGTATAACATTTTGCGGAATTTTTCCAGTTTACAATCGTATGTGTACTCGCGTAACACAACAAGGGATGTAACCACCTGTTACCTTCTCTGTATGCCACCTTCTTCTTTCGGTATACAGCTATCCATCCACTGGATGATCACTAGCTGTTGCGCATGCGTGGGAATAAGAAATAATAATAAATTCAGTCAGTTTATAACATATTTACAAGTGGTGCCAACAGAAATAAATTTTGTGGTTAAAACTATTTACAATTTCATTTTTATTTAAATTTGTGATTGTAGATGGCTGAGAACAGTTGGTGTTAGCTGTTCTCTAAACGTGTTGACTGTTGGACATATAACTATAGTTTAAGATAGTAAATTCCAGTGAATGATTGTGTTCGGAAAGAATGAGTACTTGTACGGATCTTTGAATGCATGAAGATATTTGTATGTAAATGGATGAAATTGTCTGATTCTTGGGTCTGTAGGTATCAATATTGTTGTAGGAACTGCAACTATATGGTGAACAATCTTGTAAAACATAATAAGTTTTGTTTTGAGTCGACGTTGTTGTAATGTAGGCCAGGTGAGAGTTTGTAGCATGTCTGTGACGCTGCTAGTATTATGGTATCTGTTGCAGGCATACCTAGCTGCCCGTCGTTGGACCATCTCAATTTTATTGCAGTGTGAGGGTTCCAAACTGAGCATGCATACTCTAGTTTTGGACGGACAAGAGATAGGTATGCCTGCGACTTTATATTTGTGTTGGAGGTTTTAAGGTTTCTTTTCAAAAATCCAAGACTTTTATTTGCGTTGGCTACTATGTTGTTAGCATGCTGTGTCCATTTTAAGTCGGATTGAAGAGTGATTCCAAGATATTTTGCTGAAGAAACTGATTCCAAAGTATGATTGTGTAGCAAGTAGTTATGTTTTACAGGATTTTTCTTGTTTGTTATTGTAAGGACTGAGCATTTGTCTGGGTGGAAAGCCATCAGCCAGTCACTTTCCCATCTTGCGGCAGCATCAATGTCTTCTTGGAGACTATCACAATCTTTTTGGGATTTGATAGTTTTGTAGATGATGCTGTCGTCGGCGAACAGTCTGAGTTGGCTGGATTTCATATATTCTGATAAGTCATTTATATATACCAGAAAAAGAACAGGATCCAGAACTGTTCCCTGAGGGACACCAGCAGTGACCGGAGCAATATCTGATGACTCTCCATCCAGAACCATTGTTTGTGTACGGCTTGATAAAAAGGCAGAGATCCAGTTTAATGTTTGATTCTTGATTCCATAAAATTTGAGTTTGTATAGTAGTCGTTGATGTGGAACTTTGTCAAAGGCTTTGGCAAAGTCCATGATAATGAGATCAGTTTGAATATTTTATCTGAATTTGCAGCAAGTTCTTGAACAAAGGACAGTAGTTGGGATTCACAGGATCTAGAATATCTGAAGCCATGTTGAAGATCATATAATAAACTGTTGCTTTCCAGATGGTTAAGTATGTGTTTTGTAATGACATGTTCCATAATTTTACAACTGATACAAGTGAGAGAGATTGGTCTGTAATTTGCTGCGTTGTATTTTTCACCTTTTTTGTATGCTGGTGCAACATTTGCATGTTTCCAGTCAGATGATATGCAGCCAGTCTGAAGTGATTTTTGAAAAATAATGGTTAAGATTGGGGCTGTAAAATTTTGAAGATCTTTTAGTATTCTGCCGCTGATGTTGTCTGGGCCACTGGCTTTATGCGGGTTGATGTTGTCAAGTAGTTTTTGGATGCCAGGTGTTGTGATGGTAAGTGGTGGTATTACTGGATGTGGACTCGCACCCTTGTTAGGAATGTTATCTATTGATTCAGTGGTAAATACAGATTTAAATTGTTCGTTTAAGATGTTTGCCTTTTGGTTAGTGTCGGCAACTAGTTGTCCCTCTTTTTTCAAGGGAGCAACTCCACTTGTCAGTTCTGGGTGACTTTATGAAGGAGAAGAGTTTTTTTGGTTTCGATTGATTATTAAAACTTTGATCTGGATCATTTGTTGGAAGGTCTAGGATTAATTTTTCGATATAGGTGTTGTAAGCATGTCTTTGTTCTTTCTGGACCTGATGTTTCAGCTGTTTATATTTCTCTTTATATTTTTGTCCTTTTTCATTTTGAAGTATAATTTGTTCTTTTTATTAATCATCTTTCTTAGTTTATTATGGACCCAAGGTAGTCGATGTTTGTATGTTAGCATTTTATGTGGGATGTTTTTATTAATTGATTTTGTAAGATTGTTCTTAAATAAGTTCCACATTTCATTTACAGTACTTTTTGCATCATTGTTTATGTTTATTATCTTTTTAAGTGTGTCTTCTAAATCAGATTTGATGTTATCCCAGTTTGCTTTGTCATACCTAAGGATTTTTCTGGGTTGTTGACGTACTTTACGCAGCCATATGTCTGCTTCTATGTAAACAATATCATGGTCACTAAGCCCAAGAGGAGAACCATACTGAGTATGTAGAACAGTGCTCTATTTACAGTACTGTGCATGCACTCTCCACCATTATCTATTACCACGAATTATATAATCCTTAGTACACTAATATTATGTTTTAAAATATTCACTAATAAAAGATAAGTCTCTTCAGTTGATTTTCCTGCTTGACAGGTAAAATATAAAGATTATTTAAAATGTCATAGTCACTTCACTTAAAATATCCTGTTCAATGTTTTAAAATATTCACTGATAAAAGATAAAAGTCTCTTCAGTTGATTTTCCTGCTTGACGGATAAAATATATAGTTGTGTAAAAGTAGTTATGGCGGGAAAAAACTGATATCTGAAATGTGAGATACCAGATTTTATTTCATGGATAAATCCCCATAATTCACACCTATCTATATAATAATATGCACATAGCTTTATAGCTCATCTGCCGAAAGGCCATGTGAATTTTTGACATCAGTTGGCTTCTGTCTGTTCATTCATTGTACTTCGTGAAACCACAATGCAACATTAAAATAAACTTGGTTGTACATGTGATTGTCATTGGGAGGTTCCCTTTTAAAGTTGTGTCTGACACCCCCTCTCTACATTCAAGATGGCTGCCATTACTAAAAATATAGATTTGTCATTGCTGCTTTCTTTTTGTCAAAATGACCTGAATTTTAAACTACAGCTGCATGGCAAGGAGTAGTTAAACATTCCGTAAAATTTTCCATTTAACAAATTTATTCCGATTATGCAAATTTGGCTTGTCAGAAACCATTGAAGCAGCTAAAAACAAATTTAACTTGGGTGGTGCTACACTTTCAAAAGTGTAGCCTTATTCTCCATGCAAGGTGGCTGCCATTGCTGAAAATTAAAGAAATTTAAATGGTCATAAAAAATAGGTTCAGTTGAATTTGAACATATTTTCCCACTTTTTCTATAAAACTTTAGAAGTCAAATTGAAAACCAGATGAGCTCCTGGGGCATCTGGTTCATATAGCAACTACAAACATGGGTTAATCTGAACTACATGAATGGTCATTTGGTGGTCCAATTCAACATGAGATCTCTACGATTGTTGACCGGAAAAATGCGTCCATGGAGGATTCAATTACTTCACGAAAAATCGTTTATGCTGGCAAAATATGTTTATTGATTAGCTAATATTTGAACAAATCTTCTATGTTTTGTTTCTAAGAGTCTTGGTGAAGATGAAATTAATTTGTAAAATATCGTTCACGCCACTGTATGGCTGAAATACTACTAAAGTTTGCGTTAAACACCAATCATTCAATCAATTGAAAATCGTCTCAGAATCTACATGTGTTATTAAATATTGAGGCATGGTAAGACTGTTCCTTATCTGGCCTTCCAAAAATAAACTTCTAATTTCGTGTTTTATATGTCTCTAAAACCATTCCGTTGTAATTTGTTTCCTCAAAATAATGGTAACTATGACATGTTCTTTCAAACTGACTTAATACTTGAGGTGAGTACCCGGTGCGAACCCATGTCAAATATATCCGGCTTCAAAGGTGCTCAGCAGTGAACCACCTTGACCAGATCGTCACTCCGGTGTTTTTGTTCAGTATGAAATCACTCGATTATTAATGTCTAAATAAAATAAAAAAATAGGAGTTTGACATGTCCCATAAATTTGCCTTGCTGTGTTTTAGTCCAGAACAAAGCTTTTTAATTAAATAAGTGTTTTCCCAATTGAATATTTATCAACAAAGCATGATATTTCTCCTCATGGAACCGTTACCAGTACCCAGCTAGATGCAAGAAGTAAATGACACAATTGAAAATACAATTTAAAATCTTTTTGAAATATGTATGTGGCTCTTAAAAGAGCCCTTTATAGCAGTCCAAAGACTGGTTTACTGTTCTATGTAAGATTCAAAATGGTCGTAGTCTGGTTCCTCTCGGAACAATTTAGAATCTTTTTGGAATGTGTCTGTGGCTCTTAAAAGAGCCCTTGTAGCAGCCCAAAGACTGGTTTACTGTTCTATGTAACCATCAAACAATTCTTCTTCGAGAGGGTCGTAGCCTGGCTCCTCTCTATACAACTGAAATCTTAGAACTTCTACTTCTTTCTGTTTTTCTACTGTGTACTGGTAATACATATTGATGACGCCCTCTACCGCCACAATCTTCATACGTAGTGGATAACGGAAGCATCTAAAGTTAGTCTGAACCGCCTTGTCGTACCTGATTTTAAGACTCGAGTTGGTCGTTAAGTAGCAGCATCTGTTTACAGGCTACTTGTGTTTTTCTCTCAGCATCTGTTAACTTGATGTACAGTTGAGAATCCATTTTAAGGAATTTCTTATTTAGGATATGTATCTATTGCTTTCTGAATAGAAAATGGTGATCTATCGGATGGTGTGGTGATTTTATAAAGACACTCATCGTGTGTCAAAAACTGTTTAACTTGGTGTCAAGATGACACTTTTAATCATAAAGAGTACATGTACTTTAATGTGTTGACAATGTTAACACGTGAGTGTTGATCAATCGGGTCCAAGCCATCATGATTGACACATTAAGCAGCTTGGTACTCTACTGGTTGTTATAACAACATTTCAGCCAACGAGGAATAATTAATTTTAATGTATGTACATGTAGTAATTGAATATTAAGTATTTAATCGAATTAAATAGAAATAAATATAAATTTGAAGGTGAAGAAGTATGAAATATTATAATATTAAATAGAGTCTATTTTGAAAACAAAATACAAAATAAATTAATTAAAAAATAAATAGAAAAAAAAACAAAGACGAAAAAAGAAAAAAATGCTCGGATACGAGAAACCCTAAATGTTACATGCGAAAAGAATAATTGAAAATTATCCATTTGTGTATATTTTTTTTTGCATTGTTGTCTCTTTTTCCACGAATATGACAATTCTGTACTGTTACGTAAAGATATATTGGACTCCATATATTTATTAATGTCAAAAAAAAAATTCTCTCATTATTTGTTATAAAATGTAATTATTATAAATACAGTATTACTAGCTGGTGCATGGAATATATAATTGTATGTAAATATGTGGAGAGGACCTTTGTAAGCTGGAATAACATGTGTCTGATACAAATGTTATATAGTTAACAATGAAATAAGTATAATATATAATCTATACTTCTTCATCTTCATACTTTCAGGGCCCAGGTGGCTCAATGAGTTAGATAGTTGGATTACCTAACAACTCATACAAGCCTATCACCAATACGGTGTGGGTTCGCGCCAGACTTTGTAAATTACAAAAAAGGTGTACTTGACTCGCAGCCGCAAATGCTAAAGTTTACCAGTTGCTTGTCCATGGTCGGTGGTTCTCTCCAGGTACTCCGGCTTCTTCCACCACTAACACTGGTCGCCATGATATAGCTGAAATATTGCTGAAAGTGGCGTTAAACACAATAAATCAAATCAAATATTCAATCTTTCAATTTTATTTCTATTTAATTTTATTTGATAATTAATATTCAATTTCATCATTCACAAAATAAATTAATTTGTTCACCATCGGTTGAAATGTTCTGATTAACAACATGTCGAGACACCAATCTGTTTAAATTTATTTCTATTTAATTCAATTAATTAATTAATATTCAATTAATACATATATACATTAAAATAGATTACCCATCAATGGTTGAAATGTTGTGTTTAACAAGCTGTTTAATGTGTCAATCATGATGGCTTGGACCAGACTGATTACCACCCACGTGTTAACATTGTCAACACATTAAAGTACTCTTTATGATTAAGAGTGTCATCTTGACACCAATTTGAACAGTTTTTGACACATGGTGAGTGTCTTTATAAAACCGTGACAACATCCGATAGATCACCATTTTCTATTCAGAAAGCAATACTCAAACATCTAAAATAATAAGAAATTCCTTAAAATGGATTCTCAACTGTATGTGAAGTTAACAGATGCTGAGAGAAAAACACAAGTAGCCTGTCAACAGATGCTGCTACTTAGTCACCAACTTGAAAGTCTTAAAACCAGGTACGACAAGGCGGTTACCGCTAACTTTAGATGCTTCCGATATCCACTACGTATGAAGATAGTGACGGTAGAGGGCGTCATCAACATGTATTACCAGTATACAGTAGAGAAACAGAAAGAAGTAGAAGTTCTAAGATTTCAGTTGTATGGAGAGGAACCAGGCTACGACTCTTTTGAAGAAGAGTTGTTTGATGGTTACATAGAACAGTAAACCAGTCTTTGGACTGCTACAAAGGCTCTTTTAAGAGCCAGAAACATATTTCAAAAAGAATCTGTATTGTATTTTCTATTATGTCATTTACCTCATGCATATAGCTTGGTACTCGTAACGGTTCCCAGGGTTCAACTCGCTGACATGATTTCGAAAAAGAACATGCGCATTAAAAAATGGCACGACCAATGGGACATTAAGGTGGTTACCCGCTAAGCTGATGAAAATATATTGGACCAGTCGTGGGTCAGGATCATAAATATGATTTGATTTAAATTAATTTGTTAATGGAATGCGTATACACCAGTTTGAACCAACGCAAAACATAATTAAAAAAATTAAAAAATAAACCCACCAGTTCATCACTGTAAGCGGATGACAGATGATAAAGATCACACACAAAAAAAACAGGTGGCTATTTTTGACACAAAAAGATTTCCCCTCTCTTAGACATTCTTTCATCTTTTGATAAAGATACTTGTAATTCACCTTTAAAATATAGAAGAATTTTTGTGTACAAACCTTTTGGTATAATATTCAAAGTAGAAAAGGGCTAACATCCGTAATGATATGCAAATATGGTAAAAACCAAGCATGCAAAATTCTGATGGATTTCTATTTAAAAGGTCAATAAGTCAATATTTCCTTCAAAAATGATCCGATCTAATTTGTGAATGTCGACATGCTAATATCGAATAATCGAAAATCTTATTTAAAATGTAGGAGTTGAGTGTACAAATACAACACATTATGTGATAAAGTTTGTCAGTGATTTACTGCAGGATATGATGGTTTTCTCCTGTTTCCTCAACCAATAAAACTGACCGCCACGATATAACTGAAATATTGTTGAAAATGACATTAAACACCATAACCTCCGCTTAAGCTGTAAAATGAGTTGTGCATGGGGAATTTCGCTACTGAGACGGACGGACATGATTAAACCGATTGCCACTCCTAGAAGGGGGAATGGGGTGGTGTAGAGATTGTTTTATATGTCTCATTTTTATCCCAAATCGCTTAGATGTGTGAGCTCCATGCACCGACCACCGCCAGGAACATCCAATAACTCGCCTGCAGCAGTAGACGTCCACACGATACGCCCCTCATCACTTACTGTTTGCATACTCTTCATGTTACCATGGTTACACCACTCTTCATGTTACCATTGTTACGCCACTCTTCATGTTACCATGGTTACACCACTCTTCATGTTACCATTGTTACGCCACTCTTCATGTTACCATGGTTACGCCACTCTTCATGTTACCATTGTTACATCACTCTTCATGTTACCATTGTTACGCCACTCTTCATGTTACCATTGTTACGCCACTCTTCATGTTACCATTGTTACGCCACTCTTCATGTTGCCATTGTTACGCGACTCACTCGTGTCATTTCTAACTATTTTCTCTCTCTTAAATTCAATATGTAAATACATGTATCTTTATTTATAGATAATTGTTGTACGGAAGACTTGTCGGAAACGAATCCAATCAAATTGCCCGTGGGCTTGATCTTCTCTCATTGAACGGCCGGACGGATTTTCATCAAACATCCCTTTTCCCCCTTTTTTTTCTTCGCAATATATCTTACTCAGCTGAACCTGTATTCTGCGAACGTGAACAATAATCGATGAAATTAATTTCCCATCCAGAAATAAGAGATCAACTGTGTATGAGTATAGTAATTCAAACACCGATTGCCACTCCTAGAAGGGGGAATGGGGTGGTGTAGAGATTGTTTTATATGTCTCATTTTTATCCCAAATCGCTTAGATGTGTGAGCTCCATGCACCGACCACCGTATTTAATTAATTTTGCGTGTTAAATTTCCATCGTGTTTGATTTCACTAACAGCTTTGACCAGACATAATGGCTTGATTTGGTTTGGTTTTATGATGTTTAACGCCACTTTCAACAATATTTCAGTTATATCGTGGCGGTCAGTTTTATTGGTGAAGGAAAACGGAGTGCCCGGAGAAAACCACCGACTGACCTGTCACTGGCAAACTTTATCACATAATGTTGTACACCTCGCCATAAACTGGATTTTAACTCGCAACATTAGTGGTGATAGGTACTGATTGCACAGACATAATGTGGTTATATAATAATATATTGATCGTATATATATATATATATATACGTCTGAAAATTAAACCAAACAGTGTTAGAATTAGATTTTAGAGCTGTCAAATTTTTGTTCTTCCCTCGACGGGATTTGAACCCACACCATATATATATATGCAGCAAAGTGCGCATTAATAATCCTATAAGAAATTTAATTCATTTCAAATTATATATGATACAATCTTTTTTTTTTAAAGTATATAAAGACGTCCTTTACACGAAACCTGTAAAAATCAATACATTTAAATGCCCCCGATTGTTCCCGGATACTTATTCGTAGCCGAACCGGCAGTGTCGCCAAGACAACACGACGCGTTGAATGTATATGATTTTTAATTGTAAATTGAGCAACTGTGAATTATAACAACGACAAACGAGTGATTAAATGTGAAAGTTATGTCGGAGGTAAGAAAACTTTGTTCATTTTTAGCAGGTGTGGTGTTAAATATTATATTTTAGAGTTTTATTTTATATTTTATTTTTGTCTCTGGTCATGTTGTGGATATTTATTAACTAGTAAACTACGAGATTTTATTTCTAAATATTGTGTTAAGGATCTCAAACTGTCTGTGACGTATCGAATGTCTTAAGTTTTTATTGATAGGATTAAAAGTGGTTGTTAATAGACTTTTGCACTTTGTTCTTGTTATTGATAGACATTTTCGCTACATGTAGATATTTTTATTTTTTTTATTTTCTATACATTTTTTTTTGCAATTTGAATTTATATTGTATGTTTTTATGATGTCTGTATTCTCCACAAAACTACACACACATCTATTGAAGTTAAATCTGAAGGCTGGTGTCGACAATAGACGTATTTAATTTTGTTTTAAATGATAAACTTGATTATCAAATTTAAAATCTTTTCGATTAGAAGACATAACTGATCTATTTAGACTATTAGAAAAGTAACATGACAACCCATTGCAAAATGTATATATACACACACATGTATTATATATCTATATTGTATTTATCATATTTATTTATTTATTTAACAGAAGACGTGATGTTTCAATGAATTTTAATGAGGAATTGGCATTCCCCCTCCCCTCCCCCCATAATCAAGAGAGTCGGTACATTGCCACTGTATTTTTTAAGCATCACTATTCTGATGTATACATGTACACTCGTCCCGCCCATGAACTCCGTTTTTAAATTTGTGACAATTTTGCTCCACATTTCCTTCAAAATTTAAATATGCATGTGTATAACCCTTTTAAACAATTAGTGTTGTATGTCATCATACAATATACCATGTAATTTTACTGAAAAGAGAACACTAAATGTCCTAATGGGGTCTTATAATAAAAACGGATAATCCAGTGGGATTAATCCTACCTGTATATTATACAGTATTGTTCTTTATAGGTAAACAAAATCGGTATGATAAAAAGCTTAATTTAATTCACAAATATTTCTGATAATTATATATCCTGATCTGAATTTTCTAGAACTCGATTAATGAAAGGTGTATTAAAAAATATATGGGTGTAAATGTTTTATTCTCCCATAGTATTAGAGCAGGAACTCCTTACCCTTCCGAAGCACATGAGTTCACCCCTGGTTTTTAGTGGGATTCGTATTGCTCAATATTTAGTTTTCTGTGTAGTCTTTTGTACTTCATTGTTTGTCCTTTTGGTTTTTGTTTTGTGTTGCCCATTGTGTTATCTGACCTTCTTCGATTCACGGCCTCTGATTACCCCTTTGTCATCTTAAAACATTTCCCTAAGGGGCTTCAAAGCAAAGGAGTACACATCATTGCATAGTTTAGACCTTGGCCTTATTTCTCATGCATTCATTTAACCTACCGAATAGCCTTCAACGATTCTTTCAAATTGACGAGTAATGTGAAATTCGATCCCCACAACACCACCCTCCCCAAATAATGAAATGAAAAAAGCACCCATCCTTTCAATTCGACGTGTAAAGTAAAATTTCGACCTCCCCACCCCCTCCCCCATAAAAAAAAATAAACACCCATTACTAAGTGAACAGTTTCAGAATTCGTATCACCAATCAAAAGTCAATTGTATCCCCATTTTGTCAATAATTTATCCATCGTCCTTTTAATTGACAACATATACCTCCCCCTTTTGTGTATTGACTTATAGGTTGTTATTATACACGAAAAATGATTGAGTCTTCTTTAAGATACTCGATAACAACACGATCAATCATTCGTTATTTAATTTGTTTACAAATCTTTTCAAATTGAATTTTAAACCAAACAGAAATAAATTTAGACGGTATTAATATGTTGTTTGGGTTTAGATTATACCTACACATGTTTGACTCTCGTCTTTTATAAGACGGGAGTATACAATCGTCTTAAGAAAAGAAATACACGCACAACATCGTAATTTGTAGCTTACCCTGTAACCCTGTTTCTTCAAATTATATATTTCTAGTTGACCCTGAACTATTTCACACGTCTAGTTATTATATAATTTGTTCACGCCACGATATAGCTGAAATATTGCATTAAACACCAATCAATCAATGAACTATTTCACATCTTTAGTTCAAGTGATGTGCTGAAAGTCACAAGTGTAAGTAAGGCTTTCAGAAGAAACCAAGAGAAATTGTCAGTTAAGAAAAAAAACCCAGAACATAAGTGAAATCATAACTAAGCAAATTTAATAGAATGTTCTTGCCTTTCTAAGAACACACATGTATTTATGTTATTCTAAAACACGGACTCACAGACAAGTAAGGACAAAAGAGCAAATGCATCAATTAATACAAGAACATTATTTGTTTATTTGTCCATCAATATATATAATATTGACAGTTTAATTTTAAATACTGTATTAAAAAATCTTAAACAATCTTGACCCTTGAGAGTTTTGGCACGTTTATTAATGAAAAGAAATTTAAACAGTGATGGTCAACAATTCCACCATTTGTCAACAAAACAAACAATAACCTCTCTCCCCAGATCATTGAACATAAAAAGAGACAATGACATATGACGTTGGAAATCCATGTCCTTGAT
Organism: Bathymodiolus brooksi; assembly: GCA_963680875.1. NCBI lineage: Eukaryota > Metazoa > Mollusca > Bivalvia > Mytilida > Modiolidae > Bathymodiolus > Bathymodiolus brooksi. The sequence continues at coordinate 96,328,739 of OY804583.1, forward strand.
TAGGACAGGCACACACATGTGGCGGGGTTATATATTATATTAAAGTTTTAAAATAGGTCGTAGCGTACTGACCTCAGCATCAAATTAAAGGGAGAGAATCCTACTATATGTCACCAATATTGATTTATCTCCCTTTCTACCATTACCACCCACCAACTTGTTTACTAAAACAGTATTTATTTCATAATTTCATATTTGTTAAATCGTTGTTATGAAAGGAAAGTTAAAACGGCGATGGTAAACAATTCCACAAATATCAACAACCAACCACCTCTCACCTCAATTCATTGAACACAAAAAGACCACGACATATGACGTTGGAAACCCATAACCTACATTGGGACAGGCTAAGCAAATGGGGCGGGGTTAAACCAGGTAATACGATACCAACCTTTATCCTCCCTTCTGGTTAAATCGTTGTTACATGGAGGATTACCTCCTGTTTCTTTAGCTCATAGCGCACTGTATATCATCCCAGAGGAATTAAATGGGGCGGAGTTAAACCAGGTAATACGATACCAACCTTTATCTCCCCTGCTGGTTAAATCGTTGCTACCAGGTAATACGATTCCAACCTTTATCCTCCCTTCTGGTTAAATCGTTGCTACATGGAGGATTCCCTCCTGTTTCTTTAGCTCATAGCGCACTGTATATCATCCTAGAGGAATTAAATGGGGCGGAGTTAAACCAGGTAATACGATACCAACCTTTATCCTCCCCCTTCTGGTTAAATCGTTGATACATGGAGTATTACCTCCTGTTTCTTTAGCTCATAGCGCACTGTATATCACCCTGGAGGAATTAAATGAGGCGGAGTTAAACCAGGTAATACGATACCAACCTTTATCTCCCCTTCTGGTTAAATCGTTGATACATGGAGGATTACCTCCTGTTTCTTTCGCTCATAGTGCACTGTATATCATCCTAGAGGAATTAAATGAGGCGGAGTTAAACCAGGTAATACGATACCAACCTTTATCCTCCCCCTTCTGGTTAAATCGTTGATACATGGAGTATTACCTCCTGTTTCGTTAGCTCATAGCGCACTGTATATCACCCTGGAGGAATTAAATGAGGCGGAGTTAAATCAATTAATATGATTCCAAACTTCACCCTCCTCTCTTGTTATTTCGCTTCATTACGGTTTTCACAGTTTTCCGGTTGTTGACTGATTTTGTCTGTTTATATACTTATGAGTTTTGACTTTCCCTTTGTAAGATTGTTTGGAGTTCGGTAATTTTGTTATTACCCTTATTCAACATGGAACATTCCCTTCTGTTTTTCTCGTTCATGACGACCAATATCTCATTTAAGTGGAATTACAACAGAACTGGACCTACACTCTCCATGATGTCTTTTATAATGATATGTTTATTCCACGATTTCCGTCCCCTTGAACTTCCTTCATTCTATAGTACATTGTACAATATGTACTTGTATATCTTTTGTCTAGCTTCATTCTATAGTACATTGTACAATATGTACTTGTATATCTTTTGTCTAGCTTCTTACAACATTTAATTTTTGTTGACATTAAAGGCTTTTTTCAGTATCAATAGAACAAACAATCACATGTCACCTCAACTCATTGAATATAAATAAGACCACAGTATATGGCATTGGAAATCCAGGTCCTGGTTTGGGACAGGCACAGACATGTGGCTGTGTTTAACTGGTTGATGGGTTTGCATTTATCTAAACTGAAATCCACGCCACGATATAGCTGAAATACTGTTAAAGTTGGCGTTAAACATCAATCAACCAACCAAATAACCAAACTGAAATTATTTGTAAATTTGCTTGCATCACCACGATTTTTGAACCTGAGGTTCACTGCACATGGGAACGTCTATCTGTGGTTGTAATTATAGAAGAAAGATGGCCACCGAACATGGTCTCATAGCTCAAGTTTGTCTAGCTCTGATGAAGAATACAAAAATCTAACTAAAGAGGAAAGGAGGGAGAAAAAACTACAGAAGAAAAATCAAAGAAGGAAAGATCGAAGTAGTTCTAGTAGTTCTAGTAGTTCTAGTAGTTCTAGTTGTTCGTCAAGCTCTGACGAAGAATACAAAAATCTACCGAAAGATGAGAAAAGGAAGAGGAAAAAGGAGAAGAAAGATATGAGAAGGAAACAAAAAGGTGGAAAAAAGAAGGGAAGTCTTGTCCCGGGGAAGGAGCATAAGCACCATCATCCAGTAGCGGCTGCACATGCTAAGAAGGTACAACCACACGATTAACATGATGCACTGGTTTGTTTCACGAGTCCAACGGGATGGGTTTATCAGTGAAATTGCGTTGTAAAATAGATTTATCAGTGAAAGTGCGTTATAAAATAGATTTATCAGTGAAACTGCGTTATAAAATAGATTTATCAGTGAAACTGTGTTATAAAATAGATTTATCAGTGAAACTGCGTTATAAATTAGATTTATCAGTGAAAGTGCGTTATAAAATAGGTTTATCAGTGAAACTGCGTTATAAAATGGGTTTATTAGTGAAACTGCGTTATAAAATGAATAATTTCTGTAATTGGTGTGTTAATTGACATCTTAGATCCGTTTATAGAGACACACCACCCCCCCCCCCCCCCCCTTCTCAATTCTTACTTTTACATTATAAAACTGGGAAGAAATTCCGAATGAAAGGACTTAGTGACCAAAATTAAATTGACCAAAATTAAAATCTAGCACACTTTACTAATATATATAAACACTTATGTAACGTATAATGATATCTACATAGTGCCAACTACTCTCAAGAGTCTTTATTATACAATGCTAGTTACCATGGTTACTTGTTGTATATATGACGGTCTAAGCATGCACTTTTAAGACGTGTGCAGATTTTGACAGGAATTTGCTCTCGGCCTATAAATATATTTAATATCAATATGCAACCCATATGTAAATAAAGTTATATTGTAATCAGTGCATTTTCTGACTGTATATAGGTGTACGTATAAATATTTGCTTTATTCGTCTTGTGTAGAGCGGAGAGCCATTTAGACAGTTGCCCAACGCAGACATCGCTGTAGACGTCCAATAAAAAAATCACTCACAATGTTCAATGTTTTGTTTGTAAAGTTAACCTGTCTTTTTTGTGTGTAAATTTAACATAGTGTTTTGCACACACGACATTTTAGTATAAATATAAAATACGTACATTATCAGAACATATAAAATGTATTTTGTACTCGCCTCGAATCAGGACAGAAGGTTTTCCCAGAGGCTCGCTTGTCTTCCTGTTTCTTTAAAAATGTTATATTTGCTGACACTATATGTATATTGTCTTTTTATTGTGTAGAAGCACGTCCCTGTGATTTGAGCACACACCACCTTCTTTAAGAAATCAGTGTATATCACCACTAACGTAGTGAGTTCGAAACTCGCCCAGGCGAGGTGTACTCGGTACAATATTATGTGATTAAGTTTGTCAGTGACTTGCGGCAGGTCGGTGGTTTTTTCCGGGTACTCTTGTTTCCTCCACCAATAAAACTGACCACCACGATATAATTGAAATATTGTTGAAAGTGGCGTTAAACACCATCACCGTAAACCTTATTCCCCTCTTTAAGATAACTTCCTTACTTGATGTATGCAATGTTCCATTTGTTAGTAGCCATTAACCCTTATATGGTTGTAAATTATCCTAATAGAGTGTTTTTTAAACTGTAATAAAGTTGTTTTTAATTTAAAAGCAATGAATGCAAAATAGATGTGTTGTAATTTAGAAGTTGTCTACATGGTCTATGTGAAATTTAATTTTAAATTAATTTCGACTTGTCACGGGAATGTGTTTGGTCTTATTTTGTTGTGGCGTGTTGAAATATTTTAAGATCTTCATTCTACCACGTACACAAACAAACTCTTAAAAAGTCAAATTATATGTTAAACATTTGGATAAGCATTGACAGATAATTTGTACCGTTACAAATGTACCTCAATTGATAGAGTGCTGAAAACTTTAAGTCAAATAAAAACGTAGATATCAAATTTAATGCGCGCGACGTGTTTCTGGAATAACCTTCATCAGGTACGCTCAAAATAACATTCATCAGGTACGCTCAGAATAACATTCATCAGGTACGCTCAGAATAACATTCATCAGGTACGCTCAAAATAACATTCATCAGGTACGCTCAAAATAACATTCATCAGGTACGCTCAGAATAACATTCATCAGGTACGCTCAGAATAACATTCATCAGGTACGCTCAGAATAACATTCATCAGGTACGCTCAGAATAACATTCATCAGGTACGCTCAGAATAATCTTCATCAGGTACGCTCAAAATAACATTCATCAGGTACGCTCAGAATAACATTCATCAGGTACGCTCAGAATAACATTCATCAGGTACGCTCAGAATAACATTCATCAGGTACGCTCAGAATAACATTCATCAGGTACGCTCAAAATAACATTCATCAGGTACGCTCAGAATAACATTCATCAGGTACGCTCAGAATAACATTCATCAGGTACGCTCAAAATAACATTCATCAGGTACGCTCAAAATCGCAAAAAAGTGGAAGTTCCCAAGAACGGATATAGAAATTTATGTTTTAGGGGCCCCAAATTTTGTTGACGAAGGGTATGAGGCCCTAGGTTGCGCCCTATGGGGACAACGACCTTGTAAGTCCACGGAATTAGTTATTAAACTATGTAAATGGTTGTGAAGAAAATAATATTACCATAAAAAAAAAAACAACAACAAAAAACGTTTAACAGGATAGGTGACCATAGCCGAATTTAGCTATCCTGTTTTTAGTTTTATTGCTCTCAAAACGTTAAATTATTTGACTTTCCAATCTTTCGATTTAGAGTGTACCTGATGAAGGTTATTCCAGAAACACGTCGTGCGCATTAAATTTGATATCTACGTTTTATTAGATGCGCGTTCACGTTTGAAATCGCATCTGGTTCACATCAAAGCAATTTTGTTAATGGGGAAGGGGACATTAACGTATTTTAGCAATCTCTATAAAAGAACCATTAACAGATTGAAAACAAATATAAACATCCACTTATAACAATGTAAAAAAAACCGTTATATTTCGTTAACACCATTAACACTCAAATGAAACCTAGAGTTTAATCAAAGGGTATGTTTATTATGGAAAACCAATGACAATATATACATACATAAATACATACTCAAAAAGAAGGAGAGATTAACGATCTAGATTAAGGTTTCAATGTAGGATTTGTACAACACGATTATAGATATAGTGTTATAAATACCGTGTGTCTAATAATGCATGCACTTGTATAATATATACTTAATAATGTGTTAGGGCCCGGGTGGCTCAATGAGTTGGGTAGTTGGATTACCTAACAACTCATACAAGCATATCACCAATACAGCGTGGGTTCGCGTCCGGCTTTGTAAATTACAAAAAGGGTGCACTCGACTCGCAGCCGCAAGTGATAAAGTTTACCAGTTGCTTGCCCATGGTCGGTGGTTCTCTCCGTGTTCTCCGGTTTCTTCCACCACTAAAACTGGTCTCCATGATATAGCTGAAATATTGCTGAAAGTAGCGTTAAGCACCAAAAATCAATCAATCAATCAATTAATGATGTGCTAATTTCCACAATCCGGCTTTATCTGTGGTACATGATATAAGGGACCGGCCATTTAACTTGTAGGTCTGGGTTGGGGGGGGTCAGGGGGATGGTTTGTTTTGGGTAATATATCGATTTATGCAATCTGTTTAGTGGATTAAGTCGTGCGGACATAATGTAAAGCTATTCGTTATATGTGTCGCACAGTTTCGAATCTTTCTGATGGAATGATAAGAACTTGCTACCCGCTAATTGGCACTGTTAGGTTTAATTTTTAATTAATATTGTGAAATGGTATTTTCAATTAATAAATCTATAAGATTAAATTACTAATTGTATTTTTAGGATGGAATTATAAGTAACGAAGTGCAAAAGTATTAAATAAAATTATTTTACATATAATTACACTTTATATAATAATCCTGGATTTTGATTGTTTAATAGCCTGTGTATTTTTCGTGTATTTTCATATTTAGGATTAATTTCGTTCATTTTTGCCGCTGCCGGGGTATTTGCATGAGGATTTAACTTTTTTACCCTCGCGTGCATCAAACCGCCAATTTCATTCGGAATATTTCTTCTTTATTTGTATACGTAAAGTAACGTGATTAATCAAATTTGAAACCTGGAAGTGTTCCGAAGTAAAAGATTTAACTTTTTTCCCCTCTGCCGTGGTACATCATGTATTTGCGAAAACGTATTTCACTTTTTTACTCTAACGTCCCGCAACCCGCCACATTCATTTAGAATTGTTTGGGAGTGGTATTTGCGAAAAATACCAGTCTTGAGACTAAATTCCCCTCGCCATTCGGCTCGGGAAATTGTTCGTCTCTCGACTGGTATTTTTCGCAAATACCCCACCCAAACATGATATATCTGTTCAAAAGCGTTCGCTGGTGGGGATTTTGAACAGATATATCATGTTTGGGAGCGGTATTTTGCGAAAAATACCAGTCGAGAGACGAAAAATGTCCCGAGACGAATGGCGAGGGAAATTTAGTCTCAAGACTGGTATTTTTCGCAAATACCCCTCCCAAGCATGATATATCTGTTTAATTACACCGAATATTATTTAGAACACTGGCTAAATAAATAATGCCTTTTGATTGTCGTTTTCAGGAATATTCGATTTGTTTTGTTAGACAGTGGTTGAAGTATTCTGAATGAATTTGGCGGTTTGCGGCACGTGAGGGTAGAAAAGTTAAATACGTTTTCGCAAATACCACGGCAGAGGGAAAAAAAAGTCAAATTGTTTACTCCGGAACACTTCCGGGTTTCAAATTTGATTAATCACGATAATTTACGTCTAAAGGTAAAGAAGAAATATTCCGAATGAATTTGGCGGTTTGATGCACGCAAGGGTAAAAACGTTAAATCCTCATGCAAATACCCCGGTAAAAATGAACGAAATTAATTCTAAATATGAAAATACACGAAAATAACACAGGCTATTAACCAATCAAAATCCAGGATTCTTATATAAGGTTTAATTATATATAAAATAATTTTATTTAATACTTTTGCACTTCGTTACTTATAATTCCATCCTAAAATACAATTAGTAATTTAATTTTATAGATTTATTAATTGAAAACATGATATATCTGTTCAAAGGCGTTCCCTGGTGGGGATTTTCTAACTAATACATATATATTATTAAAGTTAACTAAATCGCTTCATTGATTATATATATATACAACCTCAGAGAACTCCTAGAGAAACTAATTTTCTATTTCAATTAGCGTCTTTTTTCAAATGTTTGGTATTAAAGGTCATTTTCAATACTATTTCATGGCTGTCAGTTTTATTGCAATCTTTACTTCTCGGAACTTCTCGGAACTTCTCGGTACCCACCAATGAACGTCATGTGAGTATGACCGTGTAGTTACGTTTGAGTTTCATTTGTGGAGGAAAATGGGAAGTACATGTATCAAAACAAAATCACGGTAACATTCCGAAAGTCACAGACAACTTATTTCACCTATACTGTTATATCGAGTTCACCTCCCAACAAACGACAGTCCACTTTACAAACCAAAGTGTTGATGGACACTAATAGTATAAATAGAAAAAAAAATCTAACTGTCGTACGATCATGAACATAGAGGGTCCCAGGGGCGGATCCAGGATTTCAAGATAGGGGGGGGGGGGGGTACTTAAAAATATTGCGCCGCACGGAGGGAGGCGCGAAAAATGTTTGGGTATTTCGTGTGAAAAATCACGGTTTTACGCCAAAAATTCATATTTTTTCCAATTTCAAGGGGGCGCCCCCCCCCCCCTGGATCCGCCCCTGGGTCCTTATTTCATATACCGTGAGTGGGGCCGACGCGATCGTGATCGTATGGTAGTTTACAACTATAGTGAACATTTTCTGAAAACTCTTATTATTGCAAACTGGATTTACTCTGCAACAGTATTTCTGTTTGAAAATGATTTCCAATTCCAGTTATTTAATCATATTTCCAATTCCAGTTATTTAATCATATTTCCCCAACACTTTTCTATAGTTGTTCTGATTTATCTTGCGTGTGATATTTTCGTACCAGACTCAAAGTCATATAAATTGTTTTCCATTAAAATTACAAAAATCATTACAAACGGGAAATTGTCATCGATTGAGATTTAATATAACATTTCAGAGCCTCTTTTTAACTTGGTCATATAGCAATAGATTATCTGTGTTAACGTTACAATCAATGATCGTATTCAATATGCTATTTTATCGCTAAGAAACACAACAGATTCCGTTATTCAAAGCAATCAATTTCTTGTGTGGTATAAATTTCTACCTGTCAATAATAATTCCATTTTTATTTCAAAGCTTTGATAATAGAAAAGACCGACGTATAGGAGAATGTCCAAGTAACTTTCCATTCCTTAAAAATAATGGAGCCGAGGCCCATTGTTTTTAAGGAATGAAGAGATACGAGGACATTCTCCAACTTAAAATCCACCCATTGTACTTTATTACCGGTAATTATTAATCTTGTAACAAAAAAAGAAGTCTGTGTATAGTATCTAAAGTACAAAGAGAACAATAACTCTCCATTCCTTAAAAATAATGGAGAGTTTTGACAATAGATTTACATCACAGGTGGATTTTAAATGTTGTTGAAACCCGATTCTTTTGTGGTATAAAATTTTACCTGTCAATAATTCCATTTTCATTTCAAAGATTTGTTGAAAACGGATCGACAGATGTTGTATACAATGTATTGGTAATAGCTGTATTGAAAATATGATTTATGAAAAGAAAGAGTTTAAACAGTGTTGTTCAACAATTCCACCAATATAAAAAAAAAACGAATAATCACCTCTAACCATAATTCACTGAACACAACAAGGGGGTCACAAAATGTTACGTTGGAAATACAGGTCCTGATTTGGGACACTCACAAAAATGTGGCTTGGTTAAACCTGTTAATGAGTGTCAGTATTTCTTTGCCTTGTTAGCTAATCCTAACCCTAACTTATCCAAATGACTACCAGAAATAAACCACGATTCCTTCCCTGTACCTTTGCTGTTACAATACGGACATATATAGATCACATGTTCTGTTGATTAATACCAACTGATAGCATCATATATAGATCACATGTTCTGTTAATTAATACCAACTGATAGCGTCATATATAGATCACATGTTCTGTTGATTAATACCAACTGATAGCGTCATATATAGATCACATGTTCTGTTGATTAATTCCAACTGATAGCGTCATATATAGATCACATGTTCTGTTGATTAATACCAACTGATAGCGTCATATATAGATCACATGTTCCGTTGATTAATACCAACTGATAGCGTCATATATAGATCACATGTTCTGTTGATTAATTCCAACTGATAGCGTCATATATAGATCACATGTTCTGTTGATTAATACCAACTGATAGCGTCATATATGGTAAAGTTGAAGTCATCGCTTCGAACATTTTACGGTCGCCACCATGACTTGGTTGACCGTTATGGAATATCTGTGTCACAAATTACCACGGATATGTTCTACTTGTCGTGAACACTTCCCGGTCCTTTCCTCATTCACGACTTATTACCGAGTTTGTAACTAGATTAACACGACGGGTGCCACTAGTGGAGCAGGAACTGCTTACCCTTCTGGAGCACATGAGTTTACCCCCGGTTTTTATTGGGGTTCGTGTTACTCGATCTTTAGTTTTATATGTATGTTTTATAGATCGTTGTTTGTCCTTTTGTACTTTTTCTTTCGGCCATTGTGTTGTCTGCTCTTCTTCGATATGCGGATTCCGATTACCTCCCTTTGGTATCTTCAAACTCTTCATATGGTCCTACATTTCGTGTAGTACTTTGTCAAATTTGCGTTTTGACATGCCAGTAGCGTCAAGTTGAATAAAATTACCGTTGCCAGTATTTTGGGCTTAAAATTTACCGTGAATGGTTTTATATGAGATCCCATGGCCTTCTTCGTATAGCTGAAGTACTGTTCAGGTGACGTTAAACACCAATCAATCAATCCTAGGAAAATAATAAAATATCAAAATCCAACAGAAAAACCGTAGGAACAGGGACAAAATCGATACCCCTAACACACACACATACATTACCTCTCACTCTCCTGGCTTGGTACAGGCACTTTGAAATAAAGAGTGGCGGGGTTAAACGAGTTCTATGGGTTCAAACCTTTTAACGGGAAATGTCGTAAAATATAATTTTAATATATATTATTTAATATACCATTCAGTTAAATATTTACCTAGCAACATAATTTATTGTAAGAACTTGAAGATTAGTAAATTTTAAAATCGATAATGTCAAAGGAAAATTATACTTGACAAATAAACAGAGAGGAATTTAAACAATCTTTATTTAATTTACATTTAAGTGAACAATAGATAAATCTTTTAAACATAAACAATCTTTGTTTAATATTTGTAATTATTTCTCGGAGGGAGATTTGGTTTTAAGATATATAGACTTTATTTAACAATAGAACGTCTATGAAACCTTTCTGGTTATAAACAAGTGTTTGTTCGACAATAGGGGTGAAAAAATGAGGGTGTTCCGAAGTACAAATGTATCAAATGACATTTTTATTATGTGAAATTTTTTTCTTCAAAAAAGTTAGGGTTGACAAGTGTAAAAAAAACCCACATTTTATTAGAATTATTGCTATTGACATTGAAATAAAGGAATAAATTGAAAATAAAAATGAATAGCACACTGCGGGACAGTTCTAAATGCTAAAATCCTTGAATTGTAGAAACAGACAGAATCGATACACATATAAATAACGGTTCCGTGGCGTTAGTCCGAAGGTCCATTAGTCCGAAGGTTCGTTAGTCCGAAGGTCCATTAATCCGAAGGTTCGTTAATCCGAAGGTCCATTAGTCCGAAGGTTCATTAGACCGAAGGTCCGTTTGTCCTAATGTCGGCCACCCATACGTTTGAACTCCGTTCAGAATAACGACTTACAAAGACTGCGGTATTCGCAGGAAATTGAAGACGCATGCTTTGAGTTTTGGTGGCTCCAAAAGGGAAACTCGTGTCCCCCCCCCCCCCCCCCCAAATAAATAACCCATTTATGGAATGATCAAGGTAAATTTACACCTACTGTTTATCCCCAAAAGACCCCATCTCTATATCTAACCAATGAAATGGCGATTTGACATGACGGTTAATTCCTGATGCAGCAACGAAAGAGGGGTTAATCAAGGGATACTGGTTTGTTAACTTAGGGGTAGAAAAGGGACATATATGTAAAATTATAATATAAACACATATTTGAAGTTAACTCCAAATGACTTTCCAAAATGCCTTGTGCAAACATGTATCTTGAAGTAGTGTTACTAGAAATTAAGGTATAAAACAACAAAGTACCGAAATAGCAGGAAATAATGATTTTTTTTCTAGTTTAACCCGTACATTTTTTCCTACATGTAATATGCATAAAACATTTGTTAGATGCTCTTTTATGATATTATATTATTTTTTGTTTCTGATGCGTGTATACCTAAGTACCAATCTTTGGAATTTCTACACTAACAAGACTGTTTATTCCTCTACAGTATACCACTTGGTTAAAATCTCTAAGGAGACCCCCATCTGGTAAAGGGTACTTGTATATTTCGAGCCATGGAACACGGTATTCTGGAATTACATAGATATATAATTTGGTACGCGTATGCTTAAGTTGTTGCGGTAGTTGATTGGAGTTTTCAATATTCCATAATAATTGGTATATATTTGAGGTTACACTCCGTATTTTGCTACCATCAGTTGTACATTAGAACGTCCGTTTAATGATTTTATGTATTCTCTTTTTAATGGAATGTACTTGTCCCTCACAAAACTTAATTTCAGATGTGCTTTTATGTTTTCTAATCCCTTTCTCAGAGATCGTCTCTTTTGTGTCATACCAAAAGGAACTCTTTCAGTATTTCGTAAAGAGTAAATGACAAGTCTAAGACTATTTTGAAGTGTTTGTTAAGCCAAAAAAAACCAGTTGTTAATTGGATCAACAATGGGTCTTAAAAATAATCTTTGACTAAATATCTTTTAAGTCTAAAGCATATTTGGTTAAGATCAGAGTTTTAGTGGAGGGTTTACTTCATTGGAATGATTTCCATATACAAAAAATGTATTTCAGAGACGACGCATTTTTTAGACTTAGCATGCTTGGATTCATAATTACAAAACAGGGGTTTGGTGCAATTTTTGGCGTGTTTTCTACAAAATGTTTTAAGTTTTACCTATATTTGCCGATTACACATTTTTTTCGCTAGCAAAAGCCGTGCGTATAGCCTACAACCCACCTGGATAGGCCACTGCTTAGTTAGGATGTGAATATGAGTATCTTGCTTCTCTTACTTAATTTGATAAAAGACTGAAGATTAAATAAATTCAACACTGTTCGATACCTACCCTTTGGTCGAAAAACAAGACTAACGGACCTTAAAAAGTTCGCACTAACGGACCTTCGGACTAATGAACCTTCGGACTAACGGACCTTCGGACTAATGAACCTTCGGACTAAAGGACCTTCGGACTTATGAACCTTCGGAGTAATGGACCTTCGGACTATCGAGCGGTCACCCTAAATAACCATTCACTTTCTTGTCTTAATACGGAAATTTCAATCAAAGTGACGGGGTTAAGCTAGTTCTATGGGCCAAGCATGCCCTCTTAATTAAATGAATGTATCTGTATCATCAGTATAGATTATATTTGTTCTCTACTCTACTCGGATTGTGATACAGTGTTTATCCATTTACACAATGATAGAATAAAAAAAAACTAACAGTTTTTATGTTTAGAGGGAGGCGTTTCGAGGCGTCAACTTGTTTCTAGGAAGTATATGTCATATCGTACTAAGTTTAGTTTTTTAGTCTAATATTATTTTATTGCAAATAAAACAGCAGTGGGATTGAACAAAAAGTTATCACAACTTATGGACTGTCCTCTCCCTACAAATAATACACATATAATAATGTCAACAAAAATAGCACATACACAAATATAAATAATATTTAACACAATATAGTGAGACATGGGAAATAAATTGATGTTGCTGTAGACCAGATGACCGACCACTGATTAGAATCTTTTTGTTTGTCTAATATATTCTCGAACTTTATTGAAGATATTAGAATTTTCGTTTATATTAATTTCATCGTTTCCAAAGAGTAATGTTTCTATATTTTTGTTGGGACTAAGTACGACACGCCACATTCGTACACACGTAGGCAAAACAAGGCGGGGTGGGGGTTCGAACGAAGCACATTTTGAAAACCAAGATTAATAAGTCGATATTTTGGTTGCAAAACGACTGTTGAAATCGGGATTACGTGAACTATGACTGTTATTTAACAATCCGAATTTTTAGTCTATCGACTCCCATCTCTTTTGAACAATTCTAGCGAATCAGAGGATTATTTCCCCCGCCCCAATCTAAACATCCATACTTTCCACTAGCATTCAAAGACTTGTCCACCCTCCTTTGTTTTTATATATTTTTCAAATATTGTTGAAATTGTTTTCGTACTGAATAGGTCTACAGCTTAGTTTAAACATATTTTATTTGCATAAAAGTTGCAAATGGGATTGGACACAAGTTATGACAACATTAGTGAAGTCCTTTCCCTTTTACAAAGATATAAACAAAAAATAATTGTGCATAACGGCGATAATTATACAAATAAATTTTACAACATGATATATTTAGACGTTAATAATAAAGTAAATATAAAGAAAAATAAGGTGAAATAAAATATTCAAAACATAGGGATAGAAAGAAGGATAGGAAGAAGAAGAAAGGTTTTAAACAAACAAAAACAACAAAAAACAGCTGATTGATATACTGCTCAATGGACGTCAAGCTTTGATTTCTGTAAATATGTAGGTATTATTTACACACCAGCTGTACGTGTATACAACTGGGGTTTTAAACAAGGGATCAATTCCTAATGATAGTCATGACAAGTTAGAGGAACATTTAAATATACAATCGTGATATAGAGATAACACATATCAGATTGTTTGTGTGTATGTCCATATCCGTTACAATGTTATGAATGATTAAAACAACTATTTGTTATATATACGATTTAGATAATATTTCTCTATTAGCGGTATAACTGAAATATTGTTCAAAGTGGCGTTAAACACCATAACCCTAACCCCCTCTATCAGCACACATCATTAGAAACTATGTTTGTACAAGTAAACACGGTAAAAACATTTTTACTTTTTAAAAGCAAAAGAACACAGCTTACTAAAATTTATAGCATGTTGACAGTCACGTATTTTAAATGTCAGTTCAAAATTTGATATGAAAAGAAAATTTAAACATGTAAACAGTAATGGACAACAATTTCAACAATATCAACAAAACGAACAATTATAAATTACCTCTCACCCCAAATCATTGAATATAAAAGATATATAAAAGATCACGTCAAAAATTTAAACAGTGATGGTCAACAATTTCACCAATATCAACAAAACGAATAATCACCTCTCACCTCATTGCATTGAACATTGAACATAAAAAAGAACAACTCATATGGCGTTGAAAAATCTAGGTTCTGGCTTGGGACAATGAAACGCAAAGAATTTGGCAGGTTAAACCAGTAACTGGAATCCCAACCATTTCTCTCTTAATAATTGGATCTCCAAAGGCAAATAAAAAACCAACAACAATATTTACACATTTTATATACAATGTACATGTATAGAATAATGTAATTCCAAATGTTTGACCTTAAATATACCAGAAATATTGTTGAAAGTGGCGTTAAGCACCAGGAACATCAGGTCTCTCACGAAGACCATTAATGTCTTGATGTTAATGACTGTTTGATACTCAATCTACAAGAAGTAATATCTGTAATTTGTATCCTTAGAGTACATAAGTACGGTCAAATCTGCCTTAAAGGGCGCATCTATATAACAAATCACTCTCTTTGAAGGACAGTCTCATTTTTCCCATTAATAAATAGTGCATATAATTTTAACCTACATGTATTATATATGAAGGGCAACTGCTCATAAAGGGCACATCTGAGATTCCATTGAGTGCACTTTATATACAGGTTTGTATATATAATGTGATATGAAAAAGAAATTCTACATTCTTAACTAGTAGCCACTTAACTATGAGTATTCACTAACTGCTGTCCATATGTATGCTTCTACTTGCATTTTATAGTGCTAGGCAACACAGCTGATTGGTTCGTGTTTTGTTTATGATATGATCGGCCATCACTTTTTTTTTTTTTTTATTAAAGGGAATATTAAAATTTTGACAGCGTTATAGAAGTAATGAAAATGTAATGGATTAAAAAATTATATTGACTTAAATAGGTTTCAATTTGGATTTTAATTTTCTTATATTCATAAAAGTAACATTACACTTTA
Organism: Bathymodiolus brooksi; assembly: GCA_963680875.1. Taxonomy (NCBI): domain Eukaryota; kingdom Metazoa; phylum Mollusca; class Bivalvia; order Mytilida; family Modiolidae; genus Bathymodiolus; species Bathymodiolus brooksi. Next base: position 96,344,204 of record OY804583.1, read on the forward strand.
AATTTGAATTATATAGTTTTTAAATAAAATATTTTCATTTCCTTAAATGTTCATTTCATTTCTATCACTATAAACTATGCATCCTTTCGAACCGTGGTATCATTTATACACATTTAAATAGCTACTCAGCTGATGCGTAAATTTGTCGCCAAACCCCCGAAACGTTTTGACATCACGCAGGACTAATTATGCATGTAAATACCCCATACATTATTTACACCTATACCTTAATCTTTTATTCATTTTATGGAAATCATTTTCGATTTCTGTAATGCCATTGATCGGCTGAATGTAATATATCATGCATGTAATGTCTTCTGTTATAAATTACCATTCGTGAGAAAATTGCAACTAATGTTATAAAGTACAATTTTCATCCATCTATCACGTACATCCATTAAAAACCTTATATCTGCTAAATTTCTCGAACTGCGTATTAATCGCATCGGTGGTGGAAAGGTTAGCGTGCTCACCTTGAGTGCCGTAGATCATTGGTTGGGGCCCCGGTTGTGTCATACCAAAGACTTTAAAATGGCATTTGCTTCTTCTCCTTGCTAAGCACGCAGCTTAAAGGAATACGAGCAAAGACTGATTGGCTTGGACTCAGAATAACATGTCCGAGTGGAGCGACATGTTCTCCCGAGGACTGCTGTTTCAGTGACCTAGCACTAAAACATCCAATTAAGCGTGTTGGTCTAGAACAAAGCGGACACCATTATCATTTCATTGAATGTAGCTTGTTCTAGACATGATATAGTTGGAAAAATGGCTAAGTTGGTGTTAAGCATCAAACACTCACTCACTACAACTGCTAATGTTTGCTATCGTTACGGTAAGAGATGTTGTCCTGTTATTAGACTCTTATTTCAAGTCTATCAGAAATCCCATGTTATAGAGCTGGACCAACCGGAAACGGAAGTCGTATCATATATTTAACACTGTGGATTTTTGACTCACGGCCTGTAAATGCTTTGGTGTAATGAACACTAACACGGAGGTGTACGATGCACTATAGATACAGCAAGAGTACACGTGGGATTTCCTTATGCAGCGTAGATCCTACTATTTGGACAGGAATTATGAAATGCTGGATAAATAATTATAATATTAATGTTCTCTTTGAAAAAAAAAGTTATATACAAAAATGTACATCTGAAAGAATTGCTGAATTAAGAACTTACAAACAGTGAATGCATTTTGAGGACGCATTAATTTGCGTTATAGAAAAATTGTATGCAATGTTGAATAAACTACATTTATTTGTACAAGAGGTGTATTTTATATGGAGACATCAATTGCTATCCGTTAATTACAACATTGACAATGACCAACCCATATCATAACACAGCTACCATCATGATCACTAGTAACTATTTTTCTTGTTGAGCACATTATTTTTTTCAGAACTCGTTGTACATGTATATAAATATTTATCTTATCCCATTAAAAAATTAAAGAAATGTTATGTGAGATTATTTGGAATATTCTGAATTCTATATTTTATCGTGTTGTTCGTTTGCCGAAATTTTTCAAGAGGATGACTTCCGGTATTTCAAATTTCAAAAACGATACATACTATCTCTCTCTACCTGGGTTGCCCATATAAAAAAGCGTAGACAACTCGTACCATATGATAATATTCGCTTGAATTAAATCGGATTATCGAAAATATATAAAATTATGATAATCTGTATTATCTCTTTTTAATTATTATTACGCGTGACGTATACGTAGGACATCAATAAAGCAATATTTTTTTTATTAGGTCAGCAGTCGAGTTTAGGTTTGTTCTAAATTACTAAAGTCATATTCCATTCTCTGTCTGCATTGATTGGTTCCTTATATGACCGGGTCGTAACCAATCAGGTTTATATTTTGATTTTAGCACGTAAGATTATTGACGTCTAAACTACGAATATTTACAGAGAATATAATTATTGAGAGATATCGATTTTTCAATCAGATCTTGGAACTTTTCTGACAGTGTGATATATTCTGTTTTTCATTTTATTAGACTAATATACTCAAACAATCATATGATTATTTTTCAGGCAGATGTAAATGTGCCTAGCGCTCAGGAGGAGAAAGGCGTAAAGGCGTATGCAGAACATGACGAACAGAAGGACAAACCCGTTGATCCAGAGAAAGACGAACAGAAGGAGAAACATGATGACGCCGACAGTGATACAGGTACAATTAAACAGTAGTAAAAAAAAAAGCAATTGTCATTTGTATTTAAGAAATATATATTTATCTTGTCTTTACCACCACCGTAAAATAAGGCAAAAAACAGACTCCCTCAAAAATAAGGTAAAAAACTGACTCCCTCAAAAATATTTATGGAAAATTCATTGAGTATATAATAAAGTCTGTTATCCATTAAGAGTATGAAATACATGGCCCACAATGGAAAAAAAACCACACCCAAAGTTTCGTATGGTTCAATATGAGAAAACACCCCAAGTTTCGCATGGTTCTCAATGAAAAAAAACCGCACCCCAGGTTACATGTAATTTGGAAATACTAACTAAGCTGGAGTCTGTGTTAACTGTTAATGTTAAAGTCATTTAAAATGTATTGTATAAAAAGGTATATGTATTTAAAAATCTAGTGTTTTCCCTTCATAGCGAATTACCGAAGTAAAACTAATTTGTACTATAAATAGACACGACTATTTATGTAATAGAAAAGATATGATCAAATGTTCTATTTCCCATTGGGTTATTAACTAAATTATTTTTCATGCGAAATTAAAACCGGATCTTGTGACCGGAACCGTTCCGAGAGTAATCACGACAGCTATTAACTTTAATTTGACTTTTTTTTTTTTTTTTTTTTTTTTTTTTTTGCCAATTTTACTATTAATCAAATCAAGCCCCCATGTTTGCAGTTTAACTAATTTAACCATACTAGCAGGTGTTTTCTTAATTTACTCAATCTCAACCGAGTTTTCTTCACAGTTAAATGAATACTAACAATTTTACAGTTATGAAAAATTAACAACTTTTTACCACAAGAATACGGAGTGTCTCACTCGTTCATTGATATATTTTATTTCAAGATACACAGGGGCCATTTGTTTGTATGAAAACCGGTTAATGCCACAATCATATTATGTAGTGACTTGTTCAGAGATCTATTTTGAAATTACAATAGATTCTTCTATTTACGATTTTCCTATTTCGTACGTACGTGCATATCACCAATAAAGCTGTGAGTTCGAACCCTCTTCATGTCGAGGTGTACTCGATACAACATTATGTGATAAAGTTTGTCAGTGACTTGCGGCAGGTCTGTGGTTTTCTCCGGTTTCCTCCACCAATAAAACTGACCGCCACGATGTATAACTGAAATATTGTTGAAAGTGGCGTTAAACACCATAAACCTAAACCGTATATACGACAGAAGATCTCATAATTTCGACAGAGAATCTAAAAATAACCAGTTGTGATATATAAATTACAACAAACAGTTGACAAGGTCAATAACGTTGCTATATTATATAAGGTTTGGGACAATAAAACTAGTTCAACTCTGCCACTTTTTATTGCATTGTCTGTAGAAAGCCAGGAAAGTGAGCGATCATGCAAATGTGTGTTAGAGGTATCGATTTTACCTCTTTCCACGATTTTTAGATGGATTTTAGAACTGTTCCTATTTTCATTTTATTATATATATATAGCCTACAATATAAGCTTATGCATTATTTGGTCTGTAGATACTGATTGATACACGATATCTATTTAGAATTTTCTTTGAAAAAAAGAGTATACATTGTATTTATACACTTAAAGATTTGTTCTGGCACTCTGCAGCACAGACTTTACTCACATAATCCAGTCGGAAGTCAAGCCTACTACGCCACCTGGTGGCATTTATGTTCATTTTCATGACATCGAGTTCCACTAGTGCAAAGTTTGTTATATTCAACATATGAAAATGCTACGCTGGCCAGTATATGCATAGGGCATATTATATATGTGCACGACACAATATACATGTAATTCTATAAAAGTTGACTTACTGTAGTAGTTTAGTCTTTAATTAGCTTTCACGTATGCACATGTATGTAAAATAACGCAATTTACAGGTTTAATAAAGTCTTCATAAAATAGCAATTTCATTGTGTTTCTGGAAATGTCTGTTTAGTTAGAAGAAACATATTTTATTTGCTAGTTTACATAACATGTGTTTGTCTTTAGCCAATAAGAATGCGACTGCCGATGACGTAAATACAAATTTAAATAATCGACCAGATCATCAGTCACTCGATAAGGACGCAGAAGACGAAAAGCACGAGGAAACACAGAAGGAAGAAATTACTGTCAGCAAAGGAAACGAACAAATTGAAAATAAAACTCTGTTGAAAACAGAAGAAGAATCTGACAATGAAAATACTGAACAATTTAATACTTATCAAAGTAACACTGATAATGACCTGTTTGTGATGAAATCAGATGACGTCACAAATACGCAGGACAAAAACGAGGAAAAAATTATATCAGATGATGTCAAAAATACGCAGGACAAAAACAAGGAAAAAAATAGATCAGATGACGTCACAAAAACACAGGATAAAAACGAGGGAACGATTAGATCAGATGACGTCACAAATACGCAGGTAAAAAACGAGGGAAATGATGTTACCAATATTAAAAACACAGTTACTGATGTATCTGATAGAAAGGACGCAACAGACAATGATAAATTTGATGTCGAAAATAAAGAACCGATGTCGAGTGCGAAAGTCGATGATTCAGATACTTCCGATCTAAAACATAATTCAGAATTGACGAAAGATGGCGAAACCAAATCAACCGAACGACGAAATTCTGACCACGATGACGGCAATAGAAAATTGATCAAATCCGAGAGTGATGAAAAAGACAGTTTGAATGATAAAACTGTAACGTTTAAACCTGACAATAATGACACAGGTGAAACTGTCGACCAAAAACCTGCAGAGCAAGATGAAGGTCCGTCCCAATCGACATCATTTGATGACCCACCCTCTATTGTCGACCACACCGTGGAAAATCCAAAGCGTATCGATGAAAAACGTGTAGAGGAAAATGAAGGTTCGTCCCAATCGACAGCATTTGATGATGACCCACCTCCTATTCAAACGGAAGTACCTTCTCCATCAGAAAGGGATACAAAAATGGCACAATCATCGGAATCAACAGATGCCCATTCAAGGAATAAACAGGAAAATGTTTTAAAATGGGAAACCCCGTCTGATGACGAACATGAAGTAGGCTCAAGGGACAAAAATGTCGCAGAAGAAGATAAGAATACTGAAACTCGCAAAGATATTTCAGATAAACATGGCGTCGATCACAAAGATGAAAAAGACATTGATGAAGTTAAAAGTGATACAAAAAGTGAGGATTCTATTAAAATTTACGAGGATCATGAAAATGTTTCCGATGATGAGAATGAAGAGGAAAGAATGAAAGAGAAAGATGATGAAGATCAGAAACCTTCAGCGAGGAGCGAAGATACAAAACATGTCGTTATTGCACCGGAAGTAAAAATAACACCAACAAAAGAAAAACAAAAGGCTAGTACAAGCAATAAAGGTTGCCAGTCTAAAAGTCCCCACCTACAATACAAACAAAATAAAGAAAGTCCACGTCAGCAGAATAACAGACGAACACCGGAAGACCGGAAGTTCCGGAGACCTATTCATAGTGCACCGGTCACGTCAAAAAGTGGAGGCATGACCCGACCTAAGACATCAGATGGACGACGATGTATAAGCAGAGGTGAATAAAACCCGTAGACACTGCGACCCGACACCTGCATGTTTCCTATATAATAGAAAACTGCGAACTAGCATGATAACGCCGGACTCATCTATCTTATCTTATCTTAAGTAAATACATCTATTTTGCATGGAAAATAGTCGCATTTAGATGCGAGGAGTAAATATTCTGGACTTATCGTCTTTTATTTGTATTTATTAGTGTGTAAAATGTTGTTCACTCCTCTTTGTTTGGTCATATATCACACTTGTAAAGCGAATACATCAATTCATATATAATTCTTTCTATTTGCCGGTTATCTGACTAAAATCATTGCTTTTTCTCTTTTTTTGTCGTGGAATACAATTTTCATCAGCTTGTAGCAATTCTTGCACTATAAATATTTTTGTACAACACCTATTTCAAATTTTATACGACACCTATTTCAAATTTTGCATGACGCCTATTTCAAATTTTGCATGACGCTTATTTCTAATTTTGTACGACACCTATTTCAAATTTTGCATGATACCTATTTCAAATTTTGCATGACGCCTATTTCAAATTTTATGCGACACTTATTTCAAATAATATTTATGGTTTTAATATTTGTGTAGATCATCCATTGCTGCTTTAAAAAGAGGAAATAAGTTCGAAAGACTTACATATAAGCAAAGACTTCTTTTCACAGCACTGGTATAGAGGCATTATAATCAGAAAACACAGATTTTTGCTACAATCCCCGAAAATACGTATTCCACGAAATCAACTTTTATTTATTTAAAAGTCACTGGCACATCACACTACATCATTACTAACACGTGCACATTAACATATATTATTTATTTATTTATTTATTTTGTTAACAACATTAATATTTGAACTATAGTTGATATTATTTAAGATAAAGCATAAATACATCACGCCTTGTAAAATTTCAATTTCATTTAGCATGAAATATATACTAACAGTCTATTGCCAAATTATCAATTTTGCGAAATATTATTTAAGTGGGAAAAAAATATGAGGAAAACAATTAAATATGGTTATACCAGATATTGCATTTTGGAATAGAATTATGGACTTGTTTCTCTTCATTATTTGAAATTGAACAGGAGTGAAAAAGCAAACGAAACAGAAGAAACAGGAAGAAAGCGCAGAAGAAGGTAGGAGAGCATGCGTAGTGACATGCTGTCTAGATATGTCGTAGTCTCTAAACCAAAGTGAAGTAAAATGGCGCTCTCTAACTTAGAATTAACTCCTTGCACTTTTATCTTCTACTAACTGCACATTTTGTTTTGTAATATTCTTTCTTCACTAATAGTTAATATCAATGTTTTTTTTCTCTATAATTCCATATTTTTTTCACTCAAATCCGTGATTCATAATTTGTTGAAGAAAACTATAGCCGTCGGACATAGACAAATTTCGTCCTTTTTAATTGTTAATTGCAATTTATTGTTACATATCTTAGAATTTTCGTTGCTTTGTACTTTATTTTATTATTTATAAATGTGCAAACCTGCTTTACACAATTCGTGACGTCACTTTACACAAATTGCAGCGTCGATTTATACAAATTGCTGCGACAATTTATATGAATTGTAGCGTCGATTTATGCGAATTGCAAGTCGGATTTATACACAAAGTTGTACATCATGGAGGTAATGTCTGTTTGTGAAATAAAGAAAAAAAACGTCTGGCCATTCTACGGTGCATTTTGTGAATTTAGGGTATATTAATTGCATAGACGTAGAACGCATGATGCAGGATCTGATTGTGATCGTTGTTTAGTCAAAACCTTTTTTTTTTAATTTAGAATTAGTCTGTGTAAAAACATATTCGGCACTTTAATTTAATCCTCTCCTGTTTCCATTCTTTTGCCTAATTTCATATATTTTGTATTACTGGTTTGCTATTCAGATGGAATGAATCATAAATTAATATCTAGCTTTCCAAAAATAAACTTTGTAGCTTCGAATAAGAATATTAGTGTAAATAATGTTCATTATCGTAAGCATGTACCTAATTTTCATTATCGCAAGCATGTCTCAGTTTATCTCAAATTGGACGTGCTTCCGGTAATGACATTATTTACGACATACAACAACTTGTATAATTGGAGTGAATAACATTTTCCTAATAACTGCATGTTTGGAACACAATGATTTGTGTTATGATGATTACAACGATTGACTAAGAAAGGTGCAGATGTTGGGTTGCAGAAAATTAAATAGATCATGTGATACAAGTCACGTGAACATATCTTCCATCGTGTAATACAAGTCACGTGAATATATATTCCATCATATGATCAATATTCAATATTCTTTCATGCCGAATATGTTTTCACACCATTATGATAGCATTGTCGCACCTGAACAATTTTTTTTTAGCTGAACTTCATCGTTGGTAAACCACAGATGATCACGATTCGATTACACTCACCAACTGTGGTCAACTGGCAGAGAAATCCTCGTGTCGTTGATAAAAAGCCTATTTATAGTAATCAAGCAAAATCATCGTTTGATATAGTTATTCTCCTTCTTTGAGGTGAAAAGGCTATACAGAAAAACAATAATTTGTAAGGAATGCCTTTCTTCAATTAGATGTATTTAAAAGCTGTGATTTGATTTGCTATAATGACAGTTGTCGGCAATTATCAAACTGTTTAAAGACGATCAAATGATTATGAGAATATTTCTGCCAATTGACCCACGTGTGATGAGTGGAGAGTAATCAAGGCATGGTCAGTTGTGGATTAAGGCGATGTCTGAACTTGAAAACTTTCTTTTTTGTTCTCCGTTTGGTATTTAGTTATACCGAACAATCTGAATTTGAAACTTTTGAATCTCTTAAAATATACTTCAGAATTAATTCATTATTTTCGTTTGGATTTAAAGACGGGGTAAATAATAAATGAGATATGATAGTAACTTCTCTTTACCATTGTTCCCTATACTAGTAACGTAAGTTTTCTTTACCATTGTTCCCTATACTAGTAACGTAAGTTTTCTTTACCATTGTTCCCTATACTAGTAACGTAAGTTTTCTTTACCATTGTTCCCTATACTAGTAACGTAAGTTTTCTTTACCATTGTTCCCTATACTAGTAACGTAAGTTTTCTTAACATAATAATGTAGAAAATACAACATAGCATCCAATCGTCAAAAATATAACATGCATTTATTAAGGTTTTTTTCAAATTACTTTTGGCCGATGTTACAATTAAACGTATAAAAGCCTCCACTCTTAAAGTTAAATGGTCGCTCCCTAATGTCCTAAATGGATAATTCATGTTTAGTCATTCAATATAGGAACAAAACACATACTTTCATTTTTGAATACTCTATTAACCGCTATGAATGGATGTGTTGTGTGAAGTGTTGAGTTAAGCTTTTTTAGTTTGACGTTTTAACTAATCTTCTGATCAATGACACAGTGTCATGTGTGTACTTTACTGTTCATAATTGAAGTAAAACTAGTTTTATAATGATGCAAATCCATAATACTGGTTAACTTATTATACTAAAACAGTATAAACTGGCAGTTAAAATGCAATGTGTAAACACCGTAACCAATGGTGACCGGAAAACATATCCCTATTATTGACTGGCTGTAGTTTATATCGAAATAAACACTCTGTGAACTGCATATGTGTAAGCAAACTATATATTCCAACCCAATAATTTACCTTTAGAACTTACAAGGTAATTCTTCTCAGCCTTAAATACTTTTACATTGCTATAGAGACAAGCAGTATAGGTATATACATACAACATATATACAGTTAACCTTGTTATGAAGAAGTCGACGGGTACTACTATTCTAGGTTTTTGTCAAATATTCTAGTTCGAATTAGTGGCTTATTCGTCCTCGAATTAGTCGAATATTTTATATCGAGTAAGTCAATTATTCTAACTCTAAATAGTCGATTTTTTTAAATCTCGAATAGGGCGAATATTCCAGCTCGCATTAGTCGAATATTCGAGCCAGAATTAGATATTCAACATTGAAATAATCGAATATTCTTGCTCGAATATTCGAAATCGAATTAGTCAAATATTCTAACTCGAATTAGCCGAATATTTTAGCTCGAATTAGTCGATATTCGAGCTATCATAAAAATTTAGCGAACAATTACTATGAAGTGACATATTCTTGCTTCGAATTATCCAAAGAAAATAACCCCGAATTTCCTGAGTGTCGACTGTATGTGGTGCATGTTGTCGAATCTTACAGTTTTAACTCCTTGTTATCAATAAACAGAGTTAGTTGTTTTCTGAGAATATTTATGCCGCACAAATAATAATGGATTACACATATATTTTTGTTATGGTGGTATTATCTAGAAAATATAACTTATTATCTTTTATTTTTATTTGATAATCTTAGCATCTGCAGCAGGAAAACAGAAGAAAGAATACAAAACTGAAGAATTAAAAAGATTACAGGAAATTTTGAAGAAAGAGAAATCCCACATTCGGAAACCTAAACAGTAAATAGATTTATTATAGATACACGTTAGAGAATTACCAAAGAGGCAATCAAAAAATGGACAATCCAGAGAAACTGGCAACATAGGTTACACAAGACTAAGAAAAATAAAACAAAAATCACAACACAAACAAACACAAACTAATCTCTGACGTAGATGTTATACCTACTTTGCCTTTCCACATAGTTTATCCTATAGATGGTGTAATGGTTATCATGGCATGATGCTCACATTGAGCCCCTGGAGAATCAGACCAAGTAATGGTTATCATGGCATGATGCTCACATTGAGCCCCTGGAGAATCAGACCAAAGACTATAACATAGGTATTTACTGCTTCTGTGGTAAGCACGAAGTATCAAGGAGTAGGAGGGGAACATGTTTGGTTCGGAATTAGGATAATGTGTCGGCGTGAAGCGACAGGCCTCCCATTGACTGCTGTTTCAGTATGCCAGCGTTATATAAATCCAACTGAACGTGTTGGTCTTGTACAATGTGGTCATCATCATCTCATAGAAATGTCATTTTTATTCTCGCCATGAAATACATTTAGTTGAGAAATTGTTTACTTGGCATTAAACAAATACAGTGACCAAGGTTTTAGCGAATGTTACTACTATGCTTTCTGAATCTTCATCTGAAACATGTACGTTATATGTTCAATCGTTAGCTTTAGAACATTGGAAAGTCAAATAATTTAATAGTTCTATGCATTTTTCAATTTTAAAAGTTTCGACCGGAAGTTATTCTATTCATTCCTAACAAGCGGTGAACGTGAGCGGTCATGAATTTGTGTGTTAGGAGTATTGATTTTTACTCTTCCTACGTTTGTGCTATTAGTTTTTGGAATTGTTCAGACAGTGTGTTTTTTTTTGTTTCATTTTTAGCTCGACTTTTCGAAGAAAAAAAGTCGAGCTATTGTCGTCACTCCGGCGTCAGCGTCAGTGTCAGCGTCTGGGTCGGTTAAGTTTTTTGTCAGAGTCCATTTCTCAAAAACTATCAAAGGTATCCATTTGAAACTTGGAATACTTGTTCACCATCAAAAGAGGAACCAATTACAACAAGACAGATGACCCTGTGATTTGTATATCCAGAGTTATCTGCCCTTGTTTCGACATAGTACATAGCAATTAGGGATATTTTTTTAGTATAATTAAAATTTCTCAATAACTATCAAAGCTATTAACTTGAAACTCAATACACTTGTAGAAAGTGTTGACCCCAATCTGTTGACAACAGAAGACAACTCCATCCAACATTTTATTTGAGTTATTCCCCCTTTTTGACTTAGAATTTCTTCAAAAAATACAATTACTCAATAATTATGATAGGCATTGGAATGAAACTCAACATACCTGTTCACTATCAAATGGGGAACCCATTACAACAAGGCAGGTTACCCTGTGATTTGCATATCCAGAGTTATCTTCCCTTGTTTCGGCATAGTACATAGAAATTTGGGATATTGTTTTAGTATAATTAAAATTTCTCAAGAACTATCAAAGCTATTAACTTGAAACTCAATACACTTGTAGAAAGTGTTGACCCTGTTCTGTTGACAAGAGAAGACAACTCTATCCAGCATTTTATTTGAGTTATTTCCCTTTTTTTACTTGCTTTTATTTTTCTAAAAATACAATTTTCTCAATATAAACTATGATAGGCATTAAAATGAAACCCAACATACCTGTTCACTATCAAAAGGGGGAACACATTACAGAAAGGGTAACCCCCCACTCCCAACATACAACCCCCTCCCGCTGCCTCCCCCCAATTTATTTAATTTTTTTTATTTTATATTTTTATTTCATATGCACTAAAATAGTGTTACAAGAAAAGATTATACCCTCTGATTATATTTACCAATCTTGCAAACATATTTGCTTATATGACCATCCGGGATAGTTCAGGGGCGGATCCAGGATTTCAAGTTAGGGGGGGGGGGTGCACTTAAAAAAATTGCGCCGAGTGGAGGGAGGCGCGAACATTTTTGGAGTATTTCGTGTGAAAAATCACGATTTTACGCCAAACAAAATCATTTTTTTTTCAATTTTAGGGGGGGCGCGCGCCGGGTGCCCCCCTAGATCCGCCCCTGTAGTTAGAAGTATGTATAACTTTGTAAATTGCTTGCAGTTTAATATCAGATACGAAACAGTCGAGCGTCCAGCACCCGTGGGCGGTGCTCTTGTTTATATCAATACTGATGTATGAAAACTCTTTTTCGCTGAATTGCGTCGCATTTGTTTATTTAGATAAAACACGTGTGTATATTTATTTTGTAGGCGTGCACATTTTCCGTTTGTATGGACCAGCTTAGAACCCTATTACAACACACATACGGCAGCATTTTTGATAGACTTGGTAAGCATGAAGTTTTTTTTTTATGAGAATATATTCATGATTAAAAATTGAATCGCTTTATGCTGAAATAAAAGCTATCACACTGTACATTAATATATTTATTAACAAGTTTGTTACGATTTATATATTGTATATATCATATCAGTCAAAGTAGAATCCCCTTTTTACCTAATTTAATTTGAATAGCTTAAATAGTATAATATAATAGGGGCCGTGGTGGCCATTCTCGCATGGTAGTTGGATTTTCAACTACCTGTGCAATTAGTGCCTATCACCACTAACGTTATGAGTTCGATCCTCATTCATGTCAAGGTGTACTCGATACAACATTATGTGATAAAGTTTGTCAGTGACTTGCGACAGGTCGGTGGTTTTCTCCGGGTATTCGGGTTTCCTCCACCAATAAAACTGACCGCCACGATATAACTGAAATATTGTTGAAAGTGGCGTTAAGCACCATAAAACCAAACCAAACCATATTTAAATGTTTATATATTACTATCTGAAAATAGCAAGAACAAGACGAAGAAGATCCGAAAACATCAGAACCAACAATATCCCCGAGAGAGCAAAAAAGGCCGATTCGATTTGTAGGATGGAATTTACTGGTGGTTGAACATATTTGGGGAAGGATATTATGCACTGGTTTACATTATGGGACTTGAAGGGAAATTAAATACTACATTTTTAACATAGATATTTGGTTCAGTAAGCACAATATTAGTGGCATTTATTTGGTGTAAATGTATGACTATTAGTGAAAGATAGCACAGTTAGCGCAATGCGCATGACTTAGTAACACTTCCGCTTGGACATAGATGATGACAATATATTTGATTGGTCAACGGTAGCACTTCCGTATGGACTTAGATGTTGTAAACATATTTGATTGGTCAACGGTAGCACTCCCGCTTGGATTTGGATGTTATGGTTAGGGTTATTTATGCACTAGTTATTAAAGGCCTACAGTCGCTCAGATTGATTTTTTTTGTTTATATTAAAAGTTGCCAATATTCGATGTTTTATACTAATAAAATGTTCTGAACAAGAAGTCAGGTTTAAAAAATAGGTTATAATGTCGTAATTAGTGAAAAGAATTCGAATGTTTGTTGGTGAAATCGCCATTAACACTCCTAATTAAAAGTCGGCTGTCTTTTCCGAAGTTTACCGGACATTGATAACTGCTATAAATAACCAGAAAGCATGTTGCAGGTAAATATTGGTTAAAATTAATATAATTTAAGAATTATATCTATGAAATTGGATCCCGGGGTAATCAGTTAATATTATATAATGGTATTTAGTAAGAATGATACTTAAAATCGGAAATACGTGATGAAATCAATAAAAACAAACCCAAACTCTGCAAAGGTGCCCGATAAAGGGAAAATTGTAAACAAATTGTATTGCATATTGAATTATTGACAAAACATGTGTTGTCTTGATTATATTGTTTTAGAAAAAAACAGACATGACGATCATTATTTTAGTCTCTAATTTAAAAGAGATATCACCTAGCGTTTTCTCCTGAAAAAAAGAATATATAAAAAACTACGATGCAATTCTACTGTCAAAATACGATTCGGCCGAAAAAACATACTAAATTATGCTTACGTGTTGAATAATGGAGTAGGTCAGTATAACATTTATTTTCTATTTTTAGACAAATCTTGCTGAATCCTCCTGTGTCGTTTTCGCGTAGAATCCGTCAATATTTTTATTTATAACATGTGCTTTTTTCAGCAAACAATTTCGCACATGCGCAAACGCGTTACCGAATGAAGTCACTGTGTAGGTCATTAATGGTCATATGATCATATTCATGAATATATGAATATCATGCTGGCAAACATTGAATTCTTTACTGATCGTAAGAAAATCAAACAGCGACATATTTCCTTCGTTCCAGGTTAAATACGTATGATATTATGAAAAATTTCAACTGCAATTAGTATAAACATCGAATATTGGCAACTTTCAATATAAAAAAAAAAAATCAATCTGAGCGACTGTATGCCTTTAATGTAGAAGTGCTTTTGTTTCTTTTGTTATCAATCCCCATATGGATTTCAGAGAGCATTGTCTTTTTGTTTGAACAATGTAATTAGAATAAGATGTTTCTTGTATTTGTTTATTATATTTTTTGGGCGATACATTAACATTAAATTATATTCAATTTGAGGTCATGTAAATGTTCGCATTTTCAACCTACCAATCAGCGACGAGCCTATTAAAGGTCAATTTATTTATCTGTCTTGCATACGATTGGACGCATGGCCAAAGATAAATGAAAGGTTATCTGAAACGACCAACACTTGATGTTCTTAGATGTTAATGTATTACAAAATATAATATAAATAATTAAATAAATTAAAAAAAAGCAAAAACACACTTTTAAAACAATCGTATCAATGTGCCAAAATATATAAAATATTGGCACATTGATACGATATATATGGGTTTCGGAGTTTTATGCATACAGTCAACTTTAATAAATAGACTTGTTCTAATTAGTCAGGCATTCGAGTCATATAAGAACATTTAGATTAGGATGTCTATGAACTGATCTTTATTTCGAGTTAAGCAAAAATGAAATAAACAAAAATGGAGCAAACATCTAATATTAATTAGATTGTAGTATAAGATGACGAGCTTCGACTGTACATGTACCTTCACATTATATGCTTGCACAAACTTGTGTTTTTTTTTCTGTATAATTTCAAGCACACATGACATATATGCATGAAACGTGTATAATCGTATTATCTCCCATATTATCTATTGCTTATTTTGTTGCTTCATAGTAATCTAATTTGTTTATAATGTGTCGGGTCGTATATTTTATGAAATGTGTTATATTTGCATTATGAGGTACATTTTACAATGATTTAATTACACCACGATAGCTTTTTCTTTTCGTTCATCTACACGTCCGTACTTTCTCAAGTGGGGAACTATCGGAATCCACTGTTACCAGTAGCAGATTGGGAATCTATACATGTATCGCAATCATATTTTAATCTTAATCGTGGTATATATGTGGCCTCATTGTCTATAGACAATAATTAGTATATACATACTTAGGAAGGGAGTGAAATGCAGGTTTGTCTTACAAACTCATCACCGGCCAAAGAGAGACAACTCGTGAATGCCTTTTGATATATTTTATTTTTAGCATGGTGAAGAGAGACCGGAAACCGTATCGAGATCCAGAACGATTCAAACTGTAAGAAATGAATGTGAAATGCACGTGTGTAAAATATGCGAAACCGTCAACCACTTTCATATCCCATTCTGCTTTCCATAAGATTTCATTTTGAATGAAAATATGTGGATCTTAGATTCGGATTTGGAAATATTTGTAACATGCATGCATAACTATTTCAGAAATCAAACCCTTATTTGAATTTCATAATATTGTGTTGTTTATATAATAATCTTTTGAAATTGAGCATGCAGGTTTTCTTCTGAAATAATATTTCTGTATTCTTTTGAAAAAAACACGTGCACCCGAAATTCTCACAAGCTATCTAGGCTACTGCACTTTATTTCTTTGTCTTCTGTTTTCATAATTGATATCTGGAAATATAGCAAAACTATACAAAATTACCTCTCAGATAAGAGAGGTTACCCTTGCAAAATTACCTCCTTCAAAATAAGAGACTTCGCGCACGGTATTGGGGATACTGCGCTAATTCATTTTAAAATATCTATGAGACTTTTAATTTTTATTATATATCAAAAGCTTCAAAATTTTGCAAACATTAACAATCTTATGCTTAAATAGTTCAAAATTCAATAATTAAAACGAATTTTGGCATAATATTAAGGAAAATTTGTTGAAAATCGCTATAGACGCGTAACTAAATTGTTACACATAAACTGAGTAAAATTGCCTAACAAAAAAAAAAAAACGAATTGCACAAAATTTCCTCTTGTTTCGCAAGCAACGAGGGAAAAGTCCGCCAATTACTTATACGCGTGGGATTATGACGTTACGCTTGTTTCCCATTCAAGATGGCCACCTTCCAGACGAGGTTTGAGATGTACAGAGCTCCAAATAATAAAAAGGTAATTACCCTCTACTTTTGAAAATGATGGGTATTTGCATATTTCCATTGCACTGTTGTACTCTCTACTTCAGAAAAGATTGCTTACATGTACACTTTTAAAATTATGTTTGACACAAGTGTTATTCAGTAAACGCAGGATGCAAGTGAAATGTATATCTGTTTAATTTGACACGATTGTGTCATGATATTTTGCTCTGTGTTTACTTTATATAACTGACACCACACCGTGACAAGCTATTTGCATAAGAACTACATTAAAATACAATAGAAGTATAGAAAAACATGTTCTTGCTCATTTTCAACAAACGTGTTCCCAAATTTACTTTCGTATTAGTTCTTACTTATTACGTAAACCACTCCTTAAAAAGGAGCACCGCATTTATTTGTAATATTGACCGCGATTGGATGATTTATCGTAAACATCGTAAACATCCAATCAGATCTCTTTTGACATCAATGCTTAGAAAGGCAAACATTCGGTACCCTTCGGATGTATACGCTCTCTCCTTCGAAAAGTATAAAGGAAAGTAATTACGGGGAATTTCTCAAAGACAAAAATGCATTGTTAATGTACACCACTTTATTATCGTTAACAGCGTATACGTACGCTCCGAATTTGGAAAGTTTGCTTACACAGCAATATGTGTGCGTAATGTGTACACTCTGATCTGATAATACATGCGTTTTTACTCGTTTTTATAGCGTAAAAAACGCAAATACGCAGCTTATCTGGAGCTCTGGATGTAGACGCTGCAATTTATCGGAAAATTGTGTTGTAGAGTAATGGTAAACTACTCATAAAATATACTTTCTATATATCATAACAGAACAAAAATAAATATTCACAATGTGCATGTAATATAGAACTGAAAAATAGAAAAATCGGGGAAATCAAGATGATTCTGTTCAAAATTTAATGGTTTTACGAATTCTAATGAAAATGTCCCACACCGTTACGCGACCATTGCAAGAGCGTCGTCTTCTTGTATTCCATGCCATATATTTTTTTACTGAACAAGGTTGAATATTTCTTACAGAAATATTTACGATGTACTTTTCAAAGTATTTTTCTATACCAAAAATGGTTGAATTTCACAGAAAAATCTCATATATGCAGCTTATTTGCGGTTTCTTAACAACATGTCCAAACGGGTACTTGGCTAATTTTAGTGTTTTCGACGTAATATCTGGCAAAAAACTGCGACGTTCATTTATGAAATTTCAGTCAGTTTAAAATCGTATTTCCGCACTACATTAACCCTTACTATGCCAAGAGCCGATATATCGGCTTTTTTTACAAGGACCGTAGAGTGCCAAGAGCCGATATATCGGCTTTGACGAAACTTGTGTATTTTTTAACGTCACAATGACGACGGCATCTATGACGGAACGTCGTCGCCGTCCCATCGTCTTTAAAGTGGACTTTGAAGGGAAAACACTTGTTATTTTTGCATTGATTTGTAATGAAAAGTTTCCGATGTAGAGCCGTATTTTATACTCCTCCTAAACGTGACTGGCATCAACCGCGAATAAGGATGTTTACCGTTTAATATATTGTCAGTTGGTAAATACAATTAAATATCCATGTGTACGTGGTCCGTGTGTCTCATGTGTTTTTAGTTTTTGGTGTTGAGTGTCTATTGTTTGTCGTTGTGTGTCTTTCTTGTTCCCGGGTTTGTCTTCTCTCTTCGTCTTGATCTGCGCTTCGGTTGTCTTCCCTTACTATTATAATAGCTAAGATGAGTTGAACTGAATGCACATTTTAATGAATTAATACCTAGGGGCCTCAAATTAAAATAAGCAATTTATAAAGAATAAAGGCATTTTCTGTTTTGTATTTAAGACCTCCAATATATGAAAAAGATATAAATAGATTCATTAAATATATTGGATTCGTGATTAAACATTTATTGTTCTGCTCTACAGCGATGATTTCTCAAACATACAGGATGAATACCCTTTCTACATCTTCCACATATTGTCCCATATCTTTTTCTCCTATCATTAGTAGAACACACTATACAGTTTTTCTCTCTTTTTCCTCTTGCTCTTTATGGTATAAAATGTGTACTTAGGATTTTTTGACAAACATGGCTGCACATACTGATGGATAAAATTTTTTCGACGCATTGTAAATACGTTCCGTGTAACACACTCAACTAATGAAGATCTTCTTAACATAAAGCGCAAAGATGATCCAAAGTCTCGTACCCTCTCTCGTACGTCCGATACCACTGAAACTCGGAACCCGTGTGCAATAAAAGTCATTTTGTTAGCTTGTTTTACTTATATTGATATTTTTAAATTTATTAAATCTATTCTGACATACTGACAAGAATTTTTGTTTCTACGCGGAAGTTAACTTTTGAGATTTCGTAAGGAACGACAGTTAGATTCGGCCCTAAATAAAAAGTCGTCTCCGATATATATATCGGCCCAAAAAATCTCGACACTTTTTGATGCACTGGATGAGCGTGAAATTGCCATATAATTTTCAGATTCGCGAGCATTCATGGCCGTGCCTGTTTCATATTATATATATTGGATGACGCACAGATAGAAAAATCAACACTGATGCTTGATGACAATATATACCAAACACTGATCAAATGTGCGGAGTTATGTGATTTTGTTCGTTACCGTTAGCTGACAGTTCTCGGTTCTCGTAACCTAAAATTACTTAGAAAAAGGAAATTTCTGTATATTTTATGTAATTATCTCACGATATTAATTATATGTTTGAAGATCTACTGTTTCTTATTCCAAATGTTGTGAAATTTAATCAGACATAACAAAATTATTCAAACAAATTTAAACACTGAAAATAAACAGTAACAATTACACAAAATTAAAAAGGAAATGTTCCCTCAATTCCAAAGTAAAATATAAAATACTGAATAAAATATAAACATCTTAATTCAAATTTAGCATATCTTACGACAACACCCTAATAACGGTGTCATAAACTTTTTTAAGAAACGTTGCCCAAGCAAAACATACATTTTTGACGTTACGCTTTATAGCACCAATACCGTACGCGAGAGGTTACTTTTGCAATATTACCTCCAAAATAAGAGAGGTTACCCTTATTTTCTGTAATTAATTTCATAATGTATGAACATAAAGTTTGATATTTTATTTGTTTGAACTAGTAATTACATCAGTAACATTTGACAAAAATTGTATTTAAACCATATGAAGATTTAAAGTACTTTGATCATTCCATATTTTCAATTATGCCTTCAGTTTCTATTTTTTCCTTCTTTATTTCTTTCTATCATAATTGTGTAATTTCAATTATTTAGTATAGTTGTATATATGATATTGTTTTGGATAGGCCAGTTTACTAATGTGGCATTTTTCATCATATTTCTTATTTTTGGTAGGCCCATAGGTACCCGATTTGTGAACCCCCTCCCCCCCCTTTTTTTTAATTCATCACTTTTGTGGGACGTTTTCATTATAAACAGTGTTGAACAACTTCAAACATTACCAAAAGCTCAATCCGAGATCGATATAAGCCCATTTCTAAAAACACAAAAACCCTCGATAATAGAGTAGAGATTCGAGGGTTTTTATGTTTTTAGAAATGGGCTTATATCGATCTCGGATTGAGTTTTTGGTCATGTTTGAAGTTGTTCAACACTGTTTATAATGAAAACGTCCCACACAAGTGATGAATTAAAAAATTAAAATAAGGCGGGGGGGGGGGGGGGGGGGGGGGGGTCCACAAATCGGGTACCTATGGGTAGGACATGCGATGTTAATGAAGCAGTGTATGTAAATGTATAGCAACATTAATCAAACATAGGTACAAATAGAATTAAAAAAACAACCAGCAATTGATCGATGCTCCTACTCAAGGCTATAAAAACCAGCAGTTGATTGGAGCTCTCGCTTAAGACTATAAAAGTCATCAGTTGATTAATATTAGTGGCATTTTTCTCATATTAACATATATTGGAAAGGCTCTTTAATATACGACGATGTACGCTTTCTGATTACCCATTTTGTATTTCAAACCTTTCTTATGATAATTGCCTCCGTTTTGTTGATTATTTTGAGTACTACATTTGGCCGATGTCATAAATTAAAATCCATCATGTCCCAATTTTTAAGTTGACACAGTACACCGGATGTGTCCATATTCATGTGTCGTGAGTAAGTCAGGACAATTTTACCATTCCATGCACTTGCTCTCACTTGGATTTGTACGACAGTTAGAGTTATCTGAAGATTACATCATTTAGTTTGTTTAGACTTGTTTGTTTTTCAGATTGTCACGTGTCCATCAGGATTGCAATACTATGGCTTTTCCCTTGATATTTAATTTCTCTGTAAACATGATAAACATTATTGGGTAGGACATGTGTTATTACATTATGTCAATTCCATTTCTATTAAATATAAAAAGAAAGTGTAAACATTGATGTTCAACAACATCACCAATATATTCCTGCTAAATTTTTTTTTACAGTGTGACCACATGTGAATCACGTGGTTTCAAAAGTTATGTGTTTACATTGTAATTCTACTTATGTTTTTCAGCCGGAAGAATTTCGTCATAACTATATTAGTAGGAACACCGCTCAAGATTTATGTGATCCATGGGTAGATCTACGAATGGATAATGATTATTTGCCAAAAATAGGTAGTGCACAAAGGACATCAACAAGAGGCACATATAGTCTAGAAAGAACCAAAGAGTAAGCATCACCATGGTTACTGATACGTGGTTATTTTCGTGGGGGAGGGGGAGCTTAATTTTAAGATTTTATCAATAAAACTATTTGCGTGGAGGTAAATTCTGTGAATATGAAAATAGTTTATGATCGAATTTACAGTTTTTATATTTTGTAATTATAATTTAAACTAAGGGACCGACCATTTAACTTGCAGGGGGGGTTATGGTTTTTTGTTTCGTTCAGAATTTTTTTTTCGGACAACACGAGTTAGAATATTTAATTTTTTTGTCGCGCAAAGCGCGAAATTTTTTCCCAAAATTTAACATTAAGTTATATGACAAAAACTTTGAATAAGATTATTTTTTTTTCCTCCACCAAAATCAGAATTTTTTTTCAGCAACATTGCGAATCAGAATATTTTTTTTAGAAAAAAAACCATAACCTCCCCCCTTCAAGTTAGATGGTCGTTCCCTAAGGTTCTACTCCCTCAGGCACAGATGACCTTTATCATAGATGACCTTTGGTTGTCTTGTTTTAAAAGGATGTGGCTTTCCAATCGGTTGGCTCAATCGTAACTACTCGGCTATTCTCGCTACCCTGCTAATAACCTCGTACGTTGGTGGCGGATAAATAGAGCTACTTTGCGGATAAATAGAACTACTTTTCACATGTCAGTTACATGAAAGTTTGATAAAGTTATATTTTAAACAATTTTCTATATTTCTATTATTTTCATGGATAAAAGTTAAAGTTTTAATTAGTTTTGCATGATTAGATTTTACTTAGTATGTCTTCCATATTGGATTTTCGTGGACTATATTCTTATGCGGCTTAACTTACGGCAAACAATTTAAGAAGAATTTCTACTATCTACGTACAAGGTTATTTGCAGGGTAGCGAGAATGGCCGAGTAGTTACGATTGCTGTTGGCTTTGAGAATACCTAACAACGGTTATTCCAAAAACTGTTTGCGGCTCAGCATCACTGTAGACGTTAAATACCGAAACGGGCTTTGGGTGTATTTAATTTTAATGCTGGATTATATGCTTATTGCATCGTTAACATGCAAATGTTATTCTAATATCACTGGCTATGAATTCTATCCGAAGTGATCATAGTAACTTGGAAATTACAGTCAAACTTGCTCATGCGGTCCCCTCTGTTAAACCGTCACCTGCTCATGCGGTCCCCTCTGTTAAGCCGTCACCTGCTCATGCGGTCCCCTCTGTTAAACCGTCACCTGCTCATGCGGTCCCCTCTGTTAAGCCGTCACCTACTCATGCGGTTCCCTCTGTTAAGCCGTCAGCTGCATCATAAGTTCACCGTTTTTCTTGTCCTGTCATAGCAAATATCTATATGAACTTTAAAGAGGTATCCTGTCTTGAAAGACAACTTTTTCTGATCCCCAAAAATGACATCCTAAGACAGGTTTGACTGTATTCGTATAAAATTAGATTTTTCTCATTGAGAACACATTCTATTTATATACTATATTGTATATTAATCGTTGTTGACACACATGAATATCATTGTAAGATTTATATAGTATCATGACATGAACCACATCGGTTAACTATGATTAATATGTTCCTCTCGATTGTGGTAGATCGTGGGTTCAAGCTCCGGTTCGGTCAAATCAAAGACTATAAAATTGGTATTTTTGCTTCTCCACTAATCAAGCAGCATTAAGGAGAAAGAGAAAATACAGGCTGGGTCGGAGTCAGAATAATATGTCCGAGTGGAATGACATATCTACCCGCGGAAATTTGTTTCAGAGAGCTAGCACTATGTATATCGAACTAAGCGTGTTGGTCTCTAGTACAAAGCAGATAACGTTGTCATCTCATCAAATGTAGCTTGTTCCTGTCATGAGTTAGCTGAAATTTGCTCATTTTGGTGTTGCCCGCTCGTCATGAAATTGCCCATTTGGTGTTACCCGCTCGTCATGAAATTGCCCATTTGGTGTTACTCGCTCGTAATGAAATTTCCCATTTGGTGTTACCCGCTCGTTTTGAAATTGCCCATTTGGTGTTACCCATTATACACATGTATATTGTTTTGTTTTTTTTCCGGATATACGAAAAGAAATATTTTGACTACTTTTGAATTTCTGTTAATTGATATTTATGCTTTATAAATTTTAGACAAAAGAAGGAAAAAGACTCGAAGGAGAAAAAGAGGGAGCAACAAGGAAGCACACGATTGCCAAAGTTCCCAGTTGTACCGTTCCATACTGGAAAGGAAAATGCAACTATGAGATTTCCATATCAAGATATTCCTAAATTCAGGTGAAAAAAAAATTTATGTAGACAATATACGTACATTGTCGGCAGATGTAAAATCATTTGAACAAGTTTTAGAAACAGAAAGAAAAGCAGAACTCTGATGAGCATTTCTTTCCCGTTTCGAGGCGAGTATCAATAAATTTTATATTTCCCGGCAATGTACTTATATTGTGTTTATACTGCAATGTCCTGTGTGAAAAACATTGGACACTTGGTTGAAGTTCTTATTTGGTGTCTGTAGTACAGTTCGTGATGGACCAGTGTCTATTGCACTTCGCTCTACATAAGACACGAGACACATGGAGACATTGTAGGTCTAGTAGACATATATAATCAGATAGACACGAGACACATGGAGACATTGTAGGTCTAGTAGACATATATAATCAGATAGACACGAGGCACATGGAGACATTGCAGGTCTAGTAGACATATATAATCAGATAGACACGAGGCACATGGAGACATTGTAGGTCTAGTAGACATATATAATCAGATAGACACGAGGCACATGGAGACATTGTAGGTCTAGTAGACTTATATAATCAGATAGACACGAGGCACATGGAGACATTGTAGGTCTAGTAGACATATATAATCAGATAGACACGAGGCACATGGAGACATTGTAGGTCTAGTAGACTTATATAATCAGATAGACACGAGGCACATGGAGACATTGTAGGTCTAGTAGACTTATATAATCAGATAGACACGAGGCATATGGAGACATTGTAAATCTAGTAGACATATATAATCAGATAGACACGAGGCACATGGAGACATTGTAGGTCTAGTAGACTTATATAATCAGATAGACACGAGGCACATGGAGACATTGTAGGTCTAGTAGACATATATAATCAGATAGACACGAGGCACATGGAGACATTGTAGGTCTAGTAGACATATATAATCAGATAGACACGAGGCACATGGAGACATTGTAGGTCTAGTAGACTTATATAATCAGATAGACACGAGGCACATGGAGACATTGTAGGTCTAGTAGACATATATAATCAGATAGACACGAGGCACATGGAGACATTGTAGGTCTAGTAGACATATATAATCAGATAGACACGAGTCACATGAAGACATTGTAGATCTAGTAGACATTGTAGATCTAGTAGACATATATAATCAGATTGCAGTATTAATAAAATAAAAAACAAATATTACCACATTGTCTGTGTAGTATTTTGTAGATAATTCTTTGTCCTTTTGTCCTTGACGAGGTGTACTCGATACAACATTATATGATCAAGTTTGTCAGTGACTTGCCACAGGTCGGTGGTTTCTTTGGGTACTCCGGTTTCCTCCACCAATAAATCCGACCGCCACGATATAGCTGAAATATTGTTCAAAGTGGCGTTAAACACCATAAAAACCAAACAAATGCTCATATGGAGTACATGTACTTAATTAATATTGGTACTTGTATTATATTTAAGAAATAATTCATGGAAGCCATAGTTTGTTTCTAGTTTTAACATGGGTAACATTATTTTCATAAGCATTTTATCCTGGTGATAGAATTAATGTTTATCAACTGGATTGTGGGTTTCGTTTCAGGCAAGAAATAGATCAAAGATTTAGCTTAAAAGCTCCACAAAAAGTCGATAAAGATTACAAACGAACAAAAGATGATTTTTACAGAATGGAACTAGACAAATTAGATGACGTACATCCGTTAAACCGTCCACACATGCGTAAAGCATATTTTGCTTATCTTCAGAATACTCCTGGTTCAAAGAAGGCAATTACCGAATGTGTTAGGTCTCTCGATGGATCACAACAACACCAGAAAAGTGGATCAGCACCAAGGGTTAGCTAAGTGTACCGGAACTTTAAAATACCCGTGGAAATTAAATCCGTCCAATTTATGACTAATTTAAAAAAAAAAATGTTTATTTTCTAAATGGATTTTCAATAATTATATCAAAACAATTGAATATGTGTGTGATCATGTGACAGGTTATAAAAGATAGTACAGAGAAACCAGTCTAAACCGACCAACTTTTGTGTTCGGAATAGACAGGTGTTCGGTTTATGCAGGTTAAATTTACAAAGATTTCCTTCATTGAAACTTTATTTAAAATTCGATTTATACAGAATTCTTTTTTATTCAGAGTTCGGTTTAGACAGGTTTATACAGGATTCTTGTTTATTCAGAGTTCGGTTTAGACAGGTTTATACAGGATTCTTGTTTATTCAGAGTTCGGTTTAGACAGGTTTCACTGTATTACATTATTAGCTTGGAAATAAAATAGCCAAAATAGTTTTCTACCATTTATTATGGGTACATTACATGCACTCAGATATATTCATTGTATCTTCTGATCAATGTTTTCTGATGGTGTATTTCCCTTTTCTGTTTTTAAGATATCAGTTCTAGCTGTTAGCTATAGAGGATAAACAGATGTAGCTTAATGCCTTGTAATCGATTCTACATGTTTTAAATATTGCATGTTAAATAGTGTTTCAAATCACTGTCATTGTCTTTTCCTGTTTTTTCACTTTTTATAAATTCACATTATGTAGTAACTATAATCACCTTTATGTATAAACAGGACGAGAGTGTAACCGCATATGTTTAAAAATATGAAGATGATTATTGTTTTTGTTCAGATAATGCAAATTCTGTTACTTTTTTCATAAGAGATATTGATACCAAAGTGTTTTGTTAAATATCACCTATTATGTATGGTGTACTCTACCTGATAAAGGTGAAGAAAGGGCATAATATTTTACCTGCTAATTTGAAGGTATTTAAATGAAACAATATTGCATAATATGAACGAGTGCTACAATGCATTTTCTGATATTTAATGCTACATGTAAAATAAAGAGAAAAAGTAATCATAGAAATAGGTCTCGAAAATGTTTTAATCAAAGGTAGATGACCATAGAATATAAAGAACTGTGAGATAAAGTAATTATAGACATATGTCTTGCAAATGTTGGATTAAAAGAGAGATAACTCTAGAATAAATAGAAGTGTTGTTGTATAACTGAGAATCTGTGATATTATATGCAGGTATGACAAAAGTTCATTGTTATAATTAAAATAAATAAAAAACGATTTGTGTTACTTTTTCGGAGGAAAGAAACGTTGATATCAAATTTAGTGGGGCACCGCGTGTTTCTGGAATATTCCTTATCAGAAGAGTTATCAAAGGGGTAATCATAATCCGTAAATAGAATAAGGGAGTAAGTGAGTAAGTGATTGTTGTTTAACGCCAACTCAGCAATTTTTCAACTATATCATGGCGAGGACAAGTTAATTTTCAATGAGATGATGATGAGGTCCGCTTTGTACTAGACCAACACGCTGAGTTGGATTTTTATAGTGGTAGCTCACTGAAACAACAGTCTATGGATAGACATGTCGCTCCACTCGGACACATTATTCTGATTCCGAGCCAACCATTCTTTGCTCTTATTTCCTCCTTAATGCTGCGTGCTTAGCGGAAAAGCAACAAATACCAATTTTATAGTCTTTGGTTTGACCCGATCAGGGCTCGAACCCACGATCTACGCACTCGAGGCGAGCAAGCTAACCATTACACCAGCGAAGCGGTTAATCGAAGAAGGACAGACAACACAATGGCCAAAAGAAAAGGTACAAAAGGACAAACAACGAACCCCACTAATATCCATGTACAACAACGAACCCCACTAAAATCCAGGTACACTCATAATCAACAGATTAGGAAGCTGCATAACTTTATCAAAATCGTTCGTATTTTTCATGAAATAGGATATTAGAACTGTGTTGTAGGTCTACATTTAAAAAGATGAAGATTGTAAGAAAACTACCGGGTGTCACTAGTGGAGCAGGAACTGCTTGCCCTTCCGGAGGACCCGAGTTCACCCTCGGTTTTTAGTGGGGTTCGTGTTACTCAATTTTTAGTTTATATGTATGTTTTGTAGATCGTTGTTTGTCCTTTTGTACTTTTTCTTTTGGCCATTGTGTTGTCTGTTCTTCGATATACGGATTCTGATTACCCCTTTGATATCTTCAAACTCTTCTTATATAAAAATTGGACACAGTATGTTTTATTTTCTATTATTTTTTTCTCTCAACAATATGAAACGATAGTTCATCCACAGTCAATTACAGAAGATGGTGTTGACAGCTGTTGACATACTCATCAGTGATTGGTTAATACAAATTGATGGAATCTTGTGTTTTGGTCAGCGACCTGTAACTGCTACGTATATTGCAGCATTTCTGTTGATATTTGAATGAAATGTGACGTTTGTCTTGGGATGTATTGGCAATCTGCCAAAAAAGGTAGATATCTGATGAGTGCGCACACGTTTCTAGAATAATCTTCATCAGGTACGATTGGAAAGCCAAATAAATGAAAGGTATTTGGGAGCGAGAAAACCAAAAGGACCAAATAAGGATATCCAAAATGGGCTAATGTCACCTATGTCTGAGACAGAATGGCATTAGTTTTAATATGAAGGTTTGAACCTACAGTGTATGGACAAAAGTATTGGAACGATAATGGCGTCGTGACGTATTGCGTAGCGGTATGTCCCTTTTGACAATGAAAGTTCACGTTTTCATACATAGTCTTCCCTATTGAATTTTTTAATTAAGCTTCACCTGGAAATGTCATAAATGATGTCAGTAGTTTATTATCAGCATCTCTGTACCCAAAACGTAAATAAACAGCTGAAAGTAAAATGCCGGGAAGATCAAAAGATTTGTCAGTAGGTCAGAGAGATTCCATTGTAGAATTAATTAGAGGAGGCCATTCACATGGAAAAGTCGCAAGTATGTTAAAATACCGAAAACTACAGTGTACAACGTTTTTAAAAAGTATGGTTCACGGGGTAGTACAGAAAATGCCCAAAAAATTGGGGAGACGAAAAAGTTTGGACGATCGCCATGGCCGAAAAATTATCCGAAATTTGAGGGCAGACAGGAAAGCCTCATTTTCTGATATTATAAACAGATTTAACAATTTTGAAAATATAAATGTGTGTAAAAAAACAATGTAGAGGTTTATTCGAAGCAAGGGGTATCGTCGGTGCGTATGCAGGAAGAAAATACGAATTCGGGAGGTAAACAGGAAAAAACGAGTCACGTGGTACAAGGAAAAACGACGGTGGCCATTTGATGATTGGAAAAAGGTTATTGTTTCAGACGAGAGCCAGATTGTGATTGGAAATGACAATCGAGTCTATATTTGGAGAAAAAGCGATGAAACATTCCGACCTTAATGTATTTGTCCCGGTGGAAACAGAAAAATCAGCGTCATGATTTGGGGTTGCATTACATACAATGGCGTCGGTACTTTGACTAAAGTTGATGAAACAATAAATACAGCGAAATACGTTGAAATCTGGACAGTTGTTTGTGGCCAGTCATTGCCAGGCACTTCCCAAATGATAATTATTGTTTTCAGGATGACAAAAACGTTCATGGATGAAAACGAAATAAAAACCATGGAATGGCCGACCGAAAATCCGAACTTGAACATCATTGAAAATGTACGGTTGAAGCTGAAAATTGAATTACAGAACATTTCTGAAACAGTAGATTCTAGGGATCAACTTTATGACAAAATTTTCCAAATATGGACCAATATTTCAGTAGATTACATTAGAAATTTGTACTCGTCAATTCCAAAACGTATCCGTAAAGTTCCGACAGCTCGAGGTTACATCACTAAATATTAAGGTAAGTCAATCCAGTTTGCATATTTTTTTACATTTTGAGCTTGCATGAGTCTCGAAGTTGATATTAAAGAGTTTTTATTTCTTGCTTAAACCATATAAAACGTGCATTCCGATAAATTCACGAGACGTTTACATGAAGGAGATAAACCGTGACGTCATTATCGTTCCAATACTTTTGTCCACGCACTTTATAAAACTAGTTCAACTCCACCACATTTTATTGAAGTGCCTGTACTAATAAAAACGTAGATATAAAATTTAGTGCGCAAAACACGTTTCTGGAATAATCTTCATCAGGTACATGTACGCTCAAAGCCAAAGTATTTAAATGCCAACTAATTTAAAGTCTTTGGGAGCAAGTAAACCAAAGGGTCTAAACAGGATAGCCCAAATCAGATAAGGTCACCTATGTCTGAGGGAGGAGAACCCTAGTTATATAAATAGGCTAAGGTCACCTATGTCTGAGGGAGGAGAACCCTAGTTATATAAATAGGCTAAGGTCACCTATGTCTGAGGGAGGAGAACCTTAGTTATATAAATAGGATAAGGTCACCTATGTCTGAGGGAGGAGAACCTTAGTTATATAAATAGGATAAGGTCACCTATGTCTGAGGGAGGAGAACCCTAGTTATATAAATAGGCTAAGGTCACCTATGTCTGAGGGAGGAGAACCTTAGTTATATAAATAGGATAAGGTCACCTATGTCTGAGGGAGGAGAACCTTAGTTATATAAATAGGCTAAGGTCACCTATGTCTGAGGGAGGAGAACCTTAGTTATATAAATAGGATAAGGTCACCTATGTCTGAGGGAGGAGAACCTTAGTTATATAAATAGGCTAAGGTCACCTATGTCTGAGGGAGGAGAACCTTAGTTATATAAATAGGCTAAGGTCACCTATGTCTGAGGGAGGAGAACCTTAGTTATATAAATAGGATAAGGTCACCTATGTCTGAGGGAGGAGAACCTTAGTTATATAAATAGGCTAAGGTCACCTATGTCTGAGGGAGGAGAACCCTAGTTATATAAATAGGATAAGGTCACCTATGTCTGAGGGAGGAGAACCTTAGTTATATAAATAGGCTAAGGTCACCTATGTCTGAGGGAGGAGAACCTTAGTTATATAAATAGGATAAGGTCACCTATGTCTGAGGGAGGAGAACCTTAGTTATATAAATAGGATAAGGTCACCTATGTCTGAGGGAGGAGAACCTTAGTTTTAATAATAGTTACATTATTGAGGAACTGTAAATTTTTAAGGTTTAATGAGAAGCCGTAATTCGAAGATCATACAATAAAAATAAAGGGCTTGACACCGGGAGAGGTGCAAGATCGTAAAATCTGAGACTCCCGAATTCTAAGAAATGTAGTTCCGGAAAATGTGCAATTGGGGTTAAATAATTTGTATTGGTATATATGCTGTTGTAGTAACATTTAAGAATACAGTCCATTTTATTTATTATGAAATACATTTAAAATACTTTCAAGACACGAATGTACCGATACATCGACAATTTACCTCAGCAATGGAAAATAATATTGCCGGAAAACGCTAGTGTAGCTTGTCTTACCCAAGAGCCTGGGTAGGATAAAAAAAAAAATAGCTTCCACCTAAATTTAAGGATTCCGAACAACCACCGAAATCGGCATCCATACTATGTTAACCTGATAGGGATAGTAATAAACATAAATATCAAATTTAGTGCTCACGACGCGTTTCTGGAATAAACTTCATCAAGTACGCTCAAGATCAAAAGATTGGAAAGCCAAATAAGTTAATGTTATGGGACCAATAAAATTAAAGGGCATAAACAGGATAACCAAAATAGGCTAAGGTCACCTATGTCTGAGGGAGGAGAACCTTAGTTATATAAATAGGCTAAGGTCACCTATGTCTGAGGGAGGAGAACCCTAGTTATATAAATAGGCTAAGGTCACCTATGTCTGAGGGAGGAGAACCTTAGTTATATAAATAGGCTAAGGTCACCTATGTCTGAGGGAGGAGAACCCTAGTTATATAAATAGGCTAAGGTCACCTATGCCTGAGGGAGGAGAACCGTAGTTATATAAATAGGATAAGGTCACCTATGTCTGAGGGAGGAGAACCTTAGTTATATAAATAGGCTACGGTCACCTATGTCTGAGGGAGGAGAACCCTAGTTATATAAATAGGCTAAGGTCACCTATGCCTGAGGGAGGAGAACCTTAGTTATATAAATAGGATAAGGTCACCTATGTCTGAGGGAGGAGAACCTTAGTTATATAAATAGGATAAGGTCACCTATGTCTGAGGGAGGAGAACCTTAGTTATATAAATAGGATAAGGTCACCTATGTCTGAGGGAGGAGAACCTTAGTTATATAAATAGGATAAGGTCACCTATGTCTGAGGGAGGAGAACCTTAGTTATATAAATAGGATAAGGTCACCTATGTCTGAGGGAGGAGAACCTTAGTTATATAAATAGGATAAGGTCACCTATGTCTGAGGGAGGAGAACCCTAGTTATATAAATAGGATAAGGTCACCTATGTCTGAGGGAGGAGAACCTTAGTTTTAATAATAGTTACATTATTTAGGAGACGATTCTTTATATATCCTGAATTAAGTAGTGCAGTACTCAGAATTCGGTGACATTTTGTAAACAGCAAGTTTCAGTGCAACGTACGCGTTGTGAAATATTATAGTACTGTGAAGGTGTGGAAATCTATAATGGAAAAATAGAAGTCGTCTTTGTCAAGAATACTACCAACACACAAACGTCTACTTCTCACCCTGGCCTTTACGTTGAAATTGACAACAGTAGAAAATTAAAAACAAAACTCTACCACAAACGTGATGACTTCACTATTCTAACAGTCAATTTCCCATTCATTAGAAGCAATTTTCCAGCAAAACAAGCGTATGGAATTTACATTTCACAACACGTACGTTATTGTAGAGCTTGTGCCAAGTACAGTGATTTTCTGGACAGAGAACAGATGACAACTGAAAAGCTACTCAAACAAAGCTATAGTCGTCATCACGAACTGGTTGAGCGTTATAAAGTATCCATTTCTAAAATGGCAATGTATCTTTCCCCTTTTACGTATATTTTCCTTTCCTTCACAATCAACAAGACGTTTTACCGGACTTGAATATATGAGTAACAAGGTGGGCATCCTCTAATAATATAAACTGCTTACTCTTCGGGAGCAGTTGAGTTCACCTCGGTTTGTTGGTGGTGTCCGTGTTGTTGTTCTTTTTTTTTGTGTTGTGTTTTTTGTTTCGTTTGTCTTTGTTCTGTGTCTTGTGCCCAATATTGCAGCTGTCTCTGGATTCTCCATTCTTAGCTGCCCCTTCGGTTTTCTCTAACGTTTATTCCAAACATTTTGATAAACTCAGCTAATGACAAGTACCTTTCAGAGAAATGTGACTAAAGTTGATTACAACGAACTCCATCAGAACAGTTCAACAATTCAATCGGAAAATTGTACTCGTCTGGCTTGGTACAGATATGTCGGTAAAAGTGGCGGAGTTGAAGTAGTTTTACGGCCAGGCTAAGCTGTCTCTCTTCACAAAATGATGCGGTCATGCAAGTGTTTTCTACATGTGAATAGCATGTCAGCTCTCAGATATAATTGGGTGAGAGTCTTCATTTTAACTCTTTTTACATTATAACATATTTTATTCCAAAATCACCTGTTTACAATAACCTTAATGGCCCAGGGTTGCACATTAAAGGTCCCCGTTTTACATCAATATCACTTGTCCAGGGGTTGCAAGTGAAAATAAAAGAAATCCACTCAAACATTCTTTATAGTCATTTGTTTTTACATTTCATCGTAATGCTGAATATTAATGTTGCACTTAATACATTATATATTTATTCTTTATGGTGTTACTAGCGTTGTATCTTCATCAATAGATTCTAGGGTAGTACTTCTGGAGAGTCGATTTTGCATGCTTCCATAAAGGATGGGTAAATGTTCTGCTCTACATCTCTTAAAATATAAACGTTTTTGCACAACTTCCTTGGTAGGCTTTTCAAAACCTTGTTGTAAGGAATATACTGTACAAAATAATAATAATAATAATGATAATAATGATAATAATAATAATAATAATAATAATAATAATATGAATATGCAGTGGATGTGTCTCTGCTGTTGCTATTGTACAAATAATAATAATAATAATAGTAATGATAATAATAATAATAATAATAATCTACAAGTGTCACACATAATACAAATAAAGGTCTGTTATGGTGTTTAACGCCACTTTCAACAATATTACAGTTATATCGTGGCGGCCAGTTTTATTGGTGGAGGAAACCGGAGCACCCGCAGAAAGCCATCGACCTGTCGCAAGTCACTGACCTCGAGTACACCTCTCCACAACATGACTCAAACTCACAACTGTTTTACCTGTTTTGTTCAAGTATTGTTATAAATACTGTCATAGTGACAGCCGGAAACTTTGAGCCGTAATGAAAGCGGTAGGTTTGGCGCTTTAAAATCTGATTCAACCACCATTTCTTTAGAAATACATGTACCAAGTCAGGGTCATTACGTTTTCACAGTTTTCCGGTTGTTGACTGATTTTGTCTGTTTATATAATTATGAATTTTGACTTTCCCTTTGTAAGATTGCTCGGAGTTCGGTAATTTTGTTATTACCCTTCTTTAGTGGTGATAGGCACTGATTACA
Organism: Bathymodiolus brooksi; assembly: GCA_963680875.1. Lineage (NCBI taxonomy): Eukaryota > Metazoa > Mollusca > Bivalvia > Mytilida > Modiolidae > Bathymodiolus > Bathymodiolus brooksi. The sequence goes on from OY804583.1 coordinate 96,378,244, forward strand.
TAGGTAGTTAAAATCCAACTACCATACAATTACGACCACGACGGCCCCTCAATATGCAGTGGATTTGTCTCTGCTGTTGCTATTGTACAAATAATAATGACGATTATAATAATAATAATAATAATAATAGTAATCTATAAGTGTCGCAAATAATACATATCTAAAAAATTACTTTGATCGGTTGATCATTTCCATTAGCAACTGTTAAACCAAGACAACCTAATCACCAATATTCTCGGAATGCTCAAGTTGCTTGTTTCCTAAGTTATCGCCAGCTTTGTAACTAGATTAACACGATGGGTGTCACTAGTGGAGCAGGAACTTCATACCCTTTCGGAGCACCTGAGTTCACCCCCAGTTTTTAGTGGGGTTCGTGTTACTTGATCTTTAGTTTTATGTGTATGTTTTGTAGATCGTTGTTTGTCATTTTGTCCTTTTTCTTTTGGCCATTGTGTGTCTGTCCTTCTTCGGTGTACGGATTCTGAGTACCCCTCTTTGTACCTTCAAACTCTTCTTATGGTCAGCTTAAGTTGTAATTCTAGAGTAGCTATTGTTCATAGCTCGATCTGAGATACCTAATATTACCCAGTGATTCTCCATCAGAAATCTCAGATACCTAATATTACCTAGTGATTCTCATTCAGAAATCTCAGATACCTATTATTACCCAGTGATTCTCATTCAGAAATCTCAGATACCTAATATTACCTAGTGATTCTCATTCAGAAATCTCAGATACCTAATATTACCCAGTGATTCTCCTTCAGAAATCTGAGATACCTAATATTACCTAGTGATTCTCATTCAGAAATCTCAGATACCTAATATTACCCAGTGATTCTCCTTCAGAAATCTCAGATACCTAATATTACCTAGTGATTCTCATTCAGAAATCTCAGATGCCTAATATTACCCAGTGATTCTCCATCAGAAATCTGAGATACCTAATATTACCCAGTGATTCTCATTCAGAAATCTCAGATACCTAATATTACCTAGTGATTCTCATTCAGAAATCTCAGATACCTAATATTACCCAGTGATTCTCCTTCAGAAATCTCAGATACCTAATATTACCTAGTGATTCTCATTCAGAAATCTCAGATACCTAATATTACCCAGTGATTCTCCTTCAGAAATCTGAGATACCTAATATTACCCAGTGATTCTCCTTCAGAAATCTGAGATACCTAATATTACCCAGTGATTCTCCTTCAGAAATCTGAGATACCTAATATTACCCAGTGATTCTCATTCAGAAATCTGAGATACCTAATATTACCTAGTGATTCTCATTCAGAAATCTCAGATACCTAATATTACCCAGTGATTCTCATTCAGAAATCTCAGATACCTAATATTACCCAGTGATTCTCCTTCAGAAATCTGAGATACCTAATATTACCCAGTAATTCTCCTTCAGAAATCTCAGATACCTAATATTACCCAGTGATTCTCATTCAGAAATCTGAGATACCTAATATTACCCAGTGATTCTCATTCAGAAATCTGAGATACCTAATATTACCTAGTGATTCTCATTCAGAAATCTCAGATACCTAATATGACCCAGTGATTCTCATTCAGAAATCTGAGATACCTAATATTGCCCAGTGATTCTCCTTCAGAAATCTCAGATACCTAATATTACCCAGTGATTCTCCTTCAGAAATCTCAGATACCTAATATTACCCAGTGATTCTCCTTCAGAAATCTGAGATACCTAATATTACCTAGTGATTCTCATTCAGAAATCTGAGATACCTAATATTACCCAGTGATTCTCCTTCAGAAATCTGAGATACCTAATATTACCCAGTGATTCTCCTTCAGAAATCTCAGATACCTAATATTACCTAGTGATTCTCCTTCAGAAATCTCAGATATCTAATATTACCCAGTGATTCTCATTCAGAAATCTCAGATACCTAATATTACCCAGTGATTCTCCTTCAGAATAAAAGCTCTTATCACTATCATCTCCATATTAGGTCCGTATTGGTGGTGTAATGGTAAGCGTGTTCGCCTCCAGTGTGGTTGATATCGGGTTCGAGCACCGATCGGGTTAAAAAAAACTTCTAATCTAGTGGTACTTATTGTTTCTGCTCTAATCACGCAGTATTAAGGGGTAATAGCAAATACTTGTTGGCTCGCAACCAAGATAATGTGTCTTGAGCGATATGTCTACACACGTATTGTTGTTTCAGTGAGCTCTAGAAAAAATCCAACTAAGCATGTTGGTCTAGTACAAAGCGGATATCATAATCATAATCATTTCATTAAAATGTAGCTCAATCAGAGAGCTTCTCAGTGAGTCTCCAGATGGAGAACAGTTTAAAGATAGGAAAGTGGTAATCACAAGCCGTAAATCGAAGACGAACAGACAATAATATAGTCAAATGAAAAAGGACAAACAACGAGCTAGAAAACAGTGCACAAAAGATCCAGCAACATCAACCCACTGTACAAACAAAGGGTGAACTCAGGTGCCCCGTTGGGGTGCTCAGTGCCGGCGCCACATATGGATCCTGTCGCGCTACTCTTGTTACAAACCCGGTGATAAGTCATGAATGAGGAAAGGCCCGGATTGTGATAACGACAAACGGAACATATGCATGGTCATTTGTGACACAGATACTCCGTAACGGTTAGCCAAGTCATGTTGGCCACTGTAAAACTTTTGAAGTAATGACTTCAACCTAACCACTAGGAACGTTCTCGATGGCTGTTTGTCAGGTTATACTAAAGACAGCAAGACCGTGGGCCAATATTGGTTGCGTGTTTTGAGAGGGACGCGCCCCCTTCATGTTAAAGACCTCTTTTGTAAATTTTGAAAACTAAATTGTTCGTCCCTATCAAACTCTCCAATCCGTTCCAGCTGTCGCCTCATTTGTCCCATCCCCCTCATTTCTATGTAGTTTTTATATTTTGCTATCGTCATGAATATAGCTGAAATACTGCTCGATGGATGTCATACAAAAATCAATCAATCAATCAACTAATCAAGCAATAAATAAATCAATCAATCAATCTACATTGTCCGGTGGTTCTTATTCAGATCGCCGTGGCCGTGATCGCATGGTAGTTGGATTTACAACTACCTATGCAATCAGTGCCTATCACCACTTATTGTGAGTTCGAATCTCGATCAGGGTGAGGCGTACAACATTATATGATAAAGTTTGTCAGTGACTTGCGACAGGTCGGTGGTTTCCTCCGGGTACTCCGGTTTCCTCCACCAATAAAAACTGACCGCCACGATATAACTGAAATATTGTTATAAAGTGGCGTTAAACACCATCAAGCAAACAAACAAGCTTATTCAAATAAGAATATTCTTACCACTATCATCTATTTTGTCCTGTCTTTGAAGCGATCTGATTTTCGTCTGTTCCTAAAATAATATGTTACCAGCGTTACAAGACATAATACAGTATTATGTTACCAGTATTACAAGACATAATACAGTATTATGTTACCAGCGTTACAAGACATAATACAGTATTATGTTACCAGTATTACAAGACATAATACAGTATTATGTTACCAGCGTTACAAGACATAATACAGTATTATGTTACCAGCGTTACAAGACATAATACAGTATTATGTTACCAGTATTACAAGACATAATACAGTATTATGTTACCAGCGTTACAAGACATAATACAGTATTATGTTACCAGCGTTACAAGACATAATACAGTATTATGTTACCAGCGTTACAAGACATAATACAGTATTATGTTACCAGCGTTACAAGACATAATACAGTATTATGTTACCAGTATTACAAGACATAATACAGTATTATGTTACCAGCGTTACAAGACATAATACAGTATTATGTTACCAGCGTTACAAGACATAATACAGTATTATGTTACCAGCGTTACAAGACATAATACAGTATTATGTTACCAGTATTACAAGACATAATACAGTATTATGTTACCAGCGTTACAAGACATAATACAGTATTATGTTACCAGCGTTACAAGACATAATACAGTATTATGTTACCAGCGTTACAAGACATAATACAGTATTATGTTACCAGCGTTACAAGACATAATACATTAAAGACAAACATATTGCCAGACTTAATCCAATTCTTAGTTGTTACTAGATTAACACGACGGGTGCCACTAGTGGAGCGGGAACCGCTTACCCTTCCGGAGCACCTGAGGTCACCCCCGGTTTTCAGTGGGGTTCGTGTTACTCGATCTTTAGTTTTATGTGTATGTTTTGTAGATCGTTGTTTGTTCTTTTGTACTCCTTCTGTTCTTCTTCGATATACGGATTCTGATTACCCCTTTGGTATCTTCAATCTCTTCTTAAAGATAAACATATAGTCAGATTGTACAACAATCCAATTCTTTGATTCCATGACCTAATAATTTACTTTATCCATCAATTTTGACAGAATATCCAAATATGGGCATTAGAGGATTGTTTTTTTCCCTGTATTTTAATTTTTATAGTCTACATATATGTACACCATAAAAACGATAGTTGTTTGTCCATTTGCCTTTTTTATCTGTTGTTTTGTTTGTCCTTCTTCGACTTACAGTTTCTGATTACTCCTTTTGCCATCTACAAACTGTTCTTTTTTGTCCTTTTGTTCTTTTCGTTGGTCATTGTATTGTTTGTCCTTCGATTTACGGCTTCTGATTACCCCTTTTGTTATCTACAAACGTATCTTTATAACTAGGATTTTCAAAACCATCAAACATTGAGCTAAATTCATATAAAATATTTGAGTTTGAAAACATCAACATAAACATTTTACAACATATAGTATCAGTGGGTGAGTGATGAATGTTTGTTGTTTAACGCTAAATGAGCAATATTTCAGCCATATCATGGCGAGGACAAGTTACAATCAATGAAATGATGATGATGTTGTACTAGACCAACAAGCTTTGTTGAATTGTTTGCTAACCCACTGAGACAACAGTCTGAGGACATGTTGGTTAACCCGGGCATAGTATCCTGATTCCGAGCTAACCAGACTTTGATCTTTCTACTTAATGCCTCACGCTTACCGGAGAAGAAACAAATGCCAATTTCCTATTCCTTGGCTTGATCCGACCGGGCTCGAACCCACCATAGTGCTTAAATACCGGTACCTACTTAATTCAGACGTCGTCTCTATTGTTGAAATTAAGATAAGTTTGTAACTAGATTAACACGACGGATGCCACTAGTGGAACAGGAACTGCTTACCCTTCCGGAGCACCTGAGTTCACCCCCGGTTTTTAATGGGGTTCGTGTTACTCGATCTTTAATTTTATGTAGATCGTAGTTTGTCCTTTTGTACTTTTCCTTTTTGGCCATTGTGTTGTCTGTCCTTCTTCGATATACGGATCCTGATTACCCCTTTGGTACCTTCAAACTCTTCTTAAGCTATATTATCGTTCCTCCAGTAGTCAGTGCGTCGGTACCGGCGTGGTTAATTAGCTATAATTATGCTTGGAAATTAAAACTGGACTATAATATCATCGCTCAGTACAGCCCCCAAATAATGTATTTAAAACAAATTAAGATACTCCTTTCTCAGGCTTAAATAACTTAAGCCGGTTTTGACTATCCTGCTTATAGTACTGTAAATTATTTCGGTAGCCCTTCTAGTTTTCGAGTTTAACATACGGCAAAAAATGAGTTCAAATCATAGATAAATGTTTGTATTTTCATTTTCGTTTGTTCGTACGATGTTTCTGTGGTCACATTTGTAGTAATCTGGGTGTTATTATAGGTACCCCTTGATACAAACATTTAGTAGTTATTTTCAAATACGACCTATTCCTTTTTATCAACATTCGTGAGCATGTGTCGCATTATTTTTCGAAAGACGAAACATAAAATATTAACACCAGATAGTACAAATCTGTTGATAATGATTCTTTTTAAAGATTTAGAATAATAAATTTTGTTATTTTTCTATGCATTTTTTTTACATAATTTTCATTGATAATCTGAACAATTGTTATGAAATTGCGCTTTGTTATAATAAAAAGACAATTATATGTTGTAACGCTGCTCCGTGTTAAATTTCATAATTTTATATAGTGTTATTTAGAAATAAATCGAAAAAAACCTCTACCTACAAAGGCGACTTTTAATGCGGAAATTTTACCAATCCGATAATTGATAGGAGTGTTACTGTGTTCGGTCACTTAATAGGACAATTCACTCGATAAATGAGTTTTTGAAACGTCGTGTCATAAGCAAATATTGACGACTAGTTATATTTACTTGTTATTTTATGATAAATGAAATGCATTTGAGGTCAACGAGTGCTTCACTTTAGTAACTTTTGTTGTAAATAGTTTGTTTAACTTGTTATTATTTTCGACTGTTTGTAATACACAAACCGAACCCTTGGGATACGATATTTTCATACAATGTCGTGCTTTGTTGCGTCAATTGGTAGACTTTGGGGTGATGGTGGATTAAAAGATCTGTTGATTGAATCTTCCGTGTATGCAGCTAGATCAGTTGAGCAGATGATGATCGGTAAACAATTTAATCGTGCTGTACGGGCATTGACATTAGTATATGAAACATTATCCTCACTGTGGCTATCAGCTTTCTTTGAGTGGTGCAGAGAAAATGATATTTGAACAGCACTTAAAGACAAGTTGTCTCCTGTCCTGGCTTCGCCTCGATTTTTTTAGAATTAATTATTTTTTGCTTAAATGTTTCTATGACTTACTCAACCCATCTTCAGCACCGTTAGAACATCAAACAAATGTTTCCAAGAAGGATGACTGCTAATTGGAAATGCTTGATTGCACATAAAATTCTCGTTATTTATGGTCAACAGGAAGTCGGAAATTAAGGCACTATAACCTAATAACTTACGCATGGTAGCTTTGAAAATAACTTTGACTTATCAGCTACCAAATGATTGTAGAAAAAATGAAAATACAAAAACCTGTTTGGATGTAGGTACCGTTTAAATTGTTGTTGTTAGATTTTAGGAAAATTAGATAGTTCAAGATTGACGCCATCTTAACATGGGTTGTATAAACATAACGATAAAAATAGACCACAATCGTATCATTTGTAACATTATCGTAAAAATATATCCATTTCATTTTCGTTTAGCAAAGGATTTTTGAAAAAAATAGGCAATTTAATTTTATCTTATTTTTTTTTTGATTTTGAGATTTGACCTTTAACCCTGATTTTAGAAAAACGTGACCATTTCTCATTCGTTCGAACAACATTTTCCGATGCTCCCCATTATCCTCTTTCCAACGATATATAATTTAGCTGTATGTTCTGTCGGTACATTAAATCCATCTGAACAGTTTTCCATTTGCAGCACTATTAGACCCTTTGTGTTAGTTGCTCCTAGCTCCCAAAGAATTTGGCTTTCTTGCTCACACGAATGCTTGAATTGCTTGGCTCTCCAGTATTTTGACCAGATGATATTTATTAAAGTTATTAGATATCTACGTCTATATTTGCTTTAATTTATGTCTAAATGTCATTAACATCCATATACACGTTGAGAAAACCGAAGGGACAACCAAGAATTGACAATCCAGAGACACTGGCAAAACTGAACACAAGGCACATGACGAAGACACAAAGCACTCAGCACAGAAAGCTAAAAAGTAAGCGTTAGAGAAAACTAGAGGGACAATCAATACTGGAAAATTCAGAGACACGGGTAACACTGGACACACAATACACAGGACGGAAACAAACAACACACAAATGAGAAAACTACAAATTAAATGTTAAGGAAAACAAGAGGGACAATCAACAATGGACCATCCAAATACACAGGTAACACTGAACACAAGACACAGGACGAAGACAAACAAAAAGCAAAGCAGAACACTAAAGAACAAACGTTAGAGAAGACCGAAAGAGCAAGCAAGCTTGACGCCTATTATATGATAAAGTTTGTCACTTTTTGTCTGTGGTTTTCCTCGGTAACTTCTTATGTCATTCTCCAATAAAATAGAGTGAGTGAGTGCTTGTTGTAGCGTCAATGTAAAGGCATGTGTGCCTCACATCTCTGGTTCAGAAGGAGACAGAGAAGCTAATTGTCTCCAGGTACGGTTACGAATCGGCTATATGAGCTTAATTTAGTACCACAACATTCCTAGCTTATTCAGCAACTTGTTTCTATGTCACATTCAATGACTGCGTGCATATGCATAAAAGCGGTCTTACTATGGAATCGGGAGACGTGAGTTATTCACTGACGAGTTTCATTTCACGCTTACTGCCGAAAACGTTTCTATCGACTATGAGGTGATTGTTATCATGAAGTTTGTGTTAATGCAATCCGCATATTTTTGGATGATCATTCATGGTTTGTGTGGATTTGATATGGCGTGTGACACATCTCTCGCGGACATCTAGAACAGTCGGAGAGCTGTACGATATCGGGCTCCACATTCTTCTGATCATCCATGTGAATTTCATAATCTTACGTCATATCCAATGAATAAATCGATAGAGGAAATCGGAGGAGCAATCAAGAATGGAAAATCCAGAGACACTGGTAACATTAGGCACAAGGCACAAAACGTTGATAAACAAAACAAAAAATACTACACAGAAAACAAAAAGATGAGCAACTGGAACCCCTCTAAAAATAATTCTCAATGTTTAGTTTTCTGCGCGGTGCTTATGAAAATCATTTTGTGTCCTTTTGTCCTTTTTCTTATATTGTCTGACTTTGCTCGATTTGTGGCCTCTAATTTCCCTTTGGTATCTTCAAACTTTTCAAAATAATACAAATATTTGAAACTACATTACCCGGTTTTCTCTTGTCTCTTGAATAACATTTTGGTATCTGCTTGTATTTCCTATATAAAATATTCAAAATACAGAAAAAGGAAAAACAAACAATCTGAAATTTGATATAGTTATTAATAAAATGGTGAAATTACATAATGTCAACAAAATGATTCGTGCAATAAAACTAATTTAACCCAATCACATTTCATTGAAGTGCATGAACCAAGACATGAGAGCGAGCGTCATTTATATGTGTGATAGAGGTCTCGATTTTGCCTCTTTCTACGATTTTCCGATTAGATTTTGGAGGTGTTCCGAAAGTGTGGTATTTTTTTTCCATTTTATTAAAATATATTCAATTCTTATAATTACATTTAAATCACACCAACATTTAATATAGTTGAATATTTCGTTGTGAATTTTATTTGTGTTAGATTATTTGCTGTTGGAAATTACTACGCCATTGATTGTTTACATCTGACGTCGTCATGGAGGCACGTGCAAGTTCGGGTTTAAAGTTTTATTGGGATGTAAAACATCTCTTTTATAATCATGTGACCACTTCATAGCCATTCATATTGTAACATTTCAATGAAAAACGGAAGTAATGTAATTATTAAAATATATTGCTTGGGATGAATAAAACACACAAGCGAGATATAATGAATATCCTGTGTGTTAGAGGTATTCAAAGCTCCATACCAGAAAGGATTAAAAGTTAATTTGTGATATATCTTTCAGTTGATACGATATTCCAGAGCTTGTGGTTCCTACCAGGATTTGCTTGATATATGGTTGCTGCTATCAAGGAAGCTATTGAACCAAGGATTCCTCTTGGTTAAGTTGAAATCACCATTTTGAAAGCTTTACGGTCACCACCATGACTTGGTTGACCGCTATGGAATATCTGTGTCACAAATGACCATGTATATGTTCCATGCAAACACTCCCGTTCTTTCCTCATTCATGACTTCTCACCGGATTTGTAACAGATTAACACGACGGGTGCCACAAGTGGAGCAGGAAATGCTTATCTTTCGGGATCACCTGAGTTTAACCCGTTTTTTAGTGGGGTTTGTGTTACACACTCTTTAGTTTTATGTGTATGTTTTGTAGATCGTTGTTTGCCCTTTTTTCCTTTTTCTGATGGCCATTGTGTTGTCTGTTCTTCTTCACTTAACAGATTCTGATTACCCCCTTTGTATCTTTAAACTCTTCTTGTGACCTGTTGAGAGGCACAATCTACCATCATCCTCCCTCTTGTTGTTGTAGAGGAAATATCAGTTGATATGTCTATTACAGAGTCATAATTTTCTTGATCTTTCTTGGAATCTCACAATGAAAAATATGGAAGAAAAGTAGGTTGAATAGTGAAATGATATGGAAAATATGGAAGAAAGGTAAGTTGAAAAGTGAAATGATATGAAAAATCTGGAAGAAAGCCAAGTTGAATAGTGAAAAGATATGGAAAATATGGAAGAAAGCCAAGTTGAATAGTGAAAAGATATGGAAAATACAGAAGAAACCCAAGTTGAATTGTGAAATGATATGGAAAATATGGAAGAAAGGTAAGTTGAAATGTGAAATGATATGGAAAATATGGAAGAAAGGCAAGTGGAATAGTGAAAAGATTTGGAAAATACAGAAGAAAATTGTGAAAAGATATGAAAAATATGGAAAATATGGAAGAAAAGTAAGTGATTGTTGTTTGAAGCCAAGTGAGAAATTTTCCCACTATGTCATGGCGATACAAGTTATATTTACATGAGATGATGCCGAAGGCCACCCACGGTGTATAAGACCAACACAGTTAGTTGGCCTTTTATAGTGCTATCTCACTGAAACCTATGTAGACATGCCGCTCCACTCTGAAAAAAATATTATGATTCCAAACCAACGAGTCTTAGATCTAACTCCTTAATGGTGCACGCTTAGCGAAAAAGCATCAAATATCAAAATGTCATATCCTTAGTTTGATCTAAGAACAGTTTGAAGATATCAAAGGAGTAATCATAATCCGTAAATCGAAGGACAGACACCACAATGGCCAAAAGAGAAAGTACAAAAGGACAAACAACGATCTACAAAACATTGCACATGAAACTAAAGATCGAGTAACACGAACCCCACTAAAACCGGGGTTGAACTCGGGTGCTCTGGAAGGGTAGGCAGTTCCTGCTCCACAAGTGGTACCAGTCGTGTTAACTTACTGGGGTTCTAATCAGAGATCTATCCCACTCGATCACTAACCGACGATTTTTGAATTTAACTTACCTTACATTGACCCTAATCAATGCAAATTTCCATATAATATATTCCGTTTGTCCTCATTTATGACATATCACCGGGTTTCTAACATGTGGAGCAGAAAATGTTCACCCGTCCGAAGCCCCTGAGTTCCCACCCGTTTTCAGTGGATTGGCGTTGCTCGATCTTTAGTTATTTGCTTAGTATTTGGTAGATTATTGTCTTTCCTTTTGTTTTTTAGCCAATGCATTGTCTGTCCTTTTTCGTTTTGTCATTGTACTGTCTGTTCTTCGATAGGAGATCATTGTCTGTCCTTTTTCATTTTGTCATTGTACTGTCTGTTCTTCGATAGTAGATCATTCTCTGTCATTTTTCATTGTCATTGTACTGTCTGTTCTTCGATAGTAGATCATTGTCTGTCCTTTTTCATTGTCATTGTACTGTCTGTTCTTCGATAGTAGATCATTCTCTGTCATTTTTCATTGTCATTGTACTGTCTGTTCTTCGATAGTAGATCATTGTCTGTCCTTTTTCATTGTCATTGTACTGTCTGTTCTTCGATAGTAGATCATTGTCTGTCTTTTTGTTATTACTTCGTTTTGTGATTGCATTGTCTGTCCTTCGATTTACAACTTCTGATTACCTCTTTGGCATTTCCAATCTTTTCTAGAATTAAAATGATACAACTATATCAAGGGGCCGTCGTGGCCGTTATCGTATACAATCTACCTATGCAATCAGTGCCTATCACTACTGATATGAGTTCGAATCTCGATCAAGGAGAACTGTACAACATGGTGTGATAAAGTTTGTCAATGATTTGTGGTAGATCGGTGGTTTTCTCCGTGGTCTCCGGTTTCCTCCACCAATAAAATTGACCGCCGCGATATAGCTGAAATATTGTTGAAAGTGGCGTTAAACACGACAAAACCAAGCAACCATTCATTACATAATACCGGTTTTTCTAACAAGTGGAACAGGAAATGCTTACCCTTCCGGTTTTTAGTGGTTTCGCGTTGCTCGATCTTTAGTTATTTGCTTAGTGTTTTGTAGATTATTGTTTTTCCCTTTGTCTTCTTTTGGCCATTGTGTTGTCTGTCCTTCTTCGAGTGACGGCTTCTGTTTCCCCTTTGGCATCTTCAATCTTTTCTAGAACTAAAATGACACAACTATATTAGGTATACATACCTATATTACTACAAGCCATACCCATCTTTAAGAGAGAAACAAACGTCTATCATCAACCGTTCTAATTATCAGTCTGACCACATCAACATGGCTACAAAAACGTCACCATCCTGCCATTACGTCAATGACAGAATTATTGACCAACGGAATGCTTTAAAATAGTTTTTGCTTAACCTTGACATAACAAAACTGGCGATAGCAACACGATTTAAAGTGGAAATTTTAAACATGACAAACACTAGTGGAGTAAAAAGGTCACTGGTAACAATTTGAAATTGAGACATTTTACTTCGATCTTGTTGGTTATTACTTATCGAGTGCTAATTTCTATTTCTAACTAAAGCTCTTTTATTAGATGTAGTATTTATAAATACGAAAAATAGCAGCTATTTTATCATCCTCTCAGTAGTCGGCGCTGACAAGGTTTATCAGATATATATTTTTTATCGCTTTTTAGTGGGGTTCGTGTTACTCGATTTTTAGTTTTATATGTATTTTTTGTTGATCGTTGTTTGTTCTTTTGTACTTTTTCTTTTGGCCATTGTGTTTTCCGTTCTTTATCGATATACGGATTCTGATTAACCCTTGGGTATCTTCAAACTCTTCTTCGAAAAATTGCATCTATTTTATCATCCTCCCAGTAGCCAGTGCTTTGTTGGATATATTTTTTTATCGAAATGCAGTCCTAAATCATGCAATTATTATTAAAACTAAGGTTCTCCTGCCATAGGAATAGGCGCCCTTGGTCGATTTGGGATATCCTGTTTACCTAATGAAGGTTATTCCAGGAACGCGTCGTGTACGCACTAAATTTGATATCTACGTTTTTTTTTTATTATAATAGACTGATACAGTGTGTCAATTCATGACGCATAAATAACGAACTTTGTCATTAGGAAGAGTTTGAAGATACCAAAGGGGTAATCAGAATCCGTATATCGAAGAAGAACAGACAACACAATGGCCAAAAAAAAAAGTACAAAAGGACAAACAACGATCTACAAAACATACTATGTAAACATAAAACTAAAGTTCGAGTAACACGAACCCCACTAAAGGCAAACGGTGAACTCATGTGCTCCGGAAAGGTAAACAATTCCTGCTCTACTAGTGGCACCCGTCATGTTAATCTAGTTACACACCCGGTGATAAGTCGTGAACGAAGAAAGAACCGGGAAGTGTTTACAAGTGGAACATATCCGTGGTCATTTGTGACACAGATATTCCATAACGGTCAACCAAGTGCTTCTATTAGATGTGGTCTTTAAAGAATACGAACGATAGCAGCTATCTTATCATCCTTCCAGTAGTCGGTGCTATGGCGCTGACATGGTTTGTTAGATATATATTTTTTTCGAAATATGCAATGCTATATCATGTAATTATTATTAAAACCAAAGTTATCCTCCCCTTAGGTATAGGTGACCTTGGTCGATTTGGGATATCCTGTTTAGGCCCCTTGGTTTTCTTGCTCCCAAAGACTTTTAAATTATTTGGTTTTCAAATATTTCGGCTTTGAGCGTACCTGATGAAGGTTATTCCAGGAACGCGTCGTGTACGCACTAACTTTGATTTCTACGTTTTTTTTATATTATAATAGACTGATATAGTGTGTCAATTCATGACGCATAAATAACGAACTTTGTCATTAGGAAGAGTTTGAAAATACCAAAGGGGTAATCAGAATCCGTATATCGAAGACAACACAATTGCCAAAAGCAAAAGTACAAACAACGATCTACAAAACATACACACATGATTAACGCCATTGGCTCTCTTTTATATAACTAATATTTCACATTTAGCACATTCACTGGCATTTAGAATTAATATATGATATATGAAAGGTCTTTCAGAAAATAGAAACACGTTATTGAACAGTATTCTGTCACTTGTAAGCAGATGACAATAGGTGGTATTGGCTATTATAATGTTTAACTATTGTTTCCCTACTATTTCTTCCCATGGCCTTGTAAACTATCTAATAATTAAGTTGGGTGCCATCGACTCTCTAGTTTTAACTAATATTATAACTATCACAAGAAGAGTTTGAAGATACCATAGGGGTAATCAGAATCCGTAAATCGAAGAAGAACAGACAACACAATGACCAACAGAAAAAGTACAAAAGGCCAAACAACGATCTACAAAACATACACAATGTACACATAAAGCTAAAGATCGAGTAACATGAACCCCACTAAAAACCGGGGGTGAATCCATGTAAGCAGTTCCTGCTCCACTAGTGGAACCAGTTGTGTTAATCTAATTGCAAACCCGGTGAAAAATGAGGAAAGGACCGGGAAGTGTTTACAAGTGGAGCATATCCTTGGTCATTTGTGACACAAATATTCCATAACGGTCAACCAAGTGCTTCTATTAAATGTGGTCTTTAAAGAATACGAACGATAGCAGCTATCTTATCATCCTTCCAGTAGTCGGGTGCTACGGCGCTGACATGGTTTGTTAGATATATATTTTTTTTCGAAATATGCAATGCTATATCATGTAATTATTATTAAAACCAAAGTTATCCTCCCCTTAGGTATAGGTGACCTTGGTCGATTTAGGATATCCTGTGTAGGCCTCTTGGTTTTCTTGGTCCCAAAGACTTAAATTATTTGGTTTTCAAATATTTTGACCTTGAGCGTCATCTGATGAAGGTTATTCCAGGAACGCGTCGTGTACGCACTAACTTTGATATCTACGTTTTTTTTATATTATGATAGACTGATATAGTGTGTCAATTCATGACGCATAAATAACGAACTTTGTCATTAAGAAGTGTTTGAAGATACCAAAGGGGTAATCAGAATCCGTGTATCGAAGACAACACAATTGCCAAAAGCAAAAGTACAAACAACGACCTACAAAACATACACACATGATTAACGCCATTGGCTCTCTTTTATATAACTTATATTTCACATTTAACACATTCACTGGCATGGAGAATTAATATATGATATAACAAAGGTCTTTCAGAAAATAGAAACACGTTGTTGAACAGTATTCTGTCACTTGTGAGCAGATGACAATAGGTGGTATTGGCTATTAGAATTTTTAACAGCAGACTATTGTTTCCCTACTATTTCTTCCCATGGCCTTGTAAACTATCTAATAATTAAGTTGGGTGCCATCGACTCTCTAGTTTTAACTAATACTATAACTATTGCAAGAAGAGTTTGAAGATACCATAGGGGTAATCAGAATCCGTAAATCGAAGAAGAATAGACAACACAATGACCAACAGAAAAAGTACAAAAGGCCAAACAACAATCTACAAAACATACACATAAAGCTAAAGATCGAGTAACATGAACCCCACTAAAAACCGGGGGTGAACTCAAGTGCTCCGGAAGGGTAAACAGTTCCTGCTCCACTAGTGCAACAAGTTGTGCTAATCTAATTACAAACCCAGTGAAAAATGAAGACAGGACTGGGAAGTGTTTACAAGTGGAGCATATCCTTGATCATTGGTGACAAATATACCATAACGGTCAACCATGCAATGGTGGCGACCGTAAAACTTTCGAAGTGATGACTTCAACTTAACCAAGAGGAATTCGTGGTTCAGTAGCTTCCTTGTTAGCAGCATCCCTCTATCAAGGAAATCCTGATAGGAACCACAAGCTCTGGAATATCGTATCAACTGAGAGATATATACTCCGTATGCAGGTGCTGCTGGAATGTTGCTACATATAAATGGAAAGTTCACATTGGGAAAATTGAAGCCATATCTTTAGTCGTAAAGTTTCGAGGTGTAGGTCAAGGTATGAAGCAGACATATCTGTAACTAACTGTGGTATCCTTTATTTCAAGCCCTATGGGATAGATACGATCAATGAAATCACCAAACCTAGAAAGTACATCATCTACATAGCGGAACGTGAAATTAAAAGATCGGGCTAGGTTCTTTTCATTTTTCGTGAGAAGCCCCTGTATGAAGTCTGCCTCACATGAATAAAAGAACAAGTCGGCGAGAAGCGGAGCACAGTTTATACCCATATGTATGCCGACTGTCTGTTGAAAAACACGTCCACCCAACATAGCAAATATGTTGTCAATCAAAAACTCGAGCATGTTGATGATATCAGTTTCAGAGAACTTTTTGGTAGAATCAGAGTGGTGTTTTACAAAATAGGATCTGTCCCTTCTTAACACAAGGTATTTGTATCTACGTTGGCCATTCTTTTTTATGAAACACAATTGGACCAACTCCCTTAATCTGTCCTTCAGCTTAGAGTGAGGAATAGTTGTGTAGAGGGTAGAGAAGTAAACTGTTTTAATGCTATTGCAGGAGGAGAGGGACCTAAATTGTATGTACTCTAACATATCGTTAGAGTTCTTCAGAATCCACATCTGATTCACACCACCCCTAGAGTAGCTAGTGTCACAGTAGCTCGGAAACCCAGTTTTGACCGCCAATAGAATACATGTTAATAATTTGGAAAGAGGTTTCGTGGAGCATTTGGCAGACCCATAAACATAACGTTGTTTGCAAGGACACTTGTGTAATTTAGGAATCCAGTAGAGTGATGGTAGATCCAGTTCTAAATCTTTGGCTGAAATTCCAAAGGAATATAAAACAGACCTATGATTGTCCAGGATTTCCTCTTTCGTAAGTGTCGTCAGGGTATATGTAGGGTTGCCAAGAGAATTGCCAATACCTAATTTCATTATCAAGCTGTATACGTAATGTGATTTACACATAAAAACAATATTGTTAGGGGCCTTGTCGACGGAGACAAGAACATATTTGTCATGGAGGAGAGACAAGTGTTTACGTTGACCTTAGTCTACATCAAATGCAATAGCTTAGGTTTCCTCAGAAAAAATATAGAAGTGTCTAACCGATTTACTAAATGTCAAACAAGTGGCATACACTGAGAACCTGGAATTATTTGTCTGGCCGTAGAACATCCATGTTCTACTTGTGGAATTATTCATCAGTTCTGTAGGTGATACAAACCATATCGTGGGTTCGAGTCCCGGACGAGTCAAACCAAAGCTAAAACATTAGTATTTGCTGCTTCTCCGCGAAACATGCAGCTTTAAGCAGTGAGAGCAAAGACTGCTTGGCTCGGAAACAAGCAGATATAATGTTAAATCCGCCATTTTGAATGAGTGGTAAATTTTCGCAATGGGCTAGGAAGTAAATTGTTCAGTGATTATGGTTTTTTTCTTTAAATGAAATGATCTTGTTTCTGATTACTAGTTAGAAATAGTTCTGACAATGGTATAAACTTAATTATTAATATTTTTAAAAAAACGAATTTAGTGTGCACGACGCGTTCCTGTGATAACCTTCATCGTGTGCGTTCATAGTCGAAAGATTGGAAAGCCAAAATAGTATGATAGTCTTTGGGAGCAAATAAAAGAACAGGATAGCCCGAATCGTTTTAGATCACCAACGCCCGAAGAAGGAGAATGTTAGTTCTAGTAGTAATTACATTATTTTGAAACTATAAATTTCAAGCATAAATATATATGATATATTCGCCATTTTGAGTGAGAGGTAAATGTTCACAATTTCCAACAAGTTATTTGTACGGTGGTTAGTTTGTTTTTAATTAGTAATCTTAATTAAGTGAAATGGCTTCGTTTCTGATTACAGTTAAAAAATACTCGATCTTTAATCTTAATGTGTAATGATTTGTAGATCGTTGTTTGTCCTTTTGTTGTCCTTTTTCTTTTGGCCATTGTGTTGTCTGTCCTTCTTCTTTTGGCCATTGTGTTGTCTGTCCTTCTTCTTTTGGCCATTGTGTTGTCTGTCCTTCTTCGATTGACGGATTCTGATTACCACTTTGGTATTTTCAAGCTCTTCCTACATGTATCAATTTTCATGTAAAATTATATTTTTTTTTATAATAAACACAAAAATATCAAATTTAGTGCAACACGACGCGTTTCTTGAATAACCTTCATCGGGTTCAATGTCAAACGATTTGATACATGATCATTTTAATTTGTCTTCTAATTACCAAGTCAAAAATTGATTAAATATCTCTATTTAGATGTTAGATTTTGCACATTTTTACCGACACTAATAGGTTGGTGTTTTCTTCCTTTAATCTCAAAATAAAGAAGGGTGGTAATATAGTAATTTGTCTAACAACAGGATGTATATTTAAATGAATCCCATTATTTGATATGATACAGGAATCAATTAGAAAACAAATCAAATGAGGACATAATAACAATTTTTTTTATGAACCCCGTTCATTGTGAGGTGTACTCGATACAACCTTATGTGATAATGTTTGTCAGTGGCTTTCTTCGAATATTCCAGTTTCTTCCATCAATAAAACTGATCGCAACGATATAACTGAAATACTGTTGAAAGTGGCGTTGAACACCATAACGCTAACCCCTATGCAAATATATTCTATGATGCTTAAGCTCTTATTGTTAACTGAAATTGTGTACTTTTTCTTTTGGCCATTGTGTTGTCTGTTCTTCTTCGATATACGGATTCTGATTACCCCTTTGGTATCTTCAAACTCTTCTTCCAATATAGAGAAATGTATAAAGTAACAATTACAAAACTGGTTGATTCGAACACATTACGTTAATGGTGATAGGCACTAATTGCACAGGTAGTTGTAGATCTGTGAATGTCTTAGCAAAGAGAAGTTAATTAATAAACCGTTACTATTGGCTGTTACCATTTAATCTGGTTATTACATCTATGAAAGCGTGATGTTTTGCAGGTTCATGCATTGTTAACAATGAGTTACACGAGAAAAGAGTTTGAAGATACCAAAGTGGTAATCAGAATCCGTAATTCGATAAAGGACAGACAACACAATAGCCAAAAGAAAGAAGGACAAAAAAGTTATCCTCCCGGAGCACCTGAGTGGATTCCCGGTTTTTAGTGGGGTTCATGTTACTCGATCGTCAGTTTTATGTGTATGTTTTGTAGATCGTTGTTTGTCCTTTTGTCCTTTTTCTTTTGGCCATTGTGTTGTCTGTCCTCCGATATACGAATTCTGATTACCCCATTCGTATCTTCAAACTCTTTTAGTAACAGAAAGATACAACCAACAATCAATTAAGTTTCTATACTTTAATAAAATAACACAAATGTACTTAATGACAACATACAATTACACAAATATAATTAATAAAGTTTACAACTGGCCTGAATGTTCACAGATAAATCCCTTGGATTCAATGTTGTTTTTTCCTTTCCAGTACAATAGTCCAATTCCTTCCCTAAAAAATTGAATATCCAGTTGAATTAAAATATCCGTTAGTTCCAATCCACAAAGTTTCCAAATATTGTCAGTTGAAATTGTTTATAGTTCAATGTTCAAGTAAGGTGACTTCACTGAAGTAAATATATCCAAAAGCAATGCTATAAATTCCAGTTGTTATATAAATCCTAAATTTCTAACTGACTGCTCTCAAATTTGCTGACTCTTATATAGATATTGAAAAATCTGTATCTTAATTAACCAATATAGACTCCAGGTCAAATATTAAAACAAATACTCTACATAAACAAAATAGTACATCAAATTTATTACATATACATAACAAATGAGAGTATTACAATATAATGATATAAAAATAATCAATTTGACACAGGGCTAGATCACTATGATCATAGATTTGGTTTGTTTTGGTTTTATGGTGTTTAACGCCACTTTCAACAATATTTCAGTTATATTGTGGCGGTCAGTTTTATTGGTGGAGGAAACCACCGAACTGCCACAAGTCACTGACAAACTTTATCACATAATGTTGTACACCTCGCCTTGAGCGGGAGTCGAACCCACAACATCAGTGGTGATAGGTACCCATTGCATAGGTAGTTGTAAATGCAACTACCATACGATCACGACCACGACGGCCCCTTATGAACATAGATATTAACCACAAGGTTGACATCACTTTTACATACAGTGTGTATTACATTATATGAATACATCATATTGCCTTTTGACGAGGTAAGCTACATTTGTTTCTAATAATAGATACCATCGACAAAATGGTAGAAACAGATTACTCTAATACACCTATACAGTCAAGACTGTATTAACAAGTCACAAACAGATTACCCTAATACACCTATACAGTCATGCCTGTATTAACAAGTCTCCAACAGATTACCCTAATACACCTATACAGTCAAGACTGTATTAACAAGTCACAAACAGATTACCCTAATACACCTGTACAGTCAAGACTGTATTAACAAGTCACAAACAGATTACCATAATACACCTATACAGTCAAGCCTGTATTAACAAGTCACAAACAGATTCACCTATACAGTCAAGACTGTATTAACAAGTCACAAACAGATTACCCTAATACACCTGTACAGTCAAGACTGTATTAACAAGTCACAAACAGATTACCATAATACACCTATACAGTCAAGCCTGTATTAACAAGTCACAAACAGATTACCCTAATACACCTATACAGTCAAGCCTGTATTAACAAGTCACAAACAGATTACCCTAATACACCTATACAGTCAAGCCTGTATTAACAAATCACAAACAGATTACCCTAATACACCTATACAGTCAAGCCTGTATTAACAAGTCACAAACAGATTACCATAATACACCTATACAGTCAAG
Source organism: Bathymodiolus brooksi (assembly GCA_963680875.1). Taxonomy (NCBI): domain Eukaryota; kingdom Metazoa; phylum Mollusca; class Bivalvia; order Mytilida; family Modiolidae; genus Bathymodiolus; species Bathymodiolus brooksi. The sequence goes on from OY804583.1 coordinate 96,399,048, forward strand.
CCTGTATTAACAAGTCACAAACAGATTACCATAATACACCTATACAGTCAAGACTGTATTAACAAGTCACAAACAGATTACCATAATACACCTATACAGTCAAGCCTGTATTAACAAGTCACAAACAGATTACCATAATACACCTATACAGTCAAGCCTGTATTAACAAGTCACAAACAGATTACCCTAATACACCTGTACAGTCAAGACTGTATTAACAAGTCACAAACAGATTACCATAATACACCTATACAGTCAAGCCTGTATTAACAAGTCACAAACAGACTACCCTAATACACCTATACAGTCAAGCCTGTATTAACAAGTCACAAACAGATTACCATAATACACCTATACAGTCAAGCCTGTATTAACAAGTCACAAACAGATTACCCTAATACACCTATACAGTCAAGACTGTATTAACAAATCACAAACAGATTACCCTAATACACATATACAGTCAAGCCTGTATTAACAAGTCACAAACAGATTACCATAATACACCTATACAGTCAAGACTGTATTAACAAGTCACAAACAGATTACCCTAATACACCTATACAATCAAGACTGTATTAACAAGTCACAAACAGATTACCCTAATACACCTATACAGTCAAGCCTGTATTAACAAGTCACAAACAGATTACCCTAATACACCTATACAGTCAAGCCTGTATTAACAAGTCACAAACAGATTACCATAATACACCTATACAGTCAAGTCTTTATTAACAAGTCACAAACAGATTACCCTAATACACCTATACAGTCATGCCTGTATTAACAAGTCACACACAGATTACCCTAATACACCTATACAGTCATGCCTGTATTAACAAGTCACAAACAGATTACCCTAATACACCTATACAGTAATGCCTGTATTAACAAGTCACACACAGATTACCCTAATACACCTATACAGTCATGCCTGTATTAACAAGTCACACACAGATTACCCTAATACACCTATACAGTCATGCCTGTATTAACAAGTCACAAACAGACTACCCTAATACGTCTATACAGTCAAGTCTGTATTAACAAGTCACACACAGATTACCCTAATACACCTATACAGTCATGCCTGTATTAACAAGTCACAAACAGATTACCCTAATACACCTATACAGTCATGCCTGTATTAACAAGTCACAAACAGATTACCCTAATACACCTATACAGTCAAGACTGTATTAACAAGTCACACACAGATTACCCTAATACACCTATACAGTCATGCCTGTATTAACAAGTCACAAACAGATTACCCTAATACACCTATACAGTCAAGACTGTATTAACAAGTCACAAACAGATTACCATAATACACCTATACAGTCAAGACTGTATTAACAAGTCACAAACAGATTACCATAATACACCTATACAGTCATGCCTGTATTAACAAGTCACAAACAGATTACCCTAATTCACCTATACAGTCAAGACTGTATCAACAAGTCACCTTTAGGGACAAGAAAAATGGCCTTTAAAGACGGGTGACCTCATTAAAGAAGTTCAATTCATATGAAATATTCCATGACAGGGCATGAAAATAGTGACCTTTTAATACAGGTGACTGCATGGACAGGTTTGACTGTACATGACAGTTCAATAAAAAAAGTGGTGGGATTAGACTTGCTTTAATGAAATAATGCAGTACTGTAAGTGTTGTCCACTTGTGAGTAAAATGTCAACCTTCACATATAACCGGTTATTATACAAAAACGCTGTAATCTTGAACATAATGCATAATATATTTAATCTTCGTGACACAGGAGTTGTCATATGTATAATATTAGTTCTGGTGAAGAAAGCCGACGATCTCAACCATCACTTAGATGTTAGATAGTACACAAGACCATCGTGAGATATAATAAGGAAACAATAGTTAACTTTGAAACAAAATCAAACGGATGAATACAACACACATAGGGGCCGTCTTGGGCGTGATCGTATGGTAGTTGGATTTACAACTACCTATGCAATCAGTGCCTATCACCACTGATGTTGTGAGTTCGAATCTCGATCAGAGCGAGGTGTACAACATTATACAATTAATGACTTTTCATAAGGTGGACACTGTGATTTATCAACCCCGAGGAAGTGATGTTCACCGAAGCCAACGGCTGAGGTGAACATCACTTCCAAGGGGTTGATAAATCAGTGTCCACCGAAATGAAAAGTCATCAATTGTTTTATTAAATGACACATTCTAAGTGGTATTGTGGGGGGAAAATTGTGAATTGTTGCTGTTTCTTAGACATTTCCATTTATTCTTTTTTATATGTAGCTGCTTCAAACCAACAAACACCAGTTTTTAAAGCTTGACATTTCTAATGTTTCAAAACAATAAAATTGATTCAGGAAAAACGAATACAATTTCAAAATTTTAACAAATAAAATATCACAGTTTCAGTAAGATTTTTCAACAATTTTTAAAGAATATAGGTAAGTATAATTAATTTATGTTGTAGTTTATGGTAATGTTAGAGCAATTATTGAACAGAGGAAATTGCATTTGCGGTCTTTCAAATGCTGCATCATCAACTGTAGCAAACTGTGTCTTAACTTCTGGTTCTACTGACGAAGCTGCTTCGTTCATTTTTGTTTACTAACAGTCGTCTGCTGATTACCGAAGTTCGTTAGCAAGACCGCCTGATTGGTTGAGGTTCAAAATGTCGGCCAATCAAATTTATCGATATTAATCAGTCTACTGGTTTTCCCCTGTTACTATATTTGGGTACGTACTAACTGCGACATGAGATTTATTAACCTCACGCGCAAAATTGCGCGGTGGACATGTAGTTCTGTTAGAGGAAGCAATGAACCTTCTAAACCAATCAGAATTAAGAAAATTCATAGTCATTTAATAATATGTGATAAAGTTTGTCAGTAACTTGCGACAGGTCGGTTGTTTTCTCCGGATCCACCGGTTTCCTCCATCAATAAAACTGACCGCCACGATATTACTGAAATATTGTTTAAAGTGGCGTTAAACACCTTCAAGCAAACAAACAAACAAACAAACAAACAAACAAACGAATACAACACATCATTTGAGCATATCTATTAATACATAAAAATGGACATTGAAACAGTATTAATTGTAGCGCCTCTATCTGAAGATATTTTGTTGTTGAACAAATGAATAGAAGACACCATTTGAGCATTTCTATTAATGCATAAAAACAGACATCGAAACAGTATTAATTGTAGCGCCTCTATCTGAAGATATTTTGTTGTTGAACAAATGAATAGAAGACACCATTTGAGCATTTCTATTAATGCATAAAAACAGACATTGAAACAGTATTAATGGCAGCGCCTCTATCTGAAGATATTTTGTTGTTGAACCGTAGTATTGCCTGACGTACTGGTGCATTCCCGAGCAATATTACACAAGGGTTTGAAATAGGTATTGCGGTAAACATAAAAAGAATCCATATTCTTGATACAAATTCAGGAATTTCCACATTTCGGATTACTAAAAATAAAGTACAATTCATAATGTTAATAATAGTTATAATAAACAATACTAATGCATTTTTGAAGATTTTTATATTAATAGAATATTCTGGCGTCCATACTGGCTTGTGTTGAATCATCTTATTGATTGAAAACACGAAAATCCATGTTTGACAGACGCCATTAATAAAAACGGGTAGTAAATAGATGGCGATAATTGCATCCATCTGCTTGGTATAACAACCTAATATTGCTGGTGTGAAATACACTTCAGTGGAGGCACAATATATAATAAAATATGACAATATAAACAAACAAGAGGTCAAGATATAGGTCAAGAGCTTCTTATATGAAAACACCTGCAGGTGTTTGAATGGGAAGATGATATACATTACTTTTTCAATTGCTGCAATCGTCAGAATTACATTAACACTATATATAATACACAAAGGAAAACATGCAAATAATCGACATAGCGTTGGATTTAACCAGACTTTCCCTTTCCTCTGGAGTAATATCGCAGTGGTACTCAATACAAACTGTCCATAGATAGCTACATCTAACGCTAGGATAATACATAGTATAATGTTGGCTTGTATGTGTAGTTTTGGTACATGCCATATCGTGTGTATGATCTTATAGTCAACAGAACATATAAACACAAAGACGTATAGAAGGAACGCTATCTGTGCTAATGCAATCCATATATTGTCGTCAAACCATTCTAGGTTATAAAATGTACCCTTATTGACCAAAACACTTTTATTTTCACTCATTTCAATCAACCACTAGAAACTGGAATCACAGCTGAAAATTGCGTGGTTCAATTGTAGCGCTATTGACCAAACATTTTTATTTACTCTCATTCCAATCAACAATTGGAAACAATCCAAGAATCACTCCATGACATATGACGTTAGAAATCCAAGTCCTTACTTTGGACAGGAACAACACAATTGCGGGGTTCAATTGTAGCGTTATTGACCAAAACAGTTTATTTTCACTCATTCCAATCAAATTCTGGAAACTGGAATCACATCTGAAATAAAATATATTGTTAACAGAAATATTGCGTTTAATATGAAAAGAAAGTTTAAACAGTGATTGTAAACACTTTCCACCAATATTAACAAAACGAACGATTACCTCTAACCTTAAATAATTGAAAATTTAAAAAACAAACCAATGGCATATGACGTAGGAAATCCCAGCCCTTGCTTTGGACAGGAGCAACAATATGGCGGAGTTCAATTGGTCAGCGGGATTTCAAACCCTCTCTTGATAACTGGATCTACAAGGACAATACAGATATAAGAAGAGTTTGAAAGTGGCGTTAAACACCATAACCCTAACCCTGACCACGGAAATGTTCGGTATGTCCAGTTTGTCGTAATTACAATCCGGTCTGTTTCCCATTGAAGACTAATGATTTAAAATATCTTATCATTTTATATGACATCCCACAAGCATTATAAGACATCTTTATAATAGAATAAACAGGAGAACGTCTTGCCTTAAGATACCAAAGGAGTAATCAGAATCTGTAAATCGAAGATATATAGAATCTTTCTTTGCGAGCAGTTCATTATCGTATTTCTACAGTCGAGATAGTTAAACTTTAAAATTTCTCGCCTGATAGTTTAACTATCTCGACTGTAGAAATACGATAATCAACTGCTCGCAAAGAAAGATTCTGTTTCTTTAATTCTTTAAATAACATGAAATGCCAAGATCATTATTTTCAGTTTTCTAAAAAATTCTGATATATGTAAAGATTAAATATATAAAGAACGTAAACCATTCACTTTTTGAGAGCTACAATGTATAATTCAGGAGAAAACGTCATTTTATTCTGTCTTCGATAATTCTTGCTACCCGGACAATAATGCAAATCATATGCTATTGACCTCAGATTCGAACTCATTCGGTAGAGATTGTGCGCATGCTCCGTTATAGTCTTCACAGGTAACACCATTTTCGTTTCGATTTACATTCCATTATATTCCATTTAATCCACGATTAAAAATAATTTTTCCTTAGCGAAACGAGGATCTCTTTACCTGGACAATAAATATATATCACCATCTATGATCTAAACCGCCGTAAATGTCTTTTAACGGCATTATGTGTATAATCAAGGACGTATATAGAATCTTATATACGTCCTTGGTATAATTCAGCAAATTTCGCGGGGCCCAGTAAGGGGACACTGCATACGCAACTTGTAATTATGTTAAAACATTAGGGTTTTTTTATATTAAAAATGAATACTACTTTGTTTCAAATCTATTTAAAATTTATTTGGCCTAAGAGACAAGAATGTGAAAGAAAGCACACATAAATATAATAGATATCTAATTTATTATAAAACTTTTGAGCCGTTAGGCCTAAACACAAAATTGGATCGACATTGACTTTTCATAAACAAAATTCCGCGAAATCAACGTCATAAACTCTTTTATCTCCATTGTAACGTCATGTTGTTTGTTTTTCATATATATGTAATAAACTTCCGCTGAGGAAGGCCGCAAGGCCCGCAACGTTCGGAAATTAATCTAGAGATTTTTGTGTAAACTGGTGATAAGTTTTATCAACGAATGCTATTGAATTTTTCAAAAATAAGAACCCAGAAAGTGGAAGATCCTGTTGCAAAACATTTTTGTCAGAAAAATCATTGCGTTAAAAATTTCAAAGTCATAGGAATTGAGAAAACCGGAAACGGTGACAAAACTTACAGAGAAACTAAGGAATCACTTTGGATAAAAAAACTAAAAACTTTTGAGCCGTTAGTCCTAAACACAAAATTGGATCGACATTGACTTTTCATAAAAACAAAATTCCGCGAAATCAACGTTATAAACTCTTTTCAGCCGGGAAGCCATAGACTGAATCGATCAATCAATACATTGGATGTCAATATTGCCGCGCTAAGGGCAGACAACCTCGATTCAACGCACAGGTGGCGCTTTATAACTACGTAAACAAAATCATCCGCGATACGGTACCTCAGAAAAACCTGTTGGGAAACGTTGAAATAACCGTAATTCGTGTTTTTTTTTATATTTATCACAAGTTTATTCTCACAGGCTAATGACTGATCGTTTTTGACAGCATTTCCGTGTAGGAAAAGGGTGAAAATCGGTATTTTTCCAGTGACCTATTTCAAGCATCTCGTCGTCTAAAAATATGGTGGGGAAACAACCTCTCTATATTTAAATGACACAATCACACCCCCCTTAGCCAATCACATCAAAGATGGTAAAAATAAACTCTAAAATTAGTAAGGAATCCCATACAAGACATCAAATCCCAGCATGCTTAGCGAAAAACTATATTTTGACCTCAAAAGGCAGACACCATTTCAGTGTATTTTCGAAGGAAAAATAGCGATATTTCTATTTGTTTCAGGCTTATATCTGCAAGCATGACATCTGTAGATTGTTCTAATGTATTTTAATATTGCATTCGTTTCAATTCCAGTATTTTAGATGTGAATGTTGACTTACATATTGGAAAAATTCCAAGATATAATAAACATCATTTGAAGTTGAACCACACATCCATGTCGTCATGTGAGATTTCCAACGTGACCCCTCATTTTTTCCATTTTGTAGTCTCTGTTTGAAAGTTTACGCTTGATAGCTTCACTTATTGATTCCCTAATTAAAGGAAAAACAGATTCATAAAAATGTAGCAGCTCAAAGCCTGAAAATGGCTTAGTGTCACACTTCTTGCAGGATTTTCCAGGTGTAAACCATTCCATATCATTCTCATTTGCCATACTGTGTGTGTACATTTCATTATTTAATTTACAGGTTCCTTCATTGGTTTATATTAATGTGCATGAATATTATTTGACCCCAAGCTCTTTTCTTTATACTTGTTCTCAGTTTGCAACATTTACATTTATAAACATTTATGTCAAAATCCAACTGTACAAAGGTCCATCCAGGCAGAGATCCAGGTCCACGCAGTGTGCCCAAATGTGGTATTGGTAAATTTGATCCTTCAAACAGATATGTACATTTTTTTCAGATTATGTTTACAGGCAATATTATAAGATTACTGATACTGATTGTTACATGTATTTGTAGGAGATGTGAAAGTGTAATGCATTTTTGAAATTTAAAGCAGGTGAACCTGATGAGGCATCAGATGCAAAGAGAGCATGCACAGATAATGAAGATAACAAATGGTTTTTTTAATCCAATTTCAGCCTTTGCTCAAACCAATCTAATCATAGAACAGAAATTGACTGTTATCTTTCCAGCAAGAAATTAGGGATGGACCAATCAACTTCCAGGGGGGGGGGGGGAATCTGTTTCAGAGTTTTTGTCATATAACCTAGTGTTAAATTCTGGAAAAAAAATTCGCGCTTTGTGGGACAAAAAAATAAATTTCATAAGTCTCATGTTGTCCGGAAATTTTTTTCTGAATGAAGCAAAAAAACAATACCCCCCCCCCCCCCTGCAAGTTACATGGTCGGTCCCTTAATGTTTTAATTTCAGAGAAGTTTTCACAGTATGATGATACATTTTCTTCCTCACTTTGTCATTCTCATTACAACAAATTATTAACATTTCACAGTTCAGTGCATTGTTTGTGAGAAAAATGGTCGCAGTAATGATATCATATGGTTTTTAAAACTGTAGGCGAAGAAAAGAGAGACTTGTTTTTGAAGTATTTCAGTTTTAATAAAAATATAGAGAATGATCGATTTAGTTGTTGTCCCTATTGTTATAATTCTTTTAACTTTTTCTCTAGATCTGATGCAGCAGAGGAGAAATTGGCTCAAACCTCTTTATACTTGCAGGATTGTTTAAGTAAACAGTTGTTTATTGAAAAACATAAAGTTACAGGCCAGAATGTTGACATCTATACTTTTCAGATGATATTGCAGTTTGTCGTCAAAGCTTTTGAAGAAGAGAGGTTCTTTACTATTACCTGAAGTTTATGACAGATACAAACTTCTCTTACATAAAAATGACCTCAACATTGTTATTGACAGTGATAAAGATATGTCCAAATTGTTACACTTCACTCAATTGATATTTAATATGTTAAAATCTGTTCTTGGCAGAGCTTTATTGGGTTATGTACCAAAAAAGAAAAACCTTGGTCGTCTGATATACAGAAATGATGCAGATGTTTTAGGAAGTTGCCATTCACTATTTTTGGCAAATCATCGCTCATCAAACCAAATTGCCCTGATGGAGAAAGAAAACTTAAAATTAACAAATAAAATTTCTTCTCTTATTACAGATGATTTAAAAAAGAACACAAAGCATGAAAGTCTTGAACATGCATCACAAATTTTGAGAAATGTTATTAAATTGTATGTTTCAGACAGAATAAAAACTGACAGATTACCAGATATTGACAATTTTAATTGTAGAGATGAGATTTTTAAGATCCACCCTTTCTTGTGGAATTTTTTATTTAGATTTGTTGACAAGATTACAATTATTATGATAATGCTGCCTTGAAATATTGTATTAAATGTTACACAATTAAATAATCAAATTACCACAGGATTGTTTTCATATGCTGACTAGATGTTAATATAATGATATTTTAGTATCCCCTCACCTATGAAGTTGTAAAGTAATACAACCTCCTATCTGTGCATCCATCCACAGGGACTCGGATAACTATTTCTCACAAATATGCGCTCTCGGGCAATTTGATTTTTTCTACGAGATTGCCATTGCCCGAGAGGGGTTATAAAAAAACAATAGCCGAGGACAAAATATAAACCAGGGAAGCACAGAAACAAACCAACAACAACCAACCGATATAACACAAAAAAATCACAAACGCACATGAACAACACAAACTCCCGAATAATCTAAAGTGAACTCGGGTGATCCGGAAGGGTAAGCAATTCCTGCCTATTGCAATACATCTATGTGTGTCCATCATCAAGTCTGGTAGGACTCTAATCCGGAGAAGGGCAAAGGATCTAAAACAGCCTCAGATCATTTGTCATCTGGGTGCTGTCAACCAGCTCATGATGTCTGCTGTAGATTTTTTTTTCTAATTTTAAGAGTGCTTGGAAGGCCCATGGGATATCATGATAGCCACTGATAAAACCCAAAGTAACTTTGCAAAGAAGAGTTATGATTCAAAATTTATCTAATCTTACAAAAAAGTTGCCTTTGAGGTCCCTTACAATGCAAGGTGCTGTGTCAATAGAAATAACTGAAATTATATGGATCTGCAATGTTATGTGATTTTTCTTCAAATTTGGAAAGCAAATTGAAGAAAACATAGGATTCAATATTTAACCAAACTTGCATATATATCAGTCACAAGATGCTATGAACAGAAATAGGTGAAATCAGAGATATATGATTGATTGGTTGGTGTTTAACGTCCAGCGAGCAATTTTTCAGCTATATTCAGGTAATTTGCAGCTGAAATGATATATGGTTTTGGTTTCTTTAAAGTAAATTATTTAAAATTTTCACTCAAGTTTGTTAATTATTACTTTATCACAAACTTTTTCTGGCCCAGTCTGAGCAAATTCTTTCCAACTTATCCGTTTTGTTCTTTCCCACCAGGCATGAATAAAGTTTTTTTTGTTAAACAAAATTTATTAATATGATTTTGACAACACTAATTTTCACTCAAGTTTGTTAATTTTTACTTTATCACAAACTTTTCCTCGCCCAGCAAATTCTTTCCAACTTATCCATTTTGTGCTTTCCCACCAGCCCAGGCATGAATAAGTTTTTTTTTTTAGCATAATTTATTAATATGATTTTGACAAGAAGCAATTTTCACTTAATTCTGACCTTATCCACAAACTTTTCTACACAGTCTGTACATTCTTTCCATATTTTTTAAAAGATATTTATTTACATTTCGGCCTTGAAAAATATATGTTCGAGTTCTTAAAACTACAGTAATGTTAGTCAACTGGAAAGGATAATCCCGAGAGTACCCGAAAAGCACTTCATTTACGCCGCCTCGTCGCAATTTTCATCTTGACGGGTGCTGATTATAACTGACACAATCGTATCCCCGGTCATAAACCTTGCAACTTTCTGGATATATGTCACCCACGATAATAAATTGTGTATTAAAAGTAAGAAATTTACCAGCATATTCAATAATAAATTAAACAAAAGATGTTTTCTGTTGTCGAACAGGGTTGAGAAATCTTGAAGGTCCATTTTATGAGAGTCATTACTTGTATGAAAGTAAGAATACCGATGCAAAATTTAAACATTTACGTTCCCGAATGTCCGTAGAAATGATCCTTTCAACAAAATATTACAAATAACCATAATCGAAGCTACAAAGCAACAAATTCCTGCGGCCGTCCTCTGACATCCATCACGTCAATATTTACGTCGAAAATCACGTGACAAAAAACGTCAAGTGAACTCTCCTGTGTCACTGGCTTCCCGGCTGTTTATCTCCTTTGTAACGTCATGTTGTTTGTTTTTCATATATGTAATAAACGTCCGCTGAGGAAGGCCGCAAGGCCGCAACGTTCGGAAATTAATATAGAGATTTTTGTATATATATATATATATATGCAATTACCGTAAATAATCATATAAAGAAAAGAAATACATATATTTAAACATCAATAAGCCTCGACTTAGAGCCTACCGGATGAAGGTTATTCCAGAAAAGCGTTGCGCCAACTAAATTAGATATCTATTATTTTGTTACAATCACTGGGTCGATACCTCTATTAGTTACAGATGGCACCATCCGCCCAGTAGTCAGTGTTTCGGCAATAAATTACATTTTTTTTTATGATAAAATGATCAATAATATTCATTAATAAATAATTTAATTGGTGAATATTGCAATCTGATTGGCTGATCTACATTGGTTACACACGATAATCTGGGTTGGTATTGTGAAGTCGTCAACGTATTCATTCGCCAGACAATTTTATTCAAATAGTCCCATGAAATAATTGTAATTGAAATCGAGGAATCATTAAATTTTGTTGTAAAAATGCAATTATAAGGAATATTTGCAATTTTTGAACAGGTCATACTTGTATAACCTGGTTTGGAAAAGCTGACGCTTTTCATCAAAAATTTAAAATATAATGTAATCATTATTAAAACAAAGATTGTACTCCATAGAAATTCACAGCTATCTATATAATAAAACTAAGATTGTACTCCATAGAAATTCACAGCTATCTATATAATAAAACTAAGATTGTACTCCATATAAATTCACAGCTACCTATATAATAAAACTAAGATTGTACTCCATAGAAATTCACAGCTATCTATATAATAAAACTAAGATTGTACTCCATAGAAATTCACAGCTATCTATATAATAAATAATGATATCGATAGTTCAGTAGTCATTTTATTTCATTTAATAAATAATAAATTTCAATAATAAAGCTTTGCATCTTTTCAATAAATTTACGATACATCATAATCTTAGGTGTATCCTTAGTTTCAGAATCTTCAAGCATATCAGTCAATGACATAAGATAATTAGTTTTTGTGCATACCGCTTTAGAAATATGGGTGGAGTTTCCTTAAGTGTTTCCTTGGCTGACCGTTATGGAATATCTGTGTCACAAATGACCACGAATATGTTCCATTTGTTGTAAACACTTCCCGGTCCTTCCCTCATTGGTGATTTATCACCGGGTTTGTAACTAGATTAACACGACGGGTGTCACTAGTGGAGTAGGAATTGCTTACCCTTCCGGAGTACATGGGTTCACCCCCAGTTTTCAGTGGGGTTCGTGTTACTCGATCTTTAGTTTTATGTGTATGTTTTGTAGATCGTTGTTTGTCTTTTTGTACTTTTTTTTGGCCATTATGTTGTCTGTTCTTTTTTGATTTACGGATTCTTATTACTCCTTTGGTATCTTCATACTCTTCTTAACTTAAAGGGAAACTTCGCAAAAAAAAAATTTTTTTATATGTTTTTCCTGATGTATAAATATGGATGTTTATATGTATATTAGCGTTTTATTATGTTGGATAAGGGAATGAAATCGATTTTAAAATTCTGTCAACGATACATGGAAGTCGCCATTTTGATAGCATCTCAATACCAAGTATCACGTGACGTCTAAATACCACCACGCCCCAAAACAAGCGTGACAAACCAGGGTCCTCATTCAGTGTCGATATGGCTTGTCAGGCGTACAGTTGTTTAACTTGATAGTAATTCTTTTTATTTTTCTTATTATTCTAAATTAATATGAATTTATTACACAATCACTTTTTGCAGATTTACGTTTTGCTTCTATAAATTATGGCAAAACAAATGAATCGGGGGGAAAGGTTCGTCTTTAATGAGACACATTTACAAAAGATTTTTTTCCAAAATTGAAGAACTACGAAATTAAGCTAAAAAAAAGAACGGACATCCGAACAATGCCCTGAATTCGTTAAAAAAAAATATACAAAAAGGCCTATACTACGGGGCAAAATTGTTTTAATGACATTATTCAGTAGGATCGCACTTTGTAATCGATCGTGCATGCACTACAATAAAGATACACATAAGCTAAAAGCACAGAAAGTTACAGGGTAGGAAGCCATACAATTGAGAAGATTATGTAAACATAATTTGTAATAGATTTCATTTGACAATTACAGACGATGAGTATTATAAATAAGTTTATTATACAAAAACAAAGCGTAACATATAATATGTCTCTGCGTAACATATTTTGTTTATTTTAATCACGTCTTTCGAACTGGTGGACCCTTCTGATTAATCTAAGAATAGTCATAAAAAATTTGTTCATCACAATTATTGATATTTCACCGCGAATATTTAGTTTGATGTATTGTTGTTTTGTATCAATCATAATTGTTATTTGTATATGCCCTCCTGGGGCCCTGATTTGGTTAATAAACTTATTTTAATTTCTATTTCTATAAGGAAAAATTGCATACGAATGGTTTTTTGTCTATTTTGCAAGAATAATTTCTACCCTGTCCTGTTCACCCTGCTTTATTTCATAATTTTGGTTGTTGCTACATCATTCTGATGGGACACAAAAAAATCAAGATAAAAATGAACAATTCAATATAGCTTACGATCAATGGTAATCTTTTTTTTTTTGTGAAAATAACCCATGAATCATTGCTGCATTAGGTGTGGATCCAGCAGTTTTGAAAACGGGGTGCCAGGCTCTTGTTTGTCAATTTTTACCCAATTTATACACGAATTTTACTAAATTGTCGAACACCCCCTTGATCCAGCAGTGTGCATTAATATGCACCCATTCCTAATGTGATCAGGGTCGTGTATTTTGATCACCTATTAGAACCTTTAAAATGTGTATTGCATCTGCTATTCTAGTCACGGGTAGCGCAATTTGTTTTCATTTTATTTTCTGTTCTTATTATGTTTTTGTCTATTTGACTTGTGTACGTTGTTTGTATATATTCCTTGAACATGCCTTCAACCCTTAGGGGTAAAATTTTAGTTAGTTAACGGGTCACAAAATGTGCATTGCGCTTCTGATTATTGCCAAATATTGTGACACCTGTATTCAGGTATTCGGTCAGAGGCCCGTCGACCGGATGTAAAATGACACTTGTATATTCTGCCTGGCGATTTCCTGTGTGGACCTAAACTCATTACGCAATATTAGGTACCCTGCTGAGTGAACCGGTGTGAATGACCTGTCGTTTTCAGAATGAAGATAAAAATAAGTAAATCCCGCATTTCACTTCTTACTTCAGGAATTATTTGCCTTAATTTATTGAAGAATAAAATATTTAAAATTAAAATATGGTCTCTCGCTTCTGAAAATACATGAAAAATATAATATATTTTTCGCATAATATTTTACGTTTCGCTCATCAAAAATGACAAGCAAAAAAAGGAAAAGAAATTAACATTTTTAAATCACTTGCTCGCTCTGGACAACGTTTTTAGCACAAAATCCGAAGAACAAGAAGTAAATCTGGTGTGGCCTAATCTCTTTATAATTTTTGACTGCCCTTCATCTGTTTATATACCGCTCATGATCATGATCTCTTCCGAACTTTGTCTAAATGAATATCAGTGGATATCAAATTTGTGTCGTTCTGACGTGGGTTGTTCTCGATTTTCCGACGTTGGGCACTCGCTGCCTCTTCCATTTGTCTGAGTTCTTCTTCCGTATATTCTGGTTCAAGTTGGTAACCAAACACCCCATAGTCGTCGAAATCTACATCACTTGAGGCGCTAGTCACTTTCCGTACCTGAGCTCGACATATTTAAGCTATAACCAAAACGTTAATTTTGGGGCTTTATATAGAAATGTTCCCAAACAAACAACACGCGTTGAACAAAAGAAAAGTAAAGAAATATTGATTGAGTAAAATCATAATCATTTGATTAAATTAAATTAATTAAAACATCTTTTTTTGAACACCGACTGTTAAAATAATGATTGAGTAAAATCATAATCATTTTCTTTTATTGTTAAAAAGAAAAATTCATTTCTAAACGTCTAGGCCTAAATCATTTTATTTAATATTAAAATTAAAACATCTTTTATGAACATCGATCGTTAAATTATTATGATGAGACAGCTATATATAGTTAGGCCAATTTGGCGCCTCTCATAATGAACACTTATAATTTCAAGGATGGTGTATACTTTTTTTTATCATCTAAAACATAATTTGTTCCTGTTATTTCAACATTATATTTATTCTAATGTTTTAAGAATATTTTATCTTTAATAGATAATAAACGATCTACCAACTCGTCTTGGAAAGCAAATAGTGTGTATTCAAATTCCCATTTTATTAATCCGGTCACCTTGAATTTTACACCTGTATAATTTTACCCTCCGGCTAGAAAACACACAAGCGGACATCTACATGCGGAGATTAAAATAACAGTAAACAGCATGCCGAATAATGATTATAAAAAAGGGATTAAAACAGAATCTAGCAATCAATACACAAATTACGCGTTGTCAAAATTATCCATTATATTTTTCAGCACATTAGCAGTAAAACAAAATGAACATAATTGTAAAAGGGATCCGTTGTAAATATAAAGGAAATGAAACATTTTCTTCATTTAAAATAGTTGTTTGTCAAAAAAAGTACGTAGCTGTTCACTTCAGTATTTAATTTTCCAACGGTTATTAGATTTAAATTACAGTCCTCTGAGCGCTTTAAATGAAGCGAATTTAACATCAGCGACCCAGACTTTAAATTTCAATCCCACAATGCATTTTTGGCTTAAAACGTCACAAGCTAGTTGAAAAATTAGAAATTAAAATTACAAATTTGCGATTTGCTTCGTTATTTGTGGAAATATGTCGATAAAACTTTGTGAATATGTATTTTATATCACCAGGAACATATTTAGCTAACATGTAAAAAATCGCGAAGTTTCCCTTTAAGTGGTTTTGAGTATATGTTCCCAAAAGTTTTATTTTAATATGATCTAAAAAGTCAAAATGATTTCTGTATGTCTTATGGTAACGAATTGCTTACAAATTAATATTTCAGTTGCAACGGGTAAAATAAAATATAATAAAGCGAAATAAACATTAGAGAAAACCGAAGGGGTAATCAAGAATGTGCAATCCAGAGATACTGGCAACACTGTGAACACAAGACACAGGACGAAGGTTAGAGAAAACCACAGGGGCAATCAAGAATGTGCAATCCAGAGATACTGGCAACATTGTGTACACAAGACACAGGACGAAGACAAACAAACCACAACACAACACAGTAAACCAAATACCAGGGGTGAACCCAGGTGCTAGGGAAGGGTAAAACGATAAAAACAACCAACTCAGGTAACAGGTAAACAACATTTAAAGAAAAAAGAGACTTACCCTATCTATCTTTTGATTTTATTGTTATATCTCTGTACCATTGTTATACATTGGCTTTATGAGAATAAAGATATATATAGTCAGATCCTGGATTATATATGGAGTATGCTAACAATACAATAACTTATCACGGCTATTATTAAATATAATGAATCGTTATCAACAGCTATACAACCCCACATACCTGTAATTAACATACTGGGCGTGTGAGTCATATAGATAGGGAACATTTATTGATTGATTGATTCATTGATTATTGTTTGGCGACAAGCAAGAAATATTTCAGCTAAATCCAGGAGTGGAGGAAGAGTTTGAAGATACTAAAGGGGTAATCAGAATGCGTAAATCGAAGAAGGAGAGACAATACAATGGTCAAAGATAAAGGACAAAATGACAAACAACGATCTACAAAACATTACACAGAAAACTAAAGATCGAGAAATACTAATCCCACTAAAAACAAAATTGAACAAACTATATACAAATGGGGGAGGGGTGAATGAGCAACACCTGACTGCCACTGGGAAAGTACAGAGAGTTTGGACAGAGACGACAAATGTAGTCTTTGTAGCCGCTACAATGTGCCTACTCGGTTTCGTAGTCTACAAATTAAAGAGATCTCTAATGTGCTGGGAGCCTGGCACTCTCCAAACACATTGCCGAATATGATCCACGGTCATGCTTCACGTATTATAGCCTGACAATCCCTATTGAGTTGATCCACGGTCATGCTTCCCGTATTATAGCCTGACAATCCCTATTGATTTGATCCACGGTCATGCTTCCCGTATTATAGCCTGACAATCCCTATTGAGTTGATCCACGGTCATGCTTCCCGTATTATAGCCTGACAATCCCTATTGAGTTGATCCACGGTCATGCTTCCCGTATTATAGCCTGACAATCCCTTTTGAGTTGATCCACGGTCATGCTTCCCGTATTATAGCCTGACAATCCCTATTGAGTTGATCCACGGTCATGCTTCCCGTATTATAGCCTGACAATCCCTATTGAGTTGATCCACGGTCATGCTTCCCGTATTATAGCCTGACAATTGATACCACATGGGACGCCTTGAGCAGCTCTGTGGGTGTGAGTCTTGGGAACATTCACAAGTACCAAGAGAAAAATAGGTTATGTACAAAATGCAAGAATGGTTGTATTGGTGATGAATACCATTACATTATGGAGTGCCAAGGATTTGAATTATATGATAGAAAACACTTAATAGATAAAAACATGTGGCAAAGGCCAAACGCTTTAGAATTAAAGTATATTATGAACTGTGCAGACAAATCAAAATTAGAAGAAAAAAAACAATTATGAAGTTCTATCAGAAAAATTAACGCAACATTCGTTTCTCTATTCAGATGTATAATCAAACGCCATGACATCTTCAACGGCGGAAGATTAAAACAAAACTGTGCAACAAACGTCATGACTTCACTTTCCAATAGTCGACTTCCCATTCATCAGTAGCAATATTTCAGCAACACCAGCATATGGAGTTTACATTCAACTATTTATGCTATTTTAGGGCTTGTGCACAGTACAATGATCTTCTTGACAAAGTTCCGACAAAAAAGCTACTCTGAAAAAGCCAAGATGTTTCTAGATTGAAGTCTTCGCTATACAAATTCTACGGTAGTAATCACGAACTGATTGACCTTTGACCTTTCTCAAATGATTATGGATCTTTTCCCTTTGACTAATTGACCTTTTGTCTGTTATGACCACTAGTTGTATGTCATCTTCCTTATCACATTTGAGTTGTGAAAGAAACATCCTTTGCGTTCTATGTCTAGAGCATATCTCTCGATTGCATGTAGCTGTGCTGGCATATATAAGGCGTCGGCATTCCGTTGATCATCTCATGTATCTCTTGAGCATAGAAAGGTAGAATATGTGCGACTATCCTGCTTTTAGTTTACTTGCTCTTAAAGGCTTTTAAGTTATTTTGCTTTCTGATCATTTGATTATGAGCGTACCTGAGGAAAGTCATTCCAGAAACGTGTCGTGTGCACTAAAATTATATATCTACGTTTTTATTTCAGTTCTACGATTTCAAACGGATTTTGTTTCTTGTCATTATGAACCTCTATTGACATTCCTATCTTGACTGGATCATCTATAGCTTATACTGTAGAAAAACGTTAGAGAAAACCGAAGGGTCAATAAAGAATGGATATTCCAGAGAGATATGCAATATTGCGAACAAGACACAGTACGCAGACAAATAAAACAATAGCACAACACAGACCCCCCACCCAAAAAAAAGATGAGCAATATGGACCTCACCTAAATAAAACAACCGGAGTTAAACCCATTTGCTCGCGAAGTATAAGCAGTTCCTGTTTCGCATATAACACCCGTCGTGTTATCCAGTCCGTTAAAAGTCTTATCTGTGATAGAGGAAAATAAAATCATCTACGAAAAAGAGAAATGATTCATTGGCAATTTAGAAATGAATATTTCCTCACGGTCAACTACTTCGTGATGGCGACCGCAGCTCGGTAGCTTCTATCTAGATATTTCCAATATTTCTTGTGTTGTTATGTTGCTAGATATAGCCATTCCACAAGTTGATGTATGTCACCTCGGCCTGTCTATAAACGGTATTGTACCATTTGACCTCCATGCCTTTGGGAAATATTCCTCTTTTCACCGGGTTTATAACTAGATTAACACGACGGATGCCACTAGCGGAGCAGGAACTGCTTACCCTTTCGGAGCACCTGAGTTCACGTCAGGTTTTAGTGGGGTTCGTATTACTCGATCTTTAGTTTTATATGTATGCTTTGTAGATCGTTGTTTGTCCCTTTGTACTTTTTCTTTTGGTCATTGTGTTGTCTTTTCTTCTTCGATTTACGATTCTGATTACCGCTTTGGTATCTTCAAACTCTTCTTTTAAACTTAAGCAAAATGATCAAGCCACAAATAAAGGTGTATACAATGACTTGTCAGGAGCAAAATGTTTTCAATGAAAAATATGAGAATTGAAAGTGTTAATTATCTACTCTGTATGCAGGTGGTGCTGGAATGATGTTATAAATATATTATCGCGAAAGTAGTCAAACAAAATACCCTCACTAATATAATCACTGATTCGGTTATATATGTATTCTTCTTTTATTTTGAAAAAAAGACAAATCACAGTTTAGTAATGTACAAATTGGAATTGTATAATTCATGCTGTTACTCTCCAAATCATCTCGCAGTCTCATTCTTTCGATTTACAATCATAATTGTATATAAAAATACTTTGTTTTGATTGGTCCATTACAGATGTATTTAAAACAAATTTCACTATTATCCTGCAGCCAGGGTGAATTTGCAACAATTTTGGTGTCTCCATAGTATGTGCTAAAAATTTGCAACTTTTACCCTCTGCTGAGGAATATTTGTATTTTTGGTTTGCTTTTTTTTACCCTCGGGTGTCTCTTTTCGCCAAATTTTATTCGGTTCTCTCAAGGTTGTTCTGTCGGTTTGGTGACGTCACATGTACATCATATGTCAACAAATATGGCAGGATTGATGTAACAGTTTGTCTATTTATGAAATTGAAAGAATGTAAAAAGAGAAAGAGACAAATGCTCTCTCTACAAAAGGACGACTTTATATTCGGTGTAATTAAACAGATATACCACCACTGTGTATCATTGACACTGGAAATTGTGTACCAGGCAAGCGGGAGAACAATGACGGATCGCACACACGAGGTAGGAATTTCATAATTTATTCCTGTTTATACTTGTATTATGTTGTCAAGGAGTTATATGCCAATTTGTATGAAATGTAGCAATCAATCGCAGCATATATAACCATGCAGAATGTTTTATGCGTCGTTTTAATCTCATAATAAGTGCATCTGGTACCTGTCAAAACAATGATGTGACGCTTTATATCGACTCGAGCGTCATTGTTTGGACGCATATCGCGTATTTTATGGAAAAAGTAGCAACTATTGGTCATTATAATTTAGTGTCATTTCAACATTTTTGTAGGAATAGCTTATTCTGGACGATTTTAGTCAAAATATTTGCATTGCGTTGTACAGCGAATTGTTCAGTACGGAGCGTTTTCAAATTTGGCATCATGTTTTGTATTGTTAAGCTTATACGTGTACTATCTTCAATTTTCTCTGCTCATCAAATTCCTATTTGGCAACTACGTATACCTGTATATGTTCCTTACACGCATATGGCATAGACGTGAATTTTGCACATATATTTGTTAGAGCTCCTTTATCCTTATTACCAACATTTCTGCTGCTAAGTTTTCTTTTGTGACACGATTTCATATGGTACTGACTGAGATTACGTGGATTACGTAATCGTAGCCTGAATTCTACGATTACGTGATAGCCTGAATTCTACGATTACGTGACTGGCGGAAGTTGAGAAATCACCATATCGTTTACGGATACGGGACTGTTAATTTTTTCGGACACCAAGAAATGTTACAATACTGAGACTGTGGGGTATATGATTATGTGAATTCGTGATTTTAATAGATTGTTTTACTAACGGATAATGGTTTTATGGTGCTTAGCGCCACTTTCAACAATATTTCAGCTATATCGTGGTGGTCAGTTTTATTGGCGGAGGAAATCGGAGTGCCCAGAGAAAACCACCATCCTGTCGCAAGTCACTGACAAACAACTTTATCACATAGTGTTGTATCGACTACACCTCGCTATGAGCGGGATTCGTACTCACAACTTTAGTGGTGATAGGCACTGATTGCACGGATGATCATAACTACGACGGTCCCCATTCCCTTTATTTGTAGATAAAAATGAACATCCAAGTTTTGAATGGAGTACTTGGAGTAAACCACCGTCCTGCCGCAAGTCACTGACAAACACCTTATAAGGTATCTAGGTACATATTGGATTATAGTTGAATTATGTCTAGGTTTTGGTTTTATGGTTTTTAACGCCACTTTCAACAATATTTCAGCTATATCGTGACGGTCAGTTTTATTGGTGGAGGAAACCGGAGTACCCGGAAAAAACCGTCGACATGTCGCAAGTCACTGACAAACTTTATCACATATTATTACCTACACATAATGTAATTGTAAAGTTTTACATGTTTTATAAAGTATTTTTTATTTTCAACTATTTTGTGGGTTTTGGCTTTCTGGTGTTCTATTGCTTGTCGCAAGTCACTGACACACACGATATAATGTACATAGATATATATTGGATTATAGTTGAATTAGGCTTAGGATTTATGGTGTTCAACGCAACTTTCTGCTGAGGATATTATAAAATCTGAAATATCACAAATTGGTCAAAGAAACAAAATCATAAAGATTGCTGACCGTCATGGATGGGATGTCGTTAAGGAGTACACCATTCTTCCTCTTGCTGAAGACAATAATGACGCAGTTAAACTTCGAAACGCTATCAACAGAGCAAACAGGAGACGTCCTAAACCTTATACCTGATGCTCCAGAACTAACAAATGATAAACACTTAGACCATGCATTTGACTGTATCCGTTAACATATGGAAATTTATGCAGGGTGAAATCCTAGCTATTAATTGTTGTTCAACAATAGACAGGTTTTTTTAGTTCATTTGTCATTTTGCCAGGATCCATGTTGTTTTCAGAAGAAAACATCTTAATAGGATTTTTATCTCTTATGCATTTTTCACAAACACCATTTTTTAATTTCATATTTATTTCACATTCATTACAAATAGAACAGCATTTAACTGAATATGACATTTCTTGCAATTCGAAAGAACGGATACAGTCATATGCATGGTCTACGTGTTTATCATTTGTTAGTTCTGGAGCCTCAGGTATATTTTCTAGATTTAACCCAAGTGTTTTTAATTGATATCTTAGTTTGTCATAGTTCTTTTTCAATATTTTGCTCATCTCATTCTCATTTTCATTTTCAATGTGTTCTTGACTCAAAATTAATCCCTACTTTTCTACACTTCTGACGGAGTTCATGTTCTTTTTTAGAAATGGAATGACAGATTTCAGAATCACTATTAAGAGAATTGTGAGATTCAGAAATAGGTATTTCAATATTATTAGGAATAATTTCAGGCATATTTGTTTGTGTTGGTTTTTTTTTTCTACATTTGTGTTAGATTTTGTCAGCTTAATTTTTTTCCCAGATGTGGGTGATTTTTCCTGTGGTTGTTTTCTCTTTTCTTGTTTTTTTCCTTTTGATATTTTGTTTGTATATATTTTATTCAGTTTTGAAAATGAATCTTCATTGCCTTTTGGCTGTTTTGCAATTCTTGTCGAATGAAACTGCTAACCGTTTTGTTCAGTAGAATTTTTTATAAGCAATTTAAAATGATTCTGGTGTAGAAACAAATCCACATGTTGACTGAGAGAAGAATTAATATATTCTTCCTTAGTGAAACAGATATTGTTTTGTCCATCTCGTCCCTGTAACCAAATATTTATATTGCTTTGCAAAATTCTAGTAGCTACTGAAATCTCAGTACTTGTAGCCCATTGGTTACCATGAACCATTTTATTCAGATATTGATGTCTTGAAATATTGGTATGGTGACTAAGTTTTAACTGGTCTTCATAAAAATCAAAGTTGTAAATTTCGGAGCAGATCAATGACCTGTAAACCAAGCTTTGTGATAAATTGCCAGTGATGGCTAAATTAAGGGCATGAAAGAAGCACTGGCCATCTCCTGGAACATCATCAATAAGAAAATCTTCATTCTCTATTTTAATTCTTCCAGAGTTTTTGGCATTTAAATTATTTTGTGGGTGTTTAAGTTGTTCATAGCCTACAGGCATAGGTGAACCCTGTAAATTTGGTTGTTGTGGGGTTATTGTTTGTGAATGGTCATTCTCTATCTTTATTTTCTTAGAGTTATTGGCATTTAAATTACTTGGTGGTGGTTGAAATTGTTCATAGCCCATAGGCATAGCAGGTGTGCCTTGAACATTTGATGGGTGTGGGGTTATATTTTGGGAAGTAGGAGAGCTCATCTTAATAATTTCAACATAAATTTCCTTAGGGGTACAGTCGGAGGTTTTAGTCTCAGTTTCTAAATTGTTGGGTAGGATTGTTGCAGGCACAGGTTTTGCATGGGTAGGGTTCTTTTGATTTTTATTTTAAGTTTGCGCCATGGACTCCTTTAAAATATCAGCATAGGAATACTCTTTGGTCACCAGTCTACTCATGATCAAAATATAAGATTTAGGTTGACAAAAAAACACTTACAAGTTCAAAAAAGTTGTGAGCGAAAAAATACTTCGGCGAGTTAGAAGATATTCGTCTGCTAACAAAGATATTCCATTCAAGACCCCCCTTTTTATTTACAGTGTCACTACGCCATTTTTGTATTACAGACACACTAAAACAACACGAAAATACAGGAAATAACGATCAACTGGTCAAATGCAAATCCTTCAATGAAATTTCAATAATACGATGATCCGTACACGTTATTATCTTTTATTTTGAATGAATTTTGTAGCAGATAATTTTTTGTTATGGCTGTTCCGTTCATTTTACCCACGCCGCTCTTCCGCCGAGAATATCGTAGAAAGAGATTTTTTAATTAGAATATTATTTCAAGCTTATTTCGATTTTGCATAGAGTAAATAATTAAAGAAATGGGAATTTTTCATTCAAATATATATTTTTTGCGTTTCTAAATATCAATTGATCTATTTTTAAAACTTCCGGTGAAAAGATATTTGGCTATGAATAGATACATAGGAGTCGATTCCCATAGAAAGGAGGAAAAATCGTACAGCCTACAGTTAAAAGAACTTCGTCCTTTATTATATAGATAGATGTGAATTATGGGGATTTATCCGTAAAATAAATTCCGATATCTCACATGTGAAATATCAATTTTTTTCCCACGGAACTACTTTTACACAACTATAAGTGTGGTGGTTACGTCCCTTGTTGCATTACGGTGAATACATTTATACGATTGTAAACTGAAAAAGATATCTTCCCATACCTCTAATTTAGTGTTTATCAAACAGATAAAAAAACTATCAATTCCAAATTTTCGCTTTGAAAACACCAGTATTTTAGTTTTATTTGATTTAATCTTACTGTACATATTTCAAATTATTCTAAAACATTTTCCATCAATACAATTATCAAGTATTTCTTTGCAACAGACCAGCTCTCCAAACAGTATCAAATGCCTTGCTGAAATCGACAAGACAACAAAAACGTTTTTTCCCACAGCTAAGGTATAATGAAATTAAACTATGCAGTATGGAAATGTTATCACAAGTAGAATGCCCACTCCTAAAACCTCACTGATTTTTGTTTAGAATATTATATTCCTCAGAGATTATACATAATCTTCTGTTCAAAATAGCCGTGACAACTTTGTCCATACAACTTAAAAGGGTAATTGGTCGATAATTCTCTGGATTTGTTGGATCACCCTTGTTTTTATACAATGGTCTTATAATCCCAACAGTCCAACATTCTGGGAAAAATCCAGAATCAAAAACTAAATTAAAAAGCTTGACATAAATATATATGCATTGATCAATGGTGGACTTTATATACTCATTTAATATTCTATCATAGCCACCAGCTTTGTTATTTGATAAATTCTTTACAATATTCCTAATTTCATCCTCTGTAATAGACTCATTTAAATCTTTTGAGATCTTCAATTGAAATAGCTTTTGAATCAGTTCTAGACTCACTATATCTATTCCAAATATTCCAAAATTTCCTAGAATCAGATTTTGACGTTTGTCTCAGCTAGTTTGCAAAGCTATCATTAATTTTTCTATAGCTTTCTTGCATAGTTCTCTTGTACTCTTTTGCATACATTTTCATATTTCTACGTGTATTATAATTTTGTTTTTATTATATTTTGCTCCGGCTTTGTGAAATTTCTTTCGTTTGTTCTCACAAGTTTTCGAAAACCATGTCTTATGTGTATTCAACGGTTTGTTTCCGTCATATATAAATACCAAAAGTATCTTTAGCGGCATCAAGTAATACACTAGAAAATCCATTAACTAAATTATCAATATTTGACTGCTGTACATTCCCTGGCTTAATTGTATCTAAAACATTTATAACATTACTTATATTTGTGGGAACTAAATCAACACAGTCTTCGTTACGTTCAGACTTCCATTTGATAAAATTCTTGTTCACATTTGAGGAAGTAGAAACATCATCTGAAAAATTCAGATTCTTCGTTTCTTTTACACAAGATGAAATATGTAACGGAGAATGAACATCAGACAGCATAGGATCGAAGTTCATAACCTCAAACTCGTTTACCAATTGAAAAACATTTGAAGAGAGAATG
Organism: Bathymodiolus brooksi; assembly: GCA_963680875.1. Lineage (NCBI taxonomy): Eukaryota > Metazoa > Mollusca > Bivalvia > Mytilida > Modiolidae > Bathymodiolus > Bathymodiolus brooksi. The sequence goes on from OY804583.1 coordinate 96,424,646, forward strand.
AAATAGTCTATTACAGTTGAGTTTTTACAATTTTTTTCCCCTTATGAATCTGTCTTTTCCTAACCGTCCATTACCGATATATAAATTGTGTGGTCTACATAACTGAATCAACATGAATCAATCCTGATGAATATTCTGGAGACCCTTTCAGCAGTGTGACGTCATTTATTTCATGACGTAATTTTGACAACATTGTTGCGTTTTTGACATTTACTTCACTGAATTTGGTACTGCTTTGACAACTATTTTACCTATTTTGTTCCAGCATTGTTATAAATACTGTTATAGTGACAGCCGGAACCTTTGAACCGTAATGAAAGCGGGAGGTTTGGCGCTTTAAAATCTGATTCAACCCACCATTTCTTTAGAAATGCTTGTACCAAGTCAGGGTCATTACGGTTTTCACAGTTTTCCGGTTGTTGACTGATTTTGTCTGTTTATATACTTATGAGTTTTGACTTTCCGTTTGTAAGATTCTTCGGAGTTCGGTAATTTTGTTATTACCCTTTCTTACCGTTTCTTTTTAATTTTCTATATGTGCAATATATATATCTGATTTCAAATTTCTGGTTTAAATATCATGAAAAGATCAAAGGAAAAAAATGCATTCATGTTACAAAATATATATTAAATGATCTAAAACAGACTAAGCATATTGTTTGTGTTATATTCTCTGACTTCCGTTATAGAATTCATCTATACGCAGGCAAGTTAATGCAACGTTTATCGACTTTCGTAAGGGAAAATAACTCTTCTGGTCTTATGAATATTTATAAGCAGCTGCGCGCGTCGTTTGCCTGCGTCATTTGCAGTTCGCTGCCGTGAATGTTAAATTGTGTCAATTATTTGAATGCTTAAACGCTTTTACTGTTCCAAAAAGATGAAATATGTTATTTTCTGTCTGTGGTTGCCACAGATCTTTTTATTTTATCGGGATAAACTTGCAATAGACGTTTTTCTTCAACTGTCATTCTAGCTTTGTAGGCGGGGCTGATCTTCCTTATTTGGAAAACTAAGTCTCCAAGAAGCTTGTAATTATCTTTCAAATCAAATCAAAAAGTTTGATTTAAAGTCGGTACATTTTATAACAATACAACATAAGCTCAAACTGACATGCATAATAAATTACATAAATTAAATACAGCACAATAAAACATGTCATGCAATACAAAATTAATACATATCCGGATAATATTTATGCATACATTTCTGTGTTTTGACCACTGGACCTCTACAGCCAGTGCCTCTCTGTGCACTTATTGTCATAGGACCAGAAGTCAAAACACAAAATAGATGCGGACATTTATAGCACCCATTACACATACAAGTACATTAATGCAAATTTTAAGCAGTCTATAATTAAGCCAATAAGCAAATTAACTCAAAACACATATAAAATATTCATGTACTTTTAAAACATATTCCAAAAATATTCTAAAAACATTTTAAAATTTTCATGCATAAATAGCCAAGCACTAAAATAAAGCACCAGTTAAATTGAAAAGCAAGAAGGCAGCAGTAAGGCAAATTTCATGCAATGCCTATTCTAGAAAAATTTATACTAGCAGCAAGCATTGCAGCGGCACGAGTTGCCATTCCATTAGTTTACTAAATTTTGAATTGATTAAAAGATGTTTGTGTTCAGAACGACCAAGCACCTGTACATCACCTGTTAACTGTATGTAAGTTCAGTTTCTACACGGAATAGACAATTTATTGTGAATGTATAATAATTTTCTGTTTATAACGTTCAGAACAACAAAGGCATAACTTGTCTTACTAGGATTGTATTGGGTTTCTCCTCCACGGAAACATTGTCTGACTGACCATGCATGCCATGTGTTCTATCCGGCATGCTGGCGATTTTTGGGATGCTACTTTTTGAATATTATTGACTACAGTACATTATTGCTACTGGCAGTGACAAAAACTAGATGTTCTATTTTAATTTCTAAACTGAGTTATCATGTTATTTCAATCGGCCATGGTTTTTTTTGGGGGGGTGGGGTGGTTCTTCAATTTCCTGAATTTTAGCTCCTTTTCTCAATCAACATTGTACATGTATGCATGTTTAATCCTTGAGCCTTTGAGGTGAGCTAAAGATGGTGCACTACAGCCAATTGGGGTCTATCTATCACTATTAGTATTAATAGTATAGATAGTCCCCGAGCCATATATTACATTTCCTGGCCTCTTAGATTAGCTAGGTGTCCTATTTAAAATATGCTAGGCTTTCTGGGTACTCCGGCTTCCTCCACCACTAAAACTGGTCGTCACGATATAACTGAAAGAGACATATTTACACTGTTGTCCGCCATTGCTTTTTATATAGTAGTGTTTTATGTTATTTTATCTCGTGTGCATCTGTCCAATATCTCGCGCTGGGTCTAACAACTCATACAAGCCTATCACTAATACGGCATGGGTTCAAACCCAGCTGTGTACATAACAAAAAAGGGTGCACTCGACTCGCAGTCGCATGTGATAAAGTTTACCAGTTGCTTGGCCATGTTCGGTGGTTCTCTCTGGGTACTCCCGCTTGCTCCACCACTAAAACTGGGCACCATGATATTGCTGGAATATTGTTGAAAGTGGCGTTAAACACCAAAAATCAAATCAAATCAGTACAATATCTCCTGTTTTAAATGTATTTCTTACTCAAAACAAATGAATTACAATTCAGTTTTAATGCAGTAAGATACAATATGTTGTAAATTATAAATAGCAATTATCATTTTCCTTTTTTCATAAAAAAATTTTGAACATTTTTATAATATATATCAAATAATTAAGCATACTGTCAAAAGTTTATTATGAATAATAAACTAGCAGTTAACCTGTGCCACTGGTAAACTTTGTAATTAAGGTCTTATTTATGACACCAAATTATGTAACACTCATCATTACTAATCCATGCCTGGCCTTGATATATAATATAAGATAAAAAAAACAAAAATCATTCCAATTCTAAAAATTTGCTTAAAAATATGCATAATTTCTCAGTCTAAATATGAAAACTAAATCTTTAATTTATGTAAATAAGTTTAATAGAATATAATTTAAAATTTTTGAGCTGTTTTCACTGAAATTTTAAAACCTCAAAGAAAAAGAAATTGAGATGCAATGTATTATTTGTTTGGATATGATGAAGTCTTTTGAAGCCATACTTAATATTTTATTTTGTACTTGTTATAGTTTTGATTGCAATTAAACATACAGATCCCTCCAAGTGTATCAACGATCAAACTCTCAGGTCGGACACAGAGTTTTGTCGGACTTCACTCTTAAAATTGTCCGACAAATGTCCGACCAAATTGTCCGACAAAATCCTCCCAGGTCGGAGTGAGTCTCCACTCTCAGATAGTTAAACTGTAAACAGGAAACGTCCCCTAATTCTGCTAACCAATAAATTCGTGCATAAAGAAACATGCGTATCTTAGTAAAGCTGAAGTAAATGAGTGATATACAGTGGTACGGAAAGTATTGATATGTTAACGGCTGTCACGGGCGATATATACAATAATATCCATGAATAAAATGTATTAACATGCAGTACCCATGTTTTAAGTGCACTAGAAGTGAATATTAATATGGTAGCATCCCAAATTGCCGATTCCCAAATTGCCGACATATGAAAAATATTGTTATTGCAAGTAGAATAATGCTTCAAATTTATGAAGGAATATTGTAAATAATTAAATAAATATTTCTTTTGAAATGGTCAGACATACAAGGGAGTTTAGATTATAGCATTCGGGCTCAAAGTCAAAAGGATATACGGTGGATTAGTCCTGCAGACAACCATGATTTCTGTCAAGATGAAGGATGCCAAGAAATAATTTCAAAACATATGCTCTGTGAATAATAACTAGCATAAACATGAGAGAATACACATTTTTTGTTTTGTAAATAGGTCCCAAATTTTGCATTTGAGCGAGACTTAGTAAAACTCTAAATAAACATTTACTTATTTGCAGTTCATTTCCATTGTTCCTCAATTATTCGAGTAATGAAGATCGGCATCTCCTATTCATCAGTGCATTTGATTATGGTTTTACTAATTAAAATTGCGCGAAAAATTACTGCTTTCAATAAAATATTTACACATCATCAATATTTTTTTTTAATATTATGAAACTTTTTAACAAAAGTCGGCAATATGGGATTCGGCAAAATGGACTCGGCAATATGGTATTCGGCAATCTGGTACTAATTCATTAATATGTCTCTATGTACTCGCGACAATCGATGCCAAGGCCCTTTCACTTGCTGCAGACAGTTGCCGGTTTACGATATCGGGTGCGTTTGCCAAATGTAGGGCGAACGAACCCGGGTAAATAATTCTAATTTATACATTTATTTCTTTAAAGGCAAATTTGGATTAAAATTATTTAGTAAAATTTAAGTTTTATTTTGTTCATGGCGTATGGGTCATAAATCCGTAAATCCCGTGTTTTTTTTCCCTTGAAAATGGACAGTCTGCGGAGTCCTGATAATATTTTATTAGTGTATTCTACGTTTTTTTTTACAATTTACCTGTCAAAACATCACCCATCTCAGCATGTTGTCGCATCGTGCATTCATGATATACAAATACACCTATCACAGGTGTGAAAAAAAACGTTGCTCAAAACTCTTTTTACTAAGACTTATAAACATAGATAACTATTTTGCGTTTTCGATTTTCAAGCCGTCTTCCAATTTATTTGCACTTAAAAAATAAATTTATATCTTTTTTCTTATATATGTGTATAAATATCTTAATACAATAAATACATTTACGGTGAGAAATTATTATACGTCATGATATCGTTATTTAGGTAAATACTTATTAGACAGATTTTTTTTAAAACCATTTTTGTCGTTTTAAATGATAACTGACCCAAGCTAAATAAATGAAATGTGACTTAATGTGTTAATTATATAAATCCTTGCCTTCTATAAATTTTAATTTCTTATCTAATTCTTATTCTTATTTAACAATATGGTCAGGTTGTTATTTTCATTGAATGGCATCTCAAAATAGATGGCTTCACAGTAGGGGTTCTTCCTGTATATTGGTTACATCCTGTATATCAGGGGCGGATCCAGGATTTCAAGTTAGGGGGGGGGGGGCGCACTTTAAAAAATTGCGCAGAGCGGAGGGAGGCGCGAAAATTTTTGGGGTATTTCGTGTGAAAAATAACCATCTTACGCAAAAAAAATCACATCTTTTCCAATTTTAGGGGGGAGCGCGCCGGGTGCGCCCCCCCCCCCCCCCTGGATCCGCCCCTAATTTAGGAGTTGCGGGTTGCAGAATCCTCCTCCTACCCCCTCCACCCGGCCTTCAATGAAAAATCTAAAAACCATTGTGGACAACTACAATGTATTTCAAGTACATTATATAGTTTAACGTCAATCAATTGCGTGGTTACATTCAGGGGAGTTGCGAATTGCAGAAATCTTACAGACGGACGGACGGACGGACGGACGGACATCAAGTGTTTGAGCAACGGGCGTAAAAACCTCATTACACTAACAGATCAAACAAAAAAAAATGTATCAAAGTTCTCGAGAAATATGTTTACGGAAATCAGGTGTGAGATATGCATAAACCATATATATTAATTTATTACAAATAAATTGTAGTCAGATTTTTTTGTTAAAAATGTGTAAAAAAATTGTACAGACATCCATTGGTAGATATAAATAATATAAACGTACCCGGACAGAGGATTTGTTCACACTTTCTTGTGCAGATACCTCGGGCAGATGCAGAGATTGTTACAAATAAATTGCCGCTAATTTTTTTTTTTTATTAATATGCTACTTTTGTATTTTAATGTACAATATACCAATGCGTATTTTTACTGATCTTTACTTGAAAAGTAAAAGGCAACATTTTCGGGTATTTGTATACAAATCAAACTTATAATTTTTTTTTCATATGAAATTGCAGAATTTCGAATTCAAGAACTATTTGAACCATTATTTAAAGAGAAGTGACCATTTTCATGGGACACTCAAGTTTCTCCACACTGTCTCAGTTTCATCATCTGATTCTCTCGTTATAGGTTTTCGTTGTATGCTTTATAAATGAGATCAACTGTTAAATTTACTTTTTAGTTTACCTTTGACTTTTCTCGTCTCGTCGAGGAATCAGAAATGTATCCAATCTTGTTTGTTTTCTTGACCTAGAATTTTCGTCCCATTTTATAATTTCTAAATAGCACGTGTACATGTAGTTGTAAAATTGACTGCAGAAATAATGTTTAATTAGCGTGAGAAAATAGTTGATGACTGGTACCTCGGAACCAATCAGAATGGAATAATTTGTGAACTACTGGCGGCGAATACATATATGAATCAGCGAACACATCCAACGTGTATTTACAATGTGTAAGAATATTTTACTACAGGTCACGAGTTAACCATTCATGAAAAAGTTATTTATTGAACTGCTTAATTAACGTTGAATAACATATGTTTTGTGAATTTTAGGGGGGGGGGGGGGGGCGCACGCCCCGCACGCCCCCCTCTAAATCCGCCGCTGTATATTACAACTGACAGCTACAGTAATGCATGACAAACAATTTTAATCAGCCATCATTATCATGAAAAACATGTTTTTAATCTTTATTTTGATGATGGCACCTAATTCCCATCACCTAATCCAAATTAGTATAGTAGAGGAGTACCGTATTTTTCGGACGATAAATCTAGATAAAAATGACGATTTTGTTTACAGTACAAAAAATGTATACCTTTATTTTGCTGTAGGTTTATTTCTGAATAAGAAGAAGACTCGTATCATCGATGTTCTTGGTGTTATTTTTTTTTTAAATTAAGCAATAAAGGTATACTAACAGGGGGTGCAATTCTGGGGAAAAAATAAATATTCAATGATTGAAGTGTTAACGAAAATCAGTTCAATATTGTATTTTATAATAAAATATATACTATAAAAAATGTATCTTGTTGAAAAAAATCACCGAGTGGATCGATTTACAATATAAAATTATTATCACAAAATATCTAAATATAGCTATAGCTTTCCCATCAAACACGAGCATGCGCACGTGGTTGTAGTAAAAAATGGCGGTTGCAATACATCTCACAGTAAGCGTGCAGAACAAACTTTTTATATACTAAATATACTGGAAAATAATTTATCTCGATTTCGTTACTTAATCGATATTTTATTGCAATAATTTATATGAGGCTATGGGTGTTTAAACGTCACTTTTCAACAATATTTCAGTTATATATTGACCTTTGACCTACCTTTCCTGGCGCGAATATGGTGCAAGGTAGAAATACACTAGGGTATTTACGTACCTGGACATTCTACACACCTGAAAGAAAGTACGCTTACAAATACACATCGATCACAAAATGTTTGACATGTTCACCTCGAGAAATGTAAAAAAAAATCTTTAAATATCCACTCTCACGTCCGACCAAATACTCTGAATGCACCCACGATGTCCGACCAAATAGTCGGAGTTAGAGGGTGTTGACTCTCAAATTTGTCGGACATTTCCCTGGAGTGAGTCGGACATTTTGGTAGGGAAATGTCCGACCTGACCGGAGTGTACTGTACATGACGCGTTTTTGGAATTTTAGTTAACTGTAACGTTCATAAATAGAAAATGTCACTATGCAATTTTTTTGTAAGTATAAGGCCTTGTTTTCTTGTTAAAATATTCTTATATTCTTCATAATTATATTGATATTATTTGGGGGGTGGGAGGGGGAGTTGCCCCAAAGATATTTATACAGTTAGTCATGCCCAGAGGCCCCTTTCTCGGGTGTCAACGTGCTGTTTTCACTACTGTCAAGGTATTAACTATTTAATGGGGATGAAATACCAAAGTAATAAGAATTATATAATTTCCTGTCAGTCTGATATTTTTTTTCTCTTTTATTTTTTATTGTTACACGTTACTTAATTTTATAGTGGATTAAAAAAAAGTATTATTTTGCCTTTCAAATGTTTATTTCTTTGGGAAAGTATTTCTTAGTTTTGTCTTTCATTGTTTAAATCATGTTTTCTGTGCATTTCCTACAATCAAAACAATCTCTTGTTTTCTGTATAATATAATAAAATCATATATTTTTTTTTTCATTCATTGCACCAGTTTAAATTGATATGTCCAAATCACCAGTACCAAAAACGGGTTTTTATAATTTGTTTATGTTACTACTTCTGGTTCTGGTGATGTGTACATAATTCTCATCTTCGCATCATGTGATGTCTTTAGCAATCACCATTCCTATAATACCAGTGTTGTGGGCACCTCAAATAAACTCTCCTTGGCACCATATAGTTCTCTCATTCATTACAGAAGTCCTAATAAACTGTGAGGTAGTTTTATCCTATAGAAGCTGCATGAAGGGAAAGGAAGAGCAAGTGGAGAACAAAAATGTGTTTGCTTACTTCTACCATAATTTTTTCTAACTAAAATACACACACACACACACACACACACACACACACACACACACATATATATAATACATGTATATAATAATTTAATTCTTTGTAGTTCTGTTGTTCACTAGGTTCACCAGCTTATTTTCTGGAAATATGAAAATTAAAACAACATTAAGCTATAAAATGATAAAATTATTGGCAAGAAACAATTTGAAGCTCATTTTTCTAATGTGGAAACCTTACATTTATTTTAATTATAGATAATTAAGTGATAACAAAAATCATTTACTTTCACAAGATTTTTTTTAATTTTTTTTATTGATAACACTCAGACACATAAATGTGTTACATGAGGACATAACATATATACAGTGTTACATGGCGAAATGATCATATATTATCAAAAACATTAAAACATACCAGCAATTTTCTTTGTGAACAATGATAACCTTTTATAAACTTCTACATTACAAAAAGATAGGAGACCATTCATTTTAACAATACTAGGATAAGTAACATAATACCTAGGTAAATATATACGTCTCATGTTTACTAAATATTCATTACAACAAACAAATAACAAGTGGAACTCATCACCAATTGATTGTCCACACAAAGTACAAAACCTCTCATCTTTAGGAATATTATACCACCGCCCAGTTTCTATTGGAATTCGTAAATTTGACGCCCTTAATTTTGTCATCCAAATTCTAGTTTTCTCGTTTAATCTCACTAAATAATTTTCTAATCCAAAGTCTTTTTTGAAAGAGCCATAAAATCGTCCTCGAGATGAATTTTCAATGTCATTATACCATGAACTGACAAACTGATCGGTTACAATTTGGTGAAGATATGCTTTATCACAATATCCAACCTGATTTATAACAATATATCCTAAGCCAGCTCTATTTAATATAGATTCTATATAATTAATCCACTTGAAATTATTCTGACCCTGATTTTTTAAACATAACATCAACCTGTATAAGGAACTACTCAATTTTGTTTCGTTATTCACAAGTTTACACCAATATGAAATCATACGAAGTTTTACTCGAATTTCCAAAGGAAATCTACCTAATTCCTCATAAACGATAAAATTTGGAGTAGTATTTCTAACTTTTAGAATTCGTTTACAAAATTTAAGATGGATCTGTTCTAATATTTTTAAATTCTCATATCCCCAAACTTCAGAACTATATAAAAGTATTGGTTCAATCATAGAATCAAACAATTTTAATTGTAAGTCGACAGGTATGCTTTCGTTCTTGATAGTCTTATAAATAAAATGTAAGGACCTTTGAGCCTGATCTACAAGTTTCTTTTTTGTATCAAAAAAGGTACCATTATATCTGAAAATAATACCTAGATATGAAAATTTTTCTACAACTTCTAGCTGTTTATCTTGTAATATAAATGAATAATTAAGATTCCTCTTTTTGCTAAAAACCATAATCTTTGTTTTGTTAATATTTACATCCAATTTCCACAAATCACAATACAACTGAAAGATATTTAGCGATTGTTGCATACCCTCCTTTGTTTCAGACATTAAAACAGTGTCATCAGCATATAATATGATAAATAATTCAAACAATATATGCAATTCATTATAAAACGTTCTTTTAGCTTTTCTAAAGGAACACCATCTAAAGTCTTAAAGTAGTCTTCTAAATCATTTAGAAAAACTGAGAATAAAAAAGGGATACATTTTCACCTTGTCTTACACCTGTAAGACAAGGGAAAACATCAGACTGACATTCTTTATACTTAACACAAGATTTAATACCCTGGTACATATTAAATATTACTTTAAAACACTTTCCTTTAATATTACTAAATTGAAGTTTTTTCAACAGGTCAGGTCTACTGACCGTATCAAAAGCCTTCCGAAAGTCTATGAAGGTACAAAATAGTTTCTTCCCGAAAGAAAAATACAACTCTATGAGGACATGTAGTACAAAAATATTGTCGATTGTAGAGTATCCTTTTTGAAAGCCCGCTTGATTTTCGTGTATAAGTGTGACCTCATTTGCCAAAAAAATGAGTCTAGTGTTAACAATGGATGTAAACAATTTACCTAAGCTACTAATTAACGTTATAGCTCTAAAATTGTCTGGATCTGTTGGACATCCTTTGTTTTTATAAACTGGTATAATTATTCCAGTTGTCCAAGTTTCTGGTATAATACCTGTATCAAGAACAACATTAAACAATTTGGTATAAATAGATACTAAAAACAACGGAGAATTTTTAAAAAATTCATTAATTAATTTGTCACTACCCGGCGCTTTATTATTTTTCAAACCTTTTATTGCATCTAAAACCTCCTTTTCTGTAATTATCCCATTCAACATTTCGTTATACATAGGGTCATTACAGACTTCGTCAATATTGATATCACTATATTCCTCTTCGCAAAAATTTTAATTCTTAAAATATTCAAAGAATGTATCAATATCAATAGGTGGGGTTTCTTTTCTATTACCAGAATATTTTTTCAAAGTCTTCCAGAATCCTTTCGTATCATTTTTTGACTGTGCTCTCAGTTCAGATGCACATTTTTCTTTATATTTTTGATAACTTGTATTTAAAGTCTTACGGTATTCTTTTGCTTTTATATTCATTGTATTTTTATTTGCACCTGATTTCACTCTATTATATGAGGGTCTTGCCATATTAAACTGATTTCGTTTTTCTTTACATAGTTTATCATACCACGGTTTCTGATCACAGTTCGGAGCAACATTCTTTATTTTAACCTTGCCCTGTAATTTCTGGGCAGTGTCTAAAAGTACATGACCTAGGTCAGTAACTAGACCGTTCAACTGATCAGTTGTAATTGTGTTTTTATCACTTAATTGACCGTCGAAGTGTTGTAGTGTGTCGTCATTGGATAATATATGGACAAAATCGTCTGTTTTACGGTAATCCAATCTAATGTGAGTATCTTGATTTTTCAATTTGTTATTGTCGTTGTGAATACTATTACACTTATTAGGTGTATTAAATAACAATGTAAAACTAAGTCTACAGTGGACATCTGAAAACATAGGGTTAAAGTCTTCAACTTTAAAATAAGTAATGAAATCAAACATGCTAGGATGTACAATTAAATAATCAACTAAACTAGAGTCTTTACATGTATTACGACCAATAGTTCTATCTGTAAATATTCTACCATTACAAATAAAAAGACCACATCTTTTACAGCATTCTAATAAAAGATTACCATATTTATTGACTCTACCTTTATCACAACTGTACCTTTGCAAAGGAATTTTTTTTTTTCTAATATAAGATAAGTAAAAATATTTTCCTGACTAATATCATCATCAACTTGCAAAATTTCAAGTAAATTTTCGTCTGGTATAACGAAATCACTTCCTATAGAAGTTCTGGAATTAAAATCTCTAATAAGAGCGACATTTTTAGAGAAATTTGAATGTGTGATAAGTTCATCTTCTAACTGTAAGAAGGCTTCATCAGAAGAATATGGGGAAAACTCTGGGGGAATGTAAACACATCCCAATAAAACATTTTTACTTTTATCCGAGATATCATTTAATATTTCTACCCATTGTACAAATTCAGAATCAGATTGAATAAATTTCAAAAAATTTGACAATATTTTTTTTATAAATAATAATAATGCCACCCGATTTCTTTTTAAAAAAAATTCTATGCTTTGCATAACATGCATATTCATTTGGAAGTTTGATATTGTCGTATTCGTCAGTTTTTGTTCAACTAGTACAAGTATATCATAGTTATTTATTAATGTTTCAAAATCTGGATTCAGTAATTTTGAACTGATACCACAAACATTAAGGTAAGTTATATTAAGTTTATTTACATTTAAATTTGAATGTCTACGAATGTCTGATGTGTTGTCCTAGCTATGCCTGGCGTTTGCTGGATTTGGACGCTCAACACGGGTTTCATCGTACGGACGACCATTTACAAAAATCTGGTCATATACCAATGATGCGCGCATACCACGTCTCTGGAGCTCCCTCATTTTCGGATAAAGGTTTTGTCGCCGATTTATAATTTCCGTTGGATACTACTGGTTAACTGTATAACGAGTCTTTTCCTTAAGTTTCACGGGAACAACTTTCCTTACACGTTCGTGGTCTTTGTAGTGCGTAAATCGGGCAATAATATTGCGGGGTTTGCCATCATTCCTTTTCCTTAAACGGTGCACGTTTTGGAAGTTAATTTGATCTGCATCAGGTATCTCAAGTTCAGTTTTAATAAACTCCTTTAAAACAGCTTCAGTTTCTTCCTCATAATCAAGTGCTGTCTGCTCTATTCCACCAAAAATTAAATTATACTTCATAGTATGAGTTTGCATTTTCAAGTGATCCTCTCTTATTTGGTTTTTTTCTGTTTCAATATTTTGGGCGTAAATTTCAAGTAAAGTCATCCTGTCGGCAATTTCATGATGATGTGCTTCTTCTTTGTCTAAAATTTCAGAGTGCACTTTTTGGGTAGTTTTTACATTTTCAATTTCTTGATAAATGTTTGTTATACTTTTCTCGATTTTATCAAACCTTTCATAAATTTTTTGGTCAAGTTTTGAGAGTTTTTCACAAACTACAACATCAATGCGTTCCAACCTTTGGTTAATGTTTATTGTGGAAACAAGCATCTCCATAGAAATATTTGTGGGTAAGGATACGTAGGTAACGTAGGTAACGTAGGTAAAGGAGCAGACTGTGACGGCAGAGGTTGATATCCAGGGGGATGAAGTACTGGAACAGGAACAGATACAGGACTAGTGTTAGAGTTAAGAATCGGTGGTGCCTGTGGGTTCAAAACTGGATTGATACAATCAAATGTCTGATTCATATTTCCCAATACTTTTGACACTGAGATGACTGTAGTACAGAAATTACAGTAAAATTGATTGTTGCATATACCTTTTTATTCTTAAAAACATGGGCGCGGCCATTATCGACTTCCGAGTGTGTCCGCCATTAGTAAAGTGTCAAAATATTATGTTCTCGGGGTTTATCGATACGCTAATGTATGGTTTCTCTAGTACAGGTGTCACAATATACTGTTATTTCGGCTTGAAATTCAATGATAACACCTGCTGTGAAGTGATTTGTAAACGGAGATATAATGACAACAAATAAATTACCTGGTATGTATTTTTTTTAATTACCGTTATATTCCCCATATAAAATCAGTATAAATCCTACTTGATAAAAAAACTGCATGCACTTTTTTTCCTTTTTTGTTTTTTTGTTGCTTTTCAAGCATAAGAAAAAAGGGGTAATCAAATTAATATTTTGTATGAAATTAAAAAGTAAATATATAAATTATAATATACGCTTTTTGAAATTATTACTATACGATTTAAAGTGAAGTAATAATAATGATAAAAAGTGTGCCTAACTTATAAGAAATAACTTAACTTTGAATGTGACATCTTAAGGTGCATTTTTCAATTCTGTTTTATTTTTATTTATTTTTTGTTTGTTAAATTGTAAAACAAATTAAAACTTTTTGTCGGTCAATTTCTGGGGTACCTATAAAGTGCGAAACGAAATAGAAACGAAACGAAACGAAACGAAACGAAACGAAACGAAACGAAACGAAACGAAATTAACGAAAACGAAACGAAATCAACAAAAACGAAACGAAACGAAACGAAATCAACGAAATGAAAACGAAATAAAACGAAACCAACGAAATCAACGAAAACAAAACGAAATACGATGCTAGACTACTTCCCATACATGTCTCAGTGTCTTTCACCAGGAGAGGACAGGATTTGATCACCATTGAACAAGAATACCCCCGTCCGAGCAAAATTTAAAAGTGTGTCGGAGAGACGAAAAAGTGTGACGACGGGAAGGACAAACGAACGAACGGACAGCAGAAGTCCTATATACCCCAATCTTTTTTTGGCGGAGGTATACAAATTCTATCAAAAATTAACTTTAGAAATTTAAAAAAAATCTACATATTTTGTAAAAGTACCTTGTTTCCCTTTGATCCCTTTTCATATTAAAAAAACCCAAATCCCCCCCCCTCCAAAAAAATTTCCGGTATTAACAAAATTTGATACGGCACATATTGTTATACCCCCCGCTATCCAGCGGGAGGGGGGTATATAGTATATGTCCGTTTGTCCGTGGGTGCTCCCTCACTGCCTATGCAATTCCTCCTTAACAACTTGATGGAATTGAATGAATCTTACAGGAAATCTTTAATACCTTATGGCAAGGTTCATTAATTTGATGAATTCTTTAGTACCAAATGGCATTGTGCACCTTCTATTTTTGTTTTCCCATTTTAACAGTTTTTGCTAAAATTTCTTCACTTTTGGACTTTGTCATTTAAGGCTATGTAATTGTCATACAAGGCTATACAATAGAGAGAGGATACTGTTGCGTTATCCATAACTCTTCCTAAACAACAGAATGGATTTCAATAAAACTTCCAGATTTTCTTATGTTTAGTTTTTGCAAGCATTATTTTTTCCAGAAGTTCTTCTGTAAGGAGGGCGCTCACTGTACGTCCTGTTATGTTGCTGTTGGTTTTTTTTTTAGTTCTTCAAAATAGAACAATAGGATTTGAAATAAAAAGTTTATAGTGTTGGGTCTTTTTGACCCCTGTATATCTCGGAAAAAACAACGGTAAGACATTACGCCAGATCTGTTGGCACACTACCGAATAAAGGTAATAACAATGGTACCGTATGCCAAGGCGCATTCAAAAGGGAAAGTCCACAAAAACAGACAAATCCGATAAGAAGCTCATGGGGATTAAACGTGACAAGTCGGGAAAATCCAGTAGTCAAATAGTGCCCAGAATCTGAAACTCAAGACCATCCTGTTTGGTTTCCGAATAGGCAAATTTATGTAGAATACAAACGAAAAACGTAATAAAATCAGACGAATAATGAACCCTCAATATCCCAATCTATGAAAATACCCCCTCATATCCCCCATTTTTTTCTATATGCCCACTCCAGAAGCTTGATACACACACAAACACAAATAAAAATATGACATTTGAACTTCTGAAAGTTTGTCGGCAAGCAAACCCGGCTTGGATTGAGTTGCGGGTAATGTACGTGAGGAGTACTGTAACGGACAGACATGCAAGATGGGATTTTTTTATTTCTTTATTTCGTTTTGTCTTTTATTTTTTTCCTTCCATTTTCTTCATATCAGTCTATTTCGTTGGTTTCGTTTCATTTTGTTTCCATTTCGTTGATTTCGTTTCGTTTCGTTTCGTTTTCGTTGATTTCGTTTCGTTTCGTTTCGTTTCGTTTCGCACTTTATAGGTACCCCAATTTCTGTAGTGAAGATGAAAAGGAATTTAAATTTTATCAAATTAAAACATCTGAATATCTGAATTTCTTTATCTGAAAAAAAAAAGTTTCATGAGGAACCTAATATAACTATTTGCTCCCAGGTTTCGGATACGTGAACCGGACGGGCATTTTTCACCCCATTTGTCTTCTTTTTTAAATTTCTTTGCTAGGATTTCATAGTTTTATATTGATTTATTCTTTAATTTTATATGTTTTTGAAGATTAATTAAAATCTAATATTGACGTGTTAAGGAAGTGGTAGCGCTTTCTAGACTTGTAGTCTGCTGAAGGTCGACCGTGTCAACAGCGATGCGATGCTTCCCGGGTTTGGCACTTTGGGGAATAGATAGTCGTGTCATTTTGTAACAAAGGTGTTAAATTCATATTGTAGAAAGATAACTATTATTATAACTGATAGTTAACTGTGTATTGCATAACAAGTTATAGCAAAGACATCACTAAAACACAAAACAATAATTTATGTATTGGGTTGATTCTTAAATGTATTTGATTTGCAATATGACAGTTAAACTCTACCCCCTTCCCACAAAGGGTTAAAAATGATAAAAATATATATAACTGAATTATAATGACAAAAAACTAAAAGAAAAAAAATCGCCGATTTTGTTGCAGGACATCGTGTCGTTCATTTTTACTTCTTACAGAATCAAGATTTATTTCAAGATTTATCTACAGAAAGGTGATGCCTCTTTGTAAATTGTTAATTATTTTATGCGGCTTCTACATGAAAAACAATAATTCCTACACTGCTCACTTTGTTCCCGTTTCCTTTGTTTATAGTGTTTAAACTTTCATTTAAGACAACATTTAACTCAGTTTTTTTTTCTATGTTATCCTCTACCGCATACGGAAGGAACATTATTCCTCCACATATTTGCTACTCTATCATTGTGCAAATGATTGATTTTTTGGTCAATTGGTCAATTGCACAAGTGCTCCCTACATCATAAAAATATGTGACTTTGTGGCTTTGTGAAGTGAAGACATTAGTTCTTTTGTACAAAATATATACCGTTAGTAAAAAATGTGTGTTGAGGGTTTCCATACCGACCGTTTTTTGTTTGTTGCGTACCCCGTTTTGTATTGAAATTCTGCCACATAAGCAAGGTTAAAATCTGAATAGCTACAGATCGATCTGTTAGCCCACATCTGGCAAAATGACTAGCTAATTCTTTAATTTTGATAATATTGATGACCGTATAGATTTGTCCGACCTGGTCCTGAACTTTGTGATTATGAACAATTTAAACAATAACCGTTTAAGTTCAATTCAATAATCCATATTTCGAAATATTCGGCCCAAATCACGGGAATAAGCCATAAAATATTAACTGAAGCGTGTTTATCTAATCCAATTATGAATACTGATTAATCGTAACTAGTGTAAATAACCGATTGTTACACTTTCGTAATGGCGGACGATAGTAACACCACCTAGCGTCCACGAACGATAACTAGGTAATCACCGATTTCTGAAAACTTCGACAATTTATGTAACCTCAATACACTTAGAATCAACACATTTAGAAAACAGAAAATCAAAGAATTTAGAGGGCTAACAGAGAAATGAAAGAGCCTAAACGGTACGATTTCCGTTAGGACAGTTACACTTTGCAAGTTCTTCATACTGATAGCAAATATAATAAAGATAAAATCTTAAAATATTTAATTTGCGAACATTATTTACTGAATAATGCGGATTCTTTCAGACTTTTTTTACGAATACAACATATTTATTGTTCACTCGGTATTTCCCTTATCGTACACCAATTTTGTCAAAAAACGTTTTTTTTTTTACAATTAACTTTATTTCTCTGCTCTCGAGCTATGCACAAATTACTAACGTATTTTTCTTTTTTAAAACCATGCGAAATGACCACTTTTTATCGGGAAAACATTTGAAATAAAACAATAATATAGTGAGAAAAGAGTACACGTGCTTACCTCTTCCATCGCTGTTTATTTATAGTTGGAACCACAACAACAACAACAACAACAAATATATGGCCGAGTAGTTACGATTGGATCATTCGGCAGACTCCGTAAATTTGCCGATAATTAATCAGTCGCCATCTTTTGATGCAGCATCCTGGAATTCGTCAACAAATATCGTTCTCTCATCCATTCTTTCTCACATATATCAACACGAAAATGAGTTAAAATATTATCTTGTTAAATATAAAGCATGTATAGTACATTTTTTTGAGAATGCAGCTCTTTAAAAAAACGGTCGTATCTTAGGCAGTTGGACTTTTAACTTTCTCAATAAATGTAGATTTTGTACCACATTTTTTAATTCATCATATACGAATATATCAAAAATAAAATTAACATGCTTTATTTCAGATGCTTTTTTGTGGAAACACTTACCATGACCGCGTAATATGACTAAGAAAGGGTGAGGGTGAGCCCATAAAAGTAGATTAACACCGGCGCCACTTTTTATGGAAGTATCCTGTACCAAGCCAGGAAGATGAGCGGTCATGTGTTTGTTTGCTAGGGGTATCTTTTTCTACGATATTTCTATTGAATGTTTGGAAATGTTTCGACAATGTGGTATTTTTTTGTTTTTTTTTATTTTAATACACTTTAGGGACCGACCATTTAACTTGAAGGGGGGGGGGGGGTTATGGTTTTTTGTTTCGTTCAGAACTTTTTTTTCGGACAACACAAGAGTTAGAATATTTATTTTTTTGTCGCGCACAACGCGAATTTTTTTTCCAGAATTCAACATTAGGTTATATGACAAAAACTCTGAATCAGATTATTTTGTTTTCCTCCACCAAAATCAGAATATTTTTTTCAGCAACATTGGGAATCAGAATATTTTTTTAGAAAAAAACCATACCCCCCCCCCCCCTTTCAAGTTAAATGGTCGTTCCCTTATCACTATCCTTGCAACCGTGTGTCATGTTTGTTATCTGTATATTAATATGTCATGCAAAGGTCAAGTCGTCTTTACAAAATCAGTGATTAAAATAAAAACAAACATTACAGTCTCGTCCATACTTTGATGAAAATATTTTAAATGTGTGAAAACAGAGTAGATTGTGAAGAGAGAGAGAGAGAGAGAGAGAGAGAGGGAGAGAGAGTTAAAACAATTAAATCGGCTATAAGAAATTATCCACCCTTTTGATAATTGATTTGAGTGAATAATTGTTGTTTTATACCAAATAAGCAGTTTCCCAGTTACATCATGGCGCGATCAAGTTACATTCGATGAGATGAAGGTGGTGTGCAATTTGTAGTAGACCATTACGCTTAGATGGACTTTTTATATTGCTGGCTCACTGCAACAAATACCGTCTTCATAAATTTTTATTTGATTTTCGGACAACACGAAAGTTAGAATATTTTTTTCCCCCAGAATTTAACATTAGTTTATATGACAAAATTTCTGAATCAGATTATTTTTTTTTCCTCCACCAAAATCAGAATATTTTTTTCAGCAACATTGGAAATCATAATATTTATATAAAGGTTTATATAAATGTTAAGATCGTTGAATTTTTCCTTTAATGGTGATATTCATTGTTTTTTTTTTATTACAAACATCAAATTCGGCAATAGGATTCACCGGTTTTGTTTACCAATGCCGTTCCGTTTTAGAAAACACAAAGGTCACGACCTCGCTTTTGACGTAAAAATTATGACGTCTCAGCAGAGGTTATTAAGACATTGTGACAAGTACATTTTTGTAGGACGATGTTTGTTGATATTGCTGACACGACAGTTCCTATTTTGATATATGTTTAGAAAATAAAATGTTAACTAGCTAATGGTGATGCTGAATTGTATTTACTTTTGTCATCTTCACAGGAATTATCGTTTAAATGTTGGGAGAATTTGGTGATAACTCCTGCTCACTGTTGATAAATCCAGCTCAGCTCACGCGAACTTTGATACGAGTTTTGTTTATGGAGTCAGCAGGTAGATATAGCGGGAGGGAAGGATGATAAATATCAGTATTGCCTTATCACATTTGTCACTGTTTGTCAGTGACTGGCGGAGGCAGGTCGGTGGTTTACTGGTTAAAACCTACCGCCACGGTATATCTGAAATATTTTGAAAATGGTGTTAAACACCAAAAAACCAAAACCAACCAAACCATTCGTCCACTTATCATTCTCCGTTTTGTATCTGTCACAAGCCAGGGCCTAGATTTTCAGTGTCATATGTTGTGGGTGTTTTGTGTTCAATGAGTTAAGATGAGAGGTGATTGTCTGTTTTGTTGATATTGATGGAATTGTTATTTAAACTTTCGTTTTATGTAATCAATAAAAAAATATACTTTCTTTGAGTAGTTTGAAAAATATGAAAAATGAAAAAAAAATCTTCTCATTTACAATTGCAGAAGTTTAACCCCAATGAACTTGATGTCCTGTTCAAATTTGACGAGTGAAATTCGTTCAAAAGGGGTCAAAGGTTACCTGATATGATCTTGCAAATAGTAAATCAATGATAAGCTATAGAATAGCGGCGTAAATTCGCAATTTTGAAATGGACGGCGTAAATTATTTTTTTAAATATGTAAGCGCAATTTATAAATTATACAATGACGGGTCGTTCTAGAGCTCGAACACACATAGTACCTCTTCAAGACAAACTTGATAATCAGGTTATTCATACCGAGAAATGGACTCTTTATGGCCTTGGTAGCACAATGACAGATTCTGATAACATCTGTTAATGGCTAGCAGCACATCGATTAATAAAGACATACTTTCCGAATTTCGACGGAGGAACTTCCACCGGAATGATGACAAGTTCAATGCACTCACTGACTTATATGTTGTATAACTTGATATCTTATCTATTCGTCTCATACCAGATTTATACGTTCATACCATGTAGTCTAAAATAGAACGAGTGAGTGGTTGTTGTTTCACGCCAAGTGGTGTTAAATACCATAAAACTAACCCTGAACATAAAACAGATTTAGCTTAGTTACTTTAAATTAAATTCTCAAGGGGGTCGTCGTGGTCGTGATCGCATAGTAGTTGGATTTACAAATACCTGTGTAATGCCTATCACCACTTAAGTTCATAAGTGAGCTCGAATCCTGCTCATAGCGAGGTGTACCGGTGTACTCGATACAACATTATCTGATTAAGTTTGACAGTTACTTGCGACTTGTCGGTGGGTTTTTTTGGGTACTGCGGTTTCCTCCACCAATAAAACTTACCGCTACTATATAAATGAAATATTGTTGAAAGTGACGTTAAATGCCATAACCCTCACCCTTTAAATTGTCAATATGTTTATTTATATTTGATTAATACTTATTGAAGGAAAGCTGAACTTGATAGTGATTTATTTCATCACAAGTAACGTGGATGAATCTGAGTTATTTCCCTTTATACGTAATGCTGTGATACATGTTCTTTGAATTTATATTCCATGAATTTTATTTGTTGACTGATTTTGTCTGTTTATATAGTTATGAGTTTTGACTTTCCCTTTGTAAGATTGTTCGGAGTTCGGTAATTTTGTTATTACCCTTATATATTGTATGGTTTGTTCTATAGGCTCTTAAAAACATGGGCCGGTAATTATAAATGGCAGAACACCCCGGTACCAAGCATATTTTTGAATGATTTTGAAAGCCAAGCTTAATTGGGTTATAAAATACCGGGCAGTTTTAACGTAATAACCAGTGTAGACCTGCCGGCATATTATGTATTATATGCAAGTCTAGTATAAAGCGGACCTCATCATCACCTCATTAAAAACTAGCTTGTTCTCGCCATGATATCTCGCTATGCTATAGCTGGAAATTGCTGGGTTGGCGTTAAACAATAACCACTCACTGTATAACTCGTTACTGATCAAGCAACTATGACAATTCAATCATGCGTAAACGTTCATTTCCGAATTACTACGTCGTTCCGTTACTTTTGGATTGTTTCGGTATTCAAGAGTATTTATTATTTTCTCCCTCGTTTCATTCCTCCGAAAATATTTTTTTCCCTAAACTAAAATAATGTAATATAAATAAGACTAAGCACAGTGTATGGTTGTGCATTCGTTACAGAAATAGAAATAGAAATAGAAATAAGTTTATTAACCAAATCAGGGCCCCAGGAGGGCATATACAAATAACAATTATGATTGATACACAACAACAATACATCAAGCTAAATATTCGCGGTGAAATATCAATAAGATCACATAGGATTTATTATAAACATATATCAACATAACAAATTCTTTCATAATCTGTCATTTCTACCCCTCAAAAAATTCAGAATGTATGAAAATATAAGAATAGTTGAAATTCTATTGGCATTATTCTGGGTGGGTAGCCGGGGGACTATAAAATCCAGAACACGGACTTTTGTCGTATTACAACTTGTAACGAACGTCGCATTAATCGAGTACACTTAAAATCTTCTTTATATACTAACAGCCAAATCGTCCGTGCGGAAAGGAATTCAATACTACAGGCTTTGCTAATTTGCATATATATAGCGTTTATGTAAACATTATACTGTGAAGAAATTTAATACGTATAAGATACAGTACTATTGCAACAAAAGAAGCGGCCCGTATTGGATATAACGGGCTTCCTTTTCCGCATGAGTAGTCAGGTGAAGGCCGAGGTTAATAGCAAGAATCGCAAGATGCGAGCTGAACAGCAACATGTGTGTAAGGAGGTGAAACAATATATAATCAATACCAACCGCAAATGGATTCGAAGTTTCGGCATAGAATGGACAATCGGAGTGAAGTACAGGAAATAGCCTTTTAATTTGAATAAAAAATAACTATCCAGTTTAAAAATAATCCCCAAATAATTAGAAAGGAAACCGTACAGCTTCTTTACATGAAACGATTAATTTATTTAAAAATGGACAATCGTTGGACCTTCTTGTTTCGCCCCTAAAGAACGATCGGCCCTTAAAAAAAATCGTCCCCGATATATCTCGGCCCTAATAAAAAGTCGTCCCCGATATATCTCCGCCCCCCCCCCCACCCCTAAAATTGGAATAAATATGATTTTTTGGCATAAAATCGTGATTTTTCACACGAAATACCCCAACAATTTTCGCGCCTTCCTCCGGAATTGCAAAAAATATGATTTTTTGGCGTGAAATCGTGATTTTTCACATGAAATACCCCAAAAATTTTCGCGCCTCCCTCCGCTCGGCGCATTTTTTTTAAATGCGCCCACCCTAACTTGAAATCCTGGATCCGCCCCTGCATATTACATTTTATGTTACATCACAGTATTCATTCGTCACAAATAATTCCATAATGTTTTTTTCCTCGCGTATTTTTTGCATACAACACATTGAAACTTTAGGTTAGGATTATGGTGTTTAACGTCACTTTAAAACAATATGTCAATTATATGGTGGCGATCAGTTTTATTGGGAATAATCCTCAATACCCGAAGAAAACTACCAACCTGCCGCAAGTCACTGAATACATTTATCACATATGGTTGTATGGAGTAATGTTCTGTAGAAATTATTTATCATTGTGTTGAAGTTATTGTTATGGGCCATTATTGTTCTATTTAAACTTGGGGGGGGGGGGAGGGGAGGGGGGGGGTATAAGCCTACTAATTACGTAGTTAAAAAAAAATCACCTCTAAAAACCAAATGTTAAAGGGATTCCAAAACAAGTGTAATTAAAAATGTAAATACATTTATACTATTTCTAAATACAAATTTGTTCAGAAGAATGAGCAAAAAAGTATTAATAGTCCTTCAAACAAGGGAGATAAGCGAACGTCGTCATCAGCTTCTATCGATCACCTGATATGGGTGGAAATTTGCACACGGCAGTCAACTTCAGTCATATACTATAGTACCAGACATGTCTTCACGGTGAACAACACAAAGGTAATGGAATTTACTTATTTATGAACATCATTTATTTATGATCAATTTTGTTTTGTCAACTTTTACAAGATATTTAATTTTTACAACATTGCACGCAATGGAATACGAAAGTGAAAAAAAATAATAGGCAAATAGTTTTGTTTAGCCTTATTAGGACCCCCCTTTTTGACAATTTTTTTTTCTCATTTGGAGTATTTTTCCTCCGAGTGCGGTTAATAACATTAACTTACTATCCGCTGCAGTTTTCTATCCACATAATATTTGGTTATTATATTGATAGTAACCAAATATTATGTGGATAGAAAACTGCAGCGGATAGTAAGTTCTTGTTATTAACCGCACTCGGAAGATAGTAAGTTATTGTTATTAACCGCACTCGGAGGAAAAATACTTAAAATACTTCAAATGAGAAAACAAAATTGTCAAAAAGGGGGGTCCTATCCCCGTGTACCTGTGGTTTGAAACTGTTACACATAATATATCAGATTATTTCCGTCTTACATCAGTCAGTATATTTTCAACTTTATTTAATAAAATCTTATGACGAGAAGAGAAAATACAAATAACCTTGATCAATATTTTGTCCTAGATATAAGACATACTATATTTACGGTACAATGATCGGAATGTCGATGTGTGGGTTTTTCCCATAATTGATTTAAAAGGTAGATTTAAGGGTTATGTGGTTTTTTTTGTTTTTTGTTTTCTTTCAGTTTATGTCATTTAAGGGTGATATTTATTATCATACATCACATTTTCTCAAATCAAGTCATGTTTGAACTCTTTTGAAATGTAGAATACAATAGAAATAATTTTCTACAATGGAGAAATAAATAATTTACAGACATGGCTGTTACATGATTTCTTTTAATAAAGTTTGAGTAAAATATATAATAAAATTTGAGTAAATTATATAATAAAGATTGAGTGAAATATTACAAATAAAGTTTGACCGGATCGGTGGTGTAATGATTAGCGTGGTCACCTCGAGTGCAGGTGATCGTGGGTTCGAGCCCCGGTCGGATCAAACCAAAGACTATAAAATTAGTATGTATTGCTTCTCCGCTAAGCACGCAGTATTAATGAGCAAGAACAAAGACGGGTTGGATCGGAATCAGAATAACGTGTCCGAGTGGGGCGACATGTCTATCCGCTGACTGTTGTGTCAGTGAGCTAGCACTATACAAATCTAACTGAGCGTGTTGGTCTAGTACAAAGCGGATCTCATCATCTTCTCATTGAACATTAACTTGTTCTCGCCATGATATAGCTGTGTGTGCTTAATCAACAATCACTTACTCACTCAAATAACATCCTGTTTGGGGTCATGGATCATGTCTGTCAGGGTTAATATTATCCGTGATAAAACGGACTTTTAAAACGGAGTAAAACCAAATGATGCTGTCCTAATGGCAATACTATTGGTCGATATAATTTTTAGATGTATTCCTTTTGATTTGACGTTCAAAGATGAATAAAAAGTAAAAGGTCATGACCCCAAACATTTATAAAGATTGACATAGCGTAAAATACGTATCAAGGGGAATGTTCCACTGAATCTTAAACAGTAGTTCAGTTTTAATAAAAGGTAGGTTACTAATTTTGTCAAATGTATTTTGCAGATTTTTGTAGAAAATATCAAAATTGTAAAGTTTTTAACAAAAGTAATTTGAAAATCTTCTACTAAACCACTGTCAATTATTTCAAACAAGACCTGTCTAAAGTTTACCGGGCAAAAAACGTTGATGTCCATTCATGATGGTCGTTGCTACTTTAAACAGAAATTTCTTCAAATTGTCAAAATTGCTACTTTGAATTTTTAGCTTTAAAGCAAAAAAAAACATACCCCCCCCCCAAAAAAAATCACACACATCACTGTAACTGGATGACATGTTTAATAAATCACACAAAAAAAAACGTTTTGTCCACTGAGGTCATTATAATAATGACATTATTTTCAAAAACATACACGGTCACCAAAGAAATGTCATTGAAGAGTAGATACTTTTAACATTTTGTCATGTATGTACGCTTGTGGAGTCCTGGAGAAAGACCAGTCATGAATCTCTTATAATTGCTTTTTGGTTTAATTAAATGAGTCTGATTTTTTTATATAATGAGGTTAAGAGGTCGACCATTAATAACATTTAGGGAGTGTCAATGTTTTTCCACGGGCAACAAAAAAAAAAAATTACGGTTAATTTTATTAAGATTTTACCAAAGTTTATTGTTAAAACTGTCAGATTATTTAATTTTTCCATCTATACAATTTAGGACATAATTATTTTGTTCAAGCAAAGAACATGCCCCTCCCCTAAAAGTTAAATGGTCGTTCTTTATGTAAAAATTACGTTAATTGTAATGTTTTTGTTTTGTTTATTTTTTTTAAAAAGAGATAAGAGTCATCAAGTGATAATCAAATTGTATGAATAAATGATTTGATTTGATTTATTTTTGGTCATACGTAACTATTATCAGCACCGATACTACGCATGCGTTAATTGATACCATATACAATACAATATATACAATGGGTCAATACAATAAGTTTTATTTAAAGTCGGAAATAATCAAACAATTATAACACACGCTCTAGTGAGCTTTTAAATCTGACATAAGAATATGCATATACAAAAAATAAAACAAAACATGCACACAATATTCGTAAAAAAAAACACTGTCATATTTAAATCTTTCCATGAAATTTAAAACCAAAATAAAATGTGAAAGCAATTAAATTATCACACTCGATAAAAATATATTAGATTATATAATGAAATATTAAATAATCGTTCGCTGTAATTAATTAAAGCTGTATTTTCAATCCGCATATATTTGAAAACTACAATTTCATAGCTTTCGAACTGTATAAAATATTTCATGAAAGAATATTTCTTTGTCTGTTCCATTTCGATTTTAAAGCAATGAGGGTCCGATCGGTGAAAAAACTTAAACTAGCTGAAAACGCATTTACACGTTAAAATTACTTTTTTAAACTTAACTTGTAAATTTCAATCCGCATATATTCATATTGTATACAAAACAATCTGTCGAATGATGTATTTTTCATATTTAAGAAAAAATTGAAAATCTGTTCCATTTTGCTCCAAAAATCAGGTTATGGCGTCTAAGTCAATATAACAGAAAAATTTCTAAGTCCGTAACATACGGCGGGTAGTATCGAGAATTAGCTTATGCACATTCGTATTGATAAAATAATATTTAAAGACATGTGAAAAACAATTGGGTGATTACATATATATGTAATAAAGTAATATTAATTAAAATCCTTAACTTGGATTCGACAGTCATGTCAGTATTATATTATAATATTTAATCAAATAAATTATTGTCCCGTTTTGTCTTGTATATTATTTCTTTTTTCGTTGCTTAAATCAGATATGTTAATAATATTTATGATTGATGAAAAAGTGTTTTGAAGTTAAATTTATGAAAAGTTGTATAAACAACGTTAATGAGAAATTTTAGAATAAACCAATAATTTAATGTATATCAACTTCAAAGAAAAGCCGAAGTTATACAGGCTACTATTAAATGCCAATTCTCACAATCCAATTATCTCTTTTATATATTGTTTTAAATCAATTATTAAAAGGCCGAAGAAAAAGGTAGGAATGTTAAAATTGCAATTAATTACTGTCATTGATTTTAAGTACAAAATAAATATAAAGTTTTTCTTCACTGAAGGTTTATTTCTCAGCACATCATATACATGTATTTACATGATATCAATAATATAAAAAAACACAATACAATACTCTTAAATCACTGGATAAGTGAAATAATAATAAAAACAACTTTTAACAACATTCTCAAGGATGGTGTGACATCAGCTTTGAGGATGATGTGTGTAGATATGCTCTGGGCTGTAGCTTTCTCTGGTGAATATACCTGAAATAAATGAGAATTTGTTACTCAATTTGTCCTTATATTATCTTCAGAAATACATTACAAAAAAGGCTTCCCTTAATAATAGTAGTCAGTACACAAATAAGTAGAGGGGTACCTATAAAGTGCGAAACGAAATAGAAACGAAACGAAACGAAACGAAATCAACGAAATGGAAACGAAATGAAACGAAACCAACGAAAGCAAAACGAAATAAACTGATATGAAGAAAATGGAAGGAAAAAAATAAAAGACAAAACGAAATAAAGAAATAAAATAATAAAGATAATTCGATTGTTTAAATACAATAATTTTGATTAATTATAGGCCCATCTTGCATGTCTGTCCGCTACAGTACTCTTCACATACACTACCCGCAACTCAATCCAAGCCGGGTTTGCTTGCCGACAAACTTTCAGAAGTTCAAATGTCATATTTTTATTTGTGTTTGTGTGTGTATCAAGCTTCTGGAGTGGGCATATAGAAAAAAATGGGGGATATGAGGGGGTATTTTCATAGATTGGGATATTGAGGGTTCATTATTCGTCTGATTTTATTACGTTTTTCGTTTGTATTCTACATAAATTTGCCTATTCGCAAATCAAACAGGATGGTCTTGAGTTTCAGATTCTGGGCACTATTTGAGTACTGGATTTTCCCGACTTGGCACCCCATGTACCCCCCCCCCCCCTCCATTTGTCAATATGACGGAACTATTAACAACTGTCATACAAGTGGGAGGTTTGACCCACCATTTCTCTTGGGAAATGCCTGTACCAAGTCGGGAATAAGATAGTTGTTTTCTAGTTTCACATTTGGTCATGTCTTAGGATTAGAGCATTTACATGTACCGATTGTTTTTATACTTGGTAACGTCTTATGGTTAGACGAGTGGCATCTGCCTATCTGCTATCAGAACCCACCATTTTCCTGGGAAAATGCCTGTACCAGGTCAGGAATGTGTTGTTTTTCAGTTGTTCCGTTGATTGAAAACTCAGATGGTTGAGCTTCTTATCGGTTTTGTCTGTTTTTGTGGACTTTCCCTTTTGAATGCGCCTCGGAGTACGGTACCATGGTTATTACCTTTATTCGGTAGTGTGCCAACAGATCTGGCGTAATGTCTTACGTTGTTCTTTCCGAGATATACAGGGGTCAAAAAGACCCAACACTATAAACTTTTTATTTCAAATCCTATTGTTCTATTTTGAAGAATTAAAAAAAAAAAATGTTGTTTTTTTTTAAATGAAAAGGGATCAAAGGGAAAAAAGGTACTTTTACAAGATATGTAGGTTTTCTTAAAATTTCTAATGTTAATTTTTTGATAGAATTTGTATACATCCGCCAAAAAAAAAGATTGGAGTATATAGGACTTCTGCTGTCCGTTCGTTCGTTTGTCCGTCCGGTCGTCACACTTTTTCGTCTCTCCGACACACTTTTAAATTTTGCTCGGACGGGGGTATTTATTAGTGAACTTTAACTACTGCACTTCTGTTATTTGATTTCCTCTCCTTTCAACAGACTTGACGTTGCTCTTATGGTTCCCAAATTTAAAAGAAGCCACTAAGTGAAAAGGACAGACTACCGCTGAATAAATGCATGGTAAGCGAAACTACACCAAAGGTACGAACGAGTATTGGAGTGGTATAATTTTTAAGCAAAGAGCCGCTAATATTTATGAGGAAATGTCACTCGTAGCTGACAAAAAAACACACAAAAACAAATAAAACAAAAAAAAAAAAAAACGTCAAAAACAAAACAAAAATAATTATACACACTGTGACTTTCCGGGGTATAGTATATGTGGAAAAAAAATATTGTGACTTTTTTCCTGTGATTATTTTTCTATCGACGCAACACATACTTGAGATATTATATTGAACACAGATACTAACTGACATGAACATTTTAATTTTGTTTATACGAAATAGTTTACGGAGCCCGTTTTCTGACATGAGAATTTTTTTTTATTTCGTTTATAAATATTTTTTTAATTTAGTTTATGCGAAATACTATTTCGTGTAACGTCATAAAAAATATTTATCATGTCAGTTAACGGGCTCCGTACTTTATTGTTACTCATCAAAAAAGAATAAATTCTAATTAAGAAAGAAGCGTCTTTTAATGTCATAATAGTAATGTTTTAAAAAGAAACCATCATAGATAAATTTGATAAACAATGTGAGGTAGAGAAAGATAATTAAAAAGTTGGCATGCGGTGAAATATTTATTCAATGACGAATTATACCTCAAAAGACGGCATTGTCATAATTTGATCTTAATTTATGGTACTTGGATGTGCTTTGCAAAGTTTTGACCTTTTTATCTAAGACATCAGCATAACTGGCGTTCGGGATATGTACAATGGAAGAAGAACAAAGGATTTACACAGACCTTGATCTACTTTGATTATTTATTAGGTTTAAATAAAATACCTTGTCTTTTGTATGAACAATTATTTATATACACGACTATAAAAGGTTTAAAAGGAATATATTACTAGGTTCTATTTTAAGCTTGTCTTATTATTTGTTATGTTAATTTGTCACGTACGCACATGTGTTTACCAAGAAGCTAATTGTATTGATTGGTAAATTAGTACAAATTGTAATATCATACCATTGGTTTTTTTTTTCAATTGAATTCAAAGTTATTGTTAATTAAATCACGGGATAGATATTCGTGAGCCCGTAATTTTTCAAAATTTATAATAAATAAAACATGTAATTTTCAATGTAAAGTAGGTACATAAAAATTACAAATACATGTGTACGTTAAATTCAGTATTAAGAAGAAAGTCACTGAAAGAGTAACATGATCTTTTTGTACATAATTCATTATATTTCGAGTTATTTATTCATTAATCAAAGCTTCTTTCCTATTAATTAAAACCTTATACATGTATTTATAAATAAAATTTACGGCGCTCCTTTTATTAATTCTATGGATTAGAAATTGATATGTTCATCACAGGCGCTCGTGGCACGGACCACCCCCCTTTTTCTAACTTTCTGTTTACAAATTTATTTTCAAATGCAATTTGATGTTAGCATAAGATTGTATGAATATTGACACGAACAAGTTAAAATAAGGAAAAAGAGATGAAATAATAAAGAAATAAAGAAATTTTATTGAAAATAAATTTGTAAGCAGAAAGTTAGAAAAAGGGGGGTGGTCCGTGCCACGAGCGCCTGTGATGTTCATCAGATAAATGCATCCAATAACGTTTTTTCCTTCGTTGTCTATCAATGTTGTCCCAAAATGCCATTTTCCCTTCAATTTTCAAATTAAAATTTTGATCTTGGAAGGGCATATTACAAGGAAGTTTACTTTAAAAAATCAAAAAAAATCTATGGATAAAAGACACCCCATCTACATGGCATGGCCTACGTGACCAAAATCACTTTTGCACACGTCTGAGACGTGACGTCTGCAATTACCGATTAACGCTTCATTTTTAACATTTCCATTAACCAGAACTTGATAGAAGCAGACGTGAAATTTGAATTGGTAAACTTTTGTTATATTTTCTTCATTTTATATGCAATTAACGACATTTTGCTGAAAACAGTTAAGAATAACATTGTTGCGTGTTTGTGCAATGTATTTTATACGAATTTATTTCTCTGGAACACAACAATACAATACAATACAACACAGATATTTTATTTCCAATTAAGGAGCCCTTTCGGGCAGAACAATTAACAAAGAATTTAATACAATGATTACGGATTGATTACATTGATTGGAAGATGACAACATTTTATGAAACAAGACATCATTTGACTTGTGTAGTCCTATCACATAGTACCGCGGGTGGCGATATTTACTCTTTGTTTTCTATTTGCTGCCTCCGCATGAAATAAAAATATTATTGATTGATTTGATTTTTGGTGCTTAACGCCACCTTCAGCTATATCATGGCGACCAGTTTTAGTGGTGGAAGAAGCCGGAGAGAACCACAGACCATGGGCAAGCAACTCGTAAGCTTTATCACTTGCGACTGCGAATAATTAAAAATGAAAAAATCCCAATGAAAACGTAAAATATGAACATCAATGATTATTGATAACGAAAAGGCCGGGAGCAAGTACACACATAATCTTGATAATTAATGTAATGATATGTATTTACTTTGTATTGATTTGAACACTCATTCAGTAACCTTTGTAACATTTATTAGTTTAGAGAATAAAGTTATATACACAAACACAGTCATCTGTCAAAAGTATTCGGAAATGTAAAAAAAATCCCTATATCATCAACCAAAACCATATTTTTAATTTTTTTTTATTATGAAGTCATTTCTGGATAAATTTTAACATATGTTACACCAAAACATTCGGAATTGTCTATATTTTGTTTGTTTATTTGCTCATTATGTTTATATGAGTGGTTTTTATTTGTACTCCAAAAGTTAAATGGTCAAATATCGAATATGGTATTAGATTATTTTTTTCCGAGAGAGGTAAGAGACAAGAATAAAGAGTCGATCAATTTATACACAAAATTCCTGAATTGTGGACATTTATTTGATCCTTTTGTACTTGACAAAATGTGGTTACTGTTCAAATAAGAGTTTGAAGATACCAAAGGGGTAATCAGAATCGGTATATCGAAGAAGAACAGACAACACAATGGCCAAAAAGAAAAAGAACAAACAACGATCTATAAAACATACACATAAACGTGCAGATAAAATATATGTATTGCTTTTTATTGCACATTTTCATTAGCTTCAACCCCAGGACTACACACCAAACCTCACAATCCCAAGCAATGCAAGTTTGAGCCCATTTGAGACCCCGAAGCCCATTGCACATCTCGCTAGATTTGCTTAGTGCTCTGCATTTAAATCATGGGCATAGTAGGGCATCCCCAGCATTTTGGTAAGTGGGAGAGGAAAAAGGGGGAGGGGACTACTTCACTGGTTATGGCAGAAATTTAATTAGCAACTAGATTTTCAGCATGAAAGCAAAAACCAAATGTTAAGTTGCCAGCCTCTGTGATTGTTTGTTTTTATTTATTTACGTGTTATTTTTGCAAGCTTTCACCCCTCGTGTCAACTCCAAATGACCCCCCACCCCCACCTTCCGATTCATTTCTAAAGCTTGATCTTCGCATCGGTAGCCATTTGCTACTCCACTGCATATGCATAATGCACAGAAAACATCGGATTGGACGAATAGCAGTCGAGCTATTAGAGATATAAAAAGTCGACATTTCAAGATTATAATGTTCATTTTTTTTATTAAAAATAAGATTTTTTTTTATAAATAATCAATGTCATAATATTTCTACTTGTAGATTCATCATGGAAACAATTTGTTCAGAAAAAAAAAAAATAAACTGTGAAATACACACAGACGTCCAGATTGATCATTTCTGTAGTCAACATGATGTTGTATGCTGTAGAGCTTGTCTCTCGGATAGTCATAGGTCTTGTGAGTCTGTTTTACCTTTAGACTCTGCATCAAAGGACGTCAAAAATTCATCTTTACTTTCCGATACGTTAGAAGAACAAGATTATATGACTGAAACATTACAGAAAATAGAAGAAAATAGAGACGAGAATAAAAAATTACTGAAACAGAAGAAGTCATTGATAATAAAGCAAATCAGTGCAGCTAAATCAAAAGTTCTAAAATATCTAGATGACATTGAAGAGAGATTAATTACTGAAGTAGAGTCTGTACAGGAAAAAAATGAGGAGAAAATAAACAAGGAAAAACATGACATTTGTCAATTAACATCGATTTTAAAAGACAATAAACAAGAACTAGAATTCGTAAAAGACCACGGCTCTAATAATCAGCTATTTTTAACTTTACGAAAACAAATAACAATCATCCAGAAAACAGACAAGAAGATTCATGACATGTCGTCTGCTATTAATGAAATTGATATGGAATTTAAAGAAATTAAGAATGTCAACATTGAAACAATCGGATCATTGTCACAAATTACTCGACCTTGTCCTATTAAATATAAATCAATGAAAGCACAACATCAACAGGTGGAAGTCGATAGAAGTCAACCACTGACCGAATTCATAAACGAAGGTCGAGTTAATTTAAAACCTGATGTACAATACAGGTTAACAGACATGGCTGTCACTTCTGACAACAAATTACTACTTTGTAATGGTTATTATCTGTCATCTCATCGGAAGGTATATATATACAAGGATTACAAAACCTATGAAGATGAAATATCGTTTACCAGTGGACCTTGGGGTATTACTCTAGTACCATGTACAGATAAAGCAGTAGTTACTCTTCCACTTGAGGACTCCATACAATTTATCAATACTACTAACAATACAAAGGACAACAAGATAAACATAGGAGAATGGTGTGGAGGTGTCACTGCTGGAAAGGACAAAATTTACATCGGTGGAGAAGATAAAGTTATAATTCTAAATACAGATGGTTCACTTGTAAGAAAGATAACAACAACTGATGGTTATAATTACTACTTATTGTATAATGAAAGGAATGATCAGTTGTTGTTAAGACAGAACGGGGGATTGTGTTGTATCAATTTAGATGGCCACGTTATATATAGATACGACATATCAGGATGGCGAGGACTGGCTGTGGATCAACAAGGTCATGTATACATAAGTGGATTTAATTCAGACGACATACACAGGTTGTCACCAGATGGAACATTCCGTGATATAGTATTAAGTAAACATGATGGTGTTGACGAACCATGGAGTATAACATTTAACAATGACTTTACAAAACTGTTCATTATAAATGGAGGCTTGTTAGGAGGTAAGACTGTATTAGTTTATAGTTGTAAATGAAGGATTTTTATATTTTGTGAACATGATGATATTGACAAGTCACAAACCACGTGACATAGCATTTAACAATAACTTATAAAACTGTTAATTATCAGTAGAAATAAGACTGTACAGCTTGTGGACAAAAGTGATTCCGTTTCCGCCATCTTTCCTATAATATATTTCATATAAAACCATTTATTTTCATAACATTCTCATGAAGTCATTCCTTATCTGATTTTCATGAAATTTTCAGCATTAAATGCAGAAATAAATATAGTTTCTTCTCCGTATAATTTGCAAATAATTTTATATCTACTTTCTCTTAAGAATTGATTTAAAAACAAAGTTTAATTTTTTCACCAAATCTTACTATATAATCATATAAAATTGTGACGTCAAGAATTTACATTTGTGTTTAAATCATAAATGCTTGTAAATAAAAGTTCGAAAAAATTACATTGATGAAGATATTAAGATAAACTCTAATTAATTCTGTTTTAATGGTGAAAATTTCATGAAAATTGGTTTTAGTAGTTTATATTTTGTAGATGAATGATTTTTATATTTTGTAAATAAAGTATTGTTTGTTTATTTTGTGGACAAGATGATATTGACAAGTCACAAACCATGTGATATAATATTTAACAATAACTTACAAAACTGTTAATTATAAGTAGAAATAATTCTATAAGTTTATATTTTGTAGATGAAGGATTTTTATATTTTGTAAATAAAGGATTTTTTGTTTATTTTGTGGACAAGATGGTATTGACAAGTCACAAACCATGTGATATAATATTTAACAATGACTTACAAAACTGTTAATTATAAGTAGAAATAATTCTATAAGTTTATATTTTGTAGATGAAGGATTTTTATATTTTGTAAATAAAGGATTTTTTGTTTATTTTGTGGACAAGATGGTATTGGCAAGTCACAAACCATGTGATATAATATTTAACAATGACTTACAAAACTGTTAATTATAAGTAGAAATAAGATTGTATTAGTTTATATTTTGTAAGTAAAGTATTTTTTGTTTATTTTATGGACAAGATGATATTGACAAGTCACAAACCATGTGATATAATATTTAACAATAACTTACAAAACTGTTAATTATAAGTAGAAATAATTCTCTAAGTTTATATTTTGTAAATAAAGGATTTTTTGTTTATTTTGTGGACAAGATGGTATTGACAAGTCACAAACCATGTGATATAATATTTAACAATGACTTACAAATCTGTTAATTATAAGTAGAAATAATTCTATATTAATTAGTCTATAGCTTTAAATGATTTTTTTTTTAATTTATGAGAACAATATGTTTCCTAATGAGTATGTACTGTATATAAAAGTAGCAAAATATAGATCTAATTAATGTTACCGGATTTGTTTTGATTATTGGAGTATAAAAAATGCTAATTAAAGGATTATTGCTAGCATTGTGTATGTTGAGGTGAAACTTGGAACATTTTGCTCATTTACATTGACGGACCTGTACCAAGCCAGTGAAGTACCAAAATACTAATAGTTGATTTTGGAATTGTTCCGAAAGTGTGGTGCTTTTTTGTTTGTTTTTTTTTTTTCTTTATCACAACATTTGGATCATTTACAACAGTTGGACAATTTAGAACATTCCGCTCATTTATATGGACAATTAACAACCATTGGACAATTTACAACATTTGGACCATTTACAACAATTTGGTCATTTACAACATTTGAACTATTTACAATGTTTGGATCATTCACAATATTTGGACAATTTACAACATTTGGACTATTAACAACATTTGGATCATTCACAATATTTGGACCATTTACAACATTTGAACTAGTTACACCATTTGGATCATTACAATATTTGGACAATGTATAGCATGTTTTTAGCCGAGTTGCAACGAAGTTGCAGTCGGCTTATGTTTTGGCGAAAGGCGGGCGAGCGTATGTTAGCCTATCTTCGTTAACACGATAGCGCTCTTAGTTATTGGCCGATCAACATAATTTTTGGTAGCAAGCATTATTACACTATTATTTAGAGTGAGTTCGAAATTCAGATTAATCTATTGTTCTTTTATTGTAAAATCATGTTTTTTTTATAGAAAAAGTACATATTTTGAAAATTACACATTTCTCTGAAACTACAAAAGATAGAAACTTAATATTTGTTATGGGTGGAGATGCCAATGTGAAGTTGTGCATTCAACATTTTTATCCCCGGAGCACAGCCCCACCCCGCTGGGAAATCTGTTTTAAAAAATGTGAATGAGATCCCCACCCTAAACCATATATATTTATGATCAGGGTGACTAGGCAAATTAAATGTCTTATAGCTGAGCTCCGGGGGGGGGGGGGCATACCCCACCCCCTACCTGAAGTGAACTTTTTAATGGTTGAGATCCCCACCCTTAAACCATATATTTATTCTTTATTTTCTTCCTTATTTATAAAACAAGACCAAAGGATTATGACTTGCAACTCGGCTGTTGCATCTCTGATGCTTTCTCGATTTTTATAGAATATTGTATACATACAATTTATATACATGTATAAAGTATAACCTGTACAATGTGTCTATTATTATCATATCAAATACACATTTATTTAAGTCCAATACATAACAGATATATCTTGTAAAATTAAATAAGAATAAAAATCTAGATAATATATATTAAGGTTTTATGGTTTATGGGATGTAACGCCACTTTCAACAATATTTCAATTATATCATGGCCGATCAGTTTTATTGGTGACGGAAACCGGAGTTCCCAGAGAAAACAACTGACCTGTACTTTATCACATAATGTTGTATCGAGTACACCTCGACATAAATTACTTGATGTTCCATATAATGTTCAACCTGAACAGCTTAGCTTCATATTTTGCCTTATAAATAAAATGAGAGAAATTACATTTAACAAGACATTATCAATACTGAGATCACTACGATAGTTTGATATTAAATCAGTGCCTATCGCCACTAAAGTTGTGCGTTCGATTCCCGCTTATGGCGAGGTGTACTCGATACATCTTTATCATGTTTATGTTATCAAGTTTTAGAGATTGATTGCAGGTCAGTGGTTTTGTCGGTGTTCCGGTTTCCTTCACCATAATCCACCAACCACCATTTCATAGGTAAAATATTGCTACAAGCGATGTTAAACACTAATTAATCTAACGATTTTAAATTCTTAATGATCTTATGTGTATACATTTTTAATGGTGGCTGTTAATGAAACCTGATCATTCAGAAACAACACACATACATTTTTTACAATTTGTACACACAGAGAAAAAACATAATAATTTTCCTAATCACCTGGCGTCTGTCGTCCGTTGTCCGTTTGTCATTGTCGTCAACACTTCATCTAACCTAATATTACAGAGTCATGGAAGTTCTCGCTCACATTAACCTCTCTTTTTCATTGATGGCCTTTTCAAATTTTAATTTTCTAATCACAATCACAGACACAGAGAATGAACCACGCTATATTTACATTCTCACTTTTCAAATGGCTGGTTTGATGCGAATCAAAACTAAAATATGATCCTGATTGACTCGCATGTCAAATATAAACTTTAATGCATTGTAAGAATATTTCTTCTTCCATCAAGTTTTTAGCTCACCTTGCCTATGGAAATGTGAGCTTTTGCCATCACTTGGCATCCGCCATCCGTTAACTTTTCACATTTTAATGTTCTCCTCCACAACCGCTTGTCCAAATGAACAGAAACTCAGTAGCTATAGGGATCATCTATGGAAGGTCTTCTATTAAACTTGCTAATTTTGTCTTGATCCGTTAAAACATCTTCTCCTCTGAAACACAGTTGCCAAATGAACAAACATTTGGTAGGAAGCACCTATGGAAAGTACTGCATAAGGTTTCCTCAAAACAGAATGAAAGATGAGCAACAAAGTGTTTTAGCTCCCTGACACGTGGCAGTTTTTAATATAGGAGCCTATTTGGAAATGAATAAAAGCTTTTTCTCAAGAAGAGTTTCAAGATTCCAAAGGGGTAATAAGAATCTGTAAATCAAAAGGACAAACAATGATCTACAAAACATACACATAAAACTAAAGATCGAGTAACACAAACCCCACTAAAAACCGGGGTGAACTCGGGTGCTCGGGAAAGGTAGGTTGCTCCTGTTCCACTAGTGGTACTCGTGTTAATCTGGTTACAAATCCGGTGATAGGTGATGAATGAAGAAAGGATCGGTGTCATATGGTATTTTGACCCCCATGGTAAATTGACTCCGGGGTCAATTTTCATCCATGGTATATTGACCCCCCTGTATGGAACATTGAACCCCATGGTATTTTGACCCCTCATTTCTAATCAAGAGATAGGCAGAGGGGTCAAAATTCCATGGATAGGGGGTTCGATATACCATTGGGAGGGGTGTCAAATTACCATGGATAGGAGGGTAAATATACCATGGGTAGGTGGGTCAAAATACCATGGATAAAGGGGGGGGGGGGCGATATACCATGGGTAGGGGGTCAAAATGCCATGGGTAGGGCGTCAAAATACCATTGGTAGGGTGTCGAATACCATGGGTAGGGGGGTCGATATATCATGGGTATATTTTTTTCTGTGTGTCTGGTGAATATTTCTTTTTTAGGTAAACAAATAAACATTACTTGAATTTTGGTAATGAAATCGCGTAATAAAAAAGTTATCACATAGTCTTTTCGCTCAAACCTAATTTACTCTTTTAAAAACAGACTAGAGGCTCAGGTGAGCCTGTATCGCTCACCTGACATAAATAAGCCCTCTTAAGAATGTCTGTATGCCGAATACATCTAAGTTACTATTCAAATCCCATAGGGTTCTATGTTAAAACTATGTCTGCTCATGGCAGCCATCTTGGATGGTGGTCGTGGTCATCGGACACACTTTTGAAAGTATACTACCCAAGGACCATCCATGCCATGTTTGCTTTAGATTGGCTGACTGGTTTCAGAGGAAAAGACTTTTAAACAATTTTCCCATAGGGTCGTATGTTAAAACTATGCCTGCTAACGGCAGCCATTTTGGACCCAGATCGGGGTCAGTGAACACAATTTTGGAAGTTGACCACCTAAGGACCATCGATGACATGTTTGCTATATTGGGTTACTGGTTTCAAAGGAGAAGATTTTAAAACATTTTTTCCCATAGGGTCCTATGTTAAAACTATGTCCGCTGAAGGTCAATGGTCGTTTCCCTGCTTGTAAATATTTGGAGATGCCAAATGGGCAAACAGAAGCCGTAAATCTGATGATGACAGATAACATAATTGTCTAAAGAAAAAAGTATAACAGAACAAACAATGATCTACAAACCATGCCACAGAAAACTAAAGATTGAGCCACACGAACCCCACTAAAAGTCTATCAACCATGACACAGAAAACAAAAGATTGAGCCACACGAACCCCACTAAAAGTATACCTACCATGACACAGAAATCTAAAGATTGAGCCACACGAACCCCACTAAAAGTCTACCAACCATGACACAGAAAACTAAAGATTGAGCCACACGAACCCCACTAAAAGTCTACCTACCATGACACAGAAAACTAAAGTTTGAGCCACACGAACCCCACTAAAAGTCTACCAACCATGACACAGAAAACTAAAGATTGAGCCACACGAACCCCACTAAAAGTCTACCTACCATGACACAGAAGACTAAAGATTGAGCCACACGAATCCCACTAAAAGTCTACCAACCATGACACAGAAAACTAAAGATTGGGCCACACGAACCCCACTCAAAGTCTACCTACCATGACACAGAAAACTAAAGATTGAGCCACACGAACCCCACTAAAAGTCTAACTACCGTGACACAAAAAACTAAAGATTGAACCACACGAACCCCACCAAATATTTATCAACCATGACACAGAAAACTAAAGATTGAGCCACACGAACCCCCCTAAAAATCTACCTGCAATGACTCAAAACTAAAGATTGAGCCACACGAACCCCACTAAAAGTCTACCAACCATGACACATAAAACTAAAGATTGAGCCACTCGAACCCCGCTAAAAGTCTACCTACCATGACACAGAAAACTAAAGATTGAGCCACACGAACCCCACTAAAAGTCTACCAACCATGATACAGAAAACTAGATTGAGCCACACGAACCCCACTAAAAATCTACCTACCATGACACAGAAAACTAAAGATTGAGCCAAGCGAACCCCACTAAAAGTCTACCTACCATGACACAGAAA
This sequence comes from Bathymodiolus brooksi, assembly GCA_963680875.1. Lineage (NCBI taxonomy): Eukaryota > Metazoa > Mollusca > Bivalvia > Mytilida > Modiolidae > Bathymodiolus > Bathymodiolus brooksi. The sequence goes on from OY804583.1 coordinate 96,465,211, forward strand.
GCTAAAGATTGAGCCACACGAACCCCACTAAAAGTCTACCAACCATGACAAAGAAAACTAAAGATTGAGCCACACAAACCCCACTAAAATTCTACCTTCCATGATACAGAAATTTAAAGATTGAGCCACACGAACCCCACTAAAAGTCTAGCTACCAACCATGACACAGAAAACTAAAGATAGAGTCGCACGAACCCCACTAAAGGTCTACCTACCATGACACAGAAAACTAAAGATTGAGCCACACGAACCCCACTAAAAGTCTACCAACCATGACACAGAAAACTAAATATTGAGTCACAGGAACCCCACTAAAAGTCTACCTATCATGACACAGAAAACTAAAGATTGAGCCACACGAATCCAACTAAAAGTCTACCAACCATTACACAGAAAACTAAAGATTGAGCCACACGAACCCCACTAAAAGTCTATCAACCATGACACAGAAAACTAAAGATTGAGCCACACGAAGCCCACTAAAAGTCTACCAACCATGACACAGAAAACTAAAGATTGAGCCACACGAACCCCACTAAAAGTCTACCAACCATGACACAGAAAACTAATAATTGAGACACACGAAGTCCACTAAAAGTCTACCTACCATGACACAGAAAACAAAAGATTGAGCCACACGAACCCCACTAAAAGTCTCCCAACCATGACGCAGAAAACAAAAGATTGAGACACACGAACCCCACTAAAAGTATGCGAACCATGACGCAGAAAACTAAAGATTGAGCCACACAAAACCCCCCTAAAAGTCTACCAACCATGAGACAGAAAACTAAAGATTGAGCCTCACGAACCCCACTAAAAGTCTACCAACCATGACACAGAAAACTAAAGTTTGAGCCACACGAACCCCACTAAAAGTCTACCAACCATGACACAGAAAACTAAAGATTGAGCCACACGAACCCCACTAAAAGTCTACCTACCATGACACAGAAGACTAAAGATTGAGCCACACGAATCCCACTAAAAGTCTACCAACCATGACACAGAAAACTAAAGATTGGGCCACACGAACCCCACTCAAAGTCTACCTACCATGACACAGAAAACTAAAGATTAAGCCACACGAACCCAACTAAAAGTCTAACTACCGTGACACAAAAAACTAAAGATTGAACTACACGAACCCCACCAAAAATTTATCAACCATGACACAGAAAACTAAAGATTGAGCCACACGAACCCCACTAAAAAATCTACCAGCAATGACTCAAAACTAAAGATTGAGCCACACGAACCCCACTAAAAGTCTACCAACCATGACACAGAAAACTAAAGATTGAGCCACTCGAACCCCGCTAAAAGTCTACCTACCATGACACAGAAAACTAAAGATTGAGCCACACGAACCCCACTAAAAGTCTACCAACCATGACACAGAAAACTAGATTGAGCCACACGAACCCCACTAAAAATCTACCTACCATGACACAGAAAACTAAAGATTGAGCCAAGCGAACCCCACTAAAAGTCTACCTACCATGACACAGAAAGCTAAAGATTGAGCCACACGAACCCCACTAAAAGTCTACCAACCATGACAAAGAAAACTAAAGATTGAGCCACACAAACCCCACTAAAATTCTACCTACCATGATACAGAAATCTAAAGATTGAGCCACACGAACCCCACTAAAAGTCTACCTACCATGATACAGAAATCTAAAGATTGAGCCACACGAACCCCACTAAAAGTCTAGCTACCAACCATGACACAGAAAACTAAAGATAGAGTCGCACGAACCCCACTAAAGGTCTACCTACCATGACACAGAAAACTAAAGATAGAGCCACACGAACCCCACTAAAAGTCTTCCAACCATGACACAGAAAACTAAAGATTGAGCTACACTAACCCCACTAAAAGTCTACCAACCATGACACAGAAGACTAGATATTGAGCCACACGAACCCCACTAAAAGTCTACCTACCATGACACAGAAAACGAAAGATAGAGCCACACGAACCCCACTAAAAGTCTACCTAAAATGACACAGAAGACTAAAGATTGAGCCACACGAACCCAACAAAATATCTACCAACCATGACACAGAAAACTAAAGATTGAGCCACACGAACCCCACTAAAAGTCTACCTACCATGACACAGAAAACTAAAGATTGAGCCACACGAACTCCACTAAGCATCTACCAACCATGACACAGAAAACTAGATTGAGCCACACGAACCACACTAAAAATCTACCAAACAATGACACAGAAAAGTAAAGATTGAGCCACACGAAGCCCACTAAAAGTCTACCTACCATGACACAGAAATCTAAAGATAGAGCCACACGAACCCCACTAAAAGTCTACCTACCATGACACAGAAAACTAAAGATTGAGTCACACGAACCCCACTAAAAGTCTACAGGCCATCGTGGACATGATGGTAGTTGGATTTACGACTACCTATGCAATCAATGCGTAACACCATAGCTTATAACCCATAACCCGAAAGCTGGCAATTATGCTATTCATTCAAGCTAGCATGAATTTTCTCTTTCATTTTAATAGACCTATAGGATCAAAGTTCTTCTCTGATAGTAGTTCTAACTGTTACGTTTATTTTTTCTCCATTTCTTTCTGCAGATCATGAATTAAACGATGACGTTGTGTTTCGGTGTTTTATAACTATCAATTGGTTTGCATCCTTTTCAGAATCTAATACTTTTGTTAACTTTTCACAGTCTGTCCATGTAACGATAATACATCGAGCGGCATACTGTCCCAGTCCAAAATGGGCTACAGGTTCCATTTGACATAAATATCCCGACCCTCCATCGATAACCTATGTTAAGCGGATACCCACATTTGTAGTCAGAGTTACGAGTGCTCCACATACAGGAGCACCATATCTGGTCAATACGTTAACCCTAAGCCAGTTATTGTTTTTAGTTTTGTCTTATTTGGCAGAGTAAAACGTCAATGGCTGCTCACTACTTTCTACGTGCGATATGAAAACATCCAGTACACCGTCTCCATTAACATCCGTATAAGCTGCACCTGTACCGTAACCATCTTTCTGCAATCGCCTCGCCACAGTCGCGCTCGACAATTGTAATATTTACATCTGTCAAAATTTTAACACCGAAAAGACTATTAGATTGAGAATCATTGTTTCTCAAAATGTTGTTCATGAAAATATCAGTTTGAAAATCGTTGTCAAAGTCCGCAACTATAACCTTCCGAATTGGCGATGGATGTTCAAAGAATGCGGAGGCTACATTTCGAAAATGTCGCACACTTTTTGCTTTGAGTTGAAGAAAAATGCGATGATTCCCCTCCCAGTTACCACATATGATATCGAGATGGTCATCGTTATTCAAATCCGCCAATGCAATACCACGTCCATTTTCATTACTAACAAGGATTTCGGTTTCGCCGGCAACATCATCAAAAGTCCACTTGTCAGGCCCTTCTTAATTCCCCACCTTCACGACTGGAGCAAGATGGAAGTGTGTTTAATCAATTGCACTACAGGGGATTGGTGAGAGCTGTTTAAAATTGTGCAATATTTGGTAATGGAGTGCAATTGTGTAAGGAAAATTAATGAAGGATTGTTTAGAAAGTACAGTACGTTATAACAGCATAAGTGTGAAAGTCCAATAACAGTGTTAAAGATATAATTCACCTCGGCCGGAGGCCCCCTAAATATTGAGGCCCTAGGCTTTAGTCTATCGAGCCCATAGGTAAATCCGGCACTGCGAGTGAGTGATTGTTGTTTCACGCCTAATGAGCTTTTTCAGTTATATCATAGTTAAATTATATCATAGCGAAAACAGGTTGCTGAAAGTGGTGTTAAATACCATAAAACTAACCCTGAGCATAAAACAGATTTAGCTTTAAATTAAATCATCGTCGTGGTCGTGATCGCATAGTAGTTGGATTTACAACTACATGTACAATGCCTATCACCACTTAAGTTCATAAATGAGTTCGAATCCTGCTCATGGCGAGGTGTACCGGTGTACTCGATACAACATTATCTGATTAAGTTTGACAGTGACTTGCGACAGGTCTATGGTTTTCTTTTGGTACGGGGGTTTCCTCCACCAATAAAACTGACCGCTACTAACTGACCTACTATATAACTGAAATATTGTTGAAAGTGGTGATACATACCATAACACCAACCCTTTAAATTGTCAAAATGTTTATTGATATTTGCTTTTTATTCTTATTGAAGGAAATTCTGAACTTGATAGTGATTTATTTTATCACAAATAGCATGGATGAATCTGAGTTATTTCCCTTTATACGTAATGCTGTACATGTGTGCATGTTCTTTTAATTTATATTGCATGAATTTTTTTTGTGTATTGTATGGTTTATTCTATTGACTCTTAAAAACATGGACCAGTAATTATAAATGGCAGAAAACCCCGGTACCAAGCATATTTTTGAATGATTTTGAAAGCCAAGCTTAATTAGGAATAAAATACCGAGCAGTTTTAACGTAATAACCAGTGTACGCCGGTATATTATGTATCACATGCGAGTCTAGTACAAAGCGGACCTCATCATCACCTCACCTTGAAAAGTACTATTCACCGGTGAATAGCAGAAATGACTATTCACGCCGGTGAATAGCACTTTAATCACATGTTTTTGCTTGTTTAAAAAAAATGAATTTCTTCTTCAAATGCACACATGAAAATGTATTATATTTAAAAAGCATTAATACAGTAGACTAGAAATCCATCAGAAAAGGACCTAATTTAGAATTTTGAATTACACAGTTGTTCAGTATAATAAAACACTTATAGACTTGATATTCGGGTAATAGCACTTTAACTGTCCCCTATGTACCACCTATTTTCCTCGGCGTTGCCTCGGAAAATAGTTGGTACCTTGAGGACAATAAAAGTGATATTACCCTCATACCCAGTCAATAAGTGTATATTATTATACTTCAGTATCTTTTTTCAATAGAAAATCAAGTGTAATATTTTAAATTCCTTGTTTTCTCTATTTCACCGGTCATTCGATTTTTTACTGATGACCGGGGGAACAGTGATCCAGATCGCCAAAGCGCTTACGATATCGGTAACATAATCATGATCTAAAATGTTACGTGACGGAAGAATGTAAAAAAGGTCCACCGTCGGTGTGCCCAGTGGAACCATTCTGGCTGTTCGTTTACAGAAATGTTCGCACTTATCAAACGAAATAAGAGTGATGCAAAACAAAATAGAGCTTCAGTATAATACAACAATTAATGCCTGCTCTTAAGGTGAACATCATAATTGTTCACCTTTGGGATGTTGTTTTCCCTCGGTTTCCCTCGGGCTAAAGCCCTCGAGGAAAACAATTAATGCCTGCACTTAAGGTGAACATCATAATTGTTCACCCTTGGGATCGAGGGTTTTTGTGATTTTAGAAATGGGCTTATATCGATCTCGGATTGAGTTTTTGGTATTGTTTGAAGTTGTTCAACACTGTTTATAATGAAAACGTCCCACAAAAGTTATGAATTACAATTTTTTAGAAAAGGTGTGGGGGGGGGGGGGGGGGGGGGGGGGGAGCACAAATCGGGTACCTATGATTACAACTTGTAACGAACGTCGCATTAATCGAGTACACTTAAAATCGTTTTTATATACTAACTGCCAAATCGTGCGTACGGAAAGGAATTCAATACTACAGCCTTTGTTAATTTGCATATCTATAACGTTTATGTAAACATTATACTGGGAAGAAATTTAATACTATAGAAAATATTAAAAAAAATATCAGATTATATATTGGGGAAAATAGTTTAATCACGAGTTCCCTGATCATTGAGATTCAAACCATGCATATATCAATTTAATGGTCCGTTGCGGTACAGTAGTCACTTGATTTGAAAGACGTAAATAGTTAAAGGCGGGTATAATGAATGTATTTTAACTGCTAAAGTTATGTTGACTTACTGTTGGCTCATTCACTATATCAGACAACACTATAGGAGAACAGTTCCATCGGGAGTAGACAATAATAGAATAATAATCATATTTCTCGAAAATGTTGTATATATACATCAATATTATGTATGCAAAATATGTTAAATTTACACATAAAACATCAAAAACATTGGATGTTTTGGTTGAATTTGATATTTGGTGTCTACATGACAGTCTATGCTAGTTAAGTGTCTTTTGGCTTTACTCTAAATAAGACGCAGGGTACCAGGGTACGTCATATACGTCCAGTAGTCATATAATGTAATTGTATATACGTACATCCCTGTATAGGTTTGGTTTGGTTAGGTTTTTGGTGATTAACGCCATTTTCAGCAATATTTCAGCTATATCATAGCGACCAGTTTTAGTGGTGGAAGAAGCCGGAGTACCTGGAGAGGGCCACCGAACATGGGCAAGTAAGTGGTAAACTTTATCACTTGTGGTTGCGAGTCGAGTGCGCCCTTTTTGTAATTTACAAAGCCGGGCGAGAACCCACGCCGCATTGCCATCCCCATATAGGCAGTAAATGTACTGACAACAGTATTCAATTGATACAGTGTCAACCAAATTATTACGGATTTTTTATTACACTCAGAATAAAGAAACTATCAAATACCTCCCTACGGTAGCTATTTTTAAATTAATTTGTTTACGAGCTAAAACAAAATATGAATATAATTGTGTGAATGCAATCAAAAGAAAGACAACTCCAATTAAAAAAAAAGATATTAATCCCACAAATAAATGGGGAATTATAATTTAGAAGTATAGAGGATAGGGTTACGGTTATGGTGTTTAACGCCACTTTCAACAATATGTGAGTTATATTGTGGTTGTCAGCTTTATTGGTGGATGAAACTGAAGTAGCTGGAGAAAACAAAAATCGCTCGCTCAATATATCAAATATAAATTTTTATTCTTGGAACTGGATTAGCAGCAGCGCACCCATGGAAAGAAGAAAGAGCGTTTACGTTAAATTTATTGAGAGGTTTTGGATTTGGTAAGACGTCTATGGAATCAACGATAGCAGATGAAGCCAAGCGTTGGCAAGTCACTGACAAACTTTATTACATAATGTTGTGTATAGTACACCTCGCTATGAACGGGATTCGAACTCACTAGTGGTGATAGACACTGATTGCACAGGTAGTTGTAAATCTAATTATCATACGATCACGATCACGACAATTCCAGCGCGAGTGCGGTAGACCGTGAATTCGGAGTCCTAGTCCCGTCAAGCCAAAGATTATGGAAAAGGTATTTGCTGGTTATCTCCTAAACACACAGCATTAAGCAATAAGAGCAACGACTGGTTTGTTCAGAATGAGGACACTGTATCCATATTGAGCGACAGTATCTACCCGTAAACGGTTGTTTCATTGGATTAACACTGTACAAATACAACGGCATTCGTAGTCACAATTTAGTGTTGATAGGCATGGATTACATTATGTAATGGGGATCCAAATAAGTGTGTTGTTCTAGTACAAATAAGACATCATCATCTCATCAAAATGTATCTTGTTCTCACCATGATATAGCTAAAACAAAATGCTAACTTGGCGCTAAACAAAAATCACTCACTCAATCTATCAAATATAAATGTTTAGTCTTGGAACAGGATTAGCAGCAGCGCACCCATGGAAAGAACAAAGAGCATTTACGTTACATTTATTAAGAGGTTTTGGATTTGGCAAGCGGTTTATGGAATCAACAATAGCAGATGAAGTCAAGCGTTTTGTAAGCGTTGTAGCAAAAGAACGGGGAAGTCCTGTATGTATCAACGGCCTGATTAACAAAGCTGTAGCTAATGTCATATGTTCTATTGTTTTCGGCAAGAGATTCGAATACGACGACGAGAAGTTTCATAATTTTGTTTTCGCCATTACGGAGACGGTGATTAACAAGTACATTCCGAAGGTAAACCTGTTTCCATTTTTAAGATTTGTACCAGGTGACGTGTTTCGTGTACAGCAGTGAACAGATCAAAACCAAATGGTGCGAGAGAGGACCCAGAAATATATCGACGAACATAATGCGACATTGAATGAAGACGATGTTAGAGACTTTATTGATGCTTATCTACTAGAGATAAAACACCACAAACATGGAAAGAATACGCTGTTTATGGGTAAGTAATCTTTATTCTGCAAAAACCTTTCTTTATTTAATACAAATTGTCCTTTTAATTGGAGACGACAGTAATTTGCGACAGGCCGGCGGTTCTCTCCGGGTACTCCGGCTTTTTCCACCACTACAACTGGTCGCCATGATATAACTGAAATATTGTTGAAAGTGCCGTTACACACAATAAACCAAACCATTTTTCGCAGCTCGCTCAGCAAGTAGGAACTTTCCCTGAATCTATGAATACCACTTGTTACGCCAAGACATATAGAAATACTCATACTGACATACATGGTAAAAAGGTTCAAATCTGATATATCTTAATAGATAAACGTCAGAGACAGCCGAAGGGGCAATCAGGAATGGAAAATCCAGAGACACTGGCAACATTGAGTAAACAAGAAAACGGGACACAGACAAAAACACACACATACGACCAAGAAAATATTAAATGAGCGAAACGGACCCGCCAAAATCCGATGGTGAACCCAGGTTCTCGCGAAGGGTAAGTAGTTCCTGCCTCTTACACTCATTGAAAGATCCCATTAACTGGTTTTAACATCGCCACTTTTCACAATTGCTACAAAACAGGAACAACATTGCTATCGGTATATGTCGTAGTGTTTTTGTTGATATCGCTGGAATTACAAACCATATATGTTTGAATTTATTTAGACCGTATCGATACAGTAATATTCTCATACATTTAAATTGCTATATGGCCAGGTGCCACTAGTGGAACAGATACATATTGCTCTTCCGGATCACATGAGTGTACCCACAGTTTTTAGTAAGATTTGATTTTGGTGTTTAACGCCACTTTCATCAATATTTCAGTTATATCATGCCGACCAGTTTTAGTGGTGGAAAAAGCCGGAGTACCCAGAGAGAAACACTGACCATGGGTACTGGTAAGCGTTATCACTTGCGCCTACGAGTCGAGTGTACCCTTTTTGTAATTTACAAAGCCGGGTGTGAACCCACGTCGTATTTGTGATAGGCTTGTATGAGTTGTTAGGTAATCCAACTACCTAACTCATTGAACCACCCGGGCCCTTGAACCTTTCTTAAATAACAGTGTGCACATTCATTCTTTTGCAGAAGACAACCTGAAATATGTTGTTTTGGATTTACTGAGTGCTGGAACAGAAACCACTGCTACAACAATCCAATGGGCGGTGCTATGCCTTGTCAATGATCCAGAAGTCCAGGAAAACATTAGAATCGAACTTACAGAAAATACATCAGAAGATTGTCCACCACAGCTATCGGAGAAGTCACACTTTCCCTACTGCGAAGCAGTAATGGCTGAGTCACAAAGACTTGGCAATATATTACCTATGTCACTCATACACACTGCGTCTGATGACGTAAAAGTAGGAGGTTACAGAATACCAAAAGGGCGGTAGTAATTCCTAATTTGAATTCAGTTATGCATGATGAGACCATATTTCCGGATTCTTACAAGTTTGATCCGACAAGGTTTCTGGATGAAAAAGGCAATTTTCAAGGTCTAGAAAACATACTACCATTTTCTCTTGGTAAGTTTTTATAGAGGGATGGCCATATTACAATGTTCATCGTCTTAAATGGACTACGCTGTAACGTGAAAAAATTGACCCGAATCACTATATAACTAAATAGCGCCACATCCTGTAGAAAAAGTGCAGTCAATATTAATGTGCTAAATTTGACTATTCAGGTCTAATATTGCACATATATTACTTTCTTATCGTTAAATTTAAAAATATTGACATTGATATATATTAAAAAAAATCACAGGGAAAATCGGTAATACATGTCAATCTTATATAACATTTAATGGTTCAATTTGATTTGTTTATGGTGTCAAATATTCCTAGCTTGAAACGGCCCTACACAGGTAGCGTTTTTAAACTAAATAATGAAATCAAAATTATCCCATGTATTAAATATTATCCAACATTACACATTTTTCTGAAGAAATGCTAAAACTGTTAAAAAAATCATATTTCATTCATTTCACGTATTTCCGATATTTTATTTCTTTGTATAGGAAAAAGAGTCTGTCTTGAACAAGCTTTGGCAAAGATGGAGCTCTTCCTGTTCTTCACCTCGATCGTACACCGTTTCAAAATTGTACCACCACTAAATGAAGAGCCACCGCCAGCAGTTGGTAGTTTGGGAGTTTCACACGAACCAAAACCGTTTCATGTTCGATTCATAGAACGTTGATAACATTTAGTAATTTGGATATGTGTTGACACATGCATTTGGCATATCTTAACACACTCATTTGACACATGTTCACATAAACATTTGGCATATCTTGACACAAACATTTGGCACATGTTGACATAAACATTTGGCATATCTTGACACAAACATTTGGCATAACTTGACACAAACATTTGGCACATGTTGACATAAACATTTGGCATATCTTGACACAAACATTTAGCATATCTTGACACAAGCATTTGACATGTGTTGACACAACAATTTGTTATATCTTGACACAATCATTTGACATGTGTTGACACAAGCATTTGACATGTGTTGACACAAGCATTTGCTATGTGGTATTTGAAGTAGTATTAATTCAGTTTTACGAATAGATTGATTCCATAATACATGTAAGTCTTCAATGAATTGTTGTGTGGTTTCAAACAACTATTCGATTTTATAAATACGTGTACATGTATACTGTGACTGTATACCTTGTTCTGTTACTGTATTGTATTAAAATAATTACCGGTGTTATGTTCTATTCAGGAAATAACTGTTGTAATTGAATAGCTATACCGGCAAATTGTTTTAATTTGATTGTCGAAAATGCGGTTTTATTTGGCGACGCGTATCGGAGCCAATAAAATGGATAGTTGAGGCCGCTAAATCTGTAAACTGACACCTGCAACTATTCAAATACCTTACCTTTATTTCTATTATCATACAAGAAGAGTTTGAAGAAAGCAAAGAGGTAATCAGAATCCGTAAATTGAAGGACAGACAACGTAATGGCCAAAAGAAATAAGGACAAAAGGACAAAAAACGATCTACAAAACAGTTGCAAAAATGACAAGAAGTTTCCCTTTTTTCAGATATAGGGTTAAGGGTATGGTCATGATCTTTAACACCACTTTCAACAATATTTCAGTTATATCATGGCGGTCAGCTTTATTGATGGAAAAAACAGGAGTACTGGGAGAAAACCACTGCCATGCCGCAGGTCACTGACAAACTTTATCACATAATGGTGTATCGAACACATCTCGTCATTGACGGGATTCGAACTAAGCACTTTAGTGGTCAAATGGTCTGATTGCGATGTCCCACTTTACAGATATAAATAATTCTAAACATCTACTAATAATATATCACTAGAGATTATGTCATCTTTTATAATAGAATGTTACTTCGTTGATACAAAACGTCGAATACATCTAGCTGTCAGTGTGGCATTCTTTGTTTTATACATCTAGCTGTCAGTGTTACATTCTTTGTTTTATACATCTAGCTGTCAGTGTGACATTCTTTGTTTTATACATCAAACTGTCAGTGTGACATTCTTTGTTTTATACATCTAGCTGTCAGTGTGACATTCTTTGTTTTATACATCTAGCTGTCAGTGTGACATTCTTTGTTTTATACATCTAGCTGTCAGTGTGACATTTTTTGCTTTATACATCTAGCCGTCAGTGTGACATTCTTTGTTTTATACATCTAGCTGTCAGTGTGACATTCCTTGTTTTATACATCTAGCTGTCAGTTTGACATTCTTTGATTTATACATCTAGTTGTCAGTGTGACATTCTTTGTTTTATACATCTAGCTGTCAGTTTGACATTCTTTGTTTTATACATCTAGTTGTCAGTGTGACATTCTTTGTTTTATACATCTAACTGTCAGTGTGATATTCTTTGTTTTATACATCTAGCTGTCAGTGTGACATTCTTTGTTTTATACATCTAGCTGTCAGTGTGACATTCTTTGATTTATACATCTAGCTGTCTGTGTGACATTCTTTGTTTTATACATCTAGTTGTCACTGTGACATTCTTTGTTTTATACATCAAGCTGTCAGTGTGACATTCTTTGTTTTATACATCTAGCTGGCAGTGTGACATTCTTTGTTTTATACATCTAGCCGTCAGTGTGACATTCTTTGTTTTATACATCTAACTGTCAGTGTGACATTCTTTGTTTTATACATCTAGTTGTCAGTGTAACATTCTTTGTTTTATACATCTAGTTGTCAGTGTGACATTCTTTGTTTTATACATCAAGCTGTCAGTGTGACATTCTTTGTTTTATACATCTAGCTGTCAGTGTGACATTCTTTGCTTTATACATCTAGCTGTCAGTGTAACATTCTTTGTTTTATACATATAGCTGTCAGTGTGACATTCTTTGTTTTATACATCAAGCTGTCAGTGTGACATTCTTTGTTTTATACATCTAGCTGTCATTGTGACATTCTTTGTTTTATACATCTAGCTCTCAGTGTGACATTCTTTGTTTTATACATCTAGCTGTCAGTGTGACATTCATTGTTTTATACATCTAGCTGTCAGTGTGACATTCTTTGTTTTCTAGCTGTCAGTGTGACATTCTTTGTTTTCTAGCTCTCAGTGTGACATTCTTTGTTTTCTAGCTGTCAGTGTGATATTCTTTGTTTTCTAGCTGTCAGTGTGGCATTCTTTGTTTTTCATATCATTATATGATAAAACTGTAGTTTCTTGCAACCAAGAGTTATCTTTCTTACAATAGCACACATTTATTTCTATTCTTCAAGATGTATTGCCTTATACCTCATTAATTCGTTTGTTTGTTTGTTTGTTTGTTTGTTTGTTTGTTTGTTTGCTTGTTTGTTTTATTGTATTTAACGCCACTTTCAGCAATATTTCAGCTATATCATGGCGACCAGTTATAGTGATGGATGAAGCCGGAGTACCAGGAGAGAGCCACCGACCATGGGCAAGCAGCTGGTAAGCTTTATCACTTGCGGCTGCGAGTCGAGTGCACCCTTTTTGTAATTTACAAAGCCGAGCGCGAACCCATGCCGTATTGGTGATATGTTTGTATGAGTTGTTAGGTAATCCAACTACCTAACTCATTGAGCCACCCGGGCCCCCTCAGTAATTCGTCATGATGGGTGCCCTGTTTATTTATAACACCATACCCAGACTTTAGATTGTAAGCCTCCGACACTAGACTTCAGAACTCAACTTGTCTAACACCATAGAATGGTAGACTTAACGCTTCAGAGTATTGTTCATATTTCCACTGAAATATTATGCAATTGGGACTACTCCTGTAGTTGATAAACCAATATTCTTATGAAATATACACCTAGAATGAAATCTGAAATGCGCGGAATATTCGTTGAACATTTAAAAGATCACCACATATGACGTTGGTAATTCAGAGCCTGGCTTGAGACAGGCACAAAGATGTGCAGGGTTACATGTAAGCCGGTTAATGAGATCCCAACCCCCTCTTGATTTACATGTATTAGTTAATCGGTCTGTTGTTAAATTTTTTATTTCACCCAAGGAACACGGTCGTTAGTCGAGTGAGACAGTGTGTCGCTATATAAAGGTCAAATGCACGGGGAAATGCTGGGGAGGAATAAATAAGGCGGATAACAAAGGAAGTCGTTATATGGAGGGGGTCGCCAAGACAAGTTTGACTGTAGTTTAAATGTGATAATGTGTGCTAAACATTTTAAGGCAGATGCTAAACAACACGACCTGGTGACACGGTGGTAAACTTCGTAGTGCAATTCCTGGAAATTATCACTCAGTCTTTTGAGCACAAACCTCATTTCACTGTAGAAGACATTGACCTGATTACACTAGCCAGACAAGTTGACATAATTCTGACAAATTCATAGCTGATATAAGTATATTATTATTCCATGGTCAACTTAGACCTACATAATATATATACATACATGTATATACTAGACAAAATAATCGAGGACACCAAAGTAGAAAGTAGGAGCTGTAAATCGAAGGACAAATAAAACAATTGCCAAAGAAAGAGCGAAAAGACAAACACTAAACAGAAAACTAAAGAATGAGCACAAAGCCTTCTAAAACCCAGTGGGTCAACTCAGGTAACCGGGTACATATAAGTCAGTTATTGCTCCACAAAGCATTCTAAAACCCAGTGAGTCAACTCAGGTAACCGGGTACATATAAGTCAGTTATTGCTCCACAAAGCCCTCTAAAACCCAGTGAGTCAACTCAGGTAACCGGGTACATATAAGTCAGTTATTGCTCCACAAAGCCCTCTAAAACCCAGTGAGTCAACTCAGGTAACCGGGTACATATAAGTCAGTTATTGCTCCATTTGTAGAAACAGAAGATGAGTTACAAGGTTTAAAGATGTTTTCAATGTAAATATATAGATTTACAAGCACTGATATATCGTTTATAAACAACCGAATAATGGAAGTTCTTGGTTAGAAAAAAATCATTTGAAAACAGAGTGGCTTAAGCAGACAATATCTTATATTACAAAGTACAAAGCTTTATCAATTTACATGAAATTCATGTATGTGTTAAACTGATCTGTCTATGCTGTCCTTAACAAACAAGATAACGTTTAGACGATGCTACCACGGCAATTCTTATGTAATCAATTACCACAGAAATGTAATAGCAGCATATACACAGATGGTCTGTATTTAAACACTGAAATTGAAACAGAAACAGAGGATCAAGCTATATATTATTATGGAAGAATAGCAGTATTGAATTACGAGGGCCATGTAATCTATTGTTATCTAGAAATAACATGAATAGAACACAGCACAAAGCAAATAGGAAATAAAATGATGTTATGGATTGTCACCATATACAAGAATCAATATTGATAAAACGTAGACGTCTGTATTTATACACTGCAATTGAAACAAAATCCACAATAGAACTGTAATCGTATTGAATTACGAGAAACAAGCAATATGTTGATTATGTAAGAATAACAGTATTGAATTACGAGGAACAATCAATATATTGATTATGTAAGAATAACAGTATTGAATTACGAGGAACAAGCAATATATTGATTATGTAAGAATAACAGTATTGAATTACGAGAAACAAGCAATATGTTGATTATGTAAGAATAACAGTATTGAATTACGAGGAACATGCAATATATTGATTATGTAAGAATAACAGTTTTGAATTACGAGGAACAAGCAATATATTGATTATGTAAGAATAACAGTATTGAATTACGAGGAACAAGCAATATATTGATTATGTAAGAATAACAGTATTGAATTACGAAGAACAAGCAATATATTGATTATGTAAGAATAACAGTATTGACTTACGAGGAACAAGCAATATATTGATTATGTAAGAATAACAGTATTGAATTACGAGGAACAAGCAATATATTGATTATGTAAGAATAACAGTATTGAATTACGAGGAACAAGCAATATATTGATTATGTAAGAATAACAGTATTGACTTACGAGGAACAAGCAATATATTGATTATGTAAGAATAACAGTATTGAATTACGAGGAACAAGCAATATATTGCTTATGTAAGAATAACAGTATTGAATTACAAGGAATGTGCCATCTATTGCTATCTACAAATAACAAATAACAAATAACAAATAAAAAACAAAGATAAATATAGATTAAGGGTAATAACAAAATTACCGACTCCGAACAATATTACAAAGGGAAAGTCAAAACTCATAAGTATATAAACAGACAAAATCAGTCAAAATCCGGAAAACTGTGAAAACCGTAATGACCCTGACTTGGTACAGGCATTTCTAAAGAAATGGTGGGTTGAAACAGATTTTGAAGCGTCAAACCTTCCCCTTTCATTACAGTTCAACGTTTCCGGCTGTCACTATAACAGTATTTATAACAATACCTGAACAAAACAGGTAAAACAGTTGACAAAGTAGCACCAAACTCAGTGAAGAAAATGTCAAAGACACTTTTACGTCACACATTAACAGACATTGATGAAAATGTACATGGTCAGGGCTATTTATCAATGTTCCGACAGACAACATAAGATATATAAATGATACGTTTCCTGTTTAGTTTCTTGAGTATACGAGACTCACGAATCTAGTGTTCTGTGACGAGTTTTAAAATTATATTTTTCAAAAGGACATATAATCATGACTAGGATAAACCAGGCTTGCATGGCATCTTTTTGGCAAGTTGAAACATATGTCTTCTAAGACAGTATATCATATACAATGCTGGTAGAATATTAATCCCCGATTATATATCTCAGTTGATTTCGATATTCCAGAGCTTATATTTCCCATCAGGACTTCCACGATAGAGAAAACTACTGAAACAACAGTTTCTGATGATAAAGTTGAAATCATGTTTTCGAACCTTTTAATCGCCATCATAGCTTGGTTAATCGTTACATATCTGTGTGATAGATGGCCAAGAATGTGTTCAGTTTGTCGCAGTTACAATTTTTTCTTCGGAAATGGAAGTGTTCACCTATATAAATGGGGAAAACCTATGCACAGTGTCGAAGTATCCCCATTTATTAGTTGCTTGGAATAAAGTAGGCCTATTTTAGTTTAAGCATGTTGTTAGTCGTAAGTGATAAAGTTTACCAGTTGCTTGCCCATGGTCGGTGGTTCTCTCCGGGTACTCCGGCTTCTTCCAACACTAAAACTGGTCGCCATGATATGATGAAATATTGTTGAAAGTGGCGTTAAACACCATCAAACAAACAAACAAACAAATAAACATGTTGTTCAAAAACGAGAAAATCCGCTGATCAAAAGAACCTTTCATCACTGTTGAATCTTTCCTCATAATATGCCATATCCGGATCTATTGTATTACCTAGATCTATAGTATTACCTAGATCTATAGTATTACCTAAATCTGTATTATTACCTAGATCTATAATATTACCTAGATCTATAGTATTACCAAGATCTATAGTATTACCTAGATCTGTAGTATTACCTAGATCTATAGTATTACCAAAATCTGTATTATTACCTAGATCTATAATATTACCTAGATCTATAGTATTACCAAGATCTATAGTATTACCTAGATCTGTAGTATTACCTAGATCAGTAGTATTACCTAGATCTATAGTATTACCTAGATATATAGTATATCAATCCTCAAAGTGGGTATATGTCGTTTTATTAATCTAAGTACAGAAATATAATTCATTAAATGACAACGTACAAATACTATTTTGCAATAAATTAATACATTTTTTACCTTTCAAAAGGTAACCATTAAATACTTCTATGATTGGTTTGTCGTAATTTGCATCATTTTGCTTTACAATAACAGGAATCATCAATTAAGATAAAAACAACCAATCTTGACTTTGATAGTATCACGTCACGCAACCATTAAACGTTTGTTGTTATTTCTAACAAGAGTATATAGCAAATGAGTATTTAAATTATATTCGATTTTAATGTTCTTTACGTTTAAATATATCAACACTCGTTCGTTTTATAGTGTTAATCAACTTTGATTATAAACAAAATGTTATAATATATACCTCATACAGTTTGCACTTTTAGCATAGTCACTCTCTACCGGCAATGATTGTGAAATGTTCTCAAAGTCAAAAGATTGAAAAACATCCTGGAGTAACGTCAGGTACGCTCTAAGTCAAAAGATTGAAAAAAACATCCTGGAGTAACGTCAGGTACGCTCAAAGTCAGAAGATTGAAAAACATCATGGAGTAACGTCAGGTACGCTCAAAGTCAAAACAATGAAAAATATCCTGGAGTAACATCAGGTACGCTCAAAATCAAAAGATTGAAAAACATTCTGGAGTAACGTCAGGTACGCTCAAAGTCAAAAGATTGAAAAACATTCTGGAGTAACGTCAGGTACGCTCAAAGTCAAAAGATTGAAAAACACCCTGGAGTAACGTCAGGTACGCTCAAAGTCAAAAGATTGAAAAACATCCTGGAGTAACGTCAGATACGCTCAAGGTAAAAAGATTGAAAAACATCCTGGAGTAACGTCAGGTACGCTCAAAGTAAAAAGATTGAAAAACATCCTGGAGTAACGTCAGGTACGCTCAAAGTCAAAAGATTGAAAAACATCCTGGAGTAACATCAGGTACGCTCAAAATCAAAAGATTGAAAAACATTCTGGAGTAACGTCAGGTACGCTCAAAGTCAAAAGATTGAAAAACATTCTGGAGTAACGTCAGGTACGCTCAAAGTCAAAAGATTGAAAAACACCCTGGAGTAACGTCAGGTACGCTCAAAGTCAAAAGATTGAAAAACATCCTGGAGTAACGTCAGGTACGCTCAAAGTCAAAAGATTGAAAAACATCCTGGAGTAACATCAGGTACGCTCAAAATCAAAAGATTGAAAAACATTCTGGAGTAACGTCAGGTACGCTCAAAGTCAAAAGATTGAAAAACATCCTGGAGGAACATCAGGTACGCTTAAAGTCAAAAGATTGAAAAACTTTCTGGAGTAACGTCAGGTAGGCTCAAAGTTATAAGATTGAAAAACATCCTGGAGTAACGTCAGGTACGCTCAGTCAACAGATTGAAAAACATCCCGGAGTAACGTCAGGTACGCTCTGTGTCAAAAGATTGAACAACATTCTGGAGTAACGTCAGGTACGCTCAAAGTCAAAAGATTGAAAAACATCCTGGAGGAACATCAGGTACGCTTAAAGTCAAAAGATTGAAAAACTTTCTGGAGTAACGTCAGGTAGGTTCAAAGTTATAAGATTGAAAAACATCCTGGAGTAACGTCAGGTACGCTCAGTCAACAGATTGAAAAACATCCCGGAGTAACTTCAGGTACGCTCTGTGTCAAAAGATTGAACAACATTCTGGAGTAACGTCAGGTACGCTCAAAGTCAAAAGATTGAAAAACATCCTGGAGGAACATCAGGTACGCTTAAAGTCAAAAGATTGAAAAACTTTCTGGAGTAACGTCAGGTAGGTTCAAAGTTATAAGATTGAAAAACATCCTGGAGTAACGTCAGGTACGCTCAGTCAACAGATTGAAAAACATCCCGGAGTAACGTCAGGTACGCTCTGTGTCAAAAGATTGAACAACATTCTGGAGTAACGTCAGGTACGCTCAAAGTCAAAAGATTGAAAAACATCCTGGAGTAACGTCAGGTACGCTCAAATTCAAAAGATTGAAAAACATACCGCAATAACGTCAGGTACGCTCAAAGTCAAAAGATTGAAAACCATCCTGGAGTAACGTCAGATACGCTCAAAGTCAAAAGATTGAAAAACATCCTGGAGTAACGTTAGATACGCTCAAAGTCAAAAGATTGAAAAACATCCCGGAGTAACGTCAGGTACTCTCAAAGTCAAAAGATTGAAAAACCAAACAATATAAAAGTGGGTTGGAGCTATACAATCATTTGCTTGTTTCTGAATCCTATTGTAGAATTGCTATTGTTCTGTTTATGTATGTCAGTTATACTAATAAAATATATTTATACCAATAAAATCAAAGGATTTAGACAGCACGACATATCTAATAAATACGGTATTAGGTAAATACTGTTCCTTGCAATCTGGTGTCAATTTTTGCGAGACATATTTTTTTTTCATTCAATTACTTATTAAACATTCCACTATCTTGTAGGTTTCAGAAGAGAAGATTGAAATTTACGTACAACCTACAGACGACAGTGGTATTGATGACCGACATGGCCCATTGAGTCCGGTGAACCAAAAATTACTTAAAATATGTATGTGATTATGCTAATCTTGTAACATAGATAAATTTTAATTACATTTAGCATGCTATGTGATAGAGCACGATACGATGACTGTCATTTCGCTCCATTAGTATTCAATAATGTTCAATGACTTCATTTTAGGTCATATGTTCTATGAAATAATTTATTTTATCCATCCAATTATTGACTTTAAGAACGACTTTCAGGACCTAAGTTATTATGAGATACAAACTCTTTTATTTTTCCCCATCAAAGAAAAAGACTATAAGACGGCAATATGTTACACACGGGTGACCATATTATATATCATCACATTTGATTTAAAAAAAGACATTTCTGTTGATAAAGATATGCAAACCGGATTCAAAAAGAATTTTGGGAAAATATTATAGTCCAACATTTCATAATATTAACTTATATATTTTTTTCATTTCATTATTGTCTTATTCTGCCTCTTAACATATATCACCTTGACCCAGACTTCCAAGTGATTGAATTACAATATTAAAGTATATAATTTCATTTACAAATACATTATTTTAACTTTCTCAATTAAAATAGATTTTGTACCACATTTTTTAATTCATGATATACCAATATATCTACAGCAAAATTAACATGTTTTATTTCAGATGCTTTTTTGTAGAAAACACTTACATGACCGCATAATATGACTAAGAAATGGGGGGGGGGGGGGGGCAGGAGGTGAGCCCATAACAGAAGATTAAACCAGCCACATTTTATGGAAGTACCTGTACCTGTACCAGGAAGATGAGCGGTCATGTATTTGTTTGTTAGGGGTATCTCTTTCTACCATTTTTTTATTGAATGTTTCGACAATGTGGTATTTTTTGTTTTTTATTTTAATACACTTGATCACTATCCTTGCATTCGTGTGTCGTATTTCCTATCTGTACATTAACATGTCGTGCAAAGGTCAAGTCGTCTATGCAAAATCAGTGATTCAAATAAATACAAATATAACAGTCTCGCCATACTTTGATGAACATATAATAAATGTGTGAAAACAGAGTGGTTTGTGTGTGTGTGTGTGTGAGAGAGAGAGAGAGAGAGAGAGAGAGAGAGAGAGAGAGAGAGAGAGCAAATAAGCACCTCACACCTCAAATCATTGAACATAAACCAGTCAAAGAAATAAGTCTGTTTTGGGAATAGGCCGGGTTAGATCATCTTCGCTAGCCAAGGGTTACGATTCGGGTCCCCCTTCTCTCCACCCTTGGCAGATCTAGAATACATTTTGAGGATTCGCACTTTAATATTTCATTGGTTACGGCTACCAGTACACGTATCCAATCAGAAGACGTTTTACACGGAACACATGTTATCCACGAAATGTAAACAAAAATGGCACCGGAATGCTCTCATATGACAACGATTTGCCACTTCCCGTTTTGGTTCCAATGAAAACATCTTTCCCGTCTGCCAAAGCTTTGAAACTTTCACTTGGTTGACAGTAAGTGCTTCCAAATTAAATTTATCACAAATAAGTTTTTATTCACTGGGCGTTGCCATTTTCAACTCTCCAACATACGTATAACAAAACGATTCTGATTGGCTGGCGATGACAACTATCTAAGGGGCGCAACTTCGATAAACCACCAGGTGGCATTGCGCGCGAATGTCAAAATGTATTCTAGATCCGTCAAGGGTGGAGAGAAGGGGGACCCGAATCGTAACCCTTGGCTAGCGAAGAGGGGTTAGATCGACTATAGGAAATTATCCACCGTTTTGATAATCGATGTGAGTGTATATTTGTTGTTTAATACCAAAATAAGCAGTTTTTCAGTTACATCATGGCGCGATCAAGTTACATTCGATGAGATGAAGGTGGTGTGCAATTTGTAGTAGACGGTTACGCTTAGCTGGATTTGTATCTTACTGGCTCACTGCAACAAATACCGTCTTCATAAACTTTTATTTGACCGGACAGGCGATCGAACTCGCGATCCGCCACGCTCCATGAGATCTCGCTAAAATTTACAACACTGATGGGGCCTTTTGTATAATTGAATATGCAACGGAAATTAAACAAGCAATTAAAAAAATAAGAAAACTTCCACACGTTCGCTTCCACCCCCCTCCATCATATAAAAAATAAAAAAAAAATTCCCCAAACACCGCCGAACAACGAACTAGAACATATTCACTATTCACAGTGAAATCGGATACAACTAGATAAGATGGTTTCTGACCATTTTAATCAATAATCAAAATGTACTAACCATAAATCTGTATGTCTTGTAGTTATGCATTCAGAACACAATAAGTGGTGGCGGTTATTGATAAGAACATGTAATACAGGGTCATACAGGGCGATATGTAAGCTCAATTTCGAAATACAATGTACCTGTTGTATGAAGCTAATGAATGTCTGTGAAAAATGAACAGGACAACACGAACTTCTTATATTCAACAAAATTAAGGAGTGCAACCATGTCCGTCAGACATAATGTACAAGTGTTTATACAATTATTACCTTATTACATTCGTCACTGTTTGTCAGTGACTGGCGGCGGCAGGTCGATGGTTTACTGGTTAAAACTTAACCGCCACGGTATATCTGAAATATTTTTGAAAGTGGTGTTAAACACCAAAAAACCAAAACCAACCAAACCATTTGTCCACTTATCATTCTCCGTTTTGTGTCTGTCACAAGCCAGGTCCTAGATTTTCAGTGTCATATGTTGTGGGTGTTTTGTGTTCAGTGAGTTATGATGAGAGGTGATTGTCTGTTTTGTTGATATTGATAGAATTGTTATTTAAATTTTCGTTTTATATTATCAATAAAACAAAATATACTTTCTTTGTATAGTTTGAAAAATATGAAAAATAATTCTTCTCATTGACAATTGCATAAGTTTAACCCCAATGAACTTGATGTCCTGTTCAAATTTGACGAGCGAAAGTCGTGCATAAGGGATCATAGGATACCTGATATACACGTTATGTTACAATTAGACTTTTCGAAAACTATTATAGGCATACTCATAGTCGTAGTCATACACGAAGTTATACTCGTAGAGGTAAATTTATAGTAGGGAACATTTCAAAACGTAAAAGATAAAACCGAATATATACGACGTGTGTACTCGGATGCATTTTGGATTATTTCACATGTATAATAGTTCAGGCTAAATAAATTCTATAATTCTGTATTGTTATAAAAATGCTCAACTACCAAAAAGAAGCGGATCTAGCACTTTTGAATGTGAGGGGCAGGGGAGCTAACTGACTAAGAGGGGATTCGCTCTGGTCACTCTCCAGTGGTTTTCTATTGTTTCAAAATATTTATATAGGTTTAAACCCGGCTATCAGCTCCCTCATTGAATCCGCCGTTCACTGCATATGAAAGCAATGCCGATCCATATACGTGTTGCACAGTTACATACGACAAATTCAAAATTAATGATGCATCTTCCAAACTTCACATAAATCCAGAAAATTTAATTGTTCTACCTAATGCATGTTCTATTTGATTTCATTTTCCAGATTTTTGTCCCAGCCAAATTTGCTTACGGAATTCGTTCGATAAATTTTTATAGACAATTCAGATTTTTTTCTCTAAAAGGTTACTGTGATGCATCGTCGCCCGTATTTTATATGGTAGAGCTTTTAAGTTACTCGCCGTAGGTCGGTGCTTCACTCCGACCACTCCGCCACTAAAACTGACCATCATATATATAGCCATTACGTGTTAAAAATTATGTTAAACCACCACCAATCAATCAATCAATCTGCCAGACGCTTTGATAGAAAGATGTTTTGGACAAAATTTTGTTCATGTGCAACTTAGTCAGATTATTTTCATGAAAAATTCACAACCACGCCATTTTGTTTCAAAAAACAAATCCCCATGAAAATAAAATGATCTGTCCCTTGAAAACTTGGAGCTGAAATTATGATAGAGAAACGTCATACATTATAACGACCCGTGCTTATCTTATGTGATATAGTTTGTCAGTTACTCGTCGAAGGACAATTTTTTACTCCGGGCACTCCGTCTTCCTCCACTAGTAAAACTGACCGTCATATATACATGTATCCATTGCATGTTAAAAATGAAAAATCACAAATCAAAACTCAACCACCGCTCGTTCATTACAAGGAAGAACTAATTCATATGGAAATAAATATTAATTGTTGGGCAGTCATATTCATTCAACAAACTAATTTATACTGTGTTAACATTTTTATAAGATTTGAATTATTTCACTCGTCTTCCGATTCCGAAGAAGAACTTATTCCAATTGCCCTTATGATCTTGAGCATTTCTTTTTTGTGATGAATTTTCTGTAATCCATGTGATTTTGCTTAATTGTGTCTATAAGAGACGCTGATTTGGGTTTCTTTGCCTTTGGAGCTTCGATGTTTTGTAACTCATTGTCGATCTGTCTTTTTCTCTCAGATACCGATGAAGTTGAAGGCTTTGGGGTATTTTGTTCGGGAATTTGAGGCGCAGCCGGCAGAGGAATATCTTCGTCGGACAGGTTATTGATAATCTGCTCCCGATGGTCGTCAGCAACATTCTCTGGTTCTTGAGGTGGTTGGATCGCTAGTTCATCCACAACTGCTGCAGGCATCTGACCTTGAGTGGGCTTTCTAAGCTTATTCTCCAAGGACATTACTTTAGTCAGTTCCTCCCTACCACGTTAATCTAAAATTATAAAATATTCAACTTTTCACACTTTCATTTTGATACAAAGCTATAACGACTTTATCTGTATTTGTTGCACTTATGATTTGACTGAATACCGTGTTTAAATAATGCGGTTTTTACCGTCGTAAACCGTAAATGCAAAATACAAATGTATATAAAATTAAATCCTATGCTGTATTTAGTGGTTTTACAAATTCCATAATAATTTCACTTTGTTTGATCAAGTCGTCAAATCAAATGTGTGACGGACGTTTGGACGGACGGACTGATAGACATGTGCATCCCAGTATATCAACTCTACTTAAAGCGACGAGGGTATTCTATTTTTTCTATTTCCCCGGCTCCTTATTGTGGCAAGGGGCCCGGGTGGCTCAATGACTTAGGTCGTTGGAACACAACAGACTACTCCTTGTTTTAGCGGTTATTGATCCCAATCATTAGCTTTCTGTGTAGTGTGTTGTAGGTTATCATTGGTTTGCCTCTTTGTATTTTTTCCCTTGGCCGTTACATTGTCCGTGCTCTTTTTGATTTATGGTTTATGAATAACATTTTCGTATCTTCACACTTTTCTTATCTCTCACCTTCCCTTGTCTCTGTATTTCGATATAATCATCTTGTAAATAAACAGGTTGCAAGAATGACCACACATTACAGAACAAAACATTTCCATTAAAAATACTTTATTCTCATAACAACTAAAGGATCCAACATCAGTTATACAACTTAGAAATGTCTTCTCCATTACATTCAAAATAATACATGATATGACATGTAACATACAAAAACAAACATTTAATTAATTAATACAACAAAGTATATAGACATAAACAATATTGAAATTAATGAAAAACAGAAACAATTGGTTTTCTAACAATTCGAATACACCTTTTGATTCTGTTCATCAGTATGTACATTTTTGTTATAAAGAATACTATTTGTGTTTTAGATGTCAGTTATTTTTGTATTCTTTTTTTTTTGTATTAAGCCTTATTTATGATTAGAGAGAGATTTCTCGGTTTATTGTACACAAGATTTATTAAGTCTAATTACAAAAAGAGAGAAGAATACGAAAATACGGGAATAGAAAGCACGTGTTGTGACCTAGTTCATACAGGAATTATTCAATAGAAAAACCGCCCCATTCCGTTACAAATACTTAAATTAGAGTAAAACTCTGATAATTCAACTCAGTATCGTGAATGTTCTCCCGAATAGGAGAATATATAACGTAATGGGTTTGTTTGATTTGATTAGATTTTTTTATGTTTAACGCCACTTTCAGCAATGTTTCAGCTATATCATGGCGACCAGTTTTAGTGGTGGAAGAAGCCGGAGTACCCGAAGAGAACCACCGACCATGGGCGAGCAACTGGTAAGCTTAATCATAAAGTAATGGGTACACATGATAAGTTTAAATGGCAAAAGATATATTTGTCTCTGTAAATTATATAACAGCATTTTCAGTAGGGCCCCACAAACAAATGAATTACTATTATTATGGACTTTAAGTAAAGATAATATTTGCATGAACTACATTGATATCTTAAACGAGTATGTATTATGCTAAAACTAATGGTGTTGCCAAATATGTATTGGGGTGGGGACTTAACATGATAACGATTCTGTATTTTTGCTTGAACATTAATAGATTCTGTAGACTGACACTCCCTCAGTCTAACTGATATCTAGACTATTCAACATCTCAAGTATGGCTGGTGAAACGTTGAATACTGATATAGAGTAAATTGATGCCAAAGAGGTATTGGTATGGGGACTTTCCATGCTAATGTAACTATAATTACAAATTGAACATTAAAAGATTCAGTTGACTAACATTTCCTCAGTCCCATGCCTAACTTATTCAACATCTCAAGTATGGCTGGTGAAACGTTGATTACTAATATAGAGTTAAACCTTCCCATTCGGCCAGTTATTAAAGATCATTAAACACGCCATCTGCATTTGAAGGTCATTGACCTTTTTCTTGTCCTGTCATAGAAATGTCATACAAACTGAACTTCTTTTAAGAGGTCACCTGTCTTATAAGGCCACTTTTTCCTTGTCACAAAGATGACCTCTTGATACAGGTGTTACTGTATATTTAATCTAATATTGGGTTGAGTAAAATTTGATTCATTTCTCAAATTATTAGGAGTATATTCTGATACTAGAGGGGATGCAAAACATTTTAAAATTGGAGATTTCTAGATCTGGACTGGTCTTATTATATATTCTATACCCTTTTAAAAAACATTGGAAGAAGACAAGAAGAATTTCTGTTCATTATAAAGTAACCCAAGTAAATATATACCTTTATAAAAACATTGGAAGAAGACAAGAAAAATTTCTGTTCATTATAAAGTAACCCAAGTAAGTATATACCTTTATAAAAACATTGGAAGAAGACAAGAAGAATTTCTGTTCATTATAAAGTAACCCAAGTAAGTGACTTTTGCCTACTTCTTTTTGGCAGTACATTTAGAATTGTCTACCACAAAGAGTTTCATACCTTTAAATCAAACCAACATTGCATACATTGTCATAGAGAATATTCCAGTGAATATAAAGCAGAGTTTGTACAATCTTCATCAAGCCATTACCCTTTGCATAATCCATGGCTGTCTTTCCAAGATTATCGGATGTGTGAAACTTAGAACCACTCTGCCATAAGTAGTGAATAAACTTGACAGCCTCTTCTTCATTTTGTAATGTGGTCTGCTGACATGTGGCTATGAGTGGAGTATCGCCACAGTCCTTCTTTATATTGACATCCACCTTACCATCATCTATGAGAATTTTAGACAGTTCAAACTTATTTTCATAAATGGCGTCAAATAATTGCAATGAAAACTCGTCAATCCGAGTATTCTTGTGTGTTGTCTTTTTTCTTTTCCATTTCACAATTCTTGCACAGAGATACTCCATTGTAAACCTGTTGGTGAAGTCTGTGTAAGACTAACTACGTTTTGATATCTCTTCTCAACAATATATATACGGTTGTCAGTCTATATATAAACCTGTTAATTTCAAGATGGCGTGTACTTCCTGTTAGAACCATTAAATAAGGGTAATAACAAAATTACCGAACTCCGAACAATCTTACAAAGGGAAAGTCAAAACTCATTAGTATATAAACAGACAAAATCAGTCAACAACCGACTTTCATTTAGTTCGTACGTCATATACGAATTTGGTGTTGATTGGTGCTAATGATGTGGGCTTTTAGAATTTATTCGTCGGAATAACATACGGGAATCAGCTGTTTTCCGAAAAATGATCAAAGAATCATCAAAATACTTGACAGCGAAGAATGTATTGATAATGCTGTCTATCATTCCGGTTGCATTACTAAGTACTTGCTAAGGTATAACCCTGTGAAATCAAAATTTCAGGAAGACGATTGTCCAGAATTTAGTGTTCATGACTATGCTTTTAAAATGCTTATAGCTGATATTCACGAAGACCTAACGGTGCGTAAACAAGCTTTTCTAATGACACAATTACTTCAAAAGTATCTTGATTATCTTCCCGCACACATCCCAAATACTTATCCTGTTACCAAATTACAAGATAGACTTAAAATACATTACGGCGATTCAATCGTTGTACAGATACAGCGCGGACAGGGGAAGTCCAACCTAGTCTTCAGCAGTAATGTGTCAATAGGACATGTTGTCGCAACTGCAGGTAATTTGAAGTCGAAACTAAAAACGTCTGAAATCAAACAAGAGATATCTACAGTTGCAGATTCTTGCAATGATGACCAAATATTGCACGCTGCCATTCGAATCTTGAGGCGTGACATCGAGAAAATAAGCATTTCCACCGACGAATACCCCACTGCGAACGAGGTGTCACTTGCATTGTCTATGAATCAAATGCCTTTGTCCCTTACGAAATTTATCTGCTGGTTACTTGATTATAAATCCTTTAAAAATGCATCAGAACCTTACAATATTCTAATCGATAAGCTGTAGAAAGTGATGGGTATAACTGAATGCATATTTTCTGTCTCAAGAGATGTGTTTACTCAATTCCACCTTGGTCTTGCTGTACAGCTGTACCACGATATCGGTTCAAAGCAACTTATCGAGACATTACACTCTAATGGTTTCTGTGCTTCTTATGGAGAAGTTAGACGATATCTAACCAGCATTGCACACCATGAAATTTAAAAAATTCAAGATGGTGTCTACGTTCCTGTTGGTATAATCCCTATGCATCAGGGTGGTGGTTTAATTCAGGAGGGTGTTGACAAGATCGATATCAACACTGAAACCGTTGACGGTAAAAACACTTTCCATTCAATGGCAAGGGCAGTTTTTCAAATCCGTCACTATGCAGTAGACCCCAATATTAGCCAATCGAAGAAAAAAAGATCACAGGAAAGGTCTGTACAGATCAGCAACAGTGCATCATCTTTGACAGCTTGCTTAGCATAGTAAACCAAAGACAAGGGGGTTCCTGGTAGAATTGAGAATGCGTTTGACAGGATAACTGAATGTTCAAGTAACCTTTCCAAAACATCAAACATTCTTTAGCTTCTTCTATGTTCTATATCTAGAAAAAATATTGACATTCCAATTCGCTTCCCAGCAAACCAACCCCAGCAAATTCCTTTTTGGACCGGCTATAACAGCGGTTTATCAGAATATAAATCTGAATTTTCGGTAGTGTTTTACGTACCTATCATTGAGTCAAAACCAAATGATATGTCAACTGTCTTTACAACGATGAAAAGGTGTGTTGATATGACAAAAGCTATGGGTCAGGTACATTCAGTACAAACATTCGATCAACAACTGTATGCTATAGCTAAGCAAGTTGAATGGGCGATCCCCGAGACTTTTCGCAACCATACAGTACGATTAGGTGGTTTTCACACGTTATCCTGCTATATTGCAGCGATTGGAAAGTTGTGGGGTGATGGTGGTCTTAAAGATTTGTTGGTTGATTCTTCTGTATATGCTGCTGGGACAGTTGATCAGATGCTGAATGGTAAAGAATTCAATCGTGCGACAAGAGCTTTTGTATTGGCATATGAGGCATTGAGTGTGTCATGGTTGTCTGCCTTTTTTAGTTGGTGTAATGAAAATGACTTGATAAAGTCATTTCCTGACAATTTTTGGTCAGATTTATCTGAACTTGCTGTCACATTTCCACTAAAACCAAAATGCACAGAATATTCGTTAAGTATTGATTGACCCTACAAATGATATGTTGCAAACACATAAGCCATTAAATTTGAATTTTGGTACCTTTTACGAAGTTTGAGGTTAATAGATATTTTACCAGTAATTAGTCATGGTGTATAACTGAAACATGATTTTCTTTTTGAAATCTGTCTACCAGTTGTCAAATGTTAAGGGTTAAAAAATAATTTGAAGGTTTCCTTTAAATGAATATCAAATAAAAATGTGAAATGTTCAAACTATGACAGGTGAAGGTCACTTTCAGGGGCGGATCCAGGATTTCAAGTTAGGGGGACGCACTTAAAAAAATTGCGCCGAGCGGAGGGATGCGCGAAAATTTTGGGGATATTTCGTGTGAAAAATCACGATTTTACGCCAAAAAAATCATATTTTTTCCAATTTCAGGGGGGGGGGGGGGTGGGGGGCGCGCCGGATGCGCCCCCTGGATCCGCCCCTGACTTTTATTTCTCAATATACGAAAATTGTAAAATGGCATTTTTTTTTTAGAAAATGGCCTTTTGCTATATATTCAAAAAATATTAAGCTTAACAAATAAAATTGGCATTCCAGTTTAAAGTTCTTCACAGTCTTGTCGAAGAAGGAAGCCTTTTAAAACTTATGGTGTGTTAGTTCCAATTTTTAGATCTTGACCTTTGACCCCAATTTAAAAAAAAACGTGACCACAATACATAACAACGACATCTTTATTTCGATGCCGCTTGTTCTCCTCATTCCAACGATGTATCATACAGGTGTGTGTAATTCCGTTAAGGCAAATTCGCAAAAATCTTTCGTCGGACACCCTACTATAAAGTTTGACGTAAGTATTGCAAAATAAAATAGGGGAAAATTCTAACGGGAAATAAACAAATGCAATTTTGAAATTAACAGGTTTATGCAGAGACTGATAACTGTATATATATATTGTTGAAGAAGAGACATTGAAAAGTAGTTAGTGTTACATACGTTCGGTAACAGTAGTGAACATATACACTTCAAAAAGATTGTATATTGCTGTATCTGCGCACAAAAATTATGAAATGGAAAAGAAAATGGAAAAAAAAGCCGAAGCATACCAAGATTGACGATTTTTCGGACCAATTATTTGATGCCATACATGAAAATGACTTTGAACTGGCTAAAATTATCATCGATGATGGCAAGTTGGATGCCAATATAAAGGACGACTGTGTGTATACTCCACTCACAGCCGTTTGTCAGCAGACGACACTAAAAATTGAAGAAGAGGCTATCGAGTTTATTAACTATTTATGGAAGAACGACACCAAGTTCAAGACATTTAAAGGTCTTGAGAGGACAGCCATGAAATATGCGGAGAGCAATGGCCTCAGGAAGATCATGGATAATTTGGATTGTATACAACGGAAGATTCTGGATGAAAATTTATGCAATGTAGGTTTAATCTAAAAGAACGATATTTTTGTTGTAGATTTTTTTTAATTTATTGTGTTAATCACTTATTTGATTAATAATAATGTAAAGAAAATAGCCTTGTAGTTTTTTTTTAAATGACTATTAAATCTGTAATAGTCCTCATATTGCAAATTGGATGGATAAATTAATGCTATACAAGATCACTGACCGATATATAGCTGTTTCTGGTACCCCTTTGACATGTTTTACCTATTGAGTTTTGGGAAACTAGTCGTAAATCAGTTCACTTCCTGTTAACAGAAAATATCAAAAAGGCCAATCAAGGGATACTTGTATAATTTTATTGTTTCATTCAAAATATAAACGTCGATGGATGAATGTATTTTCTGCAGGAAAAACACAATATTAATGTAGTGTTTTAAAAAAAAATAAAGTTTATGTGTATTTGGCACAAAACTGAGAAACGCTCGATGAACCTCCCCATTATCCCATTGTTTAAGCCTTATGCACATAACCTTTCTATTTTAAGGCAATGTACTAATATACACCTATTTACTGGCTATGGGGACAATAAACTAGCTATTGTCCGAATAGCCAGTAAATAAGTGTTTTATTATACCAAAGGCATTCTAGGAAATCTGAAAAGATATGGCTATTAAAAAGACACAAATAGAAGTTCTTAATAGTAATATTAAGAAAAAAATATCAACAATAAACATGTTTTAGCAACAATTCTAACCAGTTTAAAGAATTGATCAACAAGATTAAGCTCAAAATCCTCCTCGGAGAGCGGGGCAACTCGACCTGCTTCAGCAGATGCCATTTGATCGTCTGGTAAACAAATAATCGTATCTCTCGGGCATGTAGGTGCATGTACGTTAAAACACGAAAGATGTGAACCATAAAAGCACCCGGCGAGCTCCCCCCCCCCCCCCCCTAAAATTGGAAAAATATGATTTTTTGGGCGTAAAATCGTGATATTTCACACGAAATACCCCAAACTTTTTCGCGCCTCCCTCTGCAATTGGAAAAAATATGATTTTTTGGCGTAAAATCGTGATTTTTCACACGAAATATCCCCAAAAATTTCGTGCCTCCCTCCGCTCTGCGCAATTTTTTTTAGTGCCCCCCCCCCCCCCCAACTTGAAATCC
The DNA here is from genome assembly GCA_963680875.1 of Bathymodiolus brooksi. Classification (NCBI taxonomy): domain Eukaryota; kingdom Metazoa; phylum Mollusca; class Bivalvia; order Mytilida; family Modiolidae; genus Bathymodiolus; species Bathymodiolus brooksi. The sequence goes on from OY804583.1 coordinate 96,497,433, forward strand.
TGGATCCCCCCTGATTATCCTGTTATATATAAAATTAGATGTTTTATGCTTTATTGAAAAAAATCGATTTTATGTATTTTTGCACCACAGTGTGTCCATGAACATAATAAAATCAAGTCCAGTTATCAAACTGCTTACCTTTCCGGAGCACCTGAGTTCACCCTCGGTTTTTAGTGGGGTTCGTGTTACTCGAACTTTAGTTTTATGTGTATGTTTTGTAGATCGTTGTTTGTCCTTTTGTACTTTTTGATTTGGTCATTGTTTTGTCTGTTCTTCGATTTACGGATTCTGATTTCCCCTTTGGTATCTTCAAACTCTTGTGAACGGATGCTTAGGTCCATAAATCTAGCTTAACGCCACCACTTTTATTGAAGTGTTTGTACCAAGACAGGAAAGTGAGCAGTCATGTCTATGTAAGCTATGAGCATCGATTTTGCCACTTTCTACCGTTTTGATATTTCATTTCGGAATTCTTCTGACTGTGTGGTATTTTTTGCTTTTCATTTTATGAAGCACGTGTTTCTCCTTTTACTGATGCTAATATAAGACATAAACGTTAGAGAATACCGAAGGGACAATTAAAAATAAACGTTAGAGAATACCGAAGGGGCAATTAAAAATAAACGTTAGAGAATACCGAAGGGAATATTAAAAATTGACAATCCAGAGCAATTGGCAACATAGAGTACACAAGACGAAGACAAACAAAACAAAAGCACAACACAATATTCAAACAAACACAAATAACGTAAATAAGACATGCGCTCTCCTTCAAACAACTAGAGGTTAAGACAAATCGAACCTTGTTTTATGTGGAAATCGTAACGGAAATTACAACACAGAACTCAGAATGTAAAGACACTATGACAACACAAAAACTTAAAGGATGAGCAACACATCCCCTCATAGCATATTTATTTGATTAAATGCTCATTAAAATAGGGGAACAGAAGGAGAAGAAGGTGTGACTACGCTTTGTGATTTGCAGCATAAATAGATTTCGAGGCTACATTAAAATCTCCCGTAATAATTTAATTTGATTTGAACAGTGCAATCTGATTGGTTGATGCGCCTGGAGAAAATTTTGGCTTTGATAACCTGGGTTGGTATTGTGACGTCATCAACATATTCATTCGCCAACGAAAAATTCAAATAGTCACATGAAGATGAAATAATCGTAATTAAAATCGAGGAATCATTAAATTTTGTTCTAAAAATTAAATTATAAGGAGGAAAATATTATACTTAGAACAGCTTACGCTTTTTACAAACGACTCCGCGGTTTATTAAGTGTAAGCTGTCCCAAACCAGGTTATATCGTATAACCTTTTCAAAAATTTCAAATATTCCTTAAATAAAATTAGTTTCTAGTATATATTGTTTATACAGTATACTCAAAATTTGGTTTTAGCGATCAACTATTTTTCTGAATTCCCTCACAGAGAGTCTTTATTTGATTTTTTCCAAAATGGGTAGCTTTTTATAACATTCTTTTATGTGAATATATTCTGTAAAAGAAGGACCGTAATGGTCGTGATCGTATTGTAGTTGGATTTACAACTACCTTTGCAATCGGTGCCTATCACCACTAACGTTGCGAGTTCGAATCCCACTCAGGCGATGTGAACTCGATACAACAACATGTGATATAGCGTGTCAGTGACTTGCGGCAGGTTGATGGTAATCTGTGGGTACTACAGCTTCCTCCACCAATAAAGCTCGCTGCCACGATGTAACTGAAATATTGTTGAAAGTAGCGTTAGACATCATAAGCCTAACCCTTTATAACATACCTTTGTGTGATTGTGTAAAAGTATTTGAATTTATATTGTACTGCCTTAAGGAGAACGTTTTCTCTTTGAATATTATTTGATATCATTACATGAATGTATTATTAACTTTCCATGTTCCAAGCAATATTCCTTCCACATCAAAATTCTTCTATATCAACATGGCCGGTCTGCACTAGACACAAGTAGGACTGTATTCCTTTTAGCATCGACTCAATGTGTCTCTTGCAGATTGGTGATGAATCACCTGATATATATGTATATGTTCTCTCTCATCCCCTCCTCATATATATGTGAGTAAGTGTATGTACGTTTATGTGCATATATCTCTGTTCCTGCCCGAGTGTGCCTGCACCACAATTATTGATATTTCATCGCGAATATTTAGGTTGATATATTGTTGTTGTGTATCAATCATAATTGTTATTTGTATTGTTGTTGTGTATCAATCATAATTGCTATTTGTATATGCCCTCCTGGGGCCCTGATTTGGTTAATAAACTTATTTCTATTTCTATTTCTATTTCTATACTTTGTTTCTGTTGTGTTCATATTTTAGGGTCAGAAATCACAAGTTTTTAGGAGAGGTTGGGGGTTATGGTGTTTAATGCCTCTTTTAACAATATGTCACTTATATCGTGGTGTCAGTTTTATTAGTGGAGGAATCCGTAGTGTCAGGAGAAAATCACCGACCTGCCGCAAGCCACTGACAAACTGTATCACATAATGTTGTATCGAGTACACCTCGCCTGGGTGGGATTCGAACTCACAACGCAGTTTTTAAGTAAAGCCAAAGGGGAATAGGACAAAAGACCCCGGACAAATGATACGAACGAAATCGTGTCGTTGTGTTATGCTCAGAGTTACTTCCCTTTGACTACGTTTAACACATCAAGTTCCTTCAAGTCACAGTTAGTACATCTAAATCATATCATGTCAATAATGTGCCGTTTTTTCAGGAAAGGAGCAATTCTGTTTATTGTGGAGGGGCGTGATAAAAACTAGGGGTGATTTTCAAATGACAGGAAAGCGTGGTTTTATATGAGAAATCTATCATTGATTGAATAAAAAATTTCAGAACATAATGGATGTTTGCGGGAGAAAAGTTCTACTGACGAATTAACGTAAAAGACAACTAACAAACTTTCAGTAGATAAAGACAAATTATAAAAGGGTCGAATGACATTCTTTGATTTTTAGAAAAAAGGTTTATTTTGCAGAAAATACTCGACTTACCTTTTTGTATGATCCTGCCTAAGGTCCTCCTTGTCATATCCGGAAGTTCCTCTAAACAATTTTTATTCATATCATTTGGATATGATTTAAAGCGATTGGGGGCCGTGATATGATGACAAGGGACGATTCATGTTAAGAATTATCTTTATGTGATAACATACAATTAATTCTTCATTAGAAAGGTCTTAAAAATACCAAAGGCGTAACCAGAAGCTTTAATTCAACGAACGACAGAAAATAGCAATATAATTGCCAAAAGTCAAAAAGATAAATAATGGTCCATAAAATTCTACAGAACCCCATTAAAAATTGGTGTGATCTCATGTGATACGGAAGTGTAAACATATTTGTTCCATTTGTACTATTCGTCGATTTCTTGTTGTTGTCAAGCATCCGTTGATAAGTCATATTCGGTGATAACTTATTTATAAACGAGGATTGGGACTACGACAGATCTAACTACCATGCGAGCACGACCACGACGGCCCTTTTGAAAATGATCCTTACATATAATACTATTACTAAAGTTTTCATATATGTGTTGTATTATCTGTCTGTATTTACTTGGCATGTAAATAATTTATGATTTAATATTTATGTGGATTATTTTTAATTTAGGACCCCTTTATAACAAATGCTACAGACCCCACATCAGCTTTTAATGCGGCAATGGACTGCAACGGAAGTTATGGACATTCAACTTTCCCATTAGAAAACCTTAATTCTGTAACATCCTTGTTAGCATGGAAATGCTGATAAAAGAACGTGCCCCGGGATATTGTATTAGATGACAGATATTACAGAAATTGCTAAGCAGTTTCTATCTGTCAATTTTATTGACGTTTACACTCTTATTATGTTTTGTTCGAGTTATCTCACTTTGTACACAGTTTTGAATGTTCGTTGTCATGGTGGTTGCTAATGTAATCAGTATACAAGGTTCCAAGGTAGATGCTTGTGTGTTATTATGTTTGTATGATTTTTGATTAGCTTGCTTTTATTGTGTTTAACGTCACTTTCAACAATATTTCAGTTATATCGTGGCAGTCAGTTTTATTGGTGGAGGAAACCGGAGGAGCGGAGAAAACCACCGACCTGAGGCAAGTCACTGACAAACTTTATCACATAACGTTGTACACCTCGCCCTGATCGGGATTCGAACTCACAACATCAGTGTTGATATGCACTGATTGCATAGGTAGTTGTAAATCCAACTACCATACAATCACGCCCACGGCGGTCCAAAGAAAGTGTGAATGTCCTACAGATCATTGATTAATTTTCCCAAGTTTGGGTCCTGCAAAAAGAATTGGATTTGAATTTATTTCATTTTCATATGAAATCTTTTTTACTCAACAATTTCACGTGTTTAATCTAAAATTATGCACTAGTACAATGTACGTTAGTCGTCTCCCGGAACGCACTGTTCCAGATATAGCAAATGCAGGATAATTGCTGCGGCATGGCTTGACACTGGTGGTTTTTGGAACAATACAACGAATTTCAGTATTCATAGGCGACAGTTTATTTGGAAAAATTGTGTATTGGTTCCGGGTGGTTTCATAAAAATCTAAGCCGTCAGAAGGGTCTAAATAAGTCGGAAATGTGGATATGCTGAATTGTAGATCTTACTTTTTAGCGAATTTCTAGCGTCGTAGGAGATATTTCACGTGGTAGAATGTCTTCCGGTTTCCATACTACGCTTAATAAACCACGAAGCTGTTTATGAAAAGCGTAAGCTGTTCCAAACCAAGGTATATAACTATAACCTGTTCAAAAAGGGAACATATTCCTTATAATTTAATATTTGCAATAAAATTTAATGATTACTCGATTTTAATTACCATTATTTCACATAGCCAGAAATCGTGGGTGATTTTGCGCATGAATATTCATAAACCAAATCGCGTCATCTAAGACGTCAGCAAATAAACGTTGAACCATATTTGGAAGACGCTGATGAGAACTCGTATCTATTTTTTTTAATAATATTTCATCACAGTTTTGATCACATTAATAACTTCATAATTATTTGTGATCGCATCAAATTAATTGTCATCATATGTTTATTAGGAATCACGAAATAAAAATATGTAAATAAAAAAATATATTGTGCATCTTTTTTTAATTTCTGCCCCACATAAGTATTAGTATGTCATTGAAATCGTTTAGTATATATATTGTTAAATTTTTTGAACTTTATATATCAGCCTTATTGTTACCAATTGTATTATAGTTACTTGTTCTGTTGTTTTGTCGAAATAAAAAAATACCCTTGTGGTGCCTTTTTTTAATTGTTTATTTATATTTACAATGGAATGCGGTGCTTACTCAAATAATGCTATTTCTAGCAGAAACAGTTTTACGAAATAGTCGATTTTTTTGGGTGAACCCCTATTGAATCTCTACTAGAAAGGTAAACAAAACTTGTGAAGCCCTCTTTTAAATTATCGTGGGAACCTTTAATTTTTCAGCAAAATATTTATCGAAGAAAGATTCCTCAACAATGTTACCGGAACTGACCGAATTTGTCCCGGCAACTAGAATGGGGATTGTAAGAAAAGTGCTTTTAGGTCTTGAAAACCGTGCAGGATGCATTTTTCCACTTTTTCTCAATGCTTTTGAATGGCGCTTACCCTTCACAATTTGAATCTGGGTGGGAACCTTGAGTTTTCATGGTACAGCTGTAATATTTTGAGATATTGTTCAAACCGGTGCATAGCTTGATTTTTTATCCCGGCAAATTGTCCGGCCCAAGCTAACAGAAAGTTTCCCGTTCAACTATATGTTAAAATCCAAATTCTCTTTGAGCCGCCATTTTGAATATGCAAATGAGCAAATCACCTATCATTTCTGGCTATATGGGACTATTTGAATTTGTCGTTGGTGAATAACTATGTTGGTGATGTCACAATACCAACCCAGGTTATCAAATATTTCCAGTTTATCTCCAGGCGGATCAGCCAATCAGATTGCAGTATTCACATAAAATAAAATTGCTAAGCATTAATTTCGGCTGAGCATATGAATATACACGTAAGATAAATTGCAAAAAAAAACATGCGACACCCGAAGTTCTTTCTCATTTCTTAAGAAAGATAATTAACTTTCAATTTCGAATGATTCCCATTATAAATTATTTTTCTCTTAAATGCATATCATATTTCTAGGAATCGTCATTTTTCACAAGAAATCGACTGCAATATTTGGTATTTAATATTTTTTCAAGATTAAAGTAAGAATACACTCAATTTGCGGAAATTCTGTTTCATTTTTTCAGTTATAGGTAATTTAATATTAAAACTACTTATAAAAAAAGGTTTGACCTTTGCTAATTTGTTCACTGTATATTTATTGAAACCTGGCGCTAATTACAAGTAGAAAAAACCCGACACCGACTTAATTATCATATATGTTAGTAGCAGATTGATCTCAGGTAACGGTAGCAAGATGAAATTGTCTTCAGTTGCAGTGAAAATTACCATATTGAAGAAAAAAAAACATCCATTTGAAATTCTGCAAGCTCATTATTCTTCTCCAGAAACAAAACATGTCACATTGAATGATTTTATGGTGAACCTGGTCGTCATATAAAAAAGAAAAGTTGAAAGGTACAGAAGGGGTAATCAGAAGCCGTAAGTTAATACGGTTGTTTCGAATCGTGTCAATTCCGACCACGTTCCGTCTTTTTCTTGTCTTGACGTCTGGACAAAGCGGCAGGCGACTTCCGGTGTTTACGCTATTACTGTGACAACGTCAGCATATCATAGTCGTAGATGCGGTAGATTATAAGTAATTGTAATATGGAGACGGCAAGGAAACCGCTTAATAAATACTGGTGTTCGGTACCCCACTATGTCTGATATCAGAAATATATACATAAAGGCAGATCGTTTTCCTTTGATGATGCTGACAGCCGCAAATAAAGAAAGAAAACAAATTTTATTTTAAAAAAGTATTTGTCTCTGCATTGAAGTCTTTGATACAAATGAAATAATTTAATTGATATCTGTCTTTTACAGAAAATGTTAAGATTCTTTAAAGTTGAGGATCGAACGTTAAAACGGCACATATCGATTGGAGTTTTTGTTGTGTACATTGACACCGGAAGTTCAATGCCTGGAGTTCCATCGAAATCACGTGATCTGGCGGACGAAAATTACAAAATTTTGACGGAATGGAAATGATTCGAAACAACCGTATTAAGGACAGACAATACAATGACCAAAAAGGAACAGAACAAAAAGACAAACAATGATTCATAAAGAACTACTCGCAAACGAGAACCCCACAACAAAGGCGGTGAATCAAGTGCTCCGGAAGGTTAAGCACTTCCCTTTCCACTAGTGACACTCATCATGTTACTCTTGCTAAAAATCCAATGACGAGTCACGTGATTGCGACTACGACAAAGGGAACACATTTGTGGTAATCTGTGGCATAGATATTATCTGCAACTGTTTATTAACGAAGTCATGATGGCGATTGCAAAACTTTCCACCAAAACTATGACTTCAACTTAAACACTAGGAACCATTGGGTAAGTAGCATCGAATTCCTCCTTAGCAGCAATTTATCAAAGAAATCATATTATGAACTGCATGCTCTGATATACCGTATCAACTGAGAGAAAAATACTTCATATGCAGTTATTGGTGGAATGTTGCTACCAGGGGCGGGTCCAGGATTTGTGGTTAGGGGGCGTGAGTAGGCGAGGGGTCTGGGGACCGCTTAAGATCCCCAGCTGGTCCAGGGTAGAACCCTGGTAGGGGACCCAGACAAAGCCCCCTGAACCTCCGGGGATTTTAGGAATTACAGACATTTATTTGAACGACAATTTTGAACCAACCACACCATTTTTATCAGACCAAAAAAATTTGATTTTGAGTCTTAATTTTGTCGGATAATTGTTAACAGTATATTTTTGTCAGATTATAAGAACCTAAAGTAAAACTTTTTTTTGAACAACCGTGATGCGAATTGTTCAACTCATGACTGATCGATCACGATATTTTAACTCTTCAAAGAACTATTGGTTTAGTTTTAACGCATTCCTCATTTCACTAATTGGTCTGTACTTTCGGTGCTTGTCCTTTCGGGTGGTTCTAGTTAATACTGCCCGTCCGGATGGAGTTTTTCTTTTCGTCGTTTGATTCATTCATTGAAAACATATGATTCGACCGTTCTTGTTTATAGACAAACAAAAGCGGAAATTGTCGGCGAATCCATATATGAATCAACGAACACACCCAACGTGTATTTACAATGTGTAGGAATATTTTACTACAGGTCACGAGTTAACCATTCATGAAAAAGTTGTTTGTTGAACTGCTTAATTAACGTTGTATAACATATTCTTTACGAATTTTAGGGGGGGGGAGGGCGCACGCCCCGCACGCCCCCTCTAAATCCACCCTTGGCTACATATAATTGGAAAGTTCACTATGCGAAAATTGAAATCATCTCTTTTGACATAAAGTTACGTTCTGACATACGGCTTCACTGTCTGTTTATTTGTGTAGACCAAGGTACACAAAAAAAAGGTATGAAGGCATGTTATACTAGGCAATTGTAATGTATTTGTATATCTTAAATATGTATTATTTTAGTGGTATGAATTTATAAATGTGAAAATTTGTAGGTGTTTTTTGAGATCGTAACCATTCGTTGGCATGTTAGAAATTAAATATCTGTCGGTATAAAGTGATTTGAGAGTCTGAATCCGTTTTTCCATCAAAGTGTAGTGTTCTGAAATTTACAATCCAGTATTTTTTATAGCATAAAGTAAACACTCGGCAAGCATCGCCATTTGGTTAGAGGACTTACTTACTGTGTATTATTACACCGAGTGCAGTGTCACTTCCGGTGTAGAAATGTTAGATGAAAACCAATTAAGGCACCACGGATGTTCCGACTATCAGCACTAACTTCGAACGTGATATAACAATGACTATAGAACAGTTTGAAGATACCAAAGTGGTTATCAAAAGTCGTAATACTAAGAAGGACAAACAATGCAATGGCCAAAATCATGTTCTGTATAGCAGCAAATACATGTTTCTAGAATTTTTAAGTCATTACAATACTATCGTAAGTCATATGATAAAACACACAAGTTTGTGTTTTTTGTATGGTACCATCTAAGATGTATTGGACTACGTTTTGCGCCGAAAAAAAACCTACTGGTGTTGCCGAAATTGCTTAAAATAACTTTAAACATTATTAATTTAATACATTGTATTTACCTATTGTCTTACTTGAAATTTTAAATTGTCAGTATATGATAATTCTTAAATTAAAAATATCTATGTATATTCTTTTTCTTTAAACTTTATAGTATCACAGTAATAAATGTCTAAAAACAATATATTTAAGAAAAAAAAAATCCGTCGTATTCGTAGCCTCTAGATGCTAGCAATACGTGATTAATTTCTGTTAAATAGGTGTCCATGTCCGGAAACCGGTTGATCATTTAGTCACAACTTCCGCCCGTCGTACTTGTAGAACCGAGGCTACGAATACGTTTCCCTCGTATTCGTAGCCTGTGCCTTTAATATATTACTGTCATTTGTATGAGCATGATATACTAATGTAATTTCATATTGTACTTATATTAGTTTTCAGTACTCAAGTTGGTAAAACTTTGAAACTCATAACGCATCAGCAATGTAAGAATCTGTGATGTTGTCAAATATGGCCGAGTGAGTGAGTGGGTGAATGTTGTTTAGCTCTACTAGCTCACTGCAACAACAGTCCGCGGATAGACATGTCGACCCACTCGGACACATTATCCTGATTCTGAGCCACTCAGTCTTTTTTTTTCTGCTTAATTCTGCGTGCTTATCGGAAAAGCCACAAATACAAATTGTATAGTCTTTGTGTTGACCCAATTAGGGCTCGAACCCACGATCTACTGCACTCGAGGGGAGCACGCTAACCATTACACGACCAATGCGGTTCGAGCTCAAATGGAGAAAATCGTTGTGTTATTACAGTTGTTGGAATAGAGAGGATGAAAAATGTTTTGCTTATACTAGAAGTACATGTACAATGTAGTATGTTTGTGTACAACAACTGTAGTCATGTGATTGTCACATGATATGATGTTGATGAATTATATGGTACTGATTAAATGTTCTATTTTTAGGTAACAATCTTTTTGTGATATCAATACAGTCAACTTATTTATGTAATTTTAATGTTATTAAAGATACATTTGGACAATATCTTTTCTAGTAGATTTTGATGGTTCCACTTCTCATACATGTACTAGAGACACATACAACTATTATAGGTCTCTGTATGCACAGATTTCTATTCATTTTTACTTAACATTGAGAATTTAGATTCTAAATTATTTGTACTGTAATTGATATACATGTAATATGACCATCATTCAATCAAATCCCAGATATCAAATTCTCCATGTACCTACCTTTACAGAAACAAATATTGGAAAGCAAAATACCAGATTAAGATCCATTCAATGAGAGATTGTAACTAAAAAATTGTAATATTTGTTTTCTGGTGTATAATAATAGGATTAGGGTTATGGTGTTTAACACCACTTACAACAATATTTCGGCAATATCATGGCAATCAGTTCTATTGGTGGAGGAAACCAGGGTACCTGGTGAAAATCATCAACCTGTGGCAAGTCACTGACAAACTTTATCAAATAATGTTGTACGAGTACACAGCGCCATGACCAGGATTCAAACTCACAACTTAAGTGGAGAAAGGCACTGATTGCACAGGTATAGCTACCATATGATAACATCATGATGCCCCTGTTTCAAGTAAAAAGTTGAGCATTATACACAAGCTGATTAAAGTAAAATAAATATTGAACTCTTCTATTGAGTGAGTAATTGTAAATGAGCCATTATTCAGCTACATGACAGTGAGAGTTACATTTGATGAGCCATTATTCAGCTACATCACAGTGAGAGTTACATTTGATGAGCCATTATTCAGCTACATGACAGTGAGAGTTACATTTGATGAGCCATTATTCAGCTACATGACAGTGAGAGCTACATTTGATGAGCCATTGTTCAGCTACATCACAGTGAGAGTTACATTTGATGAGCCATTATTCAGCTACATCACAGTGAGAGTTACATTTGATGAGCCATTATTCAGCTACATCACAGTGAGAGTTACATTTGATGAGCCATTATTCAGCTACATCACAGTGAGAGTTACATTTGATGAGCCATTATTCAGCTACATCACAGTGAGAGTTACATTTGATGAGCCATTATTCAGCTACATCACAGTGAGAGTTACATTTGATGAGCCATTATTCAGCTACATCACAGTGAGAGTTACATTTGATGAGCCATTATTCAGCTACATCAGTGAGAGTTACATTTGATGAGCCATTATTCAGCTACATCACAGTGAGAGTTACATTTGATGAGCCATTATTCAGCTACATCACAGTGAGAGTTACATTTGATGAGCCATTATTCAGCTACATCACAGTGAGAGTTACATTTGATGAGCCATTATTCAGCTACATCACAGTGAGAGTTACATTTGATGAGCCATTATTCAGCTACATCACAGTGAGAGTTACATCTGATGAGCCATTATTCAACTACATCACAGTGAGAGTTACATTTGATGAGCCATTATTCAGCTACATCACAGTGAGAGTTACATTTGATGAGCCATTATTCAGCTACATCACACTACCAGTCAAATTAGATTATAATAAGATAACCGGCAGAGTATTATAAATATGTAAGTGGAATGATGCCAACATAGCCTGATAAATAAAACTTTACTGTACAATTAACTTCCTGATTACAGATGGGACTAAAAAGTTTACTGTTTTGTGTTTGTATTAAATGTAAGTAATACATTTATATTTATCACATGTACTGGACAATGTATCAATGCTACCCTGGTTTTGAATAGTCCGGTCTGTGTTGCTCATGTTTTCAAGTTACTATGTGTGGGACCGTCGTGGTCGTGACCGCATGGTAGTTGGATGCACAAGTGCCCATGCATTCAGTGCATATCAAATTAACCCAAGAAACATCAATGATTGACATTCTTCTGGTACGAGCAGATATTGCCCTCGTGTTCAAGTTGTGTAGCGTCTTGGACATATATGTCATTCCCAATACTGGTAGACATCTGTGACTTTCGGAATCTTTTGCATCATGAAGATATTCCTCCTTTATGTCGTACCTTCTTTGGCTTCCAGGATGAACTGGTTCTCAACATATCTTCGTAAACTAAAGAAATTGACGAGTTGCTTGTTTTGTTGTTTTGTTTATCGTTTTTTGTTCATGTATCTATATAAATGTTTTTGTTTTTGTCGCGGACACGGATATTTTTTTGTGTTTCTTGAAACTTATTTAAGTTGACATAACAAAAAGTAGGATATGAGTTTCGTAACACATCTTCCAACTATTTCGGTACCGATTTGTTGGTCTTAATTAAATCTTAAATTTGAGGGAAATCGAAAATACAAAGTCGAAGATAATAATACTTGTCACACTATTTTGCGCTTTGTGAAATACGATGATTCTTTTTTGAATAAAATCAATTCGTCATTCATGTGTGACATGATACATGTTGTTAATACAAAGCCAGACATTAGGTGTTATTTGCTCATTTACATATCTAAGATGGCCACAACGGGACGTCGGCATTTTTCCTATGATAAGCATAGCATATATCATTTCTAATTTCATGCATCTAATTTTTTGAAATTGATAATGGTACACTAAAGCATGCCAAATGAAATGAAATAAAAATGAATGATAACCATGAATCCTCGAGGCTACTGGACAAAATGAGACAAAATCCCTTATATTGGCATTAACAGTCTATATAAACATGTCTTATGAAACCGGTGGAGTTAAACACAAATGTCAACAATGAATAACATTTGCGGCAGTCAGTTTTCTGAAATAAAATTAAGATTCCTCAATCTTAGATACTTCTCCTGACCAACCTTACAGATAAAATGTAGGATGATGTATCTTCCATAGAAACCTACATTGAGACCAAATCATCCTTGAATTGTGGCAACGGAGTCTCTAAATGACACCAACATTCACCGGTGACCTTTGGTATTTAAGTTTAAAGCTGTCCCATGTGCCCTGAATTTCTTAACCCACATACATTGTATGAATGCATCTTTTGTCCGGATAACGACGACACTGAGATTGTCTTTAAAGGGGTTTGCACTGTAATGAAGAGTTTCTCTCAAAGTAGGCTTCCATAAAAAACGTTTTTGTTTTCACGAACTGTCAATGGCATCTTGAAAAAAATTCTAGTCTAACCTTCATCAAAGTGATAGCATGATTATTAAAAGGTTATTATTGACTATATAGGTGTTATTTTATTTCGTCACTCTGTATTTCTGGATTCTAAGCTCGTGGTCCTAACATTAAATCCAAAAATGGTAATTTTTGCAAGCATTCCACTTCAAAGAAATGGCTAAAATCCTTACAATGCACGAACATGGCTTGCATTTTGCAAATATTTATCAACAACTAAGATTCTTCTCCCTCGGGTATCTATAACCTTTGCATTTTTTTTTATATCCTGTTTCGGTATTTTAGTTATTTTATATTTAAATTATTTGGCTTGCAAATCTCTTTGAGAGTACATGATGAAGGCTATTCCAGAAATGAGTCGTGGTCATTAACTTTCATACATACGTTTTAATAACGATTAATTTGTATACATGTTAGAGGGTAATGTATAAAAAAATACATTTACGCATATTTTCAATGGTTTACAATTACAGCATATGTTCCAGATGACGTCAATTTTGCTCGAAAACGCCATCAAAAGAATTCTTTATCTGCCTGATGTTTACTTCTAGTTCCCCAGAGGCTTGTAAACTCATTGCGGCCCAAACAGTAACAGTAACGTCAATTATGTTCGTGTATTTTAATTGGCTAGAAACTTTAATGCACCTTGCTTACTGTGATATATAAATCAAGTTTATAGGTAATCAAATGATAAAATGACAGATATTTGAAATGGTAACAAATATTATATGACACTCTGTTTTTATTGTGTAATATGATATCACATTCATTATGAGCTGGGGATAGTATTTAAGCATTTGACTTCTCTACCCTCTACACAAATATTCCTCACTCTAAGCTGAAGGACAAATTAAGGGCGTTGGGCCAACTGTGTTTCATAGAAAAGAATGGTCATTGTCATTTGATACTACCAATAAGTTCTCTGAAACTGAAATCATCAACTTGCTCGAGTTTTTGATTGACAACATGTCTGTTATCTTTGGTGGGCGTGTTTTTCAACAGACAGTCGGCATACCTATGCCATGGGTACAAACTGTGCTCCACTTGTCGCCAACTTGTTCCTTTATTAGCATGAGGCTTCTCAAGAAAAACGAAAAGAAGCTATTCCCGATCCATTAATTTCCGTTCACTGAATAATTCTAGATTTGGTGATTTCGCTGATCGCATCTATCCCATTGAGCTTGAATAAAGGATACCAAATATGCAGATATGTCTGTTTCATACCATGACATACACTTCGAAACTGAGAGTGAAGGGCGGAGAAGAACGAAACATTACGACAAAAGAGATGATTTCAATTTTCCCATTGTGAACTTTCCATTCATATGTAGCAGCATTCCAGCAGCACATGCATATGGAGTATATATCTCTCAGTTGATACGATATTCCACAGTTTGTGGTTCCTATCATAATTTCCTTGATATAGAGTTGCTGCTTACATGGAAGCTACTGGACCAAGTTTTACGGTCGCCACCATGACTTGGTTGACCGCTATGGAATATCTGTGTCACAAATGACCACGGATATGTTTCAATTGTCGTAACCACTTCCCGGTCGTTTCCTCGTTTATGACCTATCATTTGGTTTGAAACTAGATAACCATGACGAGTGTCACTAGTGGAGCAAGAACAACTTACCCTTCCGGAGCACCTGACTTCACTCCCGGTGAGGTTCCTGTTACTCGATCTTTTGTTTTATATATATGTTTTGTTGATCGTTGTTTGTCCTTTTGTGCGTTTTCTTTTAGCAATTGTTTTGTCTGTTCTTCTACGATATATGGATTCTGATTACTCCTTTGGTATCTTTAAATTCTTCAAAATCATTCTATTAGCTCGATTGCGTGTTACAGTTGTCGATTCGGACAATTTAGATGAATATAAATGTGTGTTGATGCTTAACCTATTTGCAGAGTCTTACAATAAAACACAGAGTGGAAATGTGTATCTGATGAAATATGTATGCAAGTCGCAATTGTTCAATACCTTCATACTTTCGTATTTTTCTCCTTTATTCTAAAGACAATATGCTTGACTAGCACCATTCATAATTTGCTACAGAGCAAACATGACGGTACTATTGTAACAATAAGATGTCGGAGGTAATGTTTCATCAAGCAAACTTGTAACTATATGTACGTCCATACATACATTATTTATTTTCTGAACAATTTATTTACAATCTTTTAATTAATAAAAACACAATTTATTGTTTCAAAAGACGCTTCAATTAATATATTCAAAATTCGTTCACAAACTTCTCACATGTATAATATTACTGGTATGTAGTGCCACTAGGCATATCGACAACTCCCATCCTTGTTCATTTATCACATATTAAATAATATGTGAAGCTGAGGTTTACATTAAGCTATGTGGGTTGACGTTTTATCACATAAATGGAAATGGTTAAAAAGCAAATATTAGATGTCGAACGCGTGAGAAATTAAATAAGTTTGTTTTAATTTCAAGACACCTTCGTACTGAAGAAAATATATATATACAAACATCTAAGCAGGTGACAACCATAAAATATATCTGTCCCACTGGATCTCAAATTACTTGTAATAATAGGTTAATACTAAATATTATACACGTCTGAAAATTAAAACAGTGTTAGAATTAGATCTTTGAGCTGTCAAATTTTTGTTCTTCCCTCGACGGGATTTGAACTCACACCATTGATACACTGCAGCACCAATCGCTTAACCTTATGTCTTATGTCCAGCGCCCTAGACCACTCGACCACATCCGCTATACTGGTCAACGAGTAGTTCTCGCCATTTTTTACGTTTTTTATGCAATATTTTAAAGAAGCAGGTCAGAAACCTTTGTCTCATCCCATTATTATTTTGCATGACCCATAACGATTTACCTACGAAATGAATTTTCATAAAAGAGAGCGCACGCTAATCTGGGATCCGTTATTATGATTTTGTGTTTTCTAACAGAAAATGGCCGCAACAGAAGCAATTCTCGCCAACTTTTAGAAATATTACTTTTGGTGAAGCTAAAGCATTATGAGGAGAGAAAAACGACATTTTAGAAAAATAAAACCCATTCTTAAAAAGTTACCGGTTTTTGTGTTAGCTTGTGGACAACTCTGATAAATATTCAACGCTATTTTAATGGCTGTCATGCCATCCCAACGCCGCTCCCCATTCCGTAAAATACTTCCTTTTCAACAGTGGTTTACCTGATAATTTTCATTTTCTTGAAGAAAAGTAATAATTCCAGTTTTTCTAGAATTAATTTAAATATTTTGTCCATGTTTTATGCCCAATGTGATAATAAAGGATCCATGTAGACATTAGCGGTCAATGTAATTGATGACATAAACAGTGCATGTGCAGGCAGCCATTTGCATTCACATGGAATCTAATTGTATTCTGCAATCGTGAGTATATTGGATTGTAGGGATGAGTAATAAGGCAAAGTGTGACACTTTTTAGAAAGATCTTAAAGATTTGTAGAGATCAATTGGAAATATGGTGTCATTAGATTCTCCGATGATCATACCATGTGTTTTTCTATTTTCAGAGTACAAACACATGTGATCCCCTGTTGATGTTATGACAGAATATGTGGTGCAGTAGGGTTAATACCCGATTTTAACCATATTTCACAATGAAATTCGATACAAATTAATACGAAGGATTGGTACGGCGTCCTTTAATGATGGTGAAAAAATCGGACGAAAATTCGCGTGCGCTTGCGCTAATTGAGAAAGTTGGCGAGAACTACTTGCTGACCAGTATATATAT
This sequence comes from Bathymodiolus brooksi, assembly GCA_963680875.1. Classification (NCBI taxonomy): domain Eukaryota; kingdom Metazoa; phylum Mollusca; class Bivalvia; order Mytilida; family Modiolidae; genus Bathymodiolus; species Bathymodiolus brooksi. The sequence goes on from OY804583.1 coordinate 96,514,523, forward strand.
TAATTTATTTTTCAGTAATTTGCTGAATAACATTAATTCCATACCCAACAGTAAATGTTATAAGATACAACAGTCAATCATTTACATGTAGTGTTGATCCAAACTGGAGTTCAGTAATCTATTGTTACGGTTCTACAAATATGGCATTCTTTTGTGTTCAAGATGGTAAATGTAAAGATGCAGCACCTTCATCAGGACTGTATACAACAGATTGTGATTATTCTACCAGAACGTTGTATCTCACCATTAACAACGTAACTGACGACTACAACGGGAGAACAATAAAATGTCAAGTGGTGCATAATACAATACCCAACCAAAAACAGAGCGTTATAAATGTGCAATGTAAGTAATGAAATACATATTAATGTTATGTATATGAACACATGAAGCAGCTCCCAAATACAGAGCCTTATAAATGTACAATGTAAGTAATGAAATACATATTAATGTTATGTGCATTGCCATTCATTTGTATATAATATATTAATATTGTGGCTAATACAAATTGTAGAGGAAATAATCCTGTATTTAGAAGTGAAATGGTGTTAATTCATTATATTATGGGGTTATCATCACCAATCTTTATTCGGAATAGTCATTAAATTGAAGAAAACAATAACATGGAACAAACTATCTAACTTAAATAGTTTCTATTATTTCTGATCAAAGTAAAGATCATGAATTATTCTACACCTCCACTCAATCGTAAAATAGTGTGCTGCAATATATCTGCTTTTTGTGCTTAAATGGAAGATACTTCACTACTGTTATATTTCCACTGAAAGTGACAAACCTCAAGATCAGACGAAATTATTTTTGCGATAAAGCGATATAATTTATCCACTACCTGTAAATAGTGAAAGTAACTATGTTACATATTGTAACGTTTTGCATTGTTATAGATTTGTTACAGGATAATTTAATCATGTTCTTGAATTAGGAGAAACTATATACATTGTAGTAACTGGGTTAGAACGGGTAAGGGTTATTGGGATATTTCCTCACATTGATCTATTTTTAGTTGTATCGTCAATACAAAATTAATATGGTAAAGATGGCTCGGAACTTAATGGTGATTATTTACATCATACTTGTGTCCATTCATTCTTGTTTGTAATTATTGTTGTGTTTCACCAACAAATGTAAGATCACAGACATGTCTGAGTGAATACATTAGTTCACAGTTGTCAAGTGCAAATCGAGGAGCGATTTAAGGATTGTGACTCTAAGAGAAAAGAGTGTGGTGTTTATTTATTGAATACTCGACGGTTTTCATTGCAGAAAAGGAGATCATCAAAGGTCACACTAAGTCCAAATGTCTTCGTCTTTATGTTTGGACGGAAGGAATTTCTCCTTCGAAGGTGCAATTGATAAGTTGGCTAGTGTTAAATAAATTAATTACAGTCACATCATTATTTTCAGGGCTGTTACTGTTGCCAACTCCCTTAATATTCGCATTACAACCATAAGGCATTGTAATACCGGATTATATTATCCTGTGGTTTCCCCTTGCTGTTTGGATAGATGTGCTCCATCTTGGTCTATTAGTACAGTGATATTTTATTCTCAATTATACCTACTTATATAGACACAATACAATGGTCTGGTAAACTGAAATGGTTAGCCATTACTATCTCAGGCCGTCCAATGTAATATAGACTTATATGTTCCCATAATAGCAAGAGTAATAACTAAATTTAAAAGTTCGACTTTACGTGGGTAGGCTGGGATGTAAGCTTTAGATGGTGTCGCATGTTGCTGTAAAAATTGAATACATTCTGCCTGTTTGAAAGAGTGTATCCGCACAATATACTGCATATTGGCCCAGGCAAACACTTTTGCATCTCCGAACAGAATTTACGAATTAAAGATTCCCCACTATGGTCGATGTACCCCCTGCATCTTTTATACGAGTCATCAATTTAAAAACAAAGGTGAACGAAGTGAATGAATCCTGCACGATTAAAACAGGACCGCCATAATACCGCATATTAACTCGGTATACCAACTTTGTTGCCTCTACATAACTCACCAAATTGTACCCGCTAAAGTCCATGCTTCCGCTAGTGAGGACTCTAACTTGAAATCGATTTACAAATCCAAAATTGTGTAGAAATCAAATTAAACCTACCAGTTTTAAAGCATGTATTCCTCCAAATACCGGATATTTACTTTCGTTGGTGCCTCAGAAAAGAATTCATATAATCAAGTCGATACACATGTTTTTTCTAATTGTAACTCAGTTTAAGCCTAACAACATTTCTACCCGAGAATTTATCGAAAAAATTGTTTTCTCAGAAAAACCAAGTATCCCTCTAAAAGTTAAAGTTAAGCGAACTATGATCGATTCATTAATCACTTTGTGTATAAAGCTGAAGACATATTAAATTATTGTTAATGTTTCAAATCGAACAGTTTGACAACAAATTGCGAAACCTGGATCTTTGGCATGATTAGATGAAACATGGAGAGAGAACTCCATATCTAACAGTTAATCTTGAAAAAATGATGATGCGGCCGTTTGTTCATAGGGGGTTGTTATATCACAATGTTCATACTTTCGGCCCTCTGACTAATATGGGTGTCTCGTGTTGATCGGGTGTGATATCAAAATTGACATATCTTAGCCTATTTATCATATACTCCCAATTCCACAGAAATACATTGAAATGCTTAAAAAAGACGTTTGGGGAAATTTTCGCATATCACGTACATATATTGATATAAAACAGTAAAAATGACGCATTTTAAAAACAATCAAATTGTAATTAATTCTTTATAAAATCTGGGAGTAATATAACATGTATTACTTCTAGATCAAATCAACTCGCAAAGAATAAAAACCTAGTCAGTGTCCTTTGAACAAATAATTCAAATAATTTTGCGGATTTTTAAGAACAATCTTAAATATTGATATTGAACAAGTGTAAATAAATATTCTTTCCCTTTCTGGTATAGTAGTTGCCTATGAAATAAAATTCATGTTTGATTAGTTCTAATACACAAAGTCAGGTAATATTGTCCGTTGAAAATGTTCAATGTTCAAGTTACGCGACTTCACTGCAGTAAATATAACCAAATGCAATGCTATAAATTCCAGCTGTTTTATAAATCCCTAATTTCTGACTGACTGCTCTCAAATTTGCTGACCCTTATATAGTTGTGTACAAGGTCTCGAAAATTCAGGGATAATGTGTATCCTAATTATCCAATAAAGCTGTAGGTCAAATATTGAAATTTCAAAACAACTGTTTCTATTTTAGTAACCTATTTGCATTGATGATGCAACATTATCATTATCTTTGCCAACAGCAAAAACTATTCTCCATGAACAATAACACACACAGATATTGAACAAAATAATAGATCATATTTATTACAGATACATCACATCATACATATCTTAAGTACGTATAAGGTAATAATAATCATTCAGACTTATTACAATGAACTAATCAAACGGACATTTGTTGATAATAATTATTTAATTTTAATACAATATGAATTTCAATGTTTTAGATTAACCCACGACATCACCTATAATTACACAGACACCAGTTGGACCAATTATTGAAGGTGACAAAATAACTCTTACATGTACCATACAAGGAGGAAATCCTGTAGCTACGATCACGTGGTCATGTGATGGAGCCACTCAAATAACTCCAACAGGAAGTCCATCTACTGAAGACGCCATCTCTAGTGTAGAACTTGTAACTTCTAAAAACAACAATGGACAAATATGCACATGTACAGGAAGACATCTAGTATGGACAAATGACAAAACACAACAACACAGCATAACCATATATTCTAAGTATATATTACATTATGATTGAGTATCTGTACCCTACTTATGGCTTATGGAAGCTTAATGCGGAGTGCAAAACAGGACATTATTTTCACAAATATATCAATGTTAAAATATAACAATTAATAAATATCAGCTTTAGCTCCCAGTTAAACATCCTTGACTTGACTTTATGAGCGAAAATTGACAACTCTATGCATATATATATATATATATATACGTCTGAAAATTAAACCAAACAGTGTTAGAATTAGATTTTAGAGCTGTCAAATTTTTGTTCTTCCCTCGACGGGATTTGAACCCACACCATTGTTACACTGCAGCACCATTCGCTTAGCCTTACTTCCAGCGCCCTAGACCACTCGACTACATCCACTCCCTTATATATACTGTTTGGATTTTATTTATATCAGAGCGTATTTCACCATTACACTAATTGCATGGACACTTGGTTTGAATGATTCCCTGCGTTAAATATGAATTGTGGGCTTGGTTGCCTCTGGATAATCAGAGACATTCATTGATTGACTTTGATTGAGGGGATGTATTCTGGTATTCTGTGAACATGTCTGTAACTATTCGGAATCGAAGAACAGTGGCATTACAATAATAAAGATGCCCACATATAGCGTTTATCGTTTAACAGCAGGCTATCGATTGGATCACACCTACTGTAGACACTACTGTGGTTCTCAATGTAGAACAGCAATGAAAGCGTTCTTCGTTTACTTTGTGTCTAAATGGAATGTTTGTTATTCTTTCATTTTCATTTACATCCATGTGCTTTCTTACTAATAATTCTATAATTTGATTTTGTATCAGTCGTGTTGTCAGAAAGTTCTAAATATTAGCCATGTTCTACAAACTGTAATATAATCATGACCTTTCTCGGTGTACATAATTTGTCTTACGCATTGTATATAATTGTATAATATGATATTGTTCCAGTGGTGTTATTGCAACGTTATATACGGTAGTTCAAACTGTTATCTACTCTAAATATAAGTATTGATCTACTACGAGTAATAGAACCATCTAATTTTAGATGAACCAACAGGAACCCCATCTATTATACAGACACCATCAGGTCCTATAAATGAGAGTTCAACTGTTATTCTGACATGTGACATAACGGGAGGGCATCCACTGGCTACAATTACATGGATGTGTGAAGGGTCGTCACCTATTAATACAACAGGAAGTCCACCAACTAATACAGCGACATCTAGTGTACAATTGACAGTCAATAGTAACGATAATGGTAGACTTTGTACCTGTATAGGACACCATCCTGTCTGGACAACTAATAAAACCACAGTTCATACACTTGATGTCAGATGTAAGTAGACATGTTACTGGTGTATGCATATTATATGTCTAGTATATTCTACCCAAATAATGAGCAAAAATTAACTTATTGGGCTTCATGTAATTTTAACTTATTGGTTTGTATATATATATACACAAAGAAAAAAGTTAAGCACCCAGTGATATATTAAAACATAATAAGTTACACTAGGTTTAGATTCTAATATTTATATTGATCATAACAAGAATAATGTTCCATTTAAAAGATGTGCTCACACAGGTGTCACCATTATGTCTAATATCGACTAGTCATGCACGTGAGCCATGCCTCTCATGCATTACCAAGAATTCAGTATAATCACGCTTCGAATTTGGGTATTTAAGTCCGGTGTTTTAAAAAATGTATTCATTCTCAGTAAGCATGGTGCGAGGGCGAATATCAGAAACACAAAGATGGCAAATAATAGGCATGCATACAACAGGGATGTCCTTCAAAGCTATTGGAAGTCAGATGGGCTACCATTATACTATAGTCAGCCGACTGGTGAGAAAACACACACAAACCAACAATGTGTAAGACTTGCCAAGATCCAGCAGACCACGGGTAACATCTGATCGTGACGACAGGGCATTGTAGCGTTTGGTTAGACGGATTCCATTCGCAACCAGTCCCGTACTCAAACAACACTGGCCTCCCAATAGACGTTTGTCAACAAGAACAGTTAGAAACAGTCTAAAATCAGCGGGATGTAAGTCAAGGAGAGTAAATAAACGTCCACTGTTGGCAGACCGACATCGACGATCACGTTTGGCATGGTGCTTAGCACGACGTGGTTGGAATTTAGGGACATGGCGCAAGATCCATTGGTCAGACGAGAGCCGGTTTCTGCTTCATGTAACCGACGGCCGGATGAGGGTTTGGAGACATAAAAATACAGCCTATACCCCAAGGAACATCCAGCCAACTGTCCCTTACCGTGGAGGCTCAGTAATGGCTTGGGGTGTATCTCTCATGACTGCAAGCTGGATTTAGTCACCATACAAAGCAATCTAACTGGTGATCAGTGCATCAAAGACGTCTTGCAACCAGTTGTTGTCTTCAATTTCGACAACCACCCGCTAGCTACAAGGACTGTGTATATGGATGACAACGGCAGGCCTCATCGTTCAAGAGCAGCAACCGCCTACCTCCAAAGCGAACCCGTGACTTATGTTCCTTGGCCAACGATGAGCCCTGATTTTAATCCCATATAGCTTATTTGAGACATGTTAGGCCGTCGTATGCATGCTCGGGAACCTCCTGTGCAAAACATTCGTCAGTAGGAAGCAGCATTGCATCGGGAATGGCAGCAGTCATCACAACATGATATCCGACGTCTAACTGGCGGGAAGAAACGCAGGGTTGAGGCCGTCATCCAAGTACGCGGGGGTTACACCCGGTACTGAACTTTGAGCAATTGATGTCGTCAAGTGATTCATAAGTGACGTTTTGAAAATGAAATGACAATCTGATCGTACTTTTTGAACTATGAAGGTCAATACTTAACATGGACATGTTTTACTGCAAAAACTGGCCTTTTAATATTGTGTTTAAATATTCATTAAATTAACATTTTTCTTAATTCTTTTTCTGGTTTCTTACAGCCAATATAATGTCCTAATAGGTCACCATTGTGTTCTTGAGATTATCTGGTCAGTAATATCGTGATACTTGTCGTATCATTTGTCATTTCAAAAAAACATAGTGGTTGCTTAACTTTTTTCTTTGTGTATATGTAGGCTGAAATGATTGGCTTGTAGAATTATTATTCGCTAAACATGTTCCACAAGAATAAAGAACTGTTTCAACTCGTTATGTGAAGCAAAAGGGTAATTAATATTAATAAATATACTAATAGTGAAACATATCGAAACCATATGAAAGACATATCAAGTGTATTTAGTAAACATGTAGATAGAAGCATGTGTGTCATAAACCGTGAATTAAAAATGAGATAATTTACTTCAAATGTTGAAATGTGTGTTTATAGACTTAGTAATGCAATATCAGTATTATAGATAATTATTTCATTGTTTTAGCAAATGATCCAGAATATTTCCATCGCAGGCTTATTTCAATATGCATTTCAATGTTTTAGATCAACCCACAACATCACCTACAATAATACAGACACCAGTTGAGCCAATTATTGAAGGTAACAAAGTAACTCTAACATGTACCATACAAGGAGGAAATCCTGTAGCTACGATCACGTGGTCATGTGATGGAGCCACTCAGATAACTCCAACAGGAAGTCCATCTACTGAAGACGCCATCTCTAGTGTAGAACTTGTAACTTCTAAAAACAACAATGGACAAATGTGTACATGTACAGGACGACATCTATTATCGACAAATGACAAAACACAACACAACATAACTGTACATTGTAAGTATATATTATATTGTAATATGGTATTGTACGTTCATTATTGTTGATATTAGGTTACTGTGTATATTCTATTTTGATTTTGTTGATTTATGGCGTTTTAACGCCGCTTTCAGAAATATTTCAGCTATATCACGGAGTACCCGTAGAAAACCACCGACCATGGGTAAGCAACTGGTAATCATTATCGCTTGCGGCTGCGTGTCAAGTGCACCCTTTTTTGTAATTTACAAAGCCGGGCGCGAACCCACGCCGTATTAGTGATAGGCCTGTATGTTAATAACAAGTCAATGTGTATATTCTAAGAAGTATTTCCAGTTGATGAACTGCTACAAAAACTTGTTCGAAAAATTTTGAAATTAAGAAAAACAAAAGATGGACATCATTTGTTTTTCATAATAATCATCTTTTATTCGGTGGATAAGTTTTAATTTCAATGCACTTTTATGTGAAATCACAAATTCATTACACTAGAGTGTTGTTTCTAAGGCAAATTCAAATTCAAATGTGTGAATGTACATTTGTTTTGGAAAATAGTGTTGGCCAAGTGTTTAGCGATGTATTTCTACTTGGAATGCGTATTGTCTTATTAACCTTGTTAATGATATACCTGTCATCTCTGTAATACATTTACAACAATTAATAAAGGTAATAACAAAATTACCGAACAAGCCACGCTCATTTAAGTATACATATGTAATTAATTTTTATTTCGTCTGATCATTGATATATCGTACATATATCCTCTATACATTGTTTAGAAATCACTAACCTTCACCGTATCGACGTACATATTATGATTATGGAAGAATGAAGAATAATATTAGCTTCGCGGCACCTAAATATCTAACGGTTCAGCATAAGACTGCATACCACAAAGGGCGAGATTTGTTTCAATGTAATGTTTATTACATTTGAGAATAATTTGTTATATGCTAAGACATGTTAATATTATTTAATAAACTACAACTATATACTTACAGGATGAAATAGGTACGTCAGGCAAATTATAAATTGTATTAACTGACATTTGTTTCATTGAACACCCTATTTATGTCGTAATGAACTAAATTATGATTGTATCACCTAAGATATGCCTGTTGAAAGAATGACAGAAAGTTTGTATATTTGCATGTTAAATGTGTCTCCGTTTTCATCAAAATGACAAACCTATTGTTACAAAAATACTAAACAATTCCTCATATAATTTATGAGTTTGTTCGTCATTGATCAGCATCGCAGCTGACCATTTTGAATGGTAAATCCGTTAAGCTTATATTTAGCTGGCAATACACAAATGTACACATCAATATTATATGTTATTACGGATTTAACCTTTTTTTTTAAATACAACATCCAACTGTATTAAATAAATTTGCCTCTTTTATTTTCATTTTTCGTATCTCTAGATGTCCGTACCTTTGACGTCATTCTTCAATGACGTCAAAATATGTGTCACGTCATATTTCATGTATAGGGTGTCTCATGAAGGAAAATACTGTACTAAATTTCTAAATCAATACAGTTTCATATGTAGTAAATTTTATAAACTTTATAAATATAACATTAATATATCACATAACAAAACAACGGGTTTGCGAAACATTTTCAATAATTTAAATGTTAACTACATGTAAATAAAACCTTGGTGTGGCCCCATGACGTCGAAAGTTTTCAAGGCTCAACGTTTTGTTTATTTGTTATGGTACAGCCGTGGAACATAGGAGTTTGCTGAATCGATCAGGTATTTGTGACGGAATTAACCGTTGTAATATTTTTTGTTCATGCAGCCGTTTTGAGTATAAAAACAGCATTTAATTTGGTAAAAATACATTTATTATTCCGTATTTTACCATTGATTCAGTGAAGCCTAATGTTTTGTCGTCCATGTTTTAATCGTTTTTGGGGACTGAAATATATACCCTGTCTGTTTTCCAAATATATGCTGACATTCAGGGTTGAAGAACCAATGAAAATATGTGTAACAGACTAAATCCGTAATATATTATTATATTACATTTTGGAGAACCTTTTCCATTATACTGGATATGAACTGAAGCACACTTCTTTATTCCAGATTCTCCAAGAGTAAGCATAATGAACATGAAACCTCTTGATGTTGTCGAAAATGTAACACTGAAGTTAGTGTGTCAAGTCCTGGATGCAAATCCCACAATTAATTCATTCTCATGGTACAAAGGAAGTTCTACGACACCAATATGAATGCTATCTAACTTCTCCATCAGTAAAGTGATCAGAACAGATTCCGGAGAATACAGATGTGAGGGGTCAAATGATATCGGTCAGAATGGTACTGATACAGTATATGTTAATGTTCTTTGTAAGTATCAATCTGATGATAACATTATGTATGATAGTTATGTTGATATTTTCTGGTAACACATGCAATGCTCATTTACAAATAAAAACACATGGTTATTTATATGCTCATAAGCCATGGTAAATACATAGGTACAGATATACAATAATAAAAAAATTAAAAACAATTATGACCATATAAGAATAGATTACGATTAGCCAGGGAAGAAGTATCCCTGTTGATAACTTTAATAAATCTGGAAATGTTATCTTTTCCTTCTATTAGCTCACGAATTTTACATTTAATGCGCTTGGTATTTTCTAAAGTAATCAGTATGTTCAAATTGTAGTGATATTTTGGTTGCATAAGTTACAGATTCACATTTTCTCTCTATCTTCCACATGCAGGATATAGTTGTATATATTTGCAAAAAAAAAGTAAAATGTCATCAATAGTGCGCAAGTAATTTTCATCTGCAAATTGGCCGAGATACCAAATCGTAATTCGTGTAACAACACTAGGAAATGCTTCACTGCATAATCTAATACAGTAGGTAAATGCAATATCATTATCAGTAACATATACTGACCATCACGTATATTTGCTTTTATTAATTTGTTGTAATTTTCATGTAACATGTGTCTAGTGTAGTCCAGATGACTAGAATAAGACATAAGATTATTATATATTCCGAATGGACGAATGTAAGACAATTTAATTAAATAATTAAAATTATATCTGTGTTGTTCTTTTTGCTTGTTTTGGTTTTCTGTCGGGGATATAATAAAATCCAGCAACATGGCATGTAATGTCACACCAGGGTTCATACATTTATACTGAAAACCAGCGATGAGCTATTGTCCAATTGGACTTGAGCAAAATCGAGGGCACGTGAAAAATTGCTGTCCATTTTGGCACACACACACACACTCACACACATTACATTGCATCTTTTTTTTAAATTACATCCTTATCAATTTATGCTGAAAACACATATAACGTGATGTGATGCGATTTGACTGCACGAAGATATATTTTGCTTTTTCCTTGTTTTAGATAACCCTGGAATCACACATCTGGCTGTAATTGATGGTAATAAAATCGTAGAGAACAATACAGCAATTATACAGTGCAAAGTGGAAAGTAACCCACTATCAAAGGTGGAATGGTCTTTTAAAAACGACACGGTATATAAAGGCAATAGTGATGTCATTCAGAGTAATTATACGATTCAAAGGGCTAAGTGTGTAGATACTGGCTTTTATATGTGTACTGCAACAAACATTATAAACATGGAAAGTTACAGCGACAAAAAAGTTGTTCAGCTTTCAGTTAAATGTAAGAACTAATATTGACATCGGTTCTATAAAGCAGATATAATATGCCCCTTCAGATATGTCGTTTGCTCATTGTCTTTTCATCACGGTACATACTTGAAATATTTGCAGATTTTGGTTTCCAGCATTCATATTATCTCGGCGCTAACAGGTTCAATATGCGCCCCTATTCGTATGACCTTAGGTTACCCTTTACTACGCATGCGTGAAGTCTGTTGTTTGGGGGAAACAAATCTGCCGATGGTAAAATCTCCACGCGATCATACGAGAATTTCTATTGATTCTACTATAAAAGAAACAGGAAAGACGTTTTGGTGAAATATAATAAAAGAATAATCAACGTATGCTACCGACATGACTGTTGGGTGGAATTGAAGGATGCGTTGAAAGTTCAAACTCATGCTGAAGTGTATCGTCGGTACATCTAAATTCGTCATGCATGGAATTTCGTCATGTTTGCGTTTTTCACGCGTACGCTTCCGAACTTTTGGCAAGCGCGCATACGTAGTATGCATTTTCCAGCAGACGTCTTTTTCCACCGTTGAGAGTGGTTAGGGTCGAGATGCGTTTCAAACAAGTATGTAGTCATTTATTATTGTTTGTCATTGCCAAATACTAGTGTTAACACTATAACCTTTTTCTCCTAGACTTTGAAGCATTTTTACAACCAAACGCTTTCACGTAGATTGTTTTGTTTACATTCCTTCTCTAGTCTGGAGATTCATCATTGATCACGTGACTTTAAAGTGAGGTAAATTGTTAGGCCACTACTATTACGACGTTGGCTTAATGTTCTTATGCCTGATTCGCCATTTTGACAAAATTAGAAGCTTAAACATGTGCACATGTACAAATAAAAAAACGTTGTACATTTGTCAGTTATGAGAATTAGCACTAATACTAGACACAAATCACCTACAAGAAACAGCTGTGTAAAATGGAGAGTGCTTTGAATTGAAAATTATAAAAAATATACATATATATATATATTTACAATAAAGCAACCATAGTTTAGTTTATGATGATTTTATTTGTTAAATTAACAAAAGGGATAGGACACAAGTTTTTCTAACTTATGAAGTCTTCTCCCATTACTACAATAAATTCACATAGTATAATGATCATTCTGAGCATGCATTATAATACATATAGAAATATATTGTACACAACCCTATCACATAGATAGAAAACAGTTCTCATTTTTTGCAGACAAAACATTCAGTTGGAAAAGGAAAATACAGGACGTACTCACACACATCTTTAACAAATGCATAGCTTGATGTTAAAAACAATGGGTTGTCTGTCCGACGTGCACCAAAGCAATTCAATGTGCCAATTACCACCATAAGAGACAGATTATTGGGTAGAATTGAAGCTGAATGTATTTCATTAGGGCCACCTTTGCTTTCATTAGATGATGAAGCAAAAATAGTTAAGCATTTAAAAATTATAGCTACTTATGGTTATGGATATACACGTAGTGAAGTTGCCAAAGTTGCATCTGATTATGCCGTTCAGATTGGTACTCGCAGGCCATCTGATGCACCACTTACCAGAGGTTGGCTTGAAGGTTTTATATAACGCTGGCCGGAATTAAAGGTACTCCGTCCAAGGAGCTTGCAACTTATTAGGGCTAAATCTGCCTCTGAGGAAAAGATTGATAATTATATCACAGAATTATCTGAAATAATGAAAAAGAACAATTTGGAAGTTAAACCCCATCTAATTTTCAATGTGGATGAGACGGGTGTATCCCCAAATCACACACCCCCTTCTATTGTGGCACCAACAGATATCAAAGTGCAATCAGTTACAACTGGAAAATCTGATACCACAACCATCATAGGTAGTGGCAGTGCATCAGGAACATGTATACCACCCTATTTTGTGCTTAAGGGGAAAAGATGGATCAGTGAATTGCTAAATGAAGGAACTCCAGGTGTGAGTGATATAGTATCTGACTCCTGGTGTGAGTGGTACAGTATCTGAGACCGAATGGAGCAACTCTGTTATATTCAGAGATTATTTACAGAATAATTTTATAAAGTATGCTCCCGCTCATGACGTCAATCCAATCGTTTTGCTCATGGAGGGACATAACACACATATTTCTGTAGGTTTACTCGAATGGGCCAAGTCTACGAATATTGTTATATTTATACTGCCTGCTCATACTAGTCATTTATTGCAGCCCCTAGATGTAGCATGTTTTGGACCTTTCGAAAGAATGTACAACAATGTATGCCATAAAACTATGAGGTTATCCCCATGCTATATAACCAGATATAGCAATTTGTGAAATCAGTTGCAAGGTATACTACAAAGCACTCTGTCCTGAGAATTTGATTTATGGTTTTAAATCTACTGGGATATTTCCTACAAACAGAAATGTTATCAGTGTTCTCGCTACAAAGCCATCTGAAAGCTTTGTTTCTGCTAACAATGATACAGCAGATGAAACTGAACCAGCAATTGCTTATGAAATAAAGTCAGTTGTCCATGTTGAAGAGACAAATAACTTATCTGTACCAGAAGATTTCTTTGGAAAAAAAAAGAAAACAAAATCAGAAAAGAAAGTTAAACCAAGGCAATGTGTTAGTAAACTTACATCTGGAAAGCCAGTAACAGAAGATGAGAACTTTGAATTAATTAAGAATTATGAAGCAGAAAAAAATAAACAAATCAGTAAAGAAAGACAATAAATCCACCAAAGGGAAAGGGCAAGGGAAAAAAATCTAAAGTTGAACAATCAAAGAATACTACAAAGAAAAGTAAGATTTCAAAGAATGATGATATAAATTGTGTTCAGTTGTCTCTAAAACCTGGTCCATCTTATATAGCAGTTAGTGATTTCGCTGGAGAGGACACAAATGATCAATCAGAAATGCAGGAAGAAGAAAAATGTTACATATGCAGACAGTTCACTCCAGACGAGATCAGAAATTCAGTCTCGCTAATATTCACAAAACGGGTGCAATGCTCTAATGAAGACTGCAAACATTGGGTACATTTGGGTTATTGTACTCCCAAAAGGGTCATTGGAAGAGGAGAAGTCTTCTATTGCACCCATTGTGAAGATAAGTGAATAAGATGGACAATAAAAGATGTAAATATGTTTAAGTTTATTGCTTGTATTTGTTTTGAAGTTAAAAGAGGTAAATATTATATTTTTTATGCACAATTAGGAATTATGACAGTCTGGAGTGAACTTAAAATGCAACATTCATCACCAAGTATAATTTATTATCAAACTCGGTTATTTTGCATAGTTTACATCATGATATATGTTCCAAATATGATTTAATAAAGCAACCATTTATATCAATAGTCTTAGCCTTAGAAGTGCTTGGGATTGCTTAAGACTTTTTGAACATGCGCAGGCTGACGAAACTCCATGACATCCATTTTATTGTCACGTTTTACCTAATCCACATTGTTTACATTTTCTGGTCCCGAAAAATTGCATAATGCTAATATTTTACTGTGTACGCATAGAAAGGGAGTAAGTTCATTGTATTTAATCAATAAAATAAGAGTTAGACATTGTCAAGTGATGAACAATCACCGCGAAGCGTTAGCATGACGGCATTTCATACATCGAGGCTAAATATGAGTGTCATTGTGCATGTAATTAGGAAATTGGGGCATGCATCACGCCAAACGACGTTACGTTTTATACTGATGTTTTGAAGATATATAGGTAACATTCAACGCAAAAAAAAACTTCATAAAAAATACCAATCTTACAGGAACTATCTTTTTAAGGACTACACAGTTACAGTTTTCTATTAATTAAAAGTATTTATTATATAGATAGATGTGAATTACAGAACTTTCCGAATTAAATAAAAACGATAATTTCACAGTGAAATTATCGTTCTTATTTAACTCGGAAAATTCTGTAATTCTACGCTACACACGTAATATAGTACAATTAAACTCATGACCAAATACCGTTGTAACTCACTCATGCGCTGCGCGTATTCGTGAGTTACAGCGTTATTTGGTCATTCGTGACATATTTTTGATAATGAAACTCGTCAATTAGTTATAGTATAAATATTTGTGGTTCGTACCTTTTCAAATTTTCTTATCTATAGCGATTCCTTCACCTGAAATTGCTCTTTTGATACATTTACACCCCTCCCCCCCCCTTTTCCCCACTACACTGACACACACACAAATCGTCAATATCTACCTTTTAATTCAAATTCACTTTTACAAAGAACACAATTGCGGTTTTTTTATTTTCTTTTGTGACATATCAATTTTTTTATTTTTGGACGTTACTGTCTGTGTCTATGATACTTGTATACGGACACAAATACTTTAATCTAAATAATTATTATAGTATAACAAAATTGATGAAAAATGTAATATTACACAAAATATTACATGAATTAAATTATACACAAGATATAATATAAACGATTACAATAATTAGGAAAAGGATTACAATTCAGTTGGAATCATCAAGTATTTTTGATGTTGCATGTTGGTGAGGTAGACAAAAAGTATTTTAGATGACAAGTTAAGAAAATATGACAGTTATATTTAACATAGCTGACTGACAAATGACACAAAACTGAATTTCTTACTGTTTTGTGTGTGCTTTATTCTTTCGGACCTAGTATTTACAATATTCTTAACTAAAAAAGAATTTTCTATCCTCTCTGGACCTCTCATCCCACGTAGGAAAACAACCTAAGTACAAATATAACACGCATCTTCTACTAAGTACTAGTTAATACATTTTGTCTTGCATTTGTTCTATTTGAGCAGATAAAGTGATTTGACTGGATAATTGTTTGCTATATTATACTGTTACTGACCGAAATATAGCTTTTTTCTGTACCCCTGCCACATATTACCCGTTGAACTTTGCTGACCTAGTAAATACATTTCACCTGCTGTTGACAGAACATATCAAAAGGAATAATTATATAATTTCACTATTTAATTTTAAATATAAACGTCAATGGATTAATGTCATTTTCCTGCGGGATAAACATTCGCCTTTATCTCAGTTTTTAAACGTCATACATGCAGACTTATTATTTGAAGACACTGCACTAATATTGTCTATTTAACTCGACTATATTGAAAGCTGATATGTGGTGCATTTATCGAAAGTAATGGCGTAGACTCACGATAATTAACATATTGACACAATCAGTTGTATGTAATTGTTATTGTGAACACACACACGCACACTTATATTTCAATGACAATTGCAATTGAATTACGGGGAGGGGGGATTATTATATGTATATTCCGTGATTCAATTGCGTCTGTCATTGAGATTATTAAAATATGCTCTCCACTTTAGAGTTTATTTTCATTTGTATCACATATATCGTTTTTAGACGGTATCCTGAAGAAGAGTATTTTTCACGTATGTTTGATATTTATACATTCCTTTGTGAGAGTTGCATATGACATTTGTTATTTTATTGGAAATACTATAAACACATTTGCAGATAATGTCAATTATTACCCCTATTATTATAAACACATTTTAGACAAACCTACAACCCCTACCATTATTTATGTTCTGTGTAAAACGACATCAGCTGTTGTACTGTGGAAATCAGAGTTTAACGGTGGATCAAAGCAGGAGTTTTATGTACAGTATTGGAGTATATCACAGTCATCTTCAATGTTATCACCATCTATACCTGATTCTGGTTCAGCATCTGTCCTACAGTACACAGTCGACAACTTGGTACCAGAGACCATTATATATTTCAAGTAATCGCTAGGAATAATGTAGGGGATTCTTTGTCGGAATCGATGACATGTACTACAGACAAACGTATGTATGTTTTAATATGAATTAGTGTATAACCTTTGAAGTATTTCGGTAAAATGTGAGGCATAAATCATGTTTGCCTGTTTGTTTTAATTTCTCTGTTATTTTGTATTATATATTCGATTTTCTAAATCATTTTGCTCATTTTAGTACATGTACATGTTGTATATTGACGATGGGCAGCAAATGAAGTAGTTTGACAACCAATGACAATTGATCAAAATTTAATACATGCATCCACACAAGCAATTTAGTTTGTTTACATTGACAATTGCACGATCTCCGTTGTGCTTTAAAAAAAGAACAGCACTCTAAAACTTTGCATGACACGGTACCATGTCTACACCAATGAAAATGTCCCATTTAGAACTGATATGAAATAATTAAATATATTTGCAGCTAATCAGTCTTTATTTGATTATTTGGTTGGTGGTATCGTCATTGACCACATACCATCACATATATCAATGACACCATGAACATGGACAATGCAATAGTTAGGATCAATAAATGCTCGTAGTTAACTGACTACTAGCTAGGAATGTAGAATGTGTTAATAACACCCCTTTCTCTTTGGGCATTCCTCTCCTGTATAGAAGTTTCTGGCCTCAAGTCATCGTCTCGTAATAATAAATATTCAAATTGTAGTACTATTTACGAATAAGAAAATGTTTTATATTCTACTTTTGACATACTTAGTTCAATTAAGAAACACATTAATGAAATGAACATTTATCTTCTGTTTTAGTACAATGCCAGACAAAACCTGCCCCAATCAGTCAAGACAGTAATGGACTATTTGCAGTAGGAATCTCATCCTTGATTATTGGCTTAATTTCTATTATATTTTCCGTTTCCTTTGTTTTTCTTTGTTGTAAGTATTTTCATTTTCAAATCAAAATACAAAAAAGTACAAAACGCATCATCACATGTAAATATATAATGTCAAAAACTATAACAATATTCGTTAGTACTAGTCAACAAAAGAAATGACACAAGGGTTTGATGCTCAATATTTTACATAGAGAAAATTAAGTCGACAAAAATCGTGTAATTTAGATTCATATGAGTATAACAAATAAAGTAATATCAACAAAATTTCTCAACATCATTATAAGAACAAGTCATGAACAGACAGAAATTGTCATTCAGTATGAAGGTTTGCGGAGTTCAGTAACGTGTGTGACCACCTCTTGCAGCAACGATAGCTTCGCATCTCCGACGCATAGAACCAATCAATCGTTGGATAAAGGATATTGTTCCATTCGTGCACAAGTGCGTTACGCAGCTCCTGTCCTGTAGTGTTTCCGGTGGATTTTGGTGGTAGCGAACACGTCTACCGAGCTCATCCAATAAATATTCAATTGGTGACTGATCCGGTGTTAATGCTGGCCAAGGAAGAACACGGACGGATGCGATTCTGGTTCATAAACATGACAAACATGGGCCACGTGACATTTTGCATTGCGATGTTGAAAGACGTGATCAAAGTTTCGCTGTTGCAGAAAACGAAGAACGATAGGATCAAGAATATCGTCTCTGTATTTTACGGCATTCAGTATTCCTTGAAAAATTTTGAGCTGAGTGCGACCATCTTGACAATTTCCAGCTCAGACCATAACATTTCCGCCTCTAAAACGGCCAGACACATACACACTGGTTCGTAAAACGTTCCCCATGCATGCGGTACACACGAAAACGTCCATCGCTAAAAAGAAGTGAAATCGGGATTCATCACTAAAAAGGAGGTGTTGCCAGGTGTGAAGCCTCCAACAACGGTGTGCACGAGCCCAGGCTAGTCTCGCGATCCTATGACGTTGTTTAGGGATTGGTCCTACCACCGGACGGCTTGCTCGAAGTCTAGATTCACGTAGTCTTCTGCGAAAAGTCTGACTCGAAATTCGGACGTTTGCTAGAAAGAACAGGTGTTCTACAGGCAGTGTCCTCGGTCATTATATGATTCCGGGGGTGACTAAGGCGTAAATATCTGTCTTGACGTTGTAACGTTGTGACTTCAAACACGGCCTGCCGTTACAGAATATGTCATTAGTCCTACCTGTTTGTCGAATACGAATCAATAGCCTTGCAATGGTTATTCTAGATACATTAAAGTGGTCTGCTGACGGTCATTTTGACGGGGCCGTGAGATCGACGTTTTTGTGAAAATTGAAAGTTTCAGAATGGCAAATTGTTTACTTTTGTTGACAGCACAATTAATTTTAAATTTAAATGCCTAATTCGATCATCGCAAACTCGATCATGGGACCGAAAATTTACCCTTCGGATTTGTCCCATAAAGGAACAGGATGTTATTGTTTGTTTGTGGGGATAAGCGCGTTTCATGCAAACATTGACGTACACGATAATTAACAATTGTTATGGTTTTTACATAAAAAATATATTTAAAAAAATCTTTGTATCGTTTCTTTTGTTGACTAGTATTATTTTAAGCTTTCACAAAGATTACCTGAGTATACCCCCGGTTTTAGTGGGGTTCGTGTTACTCGATCTTTTGTTTTATATGTATGTTTTGTTGATCGTTGTTTGTTCTTTTGGCCATTGTGTTGTCTGTTCTTCTTCGATATACGGATTGATTGCCCCTTTGTTATCTTCAAACTCTTCTTACATGCTTTCGTAGTTTGAATATAATTTACTGCTGACATTATAGCTGATTGTATATATTTCACTTTTACAGAATCTCGATTACAGAAAAGGGAACACACGAGGTATATATGATTTTAGTCTTTTTTTTCCATTATAATAGATTTTTTGTTTATTAATTGATTTCCTCAGACAACATAAAACATTTTGAAACATTAAAACTGCACATTTCATTGAAAGGAAGAATAGTGTGCCAATGTATACATTTGAGGGTCTGGATGGCTCAATGAATTAGGTAGTTGGATTACCCAACAACTCATACAAGCCTATTACCAATACGGCGTGGGTTTGTGCCCGGTTTTGTAAATTACAAAACGGTGCACTCGACTCGCAGCCGCAAGTGATAAAGTTTTCAAATTACTTGCCCATGGTCGATTATTCTCTCCGCGTACTCCGGCTTCTTCCACAACTAAAACTGAGCTCCATGATATAGCTGAAATATTGCTGAAAGGGGCGTTCAAAACCAACAATCAATCAATCAATCAACCTTCTTTTAAATAATGCGAGTATTGTCGGAACAATAGAAAAACATCGTAGAAAGTGGCGGACCAAACTAATATAACACGTCTTTTAAACAGGGCAATAATAATGATTAGCACAGAAAACGAAGATGCTATTGTAAAATTTGGAGTAGATTAACTATAAATATCACTAGACTCTCTAATTAATATTCAGAGAGGAATGGGGATTATTCACAACATTTTTTTTCACAGACGTCGATGTTGTTTCATAAGTGGTTATCAAAACGTTTTATTCTCGTTGACGCTTGAATTGTTTAAGTTGGTTACGCTGACACGTCAATATGTTTTCCGTTTTAGCATGCCCCTGCAGTGTTGTGTACTTGGGTGTAGTAATTTAGAAGTTGGGTATAAATTTCCCAAAGACCTCTCAAAGAAATTGAAATGGACGGTGGCCATAACGAGACATGATCCAAGCGCCTATGTAAAACGGGTCAAAGCAATGTTATTGTAAATGCGGTCTCTACTATCAGTGACAGGTGGCCGAGTACTAATACGTTATATCCAATACGGGCCACTTCATTTGTTTCAATAGTACTGATTTTATGCTTACAGCTGACTAACGAACTACAGAAATATTAGGTTATTAATTAAATTCATAATGTTGTATTGGTGTATCACATTTCATTTCTTTGCCATGGTCATTTATATCATTGGGGAAAAGGGTGTAATATACTCTTATAAAAATATGTTGACGCTACATTTTTGTAACTGATTAAAATACACTCTGAAGCAGGGTTTTTGTTCTAGAAAAAAATTGTCAATTCATGAGCAATGATGAAAATTTGGGTAAAAGGGTAAAAAACCATACATGTACAATTCACAGGGACACAAAAATGCATTCATACCTTTAAGCAGTAAAATACAATTTTCATCAAGCACAGAAAAGAACAAATAATAGAAAAATAAACTTGTAACAATAAACAAAAATAATTTCTGTGTGCATAGACACCTTTTTAAGTACCATACTTTGTTAGTACTTTTTAACAGTTAAAGGGGATATGATTCAAAATTAATCCAAAACAGTAAATTATAAAATAAAAATAACAATATATGTTTGTAATATAACAAAATCCAAAGCGAACACATTCATGGTTATTTTCCAAAATGTTCGTCAAAGAATATTCTTCATTTATATGATATATCCAGGTTATGGAAAGGAAAAATTTAATTGACATAGATGTCCACATTTTTAATTTTTGAAACATATTTTCATTTTCTCATTTTTGTTTCAATTTAAATAAAATTATATTCAGATTCTTATCCCCTCTCTTCCCACTTTTACCGATCAAATTCATGATTTTCTATTTTCAATAAATTCATTTTTTTCAAAATTTAGCAAATTCTTCTTTAGAGTGAACGTAGACCAACTAAGTCATTTTTTTAATTATTCGATGTTTTATGACGATAGTTACAAGATGTATCTAGTTCTACAATATTAAACTCAGTTGTCCGGACGTTTCCAATCGTGTACCTTTACATTTGTTTTTTTTTTGTATTGAAAGCGAAGTCTTATGCAAATTGCGATTTTTCCGTAGCATTCCTCAAAACGTAGCATGCAGCTTAACTAAATGTATAAATTACGTTTGATCTAAATTAGAATGGAATAAACCCACAAAAAATAATGTGCTTTGCCTCTACCATTAAACAGTTTTTTGCATGCCAAATAATTGTAATCTTCAATCACAAGATATTTTTTACATATATATTACAATCATATACATATGATAATTTGGATAGCATAGTGGTGCTGTATAGGTCAACAGATAAGAAAAAAAACCAAAGGGACAATACGAAGACGTAAATCGAAGAAGGGCAGGAAATGGAAAAGAAAAAGGATTAAATGACTAACAGTCATCTACAAAACACTACATAAAAAACTAAAGATTGAGCAATACGAATCCCTCTAAAAAACTCTGGTGAACTGTCTTTTGTTTTACATTGCATGGCAGTTACAGGTTTTGCATGATGATCCGCTAGTCTGATCGTACAAAATATGTTAATACTACCAAAATCTGCGAAAATAATTTTAAAACAGCATAAAATAGCGAATTTTCTTTATTAAACTATTTAGTATGCCATTCATAATGAATCTGCTCTGATTCTTTCTAAAAAATATATCCTATGATTAATCCGTTTGATACAGTTAATTATACTACACGACGAAAGGATATATTCTCTGTATAATGTTGTCCCAAATAATCTTAAAGAGTGTGATTTAGATTTGAAGATTGTCTTAATATACATAAATATATCCATTCATAATTTTGTACGTTGAGGCGGGTCTTTATCATTCTATTTTGTTCACTGGGAGGTAGTATGTTTCTCCAAATACGGGTACTCTAAAATGTAGAAATGAAGTCCATCGGTATTGCAGTTTAAATAACCGTACATCATGCATACCATTCATGAACATCCATAGGCTACACCATGGTATGTGTCAATATGGGTTGTAAACGGCCGTTGTATTTCTTAATATTTTCATAATAATACTCTTTACCTACGACTTAGAATGCCACAAATGCTGTGTTTAACCAAGTGAAGGGTAGCTATCAAGAAGACTGACCATGCGACGAGAGGTCCGTGGACGCCAGGGAAATACGACGTGGTTTGCTCGGCACATACTGACATTTCAAGGACATCGGCTTCAGAGTCTCGGGATTATTATGTTAGATGTCTTCCAGTGTTGATTGAATAAAAAGTGTATATTACTTTTACTTATAAAGGAATGGCTCCTCTAAGCATAGTGTTCAATATATTTAATAAGACATAAAGCACTAACCATTTTACTACTGAGGGAGGGGGGATTTGTTTTTAGAATAAAAATCGTTTATTTTCCACTATGTCGAAATTTTAAAGTAGATCTGAATACACCTCAGCCCTAAAAAGTATTGCTTGTTTAGATTAACTCGACCCTACCTAAAATGTAGTGCCTATTCTAGCTATTTTATAAGTTTTTCTCAACAAGCACAGTCTTGGAACATCTGCATGCCCAGTATCCAATATCCAATGCAAAAAAAAAAATCCTGGTCACCCTTACCTAACCTTTTTCACTCACAGGGTTACCGGTAACCCTAAGCACACAATTATATTTTAGGTCTCGTATGCATGTATCTTTTACCTCATGTATGTATAAAAAATATTTTTGATCTACCTGATCTGTGAAAAAAAATTGGATTCTCTACTGACAGACATAAAAAATCCCAACCCCTTCCCCTCTTCACTAATAAAATTGTTGGTGTCTAATAAAGAAAACAAGTGAGTGGAAGACATGTCACTCCACTCGGGCACATTAATAAATATTCCGATTCCTAGCCGGCCAGTTTTTGTTCTTACTCCTTAATGTTGCATGCTTTAATAGCAGAGAATCAACAAATATCAATTGTATAGTCCTTGATTTTACCAGACTTGGGCTCTATCCCATGGATCTAACACACTCAAGGCGAGCATTCTAACCATTACACCACCGATGAGATAGGAAACCATTTTGTCTACTTTAATCACACTTAAAAAGGAGCAGTCCTTCAAAACTTTCATTAAGATAGGAGTAGTGTGATAACCTTGGTTTCACATAGTGGTTCAGGTGGTGCAGGGTGTGGGTGGTGCAGGGTGGCGTCGGGTGGCCCAGACTCTCAAAACTGGATCCCCAAACACTAACAAAGTGGTTCTTCACGTATGTCCTAGGGTGGCTCTACCCGTATGGTGTATAGACCTTGAAACCCACGAGGTATTGTAAACTGAATCATCTTTATGGAGTCAAGCTGCTAAACCCAGAGCCGGCTTATGTTTTCATGTGAAGTAAATTTTACCATATAAATTTTGCACAAAGAAAGATAACTCTTACTCCAAATCAGGCCTATTCTCTTCATGTACACACATGATCCACTGTTTAGATTAGACAACGAAAATTACTGTAAATTGTACATACCATGACATAGATGAAAAACCTTTAATTTGACTTTCACGCAAACATTATAAACAGCATATTGATACAAGAAGGATAAATTAATTGAATAGTTTGGTTTCACATAGTGGTGCTGGTGGTGCAGGGTGGTGTCGGGTGGCGGAGACTCTCAAAACTGGGTCCCCAAACACTAACAAGGTGGTTTGACGTCACGTTGTGGGGTGTTGTTTATCCATTTTCCTTTTTTCATTTCGAGAAGGTAGACGCAATGAATACATACTACGAAGGGCAAAATGTTGAGCGATTTCTGAAACATACCATGGAATTCCCCTATGCTAGGACTATATTAGAACTATTAAATGATGTGGTGAAGGAAAATTGCTATGGATGTGAGGTTGACCATCCAAGTCAAGTTCAACACACATGTTTAATGTGGACACAGGTTGAACATTTTGATACCTATTTTAATCTAACATTTGAGAAAATAATCTATGAGAACATGGTGAACAAATTGAGAAATGAAGTTGAAATCATGGATATACCCATAGATTATAAAAACAATGTACTCGATCAGTTTGCAGATTGGTGTAAGGAACATAAACCCAACACCGAAACTGTGCGGTATATAGCTGAGAGATTGTTTTTACTGGAGAACAGATTTGGTGATGAGTGTGATTTTTGGAATATGTAATACAAAAACTGTCTTGTTAGAACATTTGACATGAACAGACGTATCTTTCAAAACTCTACTTTTCTGATAGCTTTATACTATGTACAACTACTGCAGAGAAAGTTTCACCAAATTCGAGCTATCTCGGATATAGCTATTAAAATTGTTCAAGAGAGAGTGGCTGTGAACAATGTTCACAGACAAAAACTTCGACACTACAAGGAACAAATCGATTTTTAGCAAATCAAAGAATCAGTACAAACAGGAAAAAGCGAACAATGCCAGCATTCCATGATGTGATACCATTACTGATTAAGCCAATTCTTCATTTGTTGGATGAACAATAATTGTCAGTGACCATGTATCAATTTGTGTCGCATATATTTTGAATGCTATGTATCATGATATAACTGAAATAAAACTATTGTGTAGTATACATATCTCGTTATTAAAAAGAATCCATTCTTACAACATTGCACTAAATGATTTTAACAAACATTTATAATCAAAAAGTATTACAATATATTTCACATTAAAAACTGTCAGGTAAAAAAAAACCATCTTCATGTATGGTTTAAAAAGTACATATTCCTTAAAGTTAACAAACATGACAATATACCTACCAGGAATGTTATTTTAGAAAGAATCTAACTGCTGAATCTATTATTTTTAGATAGATAATCATCAATTTAACACCTGAAAATAAGCAGTGTCAACTTTTCTACAGGGGACTGGCAGTAATAGAAAGAAAACAAAGATTAAAATATTTTATTAATGAAACTGATATAATCTACTTTAAAAAATGTTTTATTTTTGTGACTGGAATATTTGTTACCAAAATAAATGGAGGAGAAACATTTCTATTTATTTACCCTTTGGATCACAGTGATGCCAACACTGGTGACTGCTACTTTAGGAATCTCATTAAATGTAAGAAATCTTCACATGAGAAAATTCATGAGGGCTACTAAACAGGTTTCAATCTTAGTTTTTTGGACAATAAATTTTCGTGGGGAAAACAATCTGATGAATTTTTTTCTTCAATAGTGAAAAAATCAATTTCGAAAATTTCGGCAAAATTATCGCCACAAGCAAATGAGGTGCACGATAAGGCGAACGCTGTTTTTAATTTACTCAGAATATATCATGTAAAAGTTGAACTAAATGAAATTCACAATATGTGGTTAAATGTCATAAAATACTATCGTGATGAAGCTAACGAGAATTCAGATTTTAATTTATGTAAAAAGCTGGCTTATTTTAGTGTAGTAGACAAAGAAGTTAAATTACTAAATGATGGAATGAATCAACTTAATTGTATATTTAAATTAGCGTTAATGCAAATGTTTCTGCCGATCAATTCAACTCTAGAGGTCTCTATTTGAGCGAAGTGACCATATTGAGGAATAATGATAAAATGATACTGGACATCAGTGTTTTAACTTTGTAAAAAAGAAAAAGAAAAAAAACGTTACTGTAAGTAGGTGGAAGTATATGTCAATGTGCATTACTGTTTACTACGAAAAAGGGCGGAGGGTTGTTGGTGTTTGATTTTTGTTTCTTTTACCAGTTTGTTAAAGATGGAGTACACATGCGCGTAATTCAGGATGGACACAATATATATATAAGAACACTAAAAAAGTGGGTTGAACCAAAATTTTGAGCAGGCTTTAATAATATAAAATAAAGAAACTTTACGATTTCACCACCATATCTTCAAAAATGGATTCAGAAAACTTCATCTTTCGACAAAAAGTTAAATTTAAAGGCGAGACAAAGTTTCGCACAAAGTTTGATGCAATCCATTTTTTGCTATATTATAGTAGAAAAAAATGGGTTGTATCCAAATTTGTAAAATACTTCAAAATTAGGTGATTCTGCGTAGAGAAGGTTAAAATAGAGGCACTGAAAGGGAAAATATTTAATTTTAATGAAAATAACGAAAATCACAAAGTGTACTTGTGTGCCTGTGGTTTGGACGACATAATGCACTGGCTTTCAGAAAACATCGTGATTTATTTTACATTGATTTGTATGACAATAGGCCGAGAAAAACTGGTGATATTGTTACGATTTAGGAGTTAGGGATAAGATAATTGATTGTTTGTATGTATATTTATTAGATTTTCTATGTGCTGCTCATGATTTACTTTTTCTTGTTCAGTTCTTATTTCATTCGTGTTGCGTGTACAGCCGTCTCAGTAGCACAGCGCGTATGTGTGTATGAATGAACTATTATTTATATTTCACGCATCGTGATCGCGAATATTTATTGTATGTATATTGTTAGTTTATATGGAAAAATTTACATGGTCAAGATATAGTTCGTCCCTCATTGTTTCACCAGGGAGGGGAGGGGGGGGGGGGCTACGATAGTATAAACCTTGTGTCACATTTTCTTACCTATTTCATTCGTTCACTCTAGGTTTATATATTGTACTTGGGCTTGTTTTCCATAGAGGTAAGCTTTATTAAGCCCGTTTTCCCTTCCTGTTGACATGGCATTATTGACAAACAACGTGTTTGTACTTTCCGCCATATCCTGTGTGTAATTTATAGTGCGCATCTGTGTTACCTTCTTCTTCTTCTTCTGTGTATTATCCTCCTTTAAATAGGAGAACCTCCAGCAGTGGAGTAAATCCCTACTTATATTATAATTAATTATTTTAATGTTAAAACTTAAAATACTTAAAAATATTAAAAAATATTAATAATAATTATTTACATATCTATATACAAAGTAGGGGTAGGACGGAGAGCTTCATTTACTTAATCATAAAAAAAATAGTACTTCAATATTAAAACGTAAATAGATTTCTTTCATAAGAGGGAGCCATATGCATGAGTATAACTTTTGCAAACGTGTTTCTTAGGTGTTTTATCATTTAGGAGGCATACTTCAGAAATAATGTTTATAAAGGACGAAGTCCTTCTAACGATAAGCTGTCCGATTTTTCCTTCTATATTGATAGCCAAACATCTGCTCACCGGAAGTTTAAAAAATATAACAATTGATAATTTAGAAACGCAAAATAAATCTATTTCAATGAAAAATTCCCAATTCTTTGGTTATTTACTCTATGCAAAACCGAAATAAACTTGAAATAAAATTCTAATAACAAAATCTCTTTCTACGAAACTCCCGATGGAAGAGCGGCGTAGCCATAACAAATCGGCTACACAATTCATTCAAAATAAAAGATAATAGCCTCACCGGACGCAATTACGAACGGACACAATTACGAACGAAATAAAAAGTATGTCCCCTAATTGTTCCTTCAAAACATGAATTAAAAAAATGCTTTAATAAATAGATACCCAGCTAAATTACACGTGTTTTGGGAGAAAATTATTCATGCGCAGTTGTTGAATGTTGCAGACGACGGGTTTTCATATTTGTAAACAGAAAACGATCGACAATTGCACTTGGAATCTATCGCTAAAATTCATCGAGGGAGGTACGCATATTTTGTTATCTTATGCCTGTAATTGGAAAGAATATGATCTCCTGGTTCTATGCATATGTAGAACACATTGAAATTAAAACAAAAACAGTCAATATAATACATTTTCCTTACCTTGATCTATCCCAAAATGTCAAAATCCGTGATGTACCTTATTCATTGAAGAGTCCAAGGAATTCCGAATGCAAATTGGCACACATTTATGGTATGAATAAAGGAAAGGTTTTTATGTCATGTGTATTATATACAAATGGATATGTGAACGTAAATGAATGAATGCTCTTTCAATTTTAACAGTTGTCATTAAATAATTTACACTAGAAAGGTTATTATGATGTCGTTCGAAATTGTGTCCGGATCTAGGTCACAAAGTGACTAGAACGGGGTCATGAAAATCTGTTTAAAACCCGTAACAATGCATTGAATAATATATGGGCTATGATTCAAAAGGAATATTGGTGTTTAATCTGAAATATGAACATGCAATCAGCTTCATCAATTTGGTCGAATTTATTATCAAATGCCACGGTCAATATCATCGAAATTGTTCGTAATTGCGTCCGGTGAGGCTATCGTGTACGGATCATCGTATTATTGAAATTTGAGGACTTCGTCCTTCAAACAGGTTGCCTGTCTCATATTAAAAATATAAGGTTAAAATCTAAAATGAGAGGAAAGGTAATATTCATTTTCGTTTGTTTCATAACAAAATGCGAAATAAGAAATATTAAAATATTTTTATTAAAATCTAAAATCTAAAATCTCAATTAAAATGTAAAATTAATGTCTTACTTTTAGAGAGAAACATAGATAATTTCATATTTTATTGTAGCAAACCTCACACTTATGTGGCCCTGTTTGCGGCCCCGTTTACGGCATAATTACCGTGGGAACTTCCGGAGTAACCAACCAATCAGCGGCGTTTGACTCACATCCAGATGTGGGCTTTGCGTAACATATGTAAAGTTTCCTAGATCTGAGATATAGGGGACAAACCAGAACATGATCCACTAAATAATTATATTTATGTTTTAAAAAATATAAAAACCCTAAACTATGTCCTTTTTCTTTGTGTGTATGTCTCATTTATCAATCATGAATGTTTGTATTGTTAATGATGCCTCATGTGGGCCCTATGATTAGGCAATACAATATATTCTATTCTATTCTATATAAAGACCAAACGTTTGCTACTGAGGAGAGACACTTTAACCAGAGACCAGGACAATTATATCTTTGAAGCACCTTACAATTAACCTGAGCGCTACCAGCTAGATAGATATCACTTATTGTCACAGTATTCTTTCTGTTATTTAGATTGGTACGTTTCCATTAAGATAGAATATTCCGACATGTGACCTATATATTTTTACTACGTTCGTACGACCTTACGCTAATATTGACATTTGTCCAAAAGGGGGGTCCCGGTATTTTTATTGCGCTCAGTAGGATTTTATATTGTATTTGTTAAATTATCAATTGTTATTATAATAAATTTCAATGAGAATCTATTCCATATCTTTGTTATTTGTTGTACAATTATGAAACATTAAGTTTTACCAGAGCCTTGAGCATGTGTAGATTACGCTACCAGTAATAGAAATAACCCACTACCAGGGTGATTGTACAACCAGTTTTTTATACTTATATATATCGCTACCACCCCAGTGGTGCAACAATATTGGACTTGGCATGGATGAACTGGATGTCTTGCTAACAATGAGGACTAATTTGAACGTCTTGAAAACTTGTTTTTAATGCAGGTGAGATATATTCATAGTCTTAACTGAATCGCGAGTGAAAATATGTTTGTTATGTAAATCAAACGTAAATCAATTATCAATTTTTCCCACGTTCTCAAATTTTCGAATTTATCAATTTTTTCATGTAAATCAAACAAGATTTTTAATTACTTATTTTTCCTACGTTGTCACTTTGTTTGTCATTAAATTATATGTTTCCTTTTTTTATTATTTTTTTTACATTTGTCGTAAAAGTTTACATTTTTTTATTTTGATAGCAACCCAATGTTGAAAATGGGCAGACTCGTCCACCAACACCACCTGCTGATGTCTTCAAAAAAACAGCATCACCTAGACCATCGTATGCTGTGGAAAGAGTACCACTACATACGGTGATACCATTCAACCGACCAAGAGACCATCTAGTGAGGTGAACTCGTCAAAAAACCAACGGAGGTGTATGAAGATATATCACCGGTTAACAATGAAAACACCATTCCACAGGATTTGGTAGAATATCTGTATACTCCAGTATTCTAGGATTAATTCCATAGTCTTCATATAAGATAAGATAAGATAAGATAAGATTGTATTGTCCAATCAAGGTCTCAGCAAGGGGCAGAGTCATTACAGTGATTTATATTACAAAAAACATTATAATACATAAATGTAATAAACAGTATACAAACAAGCAATTTGCAGAAATTAGATTGGTACTAAACATATATATGTCTCTGATGAGTATAATATTTGGAAGAGTCCACTGGGCAATTACATATGTGTACTCATTCGGTATATCAGATTTGTTATTTCATAAATTTTAAAGTGTGAACATAGACTAGCCGAAACATATTCGCAATGCACATACTTGTGTGTATTGTTTATCATTTTATTTTAAATGTGTGAACCTGAACTAGCTGAAAAATCTTCACAAAATACATACATGTACTTCCGTGCATGTATTCTTTATCATTTTTGTTAGATGTGTAAACTCGAACTATTGCTGAAAAATCTTCACAAAGTACATACTTCCGTGTTACTAAAACAATATTCCATTTCAATATGTGACCTAGATGAAAAATTGCAACGGTGACATTGAACTCATATTTCAGTGGTAATTTTCACAGTTTGGATTTTTATATGGTCATGTGCTACAAATTAATTTTATAATGTCCAAAGGCGTAACTTTCCACAGGATTTATCCAGTATCGCTTGTCGATGAAACTACAGTCCTTTTTTGTTCAATAAGTCAATGTAAAGTTCGTGATTTTTACTTAGAATAGACCTCATGGAATTCATGGTGATGGTTTCCTCTAATAAACAGTTTTTATACATTTCATGACGCAATGTTTTTTTAATTTCACATTTTGCTATTCCCTTTGCCACTTTCTTTTCTTCCGTGTGTATTATTTCATCTCACACAGCATCTTTTCTCATTATGTCATAGGTTAAACTGTACATTTTCGGGCGAAGATCAACCACTTCCTTTATTGGGATACCTGCAAAAAATAATAACGTGTGGTCAGTTGTTTTTGTGTACCATCCCTTGTTCCTTCGGTATTCTGTTGCCGACATCTGATGAAATACATGTATTACACGATTAAAAATTTATTTTCAAATTATCAGTATTTCATTCTGTCTCAATAAAGTTTATGGGTTCATGAGAAATTTATTCATTCTTTAATACTGACTGAAATCTACATCTATGTGAAACAGAATTACGTCATCGCGTTCCGTTGTAATTTAATTTGTTGCTACACAAATTGGTAAGTGCATTTTAAAAATTTGATTACATCAAAATTGATTGTTTTTGCTTTTGAGTCACAATCTATCTATTTACCTCCGAGTTCGTCTTTAAATTTGCCGGGGACTTTCTTATTTTTGTCAGAGAAGAGTTTGTGTGCCCTGGGGAAGTTCAACGTATCCAGTAAGTCTAGCATACTTTTCATGTCTTCATACACGTCTTCTGTTTCGATTTCGTAGCACAGAGAATCTAGAATTATAGATAAAAAAACAATTATCAAGCGACTGTTTAACAATTCTACAATTAAATCTAAAGATTAAAAAAATGGTTAAGCTATAAAAATCTAAATTTTTAAATCACATTATAAAATCAAGAATTAAAGGAAACATACCTGGATCGGTAAATAACAACTTTATCTTGTCTACATGTATTTGGGTTTCATCACCTTGTAGTGGAAGTGGTACATGAGCCATTTAGAAATATCAAGAATGGCTTGTCCAACATAGATGGGTTTGTTCAGTAAAAGGTTCACTTGTTTGTTCTCAACTCCAACCAGATCTTCGTTGAAAATTTGGCATCGTGGAAAGGATGGCTTGGCCACACACTTTATCAGATTTTCCTCCGAATGGATCAGAAACATTGAAATTCTTTCTCGTAGGTTTTCCAAAAATTTAACAAATACACTGAAAATTTATATAAATATATAGTATATATCAATGAAACTTAATGATATATTAATATTGTATCATATGACATTATCATATATTTACGGTACCGTTTCACAACTTGCATAGATATGTTGATATTTTAAATAGTAAATTTGAAAACATATTTTTAAAATCACCCATTTTGAAACATTTTTTTGGTTAAATTTTAATAAAGGAGAAAAGAAAAAGATTTGATCTACATCTATGTAAAACTAATTAGAGTATTATCAACATTTCCCCGGGTGAAATGAATACAAGTGATATTTAGCTTTGGGCAGATGTAATTGTCTATATAGTCGATTATTTCTAACTATGGTAAATTGAATAATAATACTCAACGTGAATGATATAAAAGGGAAAATGTGACATTGTAAACTAAAACATTTCTGGAACAATCTAATCAGGTTAGTTAATTTTGTTTATGATATCATACTTAAGAAATATCATGCCTGTTACACATTAACTTGAACAAATCCTTTTCGAAGTCGTTTTTAGCATGCTTTCTCATGTTTGAGTTGAAGTCGATGTATGTTTTCAGCCAAGTCTTTTGATGAAATCCTAAGATTCTGGGTATTTTGGTGATTTTCATACCCACTTCTATGTAGAGTTGTAAATTTCTATAGTGAACCACGTAATTCTTCTTGTCTTTCAAGATAGGAATCAATTTTCTAGTTTTGAGTCTGGATTGATTTTCACAGGGATTACTATATAGGAAAGGATAACCATTTATTTTTCAAGGTAGGTTTTTTTTTAAACTGTAACGGTGACATCTTTACATATGATTTTCCACTTCCCTTTTGAAATCCACTTTTCATTCTGTTCACCTTTATCCTTTTTTCAGTCTGTATATTATCCATAATTGGTTCCGATCTCTGATTTTCAGTCTCATTAATTTGTACATCACCCTCTTGTTCAATTAAATGATTCTCCAAGTTTTCACGTTGACTGGTGTGTATATTTTTCTGTCGTCTATTCCTATTCTGAACTTCCTCGTCTTGAATTGATTTAGTCTCTTTTAATTGTTCGTTTTTAATAAAAGATTCATACCTCACATTAGGTATAAGAATCAATTCCCGAGACATAGTGGTTGTAGGCTTGAAAAAAAAATATGTAAAATGTTTCTTATTTTTAACAACAGTTTTTTTCTTTGAGACAGTGTTGATCTTTTGGTGATCAGTCTTCGTATGAGGTGTTTGTGATTTGATAATATACTTGTATTTGCTTCTGAGATGGTGCACACTCCCTGCACTACATTATAAATTATCTCGATGATAGCTTGCAATTGTTCCTTGGTGATGATCTTTAAAAGATGTGCAAATTGTTGTTTGGGTACATCCATTAAAAACAAAATCAGATGTTTTTTCTCGTCTTGTTCTCATCGATTTTGAAATAAGTTTTGTAATATGTGTATGACTGTGATTTGATGGTGGTGTGAACCAATACACATTAAATGTACTATCTCGTCACTATTTGCTGCACCCATCATTAAATCATCCAATACCACTATCCTGTGACCGTCATAGAAAAATACAATCCAATGTTTCCCAGGTTTCTGATGAGGATCTGTATTAACAATAAATCCTTTACACATACGTAATGTGCGTGGTATTTTATCGGCTGGATAGACATCACATATGGCGTTTCTCATATTACAGTCATGGTTAATAGCACACTTTAGTTGATAAGTGCTCATTCTAAGATTACACCGCTTTCGTGATTTATTTCAATGTAGCTGGGATACTCTGCATACACTACACAAGTTGTTGCTTTTTTAGTGCTTTTTGGAAAACAGTTTCCACGGAGCAAGTTGTTTGTTTTATAAGGCTTAGGTATGGTCCTTCCTCTATAAATTTGGTTCGACATCGAAACAATATAAAGAGCAGCCTCCGCTTACGTCATCTCTACTCAAAGCGTTGCCCGCGTCTCTCATCAATTTATTAGTAACTTCAAACATACTTGTAAATGCAGGTACAATGGTTCGTCCTGGTGCATTATAATTGAGTTGCATTATATTTCCAGATACCGGCACCTGATTGAGTTTGAGAGTTATCTGACTTAGACTGAAATGTTGAAAGTTGAACGGATTGAGGGCGTAGCTTCCAGCAGCAGCTTCGGAGTCTACAACTCTGATAGGTCTTAGTCCATTGAATAAGTTGTTATAATTAAAACTCAAACTTCCTGTTGATATTGAAATGAGACCTACTTCTGTCCTTGTAAATGGGTATTTCGTATTGGTCGTCTTCAATTGTTCTGCATGAGCCATACTGATGGATGGCAAGACTTGTAGTTTACACACTTACAAAGCTATATCCTCAATGACCACTTCGAAATTAGGTGTTGCTTCACTCGTCATCAAACAGAACTCTGGGCTAGATCTATACATTTTAACATTGATGGCTACTGAATTTAGTATGTACCTATCCAGATTAAATAAATCGTGTAAGAGTGGTCCCTCCATATCTCACGTCTGTGACTGACCGAAATAGAACGACCGGGTGTACAGTGAAGTGTTGGCTCCATTCTTGACGTCATTTTCATCATAATGTCCAGTTTTATCTTTGAAATAAAGTTGACTGGGGAGTTGAGATTTCTTTGCATCAGTTCCATAAGATAACATGTTCTGAATCATGGCCTTTTATGGGTAATGTGTAGTCGTAGATGTGATCAACTTGTTCTGTATGGTAACATCCACTTGAGAAAACATAGAATGTAGAAAATTGTTAATGGGACCTATGTATTCAGTGGATTTAAGACTATCTTCATTGGCATGTTTAATTCTAGCGACTTCTCTTAAGATCGATGTACTCCAAAGAATTTTGAGTGGCTATGTTAAATTCTATGGGTGCATTACCACTAAGCTGTGAAGTGGATATCTGTTCATCATAGTATATTATCTCCACTGATGTCATGGTTGGTGCTAATGAAATTAAATGGAGACCACTAGGCTGTGCTTCTTGAAATCCTTCATTTGTTAAAGCAGCCATCTTATTTGTCAAATATATCTTTAATTAACTGCGTCTTTTTCAAAGTTGTGCTCTTATTCTTTATTTTGATATGTTTTTTGTTCTTAACTTGTTTGTTAGAGGTCTTCTTGACCGTTTTCTTCAATCTCTTCACTCTTTGATTCTTTGAGGTCTTCTTCACTTTGCGTGTGTGCTTTCTTCGACGTTTCGCTGTAGGACTGACACTTTGCTTGGATCGTTTTCTTTTTATTCCTTGCTTCATGTTTTCTCTTTCTACTTCATATTTTGCCTGATCAATGATCTGCTGCACTGGTGATACAAGTTTAACCGTGACTTTGTCATCATGTTCAGTTTTATGTGAAGGTCCGACGTGTGTAATAAATTGTCGTAGAGTGCCGGAGAGAGACCCGTCACCTATCTGCTTTTTTCCTCGATGTATGTAGTTGACATATGGATTATGACCATTCTCCCCCAGGTTTTGATAATAATGAATCCATTTCTGTGTATCTGGTACATATATGTTATCCATGTTTCAGAAAAATGGGAACGACTTAAAATGAAGTGTGACAGTTGAAGGTTGATCTATAAAGGAAGCTGAATCATCTTGATTTTTAGTTATAT
Source organism: Bathymodiolus brooksi (assembly GCA_963680875.1). Taxonomy (NCBI): domain Eukaryota; kingdom Metazoa; phylum Mollusca; class Bivalvia; order Mytilida; family Modiolidae; genus Bathymodiolus; species Bathymodiolus brooksi. The sequence continues at coordinate 96,550,537 of OY804583.1, forward strand.
TGATGTCTATTTCATATATGTTGTTATATTTTATAGGTACATAGAATGGTGCTTCGATGTTGGTGGACCAATTTCCCGTGATGGTGACTAGCTGGTAATCTGCGGAGGAGTGGTTTCTTTTCACCTTCAACAATATACTCCCAACAAATGCTTGAATACAGGTAAATTGCCTCCGTTTTTGAAGTACTGCTTGCAATATCTACATCAACTAAAGCAACTTTTCAAACTCCTTCAAGTAAAAGTGTTGCATTTAAGTGTGTTTCACAGTTGTATGATTTATTCTGGGGAAAATAATTTAATGCTCTGTCACTACTCATGGTCACATAAATACTCATCTTCACTAGTTTAGGTTTTGAGGTTTAGTGATGTCCTCTTCATTAATCCACTGATTATATTTATCTGGCTATCCTCCAAATTTAACCATCCACTGTATTTTTCCAGTTCTTTTTCTCTTTCTTGGTATACACGTATTTTATTGGTATAACGGACATATATAAACAGAACAATAGCAATTCTACAATAGGATTCAGAAACAAGCAAATGCTTTTTTTAAATCTGTTTCCTATGAAAAACATACAAATATCACAAACAAATATATATGCATGCTGATTTAAATTTTAAACTGGTGAGAATTATTTATACATTGAGGGAGATAAAAAAAAAATGTATGTAGCATGTAGTTGACAGCTACACAATTTACTTGAAAATAATAATGCAAAGAGATTGAATAAGATTGAAAAGGCGAAAAATAGTATGTAAGCATGTCAGGTTGTAAATCTTTTACTTTTTATGATAAAGGTTTGGACTGATTTAAATACTGCCTTGTTTTCTTCGTCATTTAGATTAACTGAGCCAACAATAAGTAGATTCAGTGAAATTGTTTCAGGAATGTCCTAAAGTGAGAAGAAAAGTTGTTTTCTTAGAGTCGTGTGATGCGGACAATCTAATAAGAAATGAGATACAGTTTCAGTTATTCCACAGATACAATTTGACGATTCAACAAGGTTATTTTTCTTAGTTTCTTTTCAATGAAATATAAAGCATTCTCGTCCTTCTCAACTTTTTGCAATTCGGGTTCATAAAAATTTCCTTTTATTGGTTCATTCATAAAATCCTTTAATCTGTACATAGGAATGGCTTGCATACGAAAACGATTTCTAATTTTGAAAATTTCTCTGGTAAAGTGTTCATCATAAGATCTATCAAATATCATGTTGATTCGTGAAATTCTAACCATATCACCTACTTTGAAACGATATTTCTGTGCCGCCCTGTTTTTCATTTTCAGTTTTATTATTTTAGGTTTCAAGTACATGAATGCCCATATATCTGCTTCGTTGTCCTTGTTTACATATTTTGGTGCAATATTGTTCAAACTTCTGTGAGGTGTGACATTATAACTGTCCACGATATATTGTAATACATCCACACACCTCTGAGTTCTCTGTTAGGTGAAATATCTGTACATCATATTCTTTATTGTTTTTATTACTCTTTCAACCACATTTGCTTTGGTGTCTGAATTTTGTGTGGTGAAATAATAAATGCCTTCATTTTTCAAAGACGTTTTCATGATGACAGAACATAATTTCTTACATGTTCTACCTTTGTTCAGTATATTATTTAATGCTTTAACTACATCTGTAGCTGGTTTATTTTTCAGAGGTTCGACCAGAGATATTTAGAAAATACATCAATGACAAAGAGGAGATATTTAATGCCATCGTTCTCATCGGATATGTTAGATACATCTGATAGATCCATATCAAACTGATCCTCAATGTCAGAAACTACAACTCGAACTTTTCGAAAGGAATGTCTTAGTTCTCTTCTGAGACTGTAATCATCTTGACTCAACTTTGTGCTTTCCAATGTGTGCTATGCCTTTGGATTTTAAAACTCTGTGCAGTTTATCAGGACCTACGTATGCACCAGCCTTAGATAAATTAAGATATGTGTTTTCTAATATTTGTTTTTTTCTCTTCATGTTGAAGCGTTGTGATAAAATGAGTGACAAAATGAACTCCCAAGTGTCTTATACTGTGGCTGTGAATATATGTTTGGATAAATGTTCATTATCTTGTAAGAATGGCTTCTTTTTAATAACGAGATATTTATACTACACAATAGTTTTATTTCAGTTATATCATGATACATAGCATTCAAAATATATGCGACACAAATTGATACATAGTCACTGAAAATTATTGTTCATCCAACAAATGAAGAATTGGCTTAATCAGTAATGGTATCACATCATGGAATGCTAGCATTGTTCGCTTTTTCCTGTTTGTACTGATTCTTTGATTTGCGAAACTGTGCACTGTGCGGTATATGGCTGAGAGATTACTTTTACTGAAGAACAGATTTGGTACTATTCAGTTATATTATCGTTCTTGTATCAATCATATAGAGTAATATGCTAAGCCGGCTCTGTGTTTAGTCAGTCTTGTATCAATCATATAGAGTAATATTATAAGCCGGCTCTGTGTTTAGTCCTTCTTGTATCAATCATATAAAGTAATATGCTAAGCCGACTCTGTGTTTAGTCCTTCTTGTATCAATAATATAGAGTAATATGCTAAGCCAGGCTCTGGGTTTAGTCCTTCTTGTATCAATCATTTAGAGTAATATGCTAAGCCGGCTCTGGGTTTAGTCCCTCTTGTATCAATCATATAGAGTAATATGCTAAGCCGGCTCTGTGTTTAGTCCTTCTTGTATCAATCATATAGAGTGACATGCTAAGCCGGCTCTGGGTTTAGTCCTTCTTGTATCAATCATATAGAGTAATATGCTAGGCCGGCTCTGGGTTTAGTCCTTCTTGTATAATCATATAGAGTAATATGCTGTTTAAAATACTCATAAGCCGGCTCTGGGTTTAGTCCTTCTAGCATCAATCATATAGAGTAATATGCTGTTTAAAATACTCATAAGCCGGCTCTGGGTTTAGTCCTTCTTGTATCAATCATATAAAGTAGTATGCTAAGCCGGCTCTGTGTTTAGTCCTTCTTGTATCAATCATATAGAGTAGTATGCTAAGCCGGCTCTGGGTTTAGTCCTTCTTGTATCAATCATATAGAGTAATATGCTAAGCCAGGCTCTGGGTTTAGTCCTTCTTGTATCAATCATATAGAGTAATATGCTGTTTAAAATACTCATATGCCGGCTTTGGGTTTAGTCCTTCTTGTATAAATCATATAGAGTAATATGCTAAGCCGGCTCTGGGTTTAGTCCTTCTTGTATCAATCATCTAGAGTAATATGCTAAGCCGGCTCTGGGTTTAGTCCTTCTTGTATCAATCATATAGTGTAATATGCTGTTTAAAATACTCATAAGCCGGCTCTGGGTTTAGTCCTTCTTGTATCAATCATATATAGTAGTATGCTAAGCCGGCTCTGGGTTTTGTCCTTCTTGTATCAATCATATAGAATAATATGCGAAGCCAGGCTCTGGGTTTAATCCTTCTTGTATCAATCATATAGAGTAATATGCTGTTTAAAATACTCATATGCCGGCTCTGGGTTTAGTCCTTCTTGTATAAATCATATAGAGTAATATGCTAAGCCGTCTCTGGGTTTAGTCCTTCTTGTAACAATCATCTGGAGTAATATGCTAAGCCGGCTCTGGGTTTAGTCCTTCTTGTATCAATCATATAGAGTAATATGCTGTTTAAAATACTCATATGCCGGCTCTGGGTTTAGTCCTTCTTGTATCATTCATATAGAGTAATATGCTGTTTAAAATACTCATATGCCTGCTCTGGGTTTAGTCCTTCTTGTATCATTCATATAGAGGAATATGCTGTTTAATATACCCATATGCCGGCTCTGGGTTTAGTCCTTCTTGTATCATTCATATAGAGTAATATACTGTTTAAAATACTCATATGCCGGCTCTGGGTTAGTCCTTCTTGTATAAATCATATAGAGTAATATGCTAAGCCGGCTCTGGGCTTAGTCCTTCTTGTATCAATCATATAGAGTAATATGCTGTTTAAAATACTCATATGCCGGCTCTGGGCTTAGTCCTTCTTGTATCAATCATATAGAGTAATATGCTGTTTAAAATACTCATAAGTCGGCTCTGGGTTTAGTCCTTCTTGTATCAATCATATAGAGTAATATGCTAAGCCGGCTCTGGGTTTAGTCCTTCTTGTATCAATCATGTAGAGTAACATGCTGTTTAAAATACTCATTTTAATTTGGTTGCGTGAAAGTCAAATTAAATGTTTTTCATCTATGTCATGGTATGAACAATTTACAGTAATTTGTATTGTCTATTCTAAACAGTGGATCATGTGGGTGCATGAAGAGGAGAGTTCTGATTTGGAGTAAGAGTTATCTTTCTTTGTGCATATTTTATATGGTAAAATTTACTTCATATGAAAACATAAGCCGGCTCTGGGTTTAGCAGCTTGACTCCATAAAGATGATTCAGTTTACAATACCTCGTGGGTTTCAAGATATATACACTATACGGGTAGAGTCACCCTAGGACATACGTGAAGAACCACCTTGTCAGTGTTTGGGGACCCAGTTTTGAGGGTCTGCGCCACCCGACGCCATCCTGCACCACCTGCACCACTATGTGAAACCAAGGTTACCACACTACTGCTAGGGACTTGTGCCCAAGTTGCTTAGTTGAAGTTAGTTAATACAGTCAATATGATCAAGCACACATTAAAAAGCTCATAGATTAGCTTCCAGTCAGATTTGAACTGACATCTTTTCAACTTTATTGAAATGTACTACCTTGTACTATAGAAGCCATAATTGATAATGATTGTAATGTTACACAAAGTACACATACAGATAAATAAAACACTCAAACAAGTACTTCAAAAGCGTCTTGCACACAGGACTGTATTTAAGACATATTATTAACAACAGATGTACATGTATTTTAATTTTCACCATAGGATAGTTCAATGTTTAAATTGTGTATTTATTGACACTGATTACATCAGGTAATAATATTCATTAAAAAGTTGTTAATGTTTTCGTGATTCATGAAACCTTTTTTTCTCTAGCTACTGTTAGTAGCGACTAGCCCCTCCGCTCAAATAGTCTTAAAGGGTTAATATATTACTTTAATAACAGGGTACCTGTAAAGTGGGAAACGAAACGAAACGAAACGACGCTACATTTCGTTTCGTTTCGTTTCGTTCGGTTTCGTTTCGTTTTATTTGATTTCGTTTCGTTTCGTTCGGTTTCGTTTCGTTTCGTTTCTATTTCGTTTCGCACTTTACATGTACCCTCTTTTGACAGTAGGCTTAGTAAAAATGAAATCTTAGAACTAATTGTATTTAATTAAAAGTTCATCCCCAGTATAGCATATTAAAAACTGTTTGCCTTGGATCTTCATACCCCGCCACGTTTCACATATTTTCAGTCTTCAAACTGTCACAACTTTTGAACCAATTATCTGATCACACTGAAATTCGAACTTGATCTGTATTTTATGGTACCAAACAACAGTACAAAATTTGAAGTCCGTTCTCAAGTTATATCTGGAAACCATTGGGGGCGGACAGAGGGATGGACGGACACATACACATCAAACCAAACGAAGGGTATCACATAATACCTCGCCACTTAGTGTGGAGGGGTATACTAAACCATCGGCTGAATTAGAAATAAATGTTGATGTAAAATATGTCGGCGAAGACGAACGAACGAACGGAGTTGGCACGTTTGGGAAAGAGGTAAAGATTTCGGGAAATGGGTAACATGTGGCAAATATTGAAGGATAAGGGAATTGAAAAGGCAAAAAGGAATTGTTAAATGTAATTGAGAATTGAAAAAAATGGTCCAAATTGTAGGGAATTTGGAATGGGAATTGCTTAAAAATGTGGAAATTAGGAAATCTATATACGCCCGTATCACAAACACTCGATTCGTGGACCCCCTTTTCGAGAATTTCGCCTATATCAAGAAAAATCACATATGTTCTCTTCTGTTTAATAAAATTATGTTGATATGATATGAAATACGACTTTGTGAAGTCTCTGAAAACTGCGCCGTATACTAGGAAATATCATTTTTCAGACACTGCACAAAATCCCCATTGATAGTGTGGTATTTTGTATCAAATAAGCATTATTTTATCGAACAGAAAAGAGGTAAAAAAAATATGTGATTTTTCTTGTTCTAGGCAAACTTCTTAAAAGGTGGATCCCGTGGTGAAGTGCTTGTGGATCGGTATCCCCCTCCCCGTCATTAAAGACGGTTTCTTCGCTTTACACCACCTGTTTATAAAGAGGGAAGTAGCTGTAGGTATATTTCCATTTAGAATAATAATAATAGATATAATAATTAACTATTTTTTTTATTTATATATGTGATAAGTATTTAATATTATATATAATTATTTACTATATAATTGTGAGAAAATGCTATTATCAGATAGGGTGTGTCAGAAGCACCGTTCCTTGGTGTTTTTAGCAGGTTCACTACTTGTTAAGGAATATGCAACATATGTAGAGTTTCACACTGGATCTGAGATATAGGGGACAAACCAGAACATGATCCACTAAATAATAATAATTATATTTATATTTTTAGAAATATAAAAACTAAAAAACTTAAACTATGTCCTTTTTCTTTTGTGTGTATGTCTCATTTATCAATCATGAATGTTTGTATTGTTAATGATGCCCCATTTGGGCCCTATGATTAGGCAATACAATATATTCTATTCTATTCTATTTTATTCTTACCGAACTGTAATCGTAAATTGCATTTCGTCCATGACTACAACGTTAGCTGTGTTTTGGATTTCAAAGGTGTGGGATTCAGAATAAAACTGAAGGGCTGAAGATGCACGTGACTTAAAAAGCTAAAAAATCGTTCACAGGGCGTGCGAAATTGCAAAGCCGCTGAACAACTTTTTCAGTTTCATTCTTCAAAGGAAATTACCGCCTTTGATTATGTTCTCTCGGCGACAGTAAAGATACAGCTGGGTAACTTCAAAAAGCTTTTGAACAGTTTGTGAGGCCCTGCGTAAGGAGTAGCCAGGGATCGTATAATCACTAATATAATCACATGTTTTGCCACAGTAATCATTAATTTTTCCCTAAGCGCGATACTCAAATAATCAGAAATGACTTTGGGAATCAGATAATCAGGAAAAATTACCCATGTAAATAAAATTATCACTTTTAAATTGCCAAATAATCTAATAATCAAAAACCCTATTCACAGGCTCGTTTGTCGGTGCCTTTCAGTGTTCAGATTTAAGTCTTGATTTTCAGTGCAGTGATATTTCTTCTTTTTTTTCGCACAAAACGCGTTTCTTTATTAAACTCTTCTAAATTTGGATAATCAATATATTATAAACCTTCTTAGTCTTCATGCCATATTGAATTTTTCATTTTGTTTTCGTTACATTTCGTTTTGAAAAAAATTCATTTCGTTTCGTTTCGTTTCGTTTGATTTCGTTTCAATCGGTTTCGTTTCGTTTCGTTTCGTTTCGTTCGGTTTCGTTTCGTTTCGTTTCTATTTCGTTTCGCACTTTACAGGTACCCTTAATAACAATATATGATATATATATACAGGTATAACATGACAAAAAGACAAATATTTAATGGCTGACAAAAAAACAGAAAACTGAAGACTGAGGCGCACAAGCAAATAAAAATCCGGACTGACATGAACTCAGATGTTCCATATGAGTCTGCAGTTCGAACTTCACTAAAACCACATCATGGGCGAAAGAGCTGGGGGCAATTCCCCTCCCTACTATTAAAAATTGAGGGGGGGAAATAGTTTTGCTCCATTTTTGGCATTAAATTTAAGAAAAAAAATCTTTTTTACTTTAGTATGGAAGCATATATATTGTCCATTTAGCCAAGGGTATAAGGATATTTGGACAAGGGTATGCTTTGAAACCATAGTGAATTGCTGCACAGTTTTGAAAATATACCAGACAAATAAGGGAACGACCATTTAACTTGAAGGGGGGTGTTATGATATTTTTCTAAAAAAAATATTCTGATTCCCAATGTTGCTGAAAAAAATATTCTGATTTTGGTGGAGGAAAAAAAATAATCTGATTCAGAGTGTTTGTCATATAACATAATGTGTAAATCTTGAAAAAAAATTTCGCGCTTTGCCCGACAAAAAAAATTAATATTCTAACTCTCGTGTTGTCCGAAAAAAAAATTCTGAACGAAACAAAAAACCATAATCCCCCCCCCCCCCCCCTTTCAAGTTAAATGGTCGATCCCTAAGGAATACATTTTTTGTACATTTTTCATAAAAGATGTATACCGAAAGTAATGAGCATCATTTGAATTAGTATATTTATTGAGGTAATTACACATGATTGTGTATTTATATTTCAAAGATAAAAAAAATGTTGAAAATTGTGAAAAAATTGATGTCCTTTTTTTTTAAATGTTAAAGTCCCACTGGCTATATGCTTGACTAAGAATAAAAAAAAAATTGTTTAATGATAAAATCATTTAAACTTGTTTAACACAATTTAAAAAACCGCATTGAAATTGGTCTTTCAGCTCGCATTACTATATAATAACGGGGGAAACCAGGGGCAGATCAAGGGGGTGGGGGCGAACCCGCCGCCCCCCCCCTAAATTTAGAAAATTTGATTTTTTGGCGTAAGATCCACAGGCACATGTTTCATCCAAAACATTCTTAGAGGAGGGGGCATATATTTTTCACACGAAATACCCCCAAAAAAAATTTAAGTGCGCCCCTCCTAACTTGAAATCCTGGATCCGCCCCTGGAAACAAGTAGCGAAAATGATGTCCTGTCATGCAATAATTCCCACCAGAATTCCACGAAGATTTTCCGTATTCATACGCCCTCTGTGGAACTTGAACGCTACGCATGCGTATTGAGATTGTTGTCAATGAAAGAATAGTTCAAAGCGGGGACCAAAGAGAAGATTTGCAGATTCAGAAAGAAAACACCGGAAAAGAGAATCGAATGCTAAATTGGGTAAGAGCAGGATATGGATGGGAGACCAGTGTGATCGTTGGAATGAGCTCGGATCAGTTCTACGAGTGAAAACCAACACTGAAGTGGCGAAAATTCTTTTGGAGTGGTAACAGTGGTAGTGCAATGTTTACATTTTAACGATGAAAATAAATCGTGCATTGTGGCTGATAGAAGTTATGAATTTATTCCGTAGGTGAATACATCGAAGGAAATATATATTTATTTGTATCACCAATATCTTAAATGGATGTTATTTACTTCGAAATAGGTGATACAGTCTGTAGAAATCAATAGTAATAATGATACAAATTTCTTAGTAGCTTCAGTCTATCTACCATCAAAAGGAAGCCATGACTATATCGATGAATTCTATGACTGCATAGACCAACTATATGAAATCTACCAAAAGTATCAAGGAACACATAAAATTATAATCGGTGGTGATCTAAATGAAGACCTCAACAATGAAAAGACAAATAAGAGGAAAACATACTTATTTGATTTTATCAAAGAGTGTGGCTTATCATATGATATCAGTGGAAAAACATTCATTAAACCAAATGGGGAAGAATGTTCTGAATTAGACTATTTCCTACATACCATCAACAACAAGTTCTGCACAAAGAAAGAAGTGCTCAACAATACTATCACAAACGTGTCAGACCATCATCCTGTAAAAATGACTATAATGCTAGACCACGACATCAAGAACTTAAAAGAAGGGGAAAACAGCAATACTCGTCTGAAGGTAAAGTGGGAAAAGATTGATATAGACTTGTATAAAGCTTTAACAGACCAATCTATTGATGCCTTAAACAAGACCACAAGAACATTAAACGATACAGAACACTTGACAGAAAAGATATGTACAATCATGAATGAAGCTGCTACAAAAAGCACAACTGTGAAAGCTAGATATTCGGCAAAACCTAAGCTTAAAGTGTTGACTCCAAAAATCAAGGATCTATTAGAAAATATGAGAAGTAACTACAAACGATGGGTAACTTACGGAAAACCAACGAATCCAACAAATATAATATACTCTCAGAGAATATTGAGCAGGAAAGTTTTTAGAAAGGCTATACGCATCGAAGAGGCGAAACAAAGAGAATCTGAACGCGACATGATACTAGACACGAGAACTAGAGACATGAGATTATTCCATAAACTAGTAAGAAACAACAGGAAAAAAGGGCATAATCTTATTGACGACCTTTATGTAAATGGTGAAACGTATTCAGGAAAGGAAAATGTACTACAAGGATTTACAGAACACTTTCGACAACTAGCAACAAATAACCAAAACAATGAGAGTGAATATCACAGGAAAATAGAACAAGAAATCCAACTGATAAATCAGCTTGTCAAAAATAAAGCGATACCGGTGGCAACAATATCCGAATTGGAAAAAAGTATCAAATCCATCAATAAAGGGAAGTCGGCAGATATATACAACATCACCATTGAACATATCATCAATGCTGGATAACAAATGATAACCATATTGCTACAAATAGTAAACGCCATATTTGATCATGGCAGTGTACCCGACATTCTGAAAGTAGGCCTACTTACACCGGTCTTTAAGAACAAAGGAAATATAGCTGAAGTGATAAACTATAGAGGCATAACCGTCTTACCAGTCATCAATAAAATAATTGAAACCATAATAAAAAACCGGACAAACCATAATATACTGGCAATCCAGAATCCAATACAACGTGGATTCACTAAAGGATCATCACCCTTAAATTCTGCTTTGCCAGTTGAAGAGACATACAGAGAAAATGCAGATAACAAAAATGAATGTCAACTAGTATTACTGGATGCAAAATCGGCATTTGACGTTGTTATACATAGTCATCTGATGAGACGGGTATACCATGCTGGAATACAGGACAAACACTGGTCACTAATCAACAGTATGCACCAGAAAGCTAGTAGCTCGGTAAAATGGGATAACAAAATATCACAACGATTCCCAGTAACTCAAGGAGTTCGACAAGGAGGTATCCTAAGCAGTGACCTATACAAAGTCTACATAAATCCTCTATTAAACAATCTTAGTGACTCATATCTAGGAATGAAAATCGGAAATGTAAACTGTAATGCTAGTGCATGTGCAGATGATGTAGCACTAATGAGTAGACGTGAACATGAAACGCAAGTCATGATTAATATAGCACATGAATTTGCTACAATGGAAGGATACAAACTTCAGCCATCTAAAAGTGTTATCATCAACATACAACCAAACAAGAGAAAGCTAAGTATGATGGATCAAGAATATATTCTTGAAAATAATGTAATGCCTAATGTAAAGCAAGCCATTCATTTGGGAATAATAAGAACAAACACATTAGCTGACAACATGACAGTAAATGTAGAAGAGAATATCAAGAAATCTAGAAGAAACGCTTATGGTCTATTTGGAGGAGGATTCCATGGCAACAATGGACTAGATCCTGAAACTCTAATACATCTATTCAATACATACATAACGCCAGTATTAATGTACGGTATGGAACTAATCATCCCAAAGACCACAGCACTAGAACAGTTAGAACAATATCAAAAGAAGCTTCTCAAACAACTAATATCATTACCACCGAATACACCCGACCCAGCAGTATATTTACTATCCGGAACATTGCCAGTTGAGGCTCAACTACATATACGAGCATTAAATTTCTTCAATAACATCTGTAACCAAGAAGAGAAAAGCATAGAAAAATTACTAGCAAGGCAACAACTAAGAACAAAAACCATCAACAGTAACAGCTGGTTTATAGAAATTAAGAAAATGTTGATAAAATACAACCTGCAAGACCCAGAGTACTACTTGGACAATCCTATGACAAAAAGGCTGTGGATAACATCAATAAAGAGAGAAATTCAAAATTACTGGCAAGAACTCATAACTTCAATGGCTTCATACTACCCGAGATTGAAATACCTAAACTCCGCAGACTACCGACCGGGAAATATACATCCACTATTTAAATGCTCATCATCTATAGAAATAAGTAGAATTCCACCAAAGCTGAAAATGTTAACAGGAACATATATATTGCAAACTATTAGAACAAAAATGTATGCCGACGAAGATGCGAAATGTCAACTATGCAAAGTAGAAACTGAAACTCTGGAACACTTATTGTTGGACTGCACAGAGCTATCAAATATCCGAAACCCGATCTTACGGCAGATTCATGATATATTCCTTCATCATACGGAATACGACCTATGTCAACAATCAACATCAGTTCAAATGCAGATACTATTAGACATCACCAGAATATCGAAAGTGTTGAGATTAACAGATGATCAAATCAGACAAATTGAATATCAAATAAGGAGACTAATATATGCACTCCACAGTGAGAGATACAAAATCTTGAACATTCATTGGAAATTAAAGAAAAGGCATAAATAATCCGGCGCTACTAATATACAGCCACCATCATTATTGATCTGTTGTGCAAATACAGTAAAAAGATAAGATAAGCTTTTCTTTTTTTTAGACTCATTATTGAACGTGTATAATCACAGTTTTATATTTTAAAATCATATATATTTTACGCAAGGAACGTCAACTATCTTAAACCCTAACGTTTTAGCAGAGACTTTTTATCCTGGACTTATTACATTTTATGCGTATGCACCGTGTATATATATCATGGACCTTTATTGTTAATATTTATTATGCTGCACTTGTAAATACTACACATGGTTTTTATTGGAGATGGGATGTTCTACATGCCAAATGGCATGGTTATCCTTAGAAGGATGTGAAGATACAGAGGTAAGGTAAGATACAACCTGTCAAATACCAACGTTAAAATCGAGACGAAAAATTGAGGCCAGTCAAAGGGATTTTTTTTAAACATAGATTATCGCTTTTAATATACGAATACGGCGTCATAAATTGCAAACTATGTTCTTTGGTGTTTTGTATCTCTAATTTTGCTTTAATTCTTATGTATTTTAATTAAGCATAATATTCTAACAACCTGTGTGGGAAACATGGGGGGGGGGGGGGGGGGGGAGGGGAATTGTTGTGAAAAAGTCCCAAATTAGTGTATAATAAAGTATTTTTTCCTAAATCAAGGCATCCTGGAAATGGGGCCTTCTGCCCCTAACTGTACTAGTAGTCACACTATCACAGATATTCATTATTTTTGTCATTTTGCAATATTCCTATTGTCAATTTCAGCTATGATGAGAAAACTCCGGAGACACAAACAGCAAAACAACTTAAATTACAAGATGATAGTGTGTTTGCCACACGTGTGCCATTGTCTAATAATACAGCATGTGCTGCATTTACATCCACTCCAGAACGTGCCCATCAGAAGTCCAACATTACTGTTGCAGATGTTTCTGAGATTTCAGCATCAGAACATGAGATTGGTAGAATGTAAGTTTAATAAAACAACATAGTAGTGAAAGTACATGTACATTTTATTGCTGTTGATGGTATTTTAAACAATTGATGTCACTTTCGTACAGCTAGAATCAAAACAATTGAAAAACAAAAGCAGTTGAAAGACTGAGGCTCAGAGAGAACAATTAAGGGCCTGTACAGTAATTCCAAATTTAGCTAAGCCTAAGTACAAAGCTTTGTTCGTGGGAGATAAATTTATTAATAAAATACGGTATAAATCAACAGGGTCTTGTTGTGTAATCTATATATTTACATCATGAATGATGCTTTTAATTTTCATATATATGCACTTTAGTTTTGACAAATCTGACAATATTTCATTACATTGAATAAAATAAAGATTTACTCAAAGTAAAATGTAAGTATTGTGTAACATGATTTTGATTTTTGGTGTTTTAACACCACTTTCAACAATATTTCAGCTATATCATGACGACCAGTTTTAGTGGTGGAGGAAGCCAGAGAGAACCACCGACCATGGGCAAGCAACTGGTAAACTTTATCACTTGCGGCTGCGAGTCGAGTGCACCCTTTTTGTAATTTACAAAGCCGGGCTATTTTATAACAGCTACACATCATCGTCACATGTCATATTATATTTTTTTTGTTTTAGGACAGAAGTTGAAATGTCGGGCATAGGAGATCTTGCTGTCAGCAAATATTCCACTAAAAAAGCATTTGACAAATACTTTGCATGTAGAATTTACCAAAAAGGGCACATAGAACAAATAGGGTAGGTAGGTATGTAGGTAAAACCATTTAATTTTCCAAATTATTTTGATTTCTTGACTTTAACAGTGCTTAACCAAAATGTGATGACTTAACGGCATTTTACAAAAAATACCAATAAAATGTGCTAGGGTAGGCAGAAAAAATAGGGATGGTACTGTAGGGGAACCTTGAGAAAATATATATTTGTTTCTGGCCTTATTCATACACACATGACACAGGTACATGTGGGGTGGGTCAAAGAGAACTGCTATCAAAACATCTACAATAATTGATGTTTATACAAATGTTGAATAGTAAAGGCCAACAGGTGTTTTGGGGGAATCCATATAAACTGCTATGAAAACATTGCTGACAGTTTACCAAGCTCAGGTAAACATCACCACTGCCGATGGATGTTGATTAAAAATTGACACTTCATTACAAGTTCACACGATTTTACGGCGGGTGAAACATATGTCGCGCTGTAAATTGACAACCCCTAGACCAATTCACTTCAAGCTTCGTACTGTTATTGGAATTGATAGTCTTTACTGATTTCTCGAAAGCTGTTGGTGAAATTTAGATTTTTTATTCAAGAGTTATGGGATAGAAAGTCTTTACGAATACTGTATCAATGTTGACGACGGGCATATCATGCGCTCTTGGCGCAGCTGTTTATTTTTTTATTTTCACAATGGCATCAAAATTTGATAGTTCGCTAGAGTTGTTGCCCTTCGACCAAGCGATCTTACAGATCGTTTGAAGAAATGTAAAAGGGCACATCGGCAATACCTGGCGCCACATTTTTTTTTACCAAAAGGGGCATGGCGCCGCACCATTCTATTTTTCTTTAGATAAAACACTATGGGTGAATGTCAAATAATATAAGCTATAAGCAAAAAAATACATGGCGATTGCCGAAATTAGTACATTTGTAACAATATCGAAAGAAAATAAACAAACACGACCAAAACTAAAGCATGAGCCATGTAACCTCCCACAAGAACAGGTTGTATCGTTTGGTGCTCAGAAAGGATAAGCATGAATTGCTCTGCATTTGGCATTGTTTCATTAGAGTATGATGAAGGTATAGGGGAGGGTTGACATCTCACAAGACGTTTTACCCCGCAAATATGGTATGCATCATATAATAATATTTTGTAAATGTTTAATTTCAGAAGTACATCAGAGTTGGAAAACTTTCAAAATTTGATCCTCAAGTATGCTTCAAAAAGAAATTCGTACAAGCCTCCAGCGTACCGGGCGAGGAATGAATTGGCTGCCCTAGACCATAATGCACATTGTGGTCGTGCAGTCATGACAAACAAAGATGGAACAATCGGGTCAATTTCATTAGTATAATGGTAACAAATATTCTTGTACAAAGTAAACTGCCTATAGATATTGATTGCTTTTACATAGATAGAACAAAAGGATGTGTATGGTAAATGTCAATGAGACGACCCCAAAACTGACAAGGCTGGAACAAACTACACAAAAATGTCACCAAACAGCCTTCAAAATGAGTACACTTCAACAATGTCCTCAACCACATTGTCAAGTGAGCTCTTTATGGTCTCACACCCACATCATCAAGTGGGCTCTTTATGGTCCATAAGCTAGAAATATGTGAAAAACACTTACACCATCTGATCTAAGCATAAAAAAAAACAATTATCCAGAGTTGCAATAGGCATGTTTTGTTACATCTCAACAATCCCCCTTTTCAGCACACCAAAATTTACAAATATCTCGATAAAAAATTTAGAAAATGGGGGCATTAGGTCTCAATTTCATACTTAATATGCAGTATCTATATTTCAGGACTCGTAGACATTACAGTTAAAAAGGGGCTAGATGGTCAGCCTATGAAGTAAAAACAGAAAAATCTTGCCCTCATGTACCATCCATAATGAGAGGTATAATAGAAGCTCACTTGGGAGATGCAGTGGGATTGAATCGAAAAGTTATTTTAGAGAGAGATGCTCCAAGGCGACTGTCAGCTACAATAGCTCCTATTCCCCCACCACCTACTGCAGAAAGTATAGCAGAGAAGAGATCAAGAGTATCTATAGAAGATATGGACACAACCATTGATTACACATGGACTGGGCATTAATTCCTTTTTACCAGTGTGATACAGATTTTGATCAATGTTATAGTGACAGATAAACTTTGTACATATATTCTCTTGAAGATAGGATGACCCCTCTTTCTTTTTTCTTTTCTTTTTTTTAAATCATAATATAGTTTATTCAGACCCCTCTTTAATTTTCAAGGTGAAATAGTAACTTATGTGTGATTCCTTTGCTATTTTGATGTGTAAATATTAGAATTATGTCTTGTGTGTGCATCTACTCCATATCCTTTTATTTTTGTCATAATAAGTTGACACGACAAATACTATATGTTGTCATCTATTTCTTTTGCAGAGATCACCCTAGTTTTTGAGGTTTTTAAAAGTAATGGGCCATTAGGCGGGGGTATGGGGGCCCCCAGCCCGAAAGAGATTTTAAGCAGTACATTTTGTTTTTATCTTTGTCGTATGTTAACCACGTGTATAAACTGGACCAATGGGACAGAAACTTTCCTTGTTCCTTGTTTTCGCTGGCTTCGTGTGATACGTCATCATCGACCTCAAATGGCTCATTCGCCTCTGTGGTTGTACCTGTGTCCGTTTCATCTTCTGACCAAGGATTGTCCTTCTCTGACGTCGTGAAAAATGATATTTTCGTTTGATTTTTTTCAGATCTTGCCATTTTGAGAGGCATTTTGTTGTCATTCGACAGTTTTCGTTATAATCGAGACCCGAGTATGAAAAACACCAAGAGTACCGGATTATTATACGACTGGTTTACTTTTTCGCCTGATTACGTTTGCGGGATGAAACAAAAATTAAGAACCAGTCGAAACAAAATAAGTATGCAGATCCCGGTTACCGGCGCACGATGTACAATTGTATGGGCCATACGTGACGGTATTGCGCCCTACTGGCGCACACATCATATTTTAATGGGCCATATCAAATTGTATGGCGCGATGGCGCGGCCCAAAGTGATCTCTGGTGCTGTACAAGTCAGTCTTGCACCAGCACTAGAGCCTTAACCTCAATTTAATTTTTATTGCACAAGTTTAGTTTTCAAGATTTTGTCGGTTTTTCAATAGAGATATCCTTTGGCCTGCAATTCTCTTAGTCCTACCATTCTTAGTGGAGCATTATATGTTGTTTTTAGCTCACCTTGCCAAAGGCAAAGTGAGCTTTTGCCATCACTTGTCCGTTAACTTTTCACATTTTAATCTTCTCCTCTGAAACCCCTCAGCCAAATGAACTGAAATTTGATAGGAAGCATCTATAATCTATGAAAGGTCCTTTATAAAGATTGCTCATATTGTCCCGATTCATTAACAAACATGGCCACCACGGGTAATTCTTGTTTCTGATTGGTCGATTTAAAAAAAATATTCTTCTCTGAAACCTCTTGGGCAAATGAACTGAAACTTGATAGGAAGCATCTATGGAAAGTCCTCTATAAATATTGCTCATTTCGTCCCGATCCGTTAACAAACATGGCCACCACAGGCCATTCTTGTTTTTGATTGGTTGATTTCTAAAACAATCTTCTCCTCTGAAACCACTTTCCCAAATGAACTGAAATTTGGTAGGAAGCATCTATGGAAGGTCCTCTACAAAGATTGGTCATTATTACTTGAAACATGGGTGCTCTGTGTTTGCCTAATCAGCATTTATAATGATGGGAGACAATAAACCAATTAGAAGATGACATATTTAAGCTTGCTTATAATTTTTGTGGTTGATACTCTGTTGTTGAACACACTTGTAATAATATTTTAAGCATTGTGGATATATTCATTAAAATTATATAAAGTGTTTTGTAGGAGTTCATGTTATTTGCATTTATTATTTTGGCTGTCAGTTTTATTGGTAAAGGAAACCAGAGTACCTGGAGAAAACCACAGACCTGCCGCATGTCACTGATAAACTTTATCACAAAATGTTATATCGAGTACACCTAACCATGTGCGGGATTCAAACTTACTACTTCAGTGGTGATATGCACGAATTGCATAGGTAGTTGTAAATCCAACTACCATATGATCATTGACCACAATAGCCCCTGAATAATGTTTGATTTTTAGAAAATAATTTCATTAAAAACCAAGTTTAAGTTTGTTTATACCCCCACTCGCAGAGTGGTGGGTATACTGGAATACCCTTGTCCGTTCGTCCGTCCCTAAACTTTGTCTACGTAACTAGTCATTTGTCTTTTGTTGGATTTTATTCATATTTGGTATCTTGGTTGGCCATGATCTGAGCATGCACATATCATACCGATTTCAAGATGGCCGCCATGACTCAACTTAGCTTAACATTGGACCCTATGGGAATTTCATATTTTCAACTTTTTTTCTGAAACCACAAAACAGATTTGAACCAAACTTGGCAGAAATGTTCATTGGATGATCATATACAAGATTTTTGTCTTTGGCGCTGATCGGAAATCCAACATGGATGCCAGGGCCCATAATGTGTTCTGATTGGTCGAAATTTTAAAAATCTTCTTGTTAGAAACCACTAAGCCAATTGAATTGTGACTTTGCATGAATGATCATTGGGTGGTCTTGTACTAAACTTGTGAATCGTTTGCTGATCAGAAATTCAAGATGGCCACCATGACTCGACTTAATTTTAACATAGGACCCTATGGGAAAAATGTTTAAAAGTCTTCTCCTCTGAAACCAGTAAGTCAATTAAAAGCAAACATGCATGAATGGTTCTTAGGTGGTCAACTTTCAAAAATATGTCCTCGGACCCCGACCTCCATCCAAGATGTCCACCGTCAGCGGACATAGTTTTAACATAGGACCCTATGGGAAAAATGTTTAAAACAATTTGTCCTCTGAAACCAGTAAGCCAATTTAAAGCAAACATGGCATAAATGGTCAACTTTCAAAATTATATCCAGTGACTCAAACCTCCATCCAAGATGGCCACCATCAGCGGACATAGTTTTAACAAATGACCCTATGGGAAATATGTTTAAAAATCTTCTGCTCTGAAACCAGTAAGCCAATTTAAAGCAAACATGGCATGGTTGGTCCTTAAGTGGTCAATTTTCAAAATTGTGTCCGGTGACCCTGACCTCCATCCAAGATGGCCGCCTTCAGCAGACATACTGTAGTTTTAACATAGGACCCTATGGGAAAAAATGTTTTAAATTCTCCTCTGAAACCAGTAAGCCAATATAGCAAACATGTCATCGATGGTCCTTAGGTGGTCAATTTCCAAAATTGTGTTCAGTGATCCCGATCTCGGTTCAAAATGGCCACCGTCAGCGGACATAGTTTTAACATAGGACCTTATGGGAAAATTGTTTAAAAGTCTTCTCTTCTGAAACCAGTCAGCCAATTTAAAGCAAACATGTCATGGATGGGCCTTGGGTAGTATACTTTCAAAATTGTGTCCGGTGACCACGACCTCCATCCAAGATGGCTGCCATGAGCAGACATAGTTTTAACATAGAACCCTATGGCAGTATGGGATTTGAATGGTAACTTAGATGTATTCGGCATGCAGACATTCTTAAGAGGACTTATTTATGTCCGGTGTGCGATACAGGCTCACCTGAGCCTCTAGTTAAACTCCTAACACAATACCAATTGAAACATTGGTAAACTAACAGTGGGTCTGTTATAAGCAGAATGAAGGGAGAGCGACACAGGCTGAGCCCACTGAGCCTCTAGTTTTATATATGTATGACAAGATATACATGTGTATATGGGGAAAGTGTCAATGAGAAACCATCACATCAATAATGTTGCTTCATACTGTTGTTGACTACTTGCCTTCATTGCAAAACTGGTGTACAAAATTGTAAACAAACAAAGTGTGTAAATAAATTTGGCACAGAAAACAATTTTATTTTGGATTATCTATCCAAGTCTTCCAGGCATGAAGCCAACATACCGTCCAAGTGGGTCTGGATATGTTCCCCTTATCCGCCATACACAGCAACTTGGTACAACACGCCTGTTTCCTGTTCTCAAATATCCATGTTTTCGCCACAACATGTACTGTCTGTACGCAGTGTGTGTTCTGCCTCTGTTGTAATCTTGATCTGAAGGTTGTGCCAGAACATCATCTCTATGGCGAGCAGCAACCTCCAAAACAAGTTCATCTAAAACTATGGTATAGAAATCCTGAAAAGAAAGGAAAAATATAGATGAAAAACAATCCATAGTTTTCCGTTGTAATACATCACTTTATTCAGATAAGCCAGTTTGAAAACGATATTGTGGTGCTGGATGAATACTTTCCCAGTAATGCGTTATTTGAGGGGCCATCAACAGTTTGTCATGAGATGTGGGTTTTTGCTTGTTGAGGGCTGTATGGTAACCTGTCTTGTATTTAATTCCGAGGATTATTCTTGTGTGATTTGTTGGTTGTTTACCCCATATCTCATTTTATTTCAATGGTAAATACATGTTTAAACATTAGATGGTACAATGTATGTTGCATACAAACAACAGATTACAAGGTGATGGCAAAGTCAACACTGGTGTAACCACAAAACTGTCAAAAATAAAATCATGCAACAGAATAGTAAAAGGGGTATGAAACAAATAATATTTACAGGCATTCTTGAGTGGCACCTCTCACTGTTCTCCTTGCAACATACTCCGGCATCTCCCTGCAATAGGTGCAGGTGCACCAGTCTGGTTGATCAGGCTGAGGAGCAGGATCGGTCTGGATTTCTTTCATTTTCTTGCTCCAATAAATTGAAGACAAATGAAGGTTGCATGATTGATCTGAATTCTAAAATAAATAGAATTTTCTTATCATCTTGTATAAATAAATCAAAAGATCTTTCATTCAATCTTTTATGGCAAACAATAAAATGAGGACCAAACAAATACAGTTATCTGTCAAAAGTATTGGAAAATGTCAAAAAAAATCCATATATAATCAACCAAAATCAGATTTTTTCATAAAATTATTGTGAAGTCATTTCTGGATAGATTTTAAATAAATTTACACCAAAACATTCGGAATTGTCTATATTTTGTTTGTTTATTTACTCATTATGCTTATATGAGTGGTTTTTATTTGTACTTAATTTTTCCATGATTTAAATTTTTAGGATTTATTTTTAGTTGAAATATATAGGAAAATCTAAGTCAATTTTTATTTGTTGTGTTAGATTATGTACAAATAAAAATCCCTCATAACAACATAATGAGTAAATTAACCAAAAAAAATATTGCTTTGGTTGATTATGTAGGGATTTTTTTTACATTTCCCAATACTTTTGACACTGAGATGACTGTAGTACAGAAATTACAGTAAAATTGATTGTTGTATAGGGTAACTTCGACAATTTATGTAACCTCAATACACTTAGAATCAACACATTTAGAAAACAGAAAATCAAAGAATTTAGAGGGCCAACAGAGAAATGAAAGAGCCTAAACGGTACGATTTCCGTTAGGACGGTTACACTTTGCAAGTTCTTCATACTGATAGCAAATATAATAAAGATACAATCTTAAAATATTTAATTTGCGAACATTATTTACTGAATAATGCGGATTCATTCAGAAATTTTTTTGCAAATACAACATATTTATTGTTCACTCGGTATTTCCCTTATCGTACACCAACTTTATTTCTCCGCTCTCGAGCTATGCACAAATTACTAACGTACTTTTCTTTTTTAAAACCATGCGAAATGACCACTTTTTATCGGGAAAACATTTGAAATAAAACAATAATATAGTGAGAAAAGAGAACACGTGCTTATCTCTTCCATCGCTGTTTATTTATAGTTGGAACCACATGTGTATAACAACAACAACAACAAATATATGGCCGAGTAGTTACGATTGGATCATTCGGCAGACTCCGTAAATTTGACGATAATTAATCAGTCGCCATCTTTTGATCCAGCATCCTGGAATTCGTCAACAAATATCGTTCTCTCATCCATTCTTTCTCACATATATCAACACGAAAATGAGTTAAAACATTATTTTATTAAATATAAAGCTTGTATAGTACATTTTTTTGAGAATGCAGCTCTTTAAAAAAACGGTCGTATCTTAGGCAGTGCATAGCTAGACTGACAATGGGGTTCACCTATCCCATTCCCGACAGATGGCGCATGTGTACTATCAGCTATTCGATTCCAAGATGGCGGACGGCGATCAGCTGGGGGGTCAGTGCCGAAGCTCGAATATGATATACTACGCCGGAATGCATCGACAAACGTTCTAAAAACTTACTTGATTGAAAGGTACATATTACACTGAAAACCCAAGCATACGATTTATGTTCGTTACTTTTCAATATTATTGTATTTGTTGAATGTCCAAGTTGCCCCGACTGAAAATAAAACATCATTAAAATTATGATGACGGATCAGTTTGAATGTGCTTTCGTGACAGGATTCAGAGACAAGACCAGGAGAATATGTCATATTTATGCTATCCATTACAATTGAAAAAGAAGATTTTGAAGTTAACTGCCTTTATAAAACCAGATGGGATTCATATCCAGGCATAGGTTAGGAAAAAAAAATCCTTTTTATTAAAAAAACTTGCCCAACTTTTTACACACCTTTTCTTTTTATTAAATATTCAAAAACAACACACTGAAAGCATCATATACATGTCATCATTCAGAATGTGAAAAAACGGGGCATATTTTCAACAGAAAGAAATTATGGGGCTTTCAATAGGGATACCCTCATATGTTTTTTAAGAAACATTTTACATTAAAAAAAAAATTCACAATTTTTTTTATCTTTGAAATATAAATACACAATCATGTGTAATTACCTTAATAAATATACTAATTTAAATGATGCTCATTACATTCGGTATATATCTTTATGAAATTTGTACAAAAAATGTATTCCTTATTTTTCTGGTATATTTTCAACTGTGCAGCAATAAAAAAAAAGTCACTATGGTTCCAAAGCATACCCCTTGGCTGAATGGACAATATATGCTTCCATACTAAAGTAAAAAAGTTTTTTTTCTTAGATTTAATGCTGAAAAGGGGGCAAAACTATCCCTCCCTCAATTTTTAAAAGTAGGGAGGGCAATTGCCCCCAGCTCTTTCACCCATGAAGTGGTATTAGTGAAGTTCGAACTGCAGACTTATATGGAGCATCTGAGTTCATGTCAGTCCGGATTTTTAGTTGTTTGTGTGTCTCAGTCTTCAGTTTTCTGGGTATTCCTAATTTTTTGTCAGCCATTAAATATTTGTCTTTTTGTCATGTTATATTTGTATACTTATATCATATATTGTTATTAAAGTAATATATTAACCCTTTAAGTTTAAGACTATTTAACCGAAGGGGCTGTCAATACATACACAATTTAAACATTTAACTATCCTATGGTGAAGATTAAAATACATGTACATCTGTAGTTAATAATATGTCTTAAATACAGTCCTTTGTACAAGATGCTTTTGAAGTACTTGTTTGAGTGGTTTATTTATCTGTATGTGTACTTTGTGTAATATTACAATCATTATGGCTTCTATAGTACAAGGTAGTACATTTCAATAAAGTTGAAAAGATGTCAGTTCAAATCTGACTGGAAGCTAATCTATGATCTTTTTAATGTGTGTTTGATGATATTGACTGTATTAACTAACTTTAACTAAGCAACTTGGGCACAAGTCCCTTGCTTAATGAAAGTTTTGAAGGACTGCTCCTTTTTCAGTGTGATTTTTATACGACCACAGAAATTTTGTTGTGGTGGTATTATGCGAAATACGAAATACTTTATTAAAGAAAGCTCAATAATTGAACATTAAGGTTGACAAAGATCATGAGATAGTACATGAAAGAATGACATAATAAAATAACAAATACAATTATATATTATAGTTTGCATTTAGGAGGCAATGAAAGAGAGATAACTGTATTTGGAAAAGATAAAATATAAAACATGCATGCAGAGAACTATGGTGCCATTTGAAAACACGAGTGGATAAATTTTGCAAGTTCTCTGACGCAAGATGGATCTTCGTTGCTCAATATCCAAACAAATTTATCCTCTGCACTTAATATAGCAGCATTATAATTAAGAACATTTGAAAAGAGTTATGTTATTGGTCTCAATGGTCTGTAGACAAAATGGTTTCCTATCTCATCGGTGGTGTAATGGTTAGCATTCTCGCCTTGAGTGTGTTAGATCCATGGGATAGAGCCCCGGTCTGGTCAAACCAAAGACTATAAAATTGGTATTTGTTGCTTCTCTACTATTAAAGCATGCAAGTAAGAACAAAGACTGGCCGGCTAGGAATCGGAATATTAATTAATGTGCCCGAGTGGAGTGACATGTCTTCCCACTCACTTGTTTTCTTTATTAGACACCAACAATTTTATTAGTGAAGGAGAGAGGGGGGGCATGGGATTTTTTATGTCTGTCAGTAGAGAATCCATTTTTTTTTCAAGCATCAGGTAGATCAAAAATATTTTTTATACATACATGAGGTAAAAGATACATGCCTACGAGACCTAAAAAAATAATTGTGTGCTTAGTGTTACCGGTAACCCTGTGAAAAAGGTTAGGTAAAGGTGACCAGGATTTTTTTCTTTTTTTGCATTGGATATATTGGGCATGCAGATGTTCCAAGATTGTGCTTGTTGAGAAAAACTAATAAAATAGCTAGGATTATAGGCACTAAATTTTAGGTAGGGTCGAGTTAACCTAAACAAGCAATATTTTTTTAGGGCTGAGGTGTATTCAGGTCTACTTTTAAAATTTGGACAGTGGAAAATAAACGATTTTTATTCTAAAAAAAAATCCCCCCACTCAGTAGTAAAATGGTTAGTGTTTTATGTCTTATTAAATATATTGAACATTATGCTTAGAGGAGCCATTCCTTAGTTAAGTAAAAGTAATATAAACTTTTTATTGAATCAACACTGGAAGACATCTAACATAATAATCCCGACACTCTGAGAAGCCGAGTTCCTTGATTGGGCTTGAAATGTCATTATGTGCCGAGCAAACCACGTCGTATTTCCCTGGCGTCCACGGACCTCTCGTCGCATGGTCAGTCTTCTTGATAGCTACCCTCATCTTGTTAAACACACCATTTGTGGCATTTTACACGAATACATATACATTTTTTGTAAATCAATATCGTAGTTTACATTAGTTACGTTATTGATACTAGCCGAGGAGTTCCGAAAATAATAACTGATGGAACACATGCGCCACCTATTAGCGTAAAAATCGTAGGTGAACCCCATTGCCTGTCTCAATCTAGCCGAGGTACGAGCCAGGGGACATAACTCGTCAGTCTAGTGCCGGGACTTTTAACTTTCTCAATAAAAGTAGATTTTGTACCACATTTTTTAATTCATCATATATCAATATATCAACAATAAAATTAACATGCTTTATTTCAGATGCTTTTTTGTGGAAACTTTTACCATGGCCGCATAATATGACTAAAAAAGGGGGAGGGTGAGCCCATAAAAGTAGATTAACCCCGCCACTTTTTATGGAAGTATCCTGTACCAAGCCAGGAAGATGAGCGGTCATGTATTTGTTTGTTAAGGGTATATCTTTCTACGATTTTTCTATTGAATGTTTGGAAATGTTTCGACATGTGGTATTTTTTGTTTTTCATTTTAATACACTTTATATCACTATCGTTGTAACCGTGTGTCATGTTTGTTATCTGTATATTAATATGTCGTGCAAAGGTCAAGTCGTCTTTACAAAATCAGTGATTAAAATAAAAACAAAACATTACAGTCTCGTCCATACTTTGATGAAAATATTTTAAATGTGTGAAAACAGTAGTTTGTGAAGAGAGAGAGAGAGTTAAAACAATTAAATCGGCTATAAGAAATTATCCACCCTTTTGATAATTGATTTGAGTGAATAATTGTTGTTTTATACCAAATAAGCAGTTTCCCAGTTACATCATGGCGCGATCAAGTTACATTCGATGAGATGAAGGTGGTGTACAATTTGTAGTAGACCATTACGCTTAGATGGACTTTTTATATTACTGGCTCACTGCCACAAATACCGTCTTCATAAATTTTTATTTGATTTTCGGACAACACGAAAGTTAGAATATTTTTTTCCCCCAGAATATAACATTAGTTTATATGACAAAAACTCTGAATCAGATTATTTTTTTTCCCGCTCCACCAAAATCAGAATATTTTTTTCAGCAACATTGGGAATCAGAATATTTATATAAAGGTTTATATAAATGTTAAGATCGTTGAATTTTTCCTTTAATGGTGATATTCATTGGTTTTTTTTTTATTACAAACATCAAATTCGTTCAATAGGATTCACCGGTTTTGCCGTTCCGTTTTAGAAAACACAAAGGTCACGACCTCGCTTTTGCCGTAAAAATTATGACGTCTCAGCAGAGGTTATTAAGACATTGTGACAAGTACATTTTTGTAGGACGATGTTTGTTGATATTGCTGACACGACAGTTCCTATTTTGATATATGTTTAGAAAATAAAATGTTAACTAGCTAATGGTGTTGCTGAATTGTATTTACTTTTGTCATCTTCACAGGAATTATCGTTTAAATGTTGGGAGAATTTGGTGATAACTCCTGCTCACTGTTGATAAGTCCAGCTCAGCTCACGCGAACTTTGATACGAGTTTTGTTTATGGAGTCAGCGGGTAGATATAGCGGGAGGGACGGATGATAAATATCATTATTGCCTTATCACATTTGTCACTGTTTGTCAGTGACTGGCGGAGGCAGGTCGGTGGTTTACTGGTTAAAACTTACCGCCACGGTATATCTGAAATATTTTTGAAAATGGTGTTAAACACCAAAAAACCCCAAACCCACCAAACCAATCGTCCACTTATCATTCTCCGTTTTGTATCTGTCACAAGCCAGGGCCTAGATTTTCAGTGTCGTATGTTGTGGGTGTTTTGCGTTCAATGAGTTAAGATGAGAGGAGATTGTCTGTTTTGTTGATATTGATGGAATTGTTATTTAAACTTTCGTTTTATGTAATCAATAAAAAAAAATATACTTTCTTTGAGTAGTTTGAAATATATGAAAAATGAAAAAAAATCTTCTCATAAGTTTAACCCCAATGAACTTAGTTTAAACATATTTTATTAATTAATTCAATATAACATTACAATATTCAGCTATATACATTACATGATAAGAAGAAATTAATAGGATTGGGAAACAAGTTACAAGAACTTATATTAATCCCTATCCGTAATGAACTTGATGTCCTGTTCAAATTTGACGAGTGAAATTCGTGCAAAAGGGGTCAAAGGTTACCTGATATGAACGTTATCTTACAAATTTAATACTAAATCAATAAGCTTATCTAGGTAATCCTATAGAATTGCGGCGTAAATTCTCAATTTTCAAATGGACGGCGTAAATTATTTTTTTTAAATATGTAAGCGCAATTTATAAATTATACAATGACGGGTCGTTCTAGAGCACGAACAAACATAGTACCTCCTCAAGACGAACTTGATAATCAGGTTATTCATACCGAGAAATGGACGTGGTAACGCAATGACAGATTCTGAT
Organism: Bathymodiolus brooksi; assembly: GCA_963680875.1. Classification (NCBI taxonomy): domain Eukaryota; kingdom Metazoa; phylum Mollusca; class Bivalvia; order Mytilida; family Modiolidae; genus Bathymodiolus; species Bathymodiolus brooksi. Next base: position 96,578,251 of record OY804583.1, read on the forward strand.
AACATCTTTTAATGGCCAGCAGCACATCGATTAATAAAGACATACTTTCCGAATTTCGACGGAGGAACTTCCACCGGAATGATGACAAGTTCAATGCACTTATGTGTTGCATCACTGACTTATATGTTGTATAACTTGATAGCTTATCTATTCGTATCATACTAGATTTGTACGTTCATACCATGTAGTCTAAAATAGAACGAGTGAGTGGTTGTTGTTTCACGCCAAGTGGTGTTAAATACCATAAAACTAACCCTGAACACAAAACAGATTTAGCTTAGTTACTTTAAATTAAATTCTCAAGGGGGTCGTCGTGGTCGTGATCTTATAGTAGTTGGATTTACAACTACCTGTGCAATACCTATCACCACTTAAGTTCATAAGTGAGTTCGAATCCTGCTCATGGCGAGATGCATCGGTGTACTCGATACAACATTATCTGATTAAGTTTGACAGTTACTTGCGACTTTAGGGTGGGTTTTTTTCGGGTACTGCGTTTCCTCCACCAATAAAACTTACCGCTACTATATAACTGAAATATTGTTGAAAGTGGCGTTAAATACCATAACACTCACCCTTTAAATTTTCAAAATGTTTATTGATATTTGCTTAATTCTTATTGAAGTAAAGCTGAACTTGATAGTGATTTATTTCATCACAAGTAACATGGATGAATCTGAGTTATTTCCCTTTATACGTAATGCTGTGATACATGTTCTTTTAATTTATATTGCATGAATTTTATTTGTGCATTGTATGGTTTATTCTATTGACTCTTAAAAACAAGGACCGGTAATTATAAATGGCAGAAAACCCCCGTACCAAGCATATTTTTGAATGATTTTGAAAGCCAAGCTTAATTGGGTATAAAATACCGGGCAGTTTTAACGTAATAACCAGTGTCTCCCGGTATATTATGTATTATATGCAAGTCTAGTACAAAGCGGACCTCATCATCACCTCATAAAAAACTAGCTTGTTCTCGCCATGATATCTCGCCATGCTATAGCTGGAAATTGCTGGGTTGGCGTTAAACAATAACCACTCACTGTATAACTCGTTACTGATCAAGCAACTATGACAATTCAATCATGCGTAAACGTTCATTTCCGAATTGTCATTCTGTTACTTTTGGATTGTTTCGGTATTCAAGAGTATTTATTATTTTCTCCCTCGTAACATTCCTCCGAAAATAATTTGTTTTTCTTAACTAAAACAATGTAATATAAATAAGACTAAACACAGTGTAGGGTTGTGCATTCGTTACAGAAATAGAAATAGAAATAAGTTTATTAACCAAATCAGGGCCCCAGGAGGGCATATACAAATAACAATTGTGATTGATACATAACAACAATACATCAAGCTAAATATTCGCGGTGAAATATCAATAAGATCACATAGGATTTATTATAAACATATATCAACATAACAAATTCTTTCATAGTATGTCATTTCTACCCCTCAAAAAATTCAGAATATATGAATATATAAGAATAGTTGAAATTCTATTGGCATTAATCTGGGTAGGTGGCTGGGGGACTATAATATCCAAAGCACGGACTTGTGTCGTATTACAACTTGTAACGAACGTCGCATTAATCGAGTACACTTAAAATCTTCTTTATATACTAACTGCCAATCGTCCGTGCGGAAAGGAATTCAATACTACAGCCTTTGCTAATTTGCATATATATAGCGTTTATGTAAACATTATTCTGTGAAGAAATTTAATACGTATAAGATACAGTACTATTGCAACAAAAGAAGCGGCTCGAAACTTTGGGTTAGGGTTATGGTGTTTAACGCCACTTTAAAACAATATGTCAATTATATGGTGTTTAATTTTAATTTCTCACTTATTTTCTTCTGTTGGGTTGAATTCAGTAGGTATTGAATTATTCGTAAATATGAGCTACTTCATAAATGTATTTTTTGTTGACAAGTTATTTTTCACAGCTGAATCCAGAAGTCCAGCCTGACCTTGTAATGTTGAGTTACCACATCCCTCTAGTAAAGAATATGACTCGGACTACAGCGATGATGATGATGATGATAATGAGATGGATGAGCTCTCAGTGGATCAAATGATTTTTTATTATTCTAGAGAATAAAAATACTAACATAAACTTGCATCATTTGTTTATTATGGTCAAAATGGTTACATCTGATCTCTCTTTTCAGATTTTTTTGTAGGACCAGTGAAATTCTGTTCGAACCAGTAAATCTTAGGCATTCACTGGTCCGACTGTCCTGTGATTTCAATTTCCTAATTTCTTTGACTGCATACATGTATGGCATGGTGACCAGTTTTATTAGTATTTAATGCCACTTTCAACAATATGTCAGGTATAGCGTATAACATGGTTACCAGTTTTATTGGTGTTTAATGCCACCTTCAACAATATGTCAGGTATAACGTATAAGATGGTGACCAGTTTTATTTGTGTTTAACGTCACTTTCAACAATGTGTTGGCTATTACGTATAGCATGGTGACTAAAGGAGGAAACTAGAGTATACTTTATGACAACTAGTAACTGTTTTATTTGTGGAGGAAACTAGAGTATACTTTATGACAACTAAAAAAAATGTAGTAACTGTTTGATCAACTTCACCTTCTGTCTTAACAGTTTTATTTGTGGAGGAAACTATAGAGTATACATTTGACAACTAGTAACTGTTTTATCAACTTCACCTTCTAACAGTTTGATTTGTGGAGGAAACTAGAGTATACTTTATGACAACTAGTAACTGTTTCATCAAGTTCACCTGCTGTCCAACAGTTTTATTTGTGGAGGAAACTAGAGTATATATCTGACAACTAGTAACTGTTTTATCAAGTTCACCTTCTGTCTAATAGTTTTATCTGTGGAGGAAACTAGAGAACACATCTGACAACTAGTAACTGTTTTATCAAGTTCACCTTCTGTCTAACAGTTTTATTTGTGGAGGAAACTAGAGAACACATCTGACAACTAGTAACTGTTTTATCAAGTTCACCTTCTGTCTAACAGTTTTATTTGTGGAGGAAACTAGAGTATACTTTTTGACAACTAGTAACTGTTTTATCAAGTTCATCTTCTGTCTAATAGCTTTATTTGTTGAGGAAACTAGAGAACACATCTGACAACTAGTAACTGTTTTATCAAGTTCACCTTCTGTCTAACAGTTTTATTTGTTGAAGAAACTAGAGTATACATCTGACAACTAGTAACTGTTTCATCAAGTTCACCTTCTGTCTAACAGTTTTATTTGTGGAGGAAACTAGAGTATACTTTTTGACAACTAGTAACTGATTCATCAAGTTCACCTTCTGTCTAACAGCTTTATTTGTTGAGGAAACTAGAGTACACATCTGACAACTAGTAACTGTTTTATCAAGTTCACCTTCTGTGTAACAGTTTTATTTGTGGAGGAAACTAGAGAACACATCTGACAACTAGTAACTGTTTTATCAAGTTCACCTTCTGTCTAACAGTTTTATTTGTTGAGGAAACTAGAGTATACATCTGACAACTAGTAACTGTTTCATCAAGTTCACCTTCTGTCTAACAGTTTTATTTGTGAAGGAAACTAGAGTATACTTTTTGACAACTAGTAACTGATTCATCAAGTTCACCTTCTGTTTAACAACTTTATTAGTTGAGGAAACTAGAGTACACATCTGACAACTAGTAACTGTTTTATCAAGTTCACCTTCTGTCTAACAGTTTTATTTGTGGAGGAAACTAGAGTATACATCTGACAACTAGTAACTGTTTCATCAAGTTCACCTTCTGTCTAACAGCTTTATTTGTTGAGGAAACTAGAGTACACATCTGACAACTAGTAACTGTTTTATCAAGTTCACCTTCTGTCTAACAGTTTTATTTGTTGAGGAAACTAGAGTATACATCTGACAACTAGTAACTGTTTCATCAAGTTCACCTTCTGTCTAACAGTTTTATTTGTGGAGGAAACTAGAGTATACTTTTTGACAACTAGTAACTGATTCATCAAGTTCACCTTCTGTCTAACAGCTTTATTTGTTGAGGAAACTAGAGTACACATCTGACAACTAGTAACTGTTTTATCAAGTTCACCTTCTGTCTAACAGTTTTATTTGTTGAGGAAACTAGAGTATACATCTGACAACTAGTAACTGTTTTATCAAGTTCACCTTCTGTCTAACAGTTTTATTTGTGGAGGAAACTAGAGTATACTTTTTGACAACTAGTAACTGATTCATCAAGTTCACCTTCTGTTTAACAGCTTTATTAGTTGAGGAAACTAGAGTACACATCTGACAACTAGTAACTGTTTTATCAAGTTCACCTTCTGTCTAACAGTTTTATTTGTGGAGGAAACTAGAGTATACATCTGACAACTAGTAACTGTTTCATCAAGTTCACCTTCTGTCTAACAGCTTTATTTGTTGAGGAAACTAGAGTACACATCTGACAACTAGTAACTGTTTTATCAAGTTCACCTTCTGTCTAACAGTTTTATTTGTTGAGGAAACTAGAGTATACATCTGACAACTAGTAACTGTTTCATCAAGTTCACCTTCTGTCTAACAGCTTTATTTGTTGAGGAAACTAGAGTATACATCTGACAACTAGTAACTGTTTTATCAAGTTCACCTTCTGTCTAACAGCTTTATTTGTTGAGGAAACTAGAGAACACATCTGACAACTAGTAACTGTTTTATCAAGTTCACCTTCTGTCTAACAGTTTTATTTGTGGAGGAAACTAGAGTATACTTTTTGACAACTAGTAACTGATTCATCAAGTTCACCTTCTGTCTAACAGCTTTATTTGTTGAGGAAACTAGAGTACACATCTGACAACTAGTAACTGTTTTATCAAGTTCACCTTCTGTGTAACAGTTTTATTTGTGGAGGAAACTAGAGTATACTTTTTGACAACTAGTAACTGTTTTATCAAGTTCACCTTCTGTCTAACAGCTTTATTTGTTGAGGAAACTAGAGTACACATCTGACAACTAGTAACTGTTTTATCAAGTTCACCTTCTGTCTAACAGTTTTATTTGTTGAGGAAACTAGAGTATACATCTGACAACTAGTAACTGTTTGATCAAGTTCACTGTCTGTCTAACAGTTTTATTTGTGGAGGAAACTAGAGTATACATCTGACAACTAGTAAATGTTTGATCAAGTTCACCTTCTGTCTAATAGTTTTATTTGTGGAGGAAAATAGAGAACACATCTGACAACTAGTAACTGTTTTATCAAGTTCACCTTCTGTCTAACAGTTTTATTTGTGGAGGAAACTAGAGAACACATCTGACAACTAGTAACTGTTTTATCAAGTTCACCTTCTGTCTAACAGTTTTATTTGTTGAGGAAACTAGAGCATACATCTGACAACTAGTAACTGTTTTATCAAGTTCACCTTCTGTCTAACAGTTTTATTTGTGGAGGAAACTAGAGCATACATCTGACAACTAGTAACTGTTTTATCAACTTCACCTTCTGTCTAACTGGAATCAAACTCACAAAATGTAGTGTCATTTTTTTACTGGTTCCTCTAATTTTTTTTTATTCAACCTTAGGAACCGACCATTTAACTTGCAGGGGGGTTATTGTTTTTTGTTTCGTTCAGGATTTTTTTTCCGGACAATATGAAAGTTAGAATATTTATTTTTTCCAGAATTTAACATTAGGTTATATGACAAAAACTCTGAATCAGATTATTTTTTTTTTTCCTCCACCAAAATCAGAATATTTTTTTCAGCAACATTAGAAAAAAACCATAACCCCCCCCCCCCCCCCTGGAAGTTAAATGGTCCGTTCCTTATAACATTTTAAGGCCACACCAAATAAAATTGAGACGTTTCATTACAAAAATGGAAACTTTCTTTAAGAATATGATCTTAGGATGAAATGTTCATTGTTCTCAGAAAAAAAACACAATTAAAAAGTCGCTCTGTAAGTTTGAAATAATGATACATAAACTATGACATAATCAGATGTATCTGGGTAGAAGCGAATCCGAGTTTTTGCATTGTTTATATGCATCGCATTTATCAAGAGGGGGTTGGGATTCACATTCATTGGTAGGGTCGTCATGGTCGTGATTGTAAGCATTATGTGATCAAGTTTGTAAGTTACTTGTGACAGGCGGCGAGGCCAGTGGTTTTCTCCACCAATAAAACTGACCGCCACGACATACATTTGTGTAACTGAAATATTGTTGAAAGTGGCGTTAAACACCATAAACCAACCAACGTATTAACTGGCTTAAACACTGTCACATTTGTTGAGCCCATCTCAAGACCTGGATTTTCACTACCATCACTGTTTAAACTTTCTGTTCATAATTGGTGTGTAATAAAAGTCTAGACTTAAGATATAAGTGTAAAATATAATAAATATAAATAGTATTTAGTTGTTATATCTCTGTTTATTGGTTTATAAACACTTGTAAAGATTTTAATGTTATTAGTTAGTACAAAAAATTTCAATGTTCGCCACCCATAAAAATATATTGGTATTCCTGTTTCCTAACTGAACCCTTAAAATTTAATTTATCCCACAAAATTTATTAAGGTTCTGAATGTTTTCTACTTCATGTTTTAACAATGAAAAATGTGTCTTTTTAGAATCTTTAAAGTAAAAGAAAGATGACTACCTATCTAACTTTTGTTTAAAGTATGGCCCAATAAATTTATATAAAAAAACACAAATAATTATAAATAATATACATACATAGAATGACATCTTTTGCAGGCATATCAATTCATACACTTTTAATGTCCAGATTTATCATCCATCATCATTTAGAAAGATAAAAATGTCAGATCTCCAAATAAATCATACAATTATTTGAAAATGTCATTTGTCCATACATACAAAATATGATATCACCAGGATACAGGTATAAACTTATTTAAAAAATAAAAATGTCAGGTTTTCAAATAAATCAAATAATCTTATTTTTAAAAATGTCAGTTTTCTAAATTATTACAAAACCTCATTAAAACATAAAAATGTCAGCTGTCTTAATTATTATACAACTTCATTTAGAAAATAAAAATGTCAGCTCCGTCTAAATCATTATAAAACTGCATTTTAATAAAAATGAAAAGTGTCAGTTGTCAACATTATTATACAACCCCATTTAAAAAAAGAACAATTTCAAGAGTCCAAATTATTTTTGAAACCCCATTTAAAAAACAACTTCATTTAAATATTAAAAATGTCAAGAATCCAAATATAATAAATAAAAATGTCAGTTTCTAAATTATTATAAAGCTCTATTTAATTAAAAAAAGAATGAAAATGGCAGGTGTCAAAAAGAAAAATGTCAGCTGTCAAATATAAATAATACCAGAGGCTCTCAAGAGCCTGTATCGTTCACCTGGTTATAAAAAAAACCAATTGGTCCTATGTAAAAACTATGTCCTGCAGTGGTAGTCATCTTGGAATTACGATCAACATAAAAAACACAAAGTTTGTAAAGGACCTTCCAATGATTGATGCACAATTTAGGTTCAATCAGTGCAATAGCTTCAGAGAGGAATATATTTCTGTATTTTCCCCTGTGGTGGCAGCCATCTTGGATTTCCGATCGGCATAAAAAACAGAAACTTTGTAGAGGACCTTCCAATGATCATTCCTGGGCAGTTTGGTTTCAACTGTCCAAGTGGTTTCAGAGAAGAAGCGTTTTGAAACAGTTTTCCCATAGGGTCCAATGTTAAACTAAGTCCTGCCGTAGCCGCCATTTTGAATTTTATATCAGAACAAAAAACGTAAAGTTTGTAGAGGACCATCCAATGAACATTCATGTACAGTTTGGCTTTAATCATATTTGTAGTTTCTGAGTAGAAGGCATTTGAATATTTTCCCATAGGGTCCAATGTTAATCTATGTATTGCGGTGGTGGCCATCTTGGATTTCCGATCGGCATAAAAAACACACACCTTGTAGAGGACCTTCCAATGATCATTCCTGGTCAGTTTGGTTTCAATTATCCAAGTGGTTTCAGAGAAGAAGCGTTTTGAAACATTTTTCCCATAGGGTCCAATGTTAAACTAAGTCCTGCCGTAGCCGCCATTTTGAATTTCATATCGGAACAAAAAACGTAAAGTTTGTAGAGGACCATTCAATGAACATTCAAGTACAGTTTTGCTTTAATCATATTTGTAGTTTCTGAGAAGAAGGCATTTGAACATTTTCCCATAGGGTCCAATGTTAATCTATGTCCTGCGGTGGCGGCCATCTTGAATTTTCGATCGGCATAAAAAAACAGAAACTTTGTAGAGGACCTTCCAATGATCATTCCTGGGCAGTTTGGTTTCAATTGTCCAAGTGGTTTCAGAGAAGAAGAGTTTTGAAACATTTTTCCCATAGGGTCCAATGTTAAACTAAGTCCTGCCGTAGCTGCCATTTTGAATTTCATATCGGAACAAAAAACGTAAAGTTTGTAGAGGACCATCCAATAAACATTCATGTACAGTTTGGCTTTAATCATATTTGTAGTTTCTGAGAAGAAGGCATTTGAACATTTTCCCATAGGGTCCAATGTTAATCTATGTATTGCGGTGGCGGCCATCTTGGATTTCCGATCGGCATAAAAAACAGAAACTTTGTAGAGGACCTTCCAATGATCATTCCTGGGCAGTTTGGTTTCAACTGTCCAAGTGGTTTCAGAGAAGAAGCATTTTGAAACATTTTTCCCATAGGGTCCAATGTTAAACTAAGTCCTGCCGTAGCCGCCATTTTGAATTTCATATCGGAACAAAAAACCTTAAGATTGTAGAGGACCATCCAATGAACATTCATGTACAGTTTGGCTTTAATCATATTTGTAGTTTCTGAGAAGAAGGCATTTGAATATTTTCCCATAGGGTTCAATGTTAATCTATGTCCTGCGGTGGTGGCCATCTTGGATTTCCGATCGGCATAAAAAACAGAAACTTTGTAGAGGACCTTCCAATGATCATTCCTGGGCAGTTTGGTTTCAACTGTCCAAGTGGTTTCAGAGAAGAAGCATTTTGAAACATTTTTCCCATAGGGTCCAATGTTAAACTAAGTCCTGCCGTAGCCGCCATTTTGAATTTCATATCGGAACAAAAAACCTTAAGATTGTAGAGGACCATCCAATGAACATTCATGTACAGTTTGGCTTTAATCATATTTGTAGTTTCTGAGAAGAAGGCATTTGAATATTTTCCCATAGGGTCCAATGTTAATCTATGTCCTGCGGTGGCGGCCATCTTGGATTTCCGATCGGCATAAAAAACAGACACTTTGTAGAGGACCTTCCAATGATCATTCCTGGGCAGTTTGGTTTCAACTGTCCAAGTGGTTTCAGAGAAGAAGCATTTTGAAACATTTTTCCCATAGGGTCCAATGTTAAACTAAGTCCTGCCGTAGCCGCCATTTTGAATTTCATATCGGAACAAAAAACCTTAAGATTGTAGAGGACCATCCAATGAACATTCATGTACAGTTTGGCTTTAATCATATTTGTAGTTTCTGAGAAGAAGGCATTTGAATATTTTCCCATAGGGTCCAATGTTAATCTATGTCCTGCGGTGGCGGCCATCTTGGATTTCCGATCGGCATAAAAAACAGAAACTTTGTAGAGGACCTTCCAATGATCATTCCTGGGCAGTTTGGTTTCAACTGTCCTAGTGGTTTCAGAGAAGAAGCGTTTTGAAACATTTTCCCCATAGGGTCCAATGTTAAACTAGGTCCTGCCGTAGCCGCCATTTTGAATTTCATATCAGAACAAAAAACGTAAAGTTTGTAGAGGACCATCCAATGAACATTCATGTACAGTTTGGCTTTAATCATATTTGTAGTTTCTGAGAAGAAGGCATTTGAATATTTTCCCATAGGGTCCAATGTTAATCTATGTCCTGCGGTCAGGCAGCCATCTTGGATTTCCAATCGGCATAAAAAACAGAAACTTTGTAGAGGACCTTCCAATGATCATTCCTGGGCAGTTTGGTTTCAACTGTCCAAGTGGTTTCAGAGAAGAAGCATTTTGAAACATTTTTCCCATAGGGTCCAATGTTAAACTAAGTCCTGCCGTAGCCGCCATTTTGAATTTCATATCGGAACAAAAAACCTTAAGATTGTAGAGGACCATCCAATGAACATTCATGTACAGTTTGGCTTTAATCATATTTGTAGTTTCTGAGAAGAAGGCATTTGAATATTTTCCCATAGGGTCCAATGTTAATTTATCTCCTGCGGTGTCAGCCATCTTGGATTTCCGATCGGCATAAAAAACAGAAACTTTGTAGAGGACCTTCCAATGATCATTCCTGGGCAGTTTGGTTTCAACTGTCCAAGTGGTTTCAGAGAAGAAGCATTTTGAAACATTTTTCCCATAGGGTCCAATGTTAAACTAAGTCCTGCCGTAGCCGCCATTTTGAATTTCATATCGGAACAAAAAACCTTAAGATTGTAGAGGACCATCCAATGAACATTCATGTACAGTTTGGCTTTAATCATATTTGTAGTTTCTGAGAAGAAGGCATTTGAATATTTTCCCATAGGGTCCAATGTTAATCTATGTCCTGCGGTGGCGGCCATCTTGGATTTCCGATCGGCATAAAAAACAGACACTTTGTAGAGGACCTTCCAATGATCATTCCTGGGCAGTTTGGTTTCAACTGTCCAAGTGGTTTCAGAGAAGAAGCATTTTGAAACATTTTTCCCATAGGGTCCAATGTTAAACTAAGTCCTGCCGTAGCCGCCATTTTGAATTTCATATCGGAACAAAAAACCTTAAGATTGTAGAGGACCATCCAATGAACATTCATGTACAGTTTGGCTTTAATCATATTTGTAGTTTCTGAGAAGAAGGCATTTGAATATTTTCCCATAGGGTCCAATGTTAATCTATGTCCTGCGGTGGCGGCCATCTTGGATTTCCGATCGGCATAAAAAACAGAAACTTTGTAGAGGACCTTCCAATGATCATTCCTGGGCAGTTTGGTTTCAACTGTCCTAGTGGTTTCAGAGAAGAAGCGTTTTGAAACATTTTCCCCATAGGGTCCAATGTTAAACTAGGTCCTGCCGTAGCCGCCATTTTGAATTTCATATCAGAACAAAAAACGTAAAGTTTGTAGAGGACCATCCAATGAACATTCATGTACAGTTTGGCTTTAATCATATTTGTAGTTTCTGAGAAGAAGGCATTTGAATATTTTCCCATAGGGTCCAATGTTAATCTATGTCCTGCGGTCAGGCAGCCATCTTGGATTTCCAATCGGCATAAAAAACAGAAACTTTGTAGAGGACCTTCCAATGATCATTCCTGGGCAGTTTGGTTTCAACTGTCCAAGTGGTTTCAGAGAAGAAGCATTTTGAAACATTTTTCCCATAGGGTCCAATGTTAAACTAAGTCCTGCCGTAGCCGCCATTTTGAATTTCATATCGGAACAAAAAACCTTAAGATTGTAGAGGACCATCCAATGAACATTCATGTACAGTTTGGCTTTAATCATATTTGTAGTTTCTGAGAAGAAGGCATTTGAATATTTTCCCATAGGGTCCAATGTTAATTTATCTCCTGCGGTGTCAGCCATCTTGGATTTCCGATCGGCATAAAAAACAGAAACTTTGTAGAGGACCTTCCAATGATCATTCCTGGGCAGTTTGGTTTCAACTGTCCAAGTGGTTTCAGAGAAGAAGCATTTTGAAACATTTTTCCCATAGGGTCCAATGTTAAACTAAGTCCTGCCGTAGCCGCCATTTTGAATTTCATATCGGAACAAAAAACCTTAAGATTGTAGAGGACCATCCAATGAACATTCATGTACAGTTTGGCTTTAATCATATTTGTAGTTTCTGAGAAGAAGGCATTTGAATATTTTCCCATAGGGTTCAATGTTAATCTATGTCCTGCGGTGGCGGCCATCTTGGATTTCCGATCGGCATAAAAAACAGAAACTTTGTAGAGGACCTTCCAATGATCATTCCTGGGCAGTTTGGTTTCAACTGTCCAAGTGGTTTCAGAGAAGAAGCATTTTGAAACATTTTTCCCATAGGGTCCAATGTTAAACTAAGTCCTGCCGTAGCCGCCATTTTGAATTTCATATCGGAACAAAAAACCTTAAGATTGTAGAGGACCATCCAATGAACATTCATGTACAGTTTGGCTTTAATCATATTTGTAGTTTCTGAGAAGAAGGCATTTGAATATTTTCCCATAGGGTCCAATGTTAATCTATGTCCTGCGGTGGTGGCCATCTTGGATTTCCGATCGGCATAAAAAACAGAAACTTTGTAGAGGACCTTCCAATGATCATTCCTGGGCAGTTTGGTTTCAACTGTCCAAGTGGTTTCAGAGAAGAAGCATTTTGAAACATTTTTCCCATAGGGTCCAATGTTAAACTAAGTCCTGCCGTAGCCGCCATTTTGAATTTCATATCGGAACAAAAAACCTTAAGATTGTAGAGGACCTTCCAATGATCATTCCTGGGCAGTTTGGTTTCAACTGTCCAAGTGGTTTCAGAGAAGAAGCATTTTGAAACATTTTTCCCATAGGGTCCAATGTTAAACTAAGTCCTGCCGTAGCCGCCATTTTGAATTTCATATCGGAACAAAAAACCTTAAGATTGTAGAGGACCATCCAATGAACATTCATGTACAGTTTGGCTTTAATCATATTTGTAGTTTCTGAGAAGAAGGCATTTGAATATTTTCCCATAGGGTCCAATGTTAATTTATCTCCTGCGGTGTCAGCCATCTTGGATTTCCGATCGGCATAAAAAACAGAAACTTTGTAGAGGACCTTCCAATGATCATTCCTGGGCAGTTTGGTTTCAACTGTCCAAGTGGTTTCAGAGAAGAAGCATTTTGAAACATTTTTCCCATAGGGTCCAATGTTAAACTAAGTCCTGCCGTAGCCGCCATTTTGAATTTCATATCGGAACAAAAAACCTTAAGATTGTAGAGGACCATCCAATGAACATTCATGTACAGTTTGGCTTTAATCATATTTGTAGTTTCTGAGAAGAAGGCATTTGAATATTTTCCCATAGGGTTCAATGTTAATCTATGTCCTGCGGTGGTGGCCATCTTGGATTTCCGATCGGCATAAAAAACAGAAACTTTGTAGAGGACCTTCCAATGATCATTCCTGGGCAGTTTGGTTTCAACTGTCCAAGTGGTTTCAGAGAAGAAGCATTTTGAAACATTTTTCCCATAGGGTCCAATGTTAAACTAAGTCCTGCCGTAGCCGCCATTTTGAATTTCATATCGGAACAAAAAACCTTAAGATTGTAGAGGACCATCCAATGAACATTCATGTACAGTTTGGCTTTAATCATATTTGTAGTTTCTGAGAAGAAGGCATTTGAATATTTTCCCATAGGGTCCAATGTTAATCTATGTCCTGCGGTGGCGGCCATCTTGGATTTCCGATCGGCATAAAAAACAGAAACTTTGTAGAGGACCTTCCAATGATCATTCCTGGGCAGTTTGGTTTCAACTGTCCAAGTGGTTTCAGAGAAGAAGCATTTTGAAACATTTTTCCCATAGGGTCCAATGTTAAACTAAGTCCTGCCGTAGCCGCCATTTTGAATTTCATATCGGAACAAAAAACCTTAAGATTGTAGAGGACCATCCAATGAACATTCATGTACAGTTTGGCTTTAATCATATTTGTAGTTTCTGAGAAGAAGGCATTTGAATATTTTCCCATAGGGTCCAATGTTAATCTATGTCCTGCGGTGGCGGCCATCTTGGATTTCCGATCGGCATAAAAAACAGAAACTTTGTAGAGGACCTTCCAATGATCATTCCTGGGCAGTTTGGTTTCAACTGTCCAAGTGGTTTCAGAGAAGAAGCATTTTGAAACATTTTTCCCATAGGGTCCAATGTTAAACTAAGTCCTGCCGTAGCCGCCATTTTGAATTTCATATCGGAACAAAAAACCTTAAGATTGTAGAGGACCATCCAATGAACATTCATGTACAGTTTGGCTTTAATCATATTTGTAGTTTCTGAGAAGAAGGCATTTGAATATTTTCCCATAGGGTCCAATGTTAATCTATGTCCTGCGGTGGCGGCCATCTTGGATTTCCGATCGGCATAAAAAACAGAAACTTTGTAGAGGACCTTCCAATGATCATTCCTGGGCAGTTTGGTTTCAACTGTCCAAGTGGTTTCAGAGAAGAAGCATTTTGAAACATTTTTCCCATAGGGTCCAATGTTAAACTAAGTCCTGCCGTAGCCGCCATTTTGAATTTCATATCGGAACAAAAAACCTTAAGATTGTAGAGGACCATCCAATGAACATTCATGTACAGTTTGGCTTTAATCATATTTGTAGTTTCTGAGAAGAAGGCATTTGAATATTTTCCCATAGGGTCCAATGTTAATCTATGTCCTGCGGTGGCGGCCATCTTGGATTTCCGATCGGCATAAAAAACAGAAACTTTGTAGAGGACCTTCCAATGATCATTCCTGGGCAGTTTGGTTTCAACTGTCCAAGTGGTTTCAGAGAAGAAGCATTTTGAAACATTTTTCCCATAGGGTCCAATGTTAAACTACAAAATGTAAGTCCTGCCGTAGCCGCCATTTTGAATTTCATACCGGAACAAAAAACCTAAAGTTTGTAGAGGGCCATCTAATGAACATTCTTGTACAGTTTGGCTTTAATCATATTTGTAGTTTCTGAGAAGAAGGCATTTGAATATTTTCCCATAGGGTCCAATGTTAATCTATGTCCTGGCGGTGGCGGCCATATTGGATTTCCGATCGGCATAAAAAACAGAAACTTTGTAGAGGACCTTCCAATGATCATTCCTGGGCAGTTTGGTTTCAACTGTCCAAGTGGTTTCAGAGAAGAAGCATTTTGAAACATTTTTCCCATAGGGTCAAATGTTAAACTAAGTCCTGCCGTAGCCGCCATTTTGAATTTCATATCGGAACAAAAAACCTTAAGATTGTAGAGGACCATCCAATGAACATTCATGTACAGTTTGGCTTTAATCATATTTGTAGTTTCTCAGAAGAAGGCATTTGAACATTTTCCCATAGGGTCCAATGTTAATCTATGTCCTGCGATGGCGGCCATCTTGGATTTCCGATCGGCATAAAAAACAGTAACTTGGTAAAGGACATTCCAATGATCATTCATGTACAGTTTAGGTTCAGTCAGTTCATTAGTTTCAGAGAAGAAGATCTTTGAAATTTCAGCCAATCAGAGCATATTATTGGCCTTGGCAGCCATATTGAATATCCGACTGGAACGAAAAACAGTAACTTTGTAGAGGACCGCCCAAGGAACATTCCTGCTAAGTTTGGTTCCAATCGGCCCAGTGGTTTCGGAGAAGAAGCTTGAAATGTGAAAAGTTTACAGACAACAGACAACAGACGACGGACGCCAAGTGATGGCAATAGTTCACCTGGACCTTTGGTCCAGGTGAACTAAAAACTGTATAAAAATTTACTAAAGAATATTTACTTTGTGTATTGTTGCTCCCGACTCTTTACTACAACCCACCCATAATTGTCCCCTCATGTCAATGTCAAGTGATAAAAGGATATTCAATCCCTGTGTCCTCCATTACTTTACATGTCAATATATCTCCTTGTTCAGATAAAACATGGAGGGCATGTGATCTATGGTCACACACAATAATGTGTCCTGCTGCTGTTGTTACTACATCACGAGGATAAAATTGTGTAGTAACATTTATCTTAGAATGTCCTGTATATGTCCACCTTAAACCCCCCTCCCAGTATCATCTGATGTACTGTCAACAACAACTATGTCTTTGTTATTATTTGTTGTGATTCTGTATGGTATAGTAAACAGTCTGTGTTTGTTACTGTCATATTGATAAGTATGTTGTTGTTTACCATCCATACCAAAGATAAGTAGTGCCCTTGTACTTTTGTCTGTAGGTGTGTAGAGATTGCCAGGTTCTTTGACACCTACTATAATGTTATTGTCACTAGTCACATGGATTCCCAGGGGTATCAAGGGCGACACTGAGAAGAATGGTTTTATTTCTCCTGACTTGGTCAAGAGTTTTATATCTGAACCAACAGACAGAAGTATGTCATTGTTTGATGTCAATGTCATGTCATAGATAAAACAAGAAATCTGCTTTGTGGTTGTTGTAATGTTGTCATTGTCAATGTTTATTTGTCTTATGACTTCTTTATTTAAATCATTAACCCATGTTGATTTGTCATCAACAGTAATTATGTTGTAGATACCTGATAAATCTGTAGTGTATGAATTAACAACCTCAAAATCAATGTCTGATTGTACTTGTGGTATTTTCATTTTCTGAAGTGATCCAAATAAGTTTGGTATATCATTGACTGTTTCTTTCCCAGGAATAAAATATTTAATTTCAGAAGGAATTTGATCAAAATTCAAGTCCGACATCATTTTCTTAGATTTTGTAGTGGTTGTAAATATTGTACTTCCTTGGATAGATTTCAAAGCTGCCATGATTTCATCTTGGTGGAGTATAATTGTTTTTTCGGCTTGGTCGGCCTGTCTCTTCATGTCACACTCACAGAATGTCTTTTTAACAGTTTTTCTTTCCAATTCTATTTAATTTTGCAGTTTTTGAGAATGTTTAGTGATTCCATCTATTAATGTTTTTTCTCTTTTTTTAATTGTTGTTATTGTTTCATCAAACAAAGACTCATATTTAGTTTCACTGATATGGAATTCTTCTACTTTTGCCTGACAGAGAGTTAAATCTTGACTATATCTTGCCTCCGCTCCTTTAAGTTCATCCAATTTTTCAGAGAGAATTTTTTCTACGGGTTCAAAGTTGTGTTTGTTGTGTTTAGATAAAATACAATCTGCACACACAAGATGATCACAGGTTCTACAGAACAGACAGGTCATTTTTGTCCTATGTTCTGTACACGGGATATTGTCCGTTATTATTTTCGGCTGTACATCTTGAAATGGCGATTTAATATCAATAATCTGGTGCTGAATGTTCGTTTGTACATTCAGGTGAATTTCCTTACATCTGTCGCAGATGAACTTATTGCACTCAACGCATCTCCACTTAATTTTTATATCAGTTTTACAGAGTTCACAAAGTTTTGGATTTTGTGCTCTTTTAATGGAGCTTGAAAACGCCATAATAACCCACAGTTAAATTGTGTATACTTAAGTCCTCAAATCGTGTCGGCAACAACTTTTTATACAATAGACCAATTTCACGTTACCGCCGCCATTATGGTTCAAAGGTCAATCGGAGTAAAAAAACGTAAACAAGACGTCATTGCATTTGTAAACACGGTGACGCAGTTTATTCATCGTGGCAGTTATGCACATATCGTCACGGTCGTAAGGAAGTTTTCGTGAATTTGTTGGTTAGGAAAATAATTTATGACTACATGTATCCCGTAGATCTTGAAAATAATGAGAAATCGTGTGAATATTCAGCTATACAGTATGTGGCCAAAAGTATTGCCACATGTAAAAAAAAAATCCCCATATAATCAACCAAAACCATATTTTTTCAAAAAATTATTGTGAAATCATTTTTGGATAGATTTTAACAAATTTTACCCCAAAACATTCAGAATTGTCTATATTTTGATTTTTTATTTGCTCATTATGTTTATATGAGTGGTTTTTATTTGTACATAATTTAAACAGGATTGTGAATTTTTTTGATTTATTTTTAGTCGAAATATATAGGAAAATCAAAGTCAATTTTTATTTGTTATGTTTAAATTATGGAGCATCAAATAAAACTTTTTAAAAGGCCCAACTTAAAACTGGTATGCCCCTTTTGTTAGAGAATGTATAAAGTCTGTGTGTGTAAGACACTTGATGTACTAACTTAAAAATGACTTGGTTCAACTATATATCATTTTATGATTTTTTAGAAGTCAAAATCCTGTAAGAATGCACACCTTTAGTATTTGTACATTAAACACACTACAAAATATTACAAAAACTCTAGCTCAAAACTATAGGGAGGGACAGACAGGAGTTAAATAGTATGCCCTGATACAGGGCTATACATTAACAGTCGTGTTCCATTTTTACATGTATGTCAAGCACATTATTATGGTGTGGTTTCTGTTCGTGAGGCACTCCATCCTTTCTTGTTTATGCCAATGTCAGGAGACCAATAATAACATACATGTATAAGGATTAGTATGGAAAAAGTGCTATATTCAGGAACAAGTCAGTCTTTGTTGGGCAAAATATGTACATGCACATGTACTTTGTAAATGATTCAACTCGATAACTTTTGTAAATCATAGAGCACAAAAATTAAACAAATACTCATTAACAAGAAATATTTACTGCAAAAACAAAACATTATTAAAAGGTCAGCTACATATATAATAACAATGTTGTAAAATAACAAAACTATGAACTGGAACATTGAAGAATGGGTAATAAATTAAAACACATTTCCCTCATCCTGGTGAAGTCTTAAGTTAATGATTGAATGAAAATTATATTGCTTTTAACATCAAAAAGTTAATATTGGGGGACACTATACAATTTTCTCTATCCTTTAGTTATTGAATTGATAAGTTAAAAAATCTGACTAAAGTTCCACCCCCCAAAAAATAAACATACTACATGTAATAAGGTTCAAAACTCATTTAATTTCAAAATATGTGTCTAAGACTTTCTCAGGTAAATGAACAAAGCCCAAAATATTCAATAATTTTACATGAAAAACAACACTCATATGGGGGATAAAACATTCTATTCATAGAATTTTTAAACAATAAACAACAAGAAACATAAACTATAACATGTGATGTGTAAACTATTTAAGCATGAGCAACAGGAAACATTTACTTTTTTTTTTGTAGATACAAAAAATGAAAAGACCACCACCCTTAGTTGGATTTTTAGAGTGTTAGTTCATTGAAACAAGTCTGTGGGTAGATACAGTTATGTCGTTCCACTGTGAAACATTATTCTGATTCTGACCCGACCATTCTTTGTTCTTACTCCTTAATGCTGCATTCTTAATAATTTTATAATCTTTGGTTTGACTAGACAGGGGCTAGAACCCATGGATCTACCACATTCAAGGTGAGCATGCTAACCATTACACAACATTTTTGCAGTCATGTAAAATTCACACTGAAAAAGGAGTAGTTCTTCAAAACTTTCATTAAGCTAGGGACTTGTGTCCAAGTTAGTTAATGCAGTCAACATGATCAAGCATATATTAAAATAAACCCATAGATTAGCTTCCAGTCAGATTTGAACTGACATCTTTTCAACATTATTGAAATGTACTACCTTGTACTATAGAAGCTATATACATGTACATGTACATGTATTGTAATTGTTAGTAGTTGACAAACCTAATACAGTACTTCGATCATTAGCTTCCAGAGAGATTTGAATTGACATCTTTCAAACATTATTGAAATGTACTGATTCATTGACACCATAGTAAGGGAACGACCATTTAACTTGAAGGGGGGGGGTTATGGTTTTTTTCTAAAAAAATATTCTGATTCCCAATGTTGCTGAAAAAAATATTCTGATTTTGGTGGAGGAAAAAAAAAATAATCTGATTCAGAGTTTTTGTCATATAACCTAATGTTAGATTCTGGAAAAAAAATTCACGCTTTGCGCGACAAAAAAAAATAATATTCTAACTCTTGTGTTGTCTGAAAAATTTTTTCTGAACGAAACAAAAAACCATAACCCCCCCCTTCAAGTTAAATGGTCGGTCCCTAACTACAACATTTTGTCATGAATTTGTTAGGAACATTTCAGCCAAGATTGCCCATCATTGGTTGCAATCCCTTCTGTTATTATCTAATGGTCCTGAATTGGCACTGCATAGACACGATAGAGAATTTAAAAAAACATGCATAAATTTCATACCCTGCGGTGCAAGAACAATAAGCTCCTTCTGTCAAACCATCATCTTCTTTGGCGCAATATCTATACATTGTGGGGGTCATCATACAGTGTCTGTGATGGTGAACATTTTGTTCTTAAAATACACAAGTTGTTGTTGTTCGACTTAGCCTTTTAAGAAATATCCCTCCTGTAGCCACCCACTTGAAAAATATTCATAGGCCTTGCCAACCTTATAGTCTTTCAGCATGTCATTTGTTAATGCTACATCACCATGGGCTAACAAGAACTGCGTTATGTCTGTCAAAAAATTTGGTGGCCAAACTGCATACCATGATCACAGGGCCTTGTCACTATCCAGGTAAATATACTATCAATGTATAAACATATACAAGGGCGGACATCTTTTTTTACCCCCGCTCGCTTCAAGTCGTGTTTGTTTTTCAAATTCCTTCCAATATATTCAAAACCCTGTTTGGTTCAACTCCCAAGACCTTATTCTATTCAAAAAATATCATGACCCCCCCCCTTCCCCCCCTCGACTACATCTTGTGAAGGCGCAGCGGTCGTTTTTGTCAGGAATTCGCCCGAGTAGAGAACAACATGGACCCAAAGTGAAAGTAACAGCGCCACCTATAAAAAAACGGAAGTTCAGAACTCTCTGGGTTTTACCATTCGATATTTGGTTTTCTCGCTAGTTATCGTGTTTCTAAGTATAAGATACTGCGGGAAATAACAGACGAAATAATAAATTAAAGAAAATGGACAGCAATCAAGAAAAAGCCTTGAAAATGGCATTTATCATTCATTGTATGTACCGGTACAAGTCAAAAATGTTCAGTTTTCACTTCAAATCGTCCCGCTCGTTTAATGATGTTTGAATCTTAACGGTATTTTCCTTACCTCAAAGCTAAAACCCCGAGAGTTCCGAACTTCCGGGTTTTTTTTAGGTGGCGCTGTTACTTTCACTTTGGGTCCATGTTGTTCTCTACTCGGGCGAATTCCTGACAAAAACGACCGCTGCGCCTTCACAAGAGGTAGTCGAGGGGAGGTCATGATATTTTTTTAAAAGAATAAGGTCTTGGGAGTTGAACCAAACAGGGTTTTGAAAATATTAGAAGGAATTTAAAAAACAAACACGACTTGAAGCGAGCGGGGGTAAAAAAAGATGTCCGCCCTTGTATATGTTTATACATTGATAGTATATTTACCTGGATAGTGACAAGGCCGTGTCATGATCATGTTCATCAAGCCAACCAGAATAAATCTGAAGGGGGTCTGTCATTCCACACTCACTCAAAATGTTGTAGCATCTCTTGTTGTCCTTCAAAACATCATCTTGTGATGGCACCAAAGGCAAGTTCAACTTGCATGCCGAAAAACACAAGGCCGCTAGCTCCTCCTTCGTTCCCGATTTCGTTAGATCTCTCATCGTCAAGAATTCTGAGATTCTCGACTTTCCAACATCGAAGCTCATCAAGACAAGAGTGTAGAGTTGATCACCAGGATCCATTTGTAGATGTATAATAAAATTTTGCAAATAAATAACCTGAATAAAACTTCGAAAAGGTTGAAAAATGATGTGCATATAGAAAATCATCGTATAATCCAATCAGAAAGGCCGCTTACAACCCGGATTTTACTCCGATTGGACTTTGGACTAAGGCCGCTTACAACAAAAATTAGGTTAATGTGAAATAGATCTATGGAAGAGTTTATTTACTTTCACGGGTGGTAGTTTTTGGAAACTTGATATTAATTGTAAATTCTGACCTAATAATGTTACAATCTCTGACATAGAATGGGGGTACATCTTGTTTAAAGTGGTGAAATATTTTAAAAATAATTTATATTTTTTATATTGTGATGTTTTCTTCTGATTTGTATTAATTTTGTTGACCCGGTTTTAAATAGACTAATCCAAGCTAAAACTTCCTGGGTGTAATACGGGGAATTCCCTTGGCCGGATGATTGTGATTTATCGAAAATGAAAAAAATAAATATTGCATAATCATTATCAATATCTCTATCAATATATTTAAAGATGTTAAAATATCACTCGTGCCAATATTAAACTTATGAATGTAGCAATATAAAAAATAGGCGGAGTGGGCATGAATAGAGATGTAGCCTGTGGTCAGGATATCGGATACAGGGGGAGGGCTGCTTTGAGAGTGGGGCGGAAAGTTGGAGACAACATGTGGGAGTGGGCCGGATAGTGTGTGTGTGTGTGTGTTTTATGTGTCTGTATTGTTTGTCTTCATCCTGTGTCTTGTGTACTCAATGTTATCAGTCCATTCAGTCACCAGAAGTTTCAACTAGCCTATTAGGGAAAACAAAAATTATTATATAGATGACCAACATTTTTCGAAGTTTTTCTTATTTTTTCCCCTAATTTTTGAAACATCAAATGACTGTGGTCCATTCTTTAATTAAAATAAGTTATCTAGAGTGTATGTTTAATTTTAGAACCCCCTGGCATGTTTTATTACTATTTTAGGCCATATTAACATTTTCCACAAATTTTCTATATATATACAAAATGTACTATCTATTTAACTTTTGGAAAAGGTCAATATGGCCTAATATAGTAATACACCATGCTAGGGGGCTCTAAAATTACACATACACTATATTACTTATTTTAATTTTTTTTTAATTCTGGACCCATATTCTATATATATGTCTCATCAGTATATGGCTATCGACAGGGGCGAATTCAAGCGGAGGCGTGGCGGGCGTGCGCCCCCCTAAAAGTCCTTTTTGAGATTTTTTTTTGCCCAAAAGTGTCACATGCCTCCCCCCTAACTTCATATCCTGGATTCGCCTCTGATAGATATAAATTGTTTGTGGTCTTTTCAATTTTTACCCTATATCAGGTTTTTTTCATTACTGTTGTTGGTATATTAAATGATTAGGATGAAAGCCAAGTGTTGTCATATTTTCATTGTGTGTTCTCTGTTATTTTAGCAGCATATACATCCATGGTGAGACCAACAATGGAGTATGCAAGCTCAGTATGGGACCCGACAAACCGGAAAAAGATTGGCAACCTTGAAAAAGTACAGAAAAGAGCAGCAAGATTCGTTTTCAATAATTACACAGACCGAACACGGATACCTATAAAGTGCGAAACGAAATAGAAACGAAACGAAACGAAACGAAATCAACGAAAACGAAACGAAACGAAACGAAATCAACAAAAACGAAACGAAACGAAACGAAATCAACGAAATGAAAACGAAATAAAACGAAACCAACGAAAGCAAAACGAAATCAACGAAAACAACACGAAATAGACTGATATGGAAAAAAAAAAAAAAAAAAAAAAGATAACTTGATTTTTTAAATACAATAATTTTGATTAATTATAACTGGGAAACCCATCTTGCATGTCTGTCCGTTACAGTACTCCTCACGTACATTACCCGCAACTCAATTCAAGTCGGGTTTGCTTGCCGACAAACTTTCAGAAGTTCAAATGTCATATTTTTATTTGTGTTTGAGTGTGTGTCAGTATTTATGAATTATAAAGTTTCTGCAGTGGGCATATAGAAAAAAACGGGGGGGATATGAGGAGGTATTTTCATAGATTGGGATATTAAGGGTTCATTTTTCGTCTGATTTTATTACGTTTTTCGTTTGTATTCTTCATAAATTTGCCTATTCGCAAATCATACAGGATGGTCTTGAGTTTCAGATTCTGGACACTATTTGACTACTGGATTTTCCCGACTTGTCACGTTTAATCCCCATGTTCAGTTGTTCTGTTGATTGAAAACTCAGTTTTGTCTGTTTTTGTGGACTTTCCCTTTTGAATGCGCCTTGGAGTACGGTACCATTGTTATTACCTTTATTCGGTAGTGTGCCAACAGATCTGGCGTAATGTCTTACCGTTGTTCTTTCCGAGATATACAGGGGTCAAAAAGACCCAACACTATAAACTTTTTATTTCAAATCCTATTGTTTTATTTTGAAGAACTAAAAAAAAACCAACAGCAACATAACAGGACGTACAGTGAGCGCCCTCCTTACAGAAAAACTTCTGGAAAAAATAATGCTTACAAAAACTAAACATAAGAAACTCTGGAAGTTTTATTGAAATCCATGCTGTTGTTTAGGAAGAGTTATGGATAACGCAACAGTATCCTCTCTCTATTGTATAGCCTTGTATGACAATTAAATAGCCTTAAATGACAAAGTCCAAAAGTGAAGAAATTTTAGCAAGAACTGTTGAAATGGGAAAACAAAAATAGAAGGTGCACAATGCCATTTGGTACTAAAGAATTCATGAAATTAATGAACCTTGCCATATGGTATTAAAGATTTCCTGTAAGATTCATTCAATTCCATCAAGTTGTTAAGAAGGAATTGCATAGGCAGTGAGAGAAGCACTCACGGACAAACGGACATATACTATATACCCCCCTCCCGCTGGATAGCGGGGGGTATAAAAATATGTGCCGTATCAAATTTTATTAATACCGGAAAATTTTTTGGAGGGGGGGGTGATTTGTTTTTTTTTTAATATGAAAAGGGATCAAAGGGAAAAAAGGTACTTTTACAAGATATGTAGATTTTTTTTTAATTTCTAAAGTTAATTTTTGATAGGATTTGTATACCTCCGCCAAAAAAAGATTGGGGTACATAGGACTTCTGCTGTCCGTTCGTTCGTTTGTCCGTCTGGTCGTCACACTTTTTTCGTCTCTCCGACACACTTTTAAATTTTGCTCGGACGGGGATATTTATTAGTGAACTTTAACTACTGCACTTCTGTTATTTTAATTCCTCTCCTTTCAACAGACTTGACGTTGCTCTTATGGTTCCCAAATTTAAAAGAAGCCACTAAGTGAAAAGGACAGACTCCCGCTGAATAAATGCATATTATTCTTGTTCAATGGTGATCAAATCCTGTCCTCTCCTGATGAAAGACACTGAGACATGTGCGGGAAGTAGTCTAGCATCGTATTTCGTTTTGTTTTCGTTGATTTCGTTTTGCTTTCGTTGGTTTCGTTTTATTTCGTTTTCATTTCGTTGATTTCGTTTCGTTTCGTTTCGTTTTTGTTGATTTCGTTTCGTTTCGTTTCGTTTTCGTTGATTTCGTTTCGTTTCGTTTCGTTTCTATTTCGTTTCGCACTTTATAGGTACCCGACCGAACACCTGGCTGTGTTACTAAAATGGTAGAATCCTTGAAGTGGGAAAACTTAGAAGAAAGGAGAAAATCTAATAGACTATGCATGCTGTATAAAATCAAAAATGGATTAATTGATATAGACAGCCACCAATATATCCAAGCCAACGACAGCAGGACTAGAGGCAAAGATCGCCTTTATCAAGAAAGAACGAGCAGTGAGTGAGGCCTTCGGAAATTCGTTCTTCCCCACTTTCAACAATATATCAGTTATAACGTATAACCTGGTGACAAGTTTTATTATTGTTTAACGCCACATTCAACAATATGTCAGTTATAACGGATAACATGGATACCAAATGTATTGGTGCTTAACGCCACTTTCAACAATATATCAGTTATAATGTATAACATGGTGACTAGTGTTATTGGTACGTGTTTAAGGACATTTTCAATAAAATGTCAGTTATAACGTATGACATGATGGCCAGATTTATTGGTGTTTAGCCCCACTCTCAACAATATGTCAGTATTGATGTTAAACATGGAGGCCAATTTTTTTTATGCCTACCGCCACTTTCAACAAGATGTCAGTTTTAACGTTTAACATGGTGACCAGTTTTATTTGTGCTTAACGTGACTTTCAACAATGTGTCGGCTATTACGCATAGAATGGTCACCATCTTTATTGGTGTTTTACGTCACTTTCAACAATATGTCAGTTATAATGTATAACCTGGTGGCCATTTTTATTGGTGTTCAATGCCACTTTCAACAATATGTCAGTTATAATGTATAACATGATGGCCAGTTTTATTCGTGTTTAACGCCACTTTCAACAGTGTCAGTATTAATGTATAACATGGAGGCCAATTTTATTGATGTTTAGCCCCACTTTCAACAATATGTCAGTTATTATGAATAACATGACCAGTTTTATTGGCACTTAACTCCACATTCAACAATATGTCAGTTATAACGTGTAACCTGGTGACCAGTTTTATTTGTTTTTATCGCCACATTCAACAAAATGTCAGTTATACTGTATAACCTGGTGGCCAATTTTATTGGTGTTGAATGCCACTTTCAACAATATGTCAGTTATAACGTATAACATGGTGACCATCTTTATTGGTGTTTAGCGCCACTTTAAATGATATATCAGTTATAATGTATAACATGGTGACCAATTTTATTTGTGCTTAGCGTCGCTTTCACCAATATGTCAGTTATAATGCATAACCTGGTGACCAGTTTTATTGGTGTTTAATACCAGTTTCAACAATATGTCAAGTATAACGTATAACCTGGTGACCAGTTTTATTGGTGTTTAATGCCACTTTCAACAATATGTCAGGTATAACGTATAACCTGGTGATCAGTTTTATTGGTGTTTAATGCCACTTTCAACAATATGTCAGTTATAATGTATAACATGATGGCCAGTTTTATTCGTGTTTAACGCCACTTTCAACAATATGTCAGTTATAATGTATGACATGGTGACCAATTTTATTTGTGTTTAACGTTACTTTCAACAATATGTCAGTTATAATGTATAACCTGGTGGCCAATTTTTTTGGTGTTTAAAGCCACTTTCAACAATATGTCAGTTATAATGTACAATGTATAATATGATGGCCAGTTTTATTGGTGTTTAACGCCACTTTCAACAATATGTCAGTATTAATATATAACATGGAAACCAATTTTATTGATGTTTAACGCCACTTTCAACAAAATGTCAGTTATAACATATAACATGGTGACCAGTTTTATTGGTGTTTAACGCCACTTTCAACAATATGTCAGGTAAAACGTATAACCTGGTGACCAGTTTTATTGGTGTTTAATGCCACTTTCAACAATATGTCAGTTATAACGTATGACATGATGATCATATTTATTGGTGTTTAACGCCACTTTCAACAATATGTCAGTTATAACGTATGACATGATGACCAGTTTTATTGGTGTTTAATGCCACTTTCAACAATATGTCAGTTATAACGTATGACATGATGACCAGATTTATTGGTGTTTAACGCCACTTTCAACAATATGTCAATATTAATGTATAACATGGAGGCCAATTTTATTGATGTTTAGCACCACTTTCAACAATATGTCAGTTATTATGAATAACATGATAACCAGTTTTATTGGTGTTTAATGCCACTTTCAACAATATCTCAGTTATAACGTATGAAATGGTGACCAGTTTTATTGGTGTTTAACGCCACTTTCAACAATATGTCTGATAACATGGTTGCCAGTTTTATTGCCACTTAACGCCACTTTCAACAATATGTCAGTTATAACGTATAACCTGGTGACCAGTTTTATTATTGTTTAACGCCACATTCAACAATCTGTCAGTTATAACGGATACCATGGTTACTATATTTATTGGTGCTTAACGGCACTTTCAACAATATATCAGTTATAATGTATAACATGGTGACCAGTGTTATTGGTATATGTTTAAGGCCATTTTCAAAAATATATCAGTTATTACGTGTAACATGGTGACCAGTTTTATTGGTGTTTAACGTGACTTTCAACAATGTGTCGGCTATTGCATATAGCATGGTGACCATCTTTATTGGTGTTTAATGCCACTTTCAATAATATGTCAGTTATAACGTATAACACGGTGACCAATTTTATTTGTGCTTAACGTCACTTTCAACAATATGTCAGTTATAATGTATAACATGGTGACCAGTGTTATTGGTACGTGTTTAAGGCCATTTTCAAAAATATGTGAGTTATTACGTATGACATGATGGCAAGATTTATTGATGTTGACCACCACTTTCAACAAGATGTCAGTTATAATGTTTAACATGGTGACCAGTTTTATTTGTGTTTAACGTGACTTTCAACAATATGTCGGCTATTACGCATAGCATGGTCACCATCTTTATTGGTGTTTAACGCCAATTTCAATAATATGTCATTTATAATGTATAACATGGTGACCAGTTTTACTGGTGTTTAACGTCACTTTCAAAAATATGTCAGTTATAATGTATAACATGATGGCCAGTTTTATTCGTGTTTAACACCACTTTCAACAATGTCAATATTAATGTATAACATGGAGGCCAATTTTATTGATGCTTAGCACCACTTTCAACAATATGTCAGTTATTATGAATAACATAACCAGTTTTATTGGCGCTTATCGCCACATTCAACAATATGTCAGGTA
Source organism: Bathymodiolus brooksi (assembly GCA_963680875.1). Lineage (NCBI taxonomy): Eukaryota > Metazoa > Mollusca > Bivalvia > Mytilida > Modiolidae > Bathymodiolus > Bathymodiolus brooksi. The sequence continues at coordinate 96,606,410 of OY804583.1, forward strand.
TAATGTATAACCTGGTGGCCAATTTTATTGGTGTTGAATGCCACTTTCAACAATATGTCAGTTATAACGTTTAACATGGTGACCAGTTTTATTTGTGTTTAACGTGACTTTCAACAATATGTCGGCTATTACGCATAGCATGGTCACCATCTTTATTGGTGTTTATCGCCAATTTCAATAATATGTCATTTATAATGTATAACATGGTGACCAGTTTTACTGGTGTTTAACGTCACTTTCAAAAATATGTCAGTTATAATGTATTACCTGGTGGCCATTTTTATTGGTGTTCAATGCCACTTTCAACAATATGTCAGTTATAATGTATAACATGATGGCCAGTTTTATTCGTGTTTAACACCACTTTCAACAATGTCAGTATTAATGTATAACATGGAGGCCAATTTTATTGATGCTTAACATCACTTTCAACAATATGTCAGTTATCATGAATAACATAACCAGTTTTATTGGCGCTTATCACCACATTCAACAATATGTCAGGTATAATGTATAACATGGTGACCACTTTTATTTGTGTTCAATGTTACTTTCAACAATGTGTCGGCTATTACGTATAGCATGGTGACCATCTTTATTGTTGTTTAGCGCCACTTTAAATAATATGTCAGTTATAACGTATAACATGGTGACCAATTTTATTTGTGTTTAATGTCACTTTCAACAATATGTCAGTTATAATGTATAACCTGTTGACCAGTTTTATTGGTGTTTAATACCAGTTTCAACAATATGTCAGGTTTAACGTAAAACCTGGTGACCAGTTTTATTGGTGTTTAATGCCACTTTCAACAATATGTCAGGTATAACGTATAACATGGTGACCAGTTTTATTTGTGCTTAACGTGACTTTCAACTATGTGTCTGCTATTACATATGGCATGGTGATCAGTTTTATTGGTGCTTAACGCCACTTTTAACAATATGTCAGGTATAACATGGTGACCAGTTTTATTTGTGTTTAACGTGACTTTCAACTATGTGTTGGCTATTACATATAGCATGGTGATCATCTTTATTGGTGTTTAATGCCACTTTCAATAATATGTCAATTATAATGTATTGTATAATCTGTTGACCAGTTTTATTGGTGTATAATACCAGTTTCAACAATATGTCAGGTTTAACGTAAAACCTGGTGACCAGTTTTATTGGTGTTTAATGCCACTTTCAACAATATGTCAGTTATAACATATGACATGACCTGTTTTATTGGTGTTTAATGTCACTTCAACAATATGTCAGTTATAATGTATGACATGATGACCAGTTTTATTGGTGTTTAACGTCACTTTCAACAATATGTCAGTTATAATGTATAACATGATGGCCAGTTTTATTCGTGTTTAACGCCATTTTCAGCAATATGTCAGTATTAATGTATAACATGGAGGCCAACTTTATTGATGTTTAGCGCCACTTTCAAGAAGATGTCAGTTATAACGTACATGGTGACCAGTTTGATTTGTGCTTAATGTCACTTTCAACAATGTGTCTGCTATTACATATGGCATGGTGACCAGTTTCATTGGTGTTTAATGCCACTTTCAACAATATGTCAGGTATAACGTATAACCTGGTGACCAGTTTTATTGGTGTTTAACGCCACTTTCAACAATATGTCAGATATAACGTATAACATGGTGACCAGTTTTATTTGTGTTTAACGTGACTTTCAACAATCTGTCGGCTATTACGTGTAACCTGGTGACCAGTGTTATTGGTGTTTAACGCCACTTTCAACAATATGGCAGGTATAACGTATAAAATGGTGACCAGTTTTATTGGTGTTTAATGCCACTTTCAACAATATGTCAGTTATAATGTATAACATGATGGCCAGTTTTATTCGTGTTTAACGCCATTTTCAGCAATATGTCAGTATTAATGTATAACATGGAGGCCAACTTTATTGATGTTTAACGCCACTTTCAAGAAGATGTCAGTTATAACGTACATGGTGACCAGTTTGATTTGTGCTTAATGTCACTTTCAACAATGTGTCTGCTATTACATATGGCATGGTGACCAGTTTTATTGGTGTTTAATGCCACTTTCAACAATATGTCAGGTATAACGTATAACCTGGTGACCAGTTTTATTGGTGTTTAACACCACTTTCAACAATGTCAGATATAACGTATAACATGGTGACCAGTTTTATTTGTGTTTAACGTGACTTTCAACAATCTGTCCGCTATTACGTATAACCTGGTGACCAGTTTTATTGGTGTTTAACGCCACTTTCAACAATATGTCAGGTATAACGTATAAAATGGTGACCAGTTTTATTGGTGTTTAATGCCACTTTCAACAATATGTCAGTTATAATGTATGACATGATGACCAGTTTTATTGGTGTTTAACGTCACTTTCAACAATATGTCAGTTATAATGTATAACATGATGGCCAGTTTTATTCGTGTTTAACGCCATTTTCAGCAATATGTCAGTTTTAATGCATAACATGGAGGCCAGCTTTATTGGTGTTTAACGTCACTTTCAGCAATATGTCAGTTATAACGTATATGGTGACCAGTTTGAATTCTACTTAACGTTACTTTCAACAATGTGTCTGCTATTACATATGGCATGGTGACCAATTTTATTTGTGTTTGACGTCACTTTCAACAATATGTCAGTTATAATGTATAACCTGGTGGCCAGTTTTATTCGTATTTAACGCCACTTTCAACAATACGTCAGTATTAATGTATAACATGGAAATCAATTTTATTGATGTTTAACGCTACTTATATGTCAGTTATAACATATAACATGGTTACTAGATTTATTGGTGCTTAACGCCACTTTCAACAATATATCAGTTATAATGTATAACATGGTGACAAGATGTCAGTTATAGCGTACATGGTGACCAGTTTTATTTGTGTTTAACGTCACTTTCAACAATGTGTCTGCTATTACATACTTAGTAACTTTGGGTTAGGGTTGTGGTGTTTAACGCCACTTTAAAACAATATGTCAATTATATGGTGGCGATCAGTTTTATTGGGAATAATCCTGCCAACCTGCCGCAAGTCACTGAATAAATGTATCACATTAGGTTGTATGGAGTAATCTTTTGTAGAAATTATTTATCTTTGTGTTGAAGTTATTGATCTATTTAATTACGTATTTAAAAAAATCACCTCTGAAAACCAAATGTTAAAGGGATTCCAAAACAGGTGTAATTAAATATGTAAATACATTTATACTATTTCTAAATACTATACAGTATAGGATATACATAAATTTGTTCAGAAGAATGAGCAAAAAAGTATTAATAGTCCTTCAAACAAGGGAGATAAGCGAACGTCATCATCAGTGTCTATCGATCACCTGATATGGGTGGAAGTGTGCACACGGCAGTCAACTTCAGTCCAGACATGTCTTCACGGTGAATAACACAAAGGTAACGGAATTTACTTATTACAAACATCATTTATTTATGATCAATTTTGTTTTGTCAACTTTTACAAGATATTTAATGCTTACAACATTGTACGCAATGGAAAACGAAAGTGATAACAAATAATAAGCAAATAGTTGTGTTTAAAAATGTTACACATAATATATCAGATTATTTCCGTCTTACATCAGTCAGTATATTTTCAACTTTATATAATAAAATCTTATGACAAGAAGAGAAAATACAAATAACCCACAGCCACAGGTAGTTGTGGACAGGGCCCCCCCCCTCCTTTTTCTTGAACATCGATATTTTTTTTCATGTAAATAACATTTTGCAACTCTCTATGTATCACTGAATCCAGTGATACATAGAGAGTTGCAAAATGTTGCACTGGATCCAGTGATACATAGAGAGTTGCAAAATGTTGTTTACATGAAAAAAAAATCGATGTTCAAGAAAAAGGGGGGAGGGTCCTGTCCACAAGTACCTGTGAAATAACCTTGATCAATATGTTGTCCTAGATATAAGACATACTATTAACGATACAATGATCGGAATGTCGATGTGTGGGTTTTCCCCATAATTGATTTAAAAGGTAGATTTAATACCCATTCTCTGTAAGGACTTCAATAGCTATACAGTGGGCTGGAAATGCATGTCTTCAGATATTGGTGTTATGTTGTCAGATCACTTACCTGACCAAGTTTAACAACTTAAGAAAATAAATTTCAAAAATTACGATCCGTTGCCATGGCAACCATATCTCCTAAAACTTGGTCCTGGAGAGGGCATTCTTCAGGGCAAAATATTCTGTTTTTCCAAGTTATAAAAATAAAACTGGTTGTAAATGAAGAAACTTTATCTATACATGTTAGTTAAATATATGTTAAGCTTTCTTTCTACAAAAAACATTTTGCTACACAATATCATTTTCCATTGGTAAATCTGGGCCAAGAATGGGAAATTTTCCAAAATTTGCTTTGCATTTTTCAAATTGAGTTTACATTTTATTCTAAATGACATTCATGATTTAATGACCTTTATTACCAATAAACAAAATACAAAGCGAATTTGGGTGGGACCTTTCCAATTTAACCTCATAAAATGTTTCTAAAAATAGCACAGGCAAAGTTGATTATGTTGAATATTTGAAAAAAAGTAATTCTAAACAAAATCTTTGATAATCCTTTCATTCCGTGAAAAAGATTAAAATTAATATAAACCTGTTCGTCTTGCTTAAATCTTCGATTTCCCGATTGTCATCCATCTCTATGCCATGTTTTTATCTGAAAAGGTCCGTTGTTTTATCATAAATGTGCCGTTTCTCCGGAAAGTGTCCGTAACGACTTACCACCGTGTATTAAGGGGCTATATAAAGAGACCTGTGTGCAAATGCTTCGAATATGTGCAAATTATTTTGTAGGGATGATTAAATCAAGCGTTTATGGGCATTAAATAAAATTAGAGACGCATTTTCTTCACGAAAACATAATTTGAAGTGGAAATTTAATTTTAAAAATATGATTTAGGTCATAAAAGCTCAATGTTTATTTTTTTTTTAGCAAATTTCAACTTATTTTAACATGTGAGAAAAGTTATTTCTATCATTTTCCCCCGTTGACATAATTTATTTCACATAAATAAATGCGTGTTGACATCAAAGGGAGATAATTCGGTGGAAAAATTACATACTCCAACTTTCGATTTTAGCATCTTTGATTATTTACCCTACAGATTGAGAGTTACATTTATTGGTAATTAATCTTAAAGGGTCAATATATTACTTCATTAACAATATATGATATAAATATACAGGTAAAACAAAACAAAAAGACAAATATTTAATGGCCGACAAAAAATTACGAATACACAGAAAACTGAAGGTTGAGCAACACAAATATCACTAAACCTCCGGACCAACATGAACTCAGATGCTCCATATGAGTCTGCAGTTCGAACTTCACTAATGCCACTTCATGGGAAAAGGAGCTGGGGACAATCCCCCCCCCCCCCCCCCCCCCACTTTGAATAGTTGAGTGTGGCAAATCTAATTTACCCCCCCCCCCCCCCCCTTTTTTTTTCGCAATAAATTTAAGGGCAAAAAACCCTTTTTTGTTACTTTAGTATGGAAACATATATTGTCCAGTTAGCTAAGGATATAAGGATGTTTGGATAAGGGTATATTTTGAAACGATAGTGATTTTTTTTTTATTGCTTCAGTTTTGAAAATTGACCACTCAAATAAGGAATGCATTTTTTTGTACATTTTTCATAAAGATGTAAACAGAATGTAATGATCACCCATTTAAATTATCATAATTATTGAGGTAATTACACATGATTGTCTATTTATATTTATAAAAGAGCTATGTGGTTTTTTTTTCTTTTTTCTTTCAGTTAATATCATTTAAATCACAGGCCCTCGTGGCAATGGACCATCCCCCTTTTTCTAACTTTCTGTTTACAAATTTATTTTCAATAAAATTTCTTTATTTCATCTCTTTTTCCTTATTTTAACTTGTTCGTGTCAATATTCATACAATCTTATGTTAACATCAAATTGCATGTGTCGACCTGGTTTATTAGTATCTATATAGGGTCGACACATGCAATTTGATGTTAACATATGATTGTATGAATATTGACACGAACAAGTTAAAATAATGAAAAAGAGATGAAATAATAAAGAAATAAAGAAATTTTATTGAAAATACATTTGTAAACAGAAAGTTAGAAAAAGAGGGGGTGGTCCGTGCCACGAGCGCCTGTGATTTAAGGGTGATATTTATTATAATCATACATCACATTTTCTCAAATCAAGTCATGTTTGAACTCTTTTGAAATGTAGAATACAATAGAAATAATTTTTTACAATGGTGAAATTACTAATACATGATTTCTTTTAACAAAGTTTGAGTAAAATATATAATAATAAAATTTGAGTAAGATATATAATAAAGATTGAGTGAAATATTACAAATAAAGTTTGACTGCATCAGTGGTGTAATGGTTAGCGTGGTCACCTCGAGTGCAGTAGATGTGGGTTCGAGCCACAGTCAGATCAAAGCACAGAATATAAAATTGATGTGTGTTGCTTCTCCGCTAAAACACGCAGCATTAATGAGTAAACCATTTGCTCAATAAGAACTAAATTTTGATGAAATAGTCATTGGATGGTTCTCTTCCAAAATTGTGTCCTGCGGTTCGGCCCTTTGACCAAGATGGCTCCCACAGCCGAACTTAGCTTAACATAGAACCCTATGGGAAATTCACATAGAAATGTTCTCTTCAGAAACCACTGGGTTAATTCCAACCAAACTTTGGTGGAATGGTCCTTGGATAGCCCCCTTCCAAAATTGTGTCCGATGATCCTGACTTTCAACCAAGATGGCCGCCAAGCTAGAAATAGAAAAAAGGGGGATGAAATTAAAAAAAATGTTCTCCTCTGAAACTACTGAGCCAATCTCAACCAAACTTTGCTGAGATGATCCTTGGGTGGTCCCCTTCCAAAATTGAATCCGGCATTTCAGACCTCCGACCAAGATGGCCCCCACAGTCGAACTTAGCTTAACATATAGGACCCTATTGGAAATTAACATAACAATCTTCTCCTCAGAAACCACTGGACCAATTGCAACCAAACTTTGGTGGAATGGTCTTTGCATGGCCCCCTTCCAAATTTGTGTCCGGTGATCCCGACTTTCAACCAAAATGGCCGGCAAGCTAAAAATAGAAAAAAAGGGGGAATGAAATTTAAAAAAAATGTTCTCCTCTGAAACTACTGAGCCAATCTCAACCAAACTTTGCTGAAATGATCTTTGGGTGGTTCCCTTCCAAAATTGTGTCCGGCATTTCAGACCTCCGACCAAGATTGCCACAACAGCCGAACTTAATTTAACATAGGACCGTATGGGAAATTCCCATAAATATCTTCTTGTCTGAAACCATTTGCTCAATAAGAACTAAATTATGATGAAATAGTCATTGGATGGTTCTTTTCCAAAAAATTGTCTAGCGGCTGGGCCCTTTGACCAAGATGGCTCCCACAGCCGAACTTAGCTTAACATAGAACCCTATGGGAAATTCACATAGAAATGTTCTCTTCAGAAACCACTGGGTTAATTCCAACCAAACTTTGGTGGAATGGTCCTTGGATAGCCCCCTTCCAAAATTGTGTCCGATGATCCTGACTTTCAACCAAGATGGCCACCAAGCTAGAAATAGAAAAAAGGGGGATGAAATTAAAAAAAATGTTCTCCTCTGAAACTACTGAGCCAATCTCAACCAAACTTTGCTGAGATGATCCTTGGGTGGTCCCCTTCCAAAATTGAATCCGGCATTTCAGACCTCCGACCGAGATGGCCACCACAGCTGAACTTAATTTAACATAAATGTACATGTAGAACCCTATAGGAAATTCCCATAAAAATTTTCTTGTCTGAAACCATTTGCTCAATAAGAAATAAATTTTGATGAAATAACCATGTTCACGTCCAAAAAATGTAACCGGCGGTTTGGCCCTTCGACCAAGATGGACCACACAGCCGAACTTAGCTTAACATAGGACCCTATGGGAAATTCACATAAAAATATTCTTGTCTGGAACCAGTTGCTCAATTGGAACCAAACTTTGATAACATAGTCATTGGATGGTCCTCTTCCAAAATTGTGTCTGGTGGTCCCGCCCACTGACCAAGATGGCTGCACAGCTGAACTTAGTTTAACATAGGACCCTATGGGAAATTCACATGAAAACCATCTTGTCTGGAACCAGTAGCTCATTTAGAACCAAACTTTGATGGAATAGTCATTGGATGGTCCTTTTTACAAAATTGTGTCCGGCAGTTGTGCTCTCCCACCAAGATGGCCGCCATAGTGCAGTTGCGTTGTTATTGAAAGCAGCTTTGATCCATGTGAGCGATTACAGGCTCCTGTGAGCCTCTGGTTGTATTAGCACCTGTGTAGTAGTCTCAGTAATCTTGTGTCAAGGAACATTTTGATTAATTAGTCATGGGAAATAGTGATGAATAATTTGTAATGTACATAATAATTAATTCATGGACTGGCATGAGAACAAAACAAAACACCACTAGCAGATTTAACATTTATATTAATAAAAGAATATCACTTTTGAATTGATATTATTATCCCTGTATTTGTATACTGAAAAACATATGAAAATTCAGGGTAAACAATTATATGTATTCATGCAGTGTACTTGTATAGACATAAACATGGCTGAACTCAGAGAGTCTGGCGAAAGTATGCAGTTCCTGAAAGTTATAGAGCATGCTAACGCCAGACTAACAATAAAAGAGGCAACAGAATCACCAACCTTTGGCAGGTAACTGACCAATTTTATAATTACATACACTGGAGTACACATTTTTGTTATGCACAAAGCAGGGATTGAACTATTACCATAGAGATTATTGACTGATGGTCAACAGTAATCGTATTTAAACTAGCAACTTAGACTACTCCGCCACCTATGCCCCCACTAGCCGTTTCTAAGCACAATTTCATTACAATCCTTGAACACAGCATAGTTTCATAGGAATTAGCTTGTACAGTACATACAGGTAGGTGCATTTTTTTTTTATTCAAATGCTTTGGAAAAAAAACCCAATGGTTTCAGGCATTTTTTTCATATTCCAATAAGGTAAAAATAAGTTTCAAATGTACACACATAAAATAAAAATTCAACCAAATAATGTTTGCATAAATTATTGCATAAACGAGACTTGATTCTCAAAATCTGTGTTACCCCAAAAAAGGTGAGTCCCCCAGACCAAAAAGTTGCAGATAATTGTTTCTTATGACAAAAATAGTCTAATCCTCACCAGCTTCACATTCTTTTTTTTTCAAATCTGAAATTTTCTGCTCATCATAAGCTAGTTATTTCATTAAAAACAAGAATTAATTCTCAAAATCCGGCCATAATTTACAAAGAAAACTAGAATTGTTTCAGAGGATTAAAACCCATGTCTCCCATTCATCAATCTCTTCAAGTAAAATATTTGACCTCAAGGTCAAAGGTCAAGGTCAACCTGTGATCATGATGGTACTGAGACACTGTCTCATCATTATACAACCACATACCAAATATCATTAACCTATCTAAAAAGGCAAAAAGTTATTGCCCAGACACAAATACACTTAAAAAATATCAATTATTTGACCTTAAAGTCAAAGGTCAAACTGAGGTCACGATGGAACATGACACACCGTCTCATGATTATACACGGTACACCTACATACCAAATATCATTTATCTATCGTAAAAGACAAAAAGGTTATGACTCAAGACACTATAACACTTAAAAAATATCAATTATTTGACCTTAAAGTCAAAGGTCAAACTGAGGTCACGATGGAACATGACACACCGTCTCATGATTATACACGGTACACCTACATACCAAATATCATTTATCTATCGTAAAAGACAAAAAGGTTATGACTCAAGACACTATAACACTTAAAAAATATCAATTATTTGACCTTAAAGTCAAAGGTCAAACTGAGGTCACGATGGAACATGACACACCGTCTCATGATTATACACGGTACACCTACATACCAAATATCATTTATCTATCGTAAAAGACAAAAAGGTTATGACTCGAGACACTATAACACTTAAAAAATATCAATTATTTGACCTAATGGTAAAAGGTCAAAGACAAAATGTGGTCATGTTGGTACATGACACACCCTCTCATGATTATACACCTACATACCAAATATCATTGATCTATCTGAAGAGACAAAAAAGTTATGGCTTGACAGTAAATTTGTAAATCCATTCAGATTGAATAAAGAGTTAACTCCCTTTTTTGTCTATTTTCTTGTATAATTTTACTTATATCTTTTTTATTTGGAATGTGATCCACCAAATTTTTAATTTCATCTTTTTAAGAAACATTTGAACCATTCAATGGAAAACATTCACCCAAATTTACTCAACAGGTGTTGATCGAGTACCAACGGTGGTTAGCGGAGCGTTTTATTATCGCTTAGACGTTTGTACCGGGCTATGTAAACTATTATTTCAAACACAATTTCTATCTAATTATCCAACAATAATTCTTTTGTATTTGTATAACAATATTCCTCAAGTTAACAACAAATGCATCATAAGTTGTAATCATCTTACTAAATTACTAATGTGATCACGTCATTACGTTGAAATAAGACAAGGACGACGTTGCAATCATATCTGGGTCATAGCATACGTACAATAAATGTAGAATGAGGAAACTATAGTACACGTGTACGTACGTTGTTAAACAAAGTTTTATATTTGTTCACATTGATTGTTTGTATTTCCCTTTTTAAAAGATTTTCATGTTGGTTTCCTAGTTTTGTTGTATCTGATTTTCTACTTTCATGGTAAATAATCGTTTATTAATGGTTAGAATCAAATAATTTCGATCAATTTCACATGCATTCATTATTCTTGGCGAATTTTATGTACTGTTCTGTTCCGGATTCCAACCACAGTGGCTTGTCTTCAAGATATATAACTTTATTAATAAAAAATATGCACCCCTATATCATTTTTAAGATATATATATTATAAAAAAAAGCATCTCATTGAAAATTAACTTATTCTCGTCGTGATATAACTGAAAAATTGCTGTAAACAACAATTACTCACTGATCCCCAACATGATGTTAAAAACATATTCTGTCTCAAACATAAATATCTACAATTATTAATCTACTATTTAAGTGGTTATTTTCGAAGGGGTGTTAATTTTGCGTTTTTTAGCTCACCTTGCCTTTAGGCCATGTGAGCTATTGTCATCACTTTTCGTCCGTCGTCTGTCATCCGTCCGTCAACATTTCACATTTTAATCTTCTCCTCAGAAACCACTGGACCAATTGCAACCAAACTTTGGTGGAATGGTCCTTGGATGGCCCCCTTTCAAAATTGTGTCCGGTGATCCAACCAAGATGGCCGCCAAGCTAAAAATAGAAAAAAGGGGGGATGAAATTTTAATAGTCCATTGCTGCTTTAGTGTAAGTCAAAATGAGCTCAAATTTTAACTGCAGCTACGGTACATGGCAAGGAGTAGTTTAACATATATTCCAGGTTTTACTGTGAAATTTTTCTTTCAGCCGATATATACCGATTATGCAAATTAGGCATATTTTGATAAAAGATCACATTTAAATCTTCTCCTCTGAAACTGCTGAACCAAATTAAACCAAACCTGGCAGGGATGGTCCCTGGGTGGGTCCCTTTCAAAATTATGTCCGACAGCCCCGCCCTCCATTCAAGATGGCCACTGTTACTAAAAATAGAAATTTCTTCAAATGACCAAAACTTCTCTATTTTAAGCCAGAATGTGCCCAAATTTGAACTGTGTAAGCATAATGATGAGCTTTTTAGCATATATTACAGGATGTTTTATGAACTTTGAACTTTTGCCGATTTTGACCGATTATGCAAATTAGAAAAAAGGGGGGATGAAATTTAAAAAAAATCTTTTCCTCGGAAACTACTGAGCCAATATCAACCAAATTTTGCTGAAATGATTCTTGGATGGCCCCCTTCCAAAATTGTGTCCGTTGATCCCGACTTCCAACCAAGATGGCCGCCAAGCTAAAAATAGAAAAAAGGGGGGATGAAATTTTAATTGTCCATTGCTGCTTTAGTGTAAGTCAAAATGAGCTCAAATTTTAACTGCAACTACATGGCAAGGAGTAGTTTAACATATATTCCGGATTTTTCTGTGAAATGTTTCTTTCAGCCGAGATATACCGATTATGCAAATTAGCCTTATTTTGATAAAAGATCACATTTAAATCTTCTCCTCTGAAACTGCTGAACCAAATTAAACCAAACCTGGCAGGGATGGTCCCTGGGTGGGTCCCTTTCAAAATTGTGTCCGACAGCCCCGCCCTCCATTCAAGATGGCCACTGTTACTAAAAATAGAAATTTCTTCAAATGACCAAAACTTCTCTATTTTTAGCCAGAATGTGCCCAAATTTAAACTGTGTAAGCATAATGATGAGCTTTTTAGCATATATTACAGGATGTTTTATGAACTTTGAACTTTTGCCGATTTTGACCGATTATGCAAATTAGAAAAAAGGGGGGGATGAAATTTAAAAAAAATCTTTTCCTCGGAAACTACTGAGCCAATATCAACCAAATTTTGCTGAAATGATTCTTGGATGGCCCCCTTCCAAAATTGTGTCCGTTGATCCCGACTTCCAACCAAGATGGCCGCCAAGCTAAAAATAGAAAAAAGGGGGGATGAAATTTTAATTGTCCATTGCTGCTTTAGTGTAAGTCAAAATGAGCTCAAATTTTAACTGCAACTACATGGCAAGGAGTAGTTTAACATATATTCCAGGTTTTACTGTGAAATTTTTCTTTCAGCCGATATATACCGATTATGCAAATTAGGCATATTTTGATAAAAGATCACATTTAAATCTTCTCCTCTGAAACTGCTGAACCAAATTAAACCAAACCTGGCAGGGATGGTCCCTGGGTGGGTCCCTTTCAAAATTATGTCCGACAGCCCCGCCCTCCATTCAAGATGGCCACTGTTACTAAAAATAGAAATTTCTTCAAATGACCAAAACTTCTCTATTTTAAGCCAGAATGTGCCCAAATTTGAACTGTGTAAGCATAATGATGAGCTTTTTAGCATATATTACAGGATGTTTTATGAACTTTGAACTTTTGCCGATTTTGACCGATTATGCAAATTAGAAAAAAGGGGGGATGAAATTTAAAAAAAATCTTTTCCTCGGAAACTACTGAGCCAATATCAACCAAATTTTGCTGAAATGATTCTTGGATGGCCCCCTTCCAAAATTGTGTCCGTTGATCCCGACTTCCAACCAAGATGGCCGCCAAGCTAAAAATAGAAAAAAGGGGGGATGAAATTTTAATTGTCCATTGCTGCTTTAGTGTAAGTCAAAATGAGCTCAAATTTTAACTGCAGCTACGGTACATGGCAAGGAGTAGTTTAACATATATTCCAGGTTTTACTGTGAAATTTTTCTTTCAGCCGATATATACCGATTATGCAAATTAGGCATATTTTGATAAAAGATCACATTTAAATCTTCTCCTCTGAAACTGCTGAACCAAATTAAACCAAACCTGGCAGGGATGGTCCCTGGGTGGGTCCCTTTCAAAATTATGTCCGACAGCCCCGCCCTCCATTCAAGATGGCCACTGTTACTAAAAATAGAAATTTCTTCAAATGACCAAAACTTCTCTATTTTAAGCCAGAATGTGCCCAAATTTGAACTGTGTAAGCATAATGATGAGCTTTTTAGCATATATTACAGGATGTTTTATGAACTTTGAACTTTTGCCGATTTTGACCGATTATGCAAATTAGAAAAAAGGGGGGATGAAATTTAAAAAAAATCTTTTCCTCGGAAACTACTGAGCCAATATCAACCAAATTTTGCTGAAATGATTCTTGGATGGCCCCCTTCCAAAATTGTGTCCGTTGATCCCGACTTCCAACCAAGATGGCCGCCAAGCTAAAAATAGAAAAAAGGGGGGATGAAATTTTAATTGTCCATTGCTGCTTTAGTGTAAGTCAAAATGAGCTCAAATTTTAACTGCAACTACATGGCAAGGAGTAGTTTAACATATATTCCGGATTTTTCTGTGAAATGTTTCTTTCAGCCGAGATATACCGATTATGCAAATTAGCCTTATTTTGATAAAAGATCACATTTAAATCTTCTCCTCTGAAACTGCTGAACCAAATTAAACCAAACCTGGCAGGGATGGTCCCTGGGTGGGTCCCTTTCAAAATTGTGTCCGACAGCCCCGCCCTCCATTCAAGATGGCCACTGTTACTAAAAATAGAAATTTCTTCAAATGACCAAAACTTCTCTATTTTTAGCCAGAATGTGCCCAAATTTAAACTGTGTAAGCATAATGATGAGCTTTTTAGCATATATTACAGGATGTTTTATGAACTTTGAACTTTTGCCGATTTTGACCGATTATGCAAATTAGAAAAAAGGGGGGATGAAATTTAAAAAAAATCTTTTCCTCGGAAACTACTGAGCCAATATCAACCAAATTTTGCTGAAATGATTCTTGGATGGCCCCCTTCCAAAATTGTGTCCGTTGATCCCGACTTCCAACCAAGATGGCCGCCAAGCTAAAAATAGAAAAAAGGGGGGATGAAATTTTAATTGTCCATTGCTGCTTTAGTGTAAGTCAAAATGAGCTCAAATTTTAACTGCAACTACATGGCAAGGAGTAGTTTAACATATATTCCGGATTTTTCTGTGAAATGTTTCTTTCAGCCGAGATATACCGATTATGCAAATTAGCCTTATTTTGATAAAAGATCACATTTAAATCTTCTCCTCTGAAACCGCTAAACCACATTAAACCAAACCTGGCAGGGATGGTCCCTGGGTGGGTCCCTTTCAAAATTGTGTCTGACAGCCCCACCCTCCATTCAAGATGGTTGCTGTTACTAAAAATAGAAATTTCTTCAAATGGCCAAAACTGCTCTATTTTAAGCCAGAATGTGCACAAATTTGAACTGTATAAGCATAATGATGAGCTTTTCATCATGTGTGACAGGATTTTTTATGAACTTTGAACTTTTGCCAATTTTGACCGATTATGCAAATTAGAAAAAAGGGGGGGATGAAATTTAAAAAAAATCTTCTCCTCTGAAACTGCTGAGCCAATCTCAACCAAACTTTGCTGAGATGATTCTTGGATGGCCCCCCTTCCAAAATTGTGTCCGGTGATCCCGACTTCCAACCAAGATGACCGCCAAGCTCAAAATAGAAAAAAGGGGGGATGAAATTTTAATTGTCCATTGCTGCTTTAGTGTAAGTCAAAATGAGCTGAAATTTTAACTGCAGCTACATGGGAAGAAGTAGTTTAGCATATATTCCGGGTTTTTCTGTGAAATTTTTCTTTCAGCCGATATATGCCGATTATGCAAATTAGGCATATTTTGATAAAAGATCGCATTTAAATCTTCTCCTCTGAAACCGCCGAACCAAATTAAACCAAACCTGGCAGGGATGGTCCCTGGGTGGTTCCCTTTCAAAATTGTGTCCGACAGCCCCGCCCTCCATTCAAGATGGCTGCTGTTACTAAAAATAGAAATTTCTTCAATTGTCCATTGCTGCTTTAGTACAAGTCAAAATGAGCTCAAATTTGAACTGCAGCTACATGGCAAGGATTAGTTTAGCATATGTTCGGGGTTTTTTTTTGAAATTTTTCTTTCAGCCGATTTATACCGATTATGCAAATTAGGCATATTTTGATAAAAGATCATATTTAAATCTTTTCCTCTGAAACCGCTGAACCAAATTTGTGTCTGGTGGTCCCGCCCTCTGACTAAGATGGCTGCACAGCTGTACTTAGTTTAACATAGGACCCTATGGGAAATTCACATAAAAACCATGTTGTCTGGAACCAGTAGCTCAATTAAAACCAAACTTTGATGGAATAGTCATTGGATGGTCCTCTTCCAAAATGGTGTCCGGCAGTTGCGCTCTCCCGCCAAGATGGCCGCCACAGTGCAGTTGCGTTTTTATTGAAAGCAGCTTTGATCCAGGTGAGCGATTACAGGCTCCTGTGAGCCTCTGGTTAGTCAAACTGTACGTGTGGGCTCTAATTTTGCAAAAATTGAAAAAATTTCAGCTTTACCTGGGTTACCCTAAAATTTTCCCATCATTCAATTTGTTTTTAATTTGCATCATGGAATAATTATGTCTAATAATACATTATCTGCCAAAGTTTCAAAAAATTTCACCGTGCCGTTTTTTCCATAGCACATCCTAAATATAGCAATTTTGGGGGTATTCTTGA
This sequence comes from Bathymodiolus brooksi, assembly GCA_963680875.1. Taxonomy (NCBI): domain Eukaryota; kingdom Metazoa; phylum Mollusca; class Bivalvia; order Mytilida; family Modiolidae; genus Bathymodiolus; species Bathymodiolus brooksi. The sequence goes on from OY804583.1 coordinate 96,622,688, forward strand.
CGCCAGATGGTAATACTAGTTTCGGAAGATTCTAATAGATATCAGTGACGGATTTAGAGGGGGCGTGCGCCCCCCCCCCCCCTAAAATTCGCAAAGCATATGTTATACAACGTTAATTAAGCAGTTCAATAAATAACTTTTTCATGAATGGTTAACTCGTGACCTGTAGTAAAATATTCCTACACATCGTAAATACACGTTGGGTGTGTTCGCTGATTTATATATGTATTCGCCGTCAGTAGTTCAAAGATTATTCCATTCTGATTGGTTCCGAGGTACCAGACATCAACTATTTTCTCACGCTAATTAAAAATTATTTCGTCAGTCAATTTTACAACTATAAGAAAAACAAATCTTTACAGATCAAAGCATTTACTTTAGTAAACTTAAATCCTGATACTGACCCTGGGCAAGCAACTGGTAAACTTTATCACTTGCGGCTGCGAGTCGAGTGCACCCTTTTTGTAATTTACAAAGCTGGGCGCGAACCTACGCCGTATTGGTGATAGGCTTGTATGAGCTGTTAGATCCAACGACCTAACTCATTGAGCCATCCGGGCCCCAGGAATGCGTTAAAACTAAACCAATAGTTCTTTGAAGGGTTAAACTATCGTGATCGATCAGTCATGAGTTGAACAATTCGCATCACGGTTGCTCAAGAAAAAAGTTTTACTTCAGGTTCATATAATCTGACAAAAACATACTGTTAACAATTATCCGACAAAATTAAGACTAAAAGTAATTTTTTTTGGACTGATGAAAATGGTGTGGTTGGTTCAAAATTGTCGTTCAAATAAATGTACATGTATGTATTTCCTGAAACCCCCAGAGCTTAGGGGCTCTTTTCTGGAACCGCTGGTGGACCTTAAGCGGTCCTCATACCCCTCTCCTTCTCGCGCCCCCCTAATCCCAAATCCTGGATCCGCCCCTGGATATGCACATTTATTTCTGATTGAAAGGGAATATTTTGGCTTTAATACACTTGAGAGTGTTGTTGTTGAATAAATATGAAATATCTAGCATATCTGAATATCCTGTTTGGAGATAATCACGTGCAAAACAGTGGATGCCCTGAGGACCACCTTGGTATTAAAAATCGGATTAAAAAAATTCCTGTCTATTAATTTCCACCAAAAAATGTCACATCGAAGAATAGACATATAGACATCATTGCACCAAATTTTACAAACTTTTACTGTCAGATTTTTAAAATATTTAAATTTATGTTTTTCATGGAAGGTACCCAGAAAAAAATGAAATTGTCGAGGAAAGTTATCACATACCCATCCTTTGCTAGTTTCTTTGTTTGTGAGATAAAAAATAACTAGTTACTAATAACAAAAAGCTTTTCAATTCTTATAATTGACAAAGTGGATGTCCAAATTACCAAATGACTGCATTTGTCTTTTTTATTTTCAAGTCGGCTGGGGAGAGGGAGGGGTGCTTTGAGGGCGACTACTTGATTAATTCATTACAAAAAAAAGCACAAAAAACACAGACAGCCACCCAGCTGTATTGTTAGATTCCTTAAAATTCTGTGCTCCAGTTGTATTCGTTTGATTCTGGTTATTCTTTAGTTGTCTTAGAAAAAGGGGGGCGGTGGTATAAGAGAGGAACAGATATTACAATTTTTTTCCCCAACATAGCTTTCTATCTTTGCTAATATCTTGTTTATATCTTTCATATTTAACATTAAATTCATGTTTTGTATTTGTTTTATTATTATTATTGATCTTACATTGTATATTTATTGATTTTAGATTTATTGATTTTTGCCTTGAAATCTGTCAATGACGAAAAAAGTCATATCGTACCCTAACCATTTCGTACCATTGCCATTTCGTACCATAATTTACCATTTCGTACCACAAAATTGCAATTTCGTACCATATAAATTTTGCACCATAACCATTTCGTACCACAAAATTGCAATTTCGTACCATATGTATTTTGCACCATAACCATTTCGTACCATATGTAATATTGCTCAGTAGCCAATTTGAAATAGAATTACACTATGACCATTTCGTACCATATGTGATATGGAAGTAGATACACTATGACCAATTCGTATCCGGTGATACTAAACAGAGTCTACTACTGAAATAATGCAAAATAAACATGTAAAAGTATTGCATTACTTTGTAGATGATATTAAATGACTTAAATGATATTTATAAGTTAATTTTATTGATGTTTTAGTTATCACGGAGTGAAAATATACAAGAAAGATCGGCACGATTTACTTCCTGTTTACCAAAATAGAGACAAGTAACTTTTATACTCAATACTTTTAAGAACTCAATAAAAAAATGTTTGTTGTTATGAATAAAGGTTTATATTACACAATACAGTGATTTTCAGCTTATTTTCTTGGTTTAACCGTGGAATTGCAACGTAGACACTCGTTACCCGTCATTTTTGCATATGAATTATATTCATAAAAAAAATCACTTTTAAGATTTTTCATGTTAATCAAAAAAATTAAAGTAATTTGATTGGATAAACCAGCAGGACATATTTGTAAAAACAAAAAAAGTGCATGGCTTTCTCTTTAGAAAATTAGAGCTTGGGTAATTTTTGTTTGAATTTCTCTTCAAACGATATGAGCTTGGACTTCCTTTCATTTCATTTCCTAAACACTACCTTTGATCTAATAGCAATAAAAGGAAATGGATAATGATAAGTTATTAGCTCACCTGGCCATAGGCCAGGTGAGCTTTTGTCATGGGTAAGCGTCCGTCGTCAGTCCGTTCGTCCGTTAGCTTTTCACATTTAAATCTTCTTCTCTGAAACCGCTGAACAGAAATCAGCCAAACTTGCCAGAAATGTTCACTGGATGGTCCTCTACCAGATTTTTGTTTTTGGTGCTGATTTGAAATCCAACATGGCTGCCAGGGTCCATAATGTGTTCTCATTGGCTGAAATTTTAAAAATCTTCTTGTCAGAAACCACTAAGTCAATTGAATTGTGACTTTGCAGGAATGATCATTGGGTGGTCCTGTACTAAAATTGTGAATCGTTTGCCGATCGGAAATTCAAGATGGCCGCCATGACTCGACTTAGTTTAACATTGGACCCTATGGGAATTTCACATTTTCATCTTTTTTTCTGAAACCACAAAACAGATTTGAACCAAACTTGGTAGAAATGTTCATTGGATGGTCATATACAAGATTTTTGTTTTTGGCGCTGATCGGAAATCCAACATGGCTGTCAGGGCCCATAATGTGTTCTGATTGGTCGAAATTTTAAAAATCTACTTGTCAGAAACCACTAAGTCAATTGAATTGTGACTTTGCAGGAATGATCATTGGGTGGTCCTGTACTAAAATTGTGAATCGTTTGCCGATCGGAAATTCAAGATGGCCGCCATGACTCGACTTAGTTTAACATTGGACCCTATGGGAATTTCACATTTTCATCTTTTTTTCTGAAACCACAAAACAGATTTGAACCAAACTTGGTAGAAATGTTCATTGGATGGTCATATACAAGATTTTTGTTTTTGGCGCTGATCGGAAATCCAACATGGCTGCCAGGGCCCATAATGTGTTCTGATTGGTCAAAATTTTAAAAATCTTCTTGTTAGAAACCACTAAGCCAATTGAATTGTGACTTTGCAGGAATGATCATTGGGTGGTCCTGTACTAAACTTGTGAATCGTTTGCCGATCGGAAATTCAAGATGGCCACCATGACTCGACTTAGTTTAACATTGGACCCTATGGGAATTTCACATTTTCATCTTTTTATCTGAAACCACAAAACAGATTTGAATCAAACTTGGCAGAAATGTTCATTGGATGGTCATATACAAGATTTTTGTTTTTGGCGCTGATCGGAAATCCAACATGGCTGTCAGGGCCCATAATGTGTTCTGATTGGTTGAAATTTTAAAAATCTTCTTGTTAGAAACCACTAAGCCAATTGAATTGTGACTTTGCAGGAATGATCATTGGGTGGTCCTGTACTAAACTTGTGAATCGTTTGCCGATCGGAAATTCAAGATGGCCACCATGACTCGACTTAGTTTAACATTGGACCCTATGGGAATTTCACATTTTCATCTTTTTTTCTGAAACCACAAAACAGATTTGAATCAAACTTGGCAGAAATGTTCCTTGGATGGTCATATACAAGATTTTTGTTTTTGGTGCTGATCGGAAATCCAACATGGCTGCCTGGGCCCATAATGTGTTCTGATTGGTCGAAATTTAAAAAATCTTCTTGTTAGAAACCACTAAGCCAATTGAATTGTGACTTTGCAGGAATGATCATTGGGTGGTCCTGTACTAAACTTGTGAATCGTTTGCCAATCGGAAATTCAAGATGGCCACCATGACTCGACTTAGTTTAACATTGGACCCTATGGGAATTTCACATTTTCATCTTTTTTTCTGAAACCACAAAACAGATTTGAATCAAACTTGGCAGAAATGTTCATTGGATGGTCATATACAAGATTTGTGTTTTTGGTGCTGATCGGAAATCCAACATGGCTGCCAGGGCCTATAATGTGTTCTGATTGGTCGAAATTTTAAAAATCTTCTTGTTAGAAACCACTAAGCCAATTGATTGGGTGGTCCTGTACTAAACTTGTGAATCGTTTGCTGATCGGAAATTCAAGATGGCCGCCATGACTCGACTTAATTTTAACATTGGACCCTATGGAAAAAATGTTTAAAAGTCTTCTCCTCTGAAACCAGTAAGTCAGTTTAAAGCAAACATAGGATGAATGGTCCTTAGGTGGTCAACTTTCAAAATTATGTCCTGTGACCCCGACCTCCATCCAAGATGGCCACCATCAGCGAACATAGTTTTAACATAGGACCCTATGGGAAATATATTTAAAAATCTTCTTCTCTGAAACCAGTAAGCCAATTTAAAGCAAACATGGCATGGATGGTCCTTAAGTGGTCAATTTTCAAAATTGTGTCCAGTGACCCTGACCTCCATCCAAGATGGCCACCTTCAGCCGACATACTGTAGTTTTAACATAGGACGCTATGGGAAAAAATGTTTTAAAATCTTCTCCTCTGAAACTAGTAAGCCAATATAGCAAACATGTCATCGATGGTCCTTAGGTGGTCAACTTCCAAAATTGTGTTCAGTGATCCCGATCTCGGTTCAAAATGGCCGCCGTCAGCAGACATAGTTTTAACATAGGACCCTATGGGAAAATTGTTTAAAAGTCTTCTCTTCTGAAACCAGTCAGCCAATTTAAAGCAAACATGGCATGGATGGTCCTTGGGTAGTATACTTTCAAAATTGTGTCCGGTGACCATGACCTCCATCCAAGATGGCTGCCATGAGCAGACATAGTTTTAACATAGAACCCTATGGCAGTATGGGATTTGAATAGTAACTTAGATGTATTCAGCATGCAGACATTCTTAAGAGGACTTATTTATGTCAGGTGAGCGATACAGGCTCACCTGAGCCTCTAGTTTTATTTTTTAATTACCATCTTTGATTAACTGTTAAGCAAATAATAAATTAAATGCAGACAAAGCTTTATTACTTCAAAGGTTCTACAAGTTGTAGCGAGATAATTATCTTTATTAAATAAAAAGATAAATAATGTTGAAATCATTTAATAAAATTAATAATATGTATATACAAATACTTTATTAGCACAAACTCATCAACAATAAATGGTTAAGGCTCAGAATATATGATAATACACAATAACATAATATACATGTATATTTGTTTTTGTTCGTTTTTTTCCCCGTCTTAAATACATACTTTTTACGGTACCAACATGCAGCATGTACTTGGGTATAACATTTATTTGAATATGATGTAAAATAAGGATAAATGTACTATCTTCATAAGATTCTGCATACGGTACGAAATGGTCATCTATTGTATCGAACTGCATATGGTACGATATGGTCATATAATGTATCGATCTGCATATGGTACGAAATGGTCATAATGTGTCGATCTGCATATGGTACGAAATGGTAATAATGTATCGATCTGCATATGGTACGAAATGGTTATGGTACGAAATTAATTTTCACTATGGTACGAAATGGCAGGTACGAAATGGTTATGGTACGAAATGACTGTAATTCGTCAATGACATCTAAATGTTCATTTCCTTCCCCCGATTTCTTACGTCCCCATGATCGCCGTGTTTAAAACTTAGACATGTTGATTGTTTAGCTTTTAAAAAGCTACAAATAACTCAAGTTTTGTGAAAATAATTAGAATATAACACAATTCAACGGCCAATATGGTAAAGGAAGCGTCTGTTTGTATATTTTAAGATTTGGGATTTAATATTCACCTGGAATTTCGTCAGTACAAATTTGCCGTGATACTTTTGCATCAACAAATTAAAGGGTACCCCAAATTAAACCTTCTTTATTGCTTGAATAAAACCATTTCCTCTTATTCTTGTGTATCTTCCCATTGATTACAATTGTTTTGACAATCATAAAACGAAGATTATTTGCAAGAAACAATGAGAACAATAGTGAAGGGTGAAAGTTCAAAGGAAACATCAGTAGACTCTGGAGTGCCTCAAGGTACTGTACTCGGTCCGATAATGTTCTTATGCCATATAAATGACCTTCCAGACTGTGTCAACTCGTCTGTCGGTTTATTTGCCGACGATTGCCTACTATGTAGAACGATCAAAAAGGTAGAAGACCACCTCACACTGCAAGCAGACCTTAAACACCTTGAAGAATGGGCAAATAAATGGGGCATGAGATTCAACACTAAGAAATGTTATGTCCTGTCAATAAACAACAAGTCATCTAGATATTACCAACTAGAAAAAACACACACTACAAGAAGTACAGGACAATCCATATTTAGGACTCCAAATCTCAAATGACCTGAAATGGAGCATCCACATCAACAATGTGTGTAAAAAAGCTAATGCAACACTGGGCTTCCTGAGAAGAAATTTAAGAAATGTCCCTGAAACATGCCGAAAGACCACATATGTTACCCTAGTAAGATCAATCATGGAATATGGAGCTACCATCTGGAACCCATACCTTAAGGGAGACATAGACAAACTAGAACGAATACAGAACAGGGCTATAAGGTTCGTTAAAAAAGACTACAAAAGTAGGGAAACAGGAGCCATCACGAGGATGAGAGAAGACCTTGAGCTGGAGACACTAGAGGACAGACGACTTAGCCTACGTCTGATCCTAATGTACAAGGTGGTTGAGGGGTTGGTACCGGCACTACCAACAGATAATTTCGTTAAATTAGCTAGACCGAAAAGGAACATCAAAGCAAAACATTTTAAAGATCATATAACATCAAATATAGTAGAGAAACGTACATGCAATAATACAAAAGGACTCGAATTACCAGATTACAAGAAACAGCAGTACCAACATTCTTTCTTTGTGGACACTGTAATTCATTGGAACCATCTGCCAAACAGTGTCATGCATGCAAATTCCTTAGAAGCATTTAAGACCGCTCTAAGGAATCGACGCTCTCTCTACCCGTTGTATAAAAACCATAGTTGGGTTCTACAACGTACCAGATACAGATACAGACTTGCAAAAAGAAACAAGACGACTTTAATTTCGCTTTATAGTCGAGGGAGGGCGACTTCAGTCGATATAGGGCGAGAATTTCACCCACTTCGCCTGCTTTGGTGAGCCCTACAAGGAGCACAGCTATGGAAAGGTAAAAGGAAAAGGAGTCATTTTTTTAACTGGCCATATCCAATGTAAACAATCTTTGTCACCAAGAAGCTTGGAATTGAGGGGGAATTTTCAAACGCACAGATGATCATATATTTGAGAAGACACTGAAAATAGAGTTATCTCCCATACCCCAGGCTTACAGTCGGAAAGCAAACTCATTAATGGCGTCGCTGGTAAAACCACGGGTCACGTGATTCTCTTTTGAAAATGTTGACATGTTCGTCGGTCATGAAAATTGTAGAACAAAGACCTCGTTTATTTATACCGTAGAAAATATCGAAACGTCTTATATTGTTTTCTTTTCAGCAATAATTACTTCCACGATTTGTTTATTAGATTTGAGTCAAAACGGGAGATTATTATTAAAATTTTGATGATTTAGAGGATGACCCCCTCGATGGAATGTCGCCATCGCATTGGAATAAAATGCAAATATATTAAGTTTGCAGTAGAATGACATTCCCAAACTTCACACTGCGCTATGTTATATATTTATTTAACGAAATGTTTCTCTGGTACACGTTTTTAGCTCACCTGGCCTCTAGGCCATGTGAGCTGTTGTCATCACCATTCGTCCGTCGTCTGTCGTCCGTCCATCAACATTTCACATTTTAATCTTCTCCTCAGAAACCACGGGGCCAATTGCAACCAAACTTTGGTGGAATGGTCCTTGGATGGCCCCCTTACAAAATTGTGTCCGTTGATCCAGACTTCCAACCAAGATGGCCGCCAAACTAAAAATAGAAAAAAAAGGGGGATGAAATTTTAATAGTCCATTGCTGCTTTAGTGTAAGTCAAAATGAGCTCAAATTAACTGCAGCTACATGGCAAGGAGTAGTTTAACATATATTCCGGGTTCTTCTGTGAAATTTTTCTTTCAGCCGATATATACCAATTATACAAATTAGGCATATTTTGATAAAAGATCACATTTAAATCTTCTCCTCTGAAACCGCTGAACCAAATTAAACCAAGCCTGGCAGGGGTGGTCCCTTTCAAAATTGTGTTCGTCAGCACCGTCCTGTATCCAAGATGGCCACCATTACTAAAAATAAAAATTTCTTCAAATGGCCAAAACTGCTCTATTTTAAGCCAGAATGTGCCCAAATTTGAACTGTATACGCATATAATGATGAGCTTTTTAACATATATTACAGGATTTTTATGAACTTTGAACTTTTGCCGATTTTGACCGATTATGCAAATTAAAAAAAGGGGGGATGAAATTAAAAAAAAATCTTCTCCTCTGAAACTACTGAGCCAATCTCAACCAAACTTTGCCGAAATGATTCTTGGGTGGTCCTTTTGCAAAATTGTGTCCGGCATTTCAGAACTCTGACCAAGATGGCCACCACAGCCGAACTTAATTTAACATAGGACCCTATGGGAAATTCCCATAAAAATCTTCTTGTCTGAAACCATTTGCTCAATAAGAACTAAATGTTGATGAAATAGTCATTGGATGGTTCTCTTCCAAAAATATGTCAGGCAGTTCGGCCCTTCGACCAAGATGGCCCCCACAGCCGAACTTAGCTTAACATAGGACCCTATGGGAAATTGACATAAAAATCTTCTCCTCAGAAACCACTGGGCCAATTGCAACCAAACTTTGGTGGAATAGTCTTTGGATGGCTCCTTTCCAAAATTGTGTCCGGTGATCCCGACTTCCAACCAAGATGGTCGCCAAGCTAAAAATAGAAAAAGTGGGGGATGAAATTAAAAAAAAATCTTCTCCTCTGAAACTACTGAGCCAATAATCTCAATCAAACTTTGCTGAAATGATCCTCGGGTGGTCCCCTTCCAAAATTGTGTCCGGCATTTCATACCTCTGACCAAGATGGCTGCCACAGCCGAACTTAATTTAACATAGAACCCTATGGGAAATTCCCATAAAAATCTCCTTGTCTGAAACCATTTGCTCAATAAGAACTAAATGTTGATGAAATAGTCATTGGATGGTTCTCTTCCAAAAATATGTCAAGCAGTTCGGCCCTTCGACCAAGATGGCCCCCACAGCCGAACTTAGCTTAACATAGGACCCTATGGGAAATTGACATAAAAATCTTCTCCTCAGAAACCACTGGGCCAATTGCAACCAAACTTTGGTGGAATAATCTTTGGATGGACCCCTTCCAAAATTGTGTCCGGTGATCCCGACTTCCAACCAAGATAGTCACCAAGCTAAAAATAGAAAAAGGGGGTATGAAATTAAAAAAAAATCTTCTCCTCTGAAACTACTGAGCCAATCTCAACCAAACTTTGCCGAAATGATCCTTGGGTGATCCCCTTCCAAAATTGTGTCCGGCATTTCATACCTCCGACCAAGATGGCTGCCAGAGCCGAACTTAATTTAACATAGAACCCTATGGGAAATTCCCATAAAAATCTTCTTGTCTGAAATCATTTGCTCAATAAGAACTAAATATTGATGAAATAGTCATTGGATGGTTCTCTTCCAAAAATTTGTCAGGCGGTTCGACCCTTCGACCAAGATGGCCCCCACAGCCGAACTTAGCTTAACATAGGACCCTATGGGAAATTCACATAAAAATCTTCTCCTCACAAACCACTGAGCCAATTGCAACCAAACTTTGGTGGAATAGTCTTTGGATGGCCCCCTTCCCAAATTGTGTCCGGTGATCCCGACTTCCAACCAAGATGGTCGCCAAGCTAAAAATAGAAAAAGGGGGGGATGAAATTAAAAAAAAATCTTCTCCTCTGAAACTGCTGAGCCAATCTCAACCAAACTTTGCTGAAATGATCCTTGGGTGGTCCCCTTCCAAAATTGTGTCTGGCATTTCATACCTCCAACCAAGATGGCTGCCACAGCCGAACTTAATTTAACATAGAACCCTATGGGAAATTCCCATAAAAATCTTCTTGTCTGAAACCATTTGCTCAATAAGAACTAAATGTTGATGAAATAGTCATTGGATGGTTCTCTTCCAAAAATTTGTCAGGCGGTTTGGCCCTTCGACCAAGATGGCCCCCACAACCGAACTTAGCTTAACATACGACCCTATGGGAAATTCACATAAAAATCTTCTCCTCAGAAACCACTGGGCCAATTGCAACCAAACTTTGGTGGAATAGTCTTTGGATGGCCCCCTTCCAAAATTGTTTCCGGTGATCCCGACTTCCAACCAAGATGGCCGCCAAGCTAAAAATAGAAAAAGGGGGGATGAAATTTAAAAAAAATCTTCTCTGAAACTACTGAGCCAATCTCAACCAAACTTTGCTGAAATGATCCTTGGGTCAGGGTGGTCCCCTTCCAAATTTATGTCTGGCATTTCAGACCTCCGACCAAGATGGCCACCACAGCCGAACTTAATTTAATATAGGACCGTATGGGGATTTCCCATTAAAATAATGTTGATCAAATAGTCATTGGATGGTTCTCTTCCAAAAATAAGTCAGGCGGTTCGGCCCTTCGACCAAGATGGCCCCCACAGCCGAACTTAGTTTAACATACAAATGTAGGGAAATTCACATAAAAATCTTCTTGTCTGGAACCAGTTGCTCAATTGGAACCAAACTTTGATAAAATAGTCATTGGATGGTCCTCTTCCAAAATTGTGTCCGGCAGTCGCGCTCTCCCACCAAGATGGCCACCACAGTGCAGTTGCGTTGTTATTGAAAACAGCTTTGATCCAGGTGAGTGATTACAGGCTCCTGGGAGCCTCTTGTTTTTATTGATTTTTATTTTATTTTGGTTTGTCTTATATATATTTGTGTTGTTGGTGTTTTCCTTTAGGTGTTTATTTCAATGTTTGCTTGTTTGCTTATTTATTTCGTTTGTATTCCCTTTTAGTATTTATTTATTGTTTATGTTATGTGACTGTACTTTATCATTTTTTCTGTGAAAGTATATCTTGCTCTAAAACGAGATTATCATATTCTGTTTGTTTATTGATTGATTGTATACGTTGTATTCTTGAAAATTTCTCGTAATATCTTATGTATAATCTAGTGAAATTATAATTAAAATAATTCAGTTCACATTTTTAATTTTCCGTTTTTGATCACACTATTAAGCCGATTCTGTTATATGGCTGTGAAATTTGGGGTTATGTTAACCCGTTTACCTCACGGTTTAGAAATGGAAATATTCCAATAGACCAAATTTTTTCTAAACTACATTGTGAAAAGTTACACTTGAAGTTCTGTAAATTTCTTTTGGGAGTGCATAAAAAAGCACCAATCTTGCAGTACAGTCAGAACTAGGCCGGTTCCCTCTTCATTTCGATATATTAAAGCAAATTTTAAGATTTTGGCATAGACTTGAAAATCTGGATTCATCTTTCCCACTTCTTAAAGCTGCATATAAATGTACTAAACATTTATATGAAGGCAAGCAACCATCATGGTATGGCTCTGTAAAACATATTTTGCAAAATATGCCAAGCTTAACTAATTTCTTGACAGACAAAACATCAACCTTTAAATATAAATGCAATAAAATTGTAAAACAACACTATTTAGAATTGTGGACAAAACAAGCCCATTCACTTAAAGAGGGAAAATTAAGAACTTATTTAAAAATAAAAACCAATTTTGGATATGAGAATTATTTGTCAATCATTAAAAATTTTGAGCAGAGAAGAAGGTTGTCCAAATTAAGAATATTAGCTCACAAATTACAAATAGAAATAGGAAGATACCAGGGTACTCTCCGGGAAAACCGCATCTGTTGCAGGTGCACTTCGGGTCAGGTAGAGGATGATATCCATTATTTACTTCATTGTACTTGCCATGCAAACCATAGGGAAATTTTTACTACATATTTGACATCTGAGTGTCAAAATTTTCAAAATTTAGATGACAAATGTAAACTCATATGGATCTTAAATAATGAAGACCCAACTATACTCAGATATCTTTTATCAACAACTATTTGATTAAATGGAATTGGAGATCTGCAAACTGGATGACCTGCATTGAGCATGAGAAAGAAAATATTCTTTTTGGCATCGTCCCTTGATGCTCACTGCTGGTTATCCAAAAGCTCTGATCCCTCTCCATGTTCCAAACAATATTCCTTCCACATCAGCATGGCCGGTCTACACTAGACACAAGTAGGACTTTATTCTTTTTAGCATCGACTCAAGGTGTCTCTTGCAGATTGGTGATGAATCACCTGATATACGGTATATGTATATGTTCTCTCTCATACCCCTCCCCCCATATATATGTGAGTAAGTGTATGTACGTTTATGTGCATATATCTCTTTTCCTGCCCGAGTGTGCCTGCACCACAATTATTGATATTTCATCGCGAATATTTAAGTTGATATGTTGTTGTGTATCAATCATAATTGTTATTTGTATATGCCCTCCTGGGGTCCTGATTTGGTTAATAAACTTATTTCTATTTCTATTTCTATATATATATTTCGCGATTTTTTTTAACTATTATATAATTATAGTTTCTACAATGCCCACATTCTTTTTTTGCAATGCTTGTTCAAAAATGACACACACCAGGGGCGGATCCAGGATTTCAAGTTAGGGAGGTGCACTTAAAAAAATTGCGCCGAACGGAGGGAGGCGCGAAAATGTTTGGGGTATTTCGTGTGAAAAATCACGATTTTACGCAAAAAAATCATATTTTTTTCCAATTTTAGGGGGGGGGGGGGGGGGGGGGCGCGCGCGCGCCGGGTGACCCCCTCCCTGGATCCGCCCCTGCACACAAAAATTATGGTCATCAATTCATTTTTAATTAGGGTCGCTTGAGTAAGCAGAAGCACATCGTTATTTTTTCAGGTTTGGTATATTTTTGTATTTTGTTTTCGCTCTTTTGTTTGTTGTTTTTCAAGTTTTGATATATCGTTTGTTTGTTTTTAGCTTCGCTTTTTTTAGTTGTTGTTTATTTGTTTCAATTTTAATAGAAAACTATAGAAAAATATCGAAGTAGCGCGACGTTATTTTGCCGTCGATAAGAAAAAACGTTTACTGGACAAATTGGGTAACCTTCTACAATTTTACGTAGAAATCATAATTTTAATCCAAAATCAAGTTTGTTAAGTTCATTCTCTGCCACTGAAAATGAACATTTTTCGTTATTTGGAATTAGCACGAAATATGAGTGAACAATATAGTTTCGAATGTGTAAAGTTTTATACTTCGTGGTTTTTTTTACGTCAAGTTGCAACTGGACATTTTGTTGACCTTACTCCTTTAGGAATATTTTTTAACTTGCTTTAAAAAAATCATTTTTGAAAAGACTTTTTCGTTTTTGAAGATAATAACATTTGATATGTATACTTTTTTTTGTGAAAATTTTGTAAAACATAGCTGAAATAAAGCATGGTATTTGGCATGCAGATGTTTTTCCTTCAAGCATTGCTTTAATCAGAAATCGTTAATGGGGTCATAGAACACGCTGACTCTGCTTCCGGTCCCACAAAAAAAATGGTCCGGAAAACGTATTTTTAGGTTTTTACTGAGAAAAATGTAAAAGACATACGGATATTTTGTAACGCGTTACATGAGAAAATTGTGTGTTAACGACGTTTTCTTCCAATAAATTCGTTTTCAAAAGCAAAAATAAACCTAATAAAACAAATATTCGTATAATTCCCTATACAGGCATGTATCGGAAATAAAAATCCATCAATCTAAAAAAAATCTACATTCGTTTTACTTATTTCATGTTCTATTTAGTCAAAGTATCACCAATAGCGCGCCTAACGTCCATTACAAAAAAATCAGAAAATTCTATGGATTAGAAATTGATATGTTCATCACAGGCGCTCGTGGTACGGACCACCCCCCTTTTTCTAACTTTCTGTTTACAAATTTATTTTCAATCAAATTTCTAATAGGGTCGACACATGCAATTTGATGTTAACATAAGATTGTATGAATATTGACACGAACAAGTTAAAATAAGGAAAAAGAGATGAAATAATAAAGAAATAAAGAAATGTTATTGAAAATAAATTTGTAAACAGAAAGTTAGAAAAAGGGGGGTGGTCCGTGTCATGAGCGCCTGTGATGTTCATCAGATAAAATGCATCCAATAACGTTTTTTCCTTCGTTGTCTATAAATGTTGCCCCAAAATGCCATTTTCCCTTCAATTTTCAAATTAAAATTTTTATCTTGGAAGGGCATATTTCAAGGAAGTTTACTTTAAAAAATCAAAAAAAATCTATGGATAAAAAATTAGACACCCCATCTACATGGCATGGCCTACGTGACCAAAATCACTTTTGCACACGTCTGAGACGTGACGTCAATTACCGATTAACCCTTCATCAGAACTTGGCAGAAGCAGACGTGAAATTTGAATTGGTAATTTTTTTTTATATTTTCTTCATTTTATATGCAATTAACGACATTTTGCTGAAAACAGTTAAGAATAACATTGTTGCGTGTTTATGCAATGTATTTTATACGAATTTATCTCTGGAACACAACACAACAATACAATAGAATACAATACAATACAATACAGATATTTTATTTCCAACTAAGGAGCCCTTTCGGGCAGAACAATTAACAAAGAATTTAATACAATGATTATGGATTGATTACATTGATTGGAAGATGACAACATTTTATGAAACAAGACATCATTTGACTTGTATAGTCCTATCACATAGTACCGCGGGTGGCGATATTTACTGTAGGTTTTCTATTTGCTGCGTTCGCATGAAATAAAAAAAGATTGATTGATTTGATTTTTGGTGCTTAACGCCACCTTCAGCAATATTTCATGGGCAAGCAACTGGTAAGCTTTATCACTTGCGACTGCGAGTAATTAAAAATGAAAAAATCCCAATGAAAACGTAAAATATGAACATCAATGATTATTGATAACGAAAAGGCCGGGAGCAAGTACACACATAATCTTGATAATTAATGTAATGATATGTATTTACTTTGTATTGATTTGAACACTCATTCTGTAACCTTTGTAACATTTATTAGTTTAGAGAATAAAGTTATATACACAAACACAGTCATCTGTCAAAAGTATTCGGAAATGTAAAAAAAATCCCTATATCATCAACCAAAACCATATTTTTAATTTTTTTTTTATTATGAAGTCATTTCTGGATAAATTTTAACATGTTACACCAAAACATTTGGAATTGTCTATATTTTGTTTGTTTATTTGCTCATTATGTTTATATGAGTGGTTTTTATTTGTACTCCAAAAGTTAAATGGTCAAATATCGAATATGGTATTAGATTATTTTTTTCCTAGAGAGGTAAGAGACAAGAATAAAGAGTCGATCAATTTATACACAAAATTCGTGAATTGTGGACATTAATTTGATCCTTTTGTACTTGACAAAATGTGGTTACTGTTCAAATAAGAGTTTGAAGATACCAAAGGGGTAATCAGAATCCGTATATCGAAGAAGAACAGACAACACAATGGCCAAAAAGAAAAAGGACAAACAACGATCTATAAAACATACACATAAACGTACAGATAAAATATATGTATTGCTTTTTATTGCACATTTTCATTAGCTTCAACCCCAGGACTACACACCAAACCTCACAATCCCAAGCAATGCAAGTTTGAGCCCATTTGAGACCCCGAAGCCCATTGCACATCTCGCTAGATTTGCTTAGTGCTCTGCATTTAAATCATGGGCATAGTAGGGCATCCCCAGTATTTTGGTAAGTGGGTGAGGAAAAAGGGGGAGGGGACTACTTCACTTGTTATGGCAGAAATTTAATTAGCAACTAGATTTTCAGCATGAAAGCAAAAACAAAATGTTAAGTTGCCAGCCTCTGTGATTGTTTGTTTTTATTTATTTACGTGTTATTTTTGCAAGCTTTCACCCCTCGTGTTAACTCCAAATGACCCCCCACCCCCACCTTCCGATTCGTTTCTAAAGCTTGATCTTCGCATCGGTAGCCCTTTGCTACTCCACTGCATATGCATAATGCACAGAAAACATCGGATTGGACGAGAAGCAGTCGAGCTATTAGAGATATAAAAAGTCGACATTTCAAGATTATAATGTTGATTTTTTTTATTAAAAATAAGATTTTTTTTTATAAATAATCAATGTCATAATATTTCTACTTGTAGATTCATCATGGAAACAATTTGTTCAGAAAAAAACAAAATAAACTGTGAAATACACACAGACGTCCAGATTGATCATTTCTGTAGTCAACATGATGTTGTATGCTGTAGAGTTTGTCTCTCGGATAGCCATAGGTCTTGTGAGTCTGTTTTACCTTTAGACTCTGCTTCAAAGGACGTCAGAAATTCATCTTTACTTTCGGATACGTTAGAAGAACAAGATTATATGACTGAAACATTACAGAAAATAGAAGAAAATAGAGACGAGAATAAAAAATTACTGAAACAGAAGAAGTCATTGATAGTAAAACAAATCAGTGCAGCTAAATCAAAAGTTCTAAAATATCTAGATGACATTGAAGAAAGATTAATTACTGAAGTAGAGTCTGTACAGGAAAAAAATGAGGAGAAAATAAACAAAGAAAAACATGACATTTGTCAATTAACATCGATTTTAAAAGACAATAAAAAAGAACTAGAATTCGTAAAAGACCACGGCTCTAATAATCAGCTATTTTTAACTTTACGAAAACAAATAACAATCATCCAGAAAACAGACAAGAAGATTCATGACATGTCGTCTGCTATTAATGAAATCGACATGGAGTTTAAAGAAATTAAGAATGTCAACATTGAAACAATCGGATCATTGTCACAAATTACCCGACCTTGTCCTATTAAATATAAATCAATGAAAGCACAACATCAACAGGTGGAAGTCGATAGAAGTCAAACACTGACCGAATTCATCAAAGAAGGCGAAGTTAATTTAAAACCTGGCGAATCATACATAACAGACATGGCTGTCACTTCTGACAACAAATTACTACTTTGTAATTATTCTGATGATAAGGTAGATATATACAAGGATTACAAAACCTATGAAGATGAAATATCGTTGACCAGTGGACCTTGGGGTATTACTGTAGTACCATGTACAGATAAAGCAGTAGTTACTCTTCCAGATGAGGAATCCATACAATTTATCAACACTACTAACAATACAAAGGACAACAAGATAAACATAGGAGAAGTGTGTGGAGGTGTCACTGCTGGAAAGGACAAAATTTACATCGGTGGAATAGATAAAGTTATAATTCTAAATATAGATGGATCATTTGTAAGAGAGATAGCAACAACTAATGATGGTATTAATAACAACTTATTGTATAATGAAAGGAATGATCAGTTGTTGTTAAGACAGATAGGGAGATTGTGTTGTATCAATTTAGATGGCCACGTTATATATACATACGACATATCAGGATACCGTGGACTGGCTGTGGATCAACAAGGTCATGTATACATAAGTGGAGCAGACGACATACACAGGTTGTCACCAGATGGAACATTCCGTGATATAGTATTAAGTAAACATGATGGTGTTGACGACCCACGGAGTATAACATTTAACAATGACTTTACAAAACTGTTCATTATAAATAGAGGTAAGTCTGTATTAGTTTATAGTTGTAAATGAAGGATTTTTATATTTTGTGAACAAGATGATATTGACAAGTCACAAACCACGTGACATAGCATTTAACAATAACTTATAAAACTGTTAATTATCAGTAGAAATAAGACTGTACAGCATGTGGACAAAAGTGATTCCGTTTCCGCCATCTTTCCTATATATTTCATATAAAACCATTTATTTTCATAACATTCTCATGAAGTCATTCCTTATCTGATTTTCATGAAATTTTCAGCATTAAATGCAGAAATAAATATAGTTTCTTCTTCGTATAATTTGCAAATAATTTTATATCTACTTTCTCTTACGAATTGATTTAAAAACAAACTTTAATTTTTTCACCAAATCTTACTATCTAATCATATAAAATTGTGACGTCAAGAATTTACATTTGTGTTTAAATCATAAATGCTTGTAAATAAAAGTTCGAAAAAATTAAATGAAGATATTAAGATAAGCTCTAATTAATTCTGTTTTTAAAGGTGAAAATTTCATGAAAATTGGTTTTAGTAGTTTATATTTTGTAGATGAATGATTTTTATATTTTGTAAATAAAGTATTTTTTGTTTATTTTGTGGACAAGATAATATTGAAAAGTCACAAAACATGTGATATAACATTTAACAATGACTTTAAAATCTGTTAATTATAAGTAGAAATAATTCTATATTAATTAGTCTATAGCTTTAAATGATTTTTTTTTTAATTTGTGAGAACAATATGTTTCCTAATGAGTATGTACTGTAGATAAAAGTAGCAAAATATAGATCTAATTAATTTTACTGGATTTGTTTTAATTATTGGAGTATAAAGAATGCTAATTAAAGGATTATTGCTAGCATTGTGTATTTTGAGGTGAAACTTGGAACATTTTGCTCATTTACATTGAAGTACCTGTACCAAGCCAGTGAAGTACCAAAATACTAATAGTTGATTTTGGAATTGTTCTAAAAGTGTGGTGTTTTTTTGTGTGTTTGATTTTTTTCTTTATCGCAATATTTGGATCATTTACAACAGTTGGACAATTTAGAACATTCCACTCATTTATATGGACAATTAACAACCATTGAACAATTTACAACATTTGGACCATTTACAACAATTTGGTCATTTACAACATTTGAACTATTAACAATATCTGGACCATTCACAACATTTGGACTATTAACAATATTTGGATCATTCACAATATTTGGACAATTTACAACATTGAACTAGTTACACCATTTGGATCATTACAATATTTGGACAATGTATAGCATGTTTTTAGCCGAGTTGCAACAAAGTTGCAGTCGGCTTATGTTTTGGCGAAAGGCGGGCGGGCGTATGTTAGCCTATCTTTGTTAACACGATAGCGCTCTTAGTTTTTGGCCGATCAACATAATTTTTGGTAGGAAGCATTATTACACTATTATTTAGAGCGAGTTCGAAATTCAGGCTAATCTGTTGTTTTTTTCTTGTAAAATCATATTTTTTTTTATAGAAAAAGTACATATTTTGAGAATTGCACATTTCTCTGAATCTACAAAAGATAGAAGCTTAATATTTGGTATGGGTGGAGATGCCAATATGAAGTTGTGCATTCAACATTTTTATCCCCGGGGCTCGGCCCCACCCCGCTGGGAAATCTGTTTTAAAAAATGCGACAGACATCCCCACCCTAAACCATATATATTTATGATCAGGGTGACTAGGCAAATTAAATGCATTATAGCTCAGGCCCCAGGGTCATACCCCACCCCCTACCTGAAGTGAACTTTTTAATGGTTGAGATCCCCACCCCTGAACCATATATATTTATGATTAGGGTGACTAGGCAAATTAAATGTCTTATAGCTCAGGCCCCGGGGGGTCATACCCCACCCCCTACATGAAGTGAACGTTTTAACGGTTGAGATCCCCACCCCTAAACCATATATATTTATGATCAGGGTGACTAGGCAAATTAAATGTCTTATAGCTCGGGTCACGGGGGTCATACCCCACCCCCTACCTGAAGTGAACTTTTTAATGGTTGAGATCCCCACCCTTAAACCATATATTTATTCTTTATTTTCTTACTTTTTTATAAAACAAAACCAAATGATTATGACTTGCACCTCGGCTGTGGCATCTCTGATGCTTTCTCGATTTTTATAGAATATTTTATACATACAATTTATATACATGTATAAAGTATAACCTGTACAATTTGTCTATTATTATCATATCAAATACACATTTATTTAAGTCCAATACATAACAGATATATCATGTAAAATTAAATAAGAATAAAAATCAAGATAATATATATTAAGGTTTTATGGTTTATGGGATTTAACGCCACTTTCAACAATATTTCAATTATATCATGGCGATCAGTTTTATTGGTGACGGAAACCGGAGTTCCCAGAGAAAACTACAGACCTGTCGCAAGTCACTGATAAACTTTATCACATCATGTTGTATCGAGTACACCTCGACATAAATTACTTGATGTTCCATATAATGTTCAACCTGAACAGCTTAACTTCATATTTTGCCTTGTAAATAAAATGAGAGAAATTACATTTTACAAGACATTATCAATACTGAGATCACTATGATAGTTTGATATTAAATCAGTGCCTATCGCCACTAAAGTTGTGCGTTCGATTCCCGCTTATGGCGAGGTGTACTCGATACATCTTTATCATGTTTATGTTATCAAGTTTTAGAGATTGATTGCAGGTCAGTGGTTTTATCGCTATTCCGGTTTCCTTCACCATAAACCACCAACCACCATCTCGTAGGTAAAATATTGCTACAAGTGATGTTAAACACTAATTAATCTAATGATTTTAAATTCTTAATGATCTTATGTGTATACATTTTTAATGGTCGCTGTTAGTTAAAGAAAGACAAGAGAGAAACGTAAGGAAACGAGTTTTACGAATAATATTTACAATTAAAACAAACGGCGGTTTCCCTATCTTTTTAACTTCCACCGTTACTGAGATATTTATGGAAATGTCTTTTTGCACACCTGAACGATTTCCAGAAATATCCGGTAAAAGGGAAGTGACGTCATGAGTGTATTCCCTCCATACGATTTCAGATTGTTTACGTTGGACATGCACACACAATTTACAATAATTAGCAGTTAATACTCCAAATAGAGTGATGTCAAATGAAAAATCAGGTAGGACAGGAAAGTTTTGTGTTGCGGCAGGGTGCACGTCAACTCATAAGGATAACTTGTCACTTCATGAGTTTCCAAAGGAGAATGTTCGACCTAACATATGCCGCCAGTGGATAAAATTTGTACAAGTCAAGAGGAAAGACTTCATCAAACCTACTGCTAATTCTGTATTATGTGAAAAACATTTTCCTCCGGGAAGCTATCCTGTGGAATATGAATTGAAGAAAGCTATGAATCTCCCTGTCAGGAAGAAATGTCTCCTGCCAGACGCGGTACCAACCATACATACGGTGCCATGTTCAACGACAACGATGTCACCAAGCGCCTATGGTCAGGAAAATTTTGTATATACTTCGCCTGTGGCCTTTTCCACACCTGCTGCAGCAAGTCAGTTGCCTCCTCCCAAGAAAATGAGAACAGCATTCAGAAAAAGGGAGTGTGCAAGAGTAAGTAAGGTAGGGGAAAAGGGGGAGGGGGGTTGGAATAAGTGGCCAGGCCAAAACATTACCTAAACTTTATCTCAGATTTGTCAGCAAATGACCCTTGGCTTTATAAAGGAACAACATCAAATTTGAAGGTTTATAATTTTAATTTTCGCACATTGTGTCAACGAACCATTACTGAAATTGCGTCATTTTGTAAACATTTGCATTCTGATTTTTTTCAAGATGTCTTCCAGTCCTAGATTTATCTGTGTTTGTTTTAGACATCAGAGCCCTAAACACCTACCCGTACGTAGACACAAAAAAAAAGAAAAACACAACTTTGACCTTAAATTCAAATTCAAATTCTTTATTGATATGAAATCCAACAAAGGATTGTCATCAGCAACAATACAATCAACAGACATACACAAAACATGAAACAATTAAAAAACAGAAAGTAGCATGAGGGCTGAGGAGGCAAAAAGTCACTATAACCAACTTATAACAAATACAATATAAATACACTAATATGAAAGTAACTCAAATATTAAGGTAACTTTGCATTGCTCTTAAGTAACTTATTTCTCTCACTGCACATTTCAGAGATACCTATTACACATATTTTCATAATATCGTAATCATTACTGCTAAGGATATATTTAAATTTATCTGAATCAGACATAACCAAAAAATTAGGAACAATTTCCCAGCAGGCACAACAACGTTGAATCAACGTTGAAATTTGGTTGTTACGTTGAACAACCAAAATTCAACGTTGTTTCAACGTTACAATTTCTACGTTGAATTTGCAACGTTGAATCTACGTTGATATTACGTAGTGGAAACAACGTTGCAAACAGCAACGTTGTTTCAACGTTGAACATCCAACCTAAATTCTCAGTTCAAACTACAAAGGAGGTGAAATATTATTTGAAACTCTTGGGTTAGGCCCTTATAAGGTAGAGAATTCTGGATTTATTTGTTTTTGGTGACTACGATTCTAATTTTCAGATATCAGTTGGAAACTAGAAAAGTCTGAATTATTTTGTTAAGGTTTGCGAACTCTCTATTTCATGTTTTGGGATCAAACGCCGCCTACCAGGTCACCCTTTTACAAGCCCCTCCCATGGAATAGTAGAATAGAATATGTTTATTTGTCAATTAAAGATGCCCAGGACAGGCAGTATAATTACATGAAAATCACAATATTTACATTAATTGGTATTATTATGATTGATTGGATTTAACATACAAGACATACAAATACATGTAAATATACAATTTTGTAATCTAACACAGATATATAATTATTATTATTATTAATACTGTATAACATAACTTGAAATATTATTATTATTAAGTTTGAAATCACAAGTTGGTAGACAGGCTAAAATAGCTTTTAGCAGTCAGCAACTCTGCATGGTCAAAGAAATAAAGAAGTTGGTGCAAAAAGAGCAAAATTCCCTATTTCACTTTAAGGCCAACCCCTTCCTAATTTTATTTTCATGCACCCCCTCTTTTTTTCCCTCAGACACATCACTTAATTTAAATCAGAGCCAAATATGTATCTGTTTCAGTTTAATATAAGTCTCTTACTGGGACTTCCTTCCTACTAGTAACCACCATGTATGCGTTGAACTGTTAATCGAATCCGTAGGTAAAAATTTCGTTTTATCATTTTTAAATTTTCGCGGGCTGGATACAGGAAGTAGCAAAATTCGCACCTGCGCATTGCTGAGTGGTTCAAATATCGAGTGCGCATTTCATCACAAAGAGACACAAAGAAGAATACAAAGAAGCAGAAAAAGTAATAGCCTAGTGAATTTTAGTATACTGAAGGTGTTGTTTTTGGAGAGGTAATTTGCATATCACAAAGCACCACCACCAATATTTTCGTTTTAAACTCTGGTAGTGTTTGATTAACGTTGTCACTGACTCACTGTTAGCATGGCGTGTTGCATGTAGCATGGTTTGTGTTGTTTGACTTTGCATTCCTCAGTTTTTGTTACAGAGAATAATATTACGTAGAAAATGGAAACATCTTATTCAAACATATGCATAAAGGAATGTACATTTTAAGCACGGGCTGTGACTTTTGGAATTAAACAAAAGGGGTGTGTGAGCAAAACAGGCTGCCCCCCCCCCCCCCAAAAAAAAAAACAACCCGTCAGAAGTGTTTTTCTGTCGTGGAATTCCAACCCTGGTGTGTTTTATCCAAAAGAAAAGAATTTACTGTTACACAGACACTAACATGACTTGTTTATTTATATTTTTAAATTACATTTAAATATTTACATTTTCATGGGGTTTAATTTATTGAATTTTATATTATTCACATAAGTATTGAGAGATAACCGATGTGATGTACTCCTAAAATTTACATTACCTTTTTATTTTATTGTTTTATTCTGTTGACAACCCGAATAACCACTCACTGAATTGGAAATAACAGAATGCATGTACATGTACATTGTAGAAAAAAGCATAATTTGTCATTCAAAAAAGAACTGAAATGAAAAGTTTTGTTTGTTGTAACACTCTATAATGTTATGGGGCAAAAGCTTTGATACACAGACACTCAAAGCTTGAAGAAGATGACTTGTTAAAAAACTGCATGGTTTTACATGTCTTGAATACTAATGAATGCATGTTATTTTAGATAGTATCCATGGATTACAAAAGACATTGGAGGAGACTGCACACAGAGGTTGATGCTTTGGCTCAGGCCAGTGATGGTGAGCAAGAGCCACACCATTTTAGTAATGATGAGAGCAGCACAGGAGAACCTCACCTGCCAAATTCCGATCAGGATTATGTGGTTTCTGACAATGATGAAATTTACCATGAAAATGACTGGATGTCGACATCTTCTGATAATGATACAGTATCTACATCTGATGATACAAATGGAGATACAGCTGATGAGTATGTTGATCAAGAACCTGTTGCAGACTTAGCAGAAGATCTCGCTGAATGGGCTACCCGACACAAATGCACTCGTACTGCACTCAATGAATTACTTAACATTTTAAGAAAACAAGGGCATCGCCTTCCAAAAGACTCGCGTACACTTTTAAAAACACCACGATCTATCAATACTATACAAAAGAGTGGTGGGGATTATTTGTATCTTGGTATAGAGAGTGGAATTTCAAAGGTTATTGCAGAGCATCCAGAGCATTTTAGAAGAATAGATCAAATCAAATTAAGTTTTAACATTGATGGAGTACCTCTCTTTAAATCATCTAGTGTACAATTATGGCCAATACTGTGCAGTATCAAGCATTTTGAACCATTTGTTGTTGCAGTATATTGCAGCAATACCAAACCAAACTCTATACAAGAATATTTATTTGACTTTTTAATGGAACTTGAAACTTTGAAACAAGATGGAATTATATATGATGATGATTTAGATTCTCTACAAGTTTCCATTTCAGCGTTTATATGTGATGCACCAGCTAGGTCCTTTCTTAAATGTATTAAGGGCCATAACGCATATTACAGCTGTGAGAGATGTACTATTAGAGGTAGATATACAGAAGGAAGGGTTGTTTACAGCATTGAAAATGATCTCCCAGCTCCAAGATCAGAGCAGAGATTCAACAATTTTGAATACAAAGACCATCAGATCAGTAAATCACCACTTATTGATGCAGGATTATCGTGTATTAAATCTTTTCCATTAGACTATATGCATCTGGTATGCTTAGGTATAGTTAAGCGTGTCTTATTATTTTTGAAAAAAGGACCACGAGAATGCAGACTTTCACATCAACAGTTGGTAATACTATCAGAAAGGCTTTCCTCTTTAAATGGGAAAATGCCAAGAGAATTTGCAAGACAGCCCCGTTCAATTTTTTATTTAGATAAATGGAAAGCAACTGAATTCCGTCAGTTTCTTTTGTACACTGGGCCTCTAGTGTTACGCACTGTTGTTTCTGAAAGACTTTACAAGCATTTCTTAACACTGACAGTTGCAATGTCTATCCTACTTGAATCTGATGATAACTTCAGAAATGAACATCTAGAGTATGCCAGGGAATTGCTAATATACTTTGTAAAAAATTCAACACGAGTGTATGGAGAAATATTTGTATCATACAATGTTCATGCGTTGATTCATTTAGCAGATGATGTTGAACATTATGGTTCATCACTCAATGACATTAATGCATTCCAGTATGAAAATCACTTACACAAGCTAAAAAAAAATGTTAGAAAAGCACAAAATCCAATAGCACAAGTAGTCAAAAGAATTGTAGAAATGGAAAAATCTAAGGTTAGGTATAGACCTAAGAAAATGCATATGCATATTTCTACAAAGAAAAAAGATAGTTGTTTCCTGTTAAAAAATAAGAAGTTTGCATTTGTGAAAGAGAAGAGGGAAAACAAATCGTATGTTTGTGATGTGGTGAGTCAACAAAATGTAGACAGTTTCTTTGAAAATCCATGCGATTCAAAATTGTTAAACATTGCTGTTCTGCCAAGTACAAGGCGACATTTCAACCGTGTTGTGATTGAGCATGGTGATATTCAGAAAAAAGTTGCTTGTCTTCCATATGAACGGAAATATGTTTTATTGCCTATGTTACATGGAATGGAAAGAAACTGAACTGATCATGTGCTGCACGTAACTCCTGACTAACATTCTAATGCATGGTGAGCAAATTTGATTTATTCTAAAAATAGTTACATGTAAGTAATGAGTGTAACATGTATGATCAAACCTATTTATGGGATAAAAAGGTTAAGCACTAAAGTTACATGAGATACATCAGTGATTTAGTGTAGTACATAACATACACTGATGTTGTATATAGCTAAAATCATTCACAGTGAAATGATACAGTAAAAAGATACATGTACATATATTAGGTTGAAACAATAAAG
Organism: Bathymodiolus brooksi; assembly: GCA_963680875.1. Taxonomy (NCBI): domain Eukaryota; kingdom Metazoa; phylum Mollusca; class Bivalvia; order Mytilida; family Modiolidae; genus Bathymodiolus; species Bathymodiolus brooksi. The sequence goes on from OY804583.1 coordinate 96,649,389, forward strand.
CTATCTTTTCAGACAACTATTACAACCTATCAAATTATTAATGTTAGTAATATTATCCAAACATTCATCAGTACAATGTATATTAAAATCTAAACATTTGCACAGTTGATTATTTAAAACTAATTGCTGTGTATAAAACTATAATAGTTTCCAGTTTTGTTTTTGTTTTTCATTTTGCCACAGCTATAGTCTCAGAACTCATTTGAATCACATAATAGGATGCATGTTGTGAACGAGCAAATGCATCATGTACAAAGTAAATCTAAATAGAACCAAAAAATCACACTAATCAGCTCAGTTTATAATTGATTTTGATAGATAAACCATGCAACAGATACATACACATCCAGGCTACATTGTGTGTATTAATGTTGTATTACCTTCATGATTCAATAATTTGTATTCAACTTTTTTCAGGAACAACATTATGACCAGCAATCCATGGTGCAGAGCTGTGTGGAAAGAAGGTGACCAGGAGGAGGAGGGAGTAGTGCCATCAAACTGGATTACAGGCAAATATTTATGGTGGCCTTCTAGTGAAAAAAGTGAAAAAGCAGCTATATGCGAGCAGAAGGATCCAGACAAGGAGAGATGGGATAGATTTGACTTGTTGAAAATTAAAATTACATCTAGTACGTATTAATATTGATTAGTTTATTAGAAGCAAGACTTAGCAGGGTTTGACTATGCTGGCCTCAGGCCATTTCTGTTTAGGCTAGTTGATTTTTTGTTAGAAAGGCTTTCTCATGGGACCAGTACAAAAATGAAGAACTTTGAGATTTGAATTACAGTACTTTGAAATTGACAAAAGACTGCTGAGTCATGCCAAAAGTTGTACATGTGCATTTAGCAATGTAGCCACCATACTTGCCAAAAGAAAATAACCATTGTTTAAGTGTGTTTATGAACATTTTGATTTTAATGGTGGAACAAAATCTGTTCGTTTTTCTGCTGATAAAATAACAGCCGCCCTCCCACCTTTGTTTTAGAATGAATTTGAATTTTGGTGTTTAACGCCACTTTCAGCAGTATTTCAGCTATATCATGGCGACCAGTTTTAGTGGTGGAGGAAGTACCCGGAGAGAACCACCGACCATGGGCAAGCAACTGGTAAACTTTATAAATTGCGAGTTGAGTGCACCCTTTTTTGTAATTTACGAAGCCGGGCACGAACCCACGCCATATTGGTGATAGGCTTGTATGAGCTGTTAGATACAGAGACCTAGCTCATTGAGCCACCCGGGCCCCTTTGTTTTAGACAAAAAAAAATGACATGGGAACCAGAGAATTAATTTAGGTGGTGTTGCTTGTTGCTGAAAGTATCATAATTTGGAAAAACAGTCTATGGATCTTGTAATTTAATGAAGCAGTGAATTTCATCTATACTGCACGTAGACATGTCATTTTAGCAACTACAGGCTGGTGTTTTATGAAATGCATATAGTGTAATCTTGGTTTGTAACAGATCTTTAGGCTTTGTTTTCATATTGATGTGTTAGTGTATAATACACACCAATAACAATTAAATATAAGAATATAACTTAATTCTTTGCATTTATTTCAAATTTGTACTGATAATTTATTCTACACAGACAACAAAAAAGATTGTGACGATTATAACATAACCACATCGGCAGAAATCTCTGATGATGAAGAACTGCAGAAGAAGCGACAACCAAAGAAAAAGAGCTACATTGGTTTTGTAACAGGTACATGTTACTATCTAAAAATCTTTAGAAAAGAATTATTTCTTGTGAACCCTGATTTATCCACTTGTTTATTTTGTTGGGCCATTTAAGGCTTGACACATGATGTGGGAGAATGTAATGACCTCCTTGTTTTCTTTTGTTTGTTTTTTTTTTGATCATTAGTTCACTTAAGAATTAGATTTAACATTGTTAGAAAACTATGCTAACAGTGATGTAAATTGTATATATAAAAAAATATAAAGATGTCAATAAAAGTTACAATCTGTTTGCATCATATGATATAGGTTTCACAATGAGTGAGAATTGTATTTCACTTATTATCAACTTGAGTTATTTAATAACAAAATAATAATAAACAAGCCTTGGCGAGAATATAATTCATCGTGTGGGAAGTAGATAATAAGGCCAGATCACAAGAGAAATAATATTATTCCTTTGTTATTGTATTTATTAAATAATTTCAGATGATATTGAGGACCAGCAACCTTCAAGGGCCAGAAAGTCTAGTTTGAATGTAGATATTTCACCACCCCCTGCACCTCCAACTCTAAAGGAGTCTACTAAAGGACCAGTGAATTCCAAAAAGAAAACAAATTATCAAATTTCATGTATGTATTTAGTATACTATTGCAAAATTGGCCTCATGGTATTTCTGGCTATAACTATAATAGCGAATTGAATAAAAATCATGTTCTTGATACAATTTAAATGCATTGGGTGATAAAACATGTTTTTTTTTAAGGGGACAGTTATTGTATTCTTGATTTAGAAATAGCAGAGTGGGTACTTATAGGAGCAGGGGCACTTAATACAGCCAGTATGGCAACTTTTTTTACAGGGTGGCTGTTACAGGAAACGCATATATTTACCTTTTAAGTGAATTTGCTTTATATATACATTGTACTGAACTGCTACAAATTGTACTTAATCATTTGAGTGGTTCATATACTTGTGATTGTTTTCGAGTCAAAATGTTATCTTTTCTTTTTCTTATTTGCTTAAATATTAAGTTACTTAAATGTTTTATTGCTTATGATAACTTAAATTACATGTATGTTCACAAACATAGGAATTATTTAAGAGTTTTTAATACATTAATATACATGTAGCATAGATGAGATGTAAGTGATGGAAGAATATATTGTGGGTTAAATCATCTGTTATTTATTTTTGATATTATGATTATCTACATTTTGTAATAGATGATGGATTAGATTCGGACTCTTCAAGATCACCAACTGTAAGGAAGAAATCTCAGAGAAGTAGTCTGCGTTCTCCTGAATTTGTTTCTAAAAGCAATTCTAACAGAAACAGTATGGATACCATAAGACGTGTAAGAAAACATTCTTCAGAAAGATATGTACATGAAAGGAGATCAGAGTCGTACAACAGCTCCTCAAGTAGAGGTATTCAATGTGATGGAAGACATGAGTCTAGAAGGGATGAAAGAAAAAGTAGGAGTAGGTCAAGAAGATCAAGAAGAAGTAGGAGTGGATCAAGAAGAAGTAGGAGTGGATCAAGAAGAAGTAGGAGTAGGTCAAGAAGATCAACCCCAGTGAGGAATGTGAGGCGATCACGATCTCCTGTGAGGAGGTCTAGGTCACCAAACAGACAGCAAAGCAAGGACACAAATTTTCCAATGCCAACAGCAAGTAAGTATATTTCTCACATGGTAGAGTGATTTATATTTTGTGTCGCCTCGATAGGATGGTCAACACATAGGAACGACTGTGTGTCATCATGAACCCCACTGATCTCTCCAAAAATGTTCAATGGATTTTAGTGAAACTGTCGGGGATTCCTTTCCTGTGAAAAGCAGATGTGCCCCTCATGTTTTATTTTTTAACAAATTTTGTCATTTTCAGACTTTGTTGGGAGATGTGACACATGCCATACATGTTCTTTTTTTTTATGAAAGGACTTGTATAAACTAGTTACAACATTCCTACAATCGATAATATTTACTAATTGGTTTAAATTAAGTTTAACCAATAAATTTAATTCTATAAAATCACCTGCAGTGAAAGTTGCAGAAGGCAAGACCTACTTATTTAAAAGTGTACTGATTAGCTTGCTTTTACATGTATATAATTACTTGTATATAATGTCAGTATATCATTACTCCATGGATTATATGGACCCATCTCCATGGTCATGGTTGAGCAACATCTACAGAAAATATAGTTTAGTAGCAAACTGCATTCACTTTTCAATAATTCAAAGAACATATACTTAAGCCTAAACTTGCATCATATCCCTTGTTTTATAACTCATTTATTACAGCACCATACATGTAGATATTTTTGTGATTGTATTCGGTAAATATTTTCAGAATTTCAGAGGAGAGCGTTATATCTCTTAATAGAAATAAGAGATATGCTCAAAAAGGGCCATTCAGTGGTTGGGTCATCTGATGATGGTTACAACATCAACCAGAGAGACACCATTGATGACTTCAAGGAATTTGACAGATCACTAGAGGATAAGGAGGAATATCACAAATGTGTAAGTGCATTATAATTACTACAAACTTGCTGAACTGTATAACTGAGACACACTTTTATTTCAATGCCTTAAGGGTTGAAAAAAACTTCATTTTATGGTAGATTTAAAATTTATTCTAATATGACACGCTGTTTTGGCTTTGTAAACAAAAGGGTATACAAATCCCCGATTTATAATGACTTGCACGCGCTGATGATCATGACATATTTGGCTGTTCTATTATACCCTTTTGTTTACAAAGCCAAAACAACACGTCATAGAAAAAAGTATATACTATTTTTTAAGATGATTTTTTTTTTGCACATGGCAATCACTATATACCCCAGGGGTATAATAAGTACATAGGTCGTACAGAATAAAAGACATTTCAATTTCACATACATTGTTGTAGGTGGGTTATATATCTATCACAGTGAGTCATCATGGTATGTCTCTGACTATCCTGTACTCGTCTTAAAATGGTAAGTTGGAGAAGGGCAAACAAAAATATTTTTTTTAAGACTGGCACAAGTCATCTACAAAACAGTATAAAAGTGCAGTTCTATCAATGGCATCACATTTTTTTCTTACAGAAACAGCTGATAACCAAAATTGGAGGAAATGATTTTAAAAATCATCTGAAAAAGGCCATGTCAAGGTATGTTGATTGCTTAACAAGAATTATAACTTGCTGTGTTTAACATCACTCACTTAATACATTGTACATAGAAAACTTTTAAGTAGTCAAAATAAGAATTTAAAAACAGAAATTGTACTAGGTCACAAATCAATTTCAGTTTCTAAGAAAAGAAAGTGTGACAAACTGCACAAAGATTTCCTAGTCAAGTTTGCTAAAGGTGCAGAATAATACATATTTGCAATATCATTCCAAGGGAATGGGAGTTACAGTAACCATTTTGTGTTTGCAGTCAGTACTATACCAATCCAATTTTAACGCAGTATAATTCCATGGAATGGTTTTGATAATTCATTGTGTATTTGATTTTCTTTCTTCAGATGTATGAGTAATGGGCTGATGTCCGGAATGAATATGAAGGGAAAGAAGAATAAATTCCCTTTTGCCCAGTCTTGTTTATTTAAACTAATCAAAGGTTAGTGATTATTATTAAGATTGCAATTTTTTTTAATGATTTTCAAGAGTTTACTTAAGTAATAGTACTAATATTTACAAAGTTTTATTCTTTTCATTTTGATTGTGATGTGATGTTCTTCAAGTAAAATTCTTTAATAAGTACATGTATATCATATAAAAAGTTAGCATTTAATTTGATAATCTAATAATTGATTGTGTTATTGGACGCTATGCAAATATTAAAATTATTAAAACCGTTTTCAGGAGGGTATGGGGTATTTATAGTGAATTTTAAATGGTAGCAGTGAAATTTACATGGTGCTTTATTTTGTCCTAAAAAGTAAACTGCAAATATACATGCGAAGAAATCCAAATAAACAATATACAGAATGAGGACTAAGGTAGCTACAGTAACAGCAGTCTTGTGTGCCTAGTCATTTCAATTTTGTTGACATACACATTAGAGAAATGAGAACAAGTTGGATAATATGTGAACTCAGATATGTTTCAGATATAAAGACTAACATTTCAACTTTTGATTATTGATTATTTGAGTGCAACAGAAACCATTCACTTAAACCAAATGTATATTAAACTCATTAACTTGTGTGTTCAGGTATATATCAGAAATAGTAATAGAAATCTTTATTTTTGCTTTCAGAAGTTCTTCTGACGTGTCACAACACGGATGAGGCAAAAATTACGGAATGTGCCGCCAACTTCCTGAAGTTTGCACCAGAAAGGATAGGTGGTGGTGGCAGAGGAGACAATTGACTTTTTGATAAATAAATGTATATAAATAAAGATTGATTGATTTTGATGATGCAGCAGTCTTCAATACTTTAATGTTGAGCCAATTAATTTTGTATATATACTGTTGAACCTGGTCACTTTGTAGGAAACCTGCATTTAAAACTGTCATCAAATATGAGAGAACTTTGTAAAGTCTGAAATCTCGCAATGTAAGATGTCCAAAAAGGGGGGATTTGTTGGAATTTTGTGAACTTTTGCATGTTAAATTGTAAGGACTAGCATCCAAATATTGAAAAAATTGTATTTTATATATTTGGTTAAAAATGCATGAAACTTAAGAAAATTAATAAATTTGAAAATTTCATTATATGCCAAAGCTACTTGTCCTACAGATTTTCTGTAAAAAAAAATATAAAAACAGAAATATATTGTTCTAATTTATAGTTAAAAATTGATGATGTAATCAGATTCATTTTTGGGGTATAAATCCTTGATGATTCATATCTCAAAACCTGGATGCAGGTCCTTACAATCTAGTTGCATGCAAAATTTCATAAAAATCGGAGATCCCCAATTTATGGACCTCTTATCCTAAACAGTAATCTTTAATGACCAATTTTATTCAGGGGCCCGGGTGGCTCAATCAGTTAGGTCGTTGTATCTAACAACTCGTACAAGCCTATCAACAATACAGCGTGGGTTTGTGTCTGACTTTGTAAAATAAAATAAAAAAAGTGCACTCGACTCGCAGTCGCAGGTGATAAAGTTTACCCGTTGCTTGCCCATGGTCGGTGCTTCTCTTCGGGTACTCCGGCTTTCTCCACCACTAAAACTGGTCGCCATGATATAGCTGAAATATTGTTGAAAGTGGCGTTAAAACACCAGAAATCAAAATCAAATCCAATTTTATTCTATTCTATTTGTCATGTTAATTGCAAAATACAGTTTATGCAACAGCTAACTCCCAGAATTCTAAGTTTGTTTGTTTGTTTGTTTTTTTTTTTGCATTTTATCTGTCCCCCTTTTTACACTACATTGTCATGCAGTATGATTGGAACTATAGTAACGGTAACATTGGAAATTACAAATATTTCATCTAGCTCCACATTATATACTACTTTACTTAGGAGATAACTGTATTGTATTTGGAAATTTCACAGCGTCAATTGGAGATTTGATGGTTGCAAATTGAGTTTACTGGCGACGCCTTAGCGGAGCCAGTAAACAGTATACAATACAGTTTATCTCCATTCTAATGTAATCGTGTGTAGGATAGACATGCGTACATCATATACTATATTTCCGTATTATTGACAAGATGACATAACTTGAGCGGTAATCAGCTAAAAAAAATATTTCATGCTATTTCAACCGTGGAATTGTTGAAAATTACACCATTACATCGACAGTTGATGCTGTGAAATATTCAAATACAATTCAGTTGTCTCCATTCAAATGTAATCATGTGTATTGCTACATTGTTGACAAGATGACCTAAGCGGCAATCGTCTAAAATACCTCGTGATTTTCAACCGTGGAATTGATACCATGAAAATTACAGCATTGTCCAATCATAAACCAGGGATATTAAACAACTACATTAGAATACAATGTATACAATAACAGTACCAGTAATTGAATAATGATGAGAAGAAGAACCTTTTCTTATTCCAAATAAAAACTACCAATTCAAACTGAATATTAAGGAACACAAAGACAACAATAAAATCACTATGTTCTAACATGGCTTAGAAAAAGAGACAAGATGCAAGAAGAGTGCATAATATGGAAAAAGGGGAGTCATATTTATTCAACCAAAATTCAACATGAAAACAACCATTTTTCAACGTTTAATTAACGTTGAAAAGTAACGTTGGTTCAACGTTGAAATTTCAACGTTGTTTCAACTTCCATATCCAACTAAAAATCAACGTTGATTCAACGTTGGAATACAACGTTGTTTCAACGTTTATTCAACGTTGTGTGCCTGCTGGGTTCAGTGACCTTACTATAAAGTTTCGATCGAGATGAAGTCAATTTATTACACTCAATAACAAAGTGGTATTCATTTTCTATTTCTAATTTACATATTGGGCAAAGTCTATTTTCTAAAGGAATATTTTGGTGACGACCTTGTTCAATTAAAAGATTACTATTACTAATCCGCAGTTTGACAAAGTTAGATACAATATTTTTCTGAATATCCAGTAACAACATTTTTTTAGTTCCCTATAAGTTCTTAATGTCAATTTTATTTTTCAATAATTTCTCAGCTTTAACCAATTTATATTATTTCAACTTACAGGTTTTGTTAGAGCAAAGTACAGATCAAGCAGATGTGTTGAGCAGTGGTGAGTTGATGGACACAGATTGTAGTCAGGATAAGGAGGTACAAGTTTGACTGTTAAAGAATGATATGATAAGATGTTGTAATTTTAGCAAAAATTGAAACCTACATGATATGCAGTACCCATTACTTTTTTTTTGTAACTTATTTTAAATATAACTATTGGCTGTACATGTACATTGTACTTATTAAACTTTGCTTGATTAAAGTCATCCTTACATGATAATTTTAGTACTGATATTATTTTGTTTTCAGATTGGTGAGCCTTTAATGAAAACATTTGGGCAACAGTTTACTGAGAAGAAGCCATTACGACGGTCTGTGAAATCTCAAGCAAGACCAAAAGGTTTGGATAAAGGTATGCATGAATAATGTACATTTTGTACCAATATACATGTAAATATCTGAATTATACAAATAAACATGATCCCTGGTTTTTTTATTTGTCACTTTTTTAAATTTTCTTGTACCAATTTTTACTTACAAAAAAAAGTTACTTAAAAAATGAGTCTATATCCAATTCAAATATCTTTATACAATGCTGCAGTTAAAATCTTTTATTTTTTTATGGAATCATATGATACAATCTAACTTTTATTTGCAGATATGAATTACTATGAACTACATGTACACATGTATTTTGCAGTCTTATAAATACTGTATACCTTTGTAGAGCTTAGATTTATAAATCAATATAAAAAGTATAAAAAAAATAATTTCAACAAAAAATGTTGATTTGATTGCAGTAATACAAGCAGAACTCAAGCCTATATCCAAAAGTATAGGAATTCAGTGTAACAGATATTTAGAGGAAACCAAAAGTCAGTCACCTCCACAAAGAAGACCACAACCAAACCAGATGTCCATTGACGGTAACAGTGAATCAGATGATGAGCAAATGCATGTTCAGGCAGATTCAGACTATATTCCAGAGTCTGAAGATGAAATTTTTTCAGACCACTCTGATGATGTTAGGTAATATATGTATTGTGTATGGTTTTTTTTTCTTCTTTTTTTTTGGTTAAAAATTTCTGATTCTAAATTGTGGAGAGAAAAAAATATGACTGGACAAGTACATGCAAAAAAATATTTGTGACTTGACATTTTCAAAGAATAGTTTTTTGCAAAATGCAAAAAATAATAATCTTGTTCTGAAAATAATAAAAAAAATTGCATCCTATGTACATGGAAATTTTATTAATTTATATTTTTAAATAATGACAATTTATTGACATTATATTTTTATAGTGAGTGCAGCAAATCTTCACCATCAAGAAGCCGAATGTTCATTGTTTTTGAAGAGCAGTTATTGGAATTGCTGATTTCATGTCCCAAATGTTCATCAGTGGCAATGGTTCAACTTAAACAAACAGTTGGTTCAATGGTCAGATTTCAACAGGATTGTGGAATATGTGGATATAACAGACTTTGGCAAAGTCAACCTATGACAGGTGCAGTCCCAGCTGGTAATCTACTGATGTCGGCTGCAATTCTATTTTCAGGTATGTAATTAAACAGATATGTACAGTCAAACCTGTATTTAAAGGTCACCCTTAGACCAAAGACCAACTGACTTATTGGGAGAAATGACCTGTAAATAATGTTCAAATTACTATTATATAATTACCACAATAAGAGAATAGCGAGTTGACCTCATACAGTATTTTTTTTAGGTGACCTCTAAGGCAAGTTTGGCTAGTTTATTAAATTATGGCAAAATTCTTCATATTTCATAGCATTTGTGAATGCATTGAATTATTTTTTTTTTTTTTTTATGTAATTTTACTTTTTATTGTTGCCTAAATAATAATTTACACACATCATGTTCATGTCTACATAATAATTATAAATGTATACAGTTTGATCATGCAAAAGAGTTTTTCTATTTTCTTTTAACCATACCATATATCAACAATGTGGTACAATATATGTAATAAACCAAAAACATAAAAAAAAAAAACCAACGTTTGCCCCCCCCCCCCCCCCCCCCCCCCCCACACACACACACACACACCATGCTGCTCCTTAATCCTCTCCCATGAAAAGTAATATTTCATGTCATCTATCCCGAACTCTCTGTCGCTTTGCAGGAGGTAGCATTGATGCAGTTAGCATGTACATATGTCTGAAATATTTCAATATTTGTAAAACTGAACTGGTACATGTATAACGTATTTTTCATTAAAAAAAATACATATTTACATATTTTTTCAGGATCAATTCCTTCTAAAGTTTTACGTTTTCTTGACGACATGAATGTTGCTGCCATATCAAGTAGTACGTTTCAAAACCATCAGAAGTATTATCTTCATCCCTCAATTTCAAGTGTATGGACAGCATTTCAAGACAGGTATTTGAGACTTATGAAGGACAAAGAACTGCCTTTGATTCTTGGTGGTGATGGTAGAGCAGATACACCAGGACATTCTGCCAAATACGGAAGTTATGCCATGCTGAATTTGAACCTCATGATGGTTGTTGATTTTCAGCTTGTTCAGGTAGAGAGTTTTATTTTATATACAATGAAATAATGATAGAAAATGACAAAATTCATTATTTCAGAATACTGCATTACTGACATACAATAATATACATATTAAAATTGAATAATAGTATGTTCATGCTCTAAAATGGCCAGAGAAGAATGTGATCACAAAGCATCAAGAAAAACAAATGTTTAAAAGCTTGCTACGTGTACAAGTGAACATGTCTTCTTTACAATTTAAAATTAAGAATATATTCCCCTTAACTTGACTTCAGAAATAAACATTATTATTTGTAAGAATAACAAACAAAAAATACATACATATATGTACTTTTTATATGAAATAATTACACGTGCAACTTTTTTGTTTGACAGAGTAATGAGGTAAAAAGTAGCTACCACATGGAAAAGGAGGGTTTCGTTCGCTCCATTGCCTATTTGAATGAGAATGGTCTTGAAATTGGTGAACTTGTCACAGATCGACATGTACAGCTGGTCAAGTACATTCGTGAAGAGATGCCAGACACTTCTCATCATTTTGATGTATGGCATGTTGCAAAAGGTATAAAATTTGAAAAATCTGCCCCTTTTTTTCATTTCAACTCCACTGTTAACAAATTTTAATATTGAAATAGCAGTTAGAATTCCACCCTTGTTGAAGGCCTTGTGGAGACCTCTAGATTAAAAATTTTCTTCAATTTCATACGGAGATGGGGGTGTGGTCTTCTTGACACTCAACCCATATCTTTTCTTTTTTATATTTACACTGTATAATCATTTTTGGTTGGACACTGTTTCTGTGTTTATTTTTCATTGCAAAGTTTTGCATTACGTTTGACATTTCGTGTTCTTGTTTTAACATGCATTGTATATTTCAGGCTTGAAAAAAAGTTGGTAAGCTTAGCCAAAGAGAAGCAATGTGAAGACCTTCAACCTTGGGTGAAGAGTATATGTAACCATCTTTACTGGGTTGCTGCATCAACACCAAGTAACAACAGGGAATTGATGATGGAAAAGTGGTTGTCTGTGGCAAACCATGTTCAAAACATTCATAGTCATGATGGTGATCTGTTTCCTCATTGCGAGCATGGTGAACTTGAGGGACGAGAGCGCCGAAAAAAGTGGTTAAAAGCAGGTATTCATAAGCACCAGGCTAAATGTAAAATATAGCACATACCGTTTTGTAATTTTTTAAACTCGCTTAGAAAAATACAAATTCAACAGGTATTCATTGACATTGAGAATATTCTGCAACATGCAGTATCCTGTAACCGATCATCTACAGACTGTTACAAAATAATGTTTACGCCACTCGCCACAATATGGCTGAAATATCACCATCGTGGCATTAAACATCAATCAATCAATCAGTCAATGTAGCCGACTCTGGGCATATTTGACCAGTGTCTATTCTCATATCGTGTATTGCTAATACTGGCTGTTACTTCAGGGCATTATGACATGTGCTGCATGATATTCTTACTCTTCCAGAACAATTTGTATGTATGTTTAAGGATAACCTTATATAACTCAGTTTTCTTATGGGACTTGATTATTGTCCAAGTCTTAGTTTCAGTATATATGTTCATGGCCTCTTGTTTAATTATATGCATTGTGCATTTCAGGAACCAAAGTATGTGAAAAACTTCAAGATTTGGTGTCTTCCAGACAAATGAAGAAAGATATTCCAAAGCTATCAACAGGCCCACAGACTGCTGCCTTGGAAGGTTTCCATGCAATAGTGAATCACTTCGCACCAAAAATGATTGGGTTTTCATATCATGGAATGCTAAGCAGGTAGTTAGTTAATTGTAAACGGCACGTTCTTGTTAGCAGCTCAGCTATGAAAGACCAATTATCATAACTTTTATCCTTTGAGTTATATGTATATACATGTATAAGTCTCATATAAAAAAAATCCATACAGTGTATCAGTAATTTTGAAAATTAGCTAACATTTGTACAGAATTACAAACAAATTACACCAGATTAATTAGTTTAATTATGACTAGCAACCTGATTTGCTTGATTGATATGTATTTTTATTTTTTACAGATTAACACTTGCTTGCCTTCACTATAATGAAAATACAATGCGGGACCAGGCAGTCACAAAAGATGGGCAGAAAAGGTACGACGTGGTGTTCCCAAAGTTCAAGAAGGGTGGCTATACTGTGTGAGGAATCAAGACAAGATGTACATATGGTATGTCTGTTAATCTAATAAAAAATAAAATAAATAAAACGTCGGTAAATATGCATTTACCAGTTGCTTGCCCAGGGTCGGTGGTTCTCTCCGGGTACTCCGGCTTCCTTCACGACTAAAACTGGTTGCCATGATATTGCTGAAAGTGGCATTAAGCACCAACAATTCAAAATTCAAATTATTCAATGAATTTCTGTTTAATACTGCTTTTTGCTGGTTATTATATAGATAATAAATCTTCACTAAACAAAGAAGAAAAAATCAATTATGGCTGCATTGATACAAGTAATATCATTGTTATGTATTTAATATAGAAAAAATATATATAAACTTCAGTTATTTTCATTTCAGGTTACGTTGACAAGTTAATAGAGGCTACAGTAACTCTTGCCACAGAATGCCGTATGAACTTTGATGAAGTTCCACAACTTCAATCTGCTCCTCCACCATTATGCAGTAGCTTTGAAAAACCAAATAAAGCTGATGCAATCAAACTGAAAACTTCCCGTTATATGAATAACAACTTATTCCAAGAAGATCATTCCTTGAAAGAGAAATAACATTTAATCTGGAGGATTAAAACCTGTATAAAGTCCGTTTTCAGATGGAAATTTTTCCCTGATAGTTTTAACTGCACAAAGATGGTAGCACAACTCTGACCTTTTTCCCAAGATAACCCCAAATCCATCGAACAAACTGTCTGTATGAAGTGTATCTGTATCTCCTGGGAAAAAAAGAAGATATATTCATATATATGTAAATGTATATTAAATATTTATGTTTCCAGTATGTGTGAAATCCAGATATACAACATATTTGGTTCTTTAATGGTCTTTAACGACCATCAAGGTTTATTGCGTGTGTCTTTTGACTTTGAATATTTGTGGTTTTTCACAGCACTTGATAGAAAAAAAAACTATACGCAGCAATACATAGCTAGGAAATGTACGACAGTACATATTTTGGGTGAAATCTACTAAAGAAATTATGCAATAGATGGCACACAAACATTATTTGAGTCTTAACTTCCTTCACAAAAAGCCAAAATTGTTTCCTGCCCTATAAAAGGTATATAGATTTTCATTTTCTCAGCAAAACATACTAAATTCATGATCGATGAAGATTTGGTGACCATGATATACATTGTAGCTTACAGCGCTTCAAATTCAATAATGATAATTCTCTTTGGATTTGGCTTCAGTAACGAGATGAATATTAGAATGTCTTATGGTAATCTATTTATTATTTACCATGAAACGGCAAACTTTACAAAAAAATGTACATGTATGTTTAAATAAGATTTCAGTTTATTTTAGTTTTAGTACCACATATTTGTTAACTGGATAAATGCCTGTACATTTTTACCAGGATGATCTGTAACAAAAAAACTCGTATAAAAATTCTATGGCCAATAATGTATGTTTGTTTAGGGTTTCATGCTTTGAAAAATAAGGGTCAGTAGATACATGTAGGAAGGTAAAAAAAAATTAAAATAAATTTGTTCACCTTATTTCTATGGGAGTCATTTGGGATGTAACGGTGCATGTCAAAAAATGTCAATAAAAGCTGTATGGTAGGCATAAAAAAATGGTCGGTAGGGAAACCCTAAACAGACATATATTTTATTTGGCCAAACTTCCACTCCATACTGTTGCCGGTATTGGCAATATGCAGTTTGAATGACGTAAGTGTTAAGGCACACTGGGTCAAATCCTGGATGGGAGGTTATGCAGGTTAACTGACCGTCATTTAATTCTTCAATGACATCAGTGACTTTTGATATTTCTTTGCAGCAAACACATTGTAATACTGTGGGCATGGGCGTGCAGTTTCCACATTGGCACCTGAAATCATATGTACTGGTATTGTACATTTATGCATCAATATAAATATATGTGTGTTTCGGATTAATATGCTCACCTCTGAAAATATATTGGATGTTCTTCCAACATTCCAAAAGACATTTCTCAATAGTCAAAACCGAAGTCTCTGGCATTGTTCACATGTAAGGAACAAACCATTTCACTTTTGGCTAAGGCAAATGCAGGAATTCTCAAACAGGAGGGTGTATTTTTAAATATTTTTTTTTAAAACACGAACTATCGCACAGTAAATTTTGTTTAAGATATTGTAGAATATATTAAAATTTTGATTCTGAACTGCACAGTATGTGCTATGTGCAACTGGCACATCGGGCCTGGTTTTTACTTCCCTTCAGATTTTTTTTTTCAGAAGCTACAAAATCATATTCTTTCATTTTCAGACAAGAGGATAAACCAGATTTTTTTTCTACAAATTTTGCATATAATAATTCACTGAAAATGACCAATTAGAATATTTTTCCAAGCCTGTCCAGCCAACAATTTTTTTTAAGACTTACTTTAAAAATTATCACTAGGAAAAAATGTAACCCCTTTTGTTGATCAGGTAAAGGAAATGACAATTTCAAGTGCTGTCTGGGAAGTTGAGTATCCTAATACTTTTTCCTACATATATGCCTTCACTATATGCAATCATCGACTTTAGCAGTGGTCCGGTGGCCCATGGCCAGTGAAAATTGATTCGGACCAGTGACTTTTGCCAAATTTTCTCAATAGAATCTATATAAATATTCTAATTTTGAAAATTTCGGGCCAGTAAATTCGAAAGTCTGATTTCGAAGACTATATGTAAGTGATTTTATTTGCTAAGCTCATTCACATTATGTATAAAAATTTAATGTAAATTATGGACATGGACATGCATGTACGTATTTACATTATTGTTTTTATTTAAAAGTAATAAATTTGATTCACTGAAACTGGAATTGTATGTTTGTATGCCTTTATTAAACCAATCATTGGTTTTACTGCAAAATGAATACCAAGTGACAGCCGATTTATTTGTCAAGTGACCAGGTAGTCCGAGATTCCTCTGTCGTTTAACGGCATTTATAAAGTTGCTGTAGCCGTTCAACGTCAGAGGGTGATGCATACGGAAAACAGCGGATTTGCTTCTCCAACTCTGGGTCAGCACATTTCCACGTTGCGTGGCTATCGGATTTTATTTTCTATCAGAAACCCTTATATAAATCGCTTCACCAATCATTTTTCTATTCATTCATAACCATCTTACCCTCAGAAAGTGGTGCTACACTCCATTACAGCACGATTTTGCCTTAGATCCTATGATTCCGCCATTTGTCTTCCATTTTTCAAACATTTGTCACGTGACTACGAGAAAACCACGATTACCGCAATGTATCATGGGAGATGATTTGCATATAAACAAACAAACAAATATTTGTATTGCCAATCATACATGCCTGTTAAGACAGAACAATTAACATAAAATTTAATACAGTTGATTATATTGATTGGTAATGATTTTAACAGCAATAGTGAATTACAGGTAACCATAAGAGAAAAAAAATGATGTAGTACCTTGTCCAAAAAATGGGGACGTAACACATGCTCTTTCCGAAGCCCATTGGCAACACTCTGCCATTGAATCTTTTCTTTCCAACACATTCTGTATTATTTCCTTCTGCTCTGCTTTGATCTATAGATGGACTGTTTGTCCTGTAGAATACGCTTAAATGTATGGTCTTCCATGTGATTTGAATGTTGTTTACGTATGCAAATAATGCTCAAATAATTTGGTGCGCTGAATTAAGTAGCTCCCATCATGCACATCTTCGCTAGCCAAGGGTTACGATTCGGGTCCGCCTTCTCTGGAGAGAAGGGGGACCCGAATCGTAACCCTTGGCTAGCGAAGATGATCATGCAATGCGTTACTGTTATCATTCAGTTAGTATCGCGAGATCACGTTTGTAGATTCGAAAATGGAAGTCAAATGGCGGAATAATAGGATCTAAGGCAAAATCGTGCTGTAACGGAGTGTAACGCCACTTTCTGAGGGTAAGATGGTTTTGAATGAATAGAAAAATGATTGGTGAAGCGATTTATACAAGGGTTTCTGATAGAAAATAAAATCCGATAGCCACGAAACGTGGAAATGTGCCGATCCTAGAGCTGGTGAGGCAAATCCGCTGTGTTCCGTATATATCACCCTCTGACGTTGAACGGCTACAGCAACTTTATAAATGCCGTTAAACGACAGAGGAATCTCGGACTAGTGACCAGGTAACATGGTTTAAGTTAACAACCAAACAATTACAGTTCACCCCACTTTTTTTTTTTTAAATTATTGACGCTTTTCTTGTGACATTTCTCCTCATGTACATGTTTTAGTCTGTTTACATTTTGAACGATGGTGCACAGCTTGCCAAGAATATATACTTACCAGTCAGTATTTTCCAATCGATCATGGTCACTTTCGTCCGAATTTGAGTCCTGCGTCTGAGAAGACGACGAATCACTATCGTAAGGCTCATCAAACTGGTACGGATTTACCCCAATATTTTCATTTTCTACTTCTATACTGTTGATTTCATTTGTAATTTCCTCCTCTTCATCAAATATTGACGATTCACATGAAAGGTCTTAACGACGCTGTGTCAGATTCTTCCAGAGATTCCATCGTGCTAGCGTGTTGTCTATCTGACTCGGCCATTTGTGACGTCATGGACGTAGCAAGTATTTTTAACCGGAAGTCGATAAAAATAGAAATATTGATTATTTGGCAGGTGCAAGACTACTTGAAGTCCTATTTATAGCTCCCGAATGGCTGCATAGAAATCGATCGGATTTTCTGCGATCTTCATTGGAAACCTTATTTTATCAACTGGTCTAATTATAATGATGCGTTATTGTCCTTCTTTAAACCTGATCATTCAGAAACAACACACACAATTTTTACAATTTGTACACACAGAGAAAAAACAGTAATTTTCCTAATCACCTGGCGTCTGTCGTCCGTTGTCCGTTTGTCATTGTCGTCAACACTTTATCTAACCTAATATTAAAGAGTCATGGAAGGTCTCGCTCACATTAACCTCTCTTTTTCATTGATGGCCTTTTCAAATTTTAATTTTCTAATCGAAATCACAGACACAGAGAATGAACCACGCTATATTTACATTCTCACTTTTCAAATGTCTGGTTTGATGCGAATCAAAACTGAAATATGATCCTGATTGGCTCACATGTCAAATATAAACTTTAGTGCATTGTAAGAATATTTCTTCTTCCATCAAGTTTTTAGCTCACCTTGCCTATGGAAATGTGAGCTTTTGCCATCACTTGGCATCCGCCGTCCGTTAACTTTTCACATTTTAATGTTCTCCACAACCGCTTGTCCAAATGAACAGAAACTCAGTAGCTATAGGGATCATCTATGGAAGGTCTTCTATTAAACTTGCTCATTTTGTCTTGATCCGTTAAAAAATCTTCTCCTCTGAAACACAGTTGCCAAATGAACAAACATTTGGTAGGAAGCACCTATGGAAAGTACTGCATAAGGTTTCCTCAAAACAGAATGAAAGATGAGCAACAAAGTGTTTTAGCTCCCTGACACGTGGCAGTTTTTAACATAGGAGCCTATTTGGAAATGAATAAAAGCTTTTTCTTAAGAAGAGTTTCAAGATACCAAAGGGGTAATAAGAATCTGTAAATCAAAGGACGGACAACACAATGGCAAAACATGACAAAAGGACAAACAATGATCTACAAAACATACACATAAAACTAAAGATCGATTAACACAAACCCCACTAAAACGGGGTGAACTCGGGTGCTCGGGGAAAGGTAGGTTGCTCCTGTTCCACTAGTGGTACACGTGTTAATCTGGTTACAAATCAAGTGATAGGTGATGAATGAAGAAAGGGTCGGTGTCATATGGTATTTTGACCCCCATGGTAAATTGACTTCGGGGTCAATTTTCATCCATGGTATATTGCCCCCCTTATTGAAAATTTGACCCCCTCATTTCTAATCAAGAGATAGGCAGAGGGGTCAAAATACCATGGATAGGGGGTTCGATATACCATTGGGAGGGGGGTCAAAATACCATGGATAGGGGTGTCAATATACCATGGATAAGGGGGGTCGATATACCATGGGTAGGGCATCAAAATACCATTGGTAGGGGGTCGATATATCATGGGTATATTTTTTTCTGTGTGTCTGTGGTGAATATTTCTTTTTTAGGTAAACAAATAAACATTACTTGAATTTTGGTAATGAAATCGCGTAATAAAAAAGTTATCACATAGTCTTTTCGCTCAAACCTAATTTACTCTTTTAAAAACAGACTAGAGGCTCAGGTGAGCCTGTATCGCTCACCTGACATAAATAAGCCCTCTTAAGAATGTCTGTATGCCGAATACATCTAAGTTACTATTCAAATCCCATAGGGTTCTATGTTAAAACTATGGCTGCTCATGGCAGCCATTTGGATGGAGGTCGTGGTCATCGGACACAATTTTGAAAGTATACTACCCAAGGACCATCCATGCCATGTTTGCTTTAGATTGGCTGACTGGTTTCAGAGGAAAAGACTTAAATAATTTTCCCATAGGGTCGTATGTTAAAACTATGCCTGCTGACGGCAGCCATTTTGGACCCAGATCGGGGTCACTGAACACAATTTTGGAAGTTGACCACCTAAGGACCATCGATGACATGTTTGCTATATTGGGTTACTGGTTTCAGAGGAGAAGATTTTAAAACATTTTTTCCCATAGGGTCCTATGTCCGCTGAAGGTCAATGGTCGTTTCCCTGCTTGTCTCACCCCTCCTTCAGTTCGATATACATGTAGTTTGTAGGAAATATTTGGAGATGCCAAATAGGCAAACAGAAGCCGTAAATCTGATGATGACAGATAACATAATTGTCTAAAGTAAAAAAGTATAACAGAACAAACAATGATCTACAAACCATGCCACAGAAAACTAAAGATTGAGCCACACGAACCCCACTAAAAGTCTACCTACCATGACACAGAAAACTAAAGATTGAGCCACAAGAACCCCACTAAAAGTCTACCTACCATGACACAGAAAACTAAAGATTGAGCCACACGAACCCCACTAAAAGTCTACCTACCATGAAACAGAAAACTAAAGATTGAGCCACACGAACCCCACTAAAAGTCTACCAGCCATGACACAGAAAACTAAAGATTGAGACACACGAACCACACTAATAGCCTACCTAACATGACACAAAAACCTAAAGATTGAGCCACACGAACCCCACTAAAAGTCTACCAACCATGACACAGAAAACTAAAGATTGAGACACACGAAGCCCATTAAAAGTCTACCAACCATGACACAGAAAACAAAAGATTGAGCCAGACGAACCCCACTAAAAGTCCAATCATGACACAGAAATCTAAATATTGAGCCACACGAACCCACTAAAAGTCTCCCAACCATGACGCAGAAAACTAAAGATTGAGACACACGAACCCCAATAAAAGTATATGAACCATGACGCAGAAAACTAAAGATTGAGCCACACGAACCCCACTAAAAGTCTACCTACCATGACACAGAAAACTAAAGATTGAACCACACGAACCCCACTAAAAGGCTACCTACCATGACACAGAAAACTAAAGATTGAGCCACACGAACCCCACTAAAAGTCTACCTACCATGACACAGAAAAGTAAAGATTGAGCCACACGAACCCCACTAAAAGTCGCCAATCTTGACCCAGAAAACTAAAGATTGAGCCTCACGAACCCCACTAAAAGTCTACCAACCATGACGCAGAAAACTGAAGATTGAGACACACGAACCCCAATAAAAGTATATGAACCATGACGCAGAAAACTAAAGATTGAGCCACACGAACCCCACTTAAAGTCTGCCTTCCATGACACAGAAAACTAAAGATTGAGCCACACGAACCCCACTGAAAGTCTACTTACCATGACACAGAAAATTAAAGATTGAGCCACACGAACCCCACTAAAAGTCTCCCAACCATGACGCAGAAAACTAAAGATTGAGACACACGAACCCCAATAAAAGTATATGAACCATGACGCAGAAAACTAAAGATTGAGCCACACGAACCCCACTTAAAGTATGCCTTCCATGACACAGAAAACTAAAGATTGAGCCACACGAACCCCACTAAAAGTCTACCAACCATGAGACAGAAAACAAGATTGAGCCACACGAACCCCACTAAAAGTCGCCAACCTTGACGCAGAAAACTAAAGATTGAGCCTCACGAACCTCACTAAAAGTCTAGCAACCATGACGCAGAAAACTGAAGATTGAGCCACACGAACCCCACTGAAAGTCTACTTACCATGACACAGAAAACTAAAGTTTGAGCCACACGAACCCCACTAAAAGTCTCCCAACCATGACGCAGAAAACTAAAGATTGAGACACACGAACCCCAATAAAAGTATATGAACCATGACGCAGAAAATTAAAGATTGAGCCACACGAACCCCACTAAAAGTCTATCTACCATGACACAGAAGACTAACGTTTGAACCACACGAACCCCACTAAAAGTCTACCAACCATGACACAGAAAACTAAAGATTGAGCCACACGAACCCCACTAAAAGTCTACCTACCATGACACAGAAGACTAAAGATTGCGCCACACGAATCCCACTAAAAGTCTACCAACCATGACACAGAAAACTAAAGATTTGCCCACACGAACCCCACTAAAAGCCTACCTACCATGACACAGAAAACTAAAGATTGAGCCACACGAACCCCAATAAAAGTCTACCTACCATGACACAGAAAATTAAAGATTGAGCCACACGAACCCCACTAAAAGTCTACCAACCATGACACACAAAACTAAAGATTGAGACACACGAACCCTACTAAAAGTCTACCTAACATGACACAGAAATCTAAAGATTGAGCCACACGAACCCCACTAAAAGTCTACCTACCATGACACAGAAAACTAAAGATTGAGCCACACGAACCCCACTAAAAGTCTACCAACCATGACACAGAAAACTAAAGATTGAGCCACACGAACCCCACTAAAAGTAGCCAATCTTGACCCAGAAAACTAAAGATTGAGCCTCACGAACCCCACTAAAAGTCTACCAACCATGACGCAGAAAACTGAAGATTGAGCCACACGAACCCCACTGAAAGTCTACTTACCATGACACAGAAAACTAAAGATTGAGCCACACGAACCCCACTAAAAGTCTCCCAACCATGACGCAGACAACTAAAGATTGAGACACACGAACCCCAATAAAATAATATGAACCATGACGCAGTAAACTAAAGATTGAGCCACACGAACCCCACTAAAAGTCTACCAACCATGCCACAGAAAACTAAAGATTGAGACACACGAACCCCACTAAAAGTCTACCAACCATGCCACAGAAAACTAAAGATTAAGCCACACGAACCCCACTAAAATTCTACCTACCATGACACAGAAAACTAAAGATTGAGCCACACGAACCCCACTAAAAGTCTACCTACCATGACACAGAAAACTAAAGATTGAGCCACACGAACCCCACTAAAAGTCTACAAACCACGACACAGAAAACAAAATATTGAGCCACACGAACCCCACTAAAAGTATACCTACCATGACAAAGAAATCTAAAGATTGAGCCACACGAAGCCCACTAAAAGTCTACCAACCATGACACAGAAAACTAAAGATTGAGCCACACGAACCCCACTAAAAGACTACCAACCATGACAGAAAACTGAAGATTGAGCCACACGAACCCCACTGAAAGTCTACTTACCATGACACAGAAAACTAAAGTTTGAGCCACACGAACCCCACTAAAAGTCTCCCAACCATGACGCAGAAAACTAAAGATTGAGACACACGAACCCCAATAAAAGTATATGAACCATGACGCAGAAAATTAAAGATTGAGCCACACGAACCCCACTAAAAGTCTATCTACCATGACACAGAAGACTAACGTTTGAACCACACGAACCCCACTAAAAGTCTACCAACCATGACACAGAAAACTAAAGATTGAGCCACACGAACCCCACTAAAAGTCTACCTACCATGACACAGAAGACTAAAGATTGCGCCACACGAATCCCACTAAAAGTCTACCAACCATGACACAGAAAACTAAAGATTTGCCCACACGAACCCCACTAAAAGCCTACCTACCATGACACAGAAAACTAAAGATTGAGCCACACGAACCCCAATAAAAGTCTACCTACCATGACACAGAAAATTAAAGATTGAGCCACACGAACCCCACTAAAAGTCTACCAACCATGACACACAAAACTAAAGATTGAGACACACGAACCCTACTAAAAGTCTACCTAACATGACACAGAAATCTAAAGATTGAGCCACACGAACCCCACTAAAAGTCTACCTACCATGACACAGAAAACTAAAGATTGAGCCACACGAACCCCACTAAAAGTCTACCAACCATGACACAGAAAACTAAAGATTGAGCCACACGAACCCCACTAAAAGTAGCCAATCTTGACCCAGAAAACTAAAGATTGAGCCTCACGAACCCCACTAAAAGTCTACCAACCATGACGCAGAAAACTGAAGATTGAGCCACACGAACCCCACTGAAAGTCTACTTACCATGACACAGAAAACTAAAGATTGAGCCACACGAACCCCACTAAAAGTCTCCCAACCATGACGCAGACAACTAAAGATTGAGACACACGAACCCCAATAAAAGTATATGAACCATGACGCAGTAAACTAAAGATTGAGCCACACGAACCCCACTAAAAGTCTACCAACCATGCCACAGAAAACTAAAGATTGAGACACACGAACCCCACTAAAAGTCTACCAACCATGCCACAGAAAACTAAAGATTAAGCCACACGAACCCCACTAAAATTCTACCTACCATGACACAGAAAACTAAAGATTGAGCCACACGAACCCCACTAAAAGTCTACCTACCATGACACAGAAAACTAAAGATTGAGCCACACGAACCCCACTAAAAGTCTACAAACCACGACACAGAAAACAAAATATTGAGCCACACGAACCCCACTAAAAGTATACCTACCATGACAAAGAAATCTAAAGATTGAGCCACACGAAGCCCACTAAAAGTCTACCAACCATGTCACAGAAAACTAAAGATTGAGCCACACGAACCCCACTAAAAGACTACCAACCATGACAGAAAACTAAAGATTGAGACACACGAAGCCCATTAAAAGTCTACCAACCATGACACAGAAAACAAAAGATTGAGCCAGACGAACCCCACTAAAAGTCCAATCATGACACAGAAATCTAAATATTGAGCCACACGAACCCACTAAAAGTCTCCCAACCATGACGCAGAAAACTAAAGATTGAGACACACGAACCCCAATAAAAGTATATGAACCATGACACAGAAAACTAAAGATTGAGCCACACGAACCCCACTAAAAGTCTACCTACCATGACACAGAAAACTAAAGATTGAACCACACGAACCCCACTAAAAGTCTACCAACCATGACACAGAAAACTAAAGATTGAGCCACACGAACCCCACTAAAAGTCTACCTACCATGACACAGAAAACTAAAGTTTGAACCACACGAACCCCACTAAAAGTCTACCTACCATGACACAGAAAACTAAAGATTCAGCCACAAGAACCCCACTAAAAGTCTACCTACCATGACACAGAAAACTAAAGATTGAGCCACACGAACCCCACTAAAAGTCTACCTACCATGACACAGAAAACTAAAGATTGAGCCACACGAACCCCACTAAAAGTCTACCTACCATGACACAGAAAACTAAAGATTGAACCACACGAACCCCACTAAAAGTCTATCAACCATGACACAGAAAACTAAAGATTGAGCCACACGAACCCCCCTAAAAGTCTACCTACCATGACGCAAAAAACTAAAGATTGAACCACACGAACCCCACTTAAAGTCTACCAACCATGACACAGAAAACTAAAGATTGAGCCACACGAACCCCACTAAAAGTCTACCTACCATGACACAGAAAACTAAAGTTTGAACCACACGAACCCCATTAAAAGTCTACCTACCATGACACAGAAAACTAAAGATTGAGCCACACGAACCCCACTAAAATTCTACCTACCATTACACAGAAAACTAAAGATTGAGCCACACGAACCCCACTAAAAGTCTACCTACCATGACACAGAAAACTAAAGATTGAGCCACACGAACCCCACTAAAAGTCTACCAATCATGAGACAGAAAACTAAAGATTGAGCCACACGAACCCCACTAAAAGTCGCCAATCTTGACCCAGAAAACTAAAGATTGAGCATCACGAACCCCACTAAAAGTCTACCAACCATGACACAGAAAACTGAAGATTGAGCCACACGAACCCCACTGAAAGTCTACTTACCATGACACAGAAAACTAAAGATTGAGCCACATGAACCCCACTAAAACTCTCCCAACCATGACGCAGAAAACTAAAGATTGAGACACACGAACCCCAATAAAAGTATATGAACCATGACACAGAAAACTAAAGATTGAGCCACACAAACCCCACTAAAAGTCTGCCTACCATGACACAGAAAACTAAAGAATGAGCCACACGAACCCCACTAAAAGTCTACCAACCATGAGTCAGAAAACTAAAGATAGAGCCACACGAACCCCACTAAAAGTCGCCAACCATGACGCAGAAAACTGAAGATTGAGCCACACGAACCCCACTGAAAGTCTACTTACCATGACACAGAAAACTAAAGTTTGAGCCACACGAACCCCACTAAAAGTCTCCCAACCATGACGCAGAAAACTAAAGATTGAGACACACGAACCCCAATAAAAGTATATGAACCATGACACAGAAAACTAAAGATTGAGCCACACGAACCCCACTAAAAGTCTCCCAACCATGACGCAGACAACTAAAGATTGAGACACACGAACCCCAATAAAAGTATATGAACCATGACGCAGTAAACTAAAGATTGAGCCACACGAACCCCACTAAAAGTCTACCAACCATGCCACAGAAAACTAAAGATTGAGACACACGAACCCCACTAAAAGTCTACCAACCATGCCACAGAAAACTAAAGATTAAGCCACACGAACCCCACTAAAAGTCTACCTACCATGACACAGAAAACTAAAGATTGAGCCACACGAACCCCACTAAAAGTCTACCTACCATGACACAGAAAACTAAAGATTGAGCCACACGAACCCCACTAAAAGTCTACCTACCATGACACAGAAAACTAAAGATTGAACCACACGAACCCCACTAAAAGTCTATCAACCATGACACAGAAAACTAAAGATTGAGCCACACGAACCCCACTAAAAGTCTACCTACCATGACACAGAAAATTAAAGATTGAGCCACACGAACCCCACTAAAAGTCTATCTACCATGACACAGAAGACTAACGTTTGAACCACACGAACCCCACTAAAAGTCTACCAACCATGACACAGAAAACTAAAGATTGAGCCACACGAACCCCACTAAAAGTCTACCTACCATGACACAGAAGACTAAAGATTGCGCCACACGAATCCCACTAAAAGTCTACCAACCATGACACAGAAAACTAAAGATTTGCCCACACGAACCCCACTAAAAGCCTACCTACCATGACACAGAAAACTAAAGATTGAGCCACACGAACCCCAATAAAAGTCTACCTACCATGACACAGAAAATTAAAGATTGAGCCACACGAACCCCACTAAAAGTCTACAAACCATGACACAGAAAACTAAAGATTGAGACACACGAACCCCACTAAAAGTCTACCTAACATGACACAGAAATCTAAAGATTGAGCCACACGAACCCCATTAAAAGTCTACCTACCATAACACAGAAAACTAAAGATAGAGCCACACGAACCCCACTAAAAGTCTACCAACCATGCCACAGAAAACTAAAGATTGAGACACACGAACCCCACTAAAAGTCTACCAACCATGCCACAGAAAACTAAAGATTAAGCCACACGAACCCCACTAAAATTCTACCTACCATGACACAGAAAACTAAAGATTGAGCCACACGAACCCCACTAAAAGTCTACCTACCATGACACAGAAAACTAAAGATTGAGCCACACGAACCCCACTAAAAGTCTACAAACCATGACACAGAAAACAAAAGATTGAGCCACACGAACCCCACTAAAAGTATACCTACCATGACAAAGAAATCTAAAGATTTAGCCACACGAAGCCCACTAAAAGTCTACCAACCATGACACAGAAAACTAAAGATTGAGCCACACGAACCCCACTAAAAGACTACCAACCATGACAGAAAACTAAAGATTGAGACACACGAAGCCCATTAAAAGTCTACCAACCATGACACAGAAAACAAAAGATTGAGCCAGACGAACCCCACTAAAAGTCCAATCATGACACAGAAATCTAAATATTGAGCCACACGAACCCACTAAAAGTCTCCCAACCATGACGCAGAAAACTAAAGATTGAGACACACGAACCCCAATAAAAGTATATGAACCATGACGCAGAAAACTAAAGATTGAGCCACACGAACCCCACTAAAAGTCTACCTACCATGACACAGAAAACTAAAGATTGAACCACACGAACCCCACTAAAAGTCTACCTACCATGACACAGAAAACTAAAGATTGAGCCACACGAACCCCACTAAAAGTCTACCTACCATGACACAGAAAACTAAAGTTTGAACCACACGAACCCCACTAAAAGTCTACTTACCATGACACAGAAAACTAAAGATTCAGCAACAAGAACCCCACTAAAAGTCTACCTACCATGACACAGAAAACTAAAGATTGAGCCACACGAACCCCACTAAAAGTCTACCTACCATGACACAGAAAACTAAAGATTGAGCCACACGAACCCCACTAAAAGTCTACCTACCATGACACAGAAAACTAAAGATTGAACCACACGAACCCCACTAAAAGTCTATCAACCATGACACAGAAAACTAAAGATTGAGCCACACGAACCCCACTAAAAGTCTACCTACCATGACACAGAAGACTAAAGTTTGAACCACACGAACCCCAATAAAAGTCTACCAACCATGACACAGAAAACTAAAGATTGAGCCACACGAACCCCACTAAAAGTCTACCTACCATGACACAGAAAACTAAAGATTGAACCACACGAACCCCACTAAAAGTCTATCAACCATGACACAGAAAACTAAAGATTGAGCCACACGAACCCCACTAAAAGTCTACCTACCATGACACAGAAAATTAAAGATTGAGCCACACGAACCCCACTAAAAGTCTATCTACCATGACACAGAAGACTAACGTTTGAACCACACGAACCCCACTAAAAGTCTACCAACCATGACACAGAAAACTAAAGATTGAGCCACACGAACCCCACTAAAAGTCTACCTACCATGACACAGAAGACTAAAGATTGCGCCACACGAATCCCACTAAAAGTCTACCAACCATGACACAGAAAACTAAAGATTTGCCCACACGAACCCCACTAAAAGCCTACCTACCATGACACAGAAAACTAAAGATTGAGCCACACGAACCCCAATAAAAGTCTACCTACCATGACACAGAAAATTAAAGATTGAGCCACACGAACCCCACTAAAAGTCTACAAACCATGACACAGAAAACTAAAGATTGAGACACACGAACCCCACTAAAAGTCTACCTAACATGACACAGAAATCTAAAGATTGAGCCACACGAACCCCACTAAAAGTCTACCTACCATAACACAGAAAACTAAAGATAGAGCCACACGAACCCCACTAAAAGTCTACCAACCATGCCACAGAAAACTAAAGATTGAGACACACGAACCCCACTAAAAGTCTACCAACCATGCCACAGAAAACTAAAGATTAAGCCACACGAACCCCACTAAAATTCTACCTACCATGACACAGAAAACTAAAGATTGAGCCACACGAACCCCACTAAAAGTCTACCTACCATGACACAGAAAACTAAAGATTGAGCCACACGAACCCCACTAAAAGTCTACAAACCATGACACAGAAAACAAAAGATTGAGCCACACGAACCCCACTAAAAGTATACCTACCATGACAAAGAAATCTAAAGATTTAGCCACACGAAGCCCACTAAAAGTCTACCAACCATGACACAGAAAACTAAAGATTGAGCCACACGAACCCCACTAAAAGACTACCAACCATGACAGAAAACCAAAGATTGAGACACACGAAGCCCATTAAAAGTCTACCAACCATGACACAGAAAACAAAAGATTGAGCCAGACGAACCCCACTAAAAGTCCAATCATGACACAGAAATCTAAATATTGAGCCACACGAACCCACTAAAAGTCTCCCAACCATGACGCAGAAAACTAAAGATTGAGACACACGAACCCCAATAAAAGTATATGAACCATGACGCAGAAAACTAAAGATTGAGCCACACGAACCCCACTAAAAGTCTACCTACCATGACACAGAAAACTAAAGATTGAACCACACGAACCCCACTAAAAGTCTACCTACCATGACACAGAAAACTAAAGATTGAGCCACACGAACCCCACTAAAAGTCTACCTACCATGACACAGAAAACTAAAGTTTGAACCACACGAACCCCACTAAAAGTCTACTTACCATGACACAGAAAACTAAAGATTCAGCAACAAGAACCCCACTAAAAGTCTACCTACCATGACACAGAAAACTAAAGATTGAGCCACACGAACCCCACTAAAAGTCTACCTACCATGACACAGAAAACTAAAGATTGAGCCACACGAACCCCACTAAAAGTCTACCTACCATGACACAGAAAACTAAAGATTGAACCACACGAACCCCACTAAAAGTCTATCAACCATGACACAGAAAACTAAAGATTGAGCCACACGAACCCCCCTAAAAGTCTACCTACCATGACGCAAAAAACTAAAGATTGAACCACACGAACCCCACTTAAAGTCTACCAACCATGACACAGAAAACTAAAGATTGAGCCACACGAACCCCACTAAAAGTCTACCTACCATGACACAGAAAACTAAAGTTTGAACAACACGAAACCCCCTAAAAGTCTACCTACCATGACACAGAAAACTAAAGATTGAGCCACACGAACCCCATTAAAAGTCTACCTACCATGACACAGAAAACTAAAGATTGAGCCACACGAACCCCACTAAAATTCTACCTACCATGACACAGAAAACTAAAGATTGAGCCACACGAACCCCACTAAAAGTCTACCTACCATGACACAGAAAACTAAAGATTGACCCACACGAACCCCAATAAAAGTCTACCAATCATGAGACAGAAAACTAAAGATTGAGCCACACGAACCCCACTAAAAGTCGCCAATCTTGACCCAGAAAACTAAAGATTGAGCCTCACGAACCCCACTAAAAGTCTACCAACCATGACGCAGAAAACTGAAGATTGAGCCACACGAACCCCACTGAAAGTCTACTTACCATGAGACAGAAAACTAAAGATTGAGCCACACGAACCCCCCTAAAACTCTCCCAACCATGACGCAGAAAACTAAAGATTGAGACACACGAACCCCAATAAAAGTATATGAACCATGACGCAGAAAACTAAAGATTGAGCCACACAAACCCCACTAAAAGTCTGCCTACCATGACACAGAAAACTAAAGAATGAGCCACACGAACCCCACTAAAAGTCTACCAACCATGAGTCAGAAAACTAAAGATTGAGCCACACGAACCCCCCTAAAAGTCGCCAACCATGACGCAGAAAACTGAAGATTGAGCCACACGAACCCCACTGAAAGTCTACTTACCATGACACAGAAAACTAAAGTTTGAGCCACACGAACCCCACTAAAAGTCTCCCAACCATGACGCAGAAAACTAAAGATTGAGACACACGAACCCCAATAAAAGTATATGAACCATGACGCAGAAAACTAAAGATTGAGCAACACGAACCCCACTAAAAGTCTACTTACCATGACACAGAAGACTAAAGTTTGAACCACACGAACCCCAATAAAAGTCTACCAACCATGACACAGAAAACTAAAGATTGAGCCACACGAACCCCACTAAAAGTCTACCTACCATGACACAGAAAACTAAAGATTGAACCACACGAACCCCACTAAAAGTCTATCAACCATGACACAGAAAACTAAAGATTGAGCCACACGAACCCCACTAAAAGTCTACCTACCATGACACAGAAAACTAAAGATTGAGCCACATGAAACCCACTAAAAGTCTACCAACCATGACACAGAAAACTAAAGATTGAGCCACACGAACCCCACTAAAAGTCGCCAATCTTGACCCAGAAAACTAAAGATTGAGCCTCACGAACCCCACTAAAAGTCTACCAACAATGACGCAAAAAACTGAAGATTGAGCCACACGAACCCCACTGAAAGTCTACTTACCATGACACAGAAAACTAAAGATTGAGCCACACCAACCCCACTAAAAGTCTCCCAACCATGACGCAGAAAACTAAAGATTGAGACACACGAACCCCAATAAAAGTATATGAACCATGACGCAGAAAACTAAAGATTGAGCCACACGAACCCCACTAAAAGTCTGCCTACCATGACACAGAAAATTAAAGATTGAGCCACACGAACCCCACTAAAAGTCTACCAACCATGAGACAGAAAACTAAAGATTGAGCCACATGAACCCCACTAAAAGTCGCCAACCTTGACCCAGAAAACTAAAGATTGAGCCTCACGATCCTCACTAAAAGTCTACCAACCATGACGCAGAAAACTGAAGATTGAGCCACACGAACCCCACTGAAAGTCTACCTACCATGACACAGAAAACTAAAGATTGAGCCACACGAACCCCACTAAAAGTCTACAAACCATGACACAGAAAACAAAAGATTGAGCCACACGAACCCCAATAAAAGTATACCTACCATGACAAAGAAATCTAAAGATTGAGCCACACGAAGCCCACTTAAAGTCTACCAACCATGACACAGAAAACTAAAGATTGAGCCACACGAACCCCACTAAAAGTCTACCAACCATGAGACAGAAAACTAAAGATTGAGCCACATGAACCCCACTAAAAGTCGCCAACCTTGACCCAGAAAACTAAAGATTGAGCTTCACGATCCTCACTAAAAGTCTACCAACCATGACGCAGAAAACTGAAGATTGAGCCACACGAACCCCACTGAAAGTCTACTTACCATGACACAGAAAACTAAAGTTTGAGCCACACGAACCCCACTAAAAGTCTCCCAACCATGACGCAATAAACTAAAGATTGAGACACACGAACCCCAATAAAAGTATATGATCCATGACGCAAAAAGCTAAAGATTGAGCCACAAGAACCCCACTAAAAGTCTACCTACCATAACACAGAAAACTAAAGATAGAGACACACGAACCCCACTAAAAGTCTACCAACCATAACACAGAAATCTAAAGATTGAGCCACACGAACCCCACTAAAAGTCTACCTACCATAACACAGAAAACTAAAGATAGAGACACACGAACCCCACTAAAAGTCTACCAACCATGCCACAGAAAACTAAAGATTAAGCCACACGAACCCCACTAAAATTCTACCTACCATGACACAGAAAACTAAAGATTGAGCCACACGAACCCCACTAAAAGTCTACCTACCATGACACAGAAAACAAAAGATTGAGCCACACGAACCCCACTAAAAGTCTACAAACCATGACACAGAAAACAAAAGATTGAGCCACACGAACCCCACTAAAAGTATACCTACCATGACAAAGAAATCTAAAGATTGAGCCACACGAAGCCCACTTAAAGTCTACCAACCATGACACAGAAAACTAAAGATTGAGCCACACGAACCCCACTAAAAGACTACCAACCATGACAGAAAACTAAAGATTGAGACACACGATCCCACTAAAAGTCTCCCAACCATGACGCAAAAAACTAAAGATTGAGACACACGAACCCCAATAAAAGTATATGAACCATGACACAGAAAACTAAAGATTGAGCCACACGAACCCCACTAAAAGTCTACCTACCATGACACAGAAAACTAAAGATTGAGCCACACGAACTCCACTAAAAGTCTACAAACCATGACACAGAAAACAAAAGATTGAGCCACACGAACCCCACTAAAAGTATACCTACCATGACAAAGAAATCTAAAGATTGAGCCACACGAAGCCCACTTAAAGTCTACCAACCATGACACAGAAAACTAAAGATTGAGCCACACGAACCCCACTAAAAGACTACCAACCATGACAGAAAACTAAAGATTGAGACACACGATCCCACTAAAAGTCTCCCAACCATGACGCAAAAAACTAAAGATTGAGACACACGAACCCCAATAAAAGTATATGAACCATGACACAGAAAACTAAAGATTGAGCCACACGAACCCCACTAAAAGTCTACCTACCATGACACAGAAAACTAAATATTGAACCACACGAACCCCACTAAAAGTCTACCAACCATGACACAGAAAACTAAAGATTGAGACACACGAACCCCCCTAAATGTCTACCTACCATGACACAGAAAACTAAAGTTTGAACCACACGAACCCCACTAAAAGTCTACCTACCATGACGCAGAAAACTAAAGATTGAGCCACACGAACCCCACTAAAAGTCTACCTACCATGACACAGAAAACTAAAGATTGAGCCACACGAACCCCACTAAAAGTCTACCTACCATGACACAGAAAACTAAAGATTGAGCCACACGAACCCCACTAAAAGTCTACCAACCATGACACAGAAAACTAAAGATTGAACCACACGAACCCCACTAAAAGTCTATCAACCATGACACAGAAAACTAAAGATTGAGCCACACGAACCCCACTAAAAGTCTACCTACCATGACACAGAAAACTAAAGATTGAGCCACACGAACCCCACTAAAAGTCTACAAACCATGACACAGAAAACAAAAGATTGAGCCACACGAACCCCACTAAAAGTATACCTACCATGACAAAGAAATCTAAAG
Source organism: Bathymodiolus brooksi (assembly GCA_963680875.1). Lineage (NCBI taxonomy): Eukaryota > Metazoa > Mollusca > Bivalvia > Mytilida > Modiolidae > Bathymodiolus > Bathymodiolus brooksi. Next base: position 96,683,372 of record OY804583.1, read on the forward strand.
ATTGAGCCACACCAAGCCCACTTAAAGTCTACCAACCATGACACAGAAAACTAAAGATTGAGCCACACGAACCCCACTAAAAGACTACCAACCATGACAGAAAACTAAAGATTGAGACACACGAAGCCCATTAAAAGTCTACCTACCATGACACAGAAAACTAAAGATTGAGCCACACGAACCCCACTAAAAGTCTACAAACCATGACACAGAAAACAAAAGATTGAGCCACACGAACCCAACTAAAAGTCTACCTACCATGACACAGAAAACTAAAGATTGAGCCACACGAACCCCACTAAAAGTCTACAAACCATGACACAGAAAACAAAAGATTGAGCCACACGAACCCCACTAAAAGTATACCTACCATGACAAAGAAATCTAAAGATTGAGCCACACGAAGCCCACTTAAAGTCTACCAACCATGACACAGAAAACTAAAGATTGAGCCACACGAACCCCACTAAAAGACTACCAACCATGACGCAGAAAACTAAAGATTGAGACACACGAAGCCCATTAAAAGTCTACCAACCATGACACAGAAAACTAAAGATTGAACCACACGAACCCCACTAAAAGTCTATCAACCATGACACAGAAAACTAAAGATTGAGCCACACGAACCCCACTAAAAGTCTGCCTACCATGACACAGAAAACTAAAGATTGAACCACACGAACCCCACTAAAAGTCTATCAACCATGACACAGAAAACTAAAGATTGAGCCACACGAACCCCACTAAAAGTCTACCTACCATGACACAGAAAACTAAAGATTGAGCCACATGAACCCCACTAAAAGTCTACCAACCATGACACAGAAAACTAAAGATTGAGCCACACGAACCCCACTAAAAGTCGCCAATCTTGACTCAGAAAACTAAAGATTGAGCCTCACGAACCCCACTAAACCTCACGAACCCCACTAAAAGTCTACCAACAATGACGCAAAAAACTGAAGATTGAGCCACACGAACCCCACTGAAAGTCTACTTACCATGACACAGAAAACTAAAGATTGAGCCACACCAACCCCACTAAAAGTCTCCCAACCATGACGCAGAAAACTAAAGATTGAGACACACGAACCCCAATAAAAGTATATGAACCATGACGCAGAAAACTAAAGATTGAGCCACACGAACCCCACTAAAAGTCTGCCTACCATGACACAGAAAATTAAAGATTGAGCCACACGAACCCCACTAAAAGTCTACCAACCATGAGACAGAAAACTAAAGATTGAGCCACATGAACCCCACTAAAAGTCGCCAACCTTGACCCAGAAAACTAAAGATTGAGCCTCACGATCCTCACTAAAAGTCTACCAACCATGACGCAGAAAACTGAAGATTGAGCCACACGAACCCCACTGAAAGTCTACCTACCATGACACAGAAAACTAAAGATTGAGCCACACGAACCCCACTAAAAGTCTACAAACCATGACACAGAAAACAAAAGATTGAGCCACACGAACCCCAATAAAAGTATACCTACCATGACAAAGAAATCTAAAGATTGAGCCACACGAAGCCCACTTAAAGTCTACCAACCATGACACAGAAAACTAAAGATTGAGCCACACGAACCCCACTAAAAGTCTACCAACCATGAGACAGAAAACTAAAGATTGAGCCACATGAACCCCACTAAAAGTCGCCAACCTTGACCCAGAAAACTAAAGATTGAGGTTCACGATCCTCACTAAAAGTCTACCAACCATGACGCAGAAAACTGAAGATTGAGCCACACGAACCCCACTGAAAGTCTACTTACCATGACACAGAAAACTAAAGTTTGAGCCACACGAACCCCACTAAAAGTCTCCCAACCATGACGCAATAAACTAAAGATTGAGACACACGAACCCCAATAAAAGTATATGATCCATGACGCAAAAAGCTAAAGATTGAGCCACAAGAACCCCACTAAAAGTCTACCTACCATAACACAGAAAACTAAAGATAGAGACACACGAACCCCACTAAAAGTCTACCAACCATAACACAGAAATCTAAAGATTGAGCCACACGAACCCCACTAAAAGTCTACCTACCATAACACAGAAAACTAAAGATAGAGACACACGAACCCCACTAAAAGTCTACCAACCATGCCACAGAAAACTAAAGATTAAGCCACACGAACCCCACTAAAATTCTACCTACCATGACACAGAAAACTAAAGATTGAGCCACACGAACCCCACTAAAAGTCTACCTACCATGACACAGAAAACAAAAGATTGAGCCACACGAACCCCACTAAAAGTCTACAAACCATGACACAGAAAACAAAAGATTGAGCCACACGAACCCCACTAAAAGTATACCTACCATGACAAAGAAATCTAAAGATTGAGCCACACGAAGCCCACTTAAAGTCTACCAACCATGACACAGAAAACTAAAGATTGAGCCACACGAACCCCACTAAAAGACTACCAACCATGACAGAAAACTAAATATTGAGACACACGATCCCACTAAAAGTCTCCCAACCATGACGCAAAAGACTAAAGATTGAGACACACGAACCCCAATAAAAGTATATGAACCATGACACAGAAAACTAAAGATTGAGCCACACGAACCCCACTAAAAGTCTACCTACCATGACACAGAAAACTAAAGATTGAGCCACACGAACTCCACTAAAAGTCTACAAACCATGACACAGAAAACAAAAGATTGAGCCACACGAACCCCACTAAAAGTATACCTACCATGACAAAGAAATCTAAAGATTGAGCCACACGAAGCCCACTTAAAGTCTACCTACCATGACACAGAAAACTAAAGATTGAGCCACACGAACCCCACTAAAAGACTACCAACCATGACAGAAAACTAAAGATTGAGACACACGATCCCACTAAAAGTCTCCCAACCATGACGCAAAAAACTAAAGATTGAGACACACGAACCCCAATAAAAGTATATGAACCATGACACAGAAAACTAAAGATTGAGCCACACGAACCCCACTAAAAGTCTACCTACCATGACACAGAAAACTAAATATTGAACCACACGAACCCCACTAAAAGTCTACCAACCATGACACAGAAAACTAAAGATTGAGACACACGAACCCCCCTAAATGTCTACCTACCATGACACAGAAAACTAAAGTTTGAACCACACGAACCCCACTAAAAGTCTACCTACCATGACGCAGAAAACTAAAGATTGAGCCACACGAACCCCACTAAAAGTCTACCTACCATGACACAGAAAACTAAAGATTGAGCCACACGAACCCCACTAAAAGTCTACCTACCATGACACAGAAAACTAAAGATTGAGCCACACGAACCCCACTAAAAGTCTACCAACCATGACACAGAAAACTAAAGATTGAACCACACGAACCCCACTAAAAGTCTATCAACCATGACACAGAAAACTAAAGATTGAGCCACACGAACCCCACTAAAAGTCTACCTACCATGACACAGAAAACTAAAGATTGAGCCACACGAACCCCACTAAAAGTCTACAAACCATGACACAGAAAACAAAAGATTGAGCCACACGAACCCCACTAAAAGTATACCTACCATGACAAAGAAATCTAAAGATTGAGCCACACGAAGCCCACTTAAAGTCTACCAACCATGACACAGAAAACTAAAGATTGAGCCACACGAACCCCACTAAAAGACTACCAACCATGACAGAAAACTAAAGATTGAGACACACGAAGCCCATTAAAAGTCTACCTACCATGACACAGAAAACTAAAGATTGAGCCACACGAACCCCACTAAAAGTCTACAAACCATGACACAGAAAACAAAAGATTGAGCCACACGAACCCAACTAAAAGTCTACCTACCATGACACAGAAAACTAAAGATTGAGCCACACGAACCCCACTAAAAGTCTACAAACCATGACACAGAAAACAAAAGATTGAGCCACACGAACCCCACTAAAAGTATACCTACCATGACAAAGAAATCTAAAGATTGAGCCACACGAAGCCCACTTAAAGTCTACCAACCATGACACAGAAAACTAAAGATTGAGCCACACGAACCCCACTAAAAGACTACCAACCATGACGCAGAAAACTAAAGATTGAGACACACGAAGCCCATTAAAAGTCTACCAACCATGACACAGAAAACTAAAGATTGAGCCACACGAACCCACTAAAAGTCTCCCAACCATGACGCAGAAAACTAAAGATTGAGACTCACGAACCCCAATAAAAGTATATGAACCATGACACAGAAAACTAAAGATTGAGCCACACGAACCCCACTAAAAGTCTACCTACCATGACACAGAAAACTAAATATTGAACCACACGAACCCCACTAAAAGTCTACCAACCATGACACAGAAAACTAAAGATTGAGACACACGAACCCCCCTAAATGTCTACCTACCATGACACAGAAAACTAAAGTTTGAACCACACGAACCCCACTAAAAGTCTACCTACCATGAAACAGAAAACTAAAGATTGAGCCACACGAACCCCACTAAAAGTCTACCTACCATGACACAGAAAACTAAAGATTGAGCCACACGAACCCCACTAAAAGTCTACCTACCATGACACAGAAAACTAAAGATTGAGCCACACGAACCCCACTAAAAGTCTACCAACCATGACACAGAAAACTAAAGATTGAACCACACGAACCCCACTAAAAGTCTATCAACCATGACACAGAAAACTAAAGATTGAGCCACACGAACCCCACTAAAAGTCTACCTACCTTGACACAGAAAACTAAAGATTGAGCCACACGAACCCCACTAAAAGTCTACAAACCATGACACAGAAAACAAAAGATTGAGCCACACGAACCCCACAAAAAGTATACCTACCATGACAAAGAAATCTAAAGATTGAGCCACACGAAGCCCACTTAAAGTCTACCTACCATGACACAGAAAACTAAAGATTGAGCCACATGAACACCACTAAAAGACTACCAACCATGACAGAAAACTAAAGATTGAGACACACGAAGCCCATTAAAAGTCTACCAACCATGACACAGAAAACTAAAGATTGAGCCACACGAACCCACTAAAAGTCTCCCAACCATGACGCAGAAAACTAAAGATTGAGACACACGAACCCCAATAAAAGTATATGAACCATGACGCAAAAAACTAAAGATTGAGCCACACGAACCCCACTAAAAGTCTACCTACCATGACACAGAAAACTAAATATTGAACCACACGAACCCCACTAAAAGTCTACCAAGCATGACACAGAAAACTAAATATTGAGTCACACGAACCCCCCTAAAAGTCTACCTACCATGACACAGAAAACTAAAGTTTGAACCACACGAACCCCACTAAAAGTCTACCTACCATGACACAGAAAACTAAAGATTGAGCCACACGAACCCCAATAAAAGTCTACCTACCATGACACAGAAAACTAAAGATTGAGCCACACGAACCCCACTAAAAGTCTACCAACCATGACACAGAAAACTAAAGATTGAACCACACGAACCCCACTAAAAGTCTATCAACCATGATACAGAAAACTAAAGATTGAGCCACACGAACCCCACTAAAAGTCTACCTACCATGACACAGAAAACTAAAGATTGAACTACACGAACCCCACTAAAAGACTACCAACCATGACACAGAAAACTAAAGATTGAGCCACACGAACCCCACTAAAAGTCTATCTACCATGACGCTGAAAACTAAAGATTGAGACACTCGAATCCCACTAAAAGTCTCCCAATCATGACGCAGAAAACTAAAGATTGAGACGCACGAACCCCAATAAAAGTATATGAACCATGACGCAGAAAACTAAAGATTGAGCCACACGAACCCCACTAAAAGTCTACCTACCATGACACAGAAGACTAAAATTTGAACCACACGAACCCCAATAAAAGTCTACCAACCATGACACAGAAAACTAAAGATTGAGCCACACGAACCCCACTAAAAGTTTACCTACCATGACATAGAAAACTAAAGATTGAACCACACGAACCCCACTAAAAGTCTATCAACCATGACACAGAAAACTAAAGATTGAACCACACGAACCCCACTAAAAGTCTACCTACCATGACACAGAAAACTAAAGATTGAGCCACACGAACCCCACTAAAAGTCTACCAACCATGACACAGAAAACTAAAGATTGAGCCACACGAACCCCACTAAAAGTCGCCAATCTTGACCCAGAAAACTAAAGATTGAGCCTCACGAACCCCACTAAAAGTCTACCAACAATGACGCAAAAAACTGAAGATTGAGCCACACGAACCCCGCTGAAAGTCTACTTACCATGACACAGAAAACTAAAGATTGAGCCACACGAACCCCCCTAAAAGTCTCCCAACCATGACGCAGAAAACTAAAGATTGAGACACACGAACCCCAATAAAAGTATATGAACCATGACGCAGAAAACTAAAGATTGAGCCACACGAACCCCACTAAAAGTCTGCCCACCATGACACAGAAAACTAAAGATTGAGCCACACGAACCCCACTAAAAGTCTACCAACCATGAGACAGAAAACTAAAGATTGAGCCACACGAACCCCACTAAAAGTCGCCAACCTTGACCCAGAACACTAAAGATTGAGCCTCACGAACCTCACTAAAAGTCTACCAACCATGACGCAGAAAACTGAAGATTGAGCCACACGAACCCCACTGAAAGTCTACTTACCATGACACAGAAAACTAAAGTTTGAGCCACACGAACCCCACTAAAAGTCTCCCAACCATGACGCAGAAAACTAAAGATTGAGACACACGAACCCCAATAAAAGTATATGAACCATGACGCAGAAAACTAAAGATTGAGCAACACGAACCCCACTAAAAGTCTACCTACCATGACACAGAAGACTAAAGTTTGAACCACACGAACCCCACTAAAAGTCTACCAACCATGACACAGAAAACTAAAGATTGAGCCACACGAACCCCACTAAATGTCTACCTACCATGACACAGAAGACTAAAGATTGCGCCACACGAATCCCACTAAAAGTCTACCAACCATGACACAGAAAACTAAAGATTTGCCCACACGAACCCCACTAAAAGCCTACCTACCATGACACAGAAAACTAAAGATTGAGCCACACGAAGCCCACTTAAAGTCTACCAACCATGACACAGAAAACTAAAGATTGAGCCACACGAACCCCACTAAAAGACTACCAACCATGACAGAAAACTAAAGATTGAGACACACGAAGCCCATTAAAAGTCTACCAACCATGACACAGAAAACTAAAGATTGAGCCACACGAACCCACTAAAAGTCTCCCAACCATGACGCAGAAAACTAAAGATTGAGACACACGAACCCCAATAAAAGTATATGAACCATGACGCAAAAAACTAGCGATTGAGCCACACGAACCCCACTAAAAGTCTACCTACCATGACACAGAAAACTAAATATTGAACCACACGAACCCCACTAAAAGTCTACCAAGCATGACACAGAAAACTAAAGATTGAGCCACACGAACCCCCTAAAAGTCTACCTACCATTACACAGAAAACTAAAGTTTGAACCACACGAACACCACTAAAAGTCTACCTACCATGACACAGAAAACTAAAGATTGAGCCACACGAACCCCAATAAAATTCTACCTACCATGACACAGAAAACTAAAGATTGAGCCACACGAATCCCACTAAAAGTCTATCAACCATGACACAGAAAACTAAAGATTGAGCCACACGAACCCCGCTAAAAGTCTACCTACCATGACACAGAAAACTAAAGATTGAACCACACGAACCCCACTAAAAGACTACCAACCATGACACAGAAAACTAAAGATTGAGCCACACGAACCCCACTAAAAGTCTACCTACCATGACGCAGAAAACTAAAGATTGAGACACTCGAATCCCACTAAAAGTCTACCAACCATGACGCAGAAAACTAAAGATTGAGACACACGAACCCCAATAAAAGTATATGAACCATGACGCAGAAAACTAAAGATTGAGCCACACGAACCCCACTAAAAGTCTACCTACCATGACACAGAAGACTAAAATTTGAACCACACGAACCCCAATAAAAGTCTACCAACCATGACACAGAAAACTAAAGATTGAGCCACACGAACCCCACTAAAAGTCTACCTACCATGACACATAAAACTAAAGATTGAACCACACGAACCCCACTAAAAGTCTATCAACCATGACACAGAAAACTAAAGATTGAGCCACACGAACCCCACTAAAAGTCTACCTACCATGACACAGAAAACTAAAGATTGAGCCACACGAACCCCACTAAAAGTCTACCAACCATGACACAGAAAACTAAAGATTGAGCCACACGAACCCCACTAAAAGTCGCCAACCTTGACCCAGAAAACTAAAGATTGAGCCTCACGAACCCCACTAAAAGTCTACCAACAATGACGCAAAAAACTGAAGATTGAGCCACACGAACCCCACTGAAAGTCTACTTACCATGACACAGAAAACTAAAGATTGAGCCAAACGAACCCCCCTAAAAGTCTCCCAACCATGACGCAGAAAACTAAAGATTGAGACACACGAACCCCAATAAAAGTATATGAACCATGACGCAGAAAACTAAAGATTGAGCCACACGAACCCCACTAAAAGTCTGCCTACCATGACACAGAAAACTAAAGATTGAGCCACACGAACCCCACTAAAAGTCTACCAACCATGAGACAGAAAACTAAAGATTGAGCCTCACGAACCTCACTAAAAGTCTACCAACCATGACGAAGAAAACTGAAGATTGAGCCACACGAACCCCACTGAAAGTCTACTTACCATGACACAGAAAACTAAAGTTTGAGCCACACGAACCCCACTAAAAGTCTCTCAACCATGACGCAGAAAACTAAAGATTGAGACACACGAACCCCAATAAAAGTATATGAACCATGACGCAGAAAACTAAAGATTGAGCAACACGAACCCCACTAAAAGTCTACCTACCATGACACAGAAGACTAAAGTTTGAACCACACGAACCCCACTAAAAGTCTACCAACCATGACACAGAAAACTAAAGATTGAGCCACACGAACCCCACTAAAAGTATACCTACCATGACACAGAAGACTAAAGATTGCGCCACACGAATCCCACTAAAAGTCTACCAACCATGACACAGAAAACTAAAGACTTGCCCACACGAACCCCACTAAAAGCCTACCTACCATGACACAGAAAACTAAAGATTGAGCCACACGAACCCCAATAAAAGTCTACCTACCATGACACAGAAAATTAAAGATTGAGCCACACGAACCCCACTAAAAGTCTACCAACCATGACACAGAAAACTAAAGATTGAGACACACGAACCCCACTAAAAGTCTACCTAACATGACACAGAAATCTAAAGATTGAGCCACACGAACCCCACTAAAAGTCTACCTACCATAACACAGAAAACTAAAGATAGAGCCAAACGAACCCCACTAAAAGTCTACCAACCATGCCACAGAAAACTAAAGATAGAGACACACGAACCCCACTAAAAGTCTACTAACCATGCCACAGAAAACTAAAGATTAAGCCACACGAACCCCACTAAAATTCTACCTACCATGACACAGAAAACTAAAGATTGAGCCACACGAACCCCACTAAAAGTCTACCTACCATGACACAGAAAACTAAAGATTGAGCCACACGAACCCCACTAAAAGTCTACAAACCATGACACAGAAAACAAAAGATTGAGCCACACGAACCCCACTAAAAGTATACCTACCATGACAAAGAAATCTAAAGATTGAGCCACACGAAGCCCACTAAAAGTCTACCAACCATGACACAGAAAACTAAAGATTGAGCCACACGAACCCCACTAAAAGACTACCAACCATGACAGAAAACTAAAGATTGAGACACACGAAGCCCATTAAAAGTCTACCAACCATGACACAGAAAACAAAAGATTGAGCCAGACGAACCCCACTAAAAGTCCAATCATGACACAGAAATCTAAATATTGAGCCACACGAACCCACTAAAAGACTCCCAACCATGACGCAGAAAACTGAAGATTGAGACACACGAACCCCAATAAAAGTATATGAACCATGACACAGAAAACTAAAGATTGAGCCACACGAACCCCACTAAAAGTCTACCTACCATGACACAGAAGACTAAAGTTTGAACCACACGAACCCCACTAAAAGTCTACCAACCATGACACAGAAAACTAAAGATTGAGCCACACGAACCCCACTAAAAGTCTACCTACCATGACACAGAAGACTAAAGTTTGAACCACACGAACCCCACTAAAAGTCTACCAACCATGACAAAGAAAACTAAAGATTGAGCCACACGAACCCCACTAAAAGTCTACCTACCATGACACATAAGACTAAAGATTGCGCCACACGAATCCCACTAAAAGTCTACCTACCATGACACAGAAAACTAAAGATTGAGCCACACGAACCCCAATAAAAGTCTACCTACCATGACACAGAAAATTAAAGATTGAGCCACACGAACCCCACTAAAAGTCTAACAACCATGACACAGAAAACTAAAGATTGAGACACACGAACCCCACTAAAAGTCTACCTAACATGACACAGAAATCTAAAGATTGAGCCACACGAACCCCACTAAAAGTCTACCTACCATAACACAGAAAACTAAAGATAGAGCCACACGAACCCCACTAAAAGTCTACCAACCATGCCACAGAAAACTAAAGATAGAGACACACGAACCCCACTAAAAGTCTACTAACCATGCCACAGAAAACTAAAGATTAAGCCACACGAACCCCACTAAAATTCTACCTACCATGACACAGAAAACTAAAGATTGAGCCACACGAACCCCACTAAAGGTCTACCTACCATGACACAGAAAACTAAAGATTGAGCCACACGAACCCCACTAAAAGTCTACAAACCATGACATAGAAAACAAAAGATTGAGCCACACGAACCCCACTAAAAGTATACCTACCATGACAAAGAAATCTAAAGATTGAGCCACACGAAGCCCACTAAAAGTCTACCAACCATGACACAGAAAACTAAAGATTGAGCCACACGAACCCCACTAAAAGACTACCAACCATGACAGAAAACTAAAGATTGAGACACACGAAGCCCATTAAAAGTCTACCAACCATGACACAGAAAACAAAAGATTGAGCCAGACGAATCCCACTAAAAGTCCAATCATGACACAGAAATCTAAATATTGAGCCACACGAACCCACTAAAAGTCTCCCAACCATGACGCAGAAAACTGAAGATTGAGACACACGAACCCCAATAAAAGTATATGAACCATGACACAGAAAACTAAAGATTGAGCCACACGAACCCCACTAAAAGTCTACCTACCATGACACAGAAAACTAAAGATTGAACCACACGAACCCCACTAAAAGTCTACCTACCATGACACAGAAAACTAAAGATTGAGCCACACGAACCCCACTAAAAGTCTACCTACCATGACACAGAAAACTAAATATTGAACCACACGAACCCCACTAAAAGTCTACCAAGCATGACACAGAAAACTAAATATTGAGTCACACGAACCCCCCTAAAAGTCTACCTACCATGACACAGAAAACTAAAGTTTGAACCACACGAACCCCACTAAAAGTCTACCTACCATGACACAGAAAACTAAAGATTGAGCCACACGAACCCCAATAAAAGTCTACCTACCATGACACAGAAAACTAAAGATTGAGCCACACGAACCCCACTAAAAGTCTACCAACCATGACACAGAAAACTAAAGATTGAACCACACGAACCCCACTAAAAGTCTATCAACCATGATACAGAAAACTAAAGATTGAGCCATACGAACCCCACTAAAAGTCTACCTACCATGACACAGAAAACTAAAGATTGAACTACACGAACCCCACTAAAAGACTACCAACCATGACACAGAAAACTAAAGATTGAGCCACACGAACCCCACTAAAAGTCTATCTACCATGACGCTGAAAACTAAAGATTGAGACACTCGAATCCCACTAAAAGTCTCCCAATCATGACGCAGAAAACTAAAGATTGAGACGCACGAACCCCAATAAAAGTATATGAACCATGACGCAGAAAACTAAAGATTGAGCCACACGAACCCCACTAAAAGTCTACCTACCATGACACAGAAGACTAAAATTTGAACCACACGAACCCCAATAAAAGTCTACCAACCATGACACAGAAAACTAAAGATTGAGCCACACGAACCCCACTAAATGTTTACCTACCATGACATAGAAAACTAAAGATTGAACCACACGAACCCCACTAAAAGTCTATCAACCATGACACAGAAAACTAAAGATTGAACCACACGAACCCCACTAAAAGTCTACCTACCATGACACAGAAAACTAAAGATTGAGCCACACGAACCCCAATAAAAGTATATGAACCATGACGCAGAAAACTAAAGATTGAGCAACACGAACCCCACTAAAAGTCTACCTACCATGACACAGAAGACTAAAGTTTGAACCACACGAACCCCACTAAAAGTCTACCAACCATGACACAGAAAACTAAAGATTGAGCCACACGAACCCCACTAAAAGTATACCTACCATGACACAGAAGACTAAAGATTGCGCCACACGAATCCCACTAAAAGTCTACCAACCATGACACAGAAAACTAAAGACTTGCCCACACGAACCCCACTAAAAGCCTACCTACCATGACACAGAAAACTAAAGATTGAGCCACACGAACCCCAATAAAAGTCTACCTACCATGACACAGAAAATTAAAGATTGAGCCACACGAACCCCACTAAAAGTCTACCAACCATGACACAGAAAACTAAAGATTGAGACACACGAACCCCACTAAAAGTCTACCTAACATGACACAGAAATCTAAAGATTGAGCCACACGAACCCCACTAAAAGTCTACCTACCATAACACAGAAAACTAAAGATAGAGCCAAACGAACCCCACTAAAAGTCTACCAACCATGCCACAGAAAAATAAAGATAGAGACACACGAACCCCACTAAAAGTCTACTAACCATGCCACAGAAAACTAAAGATTAAGCCACACGAACCCCACTAAAATTCTACCTACCATGACACAGAAAACTAAAGATTGAGCCACACGAACCCCACTAAAAGTCTACCTACCATGACACAGAAAACTAAAGATTGAGCCACACGAACCCCACTAAAAGTCTACAAACCATGACACAGAAAACAAAAGATTGAGCCACACGAACCCCACTAAAAGTATACCTACCATGACAAAGAAATCTAAAGATTGAGCCACACGAAGCCCACTAAAAGTCTACCAACCATGACACAGAAAACTAAAGATTGAGCCACACGAACCCCACTAAAAGACTACCAACCATGACAGAAAACTAAAGATTGAGACACACGAAGCCCATTAAAAGTCTACCAACCATGACACAGAAAACAAAAGATTGAGCCAGACGAACCCCACTAAAAGTCCAATCATGACACAGAAATCTAAATATTGAGCCACACGAACCCACTAAAAGACTCCCAACCATGACGCAGAAAACTGAAGATTGAGACACACGAACCCCAATAAAAGTATATGAACCATGACACAGAAAACTAAAGATTGAGCCACACGAACCCCACTAAAAGTCTACCTACCATGACACAGAAGACTAAAGTTTGAACCACACGAACCCCACTAAAAGTCTACCAACCATGACACAGAAAACTAAAGATTGAGCCACACGAACCCCACTAAAAGTCTACCTACCATGACACAGAAGACTAAAGTTTGAACCACACGAACCCCACTAAAAGTCTACCAACCATGACAAAGAAAACTAAAGATTGAGCCACACGAACCCCACTAAAAGTCTACCTACCATGACACATAAGACTAAAGATTGCGCCACACGAATCCCACTAAAAGTCTACCTACCATGACACAGAAAACTAAAGATTGAGCCACACGAACCCCAATAAAAGTCTACCTACCATGACACAGAAAATTAAAGATTGAGCCACACGAACCCCACTAAAAGTCTAACAACCATGACACAGAAAACTAAAGATTGAGACACACGAACCCCACTAAAAGTCTACCTAACATGACACAGAAATCTAAAGATTGAGCCACACGAACCCCACTAAAAGTCTACCTACCATAACACAGAAAACTAAAGATAGAGCCACACGAACCCCACTAAAAGTCTACCAACCATGCCACAGAAAACTAAAGATAGAGACACACGAACCCCACTAAAAGTCTACTAACCATGCCACAGAAAACTAAAGATTAAGCCACACGAACCCCACTAAAATTCTACCTACCATGACACAGAAAACTAAAGATTGAGCCACACGAACCCCACTAAAGGTCTACCTACCATGACACAGAAAACTAAAGATTGAGCCACACGAACCCCACTAAAAGTCTACAAACCATGACATAGAAAACAAAAGATTGAGCCACACGAACCCCACTAAAAGTATACCTACCATGACAAAGAAATCTAAAGATTGAGCCACACGAAGCCCACTAAAAGTCTACCAACCATGACACAGAAAACTAAAGATTGAGCCACACGAACCCCACTAAAAGACTACCAACCATGACAGAAAACTAAAGATTGAGACACACGAAGCCCATTAAAAGTCTACCAACCATGACACAGAAAACAAAAGATTGAGCCAGACGAATCCCACTAAAAGTCCAATCATGACACAGAAATCTAAATATTGAGCCACACGAACCCACTAAAAGTCTCCCAACCATGACGCAGAAAACTGAAGATTGAGACACACGAACCCCAATAAAAGTATATGAACCATGACACAGAAAACTAAAGATTGAGCCACACGAACCCCACTAAAAGTCTACCTACCATGACACAGAAAACTAAAGATTGAACCACACGAACCCCACTAAAAGTCTACCTACCATGACACAGAAAACTAAAGATTGAGCCACACGAACCCCACTAAAAGTCTACCTACCATGACACAGAAAACTAAATATTGAACCACACGAACCCCACTAAAAGTCTACCAAGCATGACACAGAAAACTAAATATTGAGTCACACGAACCCCCCTAAAAGTCTACCTACCATGACACAGAAAACTAAAGTTTGAACCACACGAACCCCACTAAAAGTCTACCTACCATGACACAGAAAACTAAAGATTGAGCCACACGAACCCCAATAAAAGTCTACCTACCATGACACAGAAAACTAAAGATTGAGCCACACGAACCCCACTAAAAGTCTACCAACCATGACACAGAAAACTAAAGATTGAACCACACGAACCCCACTAAAAGTCTATCAACCATGATACAGAAAACTAAAGATTGAGCCACACGAACCCCACTAAAAGTCTACCTACCATGACACAGAAAACTAAAGATTGAACTACACGAACCCCACTAAAAGACTACCAACCATGACACAGAAAACTAAAGATTGAGCCACACGAACCCCACTAAAAGTCTATCTACCATGACGCTGAAAACTAAAGATTGAGACACTCGAATCCCACTAAAAGTCTCCCAATCATGACGCAGAAAACTAAAGATTGAGACGCACGAACCCCAATAAAAGTATATGAACCATGACGCAGAAAACTAAAGATTGAGCCACACGAACCCCACTAAAAGTCTACCTACCATGACACAGAAGACTAAAATTTGAACCACACGAACCCCAATAAAAGTCTACCAACCATGACACAGAAAACTAAAGATTGAGCCACACGAACCCCACTAAATGTTTACCTACCATGACATAGAAAACTAAAGATTGAACCACACGAACCCCACTAAAAGTCTATCAACCATGACACAGAAAACTAAAGATTGAACCACACGAACCCCACTAAAAGTCTACCTACCATGACACAGAAAACTAAAGATTGAGCCACACGAACCCCACCAAAAGTCTACCAACCATGACACAGAAAACTAAAGATTGAGCCACACGAACCCCACTAAAAGTCGCCAATCTTGACCCAGAAAACTAAAGATTGAGCCTCACGAACCCCACTAAAAGTCTACCAACAATGACGCAAAAAACTGAAGATTGAGCCACACGAACCCCGCTGAAAGTCTACTTACCATGACACAGAAAACTAAAGATTGAGCCACACGAACCCCCCTAAAAGTCTCCCAACCATGACGCAGAAAACTAAAGATTGAGACACACGAACCCCAATAAAAGTATATGAACCATGACGCAGAAAACTAAAGATTGAGCCACACGAACCCCACTAAAAGTCTGCCCACCATGACACAGAAAACTAAAGATTGAGCCACACGAACCCCACTAAAAGTCTACCAACCATGACACAGAAAACTAAAGATTGAGCCACACGAACCCCACTAAAAGTCGCCAACCTTGACCCAGAACACTAAAGATTGAGCCTCACGAACCTCACTAAAAGTCTACCAACCATGACGCAGAAAACTGAAGATTGAGCCACACGAACCCCACTGAAAGTCTACTTACCATGACACAGAAAACTAAAGTTTGAGCCACACGAACCCCACTAAAAGTCTCCCAACCATGACGCAGAAAACTAAAGATTGAGACACACGAACCCCAATAAAAGTATATGAACCATGACGCAGAAAACTAAAGATTGAGCAACACGAACCCCACTAAAAGTCTACCTACCATGACACAGAAGACTAAAGTTTGAACCACACGAACCCCACTAAAAGTCTACCAACCATGACACAGAAAACTAAAGATTGAGCCACACGAACCCCACTAAAAGTCTACCTACCATGACACAGAAGACTAAAGATTGCGCCACACGAATCCCACTAAAAGTCTACCAACCATGACACAGAAAACTAAAGATTTGCCCACACGAACCCCACTAAAAGCCTACCTACCATGACACAGAAAACTAAAGATTGAGCCACACGAAGCCCACTTAAAGTCTACCTACCATGACACAGAAAACTAAAGATTGAGCCACACGAACCCCACTAAAAGACTACCAACCATGACAGAAAACTAAAGATTGAGACACACGAAGCCCATTAAAAGTCTACCAACCATGACACAGAAAACTAAAGATTGAGCCACACGAACCCACTAAAAGTCTCCCAACCATGACGCAGAAAACTAAAGATTGAGACACACGAACCCCAATAAAAGTATATGAACCATGACGCAAAAAACTAGCGATTGAGCCACACGAACCCCACTAAAAGTCTACCTACCATGACACAGAAAACTAAATATTGAACCACACGAACCCCACAAAAAGTCTACCAAGCATGACACAGAAAACTAAAGATTGAGCCACACGAACCCCCTAAAAGTCTACCTACCATTACACAGAAAACTAAAGTTTGAACCACACGAACACCACTAAAAGTCTACCTACCATGACACAGAAAACTAAAGATTGAGCCACACGAACCCCAATAAAAGTCTACCTACCATGACACAGAAAACTAAAGATTGAGCCACACGAATCCCACTAAAAGTCTATCAACCATGACACAGAAAACTAAAGATTGAGCCACACGAACCCCGCTAAAAGTCTACCTACCATGACACAGAAAACTAAAGATTGAACCACACGAACCCCACTAAAAGACTACCAACCATGACACAGAAAACTAAAGATTGAGCCACACGAACCCCACTAAAAGTCTACCTACCATGACGCAGAAAACTAAAGATTGAGACACTCGAATCCCACTAAAAGTCTCCCAACCATGACGCAGAAAACTAAAGATTGAGACACACGAACCCCAATAAAAGTATATGAACCATGACGCAGAAAACTAAAGATTGAGCCACACGAACCCCACTAAAAGTCTACCTACCATGACACAGAAGACTAAAATTTGAACCACACGAACCCCAATAAAAGTCTACCAACCATGACACAGAAAACTAAAGATTGAGCCACACGAACCCCACTAAAAGTCTACCTACCATGACACATAAAACTAAAGATTGAACCACACGAACCCCACTAAAAGTCTATCAACCATGACACAGAAAACTAAAGATTGAGCCACACGAACCCCACTAAAAGTCTACCTACCATGACACAGAAAACTAAAGATTGAGCCACACGAACCCCACTAAAAGTCTACCAACCATGACACAGAAAACTAAAGATTGAGCCACACGAACCCCACTAAAAGTCGCCAACCTTGACCCAGAAAACTAAAGATTGAGCCTCACGAACCCCACTAAAAGTCTACCAACAATGACACAGAAAACTAAAGATTGAGCCACACGAACCCCACTAAAAGTCGCCAACCTTGACCCAGAAAACTAAAGATTGAGCCACACGAACCCCACTGAAAGTCTACTTACCATGACACAGAAAACTAAAGATTGAGCCAAACGAACCCCCCTAAAAGTCTCCCAACCATGACGCAGAAAACTAAAGATTGAGACACACGAACCCCAATAAAAGTATATGAACCATGACGCAGAAAACTAAAGATTGAGCAACACGAACCCCACTAAAAGTCTACCTACCATGACACAGAAGACTAAAGTTTGAACCACACGAACCCCACTAAAAGTCTACCAACCATGACACAGAAAACTAAAGATTGAGCCACACGAACCCCACTAAAAGTATACCTACCATGACACAGAAGACTAAAGATTGCGCCACACGAATCCCACTAAAAGTCTACCAACCATGACACAGAAAACTAAAGACTTGCCCACACGAACCCCACTAAAAGCCTACCTACCATGACACAGAAAACTAAAGATTGAGCCACACGAACCCCAATAAAAGTCTACCTACCATGACACAGAAAATTAAAGATTGAGCCACACGAACCCCACTAAAAGTCTACCAACCATGACACAGAAAACTAAAGATTGAGACACACGAACCCCACTAAAAGTCTACCTAACATGACACAGAAATCTAAAGATTGAGCCACACGAACCCCACTAAAAGTCTACCTACCATAACACAGAAAACTAAAGATAGAGCCAAACGAACCCCACTAAAAGTCTACCAACCATGCCACAGAAAACTAAAGATAGAGACACACGAACCCCACTAAAAGTCTACTAACCATGCCACAGAAAACTAAAGATTAAGCCACACGAACCCCACTAAAATTCTACCTACCATGACACAGAAAACTAAAGATTGAGCCACACGAACCCCACTAAAAGTCTACCTACCATGACACAGAAAACTAAAGATTGAGCCACACGAACCCCACTAAAAGTCTACAAACCATGACATAGAAAACAAAAGATTGAGCCACACGAACCCCACTAAAAGTATACCTACCATGACAAAGAAATCTAAAGATTGAGCCACACGAAGCCCACTAAAAGTATACCAACCATGACACAGAAATCTAAAGATTGAGCCACACGAACCCCACTAAAAGACTACCAACCATGACAGAAAACTAAAGATTGAGACACACGAAGCCCATTAAAAGTCTACCAACCATGACACAGAAAACAAAAGATTGAGCCAGACGAACCCCACTAAAAGTCCAATCATGACACAGAAATCTAAATATTGAGCCACACGAACCCACTAAAAGTCTCCCAACCATGACGCAGAAAACTGAAGATTGAGACACACGAACCCCAATAAAAGTATATGAACCATGACACAGAAAACTAAAGATTGAGCCACACGAACCCCACTAAAAGTCTACCTACCATGACACAGAAGACTAAAGTTTGAACCACACGAACCCCACTAAAAGTCTACCAACCATGACACAGAAAACTAAAGATTGAGCCACACGAACCCCACTAAAAGTCTACCTACCATGACACAGAAGACTAAAGTTTGAACCACACGAACCCCACTAAAAGTCTACCAACCATGACAAAGAAAACTAAAGATTGAGCCACACGAACCCCACTAAAAGTCTACCTACCATGACACATAAGACTAAAGATTGCGCCACACGAATCCCACTAAAAGTCTACCTACCATGACACAGAAAACTAAAGATTGAGCCACACGAACCCCAATAAAAGTCTACCTACCATGACACAGAAAATTAAAGATTGAGCCACACGAACCCCACTAAAAGTCTAACAACCATGACACAGAAAACTAAAGATTGAGACACACGAACCCCACTAAAAGTCTACCTAACATGACACAGAAATCTAAAGATTGAGCCACACGAACCCCACTAAAAGTCTACCTACCATAACACAGAAAACTAAAGATAGAGCCACACGAACCCCACTAAAAGTCTACCAACCATGCCACAGAAAACTAAAGATAGAGACACACGAACCCCACTAAAAGTCTACTAACCATGCCACAGAAAACTAAAGATTAAGCCACACGAACCCCACTAAAATTCTACCTACCATGACACAGAAAACTAAAGATTGAGCCACACGAACCCCACTAAAGGTCTACCTACCATGACACAGAAAACTAAAGATTGAGCCACACGAACCCCACTAAAAGTCTACAAACCATGACATAGAAAACAAAAGATTGAGCCACACGAACCCCACTAAAAGTATACCTACCATGACAAAGAAATCTAAAGATTGAGCCACACGAAGCCCACTAAAAGTCTACCAACCATGACACAGAAAACTAAAGATTGAGCCACACGAACCCCACTAAAAGACTACCAACCATGACAGAAAACTAAAGATTGAGACACACGAAGCCCATTAAAAGTCTACCAACCATGACACAGAAAACAAAAGATTGAGCCAGACGAATCCCACTAAAAGTCCAATCATGACACAGAAATCTAAATATTGAGCCACACGAACCCACTAAAAGTCTCCAAACCATGACGCAGAAAACTGAAGATTGAGACACACGAACCCCAATAAAAGTATATGAACCATGACACAGAAAACTAAAGATTGAGCCACACGAACCCCACTAAAAGTCTACCTACCATGACACAGAAAACTAAAGATTGAACCACACGAACCCCACTAAAAGTCTACCTACCATGACACAGAAAACTAAAGATTGAGCCACACGAACCCCACTAAAAGTCTACCTACCATGACACAGAAAACTAAATATTGAACCACACGAACCCCACTAAAAGTCTACCAAGCATGACACAGAAAACTAAATATTGAGTCACACGAACCCCCCTAAAAGTCTACCTACCATGACACAGAAAACTAAAGTTTGAACCACACGAACCCCACTAAAAGTCTACCTACCATGACACAGAAAACTAAAGATTGAGCCACACGAACCCCAATAAAAGTCTACCTACCATGACACAGAAAACTAAAGATTGAGCCACACGAACCCCACTAAAAGTCTACCAACCATGACACAGAAAACTAAAGATTGAACCACACGAACCCCACTAAAAGTCTATCAACCATGATACAGAAAACTAAAGATTGAGCCACACGAACCCCACTAAAAGTCTACCTACCATGACACAGAAAACTAAAGATTGAACTACACGAACCCCACTAAAAGACTACCAACCATGACACAGAAAACTAAAGATTGAGCCACACGAACCCCACTAAAAGTCTATCTACCATGACACTGAAAACTAAAGATTGAGACACTCGAATCCCACTAAAAGTCTCCCAATCATGACGCAGAAAACTAAAGATTGAGACGCACGAACCCCATTAAAAATATATGAACCATGACGCAGAAAACTAAAGATTGAGCCACACGAACCCCACTAAAAGTCTACCTACCATGATACAGAAGACTAAAATTTGAACCACACGAACCCCAATAAAAGTCTACCAACCATGACACAGAAAACTAAAGATTGAGCCACACGAACCCCACTAAAAGTTTACCTACCATGACATAGAAAACTAAAGATTGAACCACACGAACCCCACTAAAAGTCTATCAACCATGACACAGAAAACTAAAGATTGAACCACACGAACCCCACTAAAAGTCTACCTACCATGACACAGAAAACTAAAGATTGAGCCACACGAACCCCACTAAAAGTCTACCAACCATGACACAGAAAACTAAAGATTGAGCCACACGAACCCCACTAAAAGTCGCCAATCTTGACCCAGAAAACTAAAGATTGAGCCTCACGAACCCCACTAAAAGTCTACCAACAATGACGCAAAAAACTGAAGATTGAGCCACACGAACCCCGCTGAAAGTCTACTTACCATGACACAGAAAACTAAAGATTGAGCCACACGAACCCCCCTAAAAGTCTCCCAACCATGACGCAGAAAACTAAAGATTGAGACACACGAACCCCAATAAAAGTATATGAACCATGACGCAGAAAACTAAAGATTGAGCCACACGAACCCCACTAAAAGTCTGCCCACCATGACACAGAAAACTAAAGATTGAGCCACACGAACCCCACTAAAAGTCTACCAACCATGAGACAGAAAACTAAAGATTGAGCCACACGAACCCCACTAAAAGTCGCCAACCTTGACCCAGAACACTAAAGATTGAGCCTCACGAACCTCACTAAAAGTCTACCAACCATGACGCAGAAAACTGAAGATTGAGCCACACGAACCCCACTGAAAGTCTACTTACCATGACACAGAAAACTAAAGTTTGAGCCACACGAACCCCACTAAAAGTCTCCCAACCATGACGCAGAAAACTAAAGATTGAGACACACGAACCCCAATAAAAGTATATGAACCATGACGCAGAAAACTAAAGATTGAGCAACACGAACCCCACTAAAAGTCTACCTACCATGACACAGAAGACTAAAGTTTGAACCACACGAACCCCACTAAAAGTCTACCAACCATGACACAGAAAACTAAAGATTGAGCCACACGAACCCCACTAAAAGTCTACCTACCATGACACAGAAGACTAAAGATTGCGCCACACGAACCCCACTAAAAGTCTCCCAACCATGACGCAGAAAACTAAAGATTGAGACACACGAACCCCAATAAAAGTATATGAACCATGACGCAGAAAACTAAAGATTGAGCAACACGAACCCCACTAAAAGTCTACCTACCATGACACAGAAGACTAAAGTTTGAACCACACGAACCCCACTAAAAGTCTACCAACCATGACACAGAAAACTAAAGATTGAGCCACACGAACCCCACTAAAAGTCTACCTACCATGACACAGAAGACTAAAGATTGCGCCACACGAATCCCACTAAAAGTCTACCAACCATGACACAGAAAACTAAAGATTTGCCCACACGAACCCCACTAAAAGCCTACCTACCATGACACAGAAAACTAAAGATTGAGCCACACGAAGCCCACTTAAAGTCTACCAACCATGACACAGAAAACTAAAGATTGAGCCACACGAACCCCACTAAAAGACTACCAACCATGACAGAAAACTAAAGATTGAGACACACGAAGCCCATTAAAAGTCTACCAACCATGACACAGAAAACTAAAGATTGAGCCACACGAACCCACTAAAAGTCTCCCAACCATGACGCAGAAAACTAAAGATTGAGACACACGAACCCCAATAAAAGTATATGAACCATGACGCAAAAAACTAGCGATTGAGCCACACGAACCCCACTAAAAGTCTACCTACCATGACACAGAAAACTAAAGATTGAGCCACACGAACCCCCTAAAAGTCTACCTACCATTACACAGAAAACTAAAGTTTGAACAACACGAACACCACTAAAAGTCTACCTACCATGACACAGAAAACTAAAGATTGAGCCACACGAACCCCAATAAAAGTCTACCTACCACGACACAGAAAACTAAAGATTGAGCCACACGAATCCCACTAAAAGTCTATCAACCATGACACAGAAAACTAAAGATTGAGCCACACGAACCCCGCTAAAAGTCTACCTACCATGACACAGAAAACTAAAGATTGAACCACACGAACCCCACTAAAAGACTACCAACCATGACACAGAAAACTAAAGATTGAGCCACACGAACCCCACTAAAAGTCTACCTACCATGACGCAGAAAACTAAAGATTGAGACACTCGAATCCCACTAAAAGTCTCCCAACCATGACGCAGAAAACTAAAGATTGAGACACACGAACCCCAATAAAAGTATATGAACCATGACGCAGAAAACTAAAGATTGAGCCACACGAACCCCACTAAAAGTCTACCTACCATGACACAGAAGACTAAAATTTGAACCACACGAACCCCAATAAAAGTCTATCAACCATGACACAGAAAACTAAAGATTGAGCCACACGAACCCCACTAAAAGTCTACCTACCATGACACAGAAAACTAAAGATTGAGCCACACGAACCCCACTAAAAGTCTACCAACCATGACACAGAAAACTAAAGATTGAGCCACACGAACCCCACTAAAAGTCGCCAACCTTGACCCAGAAAACTAAAGATTGAGCCTCACGAACCCCACTAAAAGTCTACCAACAATGACGCAAAAAACTGAAGATTGAGCCACACGAACCCCACTGAAAGTCTACTTACCATGACACAGAAAACTAAAGATTGAGCCAAACGAACCCCCCTAAAAGTCTCCCAACCATGACGCAGAAAACTAAAGATTGAGACACACGAACCCCAATAAAAGTATATGAACCATGACGCAGAAAACTAAAGATTGAGCCACACGAACCCCACTAAAAGTCTGCCTACCATGACACAGAAAACTAAAGATTGAGCCACACGAACCCCACTAAAAGTCTACCAACCATGAGACAGAAAACTAAAGATTGAGCCTCACGAACCTCACTAAAAGTCTACCAACCATGACGAAGAAAACTGAAGATTGAGCCACACGAACCCCACTGAAAGTCTACTTACCATGACACAGAAAACTAAAGTTTGAGCCACACGAACCCCACTAAAAGTCTCCCAACCATGACGCAGAAAACTAAAGATTGAGACACACGAACCCCAATAAAAGTATATGAACCATGACGCAGAAAACTAAAGATTGAGCAACACGAACCCCACTAAAAGTCTACCTACCATGACACAGAAGACTAAAGTTTGAACCACACGAACCCCACTAAAAGTCTACCAACCATGACACAGAAAACTAAAGATTGAGCCACACGAACCCCACTAAAAGTATACCTACCATGACACAGAAGACTAAAGATTGCGCCACACGAATCCCACTAAAAGTCTACCAACCATGACACAGAAAACTAAAGACTTGCCCACACGAACCCCACTAAAAGCCTACCTACCATGACACAGAAAACTAAAGATTGAGCCACACGAACCCCAATAAAAGTCTACCTACCATGACACAGAAAATTAAAGATTGAGCCACACGAACCCCACTAAAAGTCTACCAACCATGACACAGAAAACTAAAGATTGAGACACACGAACCCCACTAAAAGTCTACCTAACATGACACAGAAATCTAAAGATTGAGCCACACGAACCCCACTAAAAGTCTACCTACCATAACACAGAAAACTAAAGATAGAGCCAAACGAACCCCACTAAAAGTCTACCAACCATGCCACAGAAAACTAAAGATAGAGACACACGAACCCCACTAAAAGTCTACTAACCATGCCACAGAAAACTAAAGATTAAGCCACACGAACCCCACTAAAATTCTACCTACCATGACACAGAAAACTAAAGATTGAGCCACACGAACCCCACTAAAAGTCTACCTACCATGACACAGAAAACTAAAGATTGAGCCACACGAACCCCACTAAAAGTCTACAAACCATGACATAGAAAACAAAAGATTGAGCCACACGAACCCCACTAAAAGTATACCTACCATGACAAAGAAATCTAAAGATTGAGCCACACGAAGCCCACTAAAAGTATACCAACCATGACACAGAAATCTAAAGATTGAGCCACACGAACCCCACTAAAAGACTACCAACCATGACAGAAAACTAAAGATTGAGACACACGAAGCCCATTAAAAGTCTACCAACCATGACACAGAAAACAAAAGATTGAGCCAGACGAACCCCACTAAAAGTCCAATCATGACACAGAAATCTAAATATTGAGCCACACGAACCCACTAAAAGTCTCCCAACCATGACGCAGAAAACTGAAGATTGAGACACACGAACCCCAATAAAAGTATATGAACCATGACACAGAAAACTAAAGATTGAGCCACACGAACCCCACTAAAAGTCTACCTACCATGACACAGAAGACTAAAGTTTGAACCACACGAACCCCACTAAAAGTCTACCAACCATGACACAGAAAACTAAAGATTGAGCCACACGAACCCCACTAAAAGTCTACCTACCATGACACAGAAGACTAAAGTTTGAACCACACGAACCCCACTAAAAGTCTACCAACCATGACAAAGAAAACTAAAGATTGAGCCACACGAACCCCACTAAAAGTCTACCTACCATGACACATAAGACTAAAGATTGCGCCACACGAATCCCACTAAAAGTCTACCTACCATGACACAGAAAACTAAAGATTGAGCCACACGAACCCCAATAAAAGTCTACCTACCATGACACAGAAAATTAAAGATTGAGCCACACGAACCCCACTAAAAGTCTAACAACCATGACACAGAAAACTAAAGATTGAGACACACGAACCCCACTAAAAGTCTACCTAACATGACACAGAAATCTAAAGATTGAGCCACACGAACCCCACTAAAAGTCTACCTACCATAACACAGAAAACTAAAGATAGAGCCACACGAACCCCACTAAAAGTCTACCAACCATGCCACAGAAAACTAAAGATAGAGACACACGAACCCCACTAAAAGTCTACTAACCATGCCACAGAAAACTAAAGATTAAGCCACACGAACCCCACTAAAATTCTACCTACCATGACACAGAAAACTAAAGATTGAGCCACACGAACCCCACTAAAGGTCTACCTACCATGACACAGAAAACTAAAGATTGAGCCACACGAACCCCACTAAAAGTCTACAAACCATGACATAGAAAACAAAAGATTGAGCCACACGAACCCCACTAAAAGTATACCTACCATGACAAAGAAATCTAAAGATTGAGCCACACGAAGCCCACTAAAAGTCTACCAACCATGACACAGAAAACTAAAGATTGAGCCACACGAACCCCACTAAAAGACTACCAACCATGACAGAAAACTAAAGATTGAGACACACGAAGCCCATTAAAAGTCTACCAACCATGACACAGAAAACAAAAGATTGAGCCAGACGAATCCCACTAAAAGTCCAATCATGACACAGAAATCTAAATATTGAGCCACACGAACCCACTAAAAGTCTCCAAACCATGACGCAGAAAACTGAAGATTGAGACACACGAACCCCAATAAAAGTATATGAACCATGACACAGAAAACTAAAGATTGAGCCACACGAACCCCACTAAAAGTCTACCTACCATGACACAGAAAACTAAAGATTGAACCACACGAACCCCACTAAAAGTCTACCTACCATGACACAGAAAACTAAAGATTGAGCCACACGAACCCCACTAAAAGTCTACCTACCATGACACAGAAAACTAAATATTGAACCACACGAACCCCACTAAAAGTCTACCAAGCATGACACAGAAAACTAAATATTGAGTCACACGAACCCCCCTAAAAGTCTACCTACCATGACACAGAAAACTAAAGTTTGAACCACACGAACCCCACTAAAAGTCTACCTACCATGACACAGAAAACTAAAGATTGAGCCACACGAACCCCAATAAAAGTCTACCTACCATGACACAGAAAACTAAAGATTGAGCCACACGAACCCCACTAAAAGTCTACCAACCATGACACAGAAAACTAAAGATTGAACCACACGAACCCCACTAAAAGTCTATCAACCATGATACAGAAAACTAAAGATTGAGCCACACGAACCCCACTAAAAGTCTACCTACCATGACACAGAAAACTAAAGATTGAACTACACGAACCCCACTAAAAGACTACCAACCATGACACAGAAAACTAAAGATTGAGCCACACGAACCCCACTAAAAGTCTATCTACCATGACACTGAAAACTAAAGATTGAGACACTCGAATCCCACTAAAAGTCTCCCAATCATGACGCAGAAAACTAAAGATTGAGACGCACGAACCCCATTAAAAATATATGAACCATGACGCAGAAAACTAAAGATTGAGCCACACGAACCCCACTAAAAGTCTACCTACCATGATACAGAAGACTAAAATTTGAACCACACGAACCCCAATAAAAGTCTACCAACCATGACACAGAAAACTAAAGATTGAGCCACACGAACCCCACTAAAAGTTTACCTACCATGACATAGAAAACTAAAGATTGAACCACACGAACCCCACTAAAAGTCTATCAACCATGACACAGAAAACTAAAGATTGAACCACACGAACCCCACTAAAAGTCTACCTACCATGACACAGAAAACTAAAGATTGAGCCACACGAACCCCACTAAAAGTCTACCAACCATGACACAGAAAACTAAAGATTGAGCCACACGAACCCCACTAAAAGTCGCCAATCTTGACCCAGAAAACTAAAGATTGAGCCTCACGAACCCCACTAAAAGTCTACCAACAATGACGCAAAAAACTGAAGATTGAGCCACACGAACCCCGCTGAAAGTCTACTTACCATGACACAGAAAACTAAAGATTGAGCCACACGAACCCCCCTAAAAGTCTCCCAACCATGACGCAGAAAACTAAAGATTGAGACACACGAACCCCAATAAAAGTATATGAACCATGACGCAGAAAACTAAAGATTGAGCCACACGAACCCCACTAAAAGTCTGCCCACCATGACACAGAAAACTAAAGATTGAGCCACACGAACCCCACTAAAAGTCTACCAACCATGAGACAGAAAACTAAAGATTGAGCCACACGAACCCCACTAAAAGTCGCCAACCTTGACCCAGAACACTAAAGATTGAGCCTCACGAACCTCACTAAAAGTCTACCAACCATGACGCAGAAAACTGAAGATTGAGCCACACGAACCCCACTGAAAGTCTACTTACCATGACACAGAAAACTAAAGTTTGAGCCACACGAACCCCACTAAAAGTCTCCCAACCATGACGCAGAAAACTAAAGATTGAGACACACGAACCCCAATAAAAGTATATGAACCATGACGCAGAAAACTAAAGATTGAGCAACACGAACCCCACTAAAAGTCTACCTACCATGACACAGAAGACTAAAGTTTGAACCACACGAACCCCACTAAAAGTCTACCAACCATGACACAGAAAACTAAAGATTGAGCCACACGAACCCCACTAAAAGTCTACCTACCATGACACAGAAGACTAAAGATTGCGCCACACGAACCCCACTAAAAGTCTCCCAACCATGACGCAGAAAACTAAAGATTGAGACACACGAACCCCAATAAAAGTATATGAACCATGACGCAGAAAACTAAAGATTGAGCAACACGAACCCCACTAAAAGTCTACCTACCATGACACAGAAGACTAAAGTTTGAACCACACGAACCCCACTAAAAGTCTACCAACCATGACACAGAAAACTAAAGATTGAGCCACACGAACCCCACTAAAAGTCTACCTACCATGACACAGAAGACTAAAGATTGCGCCACACGAATCCCACTAAAAGTCTACCAACCATGACACAGAAAACTAAAGATTTGCCCACACGAACCCCACTAAAAGCCTACCTACCATGACACAGAAAACTAAAGATTGAGCCACACGAAGCCCACTTAAAGTCTACCAACCATGACACAGAAAACTAAAGATTGAGCCACACGAACCCCACTAAAAGACTACCAACCATGACAGAAAACTAAAGATTGAGACACACGAAGCCCATTAAAAGTCTACCAACCATGACACAGAAAACTAAAGATTGAGCCACACGAACCCACTAAAAGTCTCCCAACCATGACGCAGAAAACTAAAGATTGAGACACACGAACCCCAATAAAAGTATATGAACCATGACGCAAAAAACTAGCGATTGAGCCACACGAACCCCACTAAAAGTCTACCTACCATGACACAGAAAACTAAAGATTGAGCCACACGAACCCCCTAAAAGTCTACCTACCATTACACAGAAAACTAAAGTTTGAACAACACGAACACCACTAAAAGTCTACCTACCATGACACAGAAAACTAAAGATTGAGCCACACGAACCCCAATAAAAGTCTACCTACCACGACACAGAAAACTAAAGATTGAGCCACACGAATCCCACTAAAAGTCTATCAACCATGACACAGAAAACTAAAGATTGAGCCACACGAACCCCGCTAAAAGTCTACCTACCATGACACAGAAAACTAAAGATTGAACCACACGAACCCCACTAAAAGACTACCAACCATGACACAGAAAACTAAAGATTGAGCCACACGAACCCCACTAAAAGTCTACCTACCATGACGCAGAAAACTAAAGATTGAGACACTCGAATCCCACTAAAAGTCTCCCAACCATGACGCAGAAAACTAAAGATTGAGACACACGAACCCCAATAAAAGTATATGAACCATGACGCAGAAAACTAAAGATTGAGCCACACGAACCCCACTAAAAGTCTACCTACCATGACACAGAAGACTAAAATTTGAACCACACGAACCCCAATAAAAGTCTATCAACCATGACACAGAAAACTAAAGATTGAGCCACACGAACCCCACTAAAAGTCTACCTACCATGACACAGAAAACTAAAGATTGAGCCACACGAACCCCACTAAAAGTCTACCAACCATGACACAGAAAACTAAAGATTGAGCCACACGAACCCCACTAAAAGTCGCCAACCTTGACCCAGAAAACTAAAGATTGAGCCTCACGAACCCCACTAAAAGTCTACCAACAATGACGCAAAAAACTGAAGATTGAGCCACACGAACCCCACTGAAAGTCTACTTACCATGACACAGAAAACTAAAGATTGAGCCAAACGAACCCCCCTAAAAGTCTCCCAACCATGACGCAGAAAACTAAAGATTGAGACACACGAACCCCAATAAAAGTATATGAACCATGACGCAGAAAACTAAAGATTGAGCCACACGAACCCCACTAAAAGTCTGCCTACCATGACACAGAAAACTAAAGATTGAGCCACACGAACCCCACTAAAAGTCTACCAACCATGAGACAGAAAACTAAAGATTGAGCCTCACGAACCTCACTAAAAGTCTACCAACCATGACGAAGAAAACTGAAGATTGAGCCACACGAACCCCACTGAAAGTCTACTTACCATGACACAGAAAACTAAAGTTTGAGCCACACGAACCCCACTAAAAGTCTCCCAACCATGACGCAGAAAACTAAAGATTGAGACACACGAACCCCAATAAAAGTATATGAACCATGACGCAGAAAACTAAAGATTGAGCAACACGAACCCCACTAAAAGTCTACCTACCATGACACAGAAGACTAAAGTTTGAACCACACGAACCCCACTAAAAGTCTACCAACCATGACACAGAAAACTAAAGATTGAGCCACACGAACCCCACTAAAAGTATACCTACCATGACACAGAAGACTAAAGATTGCGCCACACGAATCCCACTAAAAGTCTACCAACCATGACACAGAAAACTAAAGACTTGCCCACACGAACCCCACTAAAAGCCTACCTACCATGACACAGAAAACTAAAGATTGAGCCACACGAACCCCAATAAAAGTCTACCTACCATGACACAGAAAATTAAAGATTGAGCCACACGAACCCCACTAAAAGTCTACCAACCATGACACAGAAAACTAAAGATTGAGACACACGAACCCCACTAAAAGTCTACCTAACATGACACAGAAATCTAAAGATTGAGCCACACGAACCCCACTAAAAGTCTACCTACCATAACACAGAAAACTAAAGATAGAGCCAAACGAACCCCACTAAAAGTCTACCAACCATGCCACAGAAAACTAAAGATAGAGACACACGAACCCCACTAAAAGTCTACTAACCATGCCACAGAAAACTAAAGATTAAGCCACACGAACCCCACTAAAATTCTACCTACCATGACACAGAAAACTAAAGATTGAGCCACACGAACCCCACTAAAAGTCTACCTACCATGACACAGAAAACTAAAGATTGAGCCACACGAACCCCAATATAAGTCTACAAACCATGACACAGAAAACAAAAGATTGAGCCACACGAACCCCACTAAAAGTATACCTACCATGACAAAGAAATCTAAAGATTGAGCCACACGAAGCCCACTAAAAGTATACCAACCATGACACAGAAAACTAAAGATTGAGCCACACGAACCCCACTAAAAGACTACCAACCATGACAGAAAACTAAAGATTGAGACACACGAAGCCCATTAAAAGTCTACCAACCATGACACAGAAAACAAAAGATTGAGCCAGACGAACCCCACTAAAAGTCCAATCATGACACAGAAATCTAAATATTGAGCCACACGAACCCACTAAAAGTCTCCCAACCATGACGCAGAAAACTGAAGATTGAGACACACGAACCCCAATAAAAGTATATGAACCATGACACAGAAAACTAAAGATTGAGCCACACGAACCCCACTAAAAGTCTACCTACCATGACACAGAAGACTAAAGTTTGAACCACACGAACCCCACTAAAAGTCTACCAACCATGACACAGAAAACTAAAGATTGAGCCACACGAACCCCACTAAAAGTCTACCTACCATGACACAGAAGACTAAAGTTTGAACCACACGAACCCCACTAAAAGTCTACCAACCATGACAAAGAAAACTAAAGATTGAGCCACACGAACCCCACTAAAAGTCTACCTACCATGACACATAAGACTAAAGATTGCGCCACACGAATCCCACTAAAAGTCTACCTACCATGACACAGAAAACTAAAGATTGAGCCACACGAACCCCAATAAAAGTCTACCTACCATGACACAGAAAATTAAAGATTGAGCCACACGAACCCCACTAAAAGTCTAACAACCATGACACAGAAAACTAAAGATTGAGACACACGAACCCCACTAAAAGTCTACCTAACATGACACAGAAATCTAAAGATTGAGCCACACGAACCCCACTAAAAGTCTACCTACCATAACACAGAAAACTAAAGATAGAGCCACACGAACCCCACTAAAAGTCTACCAACCATGCCACAGAAAACTAAAGATAGAGACACACGAACCCCACTAAAAGTCTACTAACCATGCCACAGAAAACTAAAGATTAAGCCACACGAACCCCACTAAAATT
This sequence comes from Bathymodiolus brooksi, assembly GCA_963680875.1. Classification (NCBI taxonomy): domain Eukaryota; kingdom Metazoa; phylum Mollusca; class Bivalvia; order Mytilida; family Modiolidae; genus Bathymodiolus; species Bathymodiolus brooksi. The sequence goes on from OY804583.1 coordinate 96,716,583, forward strand.
CTACCTACCATGACACAGAAAACTAAAGATTGAGCCACACGAACCCCACTAAAGGTCTACCTACCATGACACAGAAAACTAAAGATTGAGCCACACGAACCCCACTAAAAGTCTACAAACCATGACATAGAAAACAAAAGATTGAGCCACACGAACCCCACTAAAAGTATACCTACCATGACAAAGAAATCTAAAGATTGAGCCACACGAAGCCCACTAAAAGTCTACCAACCATGACACAGAAAACTAAAGATTGAGCCACACGAACCCCACTAAAAGACTACCAACCATGACAGAAAACTAAAGATTGAGACACACGAAGCCCATTAAAAGTCTACCAACCATGACACAGAAAACAAAAGATTGAGCCAGACGAATCCCACTAAAAGTCCAATCATGACACAGAAATCTAAATATTGAGCCACACGAACCCACTAAAAGTCTCCAAACCATGACGCAGAAAACTGAAGATTGAGACACACGAACCCCAATAAAAGTATATGAACCATGACACAGAAAACTAAAGATTGAGCCACACGAACCCCACTAAAAGTCTACCTACCATGACACAGAAAACTAAAGATTGAACCACACGAACCCCACTAAAAGTCTACCTACCATGACACAGAAAACTAAAGATTGAGCCACACGAACCCCACTAAAAGTCTACCTACCATGACACAGAAAACTAAAGTTTGAACCACACGAACCCCACTAAAAGTCTACCTACCATGACACAGAAAACTAAAGATTCAGCCACACGAACCCCACTAAAAGTCTACCTACCATGACACAGAAAACTAAAGATTGAGCCACACGAACCCCACTAAAAGTCTACCTACCATGACACAGAAAACTAAAGATTGAGCCACACGAACCCCACTAAAAGTCTACCTACCATGACACAGAAAACTAAAGATTGAACCACACGAACCCCACTAAAAGTCTATCAACCATGACACAGAAAACTAAAGATTGAGCCACACGAACCCCCCTAAAAGTCTACCTACCATGACGCAAACAACTAAAGATTGAACCACACGAACCCCACTAAAAGTCTACCTACCATGACACAGAAAACTAAAGATTGAGCCACACGAACCCCATTAAAAGTCTACCTACCATGACACAGAAAACTAAAGATTGAGCCACACGAACCCCACTAAAAGTCTACCTACCATGACACAGAAAACTAAAGATTGAGCCACACGAACCCCACTAAAAGTCTACCTACCATGACACAGAAAACTAAAGATTGAACCACACGAACCCCACTAAAAGTCTATCAACCATGACACAGAAAACTAAAGATTGAGCCACACGAACCCCACTAAAAGTCTACCTACCATGACACAGAAAACTAAAGATTGAGCCACACGAACCCCACTAAAAGTCTACCTACCATGACACAGAAAACTAAAGATTGAGCCACACGAACCCCACTAAAAGTCTACCAACCATGAGACAGAAAACTAAAGATTGAGTCACACGAACCCCACTAAAAGTCGCCAATCTTGACCCAGAAAACTGAAGATTGAGCCACACGAACCCCACTAAAAGTCTATCAACCATGACGCAGAAAACTGAAGATTGAGCCACACGAACCCCACTGAAAGTCTACGTACCATGACACAGAAAACTAAAGATTTAGACACACGAACCCCAATAAAAGTATATGAACCATGACGCAGAAAACTAAAGATTGAGCCACACGAACCCCACTAAAAGTCTACCTACCATGACACAGAAGACTAAAGTTTGAACCACACGAATCCCAATAAAAGTCTACCAACCATGACACAGAAAACTAAAGATTGAGCCACACGAACCCCACTAAAAGTCTACCTACCATGACACAGAAGACTAAAGTTTGAACCACACGAACCCCAATAAAAGTCTACCAACCATGACACAGAAAACTAAAGATTGAGCCACACGAACCCCACTAAAAGTCTACCTACCATGACACAGAAAACTAAAGATTGAACCACACGAACCCCACTAAAAGTCTACCTACCATGACACAGAAAACTAAAGATTGAGCCACACGAACCCCACTAAAAGTCTACCTACCATGACACAGAAAACTAAAGATTGAGCCACACGAACCCCACTAAAAGTCTACCAACCATGACACAGAAAACTAAAGATTGAGCCACACGAACCCCACTAAAAGTAGCCAATCTTGACCCAGAAAACTAAAGATTGAGCCTCACGAACCCCACTAAAAGTCTACCAACCATGACGCAGAAAACTGAAGATTGAGCCACACGAACCCCACTGAAAGTCTACTTACCATGACACAGAAAACTAAAGATTGAGCCACACGAACCCCACTAAAAGTCTCCCAACCATGACGCAGACAACTAAAGATTGAGACACACGAACCCCAATAAAAGTATATGAACCATGACGCAGTAAACTAAAGATTGAGCCACACGAACCCCACTAAAAGTCTGCCTACCATGACACAGAAAACTAAAGATTGAGCCACACGAACCCCACTAAAAGTCTACCAACCATGAGACAGAAAACTAAAGATTGAGCCACACGAACCCCACTAAAAGTCGCCAACCTTGACCCAGAAAACTAAAGATTGAGCCTCACGAACCTCACTAAAAGTCTACCAACCATGACGCAGAAAACTGAAGATTGAGCCACACGAACCCCACTGAAAGTCTACTTACCATGACACAGAAAAATAAAATTTGAGCCACACGAACCCCACTAAAAGTCTCCCAACCATGACGCAGAAAACTAAAGATTGAGCCACAAGAACCCCACTAAAAGTCTCCCTACCATGACACAGAAGACTAAAGTTTGAACCAAACGAACCCCACTAAAAGTCTACCAACCATGACACAGAAAACTAAAGATTGAGCCACACGAACCCCACTAAAAAGTATACCTACCATGACACAGAAGACTAAAGATTGAGCCACACGAATCCCACTAAAAGTCTACCTACCATGACACAGAAAACTAAAGATTGAGCCACACGAACCCCCATAAAAGTCTACCTACCATGACACAAAAAATTAAAGATTGAGCCACACGAACCCCACTAAAAGTCTACCAAACATGACACAGAAAACTAAAGATTGAGACACACGAACCCCACTAAAAGTCTACCTACCATAACACAGAAAACTAAAGATAGAGACACACGAACCCCACTAAAAGTCTACCAACCATGCCACAGAAAACTAAAGATTGAGACACACGAACCCCACTAAAAGTCTACCAACCATGCCACAGAAAACTAAAGATTGAGCCACACGAACCCCACTAAAAGACTACCAACCATGACAGAAAACTAAAGATTGAGACACACGAAGCCCATTAAAAGTCTACCAACCATGACACAGAAAACTAAAGATTGAGCCACACGAACCCACTAAAAGTCTCCCAACCATGACGCAGAAATCTAAAGATTGAGACACACGAACCCCAATAAAAGTATATGAACCATGACGCAGAAAACTAAAGATTGAGCCACACGAACCCCACTAAAAGTCTACCTACCATGACACAGAAAACTAAATATTGAACAACACGAACCCCACTAAAAGTATACCTACCATGACACAGAAAACTAAAGATTGAACCACACGAACCCCACTAAAAGTCTACCAACCATGACAGAGAAAACAAAAGATGGAGCCACACGAACCCCACTAAAAGTCTACCTACCATGACACAGAAAACTAAAGTTTGAACCACACGAACCCCACTAAAAGTCTACCTACCATGACACAGAAAACTAAAGATTGAGCCACACGAACCCCATTAAAAGTCTACCTACCATGACACAGAAAACTAAAGATTGAGCCACACGAACCCCACTAAAAGTCTACCAACCATGACACAGAAATCTAAATATTGAGCCACACGAACCCCACAAAAAGTATGCGAACCATGACGCAGAAAACTAAAGATTGGGCCACACTAACCCCACTAAAAGTCTACCAACCATGAGACAGAAAACAAAAGATTGAGCTACACGAACCCCACTAAAAGTTGCCAACCTTGACACAGAAAACTAAAGATTGAGCCTCACGAACCCCACTACTAGTCTACCAACCATAACGCAGAAAACTAAAGATTGAGCCACACGAACCCCACTAAAAGTCTACCAATCATGACACAGAAAACTAAAGATTGAACCACACGAACCCCACTAAAAATCTACCAACCATGACACAAAACTAAAGATTGAGCCACACGAACCCCGCTAAAAGTCTACCTACCATGACACAGACACCTAAAGATTGAGCCACACGAACCCCACTAAAAGTCTACAAACCAAGACACAGAAAACTAGATTGAGCCACACGAACCCCACTAAAAATCTACCTACCATGACACAGAAAACTAACGATTGAGCCACACGAACCCCACTAAAAGTCTACCTACCATGACACAGAAATCTAAATATTGAGCCACACGAACCCCACAAAAAGTATGCGAACCATGACGCAGAAAACTAAAGATTGGGCCACACTAACCCCACTAAAAGTCTACCAACCATGAGACAGAAAACAAAAGATTGAGCTACACGAACCCCACTAAAAGTTGCCAACCTTGACACAGAAAACTAAAGATTGAGCCTCACGAACCCCACTACTAGTCTACCAACCATGACGCAGAAAACTAAAGATTGAGCCACACGAACCCCACTAAATGTCTACCAACCATGACACAGAAAACTAAAGATTGAGCCACACGAACCCCACTAAAATTCTACCTATCATGACACAGAAGACTAAAGATTGAACCCCACGAACCCCACTAAAATCTACCAACCATGACACAGACATCTAAAGATTGAGCCACACGAACCCCACTAAAAGTCTACCTACCATGACACAAAAAACTAAAGATTGGGCCACACGAATCCCACTGAAAGTCTACCAACCATGCCACAGAAATCTAAAGATTGAGCCAGACGAACCCCACTAAAAGTCTACCAACCATGCCACAGAAAACTAAAGTTTGAGCCACACGAACCCCACTAAAAGTCTACCAACCATGACACAGAAAACTAAAGATTGAGCCACACGAGCCCGAAAACTAGATTGAGCCACACGAACCCCACTAAAAATCTACCTACCATGACACAGAAAACACCATAGTTTATAACCCATAACCCGAAAGCTGGCAATTATGCTATTCATTCAAGCTAACATGAATTTTCTCTTTCATTTTAATAGACCTACAGGATCAAAGTTCTTCTCTGATAGTAGTTCTAACTGTTACGTTTTTTTTTCTCCATTTCTTTCTGCAGACCATGAATTAAACGATGACGTTGTGTTTCGGTGTTTTATAACTATCAGTTGGTTTGCATCCTTTTCAGAATCTAATACTTTTGTTAACTTTTCACCGTCTGTCCATGTAACGATAATAAATCGAGCGGCATACTGTCCCAGACCAAAATGGGCTACAGGTTCCATTTGACATAAATATCCCGACCCTCCATCGATAACCTGTGTTAAGCGGATACCCACATTTGTAGTCAGAGTTACGAGTGCTCCTCGTACAGGAGCACCATATCTGGTCAATACGTTAACCCTATTTGTTTTTAGTTTTGTCTTATTTGGCAGAGTAAAACGTCAATGGCTGCTCACTACTTTCTCCGTGCGATATGAAAACATCCAGTACACCGTCTCCATTAACATCCGTATAAGCTGCACATGTACCGTAACCATCTTTCTGCAATCGCCTCGCCACAGTCGCGCTCGACAATTGTAATATTTACATCTGTCAAAATTTTAACACCGAAAAGACTATTAGATTGAGATTCATTGTTTCTCAAAATGTTGTTCATGAAAATATCAGTTTGAATATCGTTGTCAAAGTCCGCAACTATAACCGTCCGAATTGGCAATGGATGTTCAAAGAATGCGGAGGCTATATTTCGAAAATGTCTGGCACTTTTTGCTTTGAGTTGAAGAAAAATGCGATGATTCCCCTCCCAGTTACCACATATGATATCGAGATGGTCATCGTTATTCAAATCCGCCAATGCAATACCACGTCCATTGTCATTACTAACAAGGATTTCGGTTTCGCCGGCAACATCAACAAAAGTCCCACTTGTGAGGCCCTTCCTAATTCCCCACCTTCACGACTGGAGCAAGATGGAAGTGTGTTTAATCAATTGCACTACAGGGGATTGATGAGAGCTGTTTAAAAATTGTGCAATATTTGGTAATGGAGTGCAATTGTGTAAGGAAAATTACTGAAGGATTGTTTAGAAAGTACAGTACGTTATAACAGCATAAGTGTGAAAGTCCAATAACAGTATCAAAGACATAATTCACGTTGGCCGGAGGCCCCCTAAATTTTGAGGCCCTAGGCTTTAGTCTATCGAGCCCATAGGTAAATCCGGCACTGCGAGTGAGTGATTGTTGTTTCACGCCTAATGAGCTTTTTCAGTTATATCATAATTAAATTATATCATAGCGAAAACAGGTTGTTGAAAGTGGTGTTAAATACCATAAAACTAACCCTGAGCATAAAACAGATTTAGCTTAGTTGCTCTAAATTATATTATCGTCGTGGTCGTGATCGCATAGTAGTTGGATTTACAACTACCTGTGCAATGCCTATCACCAATTAAGTTCATAAGTGAGTTCGAATCCTGCTCATGACGATTTGTACCGGTGTACTCGATACAACATTATCTGATTAAGTTTGACAGTGACTTGCGACAGGTCTGTGGTTTTCTTTGGGTACTGGGGTTTCCTCCATCAATAAAACTGAACGCTAGTAACTGACCTACTATATAACTGAAATAGTGTTGAAAGTGGTGATACATACCATAACACCAACCCTTTAAATTGTCAAAATGTTTATTGATATTTGCTTTTTATTCTTATTGAAGGAAATTCTGAACTTGATAGTGATTTATTTTATCACAAATAGCATGGATGAATCTGAGTTATTTCCCCTTATACGTAATGCTGTGTGCATGTTCTTTTAATTTATATTGCATGAATTTTATTTGTGTATTGTATGGTTTATTCTATTGACTCTTAAAAACATGGACCAGTAATTATAAATGGCAGAAAACCCCGGTACCAAGCATATTTTTGAATGATTTTGAAAGCCAAGCTTAATTAGGAATAAAATGCCGGGCAGTTTTAACCTAATAACCAGTGTGCGCCGATATATTATGTATCACATGCGAGTCTAGTACAAAGCGGACCTCATCATCACCTCACCTTGAAAAGTACTATTCACTGCTGAATAGCAGAAATGACTATTCACGGCCGGTGAATAGCACTTTAATCACATGTTTGTGTTTGTTTAAAAAAAAATGAATTTCTTCTTCAAATGCACACATGAAAATGTATTATATTTAAAAAGCATTAATACAGTAGACTAGAAATCCATCAGAAAGGGACCTAATTTAGAATTTTGAATTGCACAGTTGTTCAGTATAATAAAACACTTATAGACTTGATATTCGGGTAATAGCACTTTAATTGTCCCCTCTGTACCACCTATTTTCCTCGGCGTTGCCTCGGAAAATAGTTGGTACCTTGGGGACAATAAAAGTGATATTACCCTCATACCCAGTCAATAAGTGTATATTATTATACTTCAGTATCTTTTTTCAATAGAAAATCAAGTGTAATATTTTAACTAATAAATTCTAAATTCCTTGTTTTCTCTATTTCACCGGTCATTAGTTTTTTTTACTGATGACCAGGGGAACAGTGATCTAGATCGCCAAAGCGCTTACGATATCGGTAACATGACCATGATCTAAAACGTGTACGTGACGGAAGAATGTATAAAATGACCACCGTCGGTGTGCCCAGTGGAACCATTCTGGCTGTTCATTTACATAAATGTTCGCATTTAGGTGTCAAACCAGTAATTCAACCAATCAGAGCTAAGAACATACAAAAGTAGTCCCTTTTAAAAAAAAAGTTCCTTTCACTTTGTTGTATTGTGACAAATACTGAATGGAATGGGATAATTAAATTGATAATTGAAGTTAAATGTATAAGGATTATTTTGAGCCCAAATTTGATTGATTTAATTGTATTTTAATATGGATATGGAGGATTTGATGCATGACCTATAAATAGGGAATTTCTGGGGGATGACAGAGCTATTTTTAGAGTAGGTATTTTCCATAGCCTGGCATTTCACTGCAAGACTTTAAACATGGCCTGATATTTTGACAGAACGTAGAGGAATCATGGACGTTTCAGAAAATGTATGGTCTTCGAAAGGTTAAACTTAAGATAAAATGGCCAGGTAGGCTCGAAAAAACACAAATTTAGTAGAAAACCTTAAAGAAATTAATTATAGGTTTCACACCATCAAACGAAATAAGAGTGATGCCAAAAAAAAATAGAGCTTCAGTATAATAAAACAATTAATGCCTGCTCTTAAGGTGAACATCATAATTGTTCACCCTTGGGATGTTGTTTTCCTTCGGGCTATAGAGTGGGGGGGGGGGAGGGGGGGAGGGGGTCCACAAATCGGGTACCTATGATTACAACTTGTAACGAACGTCGCATTAATCGAGTACACTTAAAATCGTTTTTATATACTAACTACCAAATCGTCCGTGCGGAAAGGAATTCAATACTACAGCCTTTGCTAATTTGCATATCTATAACGTTTATGTAAACATTATACTGGGAAGAAATTTAATACTATAGAAATGTAACACATGTTTTTGACATAAATATTAAAAAAAAAAATATCAGGTTATATATTGTGGAAAATAGTTTAATCACGAGTTCTCTGATCATTGATATTCATACTATGCATATACCAATTTAATGGTCCGTTGCGGTACAGTAGTCACTTGATTTGTAAGACGTAAATAGTTATAAGGCGGGTATAATGAATGTATTTTAACTGCTAAAGTTATGTTGACTTACTCACTGTCGTCAAAGAGCTCCGATCAAAAATGTTTGGTCAACATCCGGGATATTTTAAAGCGGTATTTTTAAAGCAGACACGGATAATTATCGTAAGTATTTATAAATATACTGTGTATATAATGTTTTGAATTATGATGCTTTATGATTGCTATTATTATTAATTTAATTTTTTGTCCAAATATCATTTATTTTTGCAGTGTAAAATTAGATTTTTCTATAAGTTATAAGGAATCCGGCTTCAAAATCATTACAATCAACTGAAATTCGCTATATCTTGCATTTACGAATGAATTAAATATTGCCCAAAAAGAAAAAAAATATTGATGAATGATTGATTTTACTTAAAAATACTATTTTGTTGATGAAAAGTCAATTAGTAAATAGTTATACCCTAAAACATGATGTCAACAGATGTTTTTGAAATCCGGCTTGGTCAAAATGTAAACATGTATCAGGGGCGGATCCAGGATTTGTGGTTAGGGGGGGGGCGTGAGTAGGCGAGGGGTCTGGGGACCGCATGCGGTCCCCATCGGGTCCAGGGCAGAGCCCCGGTAGGAGGCCCAGGGGGCCAAGCCCTCCGGAAACTCTGGGAGTTTGAGGAATGACTAGTTCTAATAATAAAACCCTAACTGCTCGCTTACTCGCAAGGGTTTTAACGGGATGCCATTACACGTAATGGAGCAGCCGCCGATTTTTTGCGCTCGCTTACAGAGTTTCTGACGCCTGCATTTATCAATAATAAGACATAACCTTTCCTTTTGTCCACTATTATAACAAGTTTTTATCACCTACCAGTATTTTAGAATGTAATTCCCACAAAATAAAAACCCATGTTTACTTTCTCTCTGGACATTTTGAATTTCGTCATTTCCGGCCTCACTTTGGTATTTTCCTTATTTGGATGTCGATACCATATTTGGCGATTTGAGGCGTGAATGTTTACATCAACGGTAGTAAGCTTCGTAGTAAGAAATACCATATTTAGAAAAGCTCCGCCTTCCGTAGTTTCCGGTTATGGCGAACGATCGATAAATTTGAACAAGGTTGTTGCTACCTTTGAAAAGCATACATTTCTCAGCCAAATCGATTTAACAAGGACTGGGATCATCAGTAATAGTTTTTTCTTCCAGAATTTAACATTAGGTTATATGACAATTCATAAAGCGTGAATTAAGTGAATATATTATACACACGTCTATAAAGGTCAATGTTTGGGTGTACTCGACTTATTAATTTGAATTTATTTGCAGAAATAAAAATGATATTATTTTATTTGTTATTATTAAGGTTAGTTATTTAAAATCAACTTTTTTAACGAAATGATTTAGTAACAACACATTGTGGGTTCTATAGGTTTAGGTATTTTATAAATATATTATTTGTGATATTTTTTATTGGTTCAACAAATTTATAATTAGGACTCCCAGATGGGAAATATATCATGCCGATAAGTGCAAAGGGAAGTGCTTTGTATATAGAATCATATGTTTTGCTTTTTTTTTATTGTACTAATGTTTTTATATTTTTGTGTTTCATACTTACGATTTTTTCTATGATCACTTTCATTGATGTACATGCCTTTTGTTTGTGTTTAACCTATCGCTATAATTTTTATTTGATTTTTTTGTTTGATAATGGGTAATGACATTGTCGCTTACAGAATTGCGATAGGTTCATTTTATCTCAGAACTAGATCTGTCGTTGTCAAAAACATATTGGTTTCCTTAAAATTGTCATCCTACGTCCTATTAGTTTTACTTTTAGTCATATATCGACTGTCTCTAATAAATTGTCAAAGTTTCATCAATAACTACTTATTTGGATGCTTTTATCAAAACATATCATTTACCTTGTTACTTTTACAACTTTTGCTTTTGGGCAATGATGTAGCTGAAAATCCTGGACCAGAAACTAAGGCAGGTGAAGTCAGTGTTTTTCATTGGAATTCTAGAAGTATTAGGCATAAACTTGATCATTTACAAACCATAAGTAATGATTCATCAATAATTTGTGTTACTGAAAGTCATTTAGATGAAAATATTCTGACAACGGATATTAAACTACCAGGATATCATGAGCCATTTAGGAACGACAGAAACTGCTTTGGTGGGGGAGTCTTGGTTTACACTGCAGATTACTTGCACGTGTTAAGACGCAATGATTTAGAATTTAATGGGGGAGTTAATTTGGTTAGAAGTAATCTTCCCTAGATTTAAAATTCTTGTATGTGCTGTTTATAGGTCCCCTGGTGCAGTAAATAACTTCTGGGAAAACTTTCACATTTCAATTGAAAGGGCATTCGAGTCATCTCCTCGTATTATTATAACTGGTGATTTAAATGTAAATTTATTGATAGAAAATGACCATCGCTTAAACCAAATTATAAATATTTTTAATCTCACAAATTGTATTCGTGAACCTACAAGATTAGGTGCCTTATTGGACCCTATACTCTTCTCGGATGAACTAGAAACTACGTTTTCTGATGTTATACAAGTAGATAGAATTAAAAGTGACCATGATGCCACAATTGCCTTTTTCCCAATCCCCTATGACCTTCAGACTAATTATAAAAGAGATGTATGGCTGTATAAACATGGAAATTATGATGGTCTTAATTCTGAAATAGACCAATTTGACTGGAATAGCCATTTATCATCACTAAATGACATTGATGAAATGAGTTCTAAATTTTCTAATAAATATATTGAACTTGCAAAAAAACACATTCCTGTGAAAACTCTAACTATCAGGCCTAATGATAAACCTTGGTTTAATTCATCAATACGAAAATCCATGCGTCTCCGGGACCGTCTCCATAAACAACTTAAGCGTAAGTATTCAGTTTCTCTTCTGGGTAAATATCGGGCACAAAGAAATAAAGTGAACAATATGGTTAAGTATGCTAGAGAACAGTTCTTCATAAATGTAAATGATATGTTAGACAACGAAGGGAAGTCAAACCCTAAGTCATATTGGAGTCTTGTTAAAAAATTAATGGGTAAATCAACCTCGTCACCTATACCACCTTTGCAGAACGAGGTTACTGGTGAGTCTGTTGTAAATGACGAAGATAAAGCTAATCTTCTAAACACGTTCTTTTGTTCAATCTCTGAAATTATTGATTCTGATCTACCTACACCAGTTTTTGATAATCGTACAGGACGTAAGCTTGATGTGTTCAATATAACAATTGATGAAATCAAGGATGTTCTTCTGAATTTAAAATTAGGAAAAGCAGTTGGTAATGACAAAATTAGTCATAATATGTTAAAACATACAGCATCTACTGTCTGTAAGCCCCTTGATATTATTTTTAACTGTTCTCTGCAAACTGGTAGATTCCCACATATGTGGAAATCTGCTATAATTATTGCTTTGTTTAAAAAGGGTATCAAATCCGATCCTACAAATTATAGACCAATTTCCTTGTTAAGTTGTGTTGGTAAAGTGTTTGAACGTGTGATTTTTAAATATTTTTATAATTTTCTGATAGACAATTCCTTAATTTATAAATATCAGTCAGGTTTTATGCATAAACATTCCACAGTGCATCAATTAATAGAAATTTACCATAATATTTGTTTGGCTTTGGAAAATCATGAAATAATTTGTTCAGTGTTTTGTGACATATCCAAGGCATTTGACCGTGTCTGGCATAAAGGCCTTATTAAAAAAAAAATCGAAGGTTACGGAATTACTGGAAACCTTTTACGTTGGCTCGAGAACTATATAAGTAATAGGTATCAGAGAGTTATCATACGGAATTGTCTGTCTGAAAAGGGGAATTTAAAAGGTGGTGTTCCTCAAGGGTCTGTCTTAGGTCCCTTGTTATTTCTGTTGTATATTAATGATATTGCAGACAATACTCAAAGTTTCTCAAGGCTGTTTGCTGATGATACATCATTATTATATTCTTCTAATAATATAAATGAAATTGAAGTTATAGTTAATTCAGACCTATCTAAAATTTATAACTGGTCAAAAGAATGGCTCATTGACTTTAACCCAAAGAAAACAGAATGTATTATTTTTTCTACTAACCAAGCAGCCAATAAGCCTTGTATTGTCTTCAATAATGAGAATGTAAAATTTGTAGAAAACCACAAACATTTAGGTGTCACCTTTTCCCACAATTGTAAATGGCATTGTCATATTGAAAATATACTAAAAAGCACGTCTAGTCAACTATCAATGTTACGAAAATTTAAATTTTCTTTAAGCAGACACAACCTGGAAGCAATTTATTTTACATATATTTTGCCCCTTTTAGAATATGCTTGTGAATTATGGGATGGGTGTACTCAGCAAGAATATAATAAAATTGAACAAATTCAGCATGAAGCTGCCAGAATTATAACTGGATTACCCAAATTTTCTAGTTTGGAATCGCTTTATTTCGAAACTGGATGGGAACCACTTCACTCTCGTCGAAGAAGAAGAAAATTAAATATGTTTTACAAAATTCGAAATAACAATGCACCTTCGTATTTATGCGACTGTTTATTACCCTTTGAGCGAAACGAAAATGCTTACAATTTGCGTAATCAAACAGATTATAGTAACCCATTTACTAGGTTACAATTGTATCGCAACTCATTGTTTCCTTCTTCGATCAAACTTTGGAACAATTTGACACCAGAGATAAGAAGTGCCCCGACAGTAGTTTTAAAAAGTCACTAATAAATGATGTTAATTTATTGAAACCATCTAGATACTATTCATATGGTTGTAGAGTGTTAAATGTCTTACACACTAGACTAAGACATAGATCTAGTAACTTGAATGCCGACCTTTTTAGGGTAAATTTAATTAATGACCCAGGTTGTGTCTGTGGATGGGTAATAGAGGATGCGATTCACTTTTTTCTAGAGTGTTGTTTATATGTTGAAGCTCGTGAACAGTTGACAAATAATCTGCAATTTCTTGACAGTTTACTTATTGAAACTTTACTATTTGGCGAGGATAGCTTATCTGAGGAACAAAATGCACAAATATTCAAATCAGTGCAGTTGTACATCAAACAAACGAAACGTTTTACCCCACAGTGATCACACTTCATATATTGAATTTAACTATTTTCTTTTATGAACATTTTCTCCATTGTTGATATGACAATTCTGTACTGTTATAACTCAATATATTATATAATTTCAAAAATCTTTTTATTCTTTTTTTCTCAATATTGTTATAAAATGTAATTGTTATATTTATACATTATTACTTGCTGGTGCATGGAATATATAATTGTATGTAAATATGTGGAGAGGACCTTTGTAAGTTGGAATAACTTGTGTCCGATCCAAATGTTATATAGTTAACAATAAAATACGTTTAATCTAATCTGACAAAAACTCTGAATCAGATTTTTTTTTTTTCCCTTGAGTCTTAATTTTGTCGGACAATTGTTAACAGTATGTTTTTGTCAGATTATAAGAACCTAAAGTAAAACTTTTTTTGAACAACCGTGATGCGAATTGTTCAACTCATGACTGATCGATCACGATATTTTAACCCTTCAAAGAACTATTGGTTTTACTAGTTTTAACGCATTCCTCATTTCACTGTACTTTCGGTGCTTGTCCTTTCGGGTGGTTCTAGTTAATACTGCCGGACGGGATGGAGCTTTTCTTTTCGTCGTTTGATTCATTCAATGAAAATGTATGATTCGACCGTTCTTGTTTATTGCCAAACAAAAGCAGAAATTGTCAATACATGAACTTGTTGTTGATTTCTGATTAACTAGCGTAACTAAATTAGATGATCATAATCGTTTCATGCAGCATAAATGTTAACATATTCGCCTTTGTTTGTCTATAAACAAGAACGAATCATACGTTTTCATTGAATGAACCAACGGCGAAACGAAAAGCTTCATCCGAGCGGACAGTATTATGATCATGAAGATGACTTCTGTGTGTAATTCATCAATTTGTATCTGGTTAGGGACCGGCCATTTAACTTGCAGAGGAGGGGGTGGGGACTATGGTTTTTTTTCGTTCAGAATTTTTTTTCGGGACAACACGAGAGTTAGAATATTATTTTTTTCCCCCAGAATTTAACATTAGGTTATATGACAAAAACTCTGAATCAGATTATTATTGTTTTCCTCCACCAAAATCAGAATATTTTTTCAGTGACATTGGCAACATTGGGAATCAGAATATTTTTTTAGAAAAAAAAACATAGCTCCCCCCCCCCCCCCCCCGTGGAAGTTTAATGGTCCGTCCCTTATGAATGATACTGATGTTGAAAGAACATCACTATTAGGATTTAAGTTTACTAAATGCTTTGATCTGTAAAAATTTGTTTGCCTGAAGAAATAATGTTTAATTAGCGTGAGAAAATAGTTGATGTCTGGTACCTCGGAACCAATCAGAATGGAATAATCTTTGAATTACTGACAGCAATCCATATATGAATCAGCGGACACACCCAACGTGTATTTACAATGTGTAGGAATATTTTACTACAGGTCACGAGTCAACCATTCATGAAAAAGTTGTTTGTTGAACTGCTTAATTAACGTTGTATAATATATGCTTTGCGAATTTTAGGGGGGGGGGGGGGGCGCACGCCCCGCACGCCCCCCTCTAAATCCGCTTCTGTGTATACAAACCGGTTGGGTCATTTATAAATAACCGGGTTTGTCAGTATATAAATACCACTGATCTTATTGTTATTGAGCATTATATTGCAATTTAACAATAGGTTTTTTTTTTTAATCACAGATTTTATTGCACTAATTGCTGTTAACAATTTACTAGATATACAGCTTTTACCTAGTATCCCTAGTTATTAATCACTAAATAGGAAGGGATTTGCTATTTAGTGAAGCTTAGTTCAAAATAAATGTTGTTAGTACACTTATACAGTTAATATCCAGTATATATTGTAATTCTGACATGTAATAAACATATAATAGCTGTCTATGGTGATTTCACATGCTTTTTGTTGACAATATCCGGATATTTGACACTTTCAAACCGATCACGGTCGAAAGGTTAATTGTTCATGCTCGTGGATTACAAGCACGATTGCGGTGTTGCTTTTTCCTATTTTGATTGTAGTTCGCTTTATTTTCTAATTGTTAGAATATGATATCTATGAGTGAAAGGATTACTTCTGTCCGCTGTAAAATGTTTTATTTGTGACATGTAAGTATTGAGTTTACTACAATATAAGTGATGAAGACAAGGTTTCATATTATTGATTTTTTTTCTCTCCACATGTGAAATCACGTGACATTACAAGAATTCTGAAGTCATGTGGTCAGCTGTTTAGGTATACATGTGCTTTGCTTATGAAATTTCCTGTTTTGACTTGTCTAAAAATATTTGTATCGAACACATTATTTACCTCATCTTTAAAAATTTTAAATATATCTACTTTTTTTTGTTTTTGATTTGAAATATAATAAGCTTTACATGCTCGCTGGACGTTAAACACCAACCAATCAATCAATCAATCAATCAATCAATCAATTATATATAGAAAAAAATATTAAGGTTATAAGCAGGTTAAGATCAAAATATGCCTGGTCATATATGTTGTAGCCAAAAACCAGAGATTCCAGATTAAAAACATGATCTCCTATATAAAGATTTGTTGTCATTTTTTTCACCTCTTGCCAATATTTTTTGCTATATTTACAATCAAGGTAAAGATGTTTGTAATTTTCTTTTTCTTTACATACCAGACAGTCACTATTATTTACTATTCTCCATTGTTTTAACAATTCTTTGCATGATAATATGAAGTGAATAAGTTTCCATTTAAAGATTTTTAATTTATTTAACTCTAAATAATTAAAAGTGAAAAATAAAGTTTGTGTTATACATGTTAAAGTATGCATTCTGTCCTTCTTTAAACATTTTACCCATTTAGTATAAGCTATGGGTTTTTCTTTTACTTGAGATTCTAATAATATTTTATACACCTCTTTGTTTTTTATTTGTAGATTTTGGATCTGATTTTTTTCAATTTTGACATACTTTTTTGGAATTACTTGAGATTTTATTGAATCTTGTGTTATCAGAGTTTCTTTCCACAGTTTTGGGATTGCCTTTTTCAAAATATTCAGTTCAGATATCCAGTTTTGTTTGTTTCTTAATTTGGCTATAATTTTATATTCTGAAATATGACCATATTTATCTAAAATATCATTAATAAAAATGATTCCACTTTTTATCCAATTAACTTTTACTAAACATTTGCCTTTATATTTTATATACTTATTTCCCCATATTATCTGTTTTCTTATTTCTCTAAAATTGTGTGGACTTTTATTTTCCCTCCCTCTACAGGTAATCCATGTTTTCAATAATTCTTTATAAAATGCTGGAATATTTTTTGTTAATTCATTTTCCAAAGATTTAAAGCTATCTAAATTCATATTAAATATGAGAAAGTTTTCTCCTATATTCTCAAAATACTTTTGTGGTATAATTTTCCAGTTTTCATTACTATTTTCCAATAATCTTAATATCCATTTTATTTGTAAGGCTTTTATATAAGTATCTATGTTGGTCATTTTTAACCCTCCTTCTAAATAGTCATTAGATAAAACTGATCGCTTAACTGGATCTTTCTTTCCTTTCCATAAGAATTCATATACAATATTTTTAAAGGTTTGGATATATTCTTTTGGTATTATTTAGCTGCAATAATGTAACTCCTGTGACAAACTTGTGTCTCGGCAGAGCTACAACGCGGTCCCATTCGTCACAATGGAGCAAAAAAAAATTTGCAGTTGAAACGTAAAAACTCACTATTTACGCTTCAAACATTTCATTATAACTATTACTGATGATCCCAGTCCTTGTTAAATCGGTTTGGCTGAGAAATATATGCTTTTCAAAAGTAGCAACAACCTTGTTCAAATTTATCGATTGTTTGTCATAACCGGAAACTACGGAAGGCGGAGCTTTTCTAAATATGGTATTTTTTACTACGATGTTTACGACTGCTGATGTAAATATTCACGCCTTAATCGCCAAATATGGTATCGACATCCAAATAGTGAGGCCGGAAATGACGAAATTCAAAACTTTCAGAGAGTTTAGTAAACATGGATTTTTATTTTGTTGGAATTACATTCTAAAATACTGGTAGGTGATAAAAACTTGTTATAATAATGGACAAAAGGAAAGGTTATGTCTTATTATTGATAAATGCAGGCGTCAGAAACTCTGTAAGCGAGTGCAAAAAATCTCGGCGGCTGCTCCATTACGTGTAATGGCATCCCGTTATAACCCTTGCGAGTAAGCGAGCATTTAGGGTTTTATTATTAGAACTAGTATTATTGTGCAGGAACCTATAAATGTTATGTTGGGCAGTATTAGTGATTTGAACACTGTTATTCTTCCTATTAATGAGATGTTTCTCTGGTTCCAGTTTTTTATTATGGCTTTACATTATTAATTTGCTTTTCATAATTTAATTGATCACATTGAGTCTTATTGTATCCAAAATATACTCCTAAGCTTTTAATGCAGAGTTGCAGATAAAAAAAAAATCCTGTCAGACATTGGGTCCTGCAAGTAAGAGAGTTTTACCAGACCTACTTTTTTTTTAGAAATTTTTTAATATTTAAATTTCAATACAGTATGATTAAAGGGACAATCTTAAATAAGGGTAATAACAAAATTACCGAACTCCGAACAATCTTACAAAGGGAAAGTCAAAACTCATAATTATATAAACAGACAAAATCAGTCAACAACCGGAAAACTGTGAAAAAAAATGACCTTGACTTGGTACAGGCATTTTTAAAGAAATGGTGGGTTGAATCAGATTTTAAAGTGCCAAACCTCCCCCTTTCATTACGGTTCAAAGTTTCCAGCTGCCACTATAGTCTATAACAGTATTTATAACAATACTTGAACAAAACAGGTAAAACAGTTGTCAAAAGCAGCACCAAACTCATGATGGAGCTAACGACTACTACGACCAGAATATTGCCAAAGGGGGGTTAGTGACTGAGACCACATTCAATTTAGATAGCCCTGCAACATCAAATAATCAATACTTCATATTAGTAAGATTTTATTATTCCTCTAATGAGTATTTTGATATCAAGACTTTTTCAAGTCGTCATTTGTTTGTTCATTTTGTCCTTCCATTTTCGATTAAAGGACCGCCCCGGTCGCATCTCCTTTTCATATGCCGACCCTTTGGCTTTTTTATTCTCTGTAGATAAATCGATAGGTAGTGGGTGCTTTTTTCCAGATTTAGACCCCTCCGTAAACTTAATTGGCCATGCAGCCATAACGGAAATGATCAAATTACAATTTACAACGATTACCGATAGGATACGAAATAAAATCCGGAATGGGAACTGGTTCCCGAAATTTAGCATAAACAGAAAGGAACAGAAATTTTTACCGATTTGCTTACGACTTTTGACTTTATTAACGATAATCAAAGATCCTTCGCTTAGGGGTCTAAGAGGTAACCAGGACCGACAGAAATTTTATTTTTGACAGCCCCAAGCAGTAAAAATGTTTGCCGGTCATTAGGTCTGACACAAAGACGTCATTTGCCGGACCCTCTAAAATTCTGCCCCTAGGTCCGACAGGGCCGACAGTTAGCTGCATCTCTGTTAATGGGTTCATTTGTCCAAGTAATGTTTTCGTATTTGTCTTTAGTATGTTTTAATCTTCCTAGCCAAATTCCTTCGGTTTTATTTTTGTTTAATTTAAGGCCTGAAAGGTTGCCAAATTCTTCAATTATATTCATAGCTATGGTTATTTCGTGTTTTGTCTTTAGAAATAATGTAGTGTCGTCAGCCAGTTGACAAATTTTTAAGTTGCCTGTTATACTATTTAGTTTGATTTCTATTCCCCTTATATGTTTAGTTTCTCTTAGTTTAATGGCCATGATTTCTACTGCTAGAACGAAGATTAAAGCTGAAGCCGGACACCACTGTCTTATCCCTCGAAAAACCTTAAAAGGGGCAGAAACCCACCCATTATTTAGAATACATCCCTTTATATCTGTATACATTGTTCGAATCCATCTTATGAATGAACTTTTAAAGCCAAATTTTTCAAGACATTCAGTCATAAACGACCATTCTAAAGAGTCGAATGCTTTTGTAAAATCTAGAAATAATATGGCTCCTTCTATGTTAAACTTTTCTGAATGATCTATTACGTCTTGAATTTGTCGTATATTGAAACCTATGTATCTATTTTTAACATATCCTTTTTGATCTGAGTGAATTATGGATGGTAACACTTCTTTAAGTCTTTGGGCTATTGTATATGCTAGTATTTTTGTATCTGTATTCAGAAGAGTGATTGGACGATAATTATCCAGAGATAATGGATCATTTTTTTTTGAAAATTAAAGATATGGCTCCAATTTTTTGTGAATTTGATAAATGTCCCCTCTCATAGTTAAAATTAAATACTTTTGTAACAAGTTTTTTTAAGCTATTCCAAAATTTTCTATAGAATTCGACGCTTAAACCATCGAGTCCTGGAGCTTTATTTAGTTTCATTTTAAAAATAGCATTTGTACATTCTTCTATAGTTATTTCTCCCTCACATTTCTCGCTTTCATTGTTACTTAGTTTATTATGAACTTTTGTATTTTCAATATATTTTTTCAGTTTGTCATTATATGGATTTGTTGATTTATATAATTTTTTATAATAGTCAACTTCTATTTCCATTATCTCATTTTGATCAGTAGTAGATTTACCATTTTTGTCATATAATTCATTTATAGCCTTTTTTGTTTGTCTTGTTTTTTCGAGTCCCAAGAAAAAAGCTGTATTTTTTTCTCCTTCTTCGATCCATTTTACTCTAGATCTGATTTGTCTCCCTTTTGTTTTTTCCGTGTACAGTTTATCTAGTCTTTTAATTGTTATTTCTAGTTTTTGTTTTAATGATGTATCTTCTTTATATGTACTAGTATTACTTAGTTCTTCAAGGTATTTTAATTCATTTTCCAGTTTTTTAATTTCATTTTTTTTTCCTATTTGCCAATTTTTTACAATGATCAATTGTTTTATCCCTCACTTCTAGTTTGAAGTTATCCCACAGAATATCTAATTTGGTTTGTTCTTTAAATTTATGTTGATATTTAGTGATTAATTTTTCAATGGATTTACAGTATTCTTGGTTTTCTAAAATACTTGTGTTTAGTTTCCAATATCCATTTCCCTTATTACCTTTGAAAAGCTTTAGTTTTAAAGATATACTATTATGGTCGGTAAATTTCAACACAATAGGTCTTATGTCACTTGAATAAGAATTCATTAAGATTTCTGTCCAGACAAGAAAGTAATCAATTCTTGTTGCTTCAGATTTATCTTTCCTGTTCCAGGTAAATTGTGTTTTAGTTTTGTTTTTTTTGTCTCCATATATCAATAAGTTTGTGTGATTTTATCATTGATTTCAAGTTATGGACTGGTTTATCAAATTTCTTTGATTGATATATTTTTTTTGTTTCTATTTTTGATAAAATATCATTATAATCTCCTGCTAGTATTATCTGACCTATACTATACTCGTTGATAAATCTATCTACTTGTTTGAAAAAAGTGTTTCTTTTTTTCATATTATTGGGAGCATAAATGTTTATTATAGTGTAAATAGCATTGTTTATTTCGACATTTATAAGTAACAGTCTTCCCTCATTGTCTTTATATTCATCAATTAATTTGAACTCTACATTCTTTTTTATCCAAATTGCCACCCCTCTTGAATTACTTATACCATTACTTTGATACAGACTTCCTTTAAAATCTTGTATTAATTTATTTTCAATATTTTGTGAAAAGTGAGTTTCTTGCATTAAAAGGATATTACATTCATGATTGTTGTTTTGACCATTCTATTAATCTTTGTCTTTTTTCAGATTGTTGAAGTCCATTTGTATTAATGGAGCAGATATGTAGAATATTATGATTCATTTTGAATTATTGGTTTAAAGAAAAGGTAAGTTATATTTATACTTTTAATTATCATTGTGGTCAAACTATTTTCTTTGTTACTATTGAGTGTAATAACACACTTTATAATTATCCTTTGTGAATCCTCCTGATAGATAATGTTTACAGTAGGAGGGTCAGACTTTTTTTGAAAATGTGCTAAAATTTCTTAAAGTACACACCAATGATCAGATTTCCTGAAGATATTTACAGTGGTGTTTAGTTTTTTAAAATCTGTTAAGCGGTTCAAAAGTTATGACAATTTGAAGTTCGGAAAATGACCACTTATATTTTATAGTGGTGGCCATTTTGAATTTTATCTGTCTTTACCAAGAAATAGAATATCAGAAATTATTTGAAAACAATAATGAAATCTAATGAAACTGTACTTGATAAATGTAGTTTAGACATTTTTCTAAAAGAAATTGCATAGTTGTAGTCTTTGTTTCATCAGCAACATGTGTTTCCAAACACATTTTTAAATTTATTTTTTACCATGCATTTCAATGGGAAAATTGAAAACAGCACCAAAATTGGATAAATTTTACCCATAAAATTGAACGTATAAATAAAGAATTTGAATTTTCTCATCAAACTGTATGAGATTATTAAAACCTAGCCTACTATCCACTACAGAAGAGTTTTACTTTCAGTCTAACTGGTCAGCAACATGTATTTTCAGGGAATAAATAGTTTCAAAATAGCGGTGCCATTTCCAAAGTTTCCATTCAATTTTGGTCGCTTCTGTCCAGTTTAAATATAAAAAATTTATGACATATGAAGAATTTTCTCCAAACTTATGCATTATTTATTTATTTCAACATGTCACCTTTTAAATAATTCACTTTAAATAATAGTGTTCTAGTGCATTTTCACTGCAGCTGTCTTCAAATGTAAGACAGAATTACAGAATATGCCATTGTGTAAATAAAATTGAAAAATGTCTGACCTCCCTATTTACAGGTTTGTTTTTGGTATATTTACCTATAAGTACCCTCCCTTGAGCCTCCTGATAAGTAATGTTTACTGGTTGGTTTATCATATATTTACCTGTATTGATTATTTTGGGTGCTTTATTTTTTGTTTCTTCTTTGGACTGATTTTCATTACATTTAGTCACCCTATTTTTATGAGCTTCAGATTTTCTTTTTAGATTGTTTTTTATATACTCAAATTGAATAAATTTCTTATTACATACCCATTTTATAAAGTTTTCATTTACATTTAAAATCGTTCCCTTAAAACAGCTGTTAACTGTTGATATGTTTATACATATTTTATCGTTGTTTCTTGACCCAAATGTCAAGGTTGTTATATAAATAGAACACGTGACTTTGTTTATAAACAGGACCACGTGTAGTTCTTGGAAAACGAAAGTAGCATAACATAGAACATATACATAGACATACAAACACAATAAAACATGGACACAATTACAAATCAGCAATGCACATAATATTCCTTTCATGACACATGTATTTCTTATTATTTATGTCTTTTTGTGCATTATGGTTTAAAAAAGATATAATGTGTACACATTTGTAAAAATAAGATAGTGTATAATTATTCTGTAGCATTAGCACATAGAGTTCAGCACAAAGTATTAAAAAATACAGTAAACATGAAGCTAATACGTTTTTAAAACCTGTATATACAAAGTATCTAAACACAATAGTACATGATATGTATATAAATGTCTTAGTATTGTATTCACCAATATTATTATTAATACTCATGGATATGAATTGTACAAATACTTTACTATGGTCCAATTTTTTGAAGACTTTATTGAAGAGAAAGGCTTTATTAATTTTTTTGTAAGATTTTTTTTTTTGGGGTAATTTGTTATAACCTCTATTTAATTGATTTTTCAGATGTAGTTCCTGTACCTGTTTGTGGTCAGTACATACATGTATCATCAACCTAAGACATTGAAGATTCAGATGATCATTACAATTTAACAATAGTTATGATTAGGAAATATCTCAAATGCGATAAATACTGATCCATAGTATGAATATTCGACATGGATGCTAATTTCAGCTACTTTGTACAATAACAAAATCGTTATTTCTATGTTAAATTGCTACTGTCGCGAACACTTGATTTTTTTTATGTTTTTTGTGGCACTGACATCACCGTTGGTGCTCAATACGCTACACTCACTTTAAGTAGCTGTCCAGGCGCATCAATTGAGTAGTGGGAGATTCTTTTTATAACGCAATATTTTAATTTTATACTCGTTGATAACGAAGTAAGTCACTCTGTGGAAATAACTTCATGGATACTATATTTAAGTTTCTTCACAGTATAATGTTTACATTAACATTACAGATAAGCAAATTAACAAAGGCTGTAGTATTGAATTCCTTTCTGCACGGACGATTTTGACAGTTTGTATACAAAGAAAATGTTAGGTGTACTCGATTAATGCAACGTTCGTTACAAGTTGTAATACGACAAAAGTTCGTTCTTTGGATGTTATAGTCCCCCGCCCATCCACCAATATTAATGCCAAAAGAATTTCAATCACTCGTACCGGTATATATTTTGCATTTTTTTTTGGGTGGGGGGGGGGATAGAAATGACAGACTGAATGAATTTGTTATGTTGATATATATTTATAATAAATGCTATGCGATCTTGTAACGAACGCACAACCCTACACTGTGTCGAGTCTTATTTATATTACATTATTTTAGTTAATAAAAAAAAAAAATTCTGAGGAATGAAACGAGGGAGAAAAAAAATAGACACTATATATAAATTGTCGAAAATATAAAATTTATATATACGAGTATTGAGTTTTTCTTACCTGTTTCGCAGCGAGTGGAAATGAATTATATATTTTCTGACAATGTACGTATATTGTATCTATCGCCCCAAAGAAACTGTCAAATTGTCTAAAAAGAGCAGAAACAAGCGTTGTTCTTATCGTTTTTGATTGTGTCCTCTGTGAAGTCCGCGCTTATAAGTTTATAAGGTTATAAGCATAAATCCTGTTACTGTTTTTTACCGTCGCTCAACATGAATCAGGTACCAGAAAAAAATATCTTGATCAGAAACCAAATACAAATGTATTTCTTCCTTTTAATGTTATACAAAACATCCACATGTAAAATATTTTGACTATGTGCTGTTGTTGTTTTTTTTCTTCACAACTTTTATTCATTGAAGACATTTTTTTTTCTTCTTTTAATCAATTAGCAAGTCGAACATACCCTTGACAAGGGCTATAATGAACCTTAAATAAATTACAGAAAGGAAACATAATTGTGCTATTGAGCTGTTTTCGCTATTCTTTCAATTTTTTACATAGACAAAACCGGTTCTACTGAAACCAAATTTTTGCGACCCAACCGGAAAGTAGTGGCTGACAGAGCCGGAACGAATGTACGTAAATAAGCATTGTGTTTTTCACTGTAGTAAGTCTAAAACTATTCATGGTGGCACGCCAGTGCAAACTATCATGTATATGAGCATTACAAAGGGTTTGTGGACTTTAATTACACATATAAACTACTTTTTATAGCTTTATTTGATGATTTCAATCTCATTATTAGCATTTTCCATTGTTTATGTCCTTCATTTTATCTATATCTGAGTAATCGATGAAGATAACTACAGTAATATATAGGTAAAAACAAGCAAAAATAATCGACCGATAACGACATCTTCTGGATTCAAGATATAATAATACTATATGATCATAATACATGTACTTACTTTTTGTCGTCGCCTGTATGTCAAACATGCCTAATTGACTTGTACCGGAAGATGACAGAACAATTCCGACCGGAGCTCTTTGACGACAGTGTTACTGTTACTATAGGAGAACAGTTCCCTCGGGAGTAGACAATAATAGAATAATAATCATATTTCTCCAAAATGTTGTAATTATACATCAATATTATGTATGCAAAATATGTTAAATTTACACATAAAACATCAAAAACATTGGATGTTTTGGTTGAATTTGATATTTGGTGTCTACATGACAGTCTATGCTAGTTAAGTGTCTTTTGACTTTACTCTAAATAAGATGCAGGGTACCAGGGTACTTCATATACGTCCAGTAGTCATATAATGTAATTGTATATTCGTGCATTAACGCCATTTTCAGCAATATTTCAGCTATATCATAGCGACCAGTTTTAGTGGTGGAAGAAGCCGGAGTACCTGGAGAGAACCACCGAACATGGGCAAGTAACTGGTAAACTTGATCACTTGCGGTTGTGAGTCGAGTACACCCTTTTTGTAATTTACAAAGCCGGGCGCGAACCCACACCATACTGGCATCCCCATATAGGCAGTAAATGTACTGACAACAGTATTCAATTGATACAGTGTCAACCAAATTATTACGGATTTTTTATTACGCTCAGAATAAAGAAAATATCAAATACCTCCCTATGGTAGCTATTTTTAAATTATTTGTTTTACGAGCTAAAACAAAATATGAATATAATTGCGTGAATGCCATCAAAAGAAAGACAACTCTAATTAAAAAAAAAAGATATTAATCCCACAAATAAATGGGGAATTATAATTTAGAAGAATAGAGGATAGGGTTAAGGTTATGGTGTTTGACGCCACTTTCAACAATATGTGAGCTATATTGTGGTGGTCAGTTTTATTGGTGGATGAAGCTGAAGTAGCAGGAGAAAACAAAAATCACTCACTCAATATATCAAATATAAATTTTCATTCTTGGAACTGGATTAGCAGCAGCGCACCCATGGAAAGAAGAAAGAGCGTTTACGTTAAATTTATTGAGAGGTTTTGGATTTGGCAAGACGTCTATGGAATCAACGATAGCAGATGAAGCCAAGCGCTGGCAAGTCACTGACAAACTTTATTACATAATGTTGTGTATAGTACCGGTACACCTCGCCATGAACGGGATTCGAACTCACTAGTGGTGATAGACACTGATTGCACAGGTAGTTGTAAATCCAATTATCATACGATCACGATCACGACAATTCCAGCTCGAGTGCGGTAGATCGTGATTTCGAGTCCTACTCGCGTCGAGCCATAGATTATGAATAAGGTATTTGCTGGTTATCCGCTAAACACACAGCATTAAGCAATAAGAGCAACGACTGGTTTGTTCAGAATGAGGACACTGTATCCATATTGAGCGACAGTATCTACCCGTAAACGGTTGCTTCATTGGACTAACACTGTATAAATACAACGGCATTCATAGTCACAATTTAGTGGTGATAGGCATGGATTACATTATGTAATGATCCAAATAAGTGTGTTGGTCTAGTACAAATAAGACATCATCATCTCATCAAAATGTATCTTGTTCTCACCATGATATAGCTAAAGCAAATTGCTAACTTGGCGCTAAACAAAAATCACTCACTCAATATATCAAATATACATTTTTATTCCTGGAACAGGATTAGCAGCAGCACATCCATGGAAAGAACAAAGAGCGTTTACGTTAAATTTATTAAGAGGTCTTGGATTTGGCAAGAGGTCTATGGAATCGACAATAGCAGATGAAGCCAAGCATTGTAGCAAAAGAACGGGGAAGTCCTGTATGTATCAACGGCCTGATTAACAAAGCTGCAGCTAATGTCATATGTTCTATTGTTTTCGGCAAGAGATTCGAATACGACGACGAGAAGTTTGATAATTTTGTTTTCGCCATTACGGAGACGGTGATTAACAAGTACATTCCGAAGGTAAACCTGTTTCCAGTTTTAAGATTTGTACCAGGGTGACGTGTTTCGTGTACAGCAGTGTACAGATCAAAACCACATGGTGCGAGAGGGGATCCAGAAATATATCGACGAACATAATGCGACATTGAATGAAGACGATGTTAGAGACTTTATTGATGCTTATCTACTAGATATAAAACACCACGAACATGAAAAGAATACGCTGTTTACGGGTAAGTAATCTTTATTCTGCAAAAACCTTTCTTTATTTAATACAAATGGCCCTTTTAATTGGAGACGACAGTGATTTGCGACAGGCCGGCGATTTTCTCTGGGTAATCCGGTTTCCTCCACCAACAAAACTGACGTCACGATATAACTGAAATATTGTTGAAAATGCCGTTACACACAATAAACCAAACCATTTTTCGCAGCTCGCTCAGTAAGTAGGAACTTTCCCTGAAACTATGAATACCACTTGTTACATTAAGACATATGAGAAAACTCATGCTGACATACATGGCAAAAAGGTTCAAATCTGATATATCTTAATAGATAAACGTTAGAGAAAGCCGAAGGGGCAATCAGGAATGGACAATCCAGAGACACTGGCAACATTGGGTAAACAAGAAAACGGGACACAGACAAAAACACACACACTCGACCAAGAAAATATTAAATGAGCAAAACGGACCCGCCAAAAATCAGATGGTGAACGCAGGTTCTCGCGAAGGGTAAGTAGTTCCTGCCTCTTACAATCATTGAAAGATCCCATTAATCGGTTTTAACACCGCCACTTTTTACAATTGCTACAAAACAGGAACTGTACTGCTATCGGTATATGTCGGTAGTGTTTTTGTTGATATCGGTGGAATTACAAACCATATCTGTTTGAATTTATTTAGGCCGTATCGATACAGTAATATTCTCATACATCTAAACTGCTATATCGTCAGGTGGATTTCCAGTCAAATCGGCCCCAAGTCAAATCGGCCCCAAATCAAATCGGCTCCAGTCAAATCGGCCCCAGTCAAATCGGCCCCAATTCAAATCGGCCCAAGTCAAATCGGCCTCAAAATGAAAGTCATATCGGCCCAAAAAAATAAAAATAAAAAAAGAATAAATAAATAAAAAATATATATTAATATAGATTAATATTTTTAGTTAAAAGATGTAAAATTTAAATCTTATTGGTGAGTGGATTCTTTTGTAAGGATCAAAGAAATTAATTAATAATTAATTTATGGCATAATTAAGTGATTACTAAACATATCTATGTCTCTGATGAGTCTAGTATTTGGAAGAGTCCACTGGACAATTACAAAAAAAACAAACAAACAAACTAAATACCTGTATATATCATTTGTAGATATTTAACAAGTTATTAACTTCTTCTGAACACCGAAATAGAAATAAACCATTCATATACAGAGGTCATCAAGGGTCGGTGCCTAAAGGACATTTAGACTGGAAATGATTAAACAAAATGAAATTAAAGTCCTCCTCATGGACAATGTACATGGAGGAAATGTGCATCATATATATGCAGACACTGAAATTATTGATTATTTTAACCATGGCTAGATATAGTCAGACGTTTATATTTAGTTTATTTTCGTATCAATGGTAAACATTTACTGGTACAAAACATTTTTGTTGAATAGTGTTCAAACTATTTAACTTTGCATGTTGACAATAGTAAACAACAATAATGGGGCTGATTTGACTTGGGCCGATTTGATTTGGGGCCGATTTGACTAGGGCCGATTTGACTTGGGGCCGATTTGACTTTGGGCCGATTTGGTTTGGGGCCGATTTGACCTGCTTCCGTCAGGTGCCACTAGTAGAACATATACATATTGCTCTTCCGGATCACACGAGTGTACCCACAATTTTTAGCAAGATTTGATTAAGGTGTTTAACGCCACTTTCAGCAATATTTCAGTTATATCATGCCGACCAGCTTTAGTGGTGGAAAAAGCGGGAGTACCCGGAGAGAACCACTGACCATGGGTAAGCAACTGATAAACGTTATCACTTGCGCCTACGAGTCGCGTGCATCCTTTTTGTAATTTACAAAGCCGGGTGTGAACCTACGTCGTATTTGTGATAGGCTTGTATGAGTTGTTAGGTAATCCAACTACCTAACTCATTGAGCCACCCGGGCCCTTGAATCTTTCTTAAATAACATTATGCACATTCATTCTTTTGCAGAAGACAATCTGAAATATGTTGTTTTGGATTTACTGAGTGCTGGAACAGAAACCACTGCTACAACAATCCAATGGGCGGTGCTATTCCTTGTCAATCATCCAGAAGTCCAGGAAAACATTAGAATCGAACTTACAGAAAATACATCAGAAGATTGTCCACCACAGCTATCGGAGAAGTCACACTTTCCCTACTGCCAAGCAGTAATGGCTGAGTCACAAAGACTTGGCAATATATCACCTATGTCACTCCCACACACTGCGTCTGATGACGTACAAGTAGGAGGTTACAGAATACCAAAAGGGGCGGTAGTAATTCCTAATTTGGATTCAGTTATGCATGATGAAACCATATTTCCGGATTCTTGCAAGTTTGATCCGATAAGGTTTCTGGATGAAGAAGGCAATTTTCAAGGTCTAGAAAATATACTGACATGCCGCAGGTCACTGACAAACTTTATCACATAATGGTGTATCGAACACACCTCGCCATGGACGGGATTCGAACTAAGCACTTTAGTGGTGAAATGGTCTGATTGCGATGTCCCACTTTACTAATATAAATAATTTTAAACACCTACTAATAATATATCACTAGAATTTATGTCATCTTTTATAATAGAATGTTAATTCGTTGATACAAAACATCGAATACATCTAGCTCAGTAGCTGTCAGTGTGACATTCTTTGCTTTATACATCTAGCTGTCAGTGTGGTATTCTTTGTTTTATACATCTAGCTGTCAGTGTGGTATTCTTTGCTTAATACATCTAGCTGTCAGTATGGTATTCTTTGTTTTATACATCTAGCTGTCAGTGTAGTATTCTTTCTTTTATACATCTAGCTGTCAGTGTGACATTCTTTGTTTTATACATCTAGCAGTCAGTGTGGTATTCTTTGTTTTATACATCTAGCTGTCTGTGTAACATTCTTTGTTTTAAACATCTAGCTGTCCGTGTGGTATTCTTTGTTTTATACATCTAGCTGTCGGTGTGACATTTGTTGTTTTATACATCTAGCTGTCAGTGTGACATTCTTTGTTTTATACATCTAGCTGTCAGTGTGGTATTCTTTGTTTTATGCATCTAGCTGTCAGTGTAGCATTCTTTGTTTTATACATCTAGCTGTCAGTGTGACATTCTTTGTTTTATACATCTAGCTGTCAGTGTGACATTCTTTGTTTTATACATCTAGCTGTCAGTGTAGCATTCTTTGTTTTAGACATCTAGCTGTCAGTGTGACATTCTTTGTTTTATACATCTAGCTGTCAGTGTGACATTATTTGTTTTATACATCTAGCTGTCAGTGTGACATTCTTTGTTTTATACATCTAGCTGTCAGTTGGGTATTCTTTGTTTTATACATTTAGCTGTCAGTGTGACATTCTTTGCTTTATACATCTAGCTGTCAGTGACATTCTTTGTTTTATACATCTAGCTGTCAGTGTAGCATTCTTTGTTTTAAACATCTAGCTGTCAGTGTAACATTCTTTGTTTTATACATCTAGCTGTCAGTGTGACATTCTTTGTTTTATACATCTAGCTGTCAGTGTGACATTCTTTGTTTTATACATCTAGCTGTCAGTGTGACATTCTTTGTTTTAAACATCTAGCTGTCAGTGTGACATTCTTTGTTTTATACATCTAGCTGTCAGTGTGACATTCTTTGTTTTAAACATCTAGCTGTCAGTGTGACATTCTTTGTTTTAAACATCTAGCTCTCAGTGTGACATTCTTTGTTTTATACATCTAGCTGTCAGTGTGACATTCTTTGTTTTATACATCTAGCTGTCAGTGTGGTATTCTTTGTTTTATACATCTAGCTGTCAGTGTAACATTCTTTGTTTTATACATCTAGCTGTCAGTGTGACATTCTTTGTTTTAAACATCTAGCTGTCAGTGTGGTATTCTTTGTTTTATACATCTAGCTGTCAGTGTGACATTCTTTGTTTTTATACATCTAACTGTCAGTGTGACATTCTTTGTTTTATACATCTAGCTGTCAGTGTGACATTCTTTGTTTTTATACATCTAACTGTCAGTGTGACATTCTTTGTTTTATACATCTAGCCGTCAGTGTAACATTTTTTGTTTTATGCATCTAGCTGTCAGTGTGACATTCTTTGTTTTATACATCTAGCTGTCAGTGTGGTATTCTTTGTTTTATACATCTAGCTGTCAGTGTAACATTCTTTGTTTTATACATCTAGCTGTCAGTGTGACATTCTTTGTTTTAAACATCTAGCTGTCAGTGTGGTATTCTTTGTTTTATACATCTAGCTGTCAGTGTGACATTCTTTGTTTTATACATCTAGCTGTCAGTGTGGTATTCTTTGTTTTATACATCTAGCTGTCAGTGTGACATTCTTTGTTTTTATGCATCTAACTGTCAGTGTGACATTCTTTGTTTTATACATCTAGCTGTCAGTGTGACATTCTATGTTTTAAACATCTAGCAGTCAGTGTGGTATTCTTTCTTTTATACATCTAGCTGTCAGTGTGACATTCTTTGTTTTATACATCTAGCAGTCAGTGTGGTATTCTTTGTTTTATACATCTAGCTGTCTGTGTAACATTCTTTGTTTTAAACATCTAGCTGTCCGTGTGGTATTCTTTGTTTTATACATCTAGCTGTCGGTGTGACATTTGTTGTTTTATACATCTAGCAGTCAGTGTGACATTCTTGTTTTATACATCTAGCTGTCAGTGTGGTATTCTTTGTTTTATGCATCTAGCTGTCAGTGTAGCATTCTTTGTTTTAAACATCTAGTTGTCAGTGTGACATTCTTTGTTTTATACATCTAGCTGTCAGTGTGACATTCTTTGTTTTATACATCTAGCTGTCAGTGTAGCATTCTTTGTTTTAGACATCTAGCTGTCAGTGTGACATTCTTTGTTTTATACATCTAGCTGTCAGTGTGACATTATTTGTTTTATACATTTAGCTGTAGGTGTGACATTCTTTGTTTTATACATCTAGCTGTCAGTTGGGTATTCTTTGTTTTATACATTTAGCTGTCAGTGTGACATTCTTTGCTTTATACATCTAGCTGTCAGTGACATTCTTTGTTTTATACATCTAGCTGTCAGTGTGACATTCTTTGTTTTATACATCTAGCTGTCAGTGTGGTATTCTTTGTTTTATACATCTAGCTGTCAGTGTGACATTCTTTGTTTTTATACATCTAACTGTCAGTGTGACATTCTTTGTTTTAGACATCTAGCTGTCAGTGTGACATTCTTTGTTTTATACATCTAGCTGTCAGTGTGACATTCTTTGTTTTATACATCTAGCTGTCAGTGTGACATTCTTTGTTTTAAACATCTAGCTGTCAGTGTGACATTCTTTGTTTTATACATCTAGCTGTCAGTGTGACATTCTTTGTTTTAAACATCTAGCTGTCAGTGTGACATTCTTTGTTTTAAACATCTAGCTGTCAGTGTGACATTCTTTGTTTTATACATCTAGCTGTCAGTGTGGTATTCTTTGTTTTATACATCTAGCTGTCAGTGTGACATTCTTTGTTTTTATACATCTAACTGTCAGTGTGACATTCTTTGTTTTATACATCTAGTGTCAGTGTGACATTCTTTGTTTTTATACATCTAACTGTCAGTGTGACATTCTTTGTTTTATACATCTAGCCGTCAGTGTGACATTCTTTGTTTTAAACATCTAGCTGTCAGTGTGACATTCTTTGTTTTAAACATCTAGCTGTCAGTGTGACATTCTTTGTTTTATACATCTAGCTGTCAGTGTGGTATTCTTTGTTTTATACATCTAGCTGTCAGTGTGACATTCTTTGTTTTTATACATCTAACTGTCAGTGTGACATTCTTTGTTTTATACATCTAGTGTCAGTGTGACATTCTTTGTTTTTATACATCTAACTGTCAGTGTGACATTCTTTGTTTTATACATCTAGCCGTCAGTGTAACATTTTTTGTTTTATACATCTAGCTGTCAGTGACATTCTTTGTTTTATACATCTAGCTGTCAGTGTGGTATTCGTTGTTTTATACATCTAGCTGTCAGTGTAACATTCTTTGTTTTATACATCTAGCTGTCAGTGTGACATTCTTTGTTTTAAACATCTAGCTGTCAGTGTGGTATTCTTTGTTTTATACATCTAGCTGTCAGTGTGACATTCTTTGTTTTATACATCTAGCTGTCAGTGTGATATTCTTTGTTTTATACATCTAGCTGTCAGTGTGACATTCTTTGTTTTTATACATCTAACTGTCAGTGTAACATTCTTTGTTTTATACATCTAGCTGTCAGTGTGACATTCTTTGTTCTTATACATCTAACTGTCAGTGTGACATTCTATGTTTTAAACATCTAGCTGTCAGTGTGGTATTCTTTCTTTTATACATCTAGCTGTCAGTGTGACATTCTTTGTTTTATACATCTAGCAGTCAGTGTGGTATTCTTTGTTTTATACATCTAGCTGTCTGTGTAACATTCTTTGTTTTAAACATCTAGTTGTCCGTGTGGTATTCTTTCTTTTATACATCTAGCTGTCGGTGTGACATTTGTTGTTTTATACATCTAGCTGTCAGTGTGGTATTCTTTGTTTTATGCATCTAGCTGTCAGTGTAGCATTCTTTGTTTTAAACATCTAGCTGTCAGTGTGACATTCTTTGTTTTATACATCTAGCTGTCAGTGTGACATTCTTTGTTTTATACATCTAGCTGTCAGTGTAGCATTCTTTGTTTTAGACATCTAGCTGTCAGTGTGACATTCTTTGTTTTATACATCTAGCTGTCAGTGTGACATTCTTTGTTTTATACATCTAGCTGTCAGTGTGACATTCTTTGTTTTAAACATCTAGCTGTCAGTGTGACATTCTTTGTTTTATACATCTAGCTGTCAGTGTGACATTCTTTGTTTTAAACATCTAGCTGTCAGTGTGACATTCTTTGTTTTAAACATCTAGCTGTCAGTGTGACATTCTTTGTTTTATACATCTAGCTGTCAGTGTGGTATTCTTTGTTTTATACATCTAGCTGTCAGTGTGACATTCTTTGTTTTTATACATCTAACTGTCAGTGTGACATTCTTTGTTTTATACATCTAGCTGTCAGTGTGACATTCTTTGTTTTTATACATCTAACTGTCAGTGTGACATTCTTTGTTTTATACATCTAGTGTCAGTGTGACATTCTTTGTTTTTATACATCTAACTGTCAGTGTGACATTCTTTGTTTTATACATCTAGCCGTCAGTGTAACATTTTTTGTTTTATACATCTAGCTGTCAGTGACATTCTTTGTTTTATACATCTAGCTGTCAGTGTGGTATTCGTTGTTTTATACATCTAGCTGTCAGTGTAACATTCTTTGTTTTATACATCTAGCTGTCAGTGTGACATTCTTTGTTTTAAACATCTAGCTGTCAGTGTGGTATTCTTTGTTTTATACATCTAGCTGTCAGTGTGACATTCTTTGTTTTATACATCTAGCTGTCAGTGTGGTATTCTTTGTTTTATACATCTAGCTGTCAGTGTGACATTCTTTGTTTTTATACATCTAACTGTCAGTGTAACATTCTTTGTTTTATACATCTAGCTGTCAGTGTGACATTCTTTGTTCTTATACATCTAACTGTCAGTGTGACATTCTATGTTTTAAACATCTAGCAGTCAGTGTGGTATTCTTTCTTTTATACATCTAGCTGTCAGTGTGACATTCTTTGTTTTATACATCTAGCAGTCAGTGTGGTATTCTTTGTTTTATACATCTAGCTGTCTGTGTAACATTCTTTGTTTTAAACATCTAGTTGTCCGTGTGGTATTCTTTCTTTTATACATCTAGCTGTCGGTGTGACATTTGTTGTTTTATACATCTAGCAGTCAGTGTGACATTCTTTGTTTTATACATCTAGCTGTCAGTGTGGTATTCTTTGTTTTATGCATCTAGCTGTCAGTGTAGCATTCTTTGTTTTAAACATCTAGCTGTCAGTGTGACATTCTTTGTTTTATACATCTAGCTGTCAGTGTGACATTCTTTGTTTTATACATCTAGCTGTCAGTGTAGCATTCTTTGTTTTAGACATCTAGCTGTCAGTGTGACATTCTTTGTTTTATACATCTAGCTGTCAGTGTGACATTATTTGTTTTATACATCTAGCTGTCAGTGTGACATTCTTTGTTTTATACATCTAGCTGTCAGTGTGACATTCTTTGTTTTAAACATCTAGCTGTCAGTGTGACATTCTTTGTTTTATACATCTAGCTGTCAGTGTGACATTCTTTGTTTTAAACATCTAGCTGTCAGTGTGACATTCTTTGTTTTAAACATCTAGCTGTCAGTGTGACATTCTTTGTTTTATACATCTAGCTGTCAGTGTGGTATTCTTTGTTTTATACATCTAGCTGTCAGTGTGACATTCTTTGTTTTTATACATCTAGCTGTCAGTGTGACATTCTTTGTTTTATACATCTAGCTGTCAGTGTGACATTCTTTGTTTTTATACATCTAACTGTCAGTGTGACATTCTTTGTTTTATACATCTAGTGTCAGTGTGACATTCTTTGTTTTTATACATCTAACTGTCAGTGTGACATTCTTTGTTTTATACATCTAGCCGTCAGTGTAACATTTTTTGTTTTATACATCTAGCTGTCAGTGTGACATTCTTTGTTTTATACATCTAGCTGTCAGTGTGGTATTCTTTGTTTTATACATCTAGCTGTCAGTGTAACATTCTTTGTTTTATACATCTAGCTGTCAGTGTGACATTCTTTGTTTTAAACATCTAGCTGTCAGTGTGGTATTCTTTGTTTTATACATCTAGCTGTCAGTGTGACATTCTTTGTTTTATACATCTAGCTGTCAGTGTGGTATTCTTTGTTTTATACATCTAGCTGTCAGTGTGACATTCTTTGTTTTTATACATCTAACTGTCAGTGTGACATTCTTTGTTTTATACATCTAGCTGTCAGTGTGACATTCTTTGTTCTTATACATCTAACTGTCAGTGTGACATTCTATGTTTTAAACATCTAGCAGTCAGTGTGGTATTCTTTCTTTTATACATCTAGCTGTCAGTGTGACATTCTTTGTTTTATACATCTAGCTGTCAGTGTGGTATTCTTTGTTTTATACATCTAGCTGTCTGTGTAACATTCTTTGTTTTAAACATCTAGCTGTCAGTGTGGTATTCTTTGTTTTATACATCTAGCTGTCGGTGTGACATTTGTTGTTTTATACATCTAGCAGTCAGTGTGACATTCTTTGTTTTATACATCTAGCTGTCAGTGTGGTATTCTTTGTTTTATGCATCTAGCTGTCAGTGTAGCATTCTTTGTTTTAAACATCTAGCTGTCAGTGTGACATTCTTTGTTTTATACATCTAGCTGTCAGTGTGACATTCTTTGTTTTATACATCTAGCTGTCAGTGTAGCATTCTTTGTTTTAGACATCTAGCTGTCAGTGTGACATTCTTTGTTTTATACATCTAGCTGTCAGTGTGACATTATTTGTTTTATACATCTAGCTGTCAGTGTGACATTCTTTGTTTTATACATCTAGCTGTCAGTTGGGTATTCATTGTTTTATACATTTAGCTGTCAGTGTGACATTCTTTGCTTTATACATCTAGCTGTCAGTGACATTCTTTGTTTTATACATCTAGCTGTCAGTGTAGCATTCTTTGTTTTAAATATCTAGCTGTCAGTGTAACATTCTTTGTTTTATACATCTAGCTGTCAGAGTGACATTCTTTGTTTTATACATCTAGCTGTCAGTGTGACATTCTTTGTTTTATACATCTAGCTGTCAGTGTGACATTCTTTGTTTTAAACATCTAGCTGTCAGTGTGACATTCTTTGTTTTATACATCTAGCTGTCAGTGTGACATTCTTTGTTTTAAACATCTAGCTGTCAGTGTGACATTCTTTGTTTTAAACATCTAGCTGTCAGTGTGACATTCTTTGTTTTATACATCTAGCTGTCAGTGTGGTATTCTTTGTTTTATACATCTAGCTGTCAGTGTGACATTCTTTGTTTTTAAACATCTAACTGTCAGTGTGACATTCTTTGTTTTATACATCTAGCTGTCAGTGTGACATTCTTTGTTTTATACATCTAGCTGTCAGTGTGACATTCTTTGTTTTTATACATCTAACTGTCAGTGTGACATTCTTTGTTTTATACATCTAGTGTCAGTGTGACATTCTTTGTTTTTATACATCTAACTGTCAGTGTGACATTCTTTGTTTTATACATCTAGCCGTCAGTGTAACATTTTTTGTTTTATACATCTAGCTGTCAGTGTGACATTCTTTGTTTTATACATCTAGCTGTCAGTGTGGTATTCTTTGTTTTATACATCTAGCTGTCAGTGTAACATTCTTTGTTTTATACATCTAGCTGTCAGTGTGACATTCTTTGTTTTAAACATCTAGCTGTCAGTGTGGTATTCTTTGTTTTATACATCTAGCTGTCAGTGTGACATTCTTTGTTTTATACATCTAGCTGTCAGTGTGGTATTCTTTGTTTTATACATCTAGCTGTCAGTGTGACATTCTTTGTTTTTATACATCTAACTGTCTGTGTGACATTCTTTGTTTTATACATCTAGCTGTCAGTGTGACATTCTTTGTTCTTATACATCTAACTGTCAGTGTGACATTCTATGTTTTAAACATCTAGCAGTCAGTGTGGTATTCTTTCTTTTATACATCTAGCTGTCAGTGTGACATTCTTTGTTTTATACATCTAGCAGTCAGTGTGGTATTCTTTGTTTTATACATCTAGCTGTCTGTGTAACATTCTTTGTTTTAAACATCTAGCCGTCAGTGTAACATTTTTTGTTTTATACATCTAGCTGTCAGTGACATTCTTTGTTTTATACATCTAGCTGTCAGTGTGGTATTCGTTGTTTTATACATCTAGCTGTGAGTGTAACATTCTTTGTTTTATACATCTAGCTGTCAGTGTGACATTCTTTGTTTTAAACATCTAGCTGTCAGTGTGGTATTCTTTGTTTTATACATCTAGCTGTCAGTGTGACATTCTTTGTTTTATACATCTAGCTGTCAGTGTGGTATTCTTTGTTTTATACATCTAGCTGTCAGTGTGACATTCTTTGTTTTTATACATCTAACTGTCAGTGTAACATTCTTTGTTTTATACATCTAGCTGTCAGTGTGACATTCTTTGTTCTTATACATCTAACTGTCAGTGTGACATTCTATGTTTTAAACATCTAGCAGTCAGTGTGGTATTCTTTCTTTTATACATCTAGCTGTCAGTGTGACATTCTTTGTTTTATACATCTAGCAGTCAGTGTGGTATTCTTTGTTTTATACATCTAGCTGTCTGTGTAACATTCTTTGTTTTAAACATCTAGTTGTCCGTGTGGTATTCTTTCTTTTATACATCTAGCTGTCGGTGTGACATTTGTTGTTTTATACATCTAGCAGTCAGTGTGACATTCTTTGTTTTATACATCTAGCTGTCAGTGTGGTATTCTTTGTTTTATGCATCTAGCTGTCAGTGTAGCATTCTTTGTTTTAAACATCTAGCTGTCAGTGTGACATTCTTTGTTTTATACATCTAGCTGTCAGTGTGACATTCTTTGTTTTATACATCTAGCTGTCAGTGTAGCATTCTTTGTTTTAGACATCTAGCTGTCAGTGTGACATTCTTTGTTTTATACATCTAGCTGTCAGTGTGACATTATTTGTTTTATACATCTAGCTGTCAGTGTGACATTCTTTGTTTTATACATCTAGCTGTCAGTGTGACATTCTTTGTTTTAAACATCTAGCTGTCAGTGTGACATTCTTTGTTTTATACATCTAGCTGTCAGTGTGACATTCTTTGTTTTATACATCTAGCTGTCAGTGTGACATTCTTTGTTTTAAACATCTAGCTGTCAGTGTGGTATTCTTTGTTTTATACATCTAGCTGTCAGTGTGACATTCTTTGTTTTATACATCTAGCTGTCAGTGTGGTATTCTTTGTTTTATACATCTAGCTGTCAGTGTGACATTCTTTGTTTTTATACATCTAACTGTCAGTGTGACATTCTTTGTTTTATACATCTAGCTGTCAGTGTGACATTCTTTGTTCTTATACATCTAACTGTCAGTGTGACATTCTATGTTTTAAACATCTAGCAGTCAGTGTGGTATTCTTTCTTTTATACATCTAGCTGTCAGTGTGACATTCTTTGTTTTATACATCTAGCAGTCAGTGTGGTATTCTTTGTTTTATACATCTAGCTGTCTGTGTAACATTCTTTGTTTTAAACATCTAGCCGTCAGTGTAACATTTTTTGTTTTATACATCTAGCTGTCAGTGACATTCTTTGTTTTATACATCTAGCTGTCAGTGTGGTATTCGTTGTTTTATACATCTAGCTGTGAGTGTAACATTCTTTGTTTTATACATCTAGCTGTCAGTGTGACATTCTTTGTTTTAAACATCTAGCTGTCAGTGTGGTATTCTTTGTTTTATACATCTAGCTGTCAGTGTGACATTCTTTGTTTTATACATCTAGCTGTCAGTGTGGTATTCTTTGTTTTATACATCTAGCTGTCAGTGTGACATTCTTTGTTTTTATACATCTAACTGTCAGTGTAACATTCTTTGTTTTATACATCTAGCTGTCAGTGTGACATTCTTTGTTCTTATACATCTAACTGTCAGTGTGACATTCTATGTTTTAAACATCTAGCAGTCAGTGTGGTATTCTTTCTTTTATACATCTAGCTGTCAGTGTGACATTCTTTGTTTTATACATCTAGCAGTCAGTGTGGTATTCTTTGTTTTATACATCTAGCTGTCTGTGTAACATTCTTTGTTTTAAACATCTAGTTGTCCGTGTGGTATTCTTTCTTTTATACATCTAGCTGTCGGTGTGACATTTGTTGTTTTATACATCTAGCAGTCAGTGTGACATTCTTTGTTTTATACATCTAGCTGTCAGTGTGGTATTCTTTGTTTTATGCATCTAGCTGTCAGTGTAGCATTCTTTGTTTTAAACATCTAGCTGTCAGTGTGACATTCTTTGTTTTATACATCTAGCTGTCAGTGTGACATTCTTTGTTTTATACATCTAGCTGTCAGTGTAGCATTCTTTGTTTTAGACATCTAGCTGTCAGTGTGACATTCTTTGTTTTATACATCTAGCTGTCAGTGTGACATTATTTGTTTTATACATCTAGCTGTCAGTGTGACATTCTTTGTTTTATACATCTAGCTGTCAGTGTGACATTCTTTGTTTTAAACATCTAGCTGTCAGTGTGACATTCTTTGTTTTATACATCTAGCTGTCAGTGTGACATTCTTTGTTTTAAACATCTAGCTGTCAGTGTGACATTCTTTGTTTTATACATCTAGCTGTCAGTGTGACATTCTTTGTTTTATACATCTAGCTGTCAGTGTGGTATTCTTTGTTTTATACATCTAGCTGTCAGTGTGACATTCTTTGTTTTTATACATCTAGCTGTCAGTGTGACATTCTTTGTTTTATACATCTAGCTGTCAGTGTGACATTCTTTGTTTTTATACATCTAACTGTCAGTGTGACATTCTTTGTTTTATACATCTAGTGTCAGTGTGACATTCTTTGTTTTTATACATCTAACTGTCAGTGTGACATTATTTGTTTTATACATCTAGCTGTCAGTGTGACATTCTTTGTTTTATACATCTAGCTGTCAGTTGGGTATTCTTTGTTTTATACATTTAGCTGTCAGTGTGACATTCTTTGCTTTATACATCTAGCTGTCAGTGACATTCTTTGTTTTATACATCTAGCTGTCAGTGTAGCATTCTTTGTTTTAAATATCTAGCTGTCAGTGTAACATTCTTTGTTTTATACATCTAGCTGTCAGAGTGACATTCTTTGTTTTATACATCTAGCTGTCAGTGTGACATTCTTTGTTTTATACATCTAGCTGTCAGTGTGACATTCTTTGTTTTAAACATCTAGCTGTCAGTGTGACATTCTTTGTTTTATACATCTAGCTGTCAGTGTGACATTCTTTGTTTTAAACATCTAGCTGTCAGTGTGACATTCTTTGTTTTAAACATCTAGCTGTCAGTGTGACATTCTTTGTTTTATACATCTAGCTGTCAGTGTGGTATTCTTTGTTTTATACATCTAGCTGTCAGTGTGACATTCTTTGTTTTTAAACATCTAACTGTCAGTGTGACATTCTTTGTTTTATACATCTAGCTGTCAGTGTGACATTCTTTGTTTTATACATCTAGCTGTCAGTGTGACATTCTTTGTTTTTATACATCTAACTGTCAGTGTGACATTCTTTGTTTTATACATCTAGTGTCAGTGTGACATTCTTTGTTTTTATACATCTAACTGTCAGTGTGACATTCTTTGTTTTATACATCTAGCCGTCAGTGTAACATTTTTTGTTTTATACATCTAGCTGTCAGTGTGACATTCTTTGTTTTATACATCTAGCTGTCAGTGTGGTATTCTTTGTTTTATACATCTAGCTGTCAGTGTAACATTCTTTGTTTTATACATCTAGCTGTCAGTGTGACATTCTTTGTTTTAAACATCTAGCTGTCAGTGTGGTATTCTTTGTTTTATACATCTAGCTGTCAGTGTGACATTCTTTGTTTTATACATCTAGCTGTCAGTGTGGTATTCTTTGTTTTATACATCTAGCTGTCAGTGTGACATTCTTTGTTTTTATACATCTAAC
Organism: Bathymodiolus brooksi; assembly: GCA_963680875.1. Lineage (NCBI taxonomy): Eukaryota > Metazoa > Mollusca > Bivalvia > Mytilida > Modiolidae > Bathymodiolus > Bathymodiolus brooksi. The sequence goes on from OY804583.1 coordinate 96,759,018, forward strand.
TGTCAGTGTGACATTCTTTGTTTTATACATCTAGCTGTCAGTGTGACATTCTTTGTTCTTATACATCTAACTGTCAGTGTGACATTCTATGTTTTAAACATCTAGCAGTCAGTGTGGTATTCGTTCTTTTATACATCTAGCTGTCAGTGTGACATTCTTTGTTTTATACATCTAGCAGTCAGTGTGGTATTCTTTGTTTTATACATCTAGCTGTCTGTGTAACATTCTTTGTTTTAAACATCTAGCTGTCAGTGTGGTATTCTTTGTTTTATACATCTAGCTGTCGGTGTGACATTTGTTGTTTTATACATCTAGCAGTCAGTGTGACATTCTTTGTTTTATACATCTAGCTGTCAGTGTGGTATTCTTTGTTTTATGCATCTAGCTGTCAGTGTAGCATTCTTTGTTTTAAACATCTAGCTGTCAGTGTGACATTCTTTGTTTTATACATCTAGCTGTCAGTGTGACATTCTTTGTTTTATACATCTAGCTGTCAGTGTAGCATTCTTTGTTTTAGACATCTAGCTGTCAGTGTGACATTCTTTGTTTTATACATCTAGCTGTCAGTGTGACATTATTTGTTTTATACATCTAGCTGTCAGTGTGACATTCTTTGTTTTATACATCTAGCTGTCAGTTGGGTATTCTTTGTTTTATACATTTAGCTGTCAGTGTGACATTCTTTGCTTTATACATCTAGCTGTCAGTGACATTCTTTGTTTTATACATCTAGCTGTCAGTGTAGCATTCTTTGTTTTAAATATCTAGCTGTCAGTGTAACATTCTTTGTTTTATACATCTAGCTGTCAGAGTGACATTCTTTGTTTTATACATCTAGCTGTCAGTGTGACATTCTTTGTTTTATACATCTAGCTGTCAGTGTGACATTCTTTGTTTTAAACATCTAGCTGTCAGTGTGACATTCTTTGTTTTATACATCTAGCTGTCAGTGTGACATTCTTTGTTTTAAACATCTAGCTGTCAGTGTGACATTCTTTGTTTTAAACATCTAGCTGTCAGTGTGACATTCTTTGTTTTATACATCTAGCTGTCAGTGTGGTATTCTTTGTTTTATACATCTAGCTGTCAGTGTGACATTCTTTGTTTTTAAACATCTAACTGTCAGTGTGACATTCTTTGTTTTATACATCTAGCTGTCAGTGTGACATTCTTTGTTTTAAACATCTAGCTGTCAGTGTGACATTCTTTGTTTTATACATCTAGCTGTCAGTGTGACATTCTTTGTTTTAAACATCTAGCTGTCAGTGTGACATTCTATGTTTTAAACATTTAGCTGTCAGTGTGGTATTCTTTGTTTTATACATCTAGCTGTCAGTGTGACATTCTTTGTTTTAAACATCTAGCTGTCAGTGTGGTATTCTTTGTTTTATAAATCTAGCTGTCAGTGTGACATTCTTTGTTTTATACATCTAGCTATCAGTGTGACATTCTTTGTTTTAAACATCTTGCTGTCAGTGTGGTATTCTTTGTTTTATGCATCTAGCTGTCAGTGTAACATTCTTTGTTTTATACATCTAGCTGTCAGTGTGACATTCTTTGTTTTAAACATCTAGCTGTCAGTGTAACATTCTTTGTTTTATACATCTAGCTGTCAGTGTGACATTCTTTGTTTTAAACATCTAGCTGTCGGTGTGGTATTCTTTGTTTTATACATCTAGCTGTCAGTGTAACATTCTTTGTTTTATACATCTAGCTGTCATTGTGACATTCTTTGTTTTAAACATCTAGTTGTCAGTGTGATATTCTTTGTTTTATACATCTAGCTGTCAGTGTAACATTCTTTGTTTTATACATCTAGCTGTCAGTGTGACATTCTTTGTTTTAAACATCTAGCTGTCAGTGTGACATTCTTTGTTTTATACATCTAGCTGTCAGTGTGACATTCTTTGTTTTATACATCTAGCTGTCAGTGTGACATTCTTTGTTTTATACATCTAGCTGTCAGTGTGACATTATTTGTTTTATACATCTAGCTGTCAGTGTGACATTCTTTGTTTTATACATCTAGCTGTCTGTGTAACGTTCTTTGTTTTATACATTTAGCTGTCAGTGTGACATTCTTTGTTTTATACATCTAGCTGTCAGTGTGACATTCTTTGTTTTAAAAATCTAGCTGCCAGTGTGACATTCTTTGTTTTATACATCTAGCAATCAGTGTGGTATTCTTTGTTTTATACATCTATCTGTCAGTGTGACATTCTTTGTTTTATACATCTAGCTGTCAGTGTGACATTCTTTGTTTTAAACATCTAGCGGTCAGTGTAACATTCTTTGTTTTATAGATCTAGCTGTCAGTGTGACATTCTTTGTTTTATACATCTAGCTGTCAGTGTGACATTCTTTGTTTTAAACATCTAGCTGTCAGTGTGACATTCTTTGTTTTATACATCTAGCTGTCAGTGTGGTATTCTTTGTTTTATACATCTAGCTGTCAGTGTAACATTCTTTGTTTTATACATCTAGCTGTCAATGTGGTATTCTTTGTTTTATACATCTAGCTGTCAGTGTGGTATTCTTTGTTTTAAACATCTAGCTGTCAGTGTGGTATTCTTTGTTTTATACATCTAGCTGCCAGTGTGACATTCTTTGTTTTTATACATCTAACTGTCAGTGTGACATTCTTTGTTTTATACATCTAGCTGTCAGTGTGAAATTCTTTTTTTTTATACATCTGACTGTCAGTGTGACATTCTTTGTTTTATACATCTAGCTGTCAGTGCGACATTCTATGTTTTAAACATCTAGCTGTCAGTGTGGTATTCTTTGTTTTATAAATCTAGCTGTCAGTGTGACATTCTTTGTTTTATACATCTAGCTATCAGTGTGACATTCTTTGTCTTAAACGTCTTGCTGTCAGTGTGGTATTCTTTCTTTTATACAACTAGCTGTCAGTGTAACATTCTTTGTTTTATACATCTAGCTGTCAGTGTAACATTCTTTGTATGTTTTAAAAATCTAGCTGTCAGTGTGACATTCTTTGTTTTATACATCTAGCTGTCAGTGTAACATTCTTTGTTTTATACATCTAGCTGTCAGTGTGACATTCTTTGTTTTAAACATCTAGCTGTCAGTGTTGTATTCTTTGTTTTATACATCTAGCTGTCAGTGTTGTATTCTTTGTTTTATACATCTAGCTGTCAGTGTGGTATTCTTTGTTTTATACATCTAGCTGTCAGTGTGACATTCTTTGTTTTATACATCTAGCTGTCAGTGTAACATTTTTTGTTGTATACATCTAGCTGTCAGTGTGACATTCTTTGTTTTAAACATCTAGCTGTCGGTGTGACATTCTTTGTTTTAAACATCTAGCTGTCAGTGTGACATTCTTTGTTTTATACATCTAGCTGTCAGTGTGACATTCTTTGTTTTATACATCTAGCTGTGAGTGTGACATTCTTTGTTTTAAACATCTAGCTGTCAGTGTGACATTATTTGTTTTATACATCTAGCTGTCAGTCTGACATTCTTTGTTTTATACATCTAGCAGTCTGTGTAACATTCTTTGTTTTATACATTTATGGACACTCAAGTTTCTCCACACTGTCTCAGTTTCATCATCTGATTCTCTCGTTATAGGTTTTCGTTGTATGTTTTATAAATGAGATCAATTGTTAAATTAATTATTCGAAGTATTGATTGAATTTACTTTTTAGTTTACCTTTGACTTTTCTCGTCTTGTCGAGGAATCAGAAATGTATCCAATCTTGCTTGTTTTCTTGGCCTAGAATATTCGTCCATTTTATAATTTCTAAATAGCACGTGTACATGTAGTTGTAAAATTGACTGCAGAAATAATGTTTAATTAGCGTGAGAAAATAGTTGATGTCTGGTACCTCAGAACCAATCAGAATGGAATAATCTTTGAACTACTGACGCGAATACATATATGAATCAGCGAACACATCCAACGTGTATTTACAATGTGTAAGAATATTTTACTACAGGTCACGAGTTAACCATTCATGAAAAAGTTATTTATTGAACTGCTTAATTAACATTGTAGAGCATATCCTTTGCAAATTTTAGGGGGAGGCGCACTCCCAGCACGCCCCCTCTAAATCCGCCACTGGGATTGAACTCTTTTAGATACTATGCTTCAAAAACTTGTAATGAGCTGCCAGACCATTTCAGGAAAGAAATATCTTTCAATCAATTTAAGAGTTTAATAAACTCTTGGAATGGCAGCTCATGTCACTGCAACTTGTTGAAAGTGAATAGAAGGTGGGGGATGTGAAAATCACTAACCTTCTGAAAACAATACCAGAATTATCTTCATTAAGTTCAAATTTTTTTTTAAATAGAATATTGAACTGTGTTGTTCAAAAATGAACTATATTCATTTTTATAATCTTATAACTATTAAATATAAGAGATACATTTTCAAATGAGTTGGTTATGGATGGAGTGAAGACAATAATGGTCCTAATTCGGGATTTTCTAAAATAATGCAACACTTGAATAGAAGGTGGATGATGTGAAAATCGCTAACCTTCTGAAAACAATACCAGAATTATCTTCATTAAGTTCAAAGTTTTTTTTAAATAGAATATTGAACTACGTAGTTCAAAAATTAGCTATATTTATTTTCATAATCTTATAGCTATTAAATATAAGAGATACATTTTCAAATGAGTTGGTTATGGATGGAGTGAAGACAATAATGGTCCTAATTCGGGGTTTTCTAAAATAATGCAACACTTGTTGAATAGAAGGTGGGTGATGTGAAAATCGCTAACCGTCTAAGGTTTTTGAACATGTTGAAATAAAATATCTATGCTTTTAAAAATTACCTATATTTATTTTTAAACTGTTATAACTTTTTAATTAATTGTTGATAATGAAGTATTCATAATGTTACAGTTCTTTATTAAATTATTTATTCATTTTTTAATATTCAAAAGTCAAATATTGTTATTGTAAATTATTTGTTAAAAAATCAAAAGTTAAGTTTTAAAAAGAATTATAATAATATTTTCATCAATTTTCAAAAGTTAACATTGTTTTCGTCTTTTACAAAATGTATATTGTTAAATATAAATGTATATTTTTATTAGTTTAAATATAGAATATAATATTAAATACATAATATTCTATTCTGGACTACTCTATGCTTTTTGCTAGATAAAATTAAGCTGCAAGGCTTATCACCAGAAATGAATTTATTTTTTAAGTCACAAAATATAAAAATTGTTAAGTAAAGACAATGTTCAAATATTAAATAGAGAGAAACAAAGAACAGTAATACTGTCATTTATTTTATTATCTTTTTATGGTTCATGACTTAATGAAAGTGGTGGTGACATAAATATCTTCTGGCATTCATTTTTTTTTAATATATAAAATTGAAATATTAAAAATTGAAGCCCAAATTAATAATTAAAGCATTGTCATATGAGCTCTGGAGTCTTGCCTTTGCTGAAATTAGATACCTATATACTGTACATGTAAGTTAAGAGTTGTATGGAATAATTCCCATATTTGTGTTCATAGATTTGGAACACTGTGTTTGAACTCATCTTCTTGGTTCTGTTTAATTATTCTTATAACATTCCTATTTTCATATTTTATAAATAAGTTTTTAAGGCTGTCCCATGTGTACATCAATATACAGGAGATGAGTGATAACAGGTGAAAAGAGTCAAAATGATTGATGAATGATAGACAGCCTTGTTACAATGCAAAAAGTCAGACTGAAAAAGATAGGAATAAATTATTTTTATTTGTCTTGAAAGTTAACTTTTTTATTTGATTTTAATTCAAAAAAGTAATATGGAATATGTGAAAATTTGTGTCAGTTATTTACAATCATTCTGAACCTTATTTTAAAGTTGTGTGCATGCATGTATTATGTATTAATTAATGTGATGTGTTCTCTTTATTCTTTCTTTCTAATTGTTTCTATCTTTCTGCATTGATACGAGTCAGTGTGCATGTGTTTATTGTGTTTTACCAAAATTAAGACAAAGGGTTTATATTCTAAATGAAACAGTATGAAAATGCATATAAAAGTGTTGATACTTTCCTCAATGTTTAATTGGAGTTATTAACCAACATTCAAAAGCCCCTATAACTTACATTGAAATTTAAGTGTAATAATGTGTTTTAACTTTAAGCTGTTAAGACCTACTACAAAAAATCCCTATTTTAAGTTTCCCAATACTTGAATCAGACTTCAGGAAGTCATACAGTCTACAATGAATGTAATATGTCAAATTTGCATTTCTTACACAACTAATATTTCTGACTTTTACAGGTTACAGGCTTACTGAAATAAACACCACTCCAGCATGGGTGCACAAAGGAAAAGTTGTCAACACCACCTTCAATGTGTATGTAAGTACTTTTTGTTCTTTTTATCAAGCATTGATCTATAATAAGAGGAAATCCTGGATAGAAGGTTAATGGGGTATACAATAATGGCTTTTAAAATGTTAACTCTAGCAAGAGAAAGAAATCCTGGATAGAAGGTTAATGGGGTATACAATAATGGCTTTTAAAATGTTAACTCTAGCAAGAGAAAGAAATCCTGGATAGAAGGTTAATGGGGTATACAATAATGGCTTTTAAAATGTTAACTCTAGCAAGAGAAAGAAATCCTGGATAGAAGGTTAATGGGGTATACAATAATGGCTTTTAAAATGTTAACTCTAGCAAGAGAAAGAAATCCTGGATAGAAGGTTAATGGGGTATACAATAATGGCTTTTAAAATGTTAACTCTAGCAAGAGAAAGAAATCCTGGATAGAAGGTTAATGGGGTATACAATAATGGCTTTTAAAATGTTAACTCTAGCAAGAGAAAGACAAAAATTAACTTCTGGACTTCTGTGTAAAATGTCAACACCAATATTTTCTTACTATTACTGAACACGAATGCTAGTGCTATGTTACTCCGTTTTCCTGGATCTGCCCCTTCTCTAGGATCTTTGTTCAGTTATTCATCTTATTGCAGTACATATATTTAAAATACCCTATGAGGCTATGATATATATATATTGGTCTAGAAACCCGGCAACCTGTCACCAAACTGTGGAAAAGGCAAACCAGATTATATATTAATGTGTATTTATTTGAAAACTGACTGCTTTGCCTATGAATCATAGTATGATGTATCAATGATATTTAAGCCTTTCTGATCTTGCTTATGCTCGCATTTACAGGTAGTGCCTGTCTCATATTATATGCATATTCTTATGTCGGATTTAAAAGCTCATTAGAGCTTGTGTTGTAATGTTTGATGTTTTCCGACTTTAAATAAAGCTTATTGATTGATATTGATTGACTCTCTACAAGGCATGAAAACCAATTTTCACGCTAATAACTGATAAAACGTTTGAAAATTAATATGCGAGCTTAAGCGAGCTCTTTATGGTATAAAATGTGTACTTAGGATTTTTTAACAAACATGGCTGAACATATTGTCGAAGAAAAAAAAATTCTACGTTTTGTATTTGTTATTCGAGTTATCGTTCCTTACGTTTTGCAAACACCGGTTTCCGGGTAACACACTAACACACTCAACTAATGGAGATCTTCTTCTTCTTCTTCTTTTGGTATACAGCTATCCATCCACTGGATGATCACTAGCTGTTGCGCATGCGTGGGAATAAGAAATAATAATAAATTCAGTCAGTTTATAACATATTTACAAGTGGTGCCAATAGAAACAAATTTTGTGGTTAAAACTATTTACAATTTCATTTTTATTTAAATTTGTGATTGTAGATGGCTGAGAACAGTTGGTGTTAGCTGTTCTCTAAACGTGTTGACTGTTGGGCATAGAACTATAGTTTGAGATAGTAAATTCCAGTGAATGATTGTGTTCGGAAAGAATGAGTACTTGTACGGATCTTTGAATGCATGAAGATGTCTGTATGTAAATGGATGAAATTGTCTGATTCTTGGGTCTGTAGGTATTAATATTGTTGTAGGAACTGCAACTATATGGTGAACAATCTTGTAGAACATGATAAGTTTTGTTTTGAGTCGACGTTGTTGTAATGAAGGCCAGGTGAGGGTTTGTAGCATGTCTGTGACGCTGCTAGTATTATGGTATCTGTTGCAGGCATACCTAGCTGCCCGTCGTTGGACCATCTCAATTTTATTGCAATGTTCTGCAGTGTGAGGGTTCCAAACTGAGCATGCATTCTCTAGTTTTGGACGGACAAGAGATAGGTATGCCTGCGACTTTATATTTGTGTTGGAGGTTTTAAGGTTTCTTTTCAAGAATCCAAGACTTTTATTTGCATTGGCTACTATGTTGTTAGCATGCTGTGTCCATTTCAAGTCGGATTGAAGAGTGATTCCAAGATATTTTGCTGAAGAAACTGATTCCAAAGTATGATTGTGTAGCAAGTAGTTATGTTTTACAGGATTTTTCTTGTTTGTTAAATGCTCGCGCATCTGAAAATTATCTGGCAATTTCATCAAAAGTGTCGAGATTTTTTGGGCCGAGATATATTGGGGACGACTTTTTTTAGGGCCGAATCTAGTCTCATTCAATCGAGCTGTCGTTCCTTTATTCGAGTTATCGTTCCTTACGAGAGAGGGTACGAGACTTCAGGATCACCTTAGCGCTTTATGTTAAGAAGATCTCCATTAGTTGAGTGTGTTAGTGTGTTACCCGGAAACCGGTGTTTACAAAACGTAAGGAACGATAACTCGAATAACAAATACAAAACGTAGAATTTTTTTTTCTTCGACAATATGTTCAGCCATGTTTGTTAAAAAATCCTAAGTACACATTTTATACCATAAAGAGCTCGCTTAAGCTCGCATATAAGCTCGCATAATATATCTCGGCCCAAAAAATCTCGACACTTTTTGATGAAATTGCCAGATAATTTTCAGATGAGCGAGCATTCATGGCCGTGCCGGTTTCATATTATTTTTCATCCTAGCCTATATTATTTATCAATATGAATCAGACCCTAAAAGATTTTGTATGGATTTTAAGTATTAAGGATTGTTTTGTATGTAGTTAAAACTTTGCATTACAGCACTTTGAAAATACCTCGAAATTACCTCCCCTTTTAGAACTCTTCAATAATGAGGCAGTATTTAAACCATTCACTAGAAAAATGGAGGGAAATGAAAAAAAATGTGATATTGGCCAGAATTGCAAGAACAAGGCTTTGAACACGCTGACAAACTGTTCTAAGCTAACAATTCATCATCTGAGGTATCTAAAATCAAATTCAAAAGAACTAGAAATCCTGAAAGTTATCTACTTAAATAGAGCTGGGATAAATGTCATACCTTCTTCTTCTTCTTTATGTGTAGATCCACTTTTGCAAGTGTGCTGCTATATATAACATCTCAACATCTGAATCGTCATATTTGTGAACAACGTCGTGATGAGCTCGGTATCTATTGGACCAGAAAAAACGGACTTGTGCTCATCCTTTCCATGGAGACTCCAAGGCAAAACCAGACCGTGGTATTAATGCAGTGATGAGCCGTGAAATATGGTTGAGGTTGCAGCTTGTTGTAGCCATTGGTATCACAGAAGGTAATTTGCAGAATCACACAAGTTACATTTACATTTACTGGAATACTGTGAAGGGCCGTCAAACAGCATCAACTCACAGGAAAACTATTGTGGCATGGCTTCCACACAAGGCCGTTGAAAGTTGTCTGTATATACAGTTTAAAGCTATTTACAGCACCACTTTACCCTACTCTTCAATAAAACTGTGGAGTGAGGTCTTGAATGTCTCCACATTTGTATAAGAAGCCCAGACATTAATACCACAATATTTATCTTTACGAGATGAACATTTATTTGGGAGTGAGGGAGAAATCAAGCATCACTCAGCTTAGGTAGCATGGGGCGAAACGGTAGATAACTCTTGTTGATAAATATAGAGGGGTACCAAATATGGTTCCTAAAAATGGGCGTCTGGTACATCTCTTTTACGAAGTTTTGTGAACTTATTTCTAATTGGTCACTTAATTGCATTTGTCCAATGAAAAGATCGGTAACAAAACCTTATACACCTTATCAATTTTTCTAGAAATTGCAAAGACCACGTTATTATTGTCCGCTTCAAATATTCAAATGGTTGGTAAATCTTTATATGAATCCGGGTCGTTTCGCCCCACTTAATCGCTATTATATTATAATAGATGAAGTCTTTTTCGACAATGTTTTGGTAATTATTTATTTATTAGTTGTATGCAAAAAAATAATAATTCATTCATTTAGGTCTACTTTTGTCTAAGATCTCAAGCGAAACTTTTCTTGAAAATTAACAAAAAACCACACAAGTGACAGGAACAGTAAAAAGGTTGGGTTTTTTTTGTACCAACATAAAAGGGCATGAAATGACTGAGATGCTGTACAAGTGTGCAAATAACCTCTTTTTTAATGAATTACGCATCAAATGCTAAAATAGTATCAATTTAATCAGATGTCAAACAAAGAGTGAAGCAATATATAATATTAAATACTGTACACGTCAAGAAAGCATGTTAATTATGAGGAAGACAAAAATAAAGTACCCATGAACAAGCCTTACAACATCCAAAATACGAATATTTGCAATGATATTTTCCATATTTCATTTTTTAAAGCACTATTAATAAATGAGGGCGAAACGACCTGGGGCAAACGGGAATAGGGGCGAAATGACTTAGGGGACGAACGGGATTCGGGGTGAAACGACCCGGTACCCTTTATATTGAAGGGTGCATCATCCATATTTTAACATAATATTGCCTTCTTATCATATTTTAAGATGCAAGCAGGTATAACTGCATACACTTCCGTGATAATATAAAAAAAATAGCCAGTTTTCGGAGAAGGGGTATGAGTCAACAGAGTTATTTCCCTTTTCCCAATATTTTGTTTTCAATGTGAAGGCGATAATAGTCCGAGTAGAATCAAAACACGCAAAATGAACAACACGTAATTAACAATTTGATGGTATTTAAACAACATATACAACAATTTAAAGGTACTAATGATGTTCTTCAACAAGTAAATCTCAAGTTTTAACATTTGCAAATTTTCTATCATGTGATACCGCATGTGTCGGTCACAAAAAAAAAGACAAGTTAATGTTTTGTTTTTCTGACATCTAGTCAATTATATCATGACATGCCGCCTGTCTATGGTCTTGTCCTGGTTGTAATTTAAAAATCTTGCACCCCCCCCCAAAAAAAACAGATATTGGGGTCAAATATGTAAATACCCCCCCCCATCCCTTAGAAAAAAATCTTCAACACAATATATCAATTACACAATTCATGACTGTCATTTGAATTGAATTGTTGTTACATGTTCCATTATCAGGAACAAATCCATGCTATATATTGTCTTCATTGACTAATTAACAGGGTCAGGGTCACCATTTGGCCAATAATGGGGGAGTCTTGGTCTGGACACTCTATGAATTTGCTTAGTCATAAACTCCCTTTGGCTTTGAATCACCTTTCATGTATGTTTATGGTTATTCCAGTTTGGAGGGTGGGGGTATGTCAATATGAACTCGGTTATATTTCATTTGCACATGATTGATGTTTATTTATGTTTTTGTCTATAAATATTCCTACAAGTATTGACATGGCCATTTAATAAGATTTTTCTGGAATTCTTTCAGCCAAGTGCACCATTGCCTCACCCTGGTACAAGTGCTACCTGTATTGAAGATATTAAGCAGAGAAAAGCAGTTTGTGTACTGGATTCAGAACTAGTGAGTTCATTAATAATCTAATGGCATAAATTTACGGATAGGGTTTAATATAAGTTCTTGTAACTTGTTTCCCAAATCCTATTAATTACTTCTTATTATGTAATGTATATAGCTGAATATTGTAATATTATATTGAATTAATTAATAAAATAATAAATAAATATGTTTAAACTAATGGCATGAATTTATTTGTATGCCCCCGACTTATGGCCACAGGGACACTGTTACACTTAACTGTCTGTACATCCTGTTGGCACTTTATTTATTGCAGGGGCTATATGTCCCATGCCCATGTGGAACTTTATTTATTGCAGGGGCTATATGTCCCATGCCCATGTGGAACTTTATTTATGACAGGGGTTATATGTCCCATGCCCATGTGGAACTTTATTTATTGCAGGGGCTATATGTCCCATGCCCTGTTAGAACTTTATTTATTACAGGGGCTATATGGCCCATGCCCATGTGGAACTTTATTTATTGCAGGGGCTATATGTCCCATGCCCATGTGGAACTTTATTTATTGCAGGGGTTATATGTCCCATACCCATGTGGAACTTTATTTATTGCAGGGGCTATATGTCCCATGCCCATGTGGAACTTTATTTATTGCAGGGGCTATGTGTCCCATGCCCATGTGGAACTTTCTTTATTGCAGGGGCTATATGTCCCATGCCCATGTGGAACTTTATTTATTACAGGGGCTATATGTCCCATGCCCATGTGGAACTTTATGTATTGCAGGGGTTATATGTCCCATGCACATGTGGAACTTTATTTATTACAGGGGCTATATGTCCCATGCCCATGTGGAACTTTATTTATTGCAGGGGCTATATGTCCCATGCCCATGTGGAACTTTATTTATTGCAGGGGCTATATGTCCCATGCCCATGTGGAACTTTATTTATTGCAGGGGCTATATGTCCCATGCCCATGTGGAACTTTATTTATTACAGGGGCTATATGTCCCCATGTCCATGTGGAACTTTATTTATTACAGGGGCTATATGTCCCATGCCCATGTGGAACTTTATTTATTACAGGGGCTATATGTCCCATGCCCATGTGGAACTTTATTTATTACAGGAGCTATATGTCCCATGCCCATGTGGAACTTTATTTATTACAGGGGCTATATGTCCCATGCCCATGTGGAACTTTATTTATTGCAGGGGCTATATGTCCCATGCCCATGTGGAACTTTATTTATTACAGGGGCTATATGTCCCATGCCCATGTGGAACTTTATTTATTACAGGGGCTATATGTCCCATGCCCATGTGGAACTTTATTTATTACAGGGGTTATATGTCCCATGCCCATGTGGAACTTTATTTATTACAGGGGCTATATGTCCCATGCCCTGTTAGAACTTTATTTATTACAGGGGCTATATGTCCCATGCCCATGTGGAACTTTATTTATTACAGGGGCTATATGTCCCATGCCCATGTGGAACTTTATTTATTACAGGGGCTATATGTCCCATGCCCATGTGGAACTTTATTTATTACAGGGGCTACATGTATATGTCCCATGCCCATGTGGAACTTTATTTATTACAGGGGCTATATGTCCCATGCCCATGTGGAACTTTATTTATTACAGGGGCTATATGTCCCATGCCCATGTGGAAATTTATTTATTACAGGGGCTATATGTCCCATGCCCTGTTAGAACTTTATTTATTACAGGGGCTATATGTCCCATGCCCATGTGGAACTTTATTTATTACAGGGGCTATATGTCCCATGCCCATGTGGAACTTTATTTATTACAGGGGCTATATGTCCCATGCCCATGTGGAACTTTATTGCAGGGGCTATATGTCCCATGCCCATGTGGAACTTTATTTATTACAGGGGTTATATGTCCCATGCCCATGTGGAACTTTATTTATTACAGGGGTTATATGTCCCATGCCCATGTGGAACTTTATTTATTACAGGGGCTATATGTCGCATGCCCACGTGGAACTTTATTTATTACAGGGGCTATATGTCCCATGCCCATGTGGAACTTTATTTATTACAGGGGCTATATGTCCCATGCCCACGTGGAACTTTATTTATTACAGGGGTTATATGTTCCATGCCCATGTGGAACTTTATTTATTACAGAGGCTATATGTCCCATTCCCATGTGGAACTTTATTTATTACAGGGGCTATATGTCCCATGCCCTGTTAGAACTTTATTTATTACAGGGGCTATATGTCCCATGCCCTGTTAGAACTTTATTTATTACAGGGGCTATATCTCCCATGCCCTGTTAGAACTTTATTTATTACAGGGGCTATATGTCCCATGCCCTGTTAGAACTTTATTTATTACAGGGGCTATATGTCCCATGCCCATGTGGAACTTTATTTATTACAGGGGCTATATGTCCCATGCCCATGTGGAACTTTATTTATTACAGGGGCTATATGTCCCATGCCCATGTGGAACTTTATTTATTACAGGGGCTACATGTATATGTCCCATGCCCATGTGGAACTTTATTTATTACAGGGGCTATATGTCCCATGCCCATGTGGAACTTTATTTATTACAGGGGCTATATGTCCCATGCCCATGTGGAAATTTATTTATTACAGGGGCTATATGTCCCATGCCCTGTTAGAACTTTATTTATTACAGGGGCTATATGTCCCATGCCCATGTGGAACTTTATTTATTACAGGGGCTATATGTCCCATGCCCATGTGGAACTTTATTTATTACAGGGGCTATATGTCCCATGCCCATGTGGAACTTTATTTATTACAGGGGCTATATGTCCCATGCCCATGTGGAACTTTATTTATTACAGGGGCTATATGTCCCATGCCCATGTGGAACTTTATTTATTACAGGGGCTATATGTCCCATGCCCATGTGGAACTTTATTTATTACAGGGGCTATATGTCCCATGCCCATGTGGAACTTTATTTATTGCAGGGGCTATATGTCCCATGCCCATGTGGAACTTTATTTATTACAGGGGCTATATGTCCCATTCCCATGTGGAACTTTATCTATTACAGGGGCTATATGTCCCATGCCCTGTTAGAACTTTATTTATTACAGGGGCTATATGTCCCATGCCCTGTTAGAACTTTATTTATTACAGGGGCTATATGTCCCATGCCCTGTTAGAACTTTATTTATTACAGGGGCTATATGTCCCATGCCCATGTGGAACTTTATTTATTACAGGGGCTATATGTCCCATGCCCATGTGGAACTTTATTTATTACAGGGGCTATATGTCCCATGCCCTGTTAGAACTTTATTTATTACAGGGGCTATATGTCCCATGCCCTGTTAGAACTTTATTTATTACAGGGGCTATATGTCCCATGCCCATGTGGAACTTTATTTATTACAGGGGCTATATGTCCCATGCCCATGTGGAACTTTATTTATTACAGGGGCTATATGTCCCATGCCCATGTGGAACTTTATTTATTACAGGGGCTACATGTATATGTCCCATGCCCATGTGGAACTTTATTTATTACAGGGGCTATATGTCCCATGCCCATGTGGAACTTTATTTATTACAGGGGCTATATGTCCCATGCCCATGTGGAAATTTATTTATTACAGGGGCTATATGTCCCATGCCCTGTTAGAACTTTATTTATTACAGGGGCTATATGTCCCATGCCCATGTGGAACTTTATTTATTACAGGGGCTATATGTCCCATGCCCATGTGGAACTTTATTTATTACAGGGGCTATATGTCCCATGCCCATGTGGAACTTTATTGCAGGGGCTATATGTCCCATGCCCATGTGGAACTTTATTTATTACAGGGGTTATATGTCCCATGCCCATGTGGAACTTTATTTATTACAGGGGTTATATGTCCCATGCCCATGTGGAACTTTATTTATTACAGGGGCTATATGTCGCATGCCCACGTGGAACTTTATTTATTACAGGGGCTATATGTCCCATGCCCATGTGGAACTTTATTTATTACAGGGGCTATATGTCCCATGCCCACGTGGAACTTTATTTATTACAGGGGTTATATGTCCCATGCCCATGTGGAACTTTATTTATTACAGGGGCTATATGTCCCATTCCCATGTGGAACTTTATTTATTACAGGGGCTATATGTCCCATGCCCTGTTAGAACTTTATTTATTACAGGGGCTATATGTCCCATGCCCTGTTAGAACTTTATTTATTACAGGGGCTATATCTCCCATGCCCTGTTAGAACTTTATTTATTACAGGGGCTATATGTCCCATGCCCTGTTAGAACTTTATTTATTACAGGGGCTATATGTCCCATGCCCATGTGGAACTTTATTTATTACAGGGGCTATATGTCCCATGCCCATGTGGAACTTTATTTATTACAGGGGCTATATGTCCCATGCCCATGTGGAACTTTATTTATTACAGGGGCTACATGTATATGTCCCATGCCCATGTGGAACTTTATTTATTACAGGGGCTATATGTCCCATGCCCATGTGGAACTTTATTTATTACAGGGGCTATATGTCCCATGCCCATGTGGAAATTTATTTATTACAGGGGCTATATGTCCCATGCCCTGTTAGAACTTTATTTATTACAGGGGCTATATGTCCCATGCCCATGTGGAACTTTATTTATTACAGGGGCTATATGTCCCATGCCCATGTGGAACTTTATTTATTACAGGGGCTGTATGTCCCATGCCCATGTGGAACTTTATTTATTACAGGGGCTATATGTCCCATGCCCATGTGGAACTTTATTTATTACAGGGGCTATATGTCCCATGCCCATGTGGAACTTTATTTATTACAGGGGCTATATGTCCCATGCCCATGTGGAACTTTATTTATTACAGGGGCTATATGTCCCATGCCCATGTGGAAATTTATTTATTACAGGGGCTATATGTCCCATGCCCTGTTAGAACTTTATTTATTACAGGGGCTATATGTCCCATGCCCATGTGGAACTTTATTTATTACAGGGGCTATATGTCCCATGCCCATGTGGAACTTTATTTATTACAGGGGCTATATGTCCCATGCCCATGTGGAACTTTATTGCAGGGGCTATATGTCCCATGCCCATGTGGAACTTTATTTATTACAGGGGTTATATGTCCCATGCCCATGTGGAACTTTATTTATTACAGGGGTTATATGTCCCATGCCCATGTGGAACTTTATTTATTACAGGGGCTATATGTCGCATGCCCACGTGGAACTTTATTTATTACAGGGGCTATATGTCCCATGCCCATGTGGAACTTTATTTATTACAGGGGCTATATGTCCCATGCCCACGTGGAACTTTATTTATTACAGGGGTTATATGTCCCATGCCCATGTGGAACTTTATTTATTACAGGGGCTATATGTCCCATTCCCATGTGGAACTTTATTTATTACAGGGGCTATATGTCCCATGCCCTGTTAGAACTTTATTTATTACAGGGGCTATATGTCCCATGCCCTGTTAGAACTTTATTTATTACAGGGGCTATATGTCCCATGCCCTGTTAGAACTTTATTTATTACAGGGGCTATATGTCCCATGCCCATGTGGAACTTTATTTATTACAGGGGCTATATGTCCCATGCCCATGCAGAACTTTATTTATTACAGGGGCTATATGTCCCATGCCCTGTTAGAACTTTATTTATTACAGGGGCTATATGTCCCATGCCCTGTTAGAACTTTATTTATTACAGGGGCTATATGTCCCATGCCCATGTGGAACTTTATTTATTACAGGGGCTATATGTCCCATGCCCATGTGGAACTTTATTTATTACAGGGGCTACATGTATATGTCCCATGCCCATGTGGAACTTTATTTATTACAGGGGCTATATGTCCCATGCCCATGTGGAACTTTATTTATTACAGGGGCTATATGTCCCATGCCCATGTGGAAATTTATTTATTACAGGGGCTATATGTCCCATGCCCTGTTAGAACTTTATTTATTACAGGGGCTATATGTCCCATGCCCATGTGGAACTTTATTTATTACAGGGGCTATATGTCCCATGCCCATGTGGAACTTTATTTATTACAGGGGCTATATGTCCCATGCCCATGTGGAACTTTATTTATTACAGGGGCTATATGTCCCATGCCCATGTGGAACTTTATTTATTACAGGGGTTATATGTCCCATGCCCATGTGGAACTTTATTTATTACAGGGGTTATATGTCCCATGCCCATGTGGAACTTTATTTATTACAGGGGCTATATGTTGCATGCCCACGTGGAACTTTATTTATTACAGGGGCTATATGTCCCATGCCCATGTGGAACTTTATTTATTACAGGGGCTATATGTCCCATGCCCACGTGGAACTTTATTTATTACAGGGGTTATATGTCCCATGCCCATGTGGAACTTTATTTATTACAGGGGCTATATGTCCCATTCCCATGTGGAACTTTATTTATTACAGGGGCTATATGTCCCATGCCCTGTTAGAACTTTATTTATTACAGGGGCTATATGTCCCATGCCCTGTTAGAACTTTATTTATTACAGGGGCTATATCTCCCATGCCCTGTTAGAACTTTATTTATTACAGGGGCTATATGTCCCATGCCCTGTTAGAACTTTATTTATTACAGGGGCTATATGTCCCATGCCCATGTGGAACTTTATTTATTACAGGGGCTATATGTCCCATGCCCATGTGGAACTTTATTTATTACAGGGGCTATATGTCCCATGCCCATGTGGAACTTTATTTATTACAGGGGCTACATGTATATGTCCCATGCCCATGTGGAACTTTATTTATTACAGGGGCTATATGTCCCATGCCCATGTGGAACTTTATTTATTACAGGGGCTATATGTCCCATGCCCATGTGGAAATTTATTTATTACAGGGGCTATATGTCCCATGCCCTGTTAGAACTTTATTTATTACAGGGGCTATATGTCCCATGCCCATGTGGAACTTTATTTATTACAGGGGCTATATGTCCCATGCCCATGTGGAACTTTATTTATTACAGGGGCTATATGTCCCATGCCCATGTGGAACTTTATTTATTACAGGGGCTATATGTCCCATGCCCATGTGGAACTTTATTTATTACAGGGGCTATATGTCCCATGCCCATGTGGAACTTTATTTATTGCAGGGGCTATATGTCCCATGCCCATGTGGAACTTTATTTATTACAGGGGCTATATGTCCCATTCCCATGTGGAACTTTATTTATTACAGGGGCTATATGTCCCATGCCCTGTTAGAACTTTATTTATTACAGGGGCTATATGTCCCATGCCCTGTTAGAACTTTATTTATTACAGGGGCTATATGTCCCATGCCCATGTGGAACTTTATTTATTACAGGGGCTATATGTCCCATGCCCATGTGGAACTTTATTTATTACAGGGGCTATATGTCCCATGCCCTGTTAGAACTTTATTTATTACAGGGGCTATATGTCCCATGCCCTGTTAGAACTTTATTTATTACAGGGGCTATATGTCCCATGCCCATGTGGAACTTTATTTATTACAGGGGCTATATGTCCCATGCCCATGTGGAACTTTATTTATTACAGGGGCTATATGTCCCATGCCCATGTGGAACTTTATTTATTACAGGGGCTACATGTATATGTCCCATGCCCATGTGGAACTTTATTTATTACAGGGGCTATATGTCCCATGCCCATGTGGAACTTTATTTATTACAGGGGCTATATGTCCCATGCCCATGTGGAAATTTATTTATTACAGGGGCTATATGTCCCATGCCCTGTTAGAACTTTATTTATTACAGGGGCTATATGTCCCATGCCCATGTGGAACTTTATTTATTACAGGGGCTATATGTCCCATGCCCATGTGGAACTTTATTTATTACAGGGGCTATATGTCCCATGCCCATGTGGAACTTTATTGCAGGGGCTATATGTCCCATGCCCATGTGGAACTTTATTTATTACAGGGGTTATATGTCCCATGCCCATGTGGAACTTTATTTATTACAGGGGTTATATGTCCCATGCCCATGTGGAACTTTATTTATTACAGGGGCTATATGTCGCATGCCCACGTGGAACTTTATTTATTACAGGGGCTATATGTCCCATGCCCATGTGGAACTTTATTTATTACAGGGGCTATATGTCCCATGCCCACGTGGAACTTTATTTATTACAGGGGTTATATGTCCCATGCCCATGTGGAACTTTATTTATTACAGGGGCTATATGTCCCATTCCCATGTGGAACTTTATTTATTACAGGGGCTATATGTCCCATGCCCTGTTAGAACTTTATTTATTACAGGGGCTATATGTCCCATGCCCTGTTAGAACTTTATTTATTACAGGGGCTATATGTCCCATTCCCATGTGGAACTTTATTTATTACAGGGGCTATATGTCCCATGCCCTGTTAGAACTTTATTTATTACAGGGGCTATATGTCCCATGCCCATGTGGAACTTTATTTATTACAGGGGCTATATGTCCCATGCCCATGTGGAACTTTATTTATTACAAGGGCTATATGTCCCATGCCCATGTGGAACTTTATTTATTACAGGGGCTATATGTCCCATGCCCATGTGGAACTTTATTTATTACAGGGGCTACATGTATATGTCCCATGCCCATGTGGAACTTTATTTATTACAGGGGCTATATGTCCCATGCCCATGTGGAACTTTATTTATTACAGGGGCTATATGTCCCATGCCCATGTGGAAATTTATTTATTACAGGGGCTATATGTCCCATGCCCTGTTAGAACTTTATTTATTACAGGGGCTATATGTCCCATGCCCATGTGGAACTTTATTTATTACAGGGGCTATATGTCCCATGCCCATGTGGAACTTTATTTATTACAGGGGCTATATGTCCCATGCCCATGTGGAACTTTATTTATTACAGGGGCTATATGTCCCATGCCCATGTGGAACTTTATTTATTACAGGGGCTATATGTCCCATGCCCATGTGGAACTTTATTTATTGCAGGGGCTATATGTCCCATGCCCATGTGGAACTTTATTTATTACAGGGGCTATATGTCCCATTCCCATGTGGAACTTTATTTATTACAGGGGCTATATGTCCCATGCCCTGTTAGAACTTTATTTATTACAGGGGCTATATGTCCCATGCCCTGTTAGAACTTTATTTATTACAGGGGCTATATGTCCCATGCCCATGTGGAACTTTATTTATTACAGGGGCTATATGTCCCATGCCCATGTGGAACTTTATTTATTACAGGGGCTATATGTCCCATGCCCTGTTAGAACTTTATTTATTACAGGGGCTATATGTCCCATGCCCTGTTAGAACTTTATTTATTACAGGGGCTATATGTCCCATGCCCATGTGGAACTTTATTTATTACAGGGGCTATATGTCCCATGCCCATGTGGAACTTTATTTATTACAGGGGCTATATGTCCCATGCCCATGTGGAACTTTATTTATTACAGGGGCTACATGTATATGTCCCATGCCCATGTGGAACTTTATTTATTACAGGGGCTATATGTCCCATGCCCATGTGGAACTTTATTTATTACAGGGGCTATATGTCCCATGCCCATGTGGAAATTTATTTATTACAGGGGCTATATGTCCCATGCCCTGTTAGAACTTTATTTATTACAGGGGCTATATGTCCCATGCCCATGTGGAACTTTATTTATTACAGGGGCTATATGTCCCATGCCCATGTGGAACTTTATTTATTACAGGGGCTATATGTCCCATGCCCATGTGGAACTTTATTGCAGGGGCTATATGTCCCATGCCCATGTGGAACTTTATTTATTACAGGGGTTATATGTCCCATGCCCATGTGGAACTTTATTTATTACAGGGGTTATATGTCCCATGCCCATGTGGAACTTTATTTATTACAGGGGCTATATGTCGCATGCCCACGTGGAACTTTATTTATTACAGGGGCTATATGTCCCATGCCCATGTGGAACTTTATTTATTACAGGGGCTATATGTCCCATGCCCACGTGGAACTTTATTTATTACAGGGGTTATATGTCCCATGCCCATGTGGAACTTTATTTATTACAGGGGCTATATGTCCCATTCCCATGTGGAACTTTATTTATTACAGGGGCTATATGTCCCATGCCCTGTTAGAACTTTATTTATTACAGGGGCTATATGTCCCATGCCCTGTTAGAACTTTATTTATTACAGGGGCTATATCTCCCATGCCCTGTTAGAACTTTATTTATTACAGGGGCTATATGTCCCATGCCCTGTTAGAACTTTATTTATTACAGGGGCTATATGTCCCATGCCCATGTGGAACTTTATTTATTACAGGGGCTATATGTCCCATGCCCATGTGGAACTTTATTTATTACAGGGGCTATATGTCCCATGCCCATGTGGAACTTTATTTATTACAGGGGCTACATGTATATGTCCCATGCCCATGTGGAACTTTATTTATTACAGGGGCTATATGTCCCATGCCCATGTGGAACTTTATTTATTACAGGGGCTATATGTCCCATGCCCATGTGGAAATTTATTTATTACAGGGGCTATATGTCCCATGCCCTGTTAGAACTTTATTTATTACAGGGGCTATATGTCCCATGCCCATGTGGAACTTTATTTATTACAGGGGCTATATGTCCCATGCCCATGTGGAACTTTATTTATTACAGGGGCTATATGTCCCATGCCCATGTGGAACTTTATTGCAGGGGCTATATGTCCCATGCCCATGTGGAACTTTATTTATTACAGGGGTTATATGTCCCATGCCCATGTGGAACTTTATTTATTACAGGGGTTATATGTCCCATGCCCATGTGGAACTTTATTTATTACAGGGGCTATATGTCGCATGCCCACGTGGAACTTTATTTATTACAGGGGCTATATGTCCCATGCCCATGTGGAACTTTATTTATTACAGGGGCTATATGTCCCATGCCCACGTGGAACTTTATTTATTACAGGGGTTATATGTCCCATGCCCATGTGGAACTTTATTTATTACAGGGGCTATATGTCCCATTCCCATGTGGAACTTTATTTATTACAGGGGCTATATGTCCCATGCCCTGTTAGAACTTTATTTATTACAGGGGCTATATGTCCCATGCCCTGTTAGAACTTTATTTATTACAGGGGCTATATCTCCCATGCCCTGTTAGAACTTTATTTATTACAGGGGCTATATGTCCCATGCCCTGTTAGAACTTTATTTATTACAGGGGCTATATGTCCCATGCCCATGTGGAACTTTATTTATTACAGGGGCTATATGCCCCATGCCCATGTGGAACTTTATTTATTACAGGGGCTATATGTCCCATGCCCATGTGGAACTTTATTTATTACAGGGGCTATATGTCGCATGCCCACATGGAACTTTATTTATTACAGGGGTTATATGTCCCATGCCCATGTGGAACTTTATTTATTACAGGGGCTATATGTCCCATTCCCATGTGGAACTTTATTTATTACAGGGGCTATATGTCCCATGCCCTGTTAGAACTTTATTTATTACAGGGGCTATATGTTCCATGCCCTGTTAGAACTTTATTTATTACAGGGGCTATATGTCCCATGCCCATGTGGAACTTTATTTATTACAGGGGCTATATGTCCCATGCCCATGTGGAACTTTATTTATTACAGGGGCTATATGTCCCATGCCCTGTTAGAACTTTATTTATTACAGGGGCTATATGTCCCATGCCCTGTTAGAACTTTATTTATTACAGGGGCTATATGTCCCATGCCCATGTGGAACTTTATTTATTACAGGGGCTATATGTCCCATGCCCATGTGGAACTTTATTTATTACAGGGGCTATATGTCCCATGCCCATGTGGAACTTTATTTATTACAGGGGCTATATGTCCCATGCCCATGTGGAACTTTATTTATTACAGGGGCTACATGTATATGTCCCATGCCCATGTGGAACTTTATTTATTACAGGGGCTATATGTCCCATGCCCATGTGGAAATTTATTTATTACAGGGGCTATATGTCCCATGCCCTGTTAGAACTTTATTTATTACAGGGGCTATATGTCCCATGCCCATGTGGAACTTTATTTATTACAGGGGCTATATGTCCCATGCCCATGTGGAACTTTATTTATTACAGGGGCTATATGTCCCATGCCCATGTGGAACTTTATTTATTACAGGGGCTATATGTCCCATGCCCATGTGGAAATTTATTTATTACAGGGGCTATATGTCCCATGCCCTGTTAGAACTTTATTTATTACAGGGGCTATATGTCCCATGCCCATGTGGAACTTTATTTATTACAGGGGCTATATGTCCCATGCCCATGTGGAAATTTATTTATTACAGGGGCTATATGTCCCATGCCCATGTGGAACTTTATTGCAGGGGCTATATGTCCCATGCCCATGTGGAACTTTATTTATTACAGGGGTTATATGTCCCATGCCCATGTGGAACTTTATTTATTACAGGGGTTATATGTCCCATGCCCATGTGGAACTTTATTTATTACAGGGGTTATATGTCGCATGCCCATGTGGAACTTTATTTATTACAGGGGCTATATGTCCCATGCCCATGTGGAACTTTATTTATTACAGGGGCTATATGTCCCATGCCCACGTGGAACTTTATTTATTACAGGGGTTATATGTCCCATGCCCATGTGGAACTTTATTTATTACAGGGGCTATATGTCCCATTCCCATGTGGAACTTTATTTATTACAAGGGCTATATGTCCCATGCCCTGTTAGAACTTTATTTATTACAGGGGCTATATGTCCCATGCCCTGTTAGAACTTTATTTATTACAGGGGCTATATCTCCCATGCCCTGTTAGAACTTTATTTATTACAGGGGCTATATGTCCCATGCCCTGTTAGAACTTTATTTATTACAGGGGCTATATGTCCCATGCCCATGTGGAACTTTATTTATTACAGGGGCTATATGTCCCATGCCCATGTGGAACTTTATTTATTACAGGGGCTATATGTCCCATGCCCATGTGGAACTTTATTTATTACAGGGGCTATATGTCCCATGCCCATGTGGAAATTTATTTATTACAGGGGCTATATGTCCCATGCCCTGTTAGAACTTTATTTATTACAGGGGCTATATGTCCCATGCCCATGTGGAACTTTATTTATTACAGGGGCTATATGTCCCATGCCCATGTGGAACTTTATTTATTACAGGGGCTATATGTCCCATGCCCATGTGGAACTTTATTTATTACAGGGGCTATATGTCCCATGCCCTTGTAGAACTTTATTTATTACAGGGGCTATATGTCCCATGCCCATGTGGAACTTTATTTATTGCAGGGGCTATATGTCCCATGCCCATGTGGAACTTTATTTATTACAGGGGTTATATGTCCCATGCCCATGTGGAACTTTATTTATTACAGGGGTTTTATGTCCCATGCCCATGTGGAACTTTATTTATTACAGGGGCTATATGTCCCATGCCCACGTGGAACTTTATTTATTACAGGGGCTATATGTCCCATGCCCATGTGGAACTTTATTTATTACAGGGGCTATATGTCCCATGCCCACGTGGAACTTTATTTATTACAGGGGTTATATGTCCCATGCCCATGTGGAACTTTATTTATTACAGGGGCTATATGTCCCATTCCCATGTGGAACTTTATTTATTACAGGGGCTATATGTCCCATGCCCTGTTAGAACTTTATTTATTACAGGGGCTATATGTCCCATGCCCTGTTAGAACTTTATTTATTACAGGGGCTATATGTCCCATGCCCATGTGGAACTTTATTTATTACAGGGGCTGTATGTCCCATGCCCATGTGGAACTTTATTTATTACAGGGGCTATATGTCCCATGCCCTGTTAGAACTTTATTTATTACAGGGGCTATATGTCCCATGCCCTGTTAGAACTTTATTTATTACAGGGGCTATATGTCCCATGCCCATGTGGAACTTTATTTATTACAGGGGCTATATGTCCCATGCCCATGTGGAACTTTATTTATTACAGGGGCTATATGTCCCATACCCATGTGGAACTTTATTTATTACAGGGGCTACATGTATATGTCCCATGCCCATGTGGAACTTTATTTATTACAGGGGCTATATGTCCCATGCCCATGTGGAACTTTATTTATTACAGGGGCTATATGTCCCATGCCCATGTGGAAATTTATTTATTACAGGGGCTATATGTCCCATGCCCTGTTAGAACTTTATTTATTACAGGGGCTATATGTCCCATGCCCATGTGGAACTTTATTTATTACAGGGGCTATATGTCCCATGCCCATGTGGAACTTTATTTATTACAGGGGCTATATGTCCCATGCCCATGTGGAACTTTATTTATTACAGGGGCTATATGTCCCATGCCCTGTTAGAACTTTATTTATTACAGGGGCTATATGTCCCATGCCCTGTTAGAACTTTATTTATTACAGGGGCTATATGTCCCATGCCCATGTGGAACTTTATTTATTACAAGGGTTATATGTCCCATGCCCATGTGGAACTTTATTTATTACAGGGGCTATATGTCCCATGCCCACGTGGAACTTTATTTATTACAGGGGCTATATGTCCCATGCCCATGTGGAACTTTATTTATTACAGGGGCTATATGTCCCATTCCCATGTGGAACTTTATTTATTACAGGGGCTATATGTCCCATGCCCTGTTAGAACTTTATTTATTACAGGGGCTATATGTCCCATGCCCTGTTAGAACTTTATTTATTACAGGGGCTATATGTCCCATGCCCATGTGGAACTTTATTTATTACAGGGGCTATATGTCCCATGCCCATGTGGAACTTTATTTATTACAGGGGCTATATGTCCCATGCCCATGTGGAACTTTATTTATTACAGGGGCTATATGTCCCATGCCCATGTGGAACTTTATTTATTACAGGGGCTATATGTCCCATGCCCTGTTAGAACTTTATTTATTACAGGGGCTATATGTCCCATGCCCATGTGGAACTTTATTTATTACAGGGGCTATATGTCCCATGCCCATGTGGAACTTTATTTATTACAGGGGCTATATGTCCCATGCCCATGTGGAACTTTATTTATTACAGGGGCTATATGTCCCATGCCCATGTGGAACTTTATTTATTACAGGGGTTATATGTCCCATGCCCTGTTAGAACTTTATTTATTACAGTGGCTATATGTCCCATGCCCTGTTAGAACTTTATTTATTACAGGGGCTATATGTCCCATGCCCATGTGGAACTTTATTTATTACAGGGGCTATATGTCCCATGCCCTGTTAGAACTTTATTTAATACAGGGGCTATATGTCCCATGCCCATGTGGAACTTTATTTATTACAGGGGCTATATGTCCCATGCCCTGTTAGAACTTTATTTATTACAGGGGCTATATGTCCCATGCCCTGTTAGAACTTTATTTATTACAGGGGCTATATGTCCCATGCCCTGTTAGAACTTTATTTATTACAGGGGCTATATGTCCCATGCCCTGTTAGAACTTTATTTATTACAGGGGCTATATGTCCCATGCCCATGTGGAACTTTATTTATTACAGGGGCTATATGTCCCATGCCCATGTGGAACTTTATTTATTACAGGGGCTATATGTCCCATGCCCATATGAAACTTTATTTATTACAGGGGCTATATGTCCCATGCCCTGTTAGAACTTTATTTATTACAGGGGCTATATGTCCCATGCCCATGTGGAACTTTATTTATTACAGGGGCTATATGTCCCATGCCCTGTTAGAACTTTATTTATTACAGGGGCTATATGTCCCATGCCCTGTTAGAACTTTATTTATTACAGGGGCTATATGTCCCATGCCCTGTTAGAACTTTATTTATTACAGGGGCTATATGTCCCATGCCGGGGTCCGACCTATAATCCGACAGTTCGACGGTCCGACAGTCCGATAGTCCGACAAATGCTATATTTCTTTGAAAGTTAACACTATAACATGTGTAATATGGGGCCAGGAACCGAACCGTTTACTCACCAAAGAAAGGTCCAGAACATCGGAAACACGATATCATAGACGGACAAACAATTGGCAGGGCCACACAAGAGCTAAAAAAAACCACATATATGAACAATGCGGACTCCATAAAGACCTGGATCCAATCGTGATGAACCGGTAGTGTAAGTATCCCGTATATTTTTTAGTAGCGACTACTTCAGGCTTTATTTAAGTAGCGTGTAGCCGAGTCCAGCCAAGAAAAGTCACTATTAAAAAGAAAGATGAAATAAATGAATACACAAAAAAAAGAAATACAAAAAAAAGGAAAAGCCAAAAGGAGAGTGTACCAGTGTCCCCCGCCCTTTATCATGGAATATTTATGTTAAAAAGCAATGTCGACACACCAATAGAGCTGGATACAATAATGTGTGCGACTTGATTGATTGATTGATTGCTTAAGGTCCAGCAAGCAATATTTCAGTCATATTCAGGATGAGAAAAGTTTGTAAACAAAAAATCAGAAAGAGGGGACTCTGGGATGGGTCAAGATGGGCAACGGCTTAACACGGGAACTTGTTTTTCTGTCTCTTCCGGAGACAAGTTGGTTCTATTTTTATTCCCCGGGATTCCGACGGGTGACCCTGCTATAGTCGCCTTCTACGACAAACGCATATATAAAAAGTTACGATTGAAGGAATTGTCCCTAAGTGACCCCTTATATCACGGAAAGAAACAGCATCGGAATATGACAAAATAAACAACTGTGCCATGATACGCCCCCCTCTTTTATGACAATTGAAGGTCGGTAGCTCAGCGTGAGAACAGTAATTAATATTCTGCACTTTTTTAAACCAATTAATTGTATATACATGTACCATATGAAAACTGGCGTTTTCCAAACTGACTAAAATCACACCTCTCACTTGCTCCCCCTTTTATCAATACAATGTATGTCACGACGTGACCTATCAGTAAAAGGGGGAACAAGTGAGAGATGTTATCATACGAGACGCGGACGGACGGACGAACAGCGGTATGCCATAATAAGCCCGTATTTTGACGGGCGTATAAAAATGAATGGCCCATATCCTGAAATTACGAATATATCATTTTTGGCCAAGTTATTTTACAAAACTTTCATCAGTTTAAAGCATTTGTCGGACTATCGGACTGTCGGTTTATAGCTATGGCCCCTCCCATGCCCTGTTAGAACTTTATTTATTACAGGGGCTATATGTCCCATGCCCTGTTAGAACTTTATTTATTACAGGGGCTATATGTCCCATGCCCATGTGGAACTTTATTTATTACAGGGGCTATATGTCCCATGCCCTGTTAGAACTTTATTTATTACAGGGGCTATATGTCCCATGCCCTGTTAGAACTTTATTTATTACAGGGGCTATATGTCCCATGCCCTGTTAGAACTTTATTTATTACAGGGGCTATATGTCCCATGCCGGGGTCCGACCTATAATCCGACAGTTCGACGGTCCGACAGTCCGATAGTCCGACAAATGCTATATTTCTTTGAAAGTTAACACTATAACATGTGTAATATGGGGCCAGGAACCGAACCGTTTACTCACCAAAGAAAGGTCCAGAACATCGGAAACACGATATCATAGACGGACAAACAATTGGCAGGGCCACACAAGAGCTAAAAAAAAACACATATATGAACAATGCGGACTCCATAAAGACCTGGATCCAATCGTGATGAACCGGTAGTGTAAGTATCCCGTATATTTTTTAGTAGCGACTACTTCAGGCTTTATTTAAGTAGCGTGTAGCCGAGTCCAGCCAAGAAAAGTCACTATTAAAAAGAAAGATGAAATAAATGAATACACAAAAAAAAGAAATACAAAAAAAAGGAAAAGCCAAAAGGAGAGTGTACCAGTGTCCCCCGCCCTTTATCATGGAATATTTATGTTAAAAAGCAATGTCGACACACCAATAGAGCTGGATACAATAATGTGTGCGACTTGATTGATTGATTGATTGCTTAAGGTCCAGCAAGCAATATTTCAGTCATATTCAGGATGAGAAAAGTTTGTAAACAAAAAATCAGAAAGAGGGGACTCTGGGATGGGTCAAGATGGGCAACGGCTTAACACGGGAACTTGTTTTTCTGTCTCTTCCGGAGACAAGTTGGTTCTATTTTTATTCCCCGGGATTCCGACGGGTGACCCTGCTATAGTCGCCTTCTACGACAAACGCATATATAAAAAGTTACGATTGAAGGAATTGTCCCTAAGTGACCCCTTATATCACGGAAAGAAACAGCATCGGAATATGACAAAATAAACAACTGTGCCATGATACGCCCCCCTCTTTTATGACAATTGAAGGTCGGTAGCTCAGCGTGAGAACAGTAATTAATATTCTGCACTTTTTTAAACCAATTAATTGTATATACATGTACCATATGAAAACTGGCGTTTTCCAAACTGACTAAAATCACACCTCTCACTTGCTCCCCCTTTTATCAATACAATGTATGTCACGACGTGACCTATCAGTAAAAGGGGGAACAAGTGAGAGATGTTATCATACGAGACGCGGACGGACGGACGAACAGCGGTATGCCATAATAAGCCCGTATTTTGACGGGCGTATAAAAATGAATGGCCCATATCCTGAAATTACGAATATATCATTTTTGGCCAAGTTATTTTACAAAACTTTCATCAGTTTAAAGCATTTGTCGGACTATCGGACTGTCGGTTTATAGCTATGGCCCCTCCCATGCCCTGTTAGAACTTTATTTATTACAGGGGCTATATGTCCCATGCCCTGTTAGAACTTTATTTATTACAGGGGCTATATGTCCCATGCCCATGTGGAACTTTATTTATTACAGGGGCTATATGTCCCATGCCCTGTTAGAACTTTATTTATTACAGGGGCTATATGTCCCATGCCCTGTTAGAACTTTATTTATTACAGGGGCTATATGTCCCATGCCCTGTTAGAACTTTATTTATTACAGGGGCTATATGTCCCATGCCGGGGTCCGACCTATAATCCGACAGTTCGACGGTCCGACAGTCCGATAGTCCGACAAATGCTATATTTCTTTGAAAGTTAACACTATAACATGTGTAATATGGGGCCAGGAACCGAACCATTTACTCACCAAAGAAAGGTCCAGAACATCGGAAACACGATATCATAGACGGACAAACAATTGGCAGGGCCACACAAGAGCTAAAAAAAAACACATATATGAACAACGCGGACTCCATAAAGACCTGGATCCAATCGTGATGAACCGGTAGTGTAAGTATCCCGTATATTTTTTAGTAGCGACTACTTCAGGCTTTATTTAAGTAGCATGTAGCCGAGTCCAGCCAAGAAAAGTCACTATTAAAAAGAAAGATGAAATAAATGAATACACAAAAAAAAGAAATACAAAAAAAAGGAAAAGCCAAAAGGAGAGTGTACCAGTGTCCCCCGCCCTTTATCATGGAATATTTATGTTAAAAAGCAATGTCGACACACCAATAGAGCTGGATACAATAATGTGTGCGACTTGATTGATTGATTGATTGCTTAAGGTCCAGCAAGCAATATTTCAGTCATATTCAGGATGAGAAAAGTTTGTAAACAAAAAATCAGAAAGAGGGGACTCTGGGATGGGTCAAGATGGGCAACGGCTTAACACGGGAACTTGTTTTTCTGTCTCTTCCGAAGACAAGTTGGTTCTATTTTTATTCCCCGGGATTCCGACGGGTGACCCTGCTATAGTCGCCTTCTACGACAAACGCATATATAAAAAGTTACGATTGAAGGAATTGTCCCTAAGTGACCCCTTATATCACGGAAAGAAACAGCATCGGAATATGACAAAGTAAACAACTGTGCCATGATACGCCCCCCCTCTTTTATGACAATTGAAGGTCGGTAGCTCAGCGTGAGAACAGTAATTAATATTCTGCACTTTTTTAAACCAATTAATTGTATATACATGTACCATATGAAAACTGGCGTTTTCCAAACTGACTAAAATCACACCTCTCACTTGCTCCCCCTTTTATCAATACAATGTATGTCACGACGTGACCTATCAGTAAAAGGGGGAACAAGTGAGAGATGTTATCATACGAGACGCGGACGGACGGACGAACAGCGGTATGCCATAATAAGCCCGTATTTTGACGGGCGTATAAAAATGAATGGCCCATATCCTGAAATTACGAATATATCATTTTTGGCCAAGTTATTTTACAAAACTTTCATCAGTTTAAAGCATTTGTCGGACTATCGGACTGTCGGACTATCGACCATCGGACTGTCGGTTTATAGCTATGGCCCCTCCCATGCCCTGTTAGAACTTTATTTATTACAGGGGCTATATGTCCCATGCCCTGTTAGAACTTTATTTATTACAGGGGCTATATGTCCCATGCCCATGTGGAACTTTATTTATTACAGGGGCTATATGTCCCATGCCCTGTTAGAACTTTATTTATTACAGGGGCTATATGTCCCATGCCCTGTTAGAACTTTATTTATTACAGGGGCTATATGTCCCATGCCCTGTTAGAACTTTATTTATTACAGGGGCTATATGTCCCATGCCGGGGTCCGACCTATAATCCGACAGTTCGACGGTCCGACAGTCCGATAGTCCGACAAATGCTATATTTCTTTGAAAGTTAACACTATAACATGTGTAATATGGGGCCAGGAACCGAACCGTTTACTCACCAAAGAAAGGTCCAGAACATCGGAAACACGATATCATAGACGGACAAACAATTGGCAGGGCCACACAAGAGCTAAAAAAAACCACATATATGAACAACGCGGACTCCATAAAGACCTGGATCCAATCGTGATGAACCGGTAGTGTAAGTATCCCGTATATTTTTTAGTAGCGACTACTTCAGGCTTTATTTAAGTAGCGTGTAGCCGAGTCCAGCCAAGAAAAGTCACTATTAAAAAGAAAGATGAAATAAATGAATACACAAAAAAAAGAAATACAAAAAAAAGGAAAAGCCAAAAGGAGAGTGTACCAGTGTCCCCCGCCCTTTATCATGGAATATTTATGTTAAAAAGCAATGTCGACACACCAATAGAGCTGGATACAATAATGTGTGTGACTTGATTGATTGATTGATTGCTTAAGGTCCAGCAAGCAATATTTCAGTCATATTCAGGATGAGAAAAGTTTGTAAACAAAAAATCAGAAAGAGGGGACTCTGGGATGGGTCAAGATGGGCAACGGCTTAACACGGGAACTTGTTTTTCTGTCTCTTCCGAAGACAAGTTGGTTCTATTTTTATTCCCCGGGATTCCGACGGGTGACCCTGCTATAGTCGCCTTCTACGACAAACGCATATATAAAAAGTTACGATTGAAGGAATTGTCCCTAAGTGACCCCTTATATCACGGAAAGAAACAGCATCGGAATATGACAAAATAAACAACTGTGCCATGATACGCCCCCCCTCTTTTATGACAATTGAAGGTCGGTAGCTCAGCGTGAGAACAGTAATTAATATTCTGCACTTTTTTAAACCAATTAATTGTATATACATGTACCATATGAAAACTGGCGTTTTCCAAACTGACTAAAATCACACCTCTCACTTGCTCCCCCTTTTATCAATACAATGTATGTCACGACGTGACCTATCAGTAAAAGGGGGAACAAGTGAGAGATGTTATCATACGAGGCGCGGACGGACGGACGAACAGCGGTATGCCATAATAAGCCCGTATTTTGACGGGCGTATAAAAATGAATGGCCCATATCCTGAAATTACGAATATATCATTTTTGGCCAAGTTATTTTACAAAACTTTCATCAGTTTAAAGCATTTGTCGGACTATCGGACTGTCGGACTATCGGACTGTCGGTTTATAGCTATGGCCCCTCCCATGCCCTGTTAGAACTTTATTTATTACAGGGGCTATATGTCCCATGCCCTGTTAGAACTTTATTTATTACAGGGGCTATATGTCCCATGCCCATGTGGAACTTTATTTATTACAGGGGCTATATGTCCCATGCCCTGTTAGAACTTTATTTATTACAGGGGCTATATGTCCCATGCCCTGTTAGAACTTTATTTATTACAGGGGCTATATGTCCCATGCCCTGTTAGAACTTTATTTATTACAGGGGCTATATGTCCCATGCCGGGGTCCGACCTATAATCCGACAGTTCGACGGTCCGACAGTCCGATAGTCCGACAAATGCTATATTTCTTTGAAAGTTAACACTATAACATGTGTAATATGGGGCCAGGAACCGAACCGTTTACTCACCAAAGAAAGGTCCAGAACATCGGAAACACGATATCATAGACGGACAAACAATTGGCAGGGCCACACAAGAGCTAAAAAAAAACACATATATGAACAACGCGGACTCCATAAAGACCTGGATCCAATCGTGATGAACCGGTAGTGTAAGTATCCCGTATATTTCTTAGTAGCGACTACTTCAGGCTTTATTTAAGTAGCGTGTAGCCGAGTCCAGCCAAGAAAAGTCACTATTAAAAAGAAAGATGAAATAAATGAATACACAAAAAAAAGAAATACAAAAAAAAGGAAAAGCCAAAAGGAGAGTGTACCAGTGTCCCCCGCCCTTTATCATGGAATATTTATGTTAAAAAGCAATGTCGACACACCAATAGAGCTGGATACAATAATGTGTGCGACTTGATTGATTGATTGATTGCTTAAGGTCCAGCAAGCAATATTTCAGTCATATTCAGGATGAGAAAAGTTTGTAAACAAAAAATCAGAAAGAGGGGACTCTGGGATGGGTCAAGATGGGCAACGGCTTAACACGGGAACTTGTTTTTCTGTCTCTTCCGAAGACAAGTTGGTTCTATTTTTATTCCCCGGGATTCCGACGGGTGACCCTGCTATAGTCGCCTTCTACGACAAACGCATATATAAAAAGTTACGATTGAAGGAATTGTCCCTAAGTGACCCCTTATATCACGGAAAGAAACAGCATCGGAATATGACAAAATAAACAACTGTGCCATGATACGCCCCCCCTCTTTTATGACAATTGAAGGTCGGTAGCTCAGCGTGAGAACAGTAATTAATATTCTGCACTTTTTTAAACCAATTAATTGTATATACATGTACCATATGAAAACTGGCGTTTTCCAAACTGACTAAAATCACACCTCTCACTTGCTCCCCCTTTTATCAATACAATGTATGTCACGACGTGACCTATCAGTAAAAGGGGGAACAAGTGAGAGATGTTATCATACGAGACACGGACGGACGGACGAACAGCGGTATGCCATAATAAGCCCGTATTTTGACGGGCGTATAAAAATGAATGGCCCATATCCTGAAATTACGAATATATCATTTTTGGCCAAGTTATTTTACAAAACTTTCATCAGTTTAAAGCATTTGTCGGACTATCGGACTGTCGGACTATCGACCGTCGGACTATCGGACTGTCGGTTTATAGCTATGGCCCCTCCCATGCCCTGTTAGAACTTTATTTATTACAGGGGCTATATGTCCCATGCCCTGTTAGAACTTTATTTATTACAGGGGCTATATGTCCCATGCCCATGTGGAACTTTATTTATTACAGGGGCTATATGTCCCATGCCCTGTTAGAACTTTATTTATTACAGGGGCTATATGTCCCATGCCCTGTTAGAACTTTATTTATTACAGGGGCTATATGTCCCATGCCCTGTTAGAACTTTATTTATTACAGGGGCTATATGTCCCATGCCGGGGTCCGACCTATAATCCGACAGTTCGACGGTCCGACAGTCCGATAGTCCGACAAATGCTATATTTCTTTGAAAGTTAACACTATAACATGTGTAATATGGGGCCAGGAACCGAACCGTTTACTCACCAAAGAAAGGTCCAGAACATCGGAAACACGATATCATAGACGGACAAACAATTGGCAGGGCCACACAAGAGCTAAAAAAAACCACATATATGAACAACGCGGACTCCATAAAGACCTGGATCCAATCGTGATGAACCGGTAGTGTAAGTATCCCGTATATTTTTTAGTAGCGACTACTTCAGGCTTTATTTAAGTAGCGTGTAGCCGAGTCCAGCCAAGAAAAGTCACTATTAAAAAGAAAGATGAAATAAATGAATACACAAAAAAAAGAAATACAAAAAAAAGGAAAAGCCAAAAGGAGAGTGTACCAGTGTCCCCCGCCCTTTATCATGGAATATTTATGTTAAAAAGCAATGTCGACACACCAATAGAGCTGGATACAATAATGTGTGTGACTTGATTGATTGATTGATTGCTTAAGGTCCAGCAAGCAATATTTCAGTCATATTCAGGATGAGAAAAGTTTGTAAACAAAAAATCAGAAAGAGGGGACTCTGGGATGGGTCAAGATGGGCAACGGCTTAACACGGGAACTTGTTTTTCTGTCTCTTCCGAAGACAAGTTGGTTCTATTTTTATTCCCCGGGATTCCGACGGGTGACCCTGCTATAGTCGCCTTCTACGACAAACGCATATATAAAAAGTTACGATTGAAGGAATTGTCCCTAAGTGACCCCTTATATCACGGAAAGAAACAGCATCGGAATATGACAAAATAAACAACTGTGCCATGATACGCCCCCCCTCTTTTATGACAATTGAAGGTCGGTAGCTCAGCGTGAGAACAGTAATTAATATTCTGCACTTTTTTAAACCAATTAATTGTATATACATGTACCATATGAAAACTGGCGTTTTCCAAACTGACTAAAATCACACCTCTCACTTGCTCCCCCTTTTATCAATACAATGTATGTCACGACGTGACCTATCAGTAAAAGGGGGAACAAGTGAGAGATGTTATCATACGAGGCGCGGACGGACGGACGAACAGCGGTATGCCATAATAAGCCCGTATTTTGACGGGCGTATAAAAATGAATGGCCCATATCCTGAAATTACGAATATATCATTTTTGGCCAAGTTATTTTACAAAACTTTCATCAGTTTAAAGCATTTGTCGGACTATCGGACTGTCGGACTATCGACCGTCGGACTATCGGACTGTCGGATTATAGCTATGGCCCCTCCCATGCCCTGTTAGAACTTTATTTATTACAGGGGCTATATGTCCCATGCCCTGTTAGAACTTTATTTATTACAGGGGCTATATGTCCCATGCCCATGTGGAACTTTATTTATTACAGGGGCTATATGTCCCATGCCCTGTTAGAACTTTATTTATTACAGGGGCTATATGTCCCATGCCCTGTTAGAACTTTATTTATTACAGGGGCTATATGTCCCATGCCCTGTTAGAACTTTATTTATTACAGGGGCTATATGTCCCATGCCCTGTTAGAACTTTATTTATTACAGGGGCTATATGTCCCATGCCCATGTGGAACTTTATTTATTACAGGGGCTATATGTCCCATGCCCTGTTAGAACTTTATTTATTACAGGGGCTATATGTCCCATGCCCTGTTAGAACTTTATTTATTACAGGGGCTATATGTCCCATGCCGGGGTCCGACCTATAATCCGACAGTTCGACGGTCCGACAGTCCGATAGTCCGACAAATGCTATATTTCTTTGAAAGTTAACACTATAACATGTGTAATATGGGGCCAGGAACCGAACCGTTTACTCACCAAAGAAAGGTCCAGAACATCGGAAACACGATATCATAGACGGACAAACAATTGGCAGGGCCACACAAGAGCTAAAAAAAACCACATATATGAACAACGCGGACTCCATAAAGACCTGGATCCAATCGTGATGAACCGGTAGTGTAAGTATCCCGTATATTTTTTAGTAGTGACTACTTCAGGCTTTATTTAAGTAGCGTGTAGCCGAGTCCAGCCAAGAAAAGTCACTATTAAAAAGAAAGATGAAATAAATGAATACACAAAAAAAAGAAATACAAAAAAAAGGAAAAGCCAAAAGGAGAGTGTACCAGTGTCCCCCGCCCTTTATCATGGAATATTTATGTTAAAAAGCAATGTCGACACACCAATAGAGCTGGATACAATAATGTGTGTGACTTGATTGATTGATTGATTGCTTAAGGTCCAGCAAGCAATATTTCAGTCATATTCAGGATGAGAAAAGTTTGTAAACAAAAAATCAGAAAGAGGGGACTCTGGGATGGGTCAAGATGGGCAACGGCTTAACACGGGAACTTGTTTTTCTGTCTCTTCCGAAGACAAGTTGGTTCTATTTTTATTCCCCGGGATTCCGACGGGTGACCCTGCTATAGTCGCCTTCTACGACAAACGCATATATAAAAAGTTACAATTGAAGGAATTGTCCCTAAGTGACCCCTTATATCACGGAAAGAAACAGCATCGGAATATGACAAAATAAACAACTGTGCCATGATACGCCCCCCCTCTTTTATGACAATTGAAGGTCGGTAGCTCAGCGTGAGAACAGTAATTAATATTCTGCACTTTTTTAAACCAATTAATTGTACATACATGTACCATATGAAAACTGGCGTTTTCCAAACTGACTAAAATCACACCTCTCACTTGCTCCCCCTTTTATCAATACAATGTATGTCACGACGTGACCTATCAGTAAAAGGGGGAACAAGTGAGAGATGTTATCATACGAGGCGCGGACGGACGGACGAACAGCGGTATGCCATATTAAGCCCGTATTTTGACGGGCGTATAAAAATGAATGGCCCATATCCTGAAATTACGAATATATCATTTTTGGCCAAGTTATTTTACAAAACTTTCATCAGTTTAAAGCATTTGTCGGACTATCGGACTGTCGGACTATCGACCATCGGACTGTCGGATTATAGCTATGGCCCCTCCCATGCCCTGTTAGAACTTTATTTATTACAGGGGCTATATGTCCCATGCCCATGTGGAACTTTATTTATTACAGGGGCTATATGTCCCATGCCCTGTTAGAACTTTATTTATTACAGGGGCTATATGTCCCATGCCCTGTTAGAACTTTATTTATTACAGGGGCTATATGTCCCATGCCCTGTTAGAACTTTATTTATTACAGGGGCTATATGTCCCATGCCCTGTTAGAACTTTATTTATTACAGGGGCTATATGTCCCATGCCCTGTTAGAACTTTATTTATTACAGGAGCTATATGTCCCATGGACACATTCTCCCATTTTTGATATTATTAATTTCTATTTTCATTAACACAGATTTTGTCATACTTAAAAATAAATTGATCTTGTACAATGCAAGTTGTATTATTTCAGTTAAATAGGCCCTAATTTTCTAATATTTCTTCTGTACATACTTATTTTTTAGGAAAGAGAGTATGGCATGTGTTTAGAAATTTAGAAAATGTGGACTAAAGCCAAATTGGGAGACAAACCTATATATAAGCTTATCAGCTTTTTTTTTAGGATCCCTTTTAGTTAATTCAAATTCAATTGTATTTATAGCACTATATATGATAATTAGTCCCCCACCGGTTACCGGAGGGGACTATAGGATTGCACTTCGTCCGTCCGAACAAGGCTTGTCCGGGCCATATTTCCTTTGCTCTTTCAACTAGAATCTCCAAAACTTGGTATGTGAGTACATCTTGGGGTGATTGAGTGTCGCATCCCAAAACTAGGTCACCACAACCTACATTTTGACCTTTGTGGTGAGGTACTATGGGTTGCTCCAGCAATGCTCCATCTTGTATTTATTTATATGTCTTAGTTAATAAAAATTTGTGTTATTTTATAGGGTATTGAATTTGAT
Organism: Bathymodiolus brooksi; assembly: GCA_963680875.1. Classification (NCBI taxonomy): domain Eukaryota; kingdom Metazoa; phylum Mollusca; class Bivalvia; order Mytilida; family Modiolidae; genus Bathymodiolus; species Bathymodiolus brooksi. Next base: position 96,798,430 of record OY804583.1, read on the forward strand.
TTTATGCAAGAAGAAGGAGAGAGGAAGACAGTGGGCAGACCAAAGAGACAAGTTCAATCTAAGCCTGAGGAAAAGGTATGGTTAATATTTTCTTGTTTCCATTTATAGAATATTTAATGAAAAAATTAAAGATAAACAATAGCAGTAACACCCCTAAAACTGAATACAGTGCCTGTATAGTACATTTATGTTATAATAATACTGCACCCTATGTAAAAATAAATATCAGATTGAAACCAGGCTTACAGCACAAAATAAAAGGGCCCTGACAAAACAGGACGTAGCCATACATCTATAGGACATCAGATACATGCAATTCAACAATTTGTGACTTCTCAGTGAGGCTCAAGACCAAAACATTGGAAAGCACCATCTATTTTGTTGTTCCCTGCTGCAACACAGAGGGGGCACAGAAATGCTAGGCATCTATCCACCCGACTTGTAAATGCCCTTGTGCCTACATGAAATGTGTACATGGGCAATATCACAGTCGAGTCCGAAAATGAGTGCTTAACAAAAAATATTGTGGCTGCAGCAGGGGACAATAGAACACTGTTTATTATTCTTTTTTTTTGTGTAGACGACATATGTGTTCCTTGGAACACTCACATTTTATTAATATATACATGTACTATGTCATGTCCTAAGAAAACAAAAAATTAATGTTATGTATTTAATTTCAGAATTAACCTGACAAAAATGTGTTTGAAGAGTTGTGGGAAGATGATGCCAATATAACAAGGAAACCTCCACCAAGAAGAAAGAGGCCACATTCTGATCAAGAGGTAAGTAATCATTTTCTTAAGCAGTAACCTTTATAAATCATTGCAGTGTCTTGCTGCAATGTGGAAGTGGAATAAATATACAATATATGTACATTGTCGGTAAATATAAAATTTATTTGTACGAGCTTTAGAAACAGGCAGAATAGCGAGCCTTAGGCGAGCTTTTCAGGTCTGTTTCGCAGCGAGTACAAATGGATTTTATATTTAACGACAATGTACGTATATTGTGTTTATCCTGCAATGTCAAAAAGTCGGAAAACTTGTCAGATTTAAACAAAAAGGACAGAAACAAGCGTCATTCCTCGCCTTTCATAAAAGTTGTCAAGGGTGTCTTCTTCGTGGTCCGCGTTACATTAGTACCAGTTTCATACTTGTCTGCGCCCTCCGCTGTACATAGCTACAGGGTACCAGGAAAGTTTATTCGTAGTCTGAAAAGTTTATGCGTATAGTACGAAAAGTTTATTCGTCTAGTACGAATAAAGCAAAAATGTATTCGTATAGCATATTTGTACCGCAAATGTACTGATTGCAGGATAAAAGAAGTTTTTATGCTGATTAACAAAGCAGGATTGACTACAAATGTTAACTTATGAGTTGGTCTTACTAATAAGAAAAATGAGTCCCAAGAGGAGTCTATTATGACTTATTGTTAAGCCAAAGAAAAAAATATGTGTGTTTCCGATTGCATGGTCTTGAAAATTAGGTAGGTCAGGATTTTTTTTTTTTTTTTTAAACCAACAAGTATGCTCCTTCCTCTAAAATCACACAAACTTGTTTGTTTCTTTCTTACTACAGCTTATTAATTATTTGACATGCAGGACAATGTTTTTGGTTCCAAACAGCGATTAAATGTACAAGGAAATGAAGAAAATTGTTGAAGTTGGAAACAAACACAGAAACGGAGATGAATTTCTGGATTTTGCCGATCTATATTTTTTTTTTTGGCATAAAAAATGTTAGGGTCGGCGGTAAAATTTTAGGGTCGATCGGAAACACACATATTTTTTTTTGGCCTTAGGTGCATGTTAAACACCAATCAATTAATTACTAAAAAGGGGCCCACATATGACATTTTTTCAACAAGGTTTGTGATATGTCATCTTGCTTGTCTTAAATAACAGTAATGAATGTAATTAATGTCCTGACATTGGTCCTCTCTGACAAGAAAAAGGCCAATGATGGTCATATTTTTCTTCTGTGAGGATAGAATCATTGTATCCTATCCATCATTTTTAGCTCGCATGATCTGAGGAGTAATGTGAACTACTGTCATCACTTTGAATCTGTCCATCGCCTGGCTGTTATCATTAACATTCACATTTCAGTCTTCTTATCAAACCGCTTGGCTAGTTGAACAATAAAATTGATGAGAATGATGAGGGGATAATATTCTACAAACTGTAGTTTTGTGTCAGTTGCTAATTTAAGATGACTCATCTTATTATATGTAACATTGTTCTGTAGATATCAAGTCAATGTTTTAAAGTGGTTACTTAGTGAAATTCAGATTCTTTCATTTCATTTTTTAAACAGAACCCTGAACAATTCCACACAGTTAATAAAAGTACTCAAACAATAAGTACAGGAAGCATACTGATCCAAAATATTTATGGGTGATTTTCAAAAAAATGAAGACTTTGTGTGACATAGAGGGTGAAATTTCAAATTGGACAAATTGACATAATTTTGGTCGTAAAATAATGTCAATATGATATATTTTTGAGATTCAGTTGCTCAGTGCAATATATGAAGACAGATTTTTTTTTCCAACTTTTATTAGCAACAAAGTGTTAAAATGAAAACAAATACAAACTTACATCCTCAGAGGTATCATTTTCTTTTGGGTATGGTAAGAGACCTAAATGTATTTCCATTTGATAATGATATGAAATAGGCACATTTTGGTACCAAACTTTGTATATATCATGAGAAAACAGTTTCAGTATATCAAAGAAACACTATTTTTACTGTAAATTTAAAAAAATCTGGTAATTAAAGTTTGCATACAAGCATAAAAAATATGATCTAATGAGGCTTAATAGTTGTAAATCAATTATTTATTGATAATAAATATAACAAAGGTTAAGTTAAGTTGATCATTGGTGGTATAAACTAGAGGTAACCAAATGAAAATGCTGTCCATTTTTTTATGTTTTGTCACACTCCTGACACATTTTTCTGAAAGATAAATACACCTAATATCAAGCTAAATGCAATCATTGTTGGTCACAATAACTTTTTTAAGTAGTAGTACATAATATATTTTGACTGAAAAAAGGTTTCCCTTGAATATATTTCATTTTTGCATTGTTAAGATGTTATTTCAATCATATTTGATCATATTCTAAGTAATACTATCATAATTATAAAAAATGACAACTCAATTTTCAACCATTTATACATCTTTTCAAGAGTATAGTGCTTATTGAGAAATAAATAATTCCCCGAGACAATTACAAGCAGTTTTATGGAGGCTATATGCTTACAAAATAATCTATTTCTTAAATAAAATTGTCACACTCCTGACTCCCTCTCGAAAATAATATAACCAACTTATTCTTTCCAAACTAAAAGTTTTATTTCTTCAAAAGCTTATATTTCTTACAGTTAACAGTAAATATTAAAAGAAGATTCAAAATTATGTTTTTGCTTTTTCTAATGATGAGGGTACTAATTATTTGCCCTTTAGGAATTTATCTTATCAAAAATGGTTAAAATGGATTTGAAATTTATTAAAACTAGTAATAGATCATCTTTTCTTAGTATAAAATTACTTTTTAGTGGTTTTCAAATTAGTTTCCCCATGTTTCTCAATAATTTACTCTGCATAAAAACTTCCTACTGCAATTGCAATCAACATTTAATGTTTTTATGTCAGGAATGTGACATATTACTGTTGAATGAAAAATTATTGATAAATTTTCAAAAATGCTATATCAAAAGAATGAAAAAGTTTTATGAAAGGCAAGATATATTAAAGTAAGTATTCTGTTTATCTAAAGCAACATACATCAATTTTTCATTTGGAAAAAAATCCATATTTTGACATGTTTTAAGAAAATATAACCTTTTATCATCACTTATTATGAGAAAGGTGTCTTGCAATATACAAAAATACTATAATTATTACTTATTGTTTATATGTAATTAAATTGAAAACATTGTGGCAGTTTGTAGAAGCATGGTTTATTATTTTTTTTATTTAAAAGATATGCCTATTAAAAGTGTCACACTCCTGACATTAGTTATTTTGATTTCCTAGCTATGCTATGTCATATATCAGAGCTATTTCCAACTTTTTTCTTTGATTGGGTCTGGAGCTTTTGGAAAATAAAGACAATTGTGAACTATTAAAGCATACAACATAGTACTATACAACTAAGATAAAATGTCACACTCCTGACATTTTTTGTGTCTCTCCTTATGCAAGCCCAATTTTACAACTATCAAATTCATCCAGTCTAATACTACTAAATTATTATAACTAATGTTTTTTTACAACATATTTTGACTTTTCTGAACTAATTAGTCTCAACAATGAAAAACTATTAAGGTTTAATTTGACATTTGTACAATTTTCCAAGTTAAATTTATTCGCATACACTAATTTAAAAAATAGAATAATTTTTTGTTGCAAAATCATAGGGTCACAAAGCATCTAGATATTTGAAGTAAAATGGTACGAAATTATAGAATACCATCTTTCTTTAATATATTTTTTATTTTATTTTTTCTATCATCGAGGTAAGTTAAGGCAATTTAAAGTTTGTCACGCTAAAACATCACACTCCTGACAAATTTGACCAGTTTTTAGAGGATAACTTTTTAACCAGAAGAGCAATCTCCATGACATTTTGCATGAAGATAACTGTTACCATTGTGCTTGTTTTAAGATATTTACCTTTCTTTCATATCATTTAATATTCAAATTATTCTCTGAAAATGAAAAGTCTTCATTTTTTTGAAAATCACCCTTATGCAGAATAATTAAGACACATAAACATGGAAAGCATTATCAAGGAATCTTTATCCACATTAAATTCACCAAATGTCATCAATTCAAATGAAAATTTTTTAAAGCTGTACTCTATGATTGCAAAATCAAAGCATTTCAAACTGAAGGATTTGGCAGATACTTTGAATTGTGATGTCAACAACTTAAAATTAACGTTCAAATCTATAAAAAAAAAAAAAAGGCAGACATCCTTGAGAGGAAAAGAGCTACAAAAATTTAATATTGAACTATTTTCTATTCGGACTACAACACAACCCAGAAAACCTGTTAAAACCGTCTCTTCAGAAATAAAGGAAATTGAGAAAACATCAGAAATTCAAGTCATAAAAGCCAAGTTTGAGGATGTTTCAAATAAACTGACAAAGACTGAGAAACTATTATCAAATTTAAAATTGAAAAACAAACAATGTATTATAAAAATTAAAACATCCAGCACAACTATTCTAAAGAAAAGACAGGAAGTTGATAAAAACATGTGGTAAAATTAGTCACAGGGCTAATAGTTGGAAAACAAAATTCATCCACATGAAAAATTCAAGGTTAGAAGTTGGACACAAAAATTTACAAGCTTAATAACTAAAGAAAAGTGCATTATCTGAAAAAAATAAAAATTTAAGTCAGGAATTTATGAAAATGAAGGCTCAAAAAGAACAGAATGAACAAACAATGACAGAAACAAATTTAGATTTTAATGAAAGCATTACATATCTGGAGTCCCTTCTCAATGATGATGATAATAAATTGGTTATATTTGATACAGACAGCAATTCATACACACCCAGTTTTAATCTATGTGTTATGAACCTTTTAAGTTTTGGATTGGGTGTTCATCATGTTAATAATGTAATTAAAAGTGTTGGAAATTTATGTGGAAAAACAATAGATCACTTCGCTTCAGTACGTACCATCAACAGAATAGGGGACCAGAGATTGTCAATATCGTATAAGCAGATGGCTGAACTGAAAGATGAAGAAAGTACAACATTGATGTCAGATGAGACGAGAAAGCAAGGTGATGTGTATGAAATATTTGCAGTAAGAGATCAGACAGGAAAAAACTGGGTACTAGGGTTGAAGGAAATGGTTAACAAGTCATCACAGTCATGTTTGGACACATTAAAATCTATTATTAATGATATCGACACTTCTTCTACAACTAAATTTGGACAACATATACTTTGCAATATAAAAAATACTATGTCTGATAGAGCTGCATCAGAAAAAACATTTTCATGATCTTTTGGAAACTTATCGACAACAAATTTTGCCACTTGTATACTCTAACTGGGATGAATTGTCACTCTCTGAAAGAAATTCTCGTACAAAATTGAATAACTTTTACTGTGGATTACATTTGTTAGTAAACTTTGCAGAACTTGCAGGCCATGTTGTGAATGAGTATGAAAAATGTGTATTAGATCAGCCAATAGGGGCAGAATCTAAAAGTGAAACTGCTGGATTTTCAAAGAAGTCTGAAAGTGGCACCATTAGACTAATTCGCACAACCTCAAAATGTCTCGCTAGAGGTGCTGACGATAAAAGTGGTTGTTTTGCCGACTTTAGAACTTTTATAAATATGCAAAATGCAAGTGAAAACTACTCTGGTAAATTAGACAGGTCCAACTTGTTAGTTCCTTTTAGAGGAAGTAGATTTAACATTGTATTTTACAATGCAGAGATTGTATTCTTTTTGAAGAACTATACAAGAGAATTGTTTAATGATGTACATAAACCAAGCAATCTTCTGCAGAAAGGAGTTAATTATGATATCAAAGAAGACTTTTTTATTGCTTTATGCAAAGCCTTGGGACTATGTTCTAAATTTATAACAGCACCTTTCTGGAGAATTATGGAAGGATACTGCACCCTTTAAGAAGCCAATGACACCTATCAAAAATTGGCTGATTTTCTAAAACATACCAAAACTGATGCCACTCATGACTTTGTATGTGGAAATAGTGTACCATTTCCAGACATGGTAAGGGATGATGAGTTAAAAGATGCCCTCAACTAACACAAACACTGACCAAACGACAGCAGCAGTGTTAGAAAGAATGTTTACTGCATGGGAAACCTTGCTGTTGAAGGCAGCTGCTGAGCATCTGATTGGGGGTGAACATTCTATTATTGAGGGTGCTAAGGAAACATTATCTGTTCCATGCCACAACAAATTTCCAGAAAGAGTGTTTGCGTTGTTGGATGTTTTGACAAGATTCAGGCCAGTTGCATCAACATTATGCAATGAAGCATATATTATGTTTTCCTTGAACAAAACCGGAGAATGGTTAAGCTCCTTGACCGAAAATGAACGAGATAATTTTTTACAGCAGGCAAGATCAGAAGGCCCCAAGCTTGTCTTTTGTGCAAAATATGATAGAGTACTATAGGCTTTTGGGAAATATTGAAACTTTTGAAATGGACAAATATTACAAGCTTTTTCCTGATCTGGTTGAAAAGATCCACTAAAATTTTTATTTCTCTGTGAATTTAAATAAAATACTTTGCTTTATTTATATCACAGGCACTTGTTTCTGGTAAAAAAAAATATACCTAGATACTGGTATATATAGTATCTAGGTATTTTTTTTTTTACCAGAAACATGGATTTATATATCACAAATATGAGTTATTACAATTTGTGTGGTATTGGATCACAACACAGTAATATTTCAAAAAGAAAAAAGGGGGGGGGGGGGGGGGGGGGGTACATATAAAAATCATTGGTATGCAAGACTCCAATCAAGGTAGACAGAAATAAAAATGTGACATTGAATATATGTCCTTAAGGTATTTATGAATAAAAAAAACCCAGAACAAATCAGTTCAGGCAGCTTTAACTATTTACTAAATTTGGGCAGGGTAACATCAGAGTTTAGAGGGGTCACGAAACAATGTTTCGATTAATCGCAATTGACTTCTCCCAGAAGTCTCCCCACTTTTCCCTGTGAGCTTTCTGAAAGTGAAAGATAAGTCACTTCTCCCTCTAATTTGAAAGTAGTGGGAGCCCTGGGTAATTATTCTCTAGTTTTTGTAATTTTTATTAATTTTTTCGGACAACTAAAAGATTGAGTCGGACGAATACTTTTTGTAGTTAGTTGTCCGAAGGGGCAAGTTGAAAAATATGTTAATGTAGAGGCCTGCACTTCATTACAAGTTCACTTAATTTTACGGCGGGTGAAACATTTTATATACCTGCTGAAGAATTTCATTAGGTTTCGGCATGAGGCTGCTTCTGCCTTCCTCGTCTCATCCCTTTTTCTTTTCCTTCTGTCGGCAGTCAGCATTTTTATACGCCCGTCTTTAAGACGGGACATATTATGGTATACCAATGTCTGACTGTCCATCCGTCCGTTTCACATGCTCTAACTTAAGAACCCCTGGGCCAATTCACTTCAAATTTCACAGAGTTATTGGAATTGATGGTCTTACGGTCTGTATACTTTATGGTGAAATTTTGAATTTTCATTCCAGAGTTATGGGACTTTATTCATCAAATTGTAGGCAATTATTTGTATGTTGCGCTGTAAATTGTCCCTTGGCCAATTCACTTCAAACTTTGCATAGTTATTGGAATTGATAGTCTTATGGTCTGTATACTTTTTGGTGAAATTTCGATTTTTCATTCCAGAGTTATGGGACTTTTCATCAAATTGTAGTCGATTTTTCGTATGTCGCGCTGTAAATTGAGAACCCCTTCGCCAATTCACTTCAAGCTTCGTACTGTTATTGGAATTGATAGTCTTTACTGATTTCTCAAAAGCTGTTGGTGAAATTTAGATTTTTCATTCAAGAGTTATGGGAAAGAAAGTCTTTACAAATATTGTATCAATGTTGACGACGGGCGTATCATGTGCTCTTGGCGCAGCTGTTTAATTTTTTATTTTCACAATGGCGTCAAAATTTGATAGTTCGCTAGAGTTGTCGCCCTTCGACCAAGCGATCTTACGGATCGTTTGAAGAAATGAAAAAGGGCACATCAGCAATACATGGCGCCACGTTTTTTTTTTATCAAAAGCTGAAAAGGGGCATGGCGCTGCGCCATTCTATTTTTCTTTAGATAAAACACTATGGGTAAATGTCAAATAATATAAGCTATAAGCAGAAATTTACATGGCGAAATTAGTACATTTGTAACAATATCGAAAGAAAATAAACAAACACGACCAAAACTAAAGCATGAGCCATGTAACCTCCCACAAGAACAGGTTGTATCGTTTGGTGCTCAGAAAGGGTAAGCATGAACTGCTCTGCATTTGGCATTGTTTCATTAGAGTATGATGAAAGTATAGGGGAGGGTTGAGATCTCACATGACGTTTTACCCCGCAAATATGGTAAGCATCATATAATAATATTTTGTAAATGTTTAATTTCAGAAGTACATCAGAGTTGGAAAACTTTCAAAATTTAATCCTCAAGTATGCTTCAAAAAGGAATTCGTACAAGCCTCCAGTGTACCGGGCGAGGAATGAATTGGCTGCCCTAGACCATAATGCACATTGTGGTCGTGCAGTCATGACAAACAAAGATGGAACAATCAGGTCAATTTCATTAGTATAATGGTAACAGATATTCTTGTACAAAGTAAACTGCCTATAGATATTGATTGCTTTTACATAGATAGAACAAAAGAAGGTGTATGGTAATCAGACTTTTTGAAATTTGTTTTCATTTTGCTGGACATAGGTCCAGCACCCAGGAATTTTCTGCTAGATGTTCTGAATTTTTGCCAGACCTACATTTTTTATGTAAAATTGTTTTAAAGCCAAGCAATGTCATACTGTTATTATTATTTTAGTCTAGCAGAGCACTTTCTGTATTTAACTTCATTAGTACTGGTAGAGGCCTAAAAATAAGAAGACCAGTCACCATCCAGAATAAACCAAAAAGTTGAAACCATGCACCAAAAAAGAGTAGCCAAATCCAGCTAGGGATACCCTCAAACTTTGAAAAATTTACCAGATTTAAAATATAATTTTTAAAATTTTTATTGAGATTACAATAACAATATTCTAAAAGTCATTAGACTCTCTCAATCTCCAGTTTGCCCGGCTGAGCTCTGTTGTAATGCTTCAGGAACGACCACATTTTTATGATCGACATGTTGCCGGAACTGTAAACAAAATTCTGAACAAAAATGGATTTGGTGAAGGGAACGATACAAATCAGGGACGTCGTGTTTTTTTATTTTATGAATTTTTTGGGGGCTTTTCATTCGAAAAGATCATCTTACGCATCACAATATATTCAAATATATTTATTTTCATGACAGTTACCAATAAAATTTACCAAATACAGATAAAATATCACTTATTCAATGCGGTTGCGAATTCCGAGTTGACCGAACTTGTTCTGGTATTTACAATACGACCTGCGCTTCCGACTTGCGTTAAAAAAGTAAACACATCATTCAAAAATGTTTGGCGGACATGGGGACCGACGTTATTGGCGGGCCTCATGATTTTCTGCCCCCTAGGTCCGATAGGTCCGACAAATTTCAAAAACTCTGTGGTAAATGTCAATGAGACGACACCAAAACTGACAAGGCCGGAACAAACTACACAAAAATGTCATCAAACAGCCTTCAAAATGAGTACACTCCAACAATGTCCTCAACCACATTGTCAAGTGAGCTCTTTATGGTCTCACACCCACATCGTCAAGTGGGCTCTTTATGGTCTCACACCCACATCGTCAAGTGAGCTCTTTATGGTCTCACACCTACATCGTCAAGTGAGCTATTTATGGTCTCACACCCACATCGTCAAGTGAGCTCTTTATGGTCTCACACCCACATCATCAAGTGAGCTCTTTATGGTCTCACACCCACATCGTCAAGTGAGCTCTTTATGGTCTCACACCCACATCGTCAAGTGAGCTCTTTATGGTCTCACACCCACATCGTCAAGTGAGCTCTTTATGGTCTCACACCCACATCGTCAAGTGAGCTCTTTATGGTCTCACACCCACATCGTCAAGTGAGCTCTTTATGCTCTCACACCCACATCGTCAAGTGAGCTCTTTATGGTCTCACACCCACATCGTCAAGTGAGCTCTTTATGGTCTCACACCTACATCGTCAAGTGAGCTCTTTATGGTCTCACACCCACATCGTCAAGTGGGCTCTTTATGGTCTCACACCCACATCGTCAAGTGGGCTCTTTATGGTCTCACACCCACATCATCAAGTGAGCTCTTTATGGTATCACACCCACATCGTCAAGTGGGCTCTTTGTGGTCCATAAGCTAGAAATATGTGAAAAAAACACTTACATCATCTGATCTAAACATAAAAAAACAATTATCCAGAGTTGTGATAGGCATGTTTTGTTACATCTCAACTATCCCCCTTTTCATCACACCAAAATTTACAAATATCTCAATAAAAAAATTAGAAAATAGGGGCATTAGGTCTCAATTTCATACTTAATATGCAGTATCTATATTTCAGGACTCGTAGACATTACAGTTAAAAAGGGGCTAGATGGTCAGCCTATGAAGTAAAAACAGAAAAATCTTGCCCTCATGTACCATCCATAATGAGAGGTATAATAGAAGCTCGCTTGGGGGATGCAGTGGGATTGAATCGAAAAGTTATTTTAGAGAGAGATGATCCAAGGCGACTGTCAGCTACAATAGCTCCTATTCCCCCACCACCTACTGCAGAAAGTATAGCAGAGAAGAGATCAAGAGTATCTATAGACACAACCATTCATTACACATGGACTGGTCATTAATTCCTTTTTACCAGTGTGATACAGATTTTGATCAATGTTATAGTGACAGAGAAACTTTGTACATGTATTCTCTTGAAGATAGGATGACCCCTCTTTAATTTTCAAGGTGAAACAGTAACTCATTTGTGGTTCCTTTGCTATTTTGATGTGTAAATATTAGAATTATGTCTTGTGTGTGCATCTACTCCATATCCTTTTATTTTTGTCATAATAAGTTGACACGACAAATACTATATGTTGTCATCTATTTCTTTTGCAGAGATCACCCTAGCTTTTGAAGATGGCCCATCATCATTAAAAGTAATGGGTCATTAGGCCGGGGTATGGGGGCCCCCTGTCCGAAAACGATTTTAAGTAATTTACTGCAGTACATTTTGTTTTTATCTTTGTCGTATGCTAACCACGTGTATAAACTGGACCAACGGGATGGAAACTTTCCTTGTTCCTTGTTTTCGCTGGCTTCGTGTGATACGTCATCATAGACCTCAATAGGCTTATTCGCCTCTGTCGTTGTACCTGTGTTCGTTTCATCTTCTGACCAAGGATTTTCCTTCTCTGACGTGAAAAATGATATTTTCGGTTGATTTTTTTCAGATTTTGCCTTTTTGTGAGGCATTTTGTTGTCATTCGACGGTTTTCGTTATAATCGAGACCCGAGTATGAAAAACACAGAGAGTATCGAATGATTATATGACTGGTTTACTTTTTCGCCTGATTACGTTCGCGGGATGAAACAAAAATTAAGAACCAGTCTAAACAAAATAAGTATGCAGATCCCGGTTACCAGCACACGATGTACAATTGTATGTGCCATACGTGATGGTAATGCGCCCTACTGGCACACACATCATATTTTAATGGGTCATATCAAATTTTAGCGTGACTATGGTGCGATGGCACGGCCCAAAGTGATCTCTGGTGCTGTACAAGTCAGTCTTGCCCCAGCAGTAGAGCCTTAACCTCAATTTAATTTTTATTGCACAAGTTTAGTTTTCAAGATTTTGTCAGTTTTTCAATAGAGATATCCTTTGGCCTGCAATTCTCTTAGTCCCACCATTCTTAATGGAGCATTATATGTTGTTTTTAGCTCACCTCGCCAAAGGCAATGTGAGCTTTTGCCATCACTTGTCCGTTAACTTTTCACATTTTAATCTTCTCCTCTGAAACCCCTCAGCCAAATGAACTGAAATTTGATAGGAAGCATCTATAATCTATGGAAGGTCGTTTATAAAGATTGCTCATATTGTCCCGATCCATTAACAAACATGGCCACCACGGGTAATTCTTGTTTCTGATTGGCCGATTTAAAAAAAATCTTCTCCTCTGAAACCTCTTGGGCAAATGAACTGAAACTTGATAGGAAGCATCTATGGAAAGTCCTCTATTAATAGTGCTCATTTCGTCCCGATCCGTTAACAAACATGGCCACCACAGGCCATTCTTGTTTCTGATTGGTTGATTTCTAAAAAAAATCTTCTCCTCTGAAACCACTTTCCCAAATGAACTGAAATTTGGTAGGAAGCATCTATGGAAGGTCCTCTACAAAGATTGGTCATTATTACTTGAAACATGGGTGCTCTGTGTTTGCCTAATCAGCATTTATAATGATGGGAGACAATAAACCAATTAGAAGATGACATATTTAAGCTTGCTTATAATTTTTGTGGTTGATACTCTGTTGTTGAACACACTTGTAATGATATTTTAAGCATTGTGGATATATTCATTAAAATTATATAAAGTGTTTTGTAGGAGTTCATGTTATTTGCATTTATTATTTTTCTGATTAAAATTTGTACCTTAATTTTTTTTTTGTATAATGATTTTGCTTTCTCTCAACATTTCCATTAACCTGGTTCCTGTGATTAGAAACCCTACATTTGTTGAATGATGTTTGAGGGTTATGGTCATGGTATTTAATGCCACTTTCAACAATATTTCAGCTATATCGTGGCTGTCAGTTTTATTGGTAAAGGAAACCAGAGTACCTGGAGAAAACCACAGACCTGCCGCATGTCACTGATAAACTTTATCACAAAATGTTATATCGAGTACACCTAACCATGTGCGGGATTCAAACTTACTACTTCAGTGGTGATATGCACGAATTGCATAGGTAGTTGTAAATCCAACTACCATATGATCATTGACCACAATGGCCCCTGAATAATGTTTGATTTTTAGAAAACAATTTCATTAAAAACCAAGTTTAAGTTTGTTTATACCCCCACTCGCAGAGTGGTGGGTATACTGGAATACCCTTGTCCGTTCGTCCGTCACTAAACTTTGTCTACGTAACTAGTCATTTGTCTTTTGTTGGATTTTATTCATATTTGGTATCTTGGTTGGCCATGATCTGAGCATGCACATATCATACCGATTTCAAGATGGCCGCCATGACTCAACTTAGCTTAACATTGGACCCTATGGGAATTTCATATTTTCATCTTTTTTTCTGAAACCACAAAACAGATTTGAACCAAACTTGGCAGAAATGTTCATTGGATGATCATATACAAGATTTTTGTCTTTGGCGCTGATCGGAAATCCAACATGGATGCCAGGGCCCATAATGTGTTCTGATTGGTCGAAATTTTAAAAATCTTCTTGTTAGAAACCACTAAGCCAATTGAATTGTGACTTTGCATGAATGATCATTGGGTGGTCTTGTACTAAACTTGTGAATCGTTTGCTGATCAGAAATTCAAGATGGCCACCATGACTCGACTTAATTTTAACATAGGACCCTATGGGAAAAATGTTTAAAAGTCTTCTCCTCTGAAACCAGTAAGTCAATTAAAAGCAAACATGCATGAATGGTTCTTAGGTGGTCAACTTTCAAAAATATGTCCTCGGACCCCGACCTCCATCCAAGATGTCCACCGTCAGCGGACATAGTTTTAACATAGGACCCTATGGGAAAAATGTTTAAAACAATTTGTCCTCTGAAACCAGTAAGCCAATTTAAAGCAAACATGGCATAAATGGTCAACTTTCAAAATTATATCCAGTGACCCAAACCTCCATCCAAGATGGCCACCATCAGCGGACATAGTTTTAACAAATGACCCTATGGGAAATATGTTTAAAAATCTTCTGCTCTGAAACCAGTAAGCCAATTTAAAGCAAACATGGCATGGTTGGTCCTTAAGTGGTCAATTTTCAAAATTGTGTCCGGTGACCCTGACCTCCATCCAAGATGGCCGCCTTCAGCAGACATACTGTAGTTTTAACATAGGACCCTAAGGGAAAAAATGTTTTAAATTCTCCTCTGAAACCAGTAAGCCAATATAGCAAACATGTCATCGATGGTCCTTAGGTGGTCAATTTCCAAAATTGTGTTCAGTGATCCCGATCTCGGTTCAAAATGGCCACCGTCAGCGGACATAGTTTTAACATAGGACCTTATGGGAAAATTGTTTAAAAGTCTTCTCTTCTGAAACCAGTCAGCCAATTTAAAGCAAACATGTCATGGATGGGCCTTGGGTAGTATACTTTCAAAATTGTGTCCGGTGACCACGACCTCCATCCAAGATGGCTGCCATGAGCAGACATAGTTTTAACATAGAACCCTATGGCAGTATGGGATTTGAATAGTAACTTAGATGTATTCGGCATGCAGACATTCTTAAGAGGACTTATTTATGTCCGGTGAGCGATACAGGCTCACCTGAGCCTCTAGTTAAACTCCTAACACAATACCAATTGAAACATTGGTAAACTAACAGTGGGTCTGTTATAAGCAGAATGAAGGGAGAGCGACACAGGCTGAGCCCACTGAGCCTCTAGTTTTATATATGTATGACAAGATATACATGTGTATATGGGGAAAGTGTCAATGAGAAACCATCACATCAATAATGTTGCTTCATACTGTTGTTGACTACTTGCCTTCATTGCAAAACTGGTGTACAAAATTGTAAATAAATTTGGCACAGAAAACAATTTTATTTTGGATTATCTATCCAAGTCTTCCAGGCATGAAGCCAACATACCGTCCAAGTGGGTCTGGATATGTTCCCCTTATCCGCCATACACAGCAACTTGGTACAACACGCCTGTTTCCTGTTCTCAAATATCCATGTTGTCGCCACAACATGTACTGTCTGTATGTAGTGTGTGTTCTGCCTCTGTTGTAATCTTGATCTGAAGGTTGTGCCAGAACATCATCTCTATGGCGAGCAGCAACCTCCAAAACAAGTTCATCTAAAACTATGGTATAGAAATCCTGAAAAGAAAGGAAAAATATAGATGAAAAACAATCCATAGTTTTCCGTTGTAATACATCACTTTATTCAGATAAGCCAGTTTGAAAACGATATTGTGGTGCTGGATGAATACTTTCCCAGTAATGCGTTATTTGAGGGGCCATCAACAGTTTGTCATGAGATGTGGGTTTTTGCTTGTTGAGGGCTGTATGGTAACCTGTCTTGTATTTAATTCCGAGGATTATTCTTGTGTGATTTGTTGGTTGTTTACCCCATATCTCATTTTATTTCAATGGTAAATACATGTTTAAACATTAGATGGTACAATGTATGTTGCATACAAACAACAGATTACAAGGTGATGGCAAAGTCAACACTGGTGTAACCACAAAACTGTCAAAAATAAAATCATGCAACAGAATAGTAAAAGGGGTATGAAACAAATAATATTTACAGGCATTCTTGAGTGGCACCTCTCACTGTTCTCCTTGCAACATACTCCGGCATCTCCCTGCAATAGGTGCACCAGGCTGAGGAGCAGGATCGGTCTGGATTTCTTTCATTTTCTTGCTCCAATAAATTGAAGACAAATGAAGGTTGCATGATTGATCTGAATTCTAAAATAAATAGAATTTTCTTATCATCTTGTATAAATAAATCAAAAGATCTTTAATTCAATCTTTTATGGCAAACAATAAAATGAGGACCAAACAAAATACAGTTATCAGTCAAAAGTATTGGAAAATGTCAAAAAAAATCCATATATAATCAACCAAAATCATATTTTTTCATAAAATTATTGTGAAGTCATTTCTGGATAGATTTTAAATAAATTTACACCAAAACGTTCGGAATTGTCTATATTTTGTTTGTTTATTTACTCATTATGCTTATATGAGTGGTTTTTATTTGTACTTAATTTTTCCATGATTTAAATTGTTAGGATTTATTTTTAGTTGAAATATATAGGAAAATCTAAGTCAATTTTTATTTGTTGTGTTAGATTATGTACAAATAAAAATCCCTCATAACAACATAATGAGTAAATTAACCAAAAAAAATATTGCTTTGATTGATTATGTAGGGATTTTTTTTTACATTTCCCAATACTTTTGACACTGAGATGACTGTAGTACAGAAATTACAGTAAAATTGATTGTTGTATAGGGTAACTTCGACAATTTATGTAACCTCAATACACTTAGAATCAACACATTTAGAAAACAGAAAATCAAAGAATTTAGAGGGCTAACAGAGAAATGAAAGAGCCTAAACGGTACGATTTCCGTTAGGACGGTTACACTTTGCAAGTTCTTCATACTGATAGCAAATATAATAAAGATACAATCTTAAAATATTTAATTTGCGAACATTATTTACTGAATAATGCGGATTCATTCAGAATTTTTTTTGCAAATACAACATATTTATTGTTCACTCGGTATTTCCCTTATCGTACACCAACTTTATTTCTCCGCTCTCGAGCTATGCACAAATTACTAACGTACTTTTCTTTTTTAAAACCATGCGAAATGACCACTTTTTATCGGGAAAACATTTGAAATAAAACAATAATATAGTGAGAAAAGAGAACACGTGCTTATCTCTTCCATCGCTGTTTATTTATAGTTGGAACCACATGTGTATAACAACAACAACAACAAATATATGGCCGAGTAGTTACGATTGGATCATTCGGCAGACTCCGTAAATTTGCCGATAATTAATCAGTCGCCATCTTTTGATCCAGCATCCTGGAATTCGTAACAAATATCGTTCTCTCATCCATTCTTTCTCACATATATCAACACGTTAAAACATTATTTTATTAAATATAAAGCATGTATAGTACATTTTTTTGAGAATGCAGCTCTTTAAAAAAACGGTCGTATCTTAGGCAGTGCATAGCTAGACTGACAATGGGGTTCACCTATCCCATTCCCGACAGATGGCGCATGTGTACTATCAGCTATTCGATTCCAAGATGGCGGACGGCGATCAGCTGGGGGGTCAGTGCCGAAGCTCGAATATGATATACTACGCCGGAATGCATCGACACACGTTCTAAAAACTTACTTGATTGAAAGGTACATATTACACTGAAAACCCAAGCATACGATTTATGTTCGTTACTTTTCAATATTATTGTATTTGTTGAATGTCCAAGTTGCCCCGACTGAAAATAAAACATCATTAAAATTATGATGACGGATCAGTTTGAATGTGCTTTCGTGACAGGATTCAGAGACAAGACCAGGAGAATTTGTCATATTTATGCTATCCATTACAATTGAAAAAGAAGATTTTGAAGTTAACTGCCTTTATAAAACCAGATGGGATTCATATCCAGGCATAGGTTAGGAAAAAAAAATCCTTTTTATTAAAAAAACTTGCCCAACTTTTTACACACCTTTTCTTTTTATTAAATATTCAAAAACAACACACTGAAAGCATCATATACATGTCATCATTCAGAATGTGAAAAAACGGGGCATATTTTCAACAGAAAGAAATTATGGGGCTTTCAGTAGGGATACCCTCGTATGTTTTTTAAGAAACATTTTACATTAAAAAAAAAATTCACAATTTTTTTTATCTTTGAAATATAAATACACAATCATGTGTAATTACCTCAATAAATATACTAATTTAAATGATGCTCATTACATTCGGTATATATCTTTATGAAATTTGTACAAAAAATGTATTCCTTATTTTTCTGGTATATTTTCAACTGTGCAGCAATAAAAAAAAAGTCACTATGGTTCCAAAGCATACCCCTTGGCTAAATGGACAATATATGCTTCCATACTAAAGTAAAAAAGTTTTTTTTCTTAGATTTAATGCTGAAAAGGGGGCAAAACTATCCCTCCCTCAATTTTTAAAAGTAGGGAGGGCAATTGCCCCCAGCTCTTTCACCCATGAAGTGGTATTAGTGAAGTTCGAACTGCAGACTCATATGGAGCATCTGAGTTCATGTCAGTCCGGATTTTTAGTTGTTTGTGTGTCTCAGTCTTCAGTTTTCTGGGTATTCCTAATTTTTTGTCAGCCATTAAATATTTGTCTTTTTGTCATGTTATATTTGTATACTTATATCATATATTGTTATTAAAGTAATATATTGACCCTTTAAGTTTAAGACTATTTAAGCGAAGGGGCTGTCAATACATACACAATTTAAACATTTAACTATCCTATGGTGAAGATTAAAATACATGTACATCTGTAGTTAATAATATGTCTTAAATACAGTCCTTTGTACAAGATGCTTTTGAAGTACTTGTTTGAGTGGTTTATTTATCTGTATGTGTACTTTGTGTAATATTACAATCATTATGGCTTCTATAGTACAAGGTAGTACATTTCAATAAAGTTGAAAAGATGTCAGTTCAAATCTGACTGGAAGCTAATCTATGATCTTTTTAATGTGGTGCCATTTGAAAACACGAGTGGATAAATTTTGCGAGTTCTCTGACGCAAGATGGATCTTCGTTGCTCAATATCCAAACAAATTTATCCTCTGCACTTAATATAGCAGCATTATAATTAAGAACATTTGAAAAGAGTTATGTTATTGGTCTCAATGGTCTGTAGACAAAATGGTTTCCTATCTCATCGGTGGTGTAATGGTTAGCATTCTCGCCTTGAGTGTGTTAGATCCATGGGATAGAGCCCCGGTCTGGTCAAACCAAAGACTATAAAATTGGTATTTGTTGCTTCTCTACTATTAAAGCATGCAAGTAAGAACAAAGACTGGCCGGCTAGGAATCGGAATATTAATTAATGTGCCCGAGTGGAGTGACATGTCTTCCCACTCACTTGTTTTCTTTATTAGACACCAACAATTTTATTAGTGAAGGAGAGAGGGGGGGCATGGGATTTTTTATGTCTGTCAGTAGAGAATCCATTTTTTTTTCAAGCATCAGGTAGATCAAAAATATTTTTTATACATACATGAGGTAAAAGATACATGCCTACGAGACCTAAAAAAATAATTGTGTGTTTAGTGTTACCGGTAACCCTGTGAAAAAGGTTAGGTAAAGGTGACCAGGATTTTTTTCTTTTTTTGCATTGGATATATTGGGCATGCAGATGTTCCAAGATTGTGCTTGTTGAGAAAAACTAATAAAATAGCTAGGATTATAGGCACTAAATTTTAGGTAGGGTTGAGTTAACCTAAACAAGCAATATTTTTTTAGGGCTGAGGTGTATTCAGGTCTACTTTTAAAATTTGGACAGTGGAAAATAAACGATTTTTATTCTAAAAAAAAATGCCCCCACTCAGTAGTGAAATGGTTAGTGTTTTATGTCTTATTAAATATATTGAACATTATGCTTAGAGGAGCCATTCCTTAGTTAAGTAAAAGTAATATAAACTTTTTATTGAATCAACACTGGAAGACATCTAACATAATAATCCCGACACTCTGAGAAGCCGAGTTCCTTGATTGGGCTTGAAATGTCATTATGTGCCGAGCAAACCACGTCGTATTTCCCTGGCGTCCACGGACCTCTCGTCGCATGGTCAGTCTTCTTGATAGCTACCCTCATCTTGTTAAACACACCATTTGTGGCATTTTACACGAATACATATACATTTTTTGTAAATCAATATCGTAGTTTACATTAGTTACGTTATTGATACTAGCCGAGGAGTTCCGAAAGTAATAACTGATGGAACACATGCGCCACCTATTAGCGTAAAAATCGTAGGTGAACCCCATTGCCTGTCTCAATCTAGCCGAGGTACGAGCCAGGGGACATAACTCGTCAGTCTAGTGTCGGGACTTTTAACTTTCTCAATAAAAGTAGATTTTGTACCACATTTTTTAATTCATCATATACCAATATATCAACAATAAAATTAACATGCTTTATTTCAGATGCTTTTTTGTGGAAACATTTACCATGGCCGCATAATATGACTAAGAAAGGGGGAGGGTGAGCCCATAAAAGTAGATTAACCCCGCCACTTTTTATGGAAGTATCCTGTACCAAGCCAGGAAGATGAGCGGTCATGTATTTGTTTGTTATGGGTATCTCTTTCTACGATTTTTCTATTGAATGTTTGGAAATGTTTCGACATGTGGTATTTTTTGTTTTTCATTTTAATACACTTTATATCACTATCGTTGTAACCGTGTGTCATGTTTGTTATCTGTATATTAATATGTCGTGCAAAGGTCAAGTCGTCTTTACAAAATCAGTGATTAAAATAAAAACAAAACATTACAGTCTCGTCCATACTTTGATGAAAATATTTTAAATGTGTGAAAACAGTAGTTTGTGAAGAGAGAGAGAGAGTTAAAACAATTAAATCGGCTATAAGAAATTATCCACCCTTTTGATAATTGATTTGAGTGAATAATTGTTGTTTTATACCAAATAAGCAGTTTCCCAGTTACATCATGGCGCGATCAAGTTACATTCGATGAGATGAAGGTGGTGTACAATTTGTAGTAGACCATTACGCTTAGATGGACTTTTTATATTACTGGTTCACTGCCACAAATACCGTCTTCATAAATTTTTATTTGATTTTCGGACAACACGAAAGTTAGAATATTTTTTTCCCCCAGAATATAACATTAGTTTATATGACAAAAACTCTGAATCAGATTATTTTTTTTCCCGCTCCACCAAAGTCAGAATATTTTTTTCAGCAACATTGGGAATCAGAATATTTATATAAAGGTTTATATAAATGTTAAGATCGTTGAATTTTTCCTTTAATGGTGATATTCATTGGGTTTTTTTTTATTACAAACGTCAAATTCGTTCAATAGGATTCACCGGTTTTGCCGTTCCGTTTTAGAAAACACAAAGGTCACGACCTCGCTTTTGCCGTTAAAATTATGACGTCTCAGCAGAGGTTATTGCATTGTGACAAGTACATTTTTGTAGGACGATGTTTGTTGATATTGCTGACACGACAGTTCCTATTTTGATATATGTTTAGAAAATAAAATGTTAACTAGCTAATGGTGTTGCTGAATTGTATTTACTTTTGTCATCTTCACAGGAATTATCGTTTAAATGTTGGAAGAATTTGGTGATAACTCCTGCTCACTGTTGATAAGTCCAGCTCAGCTCACGCGAACTTTGATACGAGTTTTGTTTATGGAGTCAGCGGGTAGATATAGCGGGAGGGACGGATGATAAATATCATTATTGCCTTATCACATTTGTCACTGTTTGTCAGTGACTGGCGGAGGCAGGTCGGTGGTTTACTGGTTAAAACTTACCGCCACGGTATATCTGAAATATTTTTGAAAATGGTGTTAAACACCCCAAAACCCACCAAACCAATCGTCCACTTATCATTCTCCGTTTTGTATCTGTCACAAGCCAGGGCCTAGATTTTCAGTGTCGTATGTTGTGGGTGTTTTGCGTTCAATGAGTTAAGATGAGAGGAGATTGTCTGTTTTGTTGATATTGATGGAATTGTTATTTAAACTTTCGTTTTATGTAATCAATAAAAAAAAATATACTTTCTTTGAGTAGTTTGAAAAATATGAAAAATGAAAAAAAATCTTCTCATAAGTTTAACCCCAATGAACTTGATGTCCTGTTCAAATTTGACGAGTGAAATTCGTGCAAAAGGGGTCAAAGGTTACCTGATATGAACGTTATCTTACAAATTTAATACTAAATCAATGATAAGCTTATCTAGGTAATCCTATAGAATTGCGGCGTAAATTCGCAATTTTCAAATGGACGGCGTAAATTATTTTTTTTAAATATGTAAGCGCAATTTATAAATTATACAATGACGGGTCGTTCTAGAGCACGAACAAACATAGTACCTCCTCAAGACGAACTTGATAATCAGGTTATTCATACCGAGAAATGGACTTGGTAACGCAATGACAGATTCTGATAACATCTTTTAATGGCTAGCAGCACATCGATTAATAAAGACATACTTTCCGAATTTCGACGGAGGAACTTCCACCCGAATGATGACAAGTTCATTGCACTTATGTGTTGCATCACTGACTTATATGTTGTATAACTTGATATTTTATCTATTCGTATCATACTAGATTTGTACGTTCATACCATGTAGTCTAAAATAGAACGAGTGAGTGGTTGTTGTTTCACGCCAAGTGGTATTAAATACCATAAAACTAACCCTGAACACAAAACAGATTTAGCTTAGTTACTTTAAATTAAATTCTCAAGGGGGTCGTCGTGGTCGTGATCTTATAGTAGTTGGATTTACAACTACCTGTGCAATACCTATCACCACTTAAGTTCATAAGTGAGTTCGAATCCTGCTCATGGCGAGATGCATCGGTGTACTCGATACAACATTATCTGATTAAGTTTGACAGTTACTTGCGACTTTAGGGTGGGGTTTTTTCGGGTACTGCGGTTTCCTCCACCAATAAAACTTACCGCTACTATATAACTGAAATATTGTTGAAAGTGGCGTTAAATACCATAACACTCACCCTTTAAATTTTCAAAATGTTTATTGATATTTGCTTAATTCTTATTGAAGGAAAGCTGAACTTGATAGTGATTTATTTCATCACAAGTAACATGGATGAATCTGAGTTATTTCCCTTTATACGTAATGCTGTGATACATGTTCTTTTAATTTATATTGCATGAATTTTATTTGTGCATTGTATGGTTTGTTCTATAGACTCTTAAAAACAAGGACCGGTAATTATAAATGGCAGAAAACCCCCGTACCAAGCATATTTTTGAATGATTTTGAAAGCCAAGCTTAATTGGGTATAAAATACCGGGCAGTTTTAACGTAATAACCAGTGTCTCCCGGTATATTATGTATTATATGCAAGTCTAGTACAAAGCGGACCTCATCATCACCTCATAAAAAACTAGCTTGTTCTCGCCATGATATCTCGCCATGCTATAGCTGGAAATTGCTGGGTTGGCGTTAAACAATAACCACTCACTGTATAACTCGTTACTGATCAAGCAACTATGACAATTCAATCATGCGTAAACGTTCATTTCCGAATTGTCATTCTGTTACTTTTGGATTGTTTCGGTATTCAAGAGTATTTATTATTTTCTCCCTCGTAACATTCCTCCGAAAATAATGTGTTTTTCTTAACTAAAATAATGTAATATAAATAAGACTAAACACAGTGTAGGGTTGTGCATTCGTTACAGAAATAGAAGTAGAAATAAGTTTATTAACCAAATCAGGGCCCCAGGAGGGCATATACAAATAACAATTGTGATTGATACATAACAACAATACATCAAGCTAAATATTCGCGGTGAAATATCAATAAGATCACATAGGATTTATTATAAACATATATCAACATAACAAATTCTTTCATAGTATGTCATTTCTACCCCTCAAAAAATTCAGAATATATGAATATATAAGAGTAGTTGAAATTCTATTGGCATTAATCTGGGTAGGTGGCTGGGGGACTATAACATCCAAAGCACGGACTTGTGTCGTATTACAACTTGTAACGAACGTCGCATTAATCGAGTACACTTAAAATCTTCTCTATATACTAACTGCCAAATCGTCCGTGCGGAAAGGAATTCAATACTACAGCCTTTGCTAATTTGCATATATATAGCGTTTATGTAAACATTATACTGTGAAGAAATTTAATACGTATAAGGTACAGTACTATCGCAACAAAAGAAGCGGCTCGAAACTTTGGGTTAGGGTTATGGTGTTTAACGCCACTTTAAAACAATATGTCAATTATATGGTGTTTAATTTTAATTTCTCACTTATTTTCTTCTGTTGGGTTGAATTCAGTAGGTATTGAATTATTCGTAAATATGGGCTACTTCATAAATGTATTTTTTGTTGACAAGTTATTTTTCACAGCTGAATCAAGAAGTCCAGCCTGACCTTGTAATGTTGAATTACCACATCCCTCTAGTAAAGAATATGACTCGGACTACAGCGATGATGATGATGATGATAATGAGATGGATGAGCTCTCAGTGGATCAAATGATTTTTTATTATTCTAGAGAATAAAAATACCAATATAAACTTGCATCATTTGTTTATTATGGTCAAAATGGTTACATCTGATCTCTCTTTTCAGATTTTTTTGTAGGACCAGTGAAATTCTGTTCGGACCAGTAAATCTTAGGTATTCACTGGTCCGACTGTCCTGTGATTTCAATTTCCTAATTTCTTTGACTGCATACATGTATGGCATGGTGACCAGTTTTATTAGTGTTTAATGCCACTTTCAACAATATGTCAGGTATAGCGTATAACATGGTTACCAGTTTTATTGGTGTTTAATGCCACCTTCAACAATATGTCAGGTATAACGTATAACATGGTGACCAGTTTTATTTGTGTTTAACGTCACTTTCAACAATGTGTTGGCTATTACGTATAGCATGGTGACTAAAGGAGGAAACTAGAGTATACTTTATGACAACTAGTAACTGTTTTATTTGTGGAGGAAACTAGAGTATACTTTATGACAACTAAAAAAAATGTAGTAACTGTTTGATCAACTTCACCTTCTGTCTTAACAGTTTTATTTGTGGAGGAAACTATAGAGTATACATTTGACAACTAGTAACTGTTTTATCAACTTCACCTTCTAACAGTTTGATTTGTGGAGGAAACTAGAGTATACTTTATGACAACTAGTAACTGTTTCATCAAGTTCACCTGCTGTCCAACAGTTTTATTTGTGGAGGAAACTAGAGTATACTTTTTGACAACTAGTAACTGTTTTATCAAGTTCACCTTCTGTCTAACAGCTTTATTTGTTGAGGAAACTAGTAACTGTTTTATCAAGTTCACCTTCTGTCTAACAGTTTTATTTGTGGAGGAAACTAGAGTATACTTTTTGACAACTAGTAACTGATTCATCAAGTTCACCTTCTGTCTAACAGCTTTATTTGTTGAGGAAACTAGAGTACACATCTGACAACTAGTAACTGTTTTATCAAGTTCATCTTCTGTCTAACAGTTTTATTTGTGGAGGAAACTAGAGAACACATCTGACAACTAGTAACTGTTTTATCAAGTTCACCTTCTGTCTAACAGTTTTATTTGTTGAGGAAACTAGAGTATACATCTGACAACTAGTAACTGTTTCATCAAGTTCACCTTCTGTCTAACAGCTTTATTTGTTGAGGAAACTAGAGTATACATCTGACAACTAGTAACTGTTTTATCAAGTTCACCTTCTGTCTAACAGTTTTATTTGTGGAGGAAACTAGAGTATACTTTTTGACAACTAGTAACTGTTTTATCAAGTTCACCTTCTGTCTAACAGCTTTATTTGTTGAGGAAACTAGAGTACACATCTGACAACTAGTAACTGTTTTATCAAGTTCACCTTCTGTCTAACAGTTTTATTTGTTGAGGAAACTAGAGTATACATCTGACAACTAGTAACTGTTTTATCAAGTTCACCTTCTGTCTAACAGTTTTATTTGTGGAGGAAACTAGAGTATACTTTTTGACAACAAGTAACTGATTCATCAAGTTCACCTTCTGTTTAACAGCTTTATTTGTTGAGGAAACTAGAGTACACATCTGACAACTAGTAACTGTTTTATCAAGTTCACCTTCTGTCTAACAGCTTTATTTGTTGAGGAAACTAGAGTACACATCTGACAACTAGTAACTGTTTTATCAAGTTCACCTTCTGTCTAACAGTTTTATTTGTTGAGGAAACTAGAGTATACATCTGACAACTAGTAACTGTTTCATCAAGTTCACCTTCTGTCTAACAGTTTTATTTGTTGAGGAAACTAGAGTATACATCTGACAACTAGTAACTGTTTTATCAAGTTCACCTTCTGTCTAACAGCTTTATTTGTTGAGGAAACTAGAGTATACATCTGACAACTAGTAACTGTTTTATCAAGTTCACCTTCTGTCTAACAGTTTTATTTGTGGAGGAAACTAGAGTATACTTTTTGACAACTAGTAACTGTTTTATCAAGTTCACCTTCTGTCTAACAGCTTTATTTGTTGAGGAAACTAGAGTACACATCTGACAACTAGTAACTGTTTTATCAAGTTCACCTTCTGTCTAACAGTTTTATTTGTTGAGGAAACTAGAGTATACATCTGACAACTAGTAACTGTTTGATCAAGTTCACTGTCTGTCTAACAGTTTTATTTGTGGAGGAAACTAGAGTATACATCTGACAACTAGTAAATGTTTGATCAAGTTCACTGTCTGTCTAACAGTTTTATTTGTGGAGGAAACTAGAGTATACATCTGACAACTAGTAACTGTTTTATCAAGTTCACCTTCTGTCTAATAGTTTTATTTGTGGAGGAAACTAGAGAACACATCTGACAACTAGTAACTGTTTTATCAAGTTCACCTTCTGTCTAACAGTTTTATTTGTGGAGGAAACTAGAGAACACATCTGACAACTAGTAACTGTTTTATCAAGTTCACCTTCTGTCTAACAGTTTTATTTGTTGAGGAAACTAGAGCATACATCTGACAACTAGTAACTGTTTTATCAAGTTCACCTTCTGTCTAACAGTTTTATTTGTGGAGGAAACTAGAGCATACATCTGACAACTAGTAACTGTTTTATCAACTTCACCTTCTGTCTAACTGGAATCAAACTCACAAAATGTAGTGTCATTTTTTTACTGGTTCCTCTAATTTTTTTTTATTCAACCTTAGGAACCGACCATTTAACTTGCAGGGGGGTTATTGTTTTTTGTTTCGTTCAGGATTTTTTTTCCGGACAATATGAAAGTTAGAATATTTATTTTTTCCAGAATTTAACATTAGGTTATATGACAAAAACTCTGAATCAGATTATTTTTTTTTTTCCTCCATCAAAATCAGAATATTTTTTTCAGCAACATTAGAAAAAAACCATAACCCCCCCCCCCCCCTGGAAGTTAAATGGTCCATTCCTTATAACATTTTAAGGCCACACCAAATAAAATTGAGACGTTTCATTACAAAAATGGAAACTTTCTTTAAGAATATGATCTTAGGATGAAATGTTCATTGTTCTCAGAAAAAAAACACAATTAAAAAGTCGCTCTGTAAGTTTGAAATAATGATACATAAACTATGACATAATCAGATGTATCTGGGTAGAAGCGAATCCGAGTTTTTGCATTGTTTATATGCATCGCATTTATCAAGAGGGGGTTGGGAATCACATTCATTGGTAGGGTCGTCATGGTCGTGATTGTAAGCATTATGTGATAAAGTTTGTCAGTTACTTGTGACAGGCGGCGAGGCCAGTGGTTTTCTCCACCAATAAAACTGACCGCCACGACATACATTTGTGTAACTGAAATATTGTTGAAAGTGGCGTTAAACACCATAAACCAACCAACGTATTAATTGGCTTAAACACTGTCACATTTGTTGAGCCCATCTCAAGACCTGGATTTTCACTACCATCACTGTTTAAACTTTCTGTTCATAATTGGTGTGTAATAAAAGTCTAGACTTAAGATATAAGTGTAAAATATAATAAATATAAATAGTATTTAGTTGTTATATCTCTGTTTATTGGTTTATAAACACTTGTAAAGATTTTAATGTTATTAGTTAGTACAAAAAATTTCAATGTTCGCCACCCATAAAAATATATTGGTATTCCTGTTTCCTAACTGAACCCTTAAAATTTAATTTATCCCACAAAATTTATTAAGGTTCTGAATGTTTTCTACTTCATGTTTTTACAATGAAAAATGTGTCTTTTTAGAATCTTTAAAGTAAAAGAAAGATGACTACCTATCTAACTTTTGTTTAAAGTATGGCCCAATAAATTTATATAAAAAAACACAAATAATTAAGAATGACATCTTTTGCAGGCATATCAATTCATACACTTTTAATGTCCAGATTTATCATCCATCATCATTTAGAAAGATAAAAATGTCAGATCTCCAAATAAATCATACAATTATTTGAAAATGTCATTTGTCCATACATACAAAATATGATACCACCAGGATAAACTTATTTAAAAAATAAAAATGTCAGGTTTTCAAATAAATCAAATAATCTTATTTTTAAAAATGTCAGTTTTCTAAATTATTACAAAACCTCATTAAAACATAAAAATGTCAGCTGTCTTAATTATTATACAACTTCATTTAGAAAATAAAAATGTCAGCTCCGTCTAAATCATTATAAAACTGCATTTTAATAAAAATGAAAAGTGTCAGTTGTCAACATTATTATACAACCCCATTTAAAAAAAGAACAATTTCAAGAGTCCAAATTATTTTTGAAACCCCATTTAAAAAACAAAAATGTCAGCTGTCTAAATTATTATACAACTTCATTTAAATATTAAAAATGTCAAGAATCCAAATATAATAAATAAAAATGTCAGTTTCTAAATTATTATAAAGCTCTATTTAATTAAAAAAAGAATGAAAATGGCAGGTGTCAAAAAGAAAAATGTCAGCTGTCAAATATAAATAATACCAGAGGCTCTCAAGAGCCTGTATCGTTCACCTGGTTATAAAAAAAACCAATTGGTCCTAAGTGGTAGTCATCTTGGAATTACGATCAACATAAAAAACACAAAGTTTGTAAAGGACCTTCCAATGATTGATGCACAATTTAGGTTCAATCAGTGCAATAGCTTCAGAGAGGAATATATTTCTGTATTTTCCCCTGTGTTAATACTATGACCTGTGGTGGCAGCCATCTTGGATTTCCGATCGGCATAAAAAACAGAAACTTTGTAGAGGACCTTCCAATGATCATTCCTGGGCAGTTTGGTTTCAACTGTCCAAGTGGTTTCAGAGAAGAAGCGTTTTGAAACAGTTTTCCCATAGGGTCCAATGTTAAACTAAGTCCTGCCGTAGCCGCCATTTTGAATTTTATATCAGAACAAAAAACGTAAAGTTTGTAGAGGACCATCCAATGAACATTCATGTACAGTTTGGCTTTAATCATATTTGTAGTTTCTGAGTAGAAGGCATTTGAACATTTTCCCATAGGATCCAATGTTAATCTATGTATTGCGGTGGTGGCCATCTTGGATTTCCGATCGGCATAAAAAACACACACCTTGTAGAGGACCTTCCAATGATCATTCCTGGTCAGTTTGGTTTCAATTATCCAAGTGGTTTCAGAGAAGAAGCGTTTTGAAACATTTTTCCCATAGGGTCCAATGTTAAACTAAGTCCTGCCGTAGCCGCCATTTTGAATTTCATATCGGAATAAAAAACGTAAAGTTTGTAGAGGACCATTCAATGAACATTCATGTACAGTTTTGCTTTAATCATATTTGTAGTTTCTGAGAAGAAGGCATTTGAACATTTTCCCATAGGGTCCATTGTTAATCTATGTCCTGCGGTGGCGGCCATCTTGAATTTTCGATCGGCATAAAAAAACAGAAACTTTGTAGAGGACCTTCCAATGATCATTCCTGGGCAGTTTGGTTTCAATTGTCCAAGTGGTTTCAGAGAAGAAGCGTTTTGAAACATTTTTCCCATAGGGTCCAATGTTAAACTAAGTCCTGCCGTAGCCGCCATTTTGAATTTCATATCGGAACAAAAAACGTAAAGTTTGTAGAGGACCATCCAATAAACATTCATGTACAGTTTGGCTTTAATCATATTTGTAGTTTCTGAGAAGAAGGCATTTGAATATTTTCCCATAGGGTCCAATGTTAATCTATGTCCTGCGGTGGCAGCCATCTTGGATTTCCGATCGGCATAAAAAACAGAAACTTTGTAGAGGACCTTCCAATGATCATTCCTGGGAAGTTTGGTTTCAACTGTCCAAGTGGTTTCAGAGAAGAAGCATTTTGAAACATTTTTCCCATAGGGTCCAATGTTAAACTAAGTCCTGCCGTAGCCGCCATTTTGAATTTCATATCGGAACAAAAAACCTTAAAATTGTAGAGGACCATCCAATGAACATTCATGTACAGTTTGGCTTTAATCATATTTGTAGTTTCTGAGAAGAAGGCATTTGAATATTTTCCCATAGGGTTCAATGTTAATCTATGTCCTGCGGTGGCGGCCATCTTGGATTTCCGATCGGCATAAAAAACAGAAACTTTGTAGAGGACCTTCCAATGATCATTCCTGGGCAGTTTGGTTTCAACTGTCCAAGTGGTTTCAGAGAAGAAGCATTTTGAAACATTTTTCCCATAGGGTCCAATGTTAAACTAAGTCCTGCCGTAGCCGCCATTTTGAATTTCATATCGGAACAAAAAACCTTAAGATTGTAGAGGACCATCCAATGAACATTCATGTACAGTTTGGCTTTAATCATATTTGTAGTTTCTGAGAAGAAGGCATTTGAATATTTTCCCATAGGGTCCAATGTTAATCTATGTCCTGCGGTGGTGGCCATCTTGGATTTCCGATCGGCATAAAAAACAGAAACTTTGTAGAGGACCTTCCAATGATCATTCCTGGGCAGTTTGGTTTCAACTGTCCAAGTGGTTTCAGAGAAGAAGCATTTTGAAACATTATTCCCATAGGGTCCAATGTTAAACTAAGTCCTGCCGTAGCCGCCATTTTGAATTTCATATCGGAACAAAAAACCTTAAGATTGTAGAGGACCATCCAATGAACATTCATGTACAGTTTGGCTTTAATCATATTTGTAGTTTCTGAGAAGAAGGCATTTGAATATTTTCCCATAGGGTTCAATGTTAATCTATGTCCTGCGGTGGCGGCCATCTTGGATTTCCGATCGGCATAAAAAACAGAAACTTTGTAGAGGACCTTCCAATGATCATTCCTGGGCAGTTTGGTTTCAACTGTCCAAGTGGTTTCAGAGAAGAAGCATTTTGAAACATTTTTCCCATAGGGTCCAATGTTAAACTAAGTCCTGCCGTAGCCGCCATTTTGAATTTCATATCGGAACAAAAAACCTTAAGATTGTAGAGGACCATCCAATGAACATTCATGTACAGTTTGGCTTTAATCATATTTGTAGTTTCTGAGAAGAAGGCATTTGAATATTTTCCCATAGGGTCCAATGTTAATCTATGTCCTGCGGTGGCGGCCATCTTGGATTTCCGATCGGCATAAAAAACAGAAACTTTGTAGAGGACCTTCCAATGATCATTCCTGGGCAGTTTGGTTTCAACTGTCCAAGTGGTTTCAGAGAAGAAGCATTTTGAAACATTTTCCCCATAGGGTCCAATGTTAAACTAAGTCCTGCCGTAGCCGCCATTTTGAATTTCATACCGGAACAAAAAACCTAAAGTTTGTAGAGGGCCATCTAATGAACATTCTTGTACAGTTTGGCTTTAATCATATTTGTAGTTTCTGAGAAGAAGGCATTTGAATATTTTCCCATAGGGTCCAATGTTAATCTATGTCCTGCGGTGGCGGCCATCTTGGATTTCCGATCGGCATAAAAAACAGAAACTTTGTAGAGGACCTTCCAATGATCATTCCTGGGCAGTTTGGTTTCAACTGTCCAAGTGGTTTCAGAGAAGAAGCATTTTGAAACATTTTTCCCATAGGGTCCAATGTTAAACTAAGTCCTGCCGTAGCCGCCATTTTGAATTTCATATCGGAACAAAAAACCTTAAGATTGTAGAGGACCATCCAATGAACATTCATGTACAGTTTGGCTTTAATCATATTTGTAGTTTCTCAGAAGAAGGCATTTGAACATTTTCCCATAGGGTCCAATGTTAATCTATGTCCTGCGATGGCGGCCATCTTGGATTTCCCATCGGCATAAAAAACAGTAACTTGGTAAAGGACATTCCAATGATCATTCATGTACAGTTTAGGTTCAGTCAGTTCATTAGTTTCAGAGAAGAAGATCTTTGAAATTTCAGCCAATCAGAGCATATTATTGGCCTTGGCAGCCATATTGAATATCCGACTGGAACGAAAAACAGTAACTTTGTAGAGGACCGTCCAAGGAACATTCCTGCTAAGTTTGGTTCCAATCGGCCCAGTGGTTTCGGAGAAGAAGCTTGAAATGTGAAAAGTTTACAGACGACAGACGACAGACAACAGACGACGGACGCCAAGTGATGGCAATAGTTCACATGGACCTTTGGTCCAGGTGAACTAAAAACTGTATAAAAATTTACTAAAGAATATTTACTTTGTGTATTGTTGCTCCCGACTCTTTACTACAACCCACCCATAATTGTCCCCTCATGTCAATGTCAAGTGATAAAAGGATATTCAATCCTAGTTCTAATAATAAAACCCTAAATGCTCGCTTACTCGCAAGGGTTATAACGGGATGCCATTACACGTAATGGAGCAGCCGCCGAGATTTTTTGCGCTAGCTTACAGAGCTTCTGACGCCTGCATTTATCAATAATAAGACATAACCTTTTCTTTTGTCCATTATTATAACAAGTTTTTATCACCTACCAGTATTTTAGAATGTAATTCCCACAAAATAAAATCTTCTCTTTGAAAATTTTGAATTTCGTCATTTCCGGCCTCACTATTTGGATGTCGATACCATATTTGGCGATTTAGGCGTGAATGTTTACCAATCGTAACTACTCGGCCATTCTCGCTACCCTGCAAATAACAGGGTAGCGAGAATGGCCGAGTAGTTACGATTGGAATGTTTACCATATTTAGAAAAGCTCCGCCTTCCGTAGTTTCCGGTTATGGAAAACGATCGATAAATTTGAACAAGGTTGTTGCTAACTTTGAAAAGCATATATTTCTCAGCCAAACCGATTTAACAAGGACTGGGATCATCAGTAATTGTTATAATGAAATGTTTGAAGCGTAAATAGTGAGTTTTTATGTTTCAACTGCTACTTTTTTTTTGCTCCATTGTGACGAATGGGACCGCGTTGTAGCTCTGCCGAGACACAAGTTTGTCACAGGAGCTACATTATTGCAGCTAATTCAATCCCTGTGTCCTCCATTACTTTACATGTCAATATATCTCCTTGTTCAGATAAAACATGGAGGGCATGTGATCTATGGTCACACACAATAATGTGTCCTGCTGCTGTTGTTACTACATCACGAGGATAAAATTGTGTAGTAACATTTATCTTAGAATGTCCTGTATATGTCCACCTTAAACCCCCCTCCCACCCTACAACCACCACCCTCCCAGTATCATCTGATGTACTGTCAACAACAACTATGTCTTTGTTATTATTTGTTGTGATTCTGTATGGTATAGTAAACAGTCTGTGTTTGTTACTGTCATATTGATAAGTATGTTGTTGTTTACCATCCATACCAAAGATAAGTAGTGCCCTTGTACTTTTGTCTGTAGGTGTGTAGAGATTGCCAGGTTCTTTGACACCTACTATAATGTTATTGTCACTAGTCACATGGATTCCCAGGGGTATCAAGGGCGACACTGAGAAGAATGGTTTTATTTCTCCTGACTTGGTCAAGAGTTTTATATCTGAACCAACAGACAGAAGTATGTCATTGTTTGATGTCAATGTCATGTCATAGATAAAACAAGAAATCTGCTTTGTGGTTGTAATGTTGTCATTGTCAATGTTTATTTGTCTTATGACTTCTTTATTTAAATCATTAACCCATGTTGATTTGTCATCAACAGTAATTATGTTGTAGATACCTGATAAATCTGTAGTGTATGAATTAACAACCTCAAAATCAATGTCTGATTGTACTTGTGGTATTTTCATTTTCTGAAGTGATCCAAATAAGTTTGGTATATCATTGACTGTTTCTTTCCCAGGAATAAAATATTTAATTTCAGAAGGAATTTGATCAAAATTCAAGTCCGACATCAGTTTCTTAGATTTTGTAGTGGTTGTAAATATTGTACTTCCTTGGATAGATTTCAAAGCTGCCATGATTTCATCTTGGTGGAGTATAATTGTTTTTTCGGCTTGGTCGGCCTGTCTCTTCATGTCACACTCACAGAATGTCTTTTTAACAGTTTTTCTTTCCAATTCTATTTCATTTTGCAGTTTTTGAGAATGTTTAGTGATTCCATCTATTAATGTTTTTTCTCTTTTTTTAATTGTTGTTATTGTTTCATCAAACAAAGACTCATATTTAGTTTCACTGATATGGAATTCTTCTACTTTTGCCCGACAGAGAGTTAAATCTTGACTATATCTTGCCTCCGCTCCTTTAAGTTCATCCAATTTTTCAGAGAGAATTTTTTCTACGGGTTCAAAGTTGTGTTTGTTGTGTTTAGATAAAATACAATCTGCACACACAAGATGATCACAGGTTCTACAGAACAGAGAGGTCATTTTTGTCCTATGTTCTGTACACGGGATATTGTCCGTTATTATTTTCGGCTGTACATCTTGAAATGGCGATTTAATATCAATAATCTGGTGCTGAATGTTCGTTTGTACATTCAGGTGAATTTCCTTACATCTGTCGCAGATGAACTTATTGCACTCAACGCATCTCCACTTAATTTTTATATCAGTTTTACACAGTTCACAAAGTTTTGGATTTTGTGCTCTTTTAATGGAGCTTGAAAACGCCATAATAACCCACAGTTAAATTGTGTCGGCAACAACTTTTTATACAATAGACCAATTTCACGTTACCGCCGCCATTATGGTTCAAAGGTCAATCGGAGTAAAAAAACGTAAACAAGACGTCATTGCATTTGTAAACACGGTGACGCAGTTTATTCATCGTGGCAGTTATGCACATATCGTCACGGTCGTAAGGAAGTTTTCGTGAATTTGTTGGTTAGGAAAATAATTTATGACTACATGTATCCCGTAGATCTTGAAAATAATGAGAAATCGTGTGAATATTCAGCTATACAGTATGTGGCCAAAAGTATTGCCACATGTAAAAAAAAAATCCCCATATAATCAACCAAAACCATATTTTTTCAAAAAATTATTGTGAAATCATTTTTGGATAGATTTTAACAAATTTTACCCCAAAACATTCAGAATTGTCTATATTTTGATTTTTTATTTGCTCATTATGTTTATATGAGTGGTTTTTATTTGTACATAATTTAAACAGGATTGTGAATTTTTTTTATTTATTTTTAGTCGAAATATATAGGAAAATCAAAGTCAATTTTTATTTGTTATGTTTAAATTATGGAGCATCAAATAAAACTTTTTAAAAGGCCCAACTTAAAACTGGTATGCCCCTTTTGTTAGAGAATGTATAAAGTCTGTGTGTGTAAGACACTTGATGTACTAACTTAAAAATGACTTGGTTCAACTATATATCATTTTATGATTTTTTAGAAGTCAAAATCCTGTAAGAATGCACACCTTTAGTATTTGTACATTAAACACACTACAAAATATTACAAAAACTCTAGCTCAAAACTATAGGGAGGGACAGACAGGAGTTAAATAGTATGCCCTGATACAGGGCTATACATTAACAGTCGTGTTCCATTCTTACATGTATGTCAAGCACATTATTATGGTGTGGTTTCTGTTCGTGAGGCACTCCATCCTTTCTTGTTTATGCCAATGTCAGGAGACCAATAATAACATACATGTATAAGGATTAGTATGGAAAAAGTGCTATATTCAGGAACAAGTCAGTCTTTGTTGGGCAAAATATGTACATGCACATGTACTTTGTAAATGATTCAACTCGATAACTTTTGTAAATCATAGAGCACAAAAATTAAACAAATACTCATTAACAAGAAATATTTATTGCAAAAACAAAACATTATTAAAAGGTCAGCTACATATATAATAACAATGTTGTAAAATAACAAAACTATGAACTGGAACATTGAAGAATGGGTAATAAATTAAAACACATTTCCCTCGTCCTGGTGAAGTCTTAAGTTAATGATTGAATGAAAATTATATTGCTTTTAACATCAAAAAGTTAATATTGGGGGACACTATACAATTTTCTCTATCCTTTAGTTATTGAATTGATAAGTTAAAAAATCTGACTAAAGTTCCACCCCCCAAAAAATAAACATACTACATGTAATAAGGTTCAAAACTCATTTAATTTCAAAATATGTGTCTAAGACTTTCTCAGGTAAATGAACAAAGCCCAAAATATTCAATAATTTTACATGAAAAACAACACTCATATGGGGGATAAAACATTCTATTCATAGAATTTTTAAACAATAAACAACAAGAAACATAAACTATAACATGTGATGTGTAAACTATTTAAGCATGAGCAACAGGAAACATTTAGATACAAAAAATGAAAAGACCACCACCCTTAGTTGGATTTTTAGAGTGTTAGTTCATTGAAACAAGTCTGTGGGTAGATACAGTTATGTCGTTCCACTCTGAAACATTATTCTGATTCTGACCCGACCATTCTTTGTTCTTACTCCTTAATGCTGCATTCTTAATAATTTTATAATCTTTGGTTTGACTAGACAGGGGCTAGAACCCATGGATCTACCACATTCAAGGTGAGCATGCTAAGCATTACACAACATTTTTGCAGTCGTGTAAAATTCACACTGAAAAAGGAGTAGTTCTTCAAAACTTTCATTAAGCTAGGGACTTGTGTCCAAGTTAGTTAATGCAGTCAACATGATCAAGCATATATTAAAATAAACCCATAGATTAGCTTCCAGTCAGATTTGAACTGACATCTTTTCAACATTATTGAAATGTACTACCTTGTACTATAGAAGCTATATACATGTACATGTATTGTAATTGTTAGTAGTTGACAAACCTAATACAGTACTTCGATCATTAGCTTCCAGAGAGATTTGAATTGACATCTTTCAAACATTATTGAAATGTACTGATTCATTGACACCATAGTAAGGGAACGACCATTTAACTTGAAGGGGGGGGGGGTTATGGTTTTTTTCTAAAAAAATATTCTGATTCCCAATGTTGCTGAAAAAAATATTCTGATTTTGGTGGAGGAAAAAAAAAATAATCTGATTCAGAGTTTTTGTCATATAACCTAATGTTAGATTCTGGAAAAAAATTTCACGCTTTGCGCGACAAAAAAAAATAATATTCTAACTCTTGTGTTGTCTGAAAAATTTTTTCTGAACGAAACAAAAAACCATAACCCCCCCCTTCAAGTTAAATGGTCGGTCCCTAACTACAACATTTTGTCATGAATTTGTTAGGAACATTTCAGCCAAGATTGCCCATCATTGGTTGCAATCCCTTCTGTTATTATCTAATGGTCCTGAATTGGCACTGCATAGACACGATAGAGAATTTAAAAAAACATGCATAAATTTCATACCCTGCAGTGCAAGAACAATAAGCTCCTTCTGTCAAACCATCATCTTCTTTGGCGCAATATCTATACATTGTGGGGGTCATCATACAGTGTCTGTGATGGTGAACATTTTGTTCTTAAAATACACAAGTTGTTGTTGTTCGACTTAGCCTTTTAAGAAATATCTCTCCTGTAGCCACCCACTTGAAAAATATTCATAGGCCTTGCCAACCTTATAGTCTTTCAGCATGTCATTTGTTAATGCTACATCACCATGGGCTAACAAGAACTGCGTTATGTCTGTCAAAAAATTTGGTGGCCAAACTGCATACCATGATCACAGGGCCTTGTCACTATCCAGGTAAATATACTATCAATGTATAAACATATACAAGGGCGGACATCTTTTTTTACCCCCGCTCGCTTCAAGTCGTGTTTGTTTTTCAAATTCCTTCCAATATATTCAAAACCCTGTTTGGTTCAACTCCCAAGACCTTATTCTATTCAAAAAATATCATGACCCCCCCCCTTCCCCCCCTCGACTACATCTTGTGAAGGCGCAGCGGTCGTTTTTGTCAGGAATTCGCCCGAGTAGAGAACAACATGGACCCAAAGTGAAAGTAACAGCGCCACCTATAAAAAAACGGAAGTTCAGAACTCTCTGGGTTTTACCATTCGATATTTGGTTTTCTCGCTAGTTATCGTGTTTCTAAGTATAAGATACTGCGGGAAATAACAGACGAAATAATAAATTAAAGAAAATGGACAGCAATCAAGAAAAAGCCTTGAAAATGGCATTTATCATTCATTGTATGTACCGGTACAAGTCAAAAATGTTCAGTTTTCACTTCAAATCGTCCCGCTCGTTTAATGATGTTTGAATCTTAACGGTATTTTCCTTACCTCAAAGCTAAAACCCCGAGAGTTCCGAACTTCCGGGGTTTTTTTAGGTGGCGTTGTTACTTTCACTTTGGGTCCATGTTGTTCTCTACACGGGCGAATTCCTGACAAAAACGACCGCTGCGCCTTCACAAGAGGTAGTCGAGGGGAGGTCATGATATTTTTTTAAAAGAATAAGGTCTTGGGAGTTGAACCAAACAGGGTTTTGAAAATATTAGAAGGAATTTAAAAAACAAACACGACTTGAAGCGAGCGGGGGTAAAAAAAAGATGTCCGCCCTTGTATATGTTTATACATTGATAGTATATTTACCTGGATAGTGACAAGGCCGTGTCATGATCATGTTCATCAAGCCAACCAGAATAAATCTGAAGGGGGTCCGTCATTCCACACTCACTCAAAATGTTGTAGCATCTCTTGTTGTCCTTCAAAACATCATCTTGTGATGGCACCAAAGGCAAGTTCAACTTGCATGCCGAAAAACACAAGGCCGCTAGCTCCTCCTTCGTTCCCGATTTCGTTAGATCTCTCATCGTCAAGAATTCTGAGATTCTCGACTTTCCAACATCGAAGCTCATCAAGACAAGAGTGTAGAGTTGATCACCAGGATCCATTTGTAGATGTATAATAAAATTTTGCAAATAAATAACGTGAATAAAACTTCGAAAAGGTTGAAAAATGATGTGCATATAGAAAATCATCGTATAATCCAATCAGAAAGGCCGCTTACAACCCGGATTTTACTCCGATTGGACTTTGGACTAAGGCCGCTTACAACAAAAATTAGGTTAATGTGAAATAGATCTATGGAAGAGTTTATTTACTTTCACGGGTGGTAGTTTTTGGAAACTTGATATTAATTGTAAATTCTGACCTAATAATGTTACAATCTCTGACATAGAATGGGGGTACATCTTGTTTAAAGTGGTGAAATATTTTAAAAATAATTTATATTTTTTATATTGTGATGTTTTCTTCTGATTTGTATTAATTTTGTTGACCCGGTTTTAAATAGACTAATCCAAGCTAAAACTTCCTGGGTGTAATACGGGGAATTCCCTTGGCCGGATGATTGTGATTTATCGAAAATGAAAAAAATAAATATTGCATAATCATTATCAATATCTCTATCAATATATTTAAAGATGTTAAAATATCACTCGTGCCAATATTAAACTTATGAATGTAGCAATATAAAAAATAGGCGGAGTGGGCATGAATAGAGATGTAGCCTGTGGTCAGGATATCGGATACAGGGGGAGGGCTGCTTTGAGAGTGGGTAGGGGTTTCAGGTCACGTGACGTTATCGTGTAATCAATGGCGTAATACTGCTTTTCATTTGTATGTTGTCTTTATGCAATTTTTAAAGGTTTATTCGTATGTTAAAAAAATATTTTTTGTTATACACAATTGAAAAAGCTTTATATCTTGTTGCATTTTAATTTTCTGGAAGTTCCCGTGTCTAGATTTTGATCGACAGCTATTTGAAGTGAACAATTGTTTAACGGTATTGATTTTTGTGTTTCACGGAAAACGGACTACATTTTAAACTTATATTTAAATGCATTGCGTGTTTTGATTAGCTATCCGCTTGGCGCCTTAAGGAATTCGCCTTCGAGAGGCCAATCAATGGAAAGCTTATATCCTGAGCTTTCCATAGGTATGTGCCCTTTTAGAATTGAAGAATGCTGGGCAGAAATATGTAAACAGAAGCAAGAAATTGAAGATTTTCAATGGTAAGTTGATATTTTTTATTTAAAGGGCACTAATAATCGAATTCTCTGACATTTTTTACATAAGAATAGTGATTTTGATAATTATTTTAATTGAAAATACCGTGTGGAAATGTTGTTTTAAACGACCCGTTTTGAGTTGTTTTGGGGTTTTTTTTCAGGACGTCGTCAGAGATGACAGTAAAACACAACACATGGGGTTATCTCAGGTAAATAATTATTACTTAACTGTTATTTTCAATTTAATGTATAAATCCAATTGCAACAAAGATTTGACAAAAGGCAGTAGTGTATAGGATAGTTGAGCAGTGTCAGTGACAACCTATGAAAAAGGGGGGGGGGGGGGGTAAAAAAAATGTTTAAATATTTCTACATACAAACAAGCTATGTATTCCCTGACCTGATTCTTCATTCGTATTGGAACACACATGCTGTAGACAAAATTGTTCTTGTCTTAAGAGGCCAATTAAGGCAATAAGGGGGTAGAGGAGTTTGATTTCCAGG
The DNA here is from genome assembly GCA_963680875.1 of Bathymodiolus brooksi. Taxonomy (NCBI): domain Eukaryota; kingdom Metazoa; phylum Mollusca; class Bivalvia; order Mytilida; family Modiolidae; genus Bathymodiolus; species Bathymodiolus brooksi. The sequence continues at coordinate 96,839,390 of OY804583.1, forward strand.
TGATCCAGTCCAAAGTAATTCTTACTATTATATATTATTTACATATTTAACATAAAATTAATTAATTTTTACATCTTTTCCCCATTTTCCTGTAAAATTAAATCATCAAAATACTGAGTTCCTGTGAGGGTGATTATAAGGTAACACATTGTTTCCCATCCATAAATGGTATAGATAAATATGTGATGTGGGTGAAGTGTATGAATAAATAGAATAATATTATTTTTACTCTAAATTTCTAAGCTTGATATGTCGTCAAGACAGGGCCGTAGCTACATTGAGGCAAATGAGAAAAATGACACATGGCAATAAATTTAAAAAATATTTACATATACATAGAAAATAATCATGCCAGTACTTTTCTAGGTATGATTATTGTTTAGCATCGAACAGTATTTCAGCTATATTCAGGACGAGAACACATTATTTTTCTATTTACATTTGTATAATAAGGGTGCAAAGTGTAATTACAATATTGTCTACTACCATGTTTTTTTGTTTTAAATGAAAACATCAGGTATCAAGTCCAATTCTTCGAAATGACAATTTGAATTATTTGTGTCACTCCCATTTTCCATAAACTTCAATTTATAACCAGGTGAGCGATTACAGTCCCTGGGAGCCTCTAGTTTAATGGACCATTAAAATAAATTTTACTTTAAAACAAGACAAATGTCCAAAATACACCGGTTCCAACATATCTTTTTTTATACAATGTAGCTGAAAGTTTTTACAGGTAGTAAGGGGACTGCTAGTCAGTCCTCTGAAACTTAGCTTAAATTTGGTTTCTGTCGAGCAATTATTTTTGTCAATTTGTTTTCTATATCTTTTTGTATGAATAATACTGTAAATTTTTTCTTATTGTTTTTTTTTAGTTTGGGACTGCTGAACAGTTCATGAGACTTGACACAAAAGCAATATTGGTGGAAACCCAGTATTATTGGATATGATGCTACTGGACAGTATACAGATGTGAAACATGTCATACTCTCATTTGATGTGCTACAGTAATAACATTCAACTTGTAATTGCTATATGACATTCAATGGTGGAATTTGATCAGATTGTCAAGAACAGTATACATTTAAACAAATGAATTTTAAATTGAAATAAAGTATTGAAACTATCTTCGATTTGATATATTACATGCAATTCTTGCAAGTTTTGTTTTCAATAACCATGTGCACATTGGTGGCGTAATGGTTAGCGTGCCCACCTCGAGTGCAGTAGATCATAAGTTCGAGCCACAATTGGTTCAAACCAAAGACTATAAAATTTGAATTTGTTGCTTCTCTGCTAAGCATGCAGCATTAAGGAGACAGAACAAAGACTGGTTGGCTCGGAATCAGAATAATGTGTCAGAGTGGAGTGACATGTCTAGTACTACATGTGGACTCGCTTCAGTGAGCTAGCACTTTAAAAATCATACTCTGCGTGTTGGTCTAGAACAAAGCGGATCTCATCATCACCTCATTGAAAATTAACTTGTTCGTGACATGATATAAGCTGAAAAATTGCTGAATTCGCATTAAACAGCAATCACTCACTCTGTTTTTCAAAATTCAAAATGGCAAACAGAATAGCGGCCATATTGAATTAATCAACACTTTTCCAAATAATCTTGAGTGTTATAGTTTATAACTTGTGAAAATAAAATAATTTGACTACCATTGAAAATATCTACAATTTGATATATTACAAGCTATATTTTCTGAATACATAGTTTTTCATAATTCAAGATGGCCACCAGAATGTCCGCTATTTTTAATTTTAAGTCTCCTCTATTTAAAACAAACACAGTGTACATGTTATTACATTTATTATACTTTCATGACTCGTTTTTAAACAATATTGCTAGTTTTTATTACTAAATGGCTATAATTCCCAGATTTTACGAAGGACAGTGGCCATTTTGGAAGCCATTTTGTTTTTTTATTCAAATCCGCAGAAACCAAAGTCTGCGACATACTCCACCGAAACAGAAAATGTATAGTTTCTATGTGATTACATGCATAGTTTGCCTTTTATTTATGAAAAAGTGCATAAAACAAGAGTAATTTACACTTAAATGGTGCCATGCATTATACATTCTATATATATCCATGTTGGTTACAAAATATGATATATTCTGAACACAAAAACAGTAATAACTTTGGTCATACTTGGAATTTTTTCAAAAGGTAAAGTGGAAAATGATGGTACAGTTGAGCCCTTTTATAATTTGTAATAACCAGGGTTCTGCAAGGTACCTCATTTTTTGGCATGAAACCCCTAGAGTGGGGCGGAAAGTTGGAGACAACATGTGGGAGTGGGCCGGATAGTGTGTGTGTGTGTGTGTGTTTTATGTGTCTGTATTGTTTGTCTTCATCCTGTGTCTTGTGTACTCAATGTTATCAGTCCATTCAGTCACCAGAAGTTTCAACTAGCCTATTAGGGAAAACAAAAATTATTATATAGATGACCAACATTTTTCGAAGTTTTTCTTATTTTTTCCCCTAATTTTTGAAACATCAAATGACTGTGGTCCATTCTTGATTTGCACTTCGGTTTTCTAACAGGCACCTGGGTCCAGGATTTTTTTTTTTTAATTAAAATAAGTTATCTAGAGTGTATGTTTAATTTTAGAACCCCCTGGCATGTTTTATTACTATTTTAGGCCATATTAACATTTTCCACAAATTTTCTATATATATACAAAATGTACTATCTATTTAACTTTTGGAAAAGGTCAATATGGCCTAATATAGTAATACACCATGCTAGGGGGCTCTAAAATTACACATACACTATATTACTTATTTTAATTTTTTTTTAATTCTGGACCCATATTCTATATATATGTCTCATCAGTATATGGCTATCGACAGGGGCGAATTCAAGCGGAGGCGTGGCGGGCGTGCGCCCCCCTAAAAGTCATTTTTGAGATTTTTTTTTGCCCAAAAGTGTCACATGCCTCCCCCCTAACTTCATATCCTGGATTCGCCTCTGATAGATATAAATTGTTTGTGGTCTTTTCAATTTTTACCCTATATCAGGTTTTTTTCATTACTGTTGTTGGTATATTAAATGATTAGGATGAAAGCCAAGTGTTGTCATATTTTCATTGTGTGTTCTCTGTTATTTTAGCAGCATATACATCCATGGTGAGACCAACAATGGAGTATGCAAGCTCAGTATGGGACCCGACAAACCGGAAAAAGATTGGCAACCTTGAAAAAGTACAGAAAAGAGCAGCAAGATTCGTTTTCAATAATTACACAGACCGAACACGGATACCTATAAAGTGCGAAACGAAACGAAACGAAACGAAATCAACGAAAACGAAACGAAACGAAACGAAATCAACAAAAACGAAACGAAACGAAACGAAATCAACGAAATGAAAACGAAATAAAACGAAACCAACGAAAGCAAAACGAAATCAACGAAAACAACACGAAATAGACTGATATGGAAAAAAAAAATAAAAAAAAAAAGATAACTTGATTTTTTAAATACAATAATTTTGATTAATTATAACTGGGAAACCCATCTTGCATGTCTGTCCGTTACAGTACTCCTCACGTACATTACCCGCAACTCAATTCAAGTCGGGTTTGCTTGCCGACAAACTTTCAGAAGTTCAAATGTCATATTTTTATTTGTGTTTGAGTGTGTGTCAGTATTTATGAATTATAAAGTTTCTGCAGTGGGCATATAGAAAAAAACGGGGGGGATATGAGGAGGTATTTTCATAGATTGGGATATTAAGGGTTCATTTTTCGTCTGATTTTATTACGTTTTTCGTTTGTATTCTTCATAAATTTGCCTATTCGCAAATCATACAGGATGGTCTTGAGTTTCAGATTCTGGACACTATTTGACTACTGGATTTTCCCGACTTGTCACGTTTAATCCCCATGTTCAGTTGTTCTGTTGATTGAAAACTCAGTTTTGTCTGTTTTTGTGGACTTTCCCTTTTGAATGCGCCTTGGAGTACGGTACCATTGTTATTACCTTTATTCGGTAGTGTGCCAACAGATCTGGCGTAATGTCTTACCGTTGTTCTTTCCGAGATATACAGGGGTCAAAAAGACCCAACACTATAAACTTTTTATTTCAAATCCTATTGTTTTATTTTGAAGAACTAAAAAAAAACCAACAGCAACATAACAGGACGTACAGTGAGCGCCCTCCTTACAGAAAAACTTCTGGAAAAAATAATGCTTACAAAAACTAAACATAAGAAACTCTGGAAGTTTTATTGAAATCCATGCTGTTGTTTAGGAAGAGTTATGGATAACGCAACAGTATCCTCTCTCTATTGTATAGCCTTGTATGACAATTAAATAGCCTTAAATGACAAAGTCCAAAAGTGAAGAAATTTTAGCAAGAACTGTTGAAATGGGAAAACAAAAATAGAAGGTGCACAATGCCATTTGGTACTAAAGAATTCATGAAATTAATGAACCTTGCCATATGGTATTAAAGATTTCCTGTAAGATTCATTCAATTCCATCAAGTTGTTAAGAAGGAATTGCATAGGCAGTGAGAGAAGCACTCACGGACAAACGGACATATACTATATACCCCCCTCCCGCTGGATAGCGGGGGGTATAAAAATATGTGCCGTATCAAATTTTATTAATACCGGAAAAAATTTTGGAGGGGGGGGTGATTTGGTTTTTTTTTAATATGAAAAGGGATCAAAGGGAAAAAAGGTACTTTTACAAGATATGTAGATTTTTTTTAAATTTCTAAAGTTAATTTTTGATAGGATTTGTATACCTCCGCCAAAAAAAGATTGGGGTACATAGGACTTCTGCTGTCCGTTCGTTCGTTTGTCCGTCTGGTCGTCACACTTTTTTCGTCTCTCCGACACACTTTTAAATTTTGCTCGGACGGGGATATTTATTAGTGAACTTTAACTACTGCACTTCTGTTATTTTAATTCCTCTCCTTTCAACAGACTTGACGTTGCTCTTATGGTTCCCAAATTTAAAAGAAGCCACTAAGTGAAAAGGACAGACTCCCGCTGAATAAATGCATATTATTCTTGTTCAATGGTGATCAAATCCTGTCCTCTCCTGATGAAAGACACTGAGACATGTGCGGGAAGTAGTCTAGCATCGTATTTCGTTTTGTTTTCGTTGATTTCGTTTTGCTTTCGTTGGTTTCGTTTTATTTCGTTTTCATTTCGTTGATTTCGTTTCGTTTCGTTTCGTTTTTGTTGATTTCGTTTCGTTTCGTTTCGTTTTCGTTGATTTCGTTTCGTTTCGTTTCGTTTCTATTTCGTTTCGCACTTTATAGGTACCCGACCGAACACCTGGCTGTGTTACTAAAATGGTAGAATCCTTGAAGTGGGAAAACTTAGAAGAAAGGAGAAAATCTAATAGACTATGCATGCTGTATAAAATCAAAAATGGATTAATTGATATAGACAGCCACCAATATATCCAAGCCAACGACAGCAGGACTAGAGGCAAAGATCGCCTTTATCAAGAAAGAACGAGCAGTGAGTGAGGCCTTCGGAAATTCGTTCTTCCCCACTTTCAACAATATATCAGTTATAACGTATAACCTGGTGACAAGTTTTATTATTGTTTAACGCCACATTCAACAATATGTCAGTTATAACGGATAACATGGATACCAAATTTATTGGTGCTTAACGCCACTTTCAACAATATATCAGTTATAATGTATAACATGGTGACTAGTGTTATTGGTACGTGTTTAAGGACATTTTCAATAAAATGTCAGTTATAACGTATGACATGATGGCCAGATTTATTGGTGTTTAGCCCCACTCTCAACAATATGTCAGTATTGATGTTAAACATGGAGGCCAATTTTTTTTATGCCTACCGCCACTTTCAACAAGATGTCAGTTTTAACGTTTAACATGGTGACCAGTTTTATTTGTGCTTAACGTGACTTTCAACAATGTGTCGGCTATTACGCATAGAATGGTCACCATCTTTATTGGTGTTTTACGTCACTTTCAACAATATGTCAGTTATAATGTATAACCTGGTGGCCATTTTTATTGGTGTTCAATGCCACTTTCAACAATATGTCAGTTATAATGTATAACATGATGGCCAGTTTTATTCGTGTTTAACGCCACTTTCAACAGTGTCAGTATTAATGTATAACATGGAGGCCAATTTTATTGATGTTTAGCCCCACTTTCAACAATATGTCAGTTATTATGAATAACATGACCAGTTTTATTGGCACTTAACGCCACATTCAACAATATGACAGTTATAACGTGTAACCTGGTGACCAGTTTTATTTGTGTTTATCGCCACATTCAACAAAATGTCAGTTATACTGTATAACCTGGTGGCCAATTTTATTGGTGTTGAATGCCACTTTCAACAATATGTCAGTTATAACGTTTAACATGGTGACCATCTTTATTGGTGTTTAGCGCCACTTTAAATGATATATCAGTTATAATGTATAACATGGTGACCAATTTTATTTGTGCTTAGCGTCGCTTTCACCAATATGTCAGTTATAATGCATAACCTGGTGACCAGTTTTATTGGTGTTTAATACCAGTTTCAACAATATGTCAAGTATAACGTATAACCTGGTGACCAGTTTTATTGGTGTTTAATGCCACTTTCAACAATATGTCAGGTATAACGTATAACCTGGTGATCAGTTTTATTGGTGTTTAATGCCACTTTCAACAATATGTCAGTTATAATGTATAACATGATGGCCAGTTTTATTCGTGTTTAACGCCACTTTCAACAATATGTCAGTTATAATGTATGACATGGTGACCAATTTTATTTGTGTTTAACGTTACTTTCAACAATATGTCAGTTATAATGTATTACCTGGTGGCCAATTTTTTTGGTGTTTAAAGCCACTTTCAACAATATGTCAGTTATAATGTACAATGTATAATATGATGGCCAGTTTTATTGGTGTTTAACGCCACTTTCAACAATATGTCAGTATTAATATATAACATGGAAACCAATTTTATTGATGTTTAACGCCACTTTCAACAAAATGTCAGTTATAACATATAACATGGTGACCAGTTTTATTGGTGTTTAACGCCACTTTCAACAATATGTCAGGTAAAACGTATAACCTGGTGACCAGTTTTATTGGTGTTTAATGCCACTTTCAACAATATGTCAGTTATAACGTATGACATGATGATCATATTTATTGGTGTTTAACGCCACTTTCAACAATATGTCAGTTATAACGTATGACATGATGACCAGTTTTATTGGTGTTTAATGCCACTTTCAACAATATGTCAGTTATAACGTATGACATGATGACCAGATTTATTGGTGTTTAACGCCACTTTCAACAATATGTCAATATTAATGTATAACATGGAGGCCAATTTTATTGATGTTTAGCACCACTTTCAACAATATGTCAGTTATTATGAATAACATGATAACCAGTTTTATTGGTGTTTAATGCCACTTTCAACAATATCTCAGTTATAACGTATGAAATGGTGACCAGTTTTATTGGTGTTTAACGCCACTTTCAACAATATGTCTGATAACATGGTTGCCAGTTTTATTGCCACTTAACGCCACTTTCAACAATATGTCAGTTATAACGTATAACCTGGTGACCAGTTTTATTATTGTTTAACGCCACATTCAACAATCTGTCAGTTATAACGGATACCATGGTTACTATATTTATTGGTGCTTAACGGCACTTTCAACAATATATCAGTTATAATGTATAACATGGTGACCAGTGTTATTGGTATATGTTTAAGGCCATTTTCAAAAATATATCAGTTATTACGTGTAACATGGTGACCAGTTTTATTTGTGTTTAACGTGACTTTCAACAATGTGTCGGCTATTGCATATAGCATGGTGACCATCTTTATTGGTGTTTAATGCCACTTTCAATAATATGTCAGTTATAACGTATAACACGGTGACCAATTTTATTTGTGCTTAACGTCACTTTCAACAATATGTCAGTTATAATGTATAACATGGTGACCAGTGTTATTGGTACGTGTTTAAGGCCATTTTCAAAAATATGTGAGTTATTACGTATGACATGATGGCAAGATTTATTGATGTTGACCACCACTTTCAACAAGATGTCAGTTATAACGTTTAACATGGTGACCAGTTTTATTTGTGTTTAACGTGACTTTCAACAATATGTCGGCTATTACGCATAGCATGGTCACCATCTTTATTGGTGTTTAACGCCAATTTCAATAATATGTCATTTATAATGTATAACATGGTGTCCAGTTTTACTGGTGTTTAACGTCACTTTCAAAAATATGTCAGTTATAATGTATAACCTGGTGGCCATTTTTATTGGTGTTCAATGCCACTTTCAACAATATGTCAGTTATAATGTATAACATGATGGCCAGTTTTATTCGTGTTTAACACCACTTTCAACAATGTCAATATTAATGTATAACATGGAGGCCAATTTTATTGATGCTTAGCACCACTTTCAACAATATGTCAGTTATTATGAATAACATAACCAGTTTTATTGGCGCTTATCGCCACATTCAACAATATGTCAGGTATAATGTATAACCTGGTGGCCAATTTTATTGGTGTTGAATGCCACTTTCAACAATATGTCAGTTATAACGTTTAACATGGTGACCAGTTTTATTTGTGTTTAACGTGACTTTCAACAATATGTCGGCTATTACGCATAGCATGGTCACCATCTTTATTGGTGTTTATCGCCAATTTCAATAATATGTCATTTATAATGTATAACATGGTGACCAGTTTTACTGGTGTTTAACGTCACTTTCAAAAATATGTCAGTTATAATGTATTACCTGGTGGCCATTTTTATTGGTGTTCAATGCCACTTTCAACAATATCTCAGTTATAATGTATAACATGATGGCCAGTTTTATTCGTGTTTAACACCACTTTCAACAATGTCAGTATTAATGTATAACATGGAGGCCAATTTTATTGATGCTTAACATCACTTTCAACAATATGTCAGTTATCATGAATAACATAACCAGTTTTATTGGCGCTTATCACCACATTCAACAATATGTCAGGTATAATGTATAACATGGTGACCACTTTTATTTGTGTTCAATGTTACTTTCAACAATGTGTCGGCTATTACGTATAGCATGGTGACCATCTTTATTGTTGTTTAGCGCCACTTTAAATAATATGTCAGTTATAACGTATAACATGGTGACCAATTTTATTTGTGTTTAATGTCACTTTCAACAATATGTCAGTTATAATGTATAACCTGTTGACCAGTTTTATTGGTGTTTAATACCAGTTTCAACAATATGTCAGGTTTAACGTAAAACCTGGTGACCAGTTTTATTGGTGTTTAATGCCACTTTCAACAATATGTCAGGTATAACGTATAACATGGTGACCAGTTTTATTTGTGCTTAACGTGACTTTCAACTATGTGTCTGCTATTACATATGGCATGGTGATCAGTTTTATTGGTGCTTAACGCCACTTTTAACAATATGTCAGGTATAGCGTATAACATGGTGACCAGTTTTATTTGTGTTTAACGTGACTTTCAACTATGTGTTGGCTATTACATATAGCATGGTGATCATCTTTATTGGTGTTTAATGCCACTTTCAATAATATGTCAATTATAATGTATTGTATAATCTGTTGACCAGTTTTATTGGTGTATAATACCAGTTTCAACAATATGTCAGGTTTAACGTAAAACCTGGTGACCAGTTTTATTGGTGTTTAATGCCACTTTCAACAATATGTCAGTTATAACATATAACATGACCTGTTTTATTGGTGTTTAATGTCACTTCAACAATATGTCAGTTATAATGTATGACATGATGACCAGTTTTATTGGTGTTTAACGTCACTTTCAACAATATGTCAGTTATAATGTATAACATGATGGCCAGTTTTATTCGTGTTTAACGCCATTTTCAGCAATATGTCAGTATTAATGTATAACATGGAGGCCAACTTTATTGATGTTTAACGCCACTTTCAAGTAGATGTCAGTTATAACGTACATGGTGACCAGTTTGATTTGTGCTTAATGTCACTTTCAACAATGTGTCTGCTATTACATATGGCATGGTGACCAGTTTCATTGGTGTTTAATGCCACTTTCAACAATATGTCAGGTATAACGTATAACCTGGTGACCAGTTTTATTGGTGTTTAACGCCACTTTCAACAATATGTCAGATATAACGTATAACATGGTGACCAGTTTTATTTGTGTTTAACGTGACTTTCAACAATCTGTCGGCTATTACGTGTAACCTGGTGACCAGTTTTATTGGTGTTTAGCGCCACTTTCAACAATATGTCAGGTATAACGTATAAAATGGTGACCAGTTTTATTGGTGTTTAATGCCACTTTCAACAATATGTCAGTTATAATGTATAACATGATGGCCAGTTTTATTCGTGTTTAACGCCATTTTCAGCAATATGTCAGTATTAATGTATAACATGGAGGCCAACTTTATTGATGTTTAACGCCACTTTCAAGAAGATGTCAGTTATAACGTACATGGTGACCAGTTTGATTTGTGCTTAATGTCACTTTCAACAATGTGTCTGCTATTACATATGGCATGGTGACCAGTTTCATTGGTGTTTAATGCCACTTTCAACAATATGTCAGGTATAACGTATAACCTGGTGACTAGTTTTATTGGTGTTTAACGCCACTTTCAACAATATGTCAGATATAACGTATAACATGGTGACCAGTTTTATTTGTGTTTAACGTGACTTTCAACAATCTGTCGGCTATTACGTGTAACCTGGTGACCAGTTTTATTGGTGTTTAACGCCACTTTCAACAATATGTCAGGTATAACGTATAAAATGGTGACCAGTTTTATTGGTGTTTAATGCCACTTTCAACAATATGTCAGTTATAATGTATAACATGATGGCCAGTTTTATTCGTGTTTAACGCCATTTTCAGCAATATGTCAGTATTAATGTATAACATGGAGGCCAACTTTATTGATGTTTAACGCCACTTTCAAGAAGATGTCAGTTATAACGTACATGGTGACCAGTTTGATTTGTGCTTAATGTCACTTTCAACAATGTGTCTGCTATTACATATGGCATGGTGACCAGTTTTATTGGTGTTTAATGCCACTTTCAACAAGATGTCAGGTATAACGTATAACCTGGTGACCAGTTTTATTGGTGTTTAACACCACTTTCAACAATGTCAGATATAACGTATAACATGGTGACCAGTTTTATTTGTGTTTAACGTGACTTTCAACAATCTGTCGGCTATTACGTGTAACCTGGTGACCAGTTTTATTGGTGTTTAACGCCACTTTCAACAATATGTCAGGTATAACGTATAAAATGGTGACCAGTTTTATTGGTGTTTAATGCCACTTTCAACAATATGTCAGTTATAATGTATAACATGATGGCCAGTTTTATTCGTGTTTAACGCCATTTTCAGCAATATGTCAGTATTAATGTATAACATGGAGGCCAACTTTATTGATGTTTAACGCCACTTTCAAGAAGATGTCAGTTATAACGTACATGGTGACCAGTTTGATTTGTGCTTAATGTCACTTTCAACAATGTGTCTGCTATTACATATGGCATGGTGACCAGTTTTATTGGTGTTTAATGCCACTTTCAACAAGATGTCAGGTATAACGTATAACCTGGTGACCAGTTTTATTGGTGTTTAACACCACTTTCAACAATGTCAGATATAACGTATAACATGGTGACCAGTTTTATTTGTGTTTAACGTGACTTTCAACAATCTGTCGGCTATTACGTATAACCTGGTGACCAGTTTTATTGGTGTTTAACGCCACTTTCAACAATATGTCAGGTATAACGTATAAAATGGTGACCAGTTTTATTGGTGTTTAATGCCACTTTCAACAATATGTCAGTTATAATGTATGACATGATGACCAGTTTTATTGGTGTTTAACGTCACTTTCAACAATATGTCAGTTATAATGTATAACATGATGGCCAGTTTTATTCGTGTTTAACGCCATTTTCAGCAATATGTCAGTTTTAATGCATAACATGGAGGCCAGCTTTATTGGTGTTTAACGTCACTTTCAGCAATATGTCAGTTATAACGTATATGGTGACCAGTTTGAATTCTACTTAACGTTACTTTCAACAATGTGTCTGCTATTATATATGGCATGGTGACCAATTTTATTTGTGTTTGACGTCACTTTCAACAATATGTCAGTTATAATGTATAACCTGGTGGCCAGTTTTATTCGTATTTAACGCCACTTTCAACAATACGTCAGTATTAATGTATAACATGGAAATCAATTTTATTGATGTTTAACGCTACTTATATGTCAGTTATAACATATAACATGGTTACTAGATTTATTGGTGCTTAACGCCACTTTCAACAATATATCAGTTATAATGTATAACATGGTGACAAGATGTCAGTTATAGCGTACATGGTGACCAGTTTTATTTGTGTTTAACGTCACTTTCAACAATGTGTCTGCTATTACATACTTAGTAACTTTGGGTTAGGGTTGTGGTGTTTAACGCCACTTTAAAACAATATGTCAATTATATGGTGGCGATCAGTTTTATTGGGAATAATCCTGCCAACCTGCCGCAAGTCACTGAATAAATGTATCACATTAGGTTGTATGGAGTAATCTTCTGTAGAAATTATTTATCTTTGTGTTGAAGTTATTGATCTATTTAATTACGTATTTAAAAAAATCACCTCTGAAAACCAAATGTTAAAGGGATTCCAAAACAGGTGTAATTAAATATGTAAATACATTTATACTATTTCTAAATACTATACAGTATAGGATATACATAAATTTGTTCAGAAGAATGAGCAAAAAAGTATTAATAGTCCTTCAAACAAGGGAGATAAGCGAACGTCATCATCAGTGTCTATCGATCACCTGATATGGGTGGAAGTGTGCACACAGCAGTCAACTTCAGTCCAGACATGTCTTCACGGTGAATAACACAAAGGTAACGGAATTTACTTATTACAAACATCATTTATTTATGATCAATTTTGTTTTGTCAACTTTTACAAGATATTTAATGCTTACAACATTGTACGCAATGGAAAACGAAAGTGATAACAAATAATAAGCAAATAGTTGTGTTTAAAAATGTTACACATAATATATCAGATTATTTCCGTCTTACATCAGTCAGTATATTTTCAACTTTATATAATAAAATCTTATGACAAGAAGAGAAAATACAAATAACCCACAGCCACAGGTAGTTGTGGACAGGGCCCCCCCCCCCCCTCCTTTTTCTTGAACATCGATATTTTTTTTCATGTAAATAACATTTTGCAACTCTCTATGTATCACTGAATCCAGTGATACATAGAGAGTTGCAAAATGTTGTTTACATGAAAAAAAAATCGATGTTCAAGAAAAAGGGGGGAGGGTCCTGTCCACAAGTACCTGTGAAATAACCTTGATCAATATGTTGTCCTAGATATAAGACATACTATTAACGATACAATGATCGGAATGTCGATGTGTGGGTTTTCCCCATAATTGATTTAAAAGGTAGATTTAATACCCATTCTCTGTAAGGACTTCAATAGCTATACAGTGGGCTGGAAATGCATGTCTTCAGATATTGGTGTTATGTTGTCAGATCACTTACCTGACCAAGTTTAACAACTTAAGAAAATAAATTTCAAAAATTACGATCCGTTGCCATGGCAACCATATCTCCTAAAACTTGGTCCTGGAGAGGGCATTCTTCAGGGCAAAATATTCTGTTTTTCCAAGTTATAAAAATAAAACTGGTTGTAAATGAAGAAACTTTATCTATACATGTTAGTTAAATATATGTTAAGCTTTCTTTCTACAAAAAACATTTTGCTACACAATATCATTTTCCATTGGTAAATCTGGGCCAAGAATGGGAAATTTTCCGAAATTTGCAAATTGGAAATTTTTGCTTTATTTGCATTTTTCAAATTGAGTTTACATTTTATTCTAAATGACATTCATGATTTAATGACCTTTATTACCAATAAACAAAATACAAAGTGAATTTGGGTGGGACCTTTCCAATTTAACCTCATAAAATGTTTCTAAAAATAGCACAGGCAAAGTTGATTATGTTGAATATTTGAAAAAAAGTAATTCTAAACAAAATCTTTGATAATCCTTTCATTCCGTGAAAAAGATTAAAATTAATATAAACCTGTTCGTCTTGCTTAAATCTTCGATTTCCCGATTGTCATCCATCTCTATGCCATGTTTTTATCTGAAAAGGTCCGTTGTTTTATCATAAATTTGCCGTTTCTCCGGAAAGTGTCCGTAACGACTTACCACCGTGTATTAAGGGGCTATATAAAGAGACCTGTGTGCAAATGCTTCGAATATGTGCAAATTATTTTGTAGGGATGATTAAATCAAGCATTTATGGGCATTAAATAAAATTAGAGACGCATTTTCTTCACGAAAACATAATTTGAAGTGGAAATTTAATTTTAAAAATATGATTTAGGTCATAAAAGCTCAATGTTTATTTTTTTTTTAGCAAATTTCAACTTATTTTAACATGTGAGAAAAGTTATTTCTATCATTTTCCCCCGTTGACATAATTTATTTCACATAAATAAATGCATGTTGACATCAAAGGGAGATAATTCGGTGGAAAAATTACATACTCCAACTTCCGATTTTAGCATCTTTGATTATTTACCCTACAGATTGAGAGTTACATTTATTGGTAATTAATCTTAAAGGGTCAATATATTACTTCATTAACAATATATGATATAAATATACAGGTAAATCAAAACAAAAAGACAAATATTTAATGGCCGACAAAAAATTACGAATACACAGAAAACTGAAGGTTGAGCAACACAAATATCACTAAACCTCCGGACCAACATGAACTCAGATGCTCCATATGAGTCTGCAGTTCGAACTTCACTAATGCCACTTCATGGGAAAAGGAGCTGGGGACAATCCCCCCCCCCCCCCCACTTCGAATAGTTGAGTGTGGCAAATCTAATTTACCCCCCCCCCCCCTTTTTTTCCGCAATAAATTTAAGGGCAAAAAACCCTTTTTTGTTACTTTAGTATGGAATCATATATTGTCCAGTTAGCTAAGGATATAAGGATGTTTGGATAAGGGTATATTTTGAAACGATAGTGATTTTTTTTTTATTGCTTCAGTTTTGAAAATTGACCACTCAAATAAGGTATGCATTTTTTCATAAAGATGTAAACAGAATGTAATGATCACCCATTTAAATTATCATAATTATTGAGGTAATTACACATGATTGTCTATTTATATTTATAAAAGAGCTATGTGGTTTTTTTTTCTTTTTTCTTTCAGTTAATATCATTTAAATCACAGGCCCTCGTGGCAATGGACCATCCCCCTTTTTCTAACTTTCTGTTTACAAATTTATTTTCAATAAAATTTCTTTATTTCATCTCTTTTTCCTTATTTTAACTTGTTCGTGTCAATATTCATACAATCTTATGTTAACATCAAATTGCATGTGTCGACCTGGTTTATTAGTATCTATATAGGGTCGACACATGCAATTTGATGTTAACATATGATTGTATGAATATTGACACGAACAAGTTAAAATAATGAAAAAGAGATGAAATAATAAAGAAATAAAGAAATTTTATTGAAAATACATTTGTAAACAGAAAGTTAGAAAAAGAGGGGGTGGTCCGTGCCACGAGCGCCTGTGATTTAAGGGTGATATTTATTATAATCATACATCACATTTTCTCAAATCAAGTCATGTTTGAACTCTTTTGAAATGTAGAATACAATAGAAATAATTTTTTACAATGGTGAAATTACTAATACATGATTTCTTTTAACAAAGTTTGAGTAAAATATATAATAATAAAATTTGAGTAAGATATATAATAAAGATTGAGTGAAATATTACAAATAAAGTTTGACTGCATCAGTGGTGTAATGGTTAGCGTGGTCACCTCGAGTGCAGTAGATGTGGGTTCGAGCCACAGTCAGATCAAAGCACAGAATATAAAATTGATGTGTGTTGCTTCTGCGCTAAAACACGCAGCATTAATGAGTAAACCATTTGCTCAATAAGAACTAAATTTTGATGAAATAGTCATTGGATGGTTCTCTTCCAAAATTGTGTCCTGCGGTTCGGCCCTTCGACCAAGATGGCCCCCACAGTCGAACTTAGCTTAACATATAGGACCCTATTGGAAATTAACATAACAATCTTCTCCTCAGAAACCACTGGACCAATTGCAACCAAACTTTGGTGGAATGGTCTTTGCATGGCCCCCTTCCAAATTTGTGTCCGGTGATCCCGACTTTCAACCAAAATGGCCGGCAAGCTAAAAATAGAAAAAAAGGGGGAATGAAATTTAAAAAAAATGTTCTCCTCTGAAACTACTGAGCCAATCTCAACCAAACTTTGCTGAAATGATCTTTGGGTGGTTCCCTTCCAAAATTGTGTTCGGCATTTCAGACCTCCGACCAAGATTGCCACAACAGCCGAACTTAATTTAACATAGGACCGTATGGGAAATTCCCATAAATATCTTCTTGTCTGAAACCATTTGCTCAATAAGAACTAAATTATGATGAAATAGTCATTGGATGGTTCTTTTCCAAAAAATTGTCTAGCGGTTGGGCCCTTCGACCAAGATGGCTCCCACAGCCGAACTTAGCTTAACATAGAACCCTATGGGAAATTCACATAGAAATGTTCTCTTCAGAAACCACTGGGTTAATTCCAACCAAACTTTGGTGGAATGGTCCTTGGATAGCCCCCTTCCAAAATTGTGTCCGATGATCCTGACTTTCAACCAAGATGGCCGCCAAGCTAGAAATAGAAAAAAGGGGGATGAAATTAAAAAAAATGTTCTCCTCTGAAACTACAGAGCCAATCTCAACCAAACTTTGCTGAGATGATCCTTGGGTGGTCCCCTTCCAAAATTGAATCCGGCATTTCAGACCTCCGACCGAGATGGCCACCACAGCTGAACTTAATTTAACATAAATGTACATGTAGAACCCTATGGGAAATTCCCATAAAAATTTTCTTGTCTGAAACCATTTGCTCAATAAGAAATAAATTTTGATGAAATAACCATGTTCACGTCCAAAAAATGTAACCGGCGGTTTGGCCCTTCGACCAAGATGGACCACACAGCCGAACTTAGCTTAACATAGGACCCTATGGGAAATTCACATAAAAATATTCTTGTCTGGAACCAGTTGCTCAATTGGAACCAAACTTTGATAACATAGTCATTGGATGGTCCTCTTCCAAAATTGTGTCTGGTGGTCCCGCCCACTGACCAAGATGGCTGCACAGCTGAACTTAGTTTAACATAGGACCCTATGGGAAATTCACATGAAAACCATCTTGTCTGGAACCAGTAGCTCATTTAGAACCAAACTTTGATGGAATAGTCATTGGATGGTCCTTTTTACAAAATTGTGTCCGGCAGTTGTGCTCTCCCACCAAGATGGCCGCCATAGTGCAGTTGCGTTGTTATTGAAAGCAGCTTTGATCCATGTGAGCGATTACAGGCTCCTGTGAGCCTCTGGTTGTATTAGCACCTGTGTAGTAGTCTCAGTAATCTTGTGTCAAGGAACATTTTGATTAATTAGTCATGGGAAATAGTGATGAATAATTTGTAATGTACATAATAATTAATTCATGGACTGGCATGAGAACAAAACAAAACACCACTAGCAGATTTAACATTTATATTAATAAAAGAATATCACTTTTGAATTGATATTATTATCCCTGTATTTGTATACTGAAAAACATATGAAAATTCAGGGTAAACAATTATATGTATTCATGCAGTGTACTTGTATAGACATAAACATGGCTGAACTCAGAGAGTCTGGCGAAAGTATGCAGTTCCTGAAAGTTATAGAGCATGCTAACGCCAGACTAACAATAAAAGAGGCAACAGAATCACCAACCTTTGGCAGGTAACTGACCAATCTTATAATTACATACACTGGAGTACACATTTTTGTTATGCACAAAGCAGGGATTGAACTATTACCATAGAGATTATTGACTGATAATATTTAAACTAGCAACTTAGACTACTCCGCCACCTATGCCCCCACTAGCCGTTTCTAAGCACAATTTCATTACAATCCTTGAACACAGCATAGTTTCATAGGAATTAGCTTGTACAGTACATACAGGTAGGTGCATTTTTTTTTTATTCAAATGCTTTTGAAAAAAAAACCAATGGTTTCAGGCATTTTTTTCATATTCCAATAAGGTAAAAATAAGTTTCAAATGTACACACATAAAATAAAAATTCAACCAAATAATGTTTGCATAAATTATTGCATAAACGAGACTTGATTCTCAAAATCTGTGTTACCCCAAAAAAGGTGAGTCCCCCAGACCAAAAAGTTGCAGATAATTGTTTCTTATGACAAAAATAGTCTAATCCTCACCAGCTTCACATTCTTTTTTTTTCAAATCTGAAATTTTCTGCTCATCATAAGCTAGTTATTTCATTAAAAACAAGAATTAATTCTCAAAATCCTGCCATAATTTACAAAGAAAACTAGAATTGTTTCAGAGGATTAAAACCCATGTCTCCCATTCATCAATCTCTTCAAGTAAAATATTTGACCTCAAGGTCAAAGGTCAAGGTCAACCTGTGATCATGATGGTACTGAGACACTGTCTCATCATTATACAACCACATACCAAATATCATTAACCTATCTAAAAAGGCAAAAAGTTATTGCCCAGACACAAATACACTTAAAAAATATCAATTATTTGACCTTAAAGTCAAAGGTCAAACTGAGGTCACGATGGAACATGACACACCGTCTCATGATTATACACGGTACACCTACATACCAAATATCATTTATCAATCGTAAAAGACAAAAAGGTTATGACTCAAGACACTATAACACTTAAAAAATATCAATTATTTGACCTAATGGTAAAAGGTCAAAGACAAAATGTGGTCATGTTGGTACATGACACACCCTCTCATGATTATACACCTACATACCAAATATCATTGATCTATCTGAAGAGACAAAAAAGTTATGGCCCGACAGTAAATTTGTAAATCCATTCAGATTGAATAAAGAGTTAACTCCCTTTTTTGTCTATTTTCTTGTACAATTTTACTTATATCTTTTTTATTTGGAATGTGATCCACCAAATTTTTAATTTCATCTTTTTAAGAAACATTTGAACCATTCAATGGAAAACATTCACCCAAATTTACTCAACAGGTGTTGATCGAGTACCAACGGTGGTTAGCGGAGCGTTTTATTATCGCTTAGACGTTTGTACCGGGCTATGTAAACTATTATTTCAAACACAATTTCTATCTAATTATCCAACAATAATTCTTTTGTATTTGTATAACAATATTCCTCAAGTTAACAACAAATGCATCATAAGTTGTAATCATCTTACTAAATTACTAATGTGATCACGTCATTACGTTGAAATAAGACAAGGACGACGTTGCAATCATATCTGGGTCATAGCATACGTACAATAAATGTAGAATGAGGAAACTATAGTACACGTGTACGTACGTTGTTAAACAAAGTTTTATATTTGTTCACATTGATTGTTTGTATTTCCCTTTTTAAAAGATTTTCATGTTGGTTTCCTAGTTTTGTTGTATCTGATTTTCTACTTTCATGGTAAATAATCGTTTATTAATGGTTAGAATCAAATAATTTCGATCAATTTCACATGCATTCATTATTCTTGGCGAATTTTATGTACTGTTCTGTTCCGGATTCCAACCACAGTGGCTTGTCTTCAAGATATATAACTTTATTAATAAAAAATATGCACCCCTATATCATTTTTAAGATATATATATTATAAAAAAAAGCATCTCATTGAAAATTAACTTGTTCTCGTCGTGATATAACTGAAAAATTGCTGTAAACAACAATTACTCACTGATCCCCAACATGATGTTAAAAACATATTCTGTCTCAAACATAAATATCTACAATTATTAATCTACTATTTAAGTGGTTATTTTCGAAGGGGTGTTAATTTTGCGTTTTTTAGCTCACCTTGCCTTTAGGCCATGTGAGCTATTGTCATCACTTTTCGTCCGTCGTCTGTCATCCGTCCGTCAACATTTCACATTTTAATCTTCTCCTCAGAAACCACTGGACCAATTGCAACCAAACTTTGGTGGAATGGTCCTTGGATGGCCCCCTTTCAAAATTGTGTCCGGTGATCCAACCAAGATGGCCGCCAAGCTAAAAATAGAAAAAAGGGGGGATGAAATTTTAATTGTCCATTGCTGCTTTAATGTAAGTCAAAATGAGCTGAAATTTTAACTGCAGCTACGGTACATGGCAAGGAGTAGTTTAACATATATTCCAGGTTTTACTGTGAAATTTTTCTTTCAGCCGATATATACCGATTATGCAAATTAGGCATATTTTGATAAAAGATCACATTTAAATCTTCTCCTCTGAAACTGCTGAACCAAATTAAACCAAACCTGGCAGGGATGGTCCCTGGGTGGGTCCCTTTCAAAATTGTGTCCGACAGCCCCGCCCTCCATTCAAGATGGCCACTGTTACTAAAAATAGAAATTTCTTCAAATGACCAAAACTTCTCTATTTTAAGCCAGAATGTGCCCAAATTTGAACTGTGTAAGCATAATGATGAGCTTTTTAGCATATATTACAGGATGTTTTATGAACTTTGAACTTTTGCCGATTTTGACCGATTATGCAAATTAGAAAAAAGGGGGGATGAAATTTAAAAAAAATCTTTTCCTCGGAAACTACTGAGCCAATATCAACCAAATTTTGCTGAAATGATTCTTGGATGGCCCCCTTCCAAAATTGTGTCCGTTGATCCCGACTTCCAACCAAGATGGCCGCCAAGCTAAAAATAGAAAAAAGGGGGGATGAAATTTTAATTGTCCATTGATGCTTTAGTGTAAGTCAAAATGAGCTCAAATTTTAACTGCAACTACATGGCAAGGAGTAGTTTAACATATATTCCAGGTTTTACTGTGAAATTTTTCTTTCAGCCGATATATATCGATTATGCAAATTAGGCATATTTTGATAAAAGATCACATTTAAATCTTCTCCTCTGAAACTGCTGAACCAAATTAAACCAAACCTGGCAGGGATGGTCCCTGGGTGGGTCCCTTTCAAAATTGTGTCCGACAGCCCCGCCCTCCATTCAAGATGGCCACTGTTACTAAAAATAGAAATTTCTTCAAATGACCAAAACTTCTCTATTTTAAGCCAGAATGTGCCCAAATTTAAACTGTGTAAGCATAATGATGAGCTTTTTAGCATATATTACAGGATGTTTTATGAACTTTGAACTTTTGCCGATTTTGACCGATTATGCAAATTAGAAAAAAGGGGGGATGAAATTTAAAAAAAATCTTTTCCTCGGAAACTACTGAGCCAATATCAACCAAATTTTGCTGAAATGATTCTTGGATGGCCCCCTTCCAAAATTGTGTCCGTTGATCCCGACTTCCAACCAAGATGGCCGCCAAGCTAAAAATAGAAAAAAGGGGGGATGAAATTTTAATTGTCCATTGCTGCTTTAGTGTAAGTCAAAATGAGCTCAAATTTTAACTGCAACTACATGGCAAGGAGTAGTTTAACATATATTCCGGATTTTTCTGTGAAATGTTTCTTTCAGCCGAGATATACCGATTATGCAAATTAGCCTTATTTTGATAAAAGATCACATTTAAATCTTCTCCTCTGAAACCGCTGAACCACATTAAACCAAACCTGGCAGGGATGGTCCCTGGGTGGGTCCCTTTCAAAATTGTGTCCGACAGCCCCGCCCTCCATTCAAGATGGTTGCTGTTACTAAAAATAGAAATTTCTTCAAATGGCCAAAACTGCTCTATTTTAAGCCAGAATGTGCACAAATTTGAACTGTATAAGCATAATGATGAGCTTTTCATCATGTGTGACAGGATTTTTTATGAACTTTGAACTTTTGCCGATTTTGACCGATTATGCAAATTAGAAAAAAGGGGGGGATGAAATTTAAAAAAAATCTTCTCCTCTGAAACTGCTGAGCCAATCTCAACCAAACTTTGCTGAGATGATTCTTGGATGGCCCCCCCTTCCAAAATTGTGTCCGGTGATCCCGACTTCCAACCAAGATGACCGCCAAGCTCAAAATAGAAAAAAGGGGGGATGAAATTTTAATTGTCCATTGCTGCTTTAGTGTAAGTCAAAATGAGCTGAAATTTTAACTGCAGCTACATGGCAAGAAGTAGTTTAGCATATATTCCGGGTTTTTCTGTGAAATTTTTCTTTCAACCGAGATATAACGATTATGCAAATTAGGCATATTTTTATAAAAGATCACATTTAAATCTTCTCCTCTGAAACTGCTGAACCAAATTAAACCAAACCTGGCAGGGATGGTCCCTGGGTGGGTCCCTTTCAAAATTGTGTCCAACAGCCCCGCCCTCCATTCAAGATGGCCGCAGTTACTAAAAATAGAAATTTCTTCAAATGGCCAAAACTGCTCTATTTTAAGCCAGAATGTGCCCAAATTTGAACTGTATAAGCATAATGATGAGCTTTTTAACATGTATTACATGATTTTTTATGAACTTTGAACTTTTGCCGATTTTGACCGATTATGCAAATTAGAAAAAAGGGGGGATGAAATTTTAAAAAAATCTTCTCCTCTGAAACTACTGAGCCAATCTCAACCAAACTTTGCTGAAATGATTCTTGGATGGCCCCCTTCCAAATTTGTGTCCGTTGATCCCGACTTCCAACCAAGATGGCCGCCAAGCTCAAAATAGAAAAAAGGGGGGATGAAATTTTAATTGTCCATTGCTGCTTTAGTGTAAGTCAAAATGAGCTGAAATTTTAACTTCAGCTACATGGCAAGAAGTAGTTTAGCATATATTCCGGGTTTTTCTGTGAAATTTTTCTTTCAGCCGATATATGCCGATTATGCAAATTAGGCATATTTTGATAAAAGATCGCATTTAAATCATCTCCTCTGAAACCACCGAACCAAATTAAACCAAACCTGGCAGGGATGGTCCCTGGGTGGTTCCCTTTCAAAATTGTGTCCGACAGCCCCGCCCTCCATTCAAGATGTCTGCTGTTACTAAAAATAGAAATTTCTTCAATTGTCCATTGCTGCTTTAGTACAAGTCAAAATGAGCTCAAATTTGAACTGCAGCTACATGGCAAGGATTAGTTTAGCATATGTTCGGGGTTTTTTTTTGAAATTT
Organism: Bathymodiolus brooksi; assembly: GCA_963680875.1. Classification (NCBI taxonomy): domain Eukaryota; kingdom Metazoa; phylum Mollusca; class Bivalvia; order Mytilida; family Modiolidae; genus Bathymodiolus; species Bathymodiolus brooksi. The sequence continues at coordinate 96,862,686 of OY804583.1, forward strand.
TTCTTTCAGCCGATTTATACCGATTATGCAAATTAGGCATATTTTGATAAAAGATCATATTTAAATCTTTTCCTCTGAAACCGCTGAACCAAATTTGTGTCTGGTGGTCCCGCCCTCTGACTAAGATGGCTGCACAGCTGTACATAGTTTAACATAGGACCCTATGGGAAATTCACATAAAAACCATGTTGTCTGGAACCAGTAGCTCAATTAAAACCAAACTTTGATGGAATAGTCATTGGATGGTCCTCTTCCAAAATGGTGTCCGGCAGTTGCGCTCTCCCGCCAAGATGGCCGCCACAGTGCAGTTGCGTTTTTATTGAAAGCAGCTTTGATCCAGGTGAGCGATTACAGGCTCCTGTGAGCCTCTGGTTAGTCAAACTGTACGTGTGGGCTCTAATTTTGCAAAAATTGAAAAAAGCAAAATTAACAATTTTGCGTTTTCAGCTTTACCTGGGTTACCCTAAAATTTTCCCATCATTCAATTTGTTTTTAATTTGCATCATGGAATAATTATGTCTAATAATACATTATCTGCCAAAGTTTCAAAAAATTTCACCGTGCCGTTTTTTCCATAGCACATCCTAAATATAGCAATTTTGGGGGTATTATTGACGCCAGATGGTAATACTAGTTTCGGAAGATTCTAATTGATATCAGTGACGGATTTAGAGGGGGCGTGCGCCCCCCCCTAAAATTCGCAAAGCATATGTTATACAACGTTAATTAAGCAGTTCAATAAATAACTTTTTCATGAATGGTTAACTCGTGACATGTAGTAAAATATTCCTACACATCGTAAATACACGTTGGGTGTGTTCGCTGATTTATATATGTATTCGCCGTCAGTAGTTCAAAGATTATTCCATTCTGATTGGTTCCGAGGTACCAGACATCAACTATTTTCTCACGCTAATTAAAAATTATTTCGTCAGTCAATTTTACAACTATAAGAAAAACAAATCTTTACAGATCAAAGCATTTACTTTAGTAAACTTAAATCCTGATACTGACCCTGGGCAAGCAACTGGTAAACTTTATCACTTGCGGCTGCGAGTCGAGTGCACCCTTTTTGTAATTTACAAAGCTGGGCGCGAACCTACGCCGTATTGGTGATAGGCTTGTATGAGCTGTTAGATCCAACGACCTAACTCATTGAGCCATCCGGGCCCCAGGAATGCGTTAAAACTAAACCAATAGTTCTTTGAAGGGTTAAACTATCGTGATCGATCAGTCATGAGTTGAACAATTCGCATCACGGTTGCTCAAGAAAAAAGTTTTACTTCAGGTTCATATAATCTGACAAAAACATACTGTTAACAATTATCCGACAAAATTAAGACTAAAAGTAATTTTTTTTGGACTGATGAAAATGGTGTGGTTGGTTCAAAATTGTCGTTCAAATAAATGTACATGTATGTATTTCCTGAAACCCCCAGAGCTTAGGGGCTCTTTTCTGGAACCGCTGGTGGACCATAAGCGGTCCTCATACCCATCTCCTTCTCGCGCCCCCCTAATCCCAAATCCTGGATCCGCCCCTGGATATGCACATTTATTTCTGATTGAAAGGGAATATTTTGGCTTTAATACACTTGAGAGTGTTGTTGTTGAATAAATATGAAATATCTAGCATATCTGAATATCCTGTTTGGAGATAATCACGTGCAAAACAGTGGATGCCCTGAGGACCACCTTGGTATTAAAAATCGGATTAAAAAAATTCCTGTCTATTAATTTCCACCAAAAAATGTCACACCGAAGAATAGACATATAGACATCATTGCACCAAATTTTACAAACTTTTACTGTCAGATTTTTTAAATATTTAAATTTATGTTTTTCATGGAAGGTACCCAGAAAAAAATGAAATTGTCGAGGAAAGTTATCACATACCCATCCTTTGCTAGTTTCTTTGTTTGTGAGATAAAAAATAACTAGTTACTAATAACAAAAAGCTTTTCAATTCTTATAATTGACAAAGTGGATGTCCAAATTACCAAATGACTGCATTTGTCTTTTTTATTTTCAAGTCGGCTGGGGGAGAGGGAGGGGTGCTTTGAGGGCGACTACTTGATTAATTCATTACAAAAAAAAGCACAAAAAACACAGACAGCCACCCAGCTGTATTGTTAGATTCCTTAAAATTCTGTGCTCCAGTTGTATTCGTTTGATTCTGGTTATTCTTTAGTTGTCTTAGAAAAAGGGGGGCGGCGGTATAAGAGAGGAACAGATATTACAATTTTTTTCCCCAACATAGCTTTCTATCTTTGCTAATATCTTGTTTATATCTTTCATATTTAACATTAAATTCATGTTTTGTATTTGTTTTATTATTATTATTGATCTTACATTGTATATTTATTGATTTTAGATTTGTTGATTTTTGCCTTGAAATCTGTCAATGACGAAAAAAGTCATATCGTACCATAACCATTTCGTACCATAATTTACCATTTCGTACCACAAAATTGCAATTTCGTACCATATAAATTTTGCACCATAACCATTTCGTACCATAATTTACCATTTCGTACCACAAAATTGCAATTTCGTACCATATGTATTTTGCACCATAACCATTTCGTACCATATGTAATATTGCTCAGTAGCCAATTTGAAATAGAATTACACTATGACCATTTCGTACCATATGTGATATGGAAGTAGATACACTATGACCAATTCGTATCCGGTGATACTAAACAGAGTCTACTACTGAAATAATGCAAAATAAACATGTAAAAGTATTGCATTACTTTGTAGATGATATTAAATGACTTAAATGATATTTATAAGTTAATTTTATTGATGTTTTAGTTATCACGGAGTGAAAATATACAAGAAAGATCGGCACGATTTACTTCCTGTTTACCAAAATAGAGACAAGTAACTTTTATACTCAATACTTTTAAGAACTCAATAAAAAAATGTTTGTTGTTATGAATAAAGGTTTATATTACACAATACAGTGATTTTCAGCTTATTTTCTTGGTTTAACCGTGGAATTGCAACGTAGACACTCGTTACCCGTCATTTTTGCATATGAATTATATTCATAAAAAAAATCACTTTTAAGATTTTTCATGTTAATCAAAAAAATTAAAGTAATTTGATTGGATAAACCAGCAGGACATATTTGTAAAAACAAAAAAAGTGCATGGCTTTCTCTTTAGAAAATTAGAGCTTGGGTAATTTTTGTTTGAATTTCTCTTCAAACGATATGAGCTTGGACTTCCTTTCATTTCATTTCCTAAACACTACCTTTGATCTAATAGCAATAAAAGGAAATGGATAATGATAAGTTATTAGCTCACCTGGCCATAGGCCATGTGAGCTTTTGTCATGGGTAAGCGTCCGTTCGTCCGTTAGCTTTTCACATTTAAATCTTCTTCTCTGAAACCGCTGAACAGAAATCAGCCAAACTTGCCAGAAATGTTCACTGGATGGTCCTCTACCAGATTTTTGTTTTTGGTGCTGATTTGAAATCCAACATGGCTGCCAGGGTCCATAATGTGTTCTCATTGGCTGAAATTTTAAAAATCTTCTTGTCAGAAACCACTAAGTCAATTGAATTGTGACTTTGCAGGAATGATCATTGGGTGGTCCTGTACTAAAATTGTGAATCGTTTGCCGATCGGAAATTCAAGATGGCCACCATGACTCGACTTAGTTTAACATTGGACCCTATGGGAATTTCACATTTTCATCTTTTTTTTCTGAAACCACAAAACAGATTTGAATCAAACTTGGTAGAAATGTTCATTGGATGGTCATATACAAGATTTTTGTTTTTGGCGCTGATCGGAAATCCAACATGGCTGTCAGGGCCCATAATGTGTTCTGATTGGTCGAAATTTTAAAAATCTTCTTGTCAGAAACCACTAAGTCAATTGAATTGTGACTTTGCAGGAATGATCATTGGGTGGTCCTGTACTAAAATTGTGAATCGTTTGCCGATCGGAAATTCAAGATGGCCGCCATGACTCGACTTAGTTTAACATTGGACCCTATGGGAATTTCACATTTTCATCTTTTTTTCTGAAACCACAAAACAGATTTGAACCAAACTTGGTAGAAATGTTCATTGGATGGTCATATACAAGATTTTTGTTTTTGGCGCTGATCGGAAATCCAACATGGCTGCCAGGGCCCATAATGTGTTCTGATTGGTCGAAATTTTAAAAATCTTCTTGTTAGAAACCACTAAGCCAATTGAATTGTGACTTTGCAGGAATGATCATTGGGTGGTCCTGTACTAAACTTGTGAATCGTTTGCCGATCGGAAATTCAAGATGGCCACCATGACTCGACTTAGTTTAACATTGGACCCTATGGGAATTTCACATTTTCATCTTTTTATCTGAAACCACAAAACAGATTTGAATCAAACTTGGCAGAAATGTTCATTGGATGGTCATATACAAGATTTTTGTTTTTGGCGCTGATCGGAAATCCAACATGGCTGTCAGGGCCCATAATGTGTTCTGATTGGTTGAAATTTTAAAAATCTTCTTGTTAGAAACCACTAAGCCAATTGAATTGTGACTTTGCAGGAATGATCATTGGGTGGTCCTGTACTAAACTTGTGAATCGTTTGCCGATCGGAAATTCAAGATGGCCACCATGACTCGACTTAGTTTAACATTGGACCCTATGGGAATTTCACATTTTCATCTTTTTTTCTGAAACCACAAAACAGATTTGAATCAAACTTGGCAGAAATGTTCCTTGGATGGTCATATACAAGATTTTTGTTTTTGGCGCTGATCGGAAATCCAACATGGCTGCCAGGGCCCATAATGTGTTCTGATTGGTCGAAATTTTAAAAATCTTCTTGTTAGAAACCACTAAGCCAATTGAATTGTGACTTTGCAGGAATGATCATTGGGTGGTCCTGTACTAAACTTGTGAATCGTTTGCCGATCGGAAATTCAAGATGGCCACCATGACTCGACTTAGTTTAACATTGGACCCTATGGGAATTTCACATTTTCATCTTTTTATCTGAAACCACAAAACAGATTTGAATCAAACTTGGCAGAAATGTTCATTGGATGGTCATATACAAGATTTTTGTTTTTGGCGCTGATCGGAAATCCAACATGGCTGTCAGGGCCCATAATGTGTTCTGATTGGTTGAAATTTTAAAAATCTTCTTGTTAGAAACCACTAAGCCAATTGAATTGTGACTTTGCAGAAATGATCATTGGGTGGTCCTGTACTAAACTTGTGAATCGTTTGCAGATCGGAAATTCAAGATGGCCACCATGACTCGACTTAGTTTAACATTGGACCCTATGGGAATTTCACATTTTCATCTTTTTTTCTGAAACCACAAAACAGATTTGAATCAAACTTGGCAGAAATGTTCCTTGGATGGTCATATACAAGATTTTTGTTTTTGGCGCTGATCGGAAATCCAACATGGCTGCCAGGGCCCATAATGTGTTCTGATTGGTCGAAATTTAAAAAATCTTCTTGTTAGAAACCACTAAGCCAATTGAATTGTGACTTTGCAGGAATGATCATTGGGTGGTCCTGTACTAAACTTGTGAATCGTTTGCCAATCGGAAATTCAAGATGGCCACCATGACTCGACTTAGTTTAACATTGGACCCTATGGGAATTTCACATTTTCATCTTTTTTTCTGAAACCACAAAACAGATTTGAATCAAACTTGGCAGAAATGTTCATTGGATGGTCATATACAAGATTTGTGTTTTTGGTGCTGATCGGAAATCCAACATGGCTGCCAGGGCCTATAATGTGTTCTGATTGGTCGAAATTTTAAAAATCTTCTTGTTAGAAACCACTAAGCCAATTGATTGGGTGGTCCTGTACTAAACTTGTGAATCGTTTGCTGATCGGAAATTCAAGATGGCCGCCATGACTCGACTTAATTTTAACATTGGACCCTATGGAAAAAATGTTTAAAAGTCTTCTCCTCTGAAACCAGTAAGTCAGTTTAAAGTAAACATGGGATGAATGGTCCTTAGGTGGTCAACTTTCAAAATTATGTCCTGTGACCCCGACCTCCATCCAAGATGGCAACCATCAGCGAACATAGTTTTAACATAGGACCCTATGGGAAATATATTTAAAAATCTTCTTCTCTGAAACCAGTAAGCCAATTTAAAGCAAACATGGCATGGATGGTCCTTAAGTGGTCAATTTTCAAAATTGTGTCCAGTGACCCTGACCTCCATCCAAGATGGCCACCTTCAGCCGACATACTGTAGTTTTAACATAGGACGCTATGGGAAAAAATGTTTTAAAATCTTCTCCTCTGAAACTAGTAAGCCAATATAGCAAACATGTCATTGATGGTCCTTAGGTGGTCAACTTCCAAAATTGTGTTCAGTGATCCCGATCTCGGTTCAAAATGGCCGCCGTCAGCAGACATAGTTTTAACATAGGACCCTATGGGAAAATTGTTTAAAAGTCTTCTCTTCTGAAACCAGTCAGCCAATTTAAAGCAAACATGGCATGGATGGTCCTTGGGTAGTATACTTTCAAAATTGTGTCCGGTGACCATGACCTCCATCCAAGATGGCTGCCATGAGCAGACATAGTTTTAACATAGAACCCTATGGCAGTATGGGATTTGAATAGTAACTTAGATGTATTCAGCATGCAGACATTCTTAAGAGGACTTATTTATGTCAGGTGAGCGATACAGGCTCACCTGAGCCTCTAGTTTTATTTTTTAATTACCATCTTTGATTAACTGTTAAGCAAATAATAAATTAAATGCAGACAAAGCTTTATTACTTCAAAGGTTCTACAAGTTGTAGCGAGATAATTATCTTTATTAAATAAAAAGATAAATAATGTTGAAATCATTTAATAAAATTAATAATATGTATATACAAATACTTTATTAGCACAAACTCATCAACAATAAATGGTTAAGGCTCAGAATATATGATAATACACAATAACATAATATACATGTATATTTGTTTTTGTTCGTTTTTTTCCCCGTCTTAAATACATACTTTTTACGGTACCAACATGCAGCATGTACTTGGGTATAACATTTATTTGAATATGATGTAAAATAAGGATAAATGTACTATCTTCATAAGATTCTGCATATGGTACGAAATGGTCATCTATTGTATCGAACTGCATATGGTACGATATGGTCATATAATGTATCGATCTGCATATGGTACGAAATGGTCATAATGTGTCGATCTGCATATGGTACGAAATGGTAATAATGTATCGATCTGCATATGGTACGAAATGGTTATGGTACGAAATTAATTTTCACTATGGTACGAAATGGCAGGTACGAAATGGTTATGGTACGAAATGACTGTAATTCGTCAATGACATCTAAATGTTCATTTCCTTCCCCCGATTTCTTACGTCCCCATGATCGCCGTGTTTAAAACTTAGACATGTTGATTGTTTAGCTTTTAAAAAGCTACAAATAACTCAAGTTTTGTGAAAATAATTAGAATATAACACAATTCAACGGCCAATATGGTAAAGGAAGCGTCCGTTTGTATATTTTAAGATTTGGGATTTAATATTCACCTGGAATTTCGTCAGTACAAATTTGCCGTGATACTTTTGCATCAACAAATTAAAGGGTACCCCAAATTAAACCTTCTTTATTGCTTGAATAAAACCTTTTCCTCTTATTCTTGTGTATCTTCCCATTGATTACAATTGTTTTGACAATCATAAAACGAAGATTATTTGCAAGAAACAATGAGAACAATAGTGAAGGGTGAAAGTTCAAAGGAAACATCAGTAGACTCTGGAGTGCCTCAAGGTACTGTACTCGGTCCGATAATGTTCTTATGCCATATAAATGACCTTCCAGACTGTGTCAACTCGTCTGTCGGTTTATTTGCCGACGATTGCCTACTATGTAGAACGATCAAAAAGGTAGAAGACCACCTCACACTGCAAGCAGACCTTAAACACCTTAAAGAATGGGCAAATAAATGGGGCATGAGATTCAACACTAAGAAATGTTATGTCCTGTCAATAAACAACAAGTCATCTAGATATTACCAACTAGAAAAAACACACACTACAAGAAGTACAGGACAATCCATATTTAGGACTCCAAATCTCAAACGACCTGAAATGGAGCATCCACATCAACAATGTGTGTAAAAAAGCTAATGCAACACTGGGCTTCCTGAGAAGAAATTTAAGAAATGTCCTTGAAACATGCCGAAAGACCACATATGTTACCCTAGTAAGATCAATCATGGAATATGGAGCTACCATCTGGAACCCATACCTTAAGGGAGACATAGACAAACTAGAACGAATACAGAACAGGGCTATAAGGTTCGTTAAAAAAGACTACAAAAGTAGGGAAACAGGAGCCATCACGAGGATGAGAGAAGACCTTGAGCTGGAGACACTAGAGGACTTAGCCTACGTCTGATCCTAATGTACAAGGTGGTTGAGGGGTTGGTACCGGCACTACCAACAGATAATTTCGTTAAATTATCTAGACCGAAAAGGAACATCAAAGCAAAACATTTTAAAGATCATATAACATCAAATATAGTAGAGAAACGTACATGCAATAATACAAAAGGACTCGAATTACCAGATTACAAGAAACAGCAGTACCAACATTCTTTCTTTGTGGACACTGTAATTCATTGGAACCATCTGCCAAACAGTGTCATGCATGCAAATTCCTTAGAAGCATTTAAGACCGCTCTAAGGAATCGACGCTCTCTCTACCCGTTGTATAAAAACCATAGTTGGGTTCTACAACGTACCAGATACAGATACAGACTTGCAAAAAGAAACAAGACGACTTTAATTTCGCTTTGTAGTCGAGGGAGGGCGACTTGTCGATATAGGGCAAGAATTTCACCCACTTCGCCTGCTTTGGTGAGCCCTACAAGGAGCACAGCTATGGAAAGGTAAAAGGAAAAGGAGTCATTTTTTTAACTGGCCATATCCAATGTAAACAATCTTTGTCACCAAGAAGCTTGGAATTGAGGGGGAATTTTCAAACGCACAGATGATCATATATTTGAGAAGACACTGAAAATAGAGTTATCTCCCATACCCCAGGCTTACAGTCGGAAAGCAAACTCATTAATGGCGTCGCTGGTAAAACCACGGGTCACGTGATTCTCTTTTGAAAATGTTGACATGTTCGTCGGTCATGAAAATTGTAGAACAAAGACCTCGTTTATTTATACCGTAGAAAATATCGAAACGTCTTATATTGTTTTCTTTTCAGCAATAATTACTTCCACGATTTGTTTATTAGATTTGAGTCAAAACGGGAGATTATTATTAAAATTTTGATGATTTAGAGGATGACCCCCTCGATGGAATGTCGCCATCGCATTGGAATAAAATGCAAATATATTAAGTTTGCAGTAGAATGACATTCCCAAACTTCACACTGCGCTATGTTATATATTTATTTAACGAAATGTTTCTCTGGTACACGTTTTTAGCTCACCTGGCCTCTAGGCCATGTGAGCTGTTGTCATCACCATTCGTCCGTCGTCTGTCGTCCGTCCATCAACATTTCACATTTTAATCTTCTCCTCAGAAACCACGGGGCCAATTGCAACCAAACTTTGGTGGAATGGTCCTTGGATGGCCCCCTTACAAAATTGTGTCCGTTGATCCAGACTTCCAACCAAGATGGCCGCCAAACTAAAAATAGAAAAAAAAGGGGGATGAAATTTTAATAGTCCATTGCTGCTTTAGTGTAAGTCAAAATGAGCTCAAATTAACTGCAGCTACATGGCAAGGAGTAGTTTAACATATATTCCGGGTTCTTCTGTGAAATTTTTCTTTCAGCCGATATATACCAATTATACAAATTAGGCATATTTTGATAAAAGATCACATTTAAATCTTCTCCTCTGAAACCGCTGAACCAAATTAAACCAAGCCTGGCAGGGGTGGTCCCTTTCAAAATTGTGTTCGTCAGCACCGTCCTGTATCCAAGATGGCCACCATTACTAAAAATAAAAATTTCTTCAAATGGCCAAAACTGCTCTATTTTAAGCCAGAATGTGCCCAAATTTGAACTGTATAAGCATATAATGATGAGCTTTTTAACATATATTACAGGATTTTTATGAACTTTGAACTTTTGCCGATTTTGACCGATTATGCAAATTAAAAAAAGGGGGGATGAAATTTAAAAAAAATCTTCTCCTCTGAAACTACTGAGCCAATCTCAACCAAACTTTGCCGAAATGATTCTTGGGTGGTCCTTTTGCAAAATTGTGTCCGGCATTTCAGAACTCTGACCAAGATGGCCACCACAGCCGAACTTAATTTAACATAGGACCCTATGGGAAATTCCCATAAAAATCTTCTTGTCTGAAACCATTTGCTCAATAAGAACTAAATATTGATGAAATAGTCATTGGATGGTTCTCTTCCAAAAATATGTCAGGCAGTTCGGCCCTTCGACCAAGATGGCCCCCACAGCCGAACTTAGCTTAACATAGGACCCTATGGGAAATTCACATAAAAATCTTCTCCTCAGAAACCACTGGGCCAATTGCAACCAAACTTTGGTGGAATAGTCTTTGGATGGCTCCTTTCCAAAATTGTGTCCGGTGATCCCGACTTCCAACCAAGATGGTCGTCAAGCTAAAAATAGAAAAAGTGGGGGATGAAATTAAAAAAAAATCTTCTCCTCTGAAACTACTGAGCCAATAATCTCAATCAAACTTTGCTGAAATGATCCTCGGGTGGTCCCCTTCCAAAATTGTGTCCGGCATTTCATACCTCTGACCAAGATGGCTGCCACAGCCGAACTTAATTTAACATAGAACCCTATGGGAAATTCCCATAAAAATCTCCTTGTCTGAAACCATTTGCTCAATAAGAACTAAATGTTGATGAAATAGTCATTGGATAGTTCTCTTCCAAAAATATGTCGGGCAGTTCGGCCCTTCGACCAAGATGGCCCCCACAGCCGAACTTAGCTTAACATAGGACCCTATGGGAAATTGACATAAAAATCTTCTCCTCAGAAACCACTGGGCCAATTGCAACCAAACTTTGGTGGAATAATCTTTGGATGGACCCCTTCCAAAATTGTGTCCGGTGATCCCGACTTCCAACCAAGATAGTCACCAAGCTAAAAATAGAAAAAGGGGGTATGAAATTAAAAAAAAATCTTCTCCTCTGAAACTACTGAGCCAATCTCAACCAAACTTTGCCGAAATGATCCTTGGGTGATCCCCTTCCAAAATTGTGTCCGGCATTTCATACCTCCGACCAAGATGGCTGCCAGAGCCGAACTTAATTTAACATAGAACCCTATGGGAAATTCCCATAAAAATCTTCTTGTCTGAAACCATTTGCTCAATAAGAACTAAATATTGATGAAATAGTCATTGGATGGTTCTCTTCCAAAAATTTGTCAGGCGGTTCGACCCTTCGACCAAGATGGCCCCCACAGCCGAACTTAGCTTAACATAGGACCCTATGGGAAATTCACATAAAAATCTTCTCCTCACAAACCACTGAGCCAATTGCAACCAAACTTTGGTGGAATAGTCTTTGGATGGCCCCCTTCCCAAATTGTGTCCGGTGATCCCGACTTCCAACCAAGATGGTCGCCAAGCTAAAAATAGAAAAAAGGGGGGATGAAATTTTAAAAAAATCTTCTCCTCTGAAACTACTGAGCCAATCTCAACCAAACTTTGCTGAAATGATCCTTGGGTGGTCCCCTTCCAAAATTGTGTCTGGCATTTCATACCTCCGACCAAGATGGCTGCCACAGCCGAACTTAATTTAACATAGAACCCTATGGGAAATTCCCATAAAAATCTTCTTGTCTGAAACCATTTGCTCAATAAGAACTAAATGTTGATGAAATAGTCATTGGATGGTTCTCTTCCAAAAATTTGTCAGGCGGTTCGGCCCTTCGACCAAGATGGCCCCCACAACCGAACTTAGCTTAACATACGACCCTATGGGAAATTCACATAAAAATCTTCTCCTCAGAAACCACTGGGCCAATTGCAACCAAACTTTGGTGGAATAGTCTTTGGATGGCCCCCTTCCAAAATTGTTTCCGGTGATCCCGACTTCCAACCAAGATGGCCGCCAAGCTAAAAATAGAAAAAGGGGGGATGAAATTTAAAAAAAATCTTCTCTGAAACTACTGAGCCAATCTCAACCAAACTTTGCTGAAATGATCCTTGGGTCAGGGTGGTCCCCTTCCAAATTTATGTCTGGCATTTCAGACCTCCGACCAAGATGGCCACCACAGCCGAACTTAATTTAATATAGGACCGTATGGGAATTTCCCATTAAAATAATGTTGATCAAATAGTCATTGGATGGTTCTCTTCCAAAGATAAGTCAGGCGGTTCGGCCCTTCGACCAAGATGGCCCCCACAGCCGAACTTAGTTTAACATACAAATGTAGGGAAATTCACATAAAAATCTTCTTGTCTGGAACCAGTTGCTCAATTGGAACCAAACTTTGATAAAATAGTCATTGGATGGTCCTCTTCCAAAATTGTGTCCGGCAGTCGCGCTCTCCCACCAAGATGGCCACCACAGTGCAGTTGCGTTGTTATTGAAAACAGCTTTGATCCAGGTGAGTGATTACAGGCTCCTAGGAGCCTCTTGTTTTTATTGATTTTTATTTTATTTTGGTTTGTCTTATATATATTTGTGTTGTTGGTGTTTTCCTTTAGGTGTTTATTTCAATGTTTGCTTGTTTGCTTATTTATTTCGTTTGTATTCCCTTTTAGTATTTATTTATTGTTTATGTTATGTGACTGTACTTTATCATTTTTTCTGTGAAACTATATCTTGCTCTAAAACGAGATTATCATATTCTGTTTGTTTATTGATTGATTGTATACGTTGTATTCTTGAAAATTTCTCGTAATATCTTATGTATAATCTAGTGAAATTATAATTAAAATAATTCAGTTCACATTTTTAATTTTCCGTTTTTGATCACTCTATTAAGCCGATTCTGTTATATGGCTGTGAAATTTGGGGTTATGTTAACCCGTTTACCTCACGGTTTAGAAATGGAAATATTCCAATAGACCAAATTTTTTCTAAACTACATTGTGAAAAGTTACACTTGAAGTTCTGTAAATTTCTTTTGGGAGTGCATAAAAAAGCACCAATCTTGCAGTACAGTCAGAACTAGGCCGGTTCCCTCTTCATTTCGATATATTAAAGCAAATTTTAAGATTTTGGCATAGACTTGAAAATCTGGATTCATCTTTCCCACTTCTTAAAGCTGCATATAAATGTACTAAACATTTATATGAAGGCAAGCAACCATCATGGTATGGCTCTGTAAAACATATTTTGCAAAATATGCCAAGCTTAACTAATTTCTTGACAGACAAAACATCAACCTTTAAATATAAATGCAATAAAATTGTAAAACAACACTATTTAGAATTGTGGACAAAACAAGCCCATTCACTTAAAGAGGGAAAATTAAGAACTTATTTAAAAATAAAAACCAATTTTGGATATGAGAATTATTTGTCAATCATTAAAAATTTTGAGCAGAGAAGAAGGTTGTCCAAATTAAGAATATTAGCTCACAAATTACAAATAGAAATAGGAAGATACCAGGGTACTCTCCGGGAAAACCGCATCTGTTGCAGGTGCACTTCGGGTCAGGTAGAGGATGATATCCATTATTTACTTCATTGTACTTGCCATGCAAACCATAGGGAAATTTTTACTACATATTTGACATCTGAGTGTCAAAATTTTCAAAATTTAGATGACAAATGTAAACTCATATGGATCTTAAATAATGAAGACCCAACTATACTCAGATATCTTTTATCAACAACTATTTGATTAAATGGAATTGGAGATCTGCAAACTGGATGACCTGCATTGAGCATGAGAAAGAAAATATTCTTTTTGGCATCGTCCCTTGATGCTCACTGCTGGTTATCCAAAAGCTCTGACCCTCTCCATGTTCCAAACAATATTCCTTCCACATCAGCATGGCCGGTCTGCACTAGACACAAGTAGGACTTTATTCTTTTTAGCATCGACTCAAGGTGTCTCTTGCAGATTGGTGATGAATCACCTGATATACGGTATATGTATATGTTCTCTCTCATACCCCTCCCCCCATATATATGTGAGTAAGTGTATGTACGTTTATGTGCATATATCTCTTTTCCTGCCTGAGTGTGCCTGCACCACAATTATTGATATTTCACCGCGAATATTTAAGTTGATATGTTGTTGTGTATCAATCATAATTGTTATTTGTATATGCCCTCCTGGGGTCCTGATTTGGTTAATAAACTTATTTCTATTTCTATTTCTATTTCTATATATATATTTCGCGATTTTTTTTAACTATTATATAATTATAGTTTCTACAATGCCCACATTCTTTTTTGCAATGCTTGTTCAAAAATGACACACACCAGGGGCGGATCCAGGATTTCAAGTTAGGGAGGTGCACTTAAAAAAATTGCGCCGAACGGAGGGAGGCACGAAAATGTTTGGGGTATTTCGTGTGAAAAATCACGATTTTACGCAAAAAAATCATATTTTTTTCCAATTTTAGGGGGGGGGGGGGGGGGGGGGGCGCCGGGTGACCCCCTCCCTGGATCCGCCCCTGCACACAAAAATTATGGTCATCAATTCATTTTTAATTAGGGTCGCTTGAGTAAGCAGAAGCACATCGTTATTTTTTCAGGTTTGGTATATTTTTGTATTTTGTTTTCGCTCTTTTGTTTGTTGTTTTTCAAGTTTTGATATATCGTTTGTTTGTTTTTAGCTTCGCTTTTTTTAGTTGTTGTTTATTTGTTTCAATTTTAATAGAAAACTATAGAAAAATATCGAAGTAGCGCGACGTTATTTTGCCGTCGATAAGAAAAAACGTTTACTGGACAAATTGGGTAACCTTCTACAATTTTACGTAGAAATCATAATTTTAATCCAAAATCAAGTTTGTTAAGTTCATTCTCTGCCACTGAAAATGAACATTTTTCGTTATTTGGAATTAGCACGAAATATGAGTGAACAATATAGTTTCGAATGTGTAAAGTTTTATACTTCGTGGTTTTTTTTACGTCAAGTTACAACTGGACATTTTGTTGACCTTACTCCCTTAGGAATATTTTTTAACTTGCTTTAAAAAAATCATTTTTGAAAAGACTTTTTCGTTTTTGAAGATAATAACATTTGATATGTATACTTTTTTTTGTGAAAATTTTGTAAAACATAGCTGAAATAAAGCATGGTATTTGGCATGCAGATGTTTTTCCTTCACCGTTACATTCTTTTCTTTCCATAAACTTGCCGATTTTTTCCTTCAAGCATTGCTTTAATCAGAAATCGTTAATGGGGTCATAGAACACGCTGACTCTGCTTCCGGTCCCACAAAAAAAATGGTCCGAAAAACGTATTTTTAGGTTTTTACTGAGAAAAATGTAAAAGACATACGGATATTTTGTAACGCGTTACATGAGAAAATTGTGTGTTAACGACGTTTTCTTCCAATAAATTCGTTTTCAAAAGCAAAAATAAACCTAATAAAACAAATATTCGTATAATTCCCTATACAGGCATGTATCGGAAATAAAAATCCATCAATCTAAAAAAAATCTACATTCGTTTTACTTATTTCATGTTCTATTTAGTCAAAGTATCACCAATAGCGCGCCTAACGTCCATTACAAAAAAATCAGAAAATTCTATGGATTAGAAATTGATATGTTCATCACAGGCGCTCGTGGTACGGACCACCCCCCTTTTTCTAACTTTCTGTTTACAAATTTATTTTCAATCAAATTTCTAATAGGGTCGACACATGCAATTTGATGTTAACATAAGATTGTATGAATATTGACACGAACAAGTTAAAATAAGGAAAAAGAGATGAAATAATAAAGAAATAAAGAAATGTTATTGAAAATAAATTTGTAAACAGAAAGTTAGAAAAAGGGGGGTGGTCCGTGTCATGAGCGCCTGTGATGTTCATCAGATAAAATGCATCCAATAACGTTTTTTCATTCGTTGTCTATAAATGTTGCCCCAAAATGCCATTTTCCCTTCAATTTTCAAATTAAAATTTTTATCTTGGAAGGGCATATTTCAAGGAAGTTTACTTTAAAAAATCAAAAAAAATCTATGGATAAAAAATTAAACACCCCATCTACATGGCATGGCCTACGTGACCAAAATCACTTTTGCACACGTCTGAGACGTGACGTCAATTACCGATTAACCCTTCATCAGAACTTGGCAGAAGCAGACGTGAAATTTGAATTGGTAATTTTTTTTTATATTTTCTTCATTTTATATGCAATTAACGACATTTTGCTGAAAACAGTTAAGAATAACATTGTTGCGTGTTTATGCAATGTATTTTATACGAATTTATCTCTCTGGAACACAACAATACAATACAATACAATACAGATATTTTATTTCCAACTAAGGAGCCCTTTCGGGCAGAACAATTAACAAAGAATTTAATACAATGATTATGGATTGATTACATTGATTGGAAGATGACAACATTTTATGAAACAAGACATCATTTGACTTGTGTAGTCCTATCACATAGTACCGCGGGTGGCGATATTTACTGTAGGTTTTCTATTTGCTGCGTCCGCATGAAATAAAAAAAGATTGATTGATTTGATTTTTGGTGCTTAACGCCACCTTCAGCAATATTTCATGGGCAAGCAACTGGTAAGCTTTATCACTTGCGACTGCGAGTAATTAAAAATGAAAAAATCCCAATGAAAACGTAAAATATGAACATCAATGATTATTGATAACGAAAAGGCCGGGAGCAAGTACACACATAATCTTGATAATTAATGTAATGATATGTATTTACTTTGTATTGATTTGAACACTCATTCTGTAACCTTTGTAACATTTATTAGTTTAGAGAATAAAGTTATATACACAAACACAGTCATCTGTCAAAAGTATTCGGAAATGTAAAAAAAATCCCTATATCATCAACCAAAACCATATTTTTAATTTTTTTTTATTATGAAGTCATTTCTGGATAAATTTTAACATGTTACACCAAAACATTTGGAATTGTCTATATTTTGTTTGTTTATTTGCTCATTATGTTTATATGAGTGGTTTTTATTTGTACTCCAAAAGTTAAATGGTCAAATATCGAATATGGTATTAGATTATTTTTTTCCTAGAGAGGTAAGAGACAAGAATAAAGAGTCGATCAATTTATACACAAAATTCCTGAATTGTGGACATTTATTTGATCCTTTTGTACTTGACAAAATGTGGTTACTGTTCAAATAAGAGTTTGAAGATACCAAAGGGGTAATCAGAATCAGTATATCGAAGAAGAACAGACAACACAATGGCCAAAAGAAAAAGTACAAACAACGATCTATAAAACATACACATAAACGTACAGATAAAATATATGTATTGCTTTTTATTGCACATTTTCATTAGCTTCAACCCCAGGACTACACACCAAACCTCACAATCCCAAGCAATGCAAGTTTGAGCCCATTTGAGACCCCGAAGCCCATTGCACATCTCGCTAGATTTGCTTAGTGCTCTGCATTTAAATCATGGGCATAGTAGGGCATCCCCAGTATTTTGGTAAGTGGGTGAGGAAAAAGGGGGAGGGGACTACTTCACTTGTTATGGCAGAAATTTAATTAGCAACTAGATTTTCAGCATGAAAGCAAAAACAAAATGTTAAGTTGCCAGCCTCTGTGATTGTTTGTTTTTATTTATTTACGTGTTATTTTTGCAAGCTTTCACCCCTCGTGTTAACTCCAAATGACCCCCCACCCCCACCTTCCGATTCGTTTCTAAAGCTTGATCTTCGCATCGGTAGCCCTTTGCTACTCCACTGCATATGCATAATGCACAGAAAACATCGGATTGGACGAGAAGCAGTCGAGCTATTAGAGATATAAAAAGTCGACATTTCAAGATTATAATGTTGATTTTTTTTATTAAAAATAAGATTTTTTTTTATAAATAATCAATGTCATAATATTTCTACTTGTAGATTCATCATGGAAACAATTTGTTCAGAAAAAAACAAAATAAACTGTGAAATACACACAGACGTCCAGATTGATCATTTCTGTAGTCAACATGATGTTGTATGCTGTAGAGCTTGTCTCTCGGATAGCCATAGGTCTTGTGAGTCTGTTTTACCTTTAGACTCTGCTTCAAAGGACGTCAGAAATTCATCTTTACTTTCCGATACGTTAGAAGAACAAGATTATATGACTGAAACATTACAGAAAATAGAAGAAAATAGAGACGAGAATAAAAAATTACTGAAACAGAAGAAGTCATTGATAGTAAAACAAATCAGTGCAGCTAAATCAAAAGTTCTAAAATATCTAGATGACATTGAAGAAAGATTAATTACTGAAGTAGAGTCTGTACAGGAAAAAAATGAGGAGAAAATAAACAAAGAAAAACATGACATTTATCAATTAACATCGATTTTAAAAGACAATAAAAAAGAACTAGAATTCGTAAAAGAACACGGCTCTAATAATCAGCTATTTTTAACTTTACGAAAACAAATAACAAACATTCAGAAAACAGACAAAAAGATTCATGACATGTCGTCTGCTATTAATGAAATCGACATGGAGTTTAAAGAAATTAAGAATGTCAACATTGAAACAATCGGATCATTGTCACAAATTACCCGACCTTGTCCTATTAAATATAAATCAATGAAAGTACAACATGAACAGGTAGAAGTCGATAGAAGTCAAACACTGACCGAATTCATCAAAGAAGATGAAATTAATCTAACACGTAGCGTACACTGGTTAACAGACATGGCTGTCACTTCTGACAACAAATTACTACTTTGTGATTATTCTGATGAGAAGGTATATATATACAAGGATTACAAAACCTATGAAGATGAAATATCGTTGACCAGTAAACCTTTGTGTATTACTGTAGTACCATGTACAGATAAAGCAGTAGTTACTCTTCTAGAGGAGGAATCCATACAATTTATCAACACTACTAACAATACAAAGGACAACAAGATAAACATAGGAGAAGAGTGTAGAGGTGTCAATGCTGTAAAGGACAAAATTTACATCGGTGGAAGAGGTAAAGTTATAATTCTAAATATAGATGGATCATTTGTAAGAGAGATAGCAACTCATGGTGATAATGACAACTTATTGTATAATGAAAGGAATGATCAGTTGTTGTTAAGACAGTACGACAGATTGTGTTGTATCAATTTAGATGGCCACGTTATATATAGATACGACATATCAGGATACCGTGGACTGGCTGTGGATCAACAAGGTCATGTATACATATGTGGACGTCATTCAGACGACATACACAGGTTGTCACCAGATGGAACATTCCGTGATATAGTATTAAGTAAACATGATGGTGTTGACGAACCATGGAGTATAACATTTAACAATGACTTTACAAAACTGTTCATTATAAATAATGGAGGTAAGTCTGTATTAGTTTATAGTTGTAAATGAAGGATTTTTATATTTTGTGAACAAGATGATATTGACAAGTCACAAACCACGTGACATAACATTTAACAATAACTTATAAAACTGTTAATTATCAGTAGAAATAAGACTGTACAGCATGTGGACAAAAGTGATTCCGTTTCCGCCATCTTTCCTATATATTTCATATAAAACCATTTATTTTCATAACATTCTC
Source organism: Bathymodiolus brooksi (assembly GCA_963680875.1). Lineage (NCBI taxonomy): Eukaryota > Metazoa > Mollusca > Bivalvia > Mytilida > Modiolidae > Bathymodiolus > Bathymodiolus brooksi. Next base: position 96,882,376 of record OY804583.1, read on the forward strand.
ATGAAGTCATTCCTTATCTGATTTTCATGAAATTTTCAGCATTAAATGCAGAAATAAATATAGTTTCTTCTTCGTATAATTTGCAAATAATTTTATATCTACTTTCTCTTACGAATTGATTTAAAAACAAACTTTAATTTTTTCACCAAATCTTACTATCTAATCATATAAAATTGTGACGTCAAGAATTTACATTTGTGTTTAAATCATAAATGCTTGTAAATAAAAGTTCGAAAAAATTAAATGAAGATATTAAGATAAGCTCTAATTAATTCTGTTTTTAAAGGTGAAAATTTCATGAAAATTGGTTTTAGTAGTTTATATTTTGTAGATGAATGATTTTTATATTTTGTAAATAAAGTATTTTTTGTTTATTTTGTGGACAAGATAATATTGAAAAGTCACAAAACATGTGATATAACATTTAACAATGACTTTAAAATCTGTTAATTATAAGTAGAAATAATTCTATATTAATTAGTCTATAGCTTTAAATGATTTTTTTTTTAATTTGTGAGAACAATATGTTTCCTAATGAGTATGTACTGTAGATAAAAGTAGCAAAATATAGATCTAATTAATTTTACCGGATTTGTTTTAATTATTGGAGTATAAAGAATGCTAATTAAAGGATTATTGCTAGCATTGTGTATTTTGAGGTGAAACTTGGAACATTTTGCTCATTTACATTGAAGTACCTGTACCAAGCCAGTGAAGTACCAAAATACTAATAGTTGATTTTGGAATTGTTCTAAAAGTGTGGTGTTTTTTTGTGTGTTTGATTTTTTTCTTTATCGCAATATTTGGATCATTTACAACAGTTGGACAATTTAGAACATTCCACTCATTTATATGGACAATTAACAACCATTGAACAATTTACAACATTTGGACCATTTACAACAATTTGGTCATTTACAACATTTGAACTATTAACAATATCTGGACCATTCACAACATTTGGACTATTAACAATATTTGGATCATTCACAATATTTGGACAATTTACAACATTTGAACTAGTTACACCATTTGGATCATTACAATATTTGGACAATGTATAGCATGTTTTTAGCCGAGTTGCAACAAAGTTGCAGTCGGCTTATGTTTTGGCGAAAGGCGGGCGGGCGTATGTTAGCCTATCTTTGTTAACACGATAGCGCTCTTAGTTTTTGGCTGATCAACATAATTTTTGGTAGGAAGCATTATTACACTATTATTTAGAGCGAGTTCGAAATTCAGGCTAATCTGTTGTTTTTTTCTTGTAAAATCATATTTTTTTTTATAGAAAAAGTACATATTTTGAGAATTGCACATTTCTCTGAATCTACAAAAGATAGAAGCTTAATATTTGGTATGGGTGGAGATGCCAATATGAAGTTGTGCATTCAACATTTTTATCCCCGGGGCTCGGCCCCACCCCGCTGGGAAATCTGTTTTAAAAAATGCGACAGACATCCCCACCCTAAACCATATATATTTATGATCAGGGTGACTAGGCAAATTAAATGCATTATAGCTCAGGCCCCAGGGTCATACCCCACCCCCTACCTGAAGTGAACTTTTTAATGGTTGAGATCCCCACCCCTGAACCATATATATTTATGATTAGGGTGACTAGGCAAATTAAATGCATTATAGCACAGGCCCCAGGGTCATACCCCACCCCTACTTGAAGTGAACTTTTTAGTGGTTGAGATCTCCCCCCCTAAACCATATATATTTATGATCAGGGTGACTAGGCAAATTAAATGCCTTGTAGCTCAGGCCTGGGGGGGGGGGGGTCATACCCACCCCCTTTCTGAAGTGAACTTTTTAATGGTTGAGATCCCCACCCCTAAACCATATATATTTATGATCAGGATGACTAGGCAAATTAAATGTCTTATAGCTCAGGCCCCGGGGGGTCATACCCCACCCCCTACATGAAGTGAACGTTTTAACGGTTGAGATCCCCACCCCTAAACCATATATATTTATGATCAGGGTGACTAGGCAAATTAAATGTCTTATAGCTCGGGTCACAGGGGTCATACCCCACCCCCTACCTGAAGTGAACTTTTTAATGGTTGAGATCCCCACCCTTAAACCATATATTTATTCTTTATTTTCTTACTTTTTTATAAAACAAAACCAAATGATTATGACTTGCACCTCGGCTGTGGCATCTCTGATGCTTTCTCGATTTTTATAGAATATTTTATACATACAATTTATATACATGTATAAAGTATAACCTGTACAATTTGTCTATTATTATCATATCAAATACACATTTATTTAAGTCCAATACATAACAGATATATCATGTAAAATTAAATAAGAATAAAAATCAAGATAATATATATTAAGGTTTTATGGTTTATGGGATTTAACGCCACTTTCAACAATATTTCAATTATATCATGGCGATCAGTTTTATTGGTGACGGAAACCGGAGTTCCCAGAGAAAACTACAGACCTGTCGCAAGTCACTGATAAACTTTATCACATCATGTTGTATCGAGTACACCTCGACATAAATTACTTGATGTTCCATATAATGTTCAACCTGAACAGCTTAACTTCATATTTTGCCTTGTAAATAAAATGAGAGAAATTACATTTTACAAGACATTATCAATACTGAGATCACTATGATAGTTTGATATTAAATCAGTGCCTATCGCCACTAAAGTTGTGCGTTCGATTCCCGCTTATGGCGAGGTGTACTCGATACATCTTTATCATGTTTATGTTATCAAGTTTTAGAGATTGATTGCAGGTCAGTGGTTTTATCGCTATTCCGGTTTCCTTCACCATAAACCACCAACCACCATCTCGTAGGTAAAATATTGCTACAAGTGATGTTAAACACTAATTAATCTAATGATTTTAAATTCTTAATGATCTTATGTGTATACATTTTTAATGGTCGCTGTTAGTTAAAGAAAGACAAGAGAGAAACGTAAGGAAACGAGTTTTACGAATAATATTTACAATTAAAACAAACGGCGGTTTCCCTATCTTTTTAACTTCCACCGTTACTGAGATATTTATGGAAATGTCTTTTTGCACACCTGAACGATTTCCAGAAATATCCGGTAAAAGGGAAGTGACGTCATGAGTGTATTCCCTCCATACGATTTCAGATTGTTTACGTTGGACATGCACACACAATTTACAATAATTAGCAGTTAATACTCCAAATAGAGTGATGTCAAATGAAAAATCAGGTAGGACAGGAAAGTTTTGTGTTGCGGCAGGGTGCACGTCAACTCATAAGGATAACTTGTCACTTCATGAGTTTCCAAAGGAGAATGTTCGACCTAACATATGCCGCCAGTGGATAAAATTTGTACAAGTCAAGAGGAAAGACTTCATCAAACCTACTGCTAATTCTGTATTATGTGAAAAACATTTTCCTCCGGGAAGCTATCCTGTGGAATATGAATTGAAGAAAGCTATGAATCTCCCTGTCAGGAAGAAATGTCTCCTGCCAGACGCGGTACCAACCATACATACGGTGCCATGTTCAACGACAACGATGTCACCAAGCGCCTATGGTCAGGAAAATTTTGTATATACTTCGCCTGTGGCCTTTTCCACACCTGCTGCAGCAAGTCAGTTGCCTCCTCCCAAGAAAATGAGAACAGCATTCAGAAAAAGGGAGTGTGCAAGAGTAAGTAAGGTAGGGGAAAAGGGGGAGGGGGGTTGGAATAAGTGGCCAGGCCAAAACATTACCTAAACTTTATCTCAGATTTGTCAGCAAATGACCCTTGGCTTTATAAAGGAACAACATCAAATTTGAAGGTTTATAATTTTAATTTTCGCCCATTGTGTCAACGAACCATTACTGAAATTGCGTCATTTTGTAAACATTTGCATTCTGATTTTTTTCAAGATGTCTTCCAGTCCTAGATTTATCTGTGTTTGTTTTAGATATCAGAGCCCTAAACACCTACCCGTACGTAGACACAAAAAAAAAGAAAAACACAACTTTGACCTTAAATTCAAATTCAAATTCTTTATTGATATGAAATCCAACAAAGGATTGTCATCAGCAACAATACAATCAACAGACATACACAAAACATGAAACAATTAAAAAACAGAAAGTAGCATGAGGGCTGAGGAGGCAAAAAGTCACTATAACCAACTTATAACAAATACAATATAAATACACTAATATGAAAGTAACTCAAATATTAAGGTAACTTTGCATTGCTCTTAAGTAACTTATTTCTCTCACTGCACATTTCAGAGATACCTATTACACATATTTTCATAATATCGTAATCATTACTGCTAAGGATATATTTAAATTTATCTGAATCAGACATAACCAAAAAATTAGGAACAATTTCAGTGACCTTACTATAAAGTTTCGATCGAGATGAAGTCAATTTATTACACTCAATAACAAAGTGGTATTCATTTTCTATTTCTAATTTACATATTGGGCAAAGTCTATTTTCTAAAGGAATATTTTGGTGACGACCTTGTTCAATTAAAAGATTACTATTACTAATCCGCAGTTTGACAAAGTTAGATACAATATTTTTCTGAATATCCAGTAACAACATTTTTTTAGTTCCCTATAAGTTCTTAATGTCAATTTTATTTTTCAATAATTTCTCAGCTTTAACCAATTTATATTATTTCAACTTACAGGTTTTGTTAGAGCAAAGTACAGATCAAGCAGATGTGTTGAGCAGTGGTGAGTTGATGGACACAGATTGTAGTCAGGATAAGGAGGTACAAGTTTGACTGTTAAAGAATGATATGATAAGATGTTGTAATTTTAGCAAAAATTGAAACCTACATGATATGCAGTACCCATTACTTTTTTTTTGTAACTTATTTTAAATATAACTATTGGCTGTACATGTACATTGTACTTATTAAACTTTGCTTGATTAAAGTCATCCTTACATGATAATTTTAGTACTGATATTATTTTGTTTTCAGATTGGTGAGCCTTTAATGAAAACATTTGGGCAACAGTTTACTGAGAAGAAGCCATTACGACGGTCTGTGAAATCTCAAGCAAGACCAAAAGGTTTGGATAAAGGTATGCATGAACAGTCAAGGAAATTAGGAATTTGAATTCACAGGACATTCGGTCCTGTAAACTGTGAAGAATTACAGGACCGAACTAGATTTTACAGGACCGACAATAAAATAATGATTTTTTTTTTAAATAATAAATTTATTTTATTTAAGTGTCGCATATTGATTGCATTAAACTTGCAATCACAAACAGCAATATCTAGAATTAGACAGCGGCGTAAAGGTTAGCATGCGAGTGCTCATGTGTTCGTGCTCCAGTCGGGTCAGACCAAAGACTATAAAATTGGTATTTTTTGCTTCTCTGTTAAGTACGCAGCATTAAGGAGAAAAAGCAAAGACTGGTTGGCTCTGAATCAGTATAATGTGTCCAAGTTGGATGACAATTCGATGTCCATAAATATATTATTGTATACAGCATGATCTTATTCATTAAGGTATGTTTCCACTCTAAAATTACAAAACTATTTGTGACATTAAAAATTACTAAATGAAATATTCATTCTATCTAAACAAATGAATCCTTATATGTATATATATTAAAAAAAAATAGAATAAAATAATAGCTCTAAAAGAAAAAGTATGATTAGAAACCAGAATTTAGAATTACAAAAGAATATATATATATATATATAGCTCTTTTGGTCCATTGGCTTCGATGCACCAGTTGCAGACCATAACATTTTGTTCAACATGGTGATGAAGCCAGGGTCGGTCCTGCTTCCAAGAATCAATAAATTTACGTTCTCAGTCTTTTTCATACTGTTTCTGCCGTTCTCCTCTGTGGTTACTTTTCTCTTTAATGGCTCCTGTCTTATACTGCAAGAAAGCCATGACCACCGTGTTTTGAAGTGATAAAATGTTCCAAATTAACGACGCTTGTTAATGAAAAAAACTCTAGAGAATATTATTTTTCCGAAATACATTGTACCACGATCACTGTAGTCATACGAAATATTTTACGACATCAAAATTTTACGACAATAACTGTCGTAAATAGTTAGTGTCTTTGTCAAAACTCGTGATTATCAATTACGATACATGTATTATTTATTTTCGATTTTTCTTGATCTAAAAATAACAAATAAAAGAGAATCAGAAATATTTTTAAGTTGAATTTACCGAGAACCTTGATTTATCTATTCTTAAAGGCAGCGGCTGACAAAACAATTTACAGGACAGTCGGTCCGGTGAGATAGCGAAAACTACCGGACCGCCGGAAAATTTATCGGACGCGGTCCGTCGGTCCGGTGCTAATTTCCATGACTGCATGAATAATGTACATTTTGTACCAATATACATGTAAATATCTGAATTATACAAATAAACATGATCCCTGGTTTTTTTATTTGTCACTTTTTTAAATTTTCTTGTACCAATTTTTACTTACAAAAAAAAGTTACTTAAAAAATGAGTCTATATCCAATTCAAATATCTTTATACAATGCTGCAGTTAAAATCTTTTATTTTTTTATGGAATCATATGATACAATCTAACTTTTATTTGCAGATATGAATTACTATGAACTACATGTACACATGTATTTTGCAGTCTTATAAATACTGTATACCTTTGTAGAGCTTAGATTTATAAATCAATATAAAAAGTATAAAAAAAATAATTTCAACAAAAAATGTTGATTTGATTGCAGTAATACAAGCAGAACTCAAGCCTATATCCAAAAGTATAGGAATTCAGTGTAACAGATATTTAGAGGAAACCAAAAGTCAGTCACCTCCACAAAGAAGACCACAACCAAACCAGATGTCCATTGACGGTAACAGTGAATCAGATGATGAGCAAATGCATGTTCAGGCAGATTCAGACTATATTCCAGAGTCTGAAGATGAAATTTTTTCAGACCACTCTGATGATGTTAGGTAATATATGTATTGTGTATGGTTTTTTTTTCTTCTTTTTTTTTGGTTAAAAATTTCTGATTCTAAATTGTGGAGAGAAAAAAATATGACTGGACAAGTACATGCAAAAAAATATTTGTGACTTGACATTTTCAAAGAATAGTTTTTTGCAAAATGCAAAAAATAATAATCTTGTTCTGAAAATAATAAAAAAAATTGCATCCTATGTACATGGAAATTTTATTAATTTATATTTTTAAATAATGACAATTTATTGACATTATATTTTTATAGTGAGTGCAGCAAATCTTCACCATCAAGAAGCCGAATGTTCATTGTTTTTGAAGAGCAGTTATTGGAATTGCTGATTTCATGTCCCAAATGTTCATCAGTGGCAATGGTTCAACTTAAACAAACAGTTGGTTCAATGGTCAGATTTCAACAGGATTGTGGAATATGTGGATATAACAGACTTTGGCAAAGTCAACCTATGACAGGTGCAGTCCCAGCTGGTAATCTACTGATGTCGGCTGCAATTCTATTTTCAGGTATGTAATTAAACAGATATGTACAGTCAAACCTGTATTTAAAGGTCACCCTTAGACCAAAGACCAACTGACTTATTGGGAGAAATGACCTGTAAATAATGTTCAAATTACTATTATATAATTACCACAATAAGAGAATAGCGAGTTGACCTCATACAGTATTTTTTTTAGGTGACCTCTAAGGCAAGTTTGGCTAGTTTATTAAATTATGGCAAAATTCTTCATATTTCATAGCATTTGTGAATGCATTGAATTTTTTTTTTTTTTTTTTTATGTAATTTTACTTTTTATTGTTGCCTAAATAATAATTTACATACATCATGTTCATGTCTACATAATAATTATAAATGTATACAGTTTGATCATGCAAAAGAGTTTTTCTTTTTTCTTTTAACCATACCATATATCAACAATGTGGTACAATATATGTAATAAACCAAAAACATAAAAAAAAAAACCCAACGTTTGCCCCCCCCCCCCCCCACACACACACACACACCATGCTGCTCCTTAATCCTCTCCCATGAAAAGTAATATTTCATGTCATCTATCCCGAACTCTCTGTCGCTTTGCAGGAGGTAGCATTGATGCAGTTAGCATGTACATATGTCTGAAATATTTCAATATTTGTAAAACTGAACTGGTACATGTATAACGTATTTTTCATTAAAAAAAATACATATTTACATATTTTTTCAGGATCAATTCCTTCTAAAGTTTTACGTTTTCTTGACGACATGAATGTTGCTGCCATATCAAGTAGTACGTTTCAAAACCATCAGAAGTATTATCTTCATCCCTCAATTTCAAGTGTATGGACAGCATTTCAAGACAGGTATTTGAGACTTATGAAGGACAAAGAACTGCCTTTGATTCTTGGTGGTGATGGTAGAGCAGATACACCAGGACATTCTGCCAAATACGGAAGTTATGCCATGCTGAATTTGAACCTCATGATGGTTGTTGATTTTCAGCTTGTTCAGGTAGAGAGTTTTATTTTATATACAATGAAATAATGATAGAAAATGACAAAATTCATTATTTCAGAATACTGCATTACTGACTTACAATAATATACATATTAAAATTGAATAATAGTATGTTCATGCTCTAAAATGGCCAGAGAAGAATGTGATCACAAAGCATCAAGAAAAACAAATGTTTAAAAGCTTGCTACGTGTACAAGTGAACATGTCTTCTTTACAATTTAAAATTAAGAATATATTCCCCTTAACTTGACTTCAGAAATAAACATTATTATTTGTAAGAATAACAAACAAAAAATACATACATATATGTACTTTTTATATGAAATAATTACACGTGCAACTTTTTTGTTTGACAGAGTAATGAGGTAAAAAGTAGCTACCACATGGAAAAGGAGGGTTTCGTTCGTTCCATTGCCTATTTGAATGAGAATGGTCTTGAAATTGGTGAACTTGTCACAGATCGACATGTACAGCTGGTCAAGTACATTCGTGAAGAGATGCCAGACACTTCTCATCATTTTGATGTATGGCATGTTGCAAAAGGTATAAAATTTGAAAAATCTGCCCCTTTTTTTCATTTCAACTCCACTGTTAACAAATTTTAATATTGAAATAGCAGTTAGAATTCCACCCTTGTTGAAGGCCTTGTGGAGACCTCTAGATTAAAAATTTTCTTCAATTTCATACGGAGATGGGGGTGTGGTCTTCTTGACACTCAACCCATATCTTTTCTTTTTTATATTTACACTGTATAATCATTTTTGGTTGGACACTGTTTCTGTGTTTATTTTTCATTGCAAAGTTTTGCATTACGTTTGACATTTCGTGTTCTTGTTTTAACATGCATTGTATATTTCAGGCTTGAAAAAAAGTTGGTAAGCTTAGCCAAAGAGAAGCAATGTGAAGACCTTCAACCTTGGGTGAAGAGTATATGTAACCATCTTTACTGGGTTGCTGCATCAACACCAAGTAACAACAGGGAATTGATGATGGAAAAGTGGTTGTCTGTGGCAAACCATGTTCAAAACATTCATAGTCATGATGGTGATCTGTTTCCTCATTGCGAGCATGGTGAACTTGAGGGACGAGAGCGCCGAAAAAAGTGGTTAAAAGCAGGTATTCATAAGCACCAGGCTAAATGTAAAATATAGCACATACCGTTTTGTAATTTTTTAAACTCGCTTAGAAAAATACAAATTCAACAGGTATTCATTGACATTGAGAATATTCTGCAACATGCAGTATCCTGTAACCGATCATCTACAGACTGTTACAAAATAATGTTTACGCCACTCGCCACAATATGGCTGAAATATCACCATCGTGGCATTAAACATCAATCAATCAATCAGTCAATGTAGCCGACTCTGGGCATATTTGACCAGTGTCTATTCTCATATCGTGTATTGCTAATACTGGCTGTTACTTCAGGGCATTATGACATGTGCTGCATGATATTCTTACTCTTCCAGAACAATTTGTATGTATGTTTAAGGATAACCTTATATAACTCAGTTTTCTTATGGGACTTGATTATTGTCCAAGTCTTAGTTTCAGTATATATGTTCATGGCCTCTTGTATGCATTGTGCATTTCAGGAACCAAAGTATGTGAAAAACTTCAAGATTTGGTGTCTTCCAGACAAATGAAGAAAGATATTCCAAAGCTATCAACAGGCCCACAGACTGCTGCCTTGGAAGGTTTCCATGCAATAGTGAATCACTTCGCACCAAAAATGATTGGGTTTTCATATCATGGAATGCTAAGCAGGTAGTTAGTTAATTGTAAACGGCACGTTCTTGTTAGCAGCTCAGCTATGAAAGACCAATTATCATAACTTTTATCCTTTGAGTTATATGTATATACATGTATAAGTCTCATATAAAAAAAATCCATACAGTGTATCAGTAATTTTGAAAATTAGCTAACATTTGTACAGAATTACAAACAAATTACACCAGATTAATTAGTTTAATTATGACTAGCAACCTGATTTGCTTGATTGATATGTATTTATTTTTTTTACAGATTAACACTTGCTTGCCTTCACTATAATGAAAATACAATGCGGGACCAGGCAGTCACAAAAGATGGGCAGAAAAGGTACGACGTGGTGTTCCCAAAGTTCAAGAAGGGTGGCTATGCTGTGTGAGGAATCAAGACAAGATGTACATATGGTATGTCTGTTAATCTAATAATAAATAAAACGTCGGTAAATATGCATTTACCAGTTGCTTGCCCAGGGTCGGTGGTTCTCTCCGGGTACTCCGGCTTCCTTCACGACTAAAACTGGTTGCCATGATATAGCTGAAATATTGCTGAAAGTGGCATTAAGCACCAACAATTCAAAATTCAAATTATTCAATGAATTTCTGTTTAATACTGCTTTTTGCTGGTTATTATATAGATAATAAATCTTCACTAAACAAAGAAGAAAAAATCAATTATGGCTGCATTGATACAAGTAATATCATTGTTATGTATTTAATATAGAAAAAATATATATAAATTTCAGTTATTTTCATTTCAGGTTACGTTGACAAGTTAATAGAGGCTACAGTAACTCTTGCCACAGAATGCCGTATGAACTTTGATGAAGTTCCACAACTTTAACCTGCTCCTCCACCATTATGCAGTAGCTTTGAAAAACCAAATAAAGCTGATGCAATCAAACTGAAAACTTCCCGTTATATGAATAACAACTTATTCCAAGAAGATCATTCCTTGAAAGAGAAATAACATTTAATATGGAGGATTAAAACCTGTATAAAGTCCGTTTTCAGATGGAAATTTTTCCCTGATAGTTTTAACTGCACAAAGATGGTAGCACAACTCTGACCTTTTTCCCAAGATAACCCCAAATCCATCGGACAAACTGTCTGTATAAAGTGTATCTGTATCTCCTGGGAAAAAAAGAAGATATATTCATATATATGTAAATGTATATTAAATATTTATGTTTCCAGTATGTGTGATATCCAGATATACAACATATTTGGTTCTTTAATGGTCTTTAACGACCATCAAGGTTTATTGCGTGTGTCTTTTGACTTTGAATATTTGTGGTTTTTCACAGCACTTGATAGAAAAAAAACCTATACGCAGCAATACATAGCTAGGAAATGTACGACAGTACATATTTTGGGTGAAATCTACTAAAGAAATTATGCAATAGATGGCACACAAACATTATTTGAGTCTTAACTTCCTTCACAAAAAGCCAAAATTGTTTCCTGCCCTATAAAAGATATATAGATTTTCATTTTCTCAGCAAAACATACTAAATTCATGATCGATGAAGATTTGGTGACCATGATATACATTGTAGCTTACAGCGCTTCAAATTCAATAATGATAATTCTCTTTGGATTTGGCTTCAGTAACGAGATGAATATTAGAATGTCTTATGGTAATCTATTTATTATTTACCATGAAACGGCAAACTTTACAAAAAAATGTACATGTATGTTTAAATAAGATTTCAGTTTATTTTAGTTTTAGTACCACATATTTGTTAACTGGATAAATGCCTGTACATTTTTACCAGGATGATCTGTAACAAAAAAACTCGTATAAAAATTCTATGGCCAATAATGTATGTTTGTTTAGGGTTTCATGCTTTGAAAAATAAGGGTCAGTAGATACATGTAGGAAGGTAAAAAAAAATTAAAATAAATTTGTTCACCTTATTTCTATGGGAGTCATTTGGGATGTAACGGTGCATGTCAAAAAATGTCAATAAAAGCTGTATGGTAGGCATAAAAAAATGGTCGGTAGGGAAACCCTAAACAGACATATATTTTATTTGGCCAAACTTCCACTCCATACTGTTGCCGGTATTGGCAATATGCAGTTTGAATGACGTAAGTGTTAAGGCACACTGGGTCAAATCCTGGATGGGAGGTTATGCAGGTTAACTGACCGTCATTTAATTCTTCAATGACATCAGTGACTTTTGATATTTCTTTGCAGCAAACACATTGTAATACTGTGGGCATGGGCGTGCAGTTTCCACATTGGCACCTGAAATCATATGTACTGGTATTGTACATTTATGCATCAATATAAATATATGTGTGTTTCAGATTAATATGCTCGCCTCTGAAAATATATTGGATGTTCTTCCAACATTCCAAAAGACATTTCTCAATAGTCAAAACCGAAGTCTCTGGCATTGTTCACATGTAAGGAACAAACCATTTCACTTTTGGCTAAGGCAAATGCAGGAATTCTCAAACAGGAGGGTGTATTTTTAAATATTTTTTTTTAAAACACGAACTATCGCACAGTAAATTTTGTTTAAGTTATTGTAGAATATATTAAAAATTTTGATTCTGAACTGCACAGTATGTGCTATGTGCAACTGGCACATCGGGCCTGGTTTTTACTTCCCTTCAGATTTTTTTTTTCAGAAGCTACAAAATCATATTCTTTCATTTTCAGACAAGAGGATAAACCAGATTTTTTTTCTACAAATTTTGCATATAATAATTCACTGAAAATGACCAATTAGAATATTTTTCCAAGCCTGTCCAGCCAACAATTTTTTTTAAGACTTTAAATAAAAATTATCACTAGGAAAAAATGTAACCCCTTTTGTTGATCAGGTAAAGGAAATGACAATTTCAAGTGCTGTCTGGGAAGTTGAGTATCCTAATACTTTTTCCTACATATATGCCTTCACTATATGCAATCATCGACTTTAGCAGTGGTCCGGTGGCCCATGGCCAGTGAAAATTGATTCGGACCAGTGACTTTTGCCAAATTTTCTCAATAGAATCTATATAAATATTCTAATTTTGAAAATTTCGGGCCAGTAAATTCGAAAGTCTGATTTCGAAGACTATATGTAAGTGATTTTATTTGCTAAGCTCATTCACATTATGTATAAAAATTTAATGTAAATTATGGACATGGACATGCATGTACGTATTTACATTATTGTTTTTATTTAAAAGTAATAAATTTGATTCACTGAAACTGGAATTGTATGTTTGTATGCCTTTATCCAATCATTGGTTTTACTGCAAAATGAATACCAAGTGACAGCCGATTTATTTGTCAAGTGACCAGGTAGTCCGAGATTCCTCTGTCGTTTAACGGCATTTATAAAGTTGCTGTAGCCGTTCAATGTCAGAGGGTGATACATACGGAAAACAGCGGATTTGCTTCTCCAACTCTGGGTCAGCACATTTCCACGTTTCGTGGCTATCGGATTTTATTTTCTATCAGAAACCCTTATATAAATCGCTTCACCAATCATTTTTCTATTCATTCATAACCATCTTACCCTCAGAAAGTGGTGCTACACTCCATTACAGCACGATTTTGCCTTAGATCCTATGATTCCGCCATTTGTCTTCCATTTTTCAAACATTTGTCACGTGGCTACGAGAAAACCACGATTACCGCAATGTATCATGGGAGATGATTTGCATATAAACAAACAAACAAATATTTGTATTGCCAATCATACATGCCTGTTAAGACAGAACAATTAACATAAAATTTAATACAGTTGATTATATTGATTGGTAATGATTTTAACAGCAATAGTGAATTACAGATAACCATAAGAGAAAAAAAATGATGTAGTACCTTGTCCAAAAAAGGGGGACGTAACACATGCTCTTTCCGAAGCCCATTGGCAACACTCTGCCATTGAATCTTTTCTTTCCAACACATTCTGTATTATTTCCTTCTGCTCTGCTTTGATTTATAGATGGACTGTTTGTCATGTAGAATACGCTTAAATGTATGGTCTTACATGTGATTTGAATGTTGTTTACGTATGCAAATAATGCTCAAATAATTTGGTGCGCTGAATTAAGTAGCTCCCATCATGCACATCTTCGCTAGCCAATGGTTAAGATTCGGGTCCGCCTTCTATGGAGAGAAGGGGGACCCGAATCGTAACCCTTGGCTAGCGAAGATGATCATGCAATGCGTTACTGTTATCATTCAGTTAGTATCGCGAGATCACGTTTGTAGATTCGAAAATGGAAGTCAAATGGCGGAATAATAGGATCTAAGGCAAAATCGTGCTGTAACGGAGTGTAACGCCACTTTCTGAGGGTAAGATGGTTTTGAATGAATAGAAAAATGATTGGTGAAGCGATTTATATAAGGGTTTCAGATAGAAAATAAAATCCGATAGCCACGAAACGTGGAAATGTGCCGATCCTAGAGCTGGTGAGGCAAATCCGCTGTGTTTCGTATATATCACCCTCTGACGTTGAACGGCTACAGCAACTTTATAAATGCCGTTAAACGACAGAGGAATCTCGGACTAGTGACCAGGTAACAACCAAACAATTACAGTTCACCCCACTTTTTTTTTTTTTAAATTATTGACGCTTTTCTTGTGACATTTCTCCTCATGTACATGTTTTAGTCTGTTTATATTTTGAACGATGGTGCACAGCTTGCCAAGAATATATACTTACCAGTCAGTATTTTCCAATCGATCATGGTCACTTTCGTCCTAATTTGAGTCCTGCGTCTGAGAAGACGACGAATCACTATCGTAAGGCTCATCAAACTGGTACGGATTTACCCCAATATTTTCATTTTCTACTTCTATACTGTTGATTTCATTTGTAATTTCCTCCTCTTCATCAAATATTGACGATTCACATGAAAGGTCTTAACGACGCTGTGTCAGATTCTTCTAGAGATTCCATCGTGCTAGCGTGTTGTCTATCTGACTCGGCCAGTTGTGACGTCATGGACGTAGCAAGTATTTTTAACCGGAAGTCGATAAAAATAGAAATATTGATTACTTGGCAGGTGCAAGACTACTTGAAGTCCTATTTATAGCTCCCGAATGGCTGCATAGAAATCGATCGGATTTTCTGCGATCTTCATTGGAAACCTTATTTTATCAACTGGTCTAATTATAATGATGCGTTATTGTCCTTCTTTAAACCTGATCATTCAGAAACAACACACACAATTTTTACAATTTGTACACACAGAGAAAAAACATAGTAATTTTCCTAATCACCTGGCGTCTGTCGTCCGTTGTCCGTTTGTCATTGTCGTCAACACTTTATCTAACCTAATATTAAAGAGTCATGGAAGGTCTCGCTCACATTAACCTCTCTTTTTCATTGATGGCCTTTTCAAATTTTAATTTTCTAATCGAAATCACAGACACAGAGAATGAACCACGCTATATTTACATTCTCACTTTTCAAATGTCTGGTTTGATGCGAATCAAAACTGAAATATGATCCTGATTGGCTCGCATGTCAAATATAAACTTTAGTGCATTGTAAGAATATTTCTTCTTCCATCAAGTTTTTAGCTCACCTTGCCTATGGAAATGTGAGCTTTTGCCATCACTTGGCATCCGCCGTCCGTAAACTTTTCACATTTTAATGTTCTCCACAACCGCTTGTCCAAATGAACAGAAACTCAGTAGCTATAGGGATCATCTATGGAAGGTCTTCTATTAAACTTGCTCATTTTGTCTTGATCCGTTAAAAAATCTTCTCCTCTGAAACACAGTTGCCAAATGAACAAACATTTGGTAGGAAGCACCTATGGAAAGTACTGCATAAGGTTTCCTCAAAACAGAATGAAAGATGAGCAACAAAGTGTTTTAGCTCCCTGACACGTGGCAGTTTTTAACATAGGAGCCTATTTGGAAATGAATAAAAGCTTTTTCTTAAGAAGAGTTTCAAGATACCAAAGGGGTAATAAGAATCTGTAAATCAAAGGACGGACAACACAATGGCAAAACATGACAAAAGGACAAACAATGATCTACAAAACATACACATAAAACTAAAGATCGATTAACACAAACCCCACTAAAAACGGGGTGAACTCGGGTGCTCGGGAAAGGTAGGTTGCTCCTGTTCCACTAGTGGTACACGTGTTAATCTGGTTACAAATCCAGTGATAGGTGATGAATGAAGAAAGGGTCGGTGTCATATGGTATTTTGACCCCCATGGTAAATTGACTTCGGGGTCAATTTTCATCCATGGTATATTGACCCCCTCATTTCTAATCGAGAGATAGGCAGAGGGGTCAAAATACCATGGATAGGGGGTTCGATATACCATTGGGAGGGGGGTCAAAATACCATGGATAGGGGTGTCAATATACCATGGGTAGGTGGGTCAAAATACCATGGATAAGGGGGGTCGATATACCATGGGTAGGGCATCAAAATACCATTGGTAGGGGGTCAAATACCATGGGTAGGGGGGTCGATATATCATGGGTATATTTTTTTCTGTGTGTCTGTGGTGAATATTTCTTTTTTAGGTAAACAAATAAACATTACTTGAATTTTGGTAATGAAATCGCGTAATAAAAAAGTTATCACATAGTCTTTTCGCTCAAACCTAATTTACTCTTTTAAAAACAGACTAGAGGCTCAGGTGAGCCTGTATCGCTCACCTGACATAAATAAGCCCTCTTAAGAATGTCTGTATGCCGAATACATCTAAGTTACTATTCAAATCCCATAGGGTTCTATGTTAAAACTATGGCTGCTCATGGCAGCCATTTTGGATGGAGGTCGTGGTCATCGGACACAATTTTGAAAGTATACTACCCAAGGACCATCCATGCCATGTTTGCTTTAGATTGGCTGACTGGTTTCAGAGGAAAAGACTTAAACAATTTTCCCATAGGGTCGTATGTTAAAACTATGCCTGCTGACGGCAGCCATTTTGGACCCAGATCGGTGTCACTGAACACAATTTTGGAAGTTGACCACCTAAGGACCATCGATGACATGTTTGCTATATTGGGTTACTGGTTTCAGAGGAGAAGATTTTAAAACATTTTTTCCCATAGGGTCCTATGTCCGCTGAAGGTCAATGGTCGTTTTTTTCTGCTTGTCTCGCCCCTCCTTCAGTTCGATATACATGTAGTTTGTAGGAAATATTTGGAGATGCCAAATAGGCAAACAGAAGCCGTAAATCTGATGATGACAGATAACATAATTGTCTAAAGTAAAAAAGTATAACAGAACAAACAATGATCTACAAACCATGCCACAGAAAACTAAAGATTGAGCCACACGAACCCCACTAAAAGTCTACCTACCATGACACAGAAAACTAAAGATTGAGCCACAAGAACCCCACTAAAAGTCTACCTACCATGACACAGAAAACTAAAGATTGAGCCACACGAACCCCACTAAAAGTCTACCTACCATGAAACAGAAAACTAAAGATTGAGCCACACGAACCCCACTAAAAGTCTACCAGCCATGACACAGAAAACTAAAGATTGAGACACACGAACCACACTAATAGCCTACCTAACATGACACAGAAATCTAAAGATTGAGCCACACGAACCCCACTAAAAGTCTACCAACCATGACACAGAAAACTAAAGATTGAGCCACACGAACCCCACTAAAAGTCTACCTACCATGACACAGAAAACTAAAGATTGAGTCACACGAACCCCACTAAAAGTCTACCTATCATGACACAGAAAACTAAAGATTGAGACACACGAAGTCCACTAAAAGTCTACCTACCATGACGCAGAAATCTAAAGATTGAGCCACACGAAGCCCACTAAAAGTCTACCAACCATGACACAGAAAACTAAAGATAGAGCCACACGAACCCCACTAAAAGTATCCCAACCATGACACAGAAAACTAAAGATTGAGACACACGAACCCCACTAAAAGTATGCGAACCATGACGCAGAAAACTAAAGATTGAGCCACACGAACCCCACTAAAAGTCTACCTACCATGAAACAGAAAACTAAAGATTGAGCCACACGAACCCCACTAAAAGTCTACCAGCCATGACACAGAAAACTGAAGATTGAGACACACGAACCACACTAATAGCCTACCTAACATGACACAGAAATCTAAAGATTGAGCCACACGAACCCCACTAAAAGTCTACCAACCATGACACAGAAAACTAAAGATTGAGCCACACGAACCCCACTAAAAGTCTACCTACCATGACACAGAAAACTAAAGATTGAGACACACGAAGTCCACTAAAAGTCTACCTACCATGACGCAGAAATCTAAAGATTGAGCCACACGAAGCCCACTAAAAGTCTACCAACCATGACACAGAAAACTAAAGATTAAGACATACGAACCCCACTAAGTCTACCAACCATGACACAGAAAACTAAAGATAGAGCCACACGAACCCCACTAAAAGTATCCCAACCATGACACAGAAAACTAAAGATTGAGACACACGAACCCCACTAAAAGTATGCGAACCATGACACAGAAAACTAAAGATTGAGCCACACGAACCTCACTAAAAGTCTACCAACCTTGACACAGAAAACTAAAAAATTGAGCCTCACGAACCCCACTAAAAGTCTACCAACCATGACGCAGAAAACTAAAGATTGAGCCACACGAACCCCACTAAAAGTCTACCTACCATGACACAAGACTAAAGATTGAGTCACACGAACCCCACTAAAAGTCTACCTACACTGTACCATGACACAGAACACTAAAGATTGAGCCACACGAACCTCACTAAAAGTCTACCAACCTTGACACAGAAAACTAAAGATTGAGCCTCACGAACCCCACTAAAAGTCTACCAACCATGACGCAGAAAACTAAAGATTGAGCCACACGAACCCCACTAAAAGTCTACCTACCATGACACAGAAGACTAAAGATTGAGTCACACGAACCCCATTAAAAGTCTACCTACACTGTACCGTGACACAGAACACTAAAGATTGAGCCACACGAACCCCACTAAAAGTCTACCAACCATAACACAGAAAACTAAAGATAGAGCCACATGAACCCCACTAAAAGTCTACCAACCATGACACAGAAAACTAAAGATTGAGCCACACGAACCCCATTAAAGGTCTACCAACCATGCCACAGAAGACTAAAGATTGAGCCACACGAACTCCATTAAAAGTCTACCAACCATGACACAGAAAACTAAAGATTGAGACACACGAAGCCTACTAAAAGTCTACCAACCACGACACAGAAAACAAAGGATTGAGCCACACGAACCCCATTAAAAGGCTACCAACCATGACACAGAAAACTAAAGATTGATCCACACGAACCCCACTAAAATTCTACCTTCCATGACACAGAAAACTAAATTTTGAGCCACACGAACCCCACTAAAAGTCTACCAACCATGACACAGAAAACTAAAGATTGAGCCACACGAACCCCACTAAAAGTCTACCAACCATGAGAAAAAACTAAAGATTGAGCCACACGAACCCCACTAAAAGTCGTCAACCTTGACAGAAAACCAAAGATTGAGACACACGAACCCCACTAAAAGTCTACCAACCCTGACCCAGAAAACTAAAGATTGAGCCACACGAACCCCACTAAAAGTCTACCTACCATGAAACAGAAAACTAAAGATTGAGCCACACGAACCCCACTAAAAGTCTACCAGCCATGACACAGAAAACTAAAGATTGAGAACAACGAACCCCACTAAAAGCCTACCTAACATCACACAGAAATCTAAATATTGAGCCACACGAACCCCACTAAAAGTCTACCAACCATGACACAGAAAACTAAAGATGGAGCCACACGAACCCCCCTAAAAGTCTACCTACCATGAGAAAAAACTAAAGATTGAGCCACACGAACCCCACTAAAAGTCTACCAACCATGACACAGAAAACTAAAGTTTGAGCCACACGAACCCCACTAAATGTCTACCTACTATGACACAGAAGACTAAAGATTGAGCCACACGAATCCCACTAAAAGTCTACCAACCATGACACAGAAAACTAAAGTTTGAGCCACACGAACCCCACTAAATGTCTACCTACTATGACACAGAAAACTAAAGATTGAGCCACACGAATCCCACTAAAAGTCTACCAACCATGACACAGAAAACTAAAGATTGGGCCACACGAACCCCACTAAAAGTCTACCTACCATGACACAGAAAACTAAAGATTGAGCCACACGAACCCCACTAAAAGTCTACCTACCATGACACAGAAAACTAAAGATTGAACCACACGAACCCCACTAAAAGTTTACCTACCATGACACAGAAAACTAAAGATTGAGCCACACGAACCCCACTAAAAGTCTACCTACCATGACACAGAAAACTAAAGATTGAGCCACACGAACCCCACTAAAAATCTACCAACCATGACACAGAAAGCTAAAGATTGAGACACACGAACCCCACTAAAAGTCTACCAACCATGACACAGAAAACTAAAGATTGAGCCACACGAAACCCACTAAAAGTCTACCTACCATGACACAGAAGACTAAAGATTGAGCCACACGAAGCCCACTAAAGGTCTACCAACCATGACAGAAAACTAAAGATTGAGCCACACGAACCCCACTAAAAGTCTACCTACCATGACACAGAAAACTAAAGATTGAGCCACACGAACCCCACTAAAAGCCTACCAATCATGACACAGAAAACTAAAGATTGAACCACACGAACCCCACTAAAAGTCTATCAACCATGACACAGAAAACTAAAGATTGAGCCACACGAACCCCACTAAAAGTCTACCAACCATGAGTCGAAAACTAAAGATTGAGCCACACGAACCCCACTAAAAGTCTACCAACCATGATAGAGAAAACTAAAGATAGAGCCACACGAACCCCACTAAAAGTCTACCTACCATGACACAGAAAACTAAAGATTGAGTCACACGAACCCCACTAAAAGTCTACCTATCATGACACAGAAAACTAAAGATTGAGACACACGAAGTCCACTAAAAGTCTACCTACCATGACGCAGAAATCTAAAGATTGAGCCACACGAAGCCCACTAAAAGTCTACCAACCATGACACAGAAAACTAAAGATTAAGACATACGAACCCCACTAAGTCTACCAACCATGACACAGAAAACTAAAGATAGAGCCACACGAACCCCACTAAAAGTATCCCAACCATGACACAGAAAACTAAAGATTGAGACACACGAACCCCACTAAAAGTATGCGAACCATGACACAGAAAACTAAAGATTGAGCCACACGAACCTCACTAAAAGTCTACCAACCTTGACACAGAAAACTAAAAAATTGAGCCTCACGAACCCCACTAAAAGTCTACCAACCATGACGCAGAAAACTAAAGATTGAGCCACACGAACCCCACTAAAAGTCTACCTACCATGACACAGAAGACTAAAGATTGAGTCACACGAACCCCACTAAAAGTCTACCTACACTGTACCATGACACAGAACACTAAAGATTGAGCCACACGAACCTCACTAAAAGTCTACCAACCTTGACACAGAAAACTAAAGATTGAGCCTCACGAACCCCACTAAAAGTCTACCAACCATGACGCAGAAAACTAAAGATTGAGCCACACGAACCCCACTAAAAGTCTACCTACCATGACACAGAAGACTAAAGATTGAGTCACACGAACCCCATTAAAAGTCTACCTACACTGTACCATGACACAGAACACTAAAGATTGAGCCACACGAACCCCACTAAAAGTCTACCAACCATAACACAGAAAACTAAAGATAGAGCCACATGAACCCCACTAAAAGTCTACCAACCATGACACAGAAAACTAAAGATTGAGCCACACGAACCCCATTAAAGGTCTACCAACCATGCCACAGAAGACTAAAGATTGAGCCACACGAACTCCATTAAAAGTCTACCAACCATGACACAGAAAACTAAAGATTGAGACACACGAAGCCTACTAAAAGTCTACCAACCACGACACAGAAAACAAAGGATTGAGCCACACGAACCCCATTAAAAGGCTACCAACCATGACACAGAAAACTAAAGATTGATCCACACGAACCCCACTAAAATTCTACCTTCCATGACACAGAAAACTAAATTTTGAGCCACACGAACCCCACTAAAAGTCTACCAACCATGACACAGAAAACTAAAGATTGAGCCACACGAACCCCACTAAAAGTCTACCAACCATGAGAAAAAACTAAAGATTGAGCCACACGAACCCCACTAAAAGTCGTCAACCTTGACAGGAAACCAAAGATTGAGACACACGAACCCCACTAAAAGTCTACCAACCCTGACCCAGAAAACTAAAGATTGAGCCACACGAACCCCACTAAAAGTCTACCTACCATGAAACAGAAAACTAAAGATTGAGCCACACGAACCCCACTAAAAGTCTACCAGCCATGACACAGAAAACTAAAGATTGAGAACAACGAACCCCACTAAAAGCCTACCCAACATCACACAGAAATCTAAAGATTGAGCCACACGAACCCCACTAAAAGTCTACCAACCATGACACAGAAAACTAAAGATGGAGCCACACGAACCCCCCTAAAAGTCTACCTACCATGAGAAAAAACTAAAGATTGAGCCACACGAACCCCACTAAAAGTCTACCAACCATGACACAGAAAACTAAAGTTTGAGCCACACGAACCCCACTAAATGTCTACCTACTATGACACAGAAGACTAAAGATTGAGCCACACGAATCCCACTAAAAGTCTACCAACCATGACACAGAAAACTAAAGTTTGAGCCACACGAACCCCACTAAATGTCTACCTACTATGACACAGAAAACTAAAGATTGAGCCACACGAATCCCACTAAAAGTCTACCAACCATGACACAGAAAACTAAAGATTGGGCCACACGAACCCCACTAAAAGTCTACCTACCATGACACAGAAAACTAAAGATTGAGCCACACGAACCCCACTAAAAGTCTACCTACCATGACACAGAAAACTAAAGATTGAACCACACGAACCCCACTAAAAGTTTACCTACCATGACACAGAAAACTAAAGATTGAGCCACACGAACCCCACTAAAAGTCTACCTACCATGACACAGAAAACTAAAGATTGAGCCACACGAACCCCACTAAAAATCTACCAACCATGACACAGAAAGCTAAAGATTGAGACACACGAACCCCACTAAAAGTCTACCAACCATGACACAGAAAACTAAAGATTGAGCCACACGAAACCCACTAAAAGTCTACCTACCATGACACAGAAGACTAAAGATTGAGCCACACGAAGCCCACTAAAGATCTACCAACCATGACAGAAAACTAAAGATTGAGCCACACGAACCCCACTAAAAGTCTACCTACCATGACACAGAAAACTAAAGATTGAGCCACACGAACCCCACTAAAAGCCTACCAATCATGACACAGAAAACTAAAGATTGGACCACACGAACCCCACTAAAAGTCTATCAACCATGACACAGAAAACTAAAGATTGAGCCACACGAACCCCACTAAAAGTCTACCAACCATGAGTCGAAAACTAAAGATTGAGCCACACGAACCCCACTAAAAGTCTACCAACCATGATAGAGAAAACTAAAGATAGAGCCACACGAACCCCACTAAAAGTCTACCAACCATGGCAAAGAAAACTAAAGATTGAGTCACACGAACCCATCTAAAATTCTATCTACCATGACACAGAAAACTAAAGATTGAGCCACACGAACCCCACTAAAAGTCTACCAACCATGATACAGAAAATTAGATTGAGCCACACGAACCCCACTAAAAATCTACCTACCATGACACAGAGAACTAACGATTGAGCCACACGAACCCCACTAAAAGTCTACCAACCATGACAGAGAAAACTAAAGATTGAGCCAAGCGAACCCCACTAAAAGTCTACCTACCATGAAACAGAAAACTAAAGATTGAGCCACACGAACCCCACTAAAAGTCTACCAACCATGACACAGAATACTAAAGATTGAGCCAAACAAACCCCACTAAAATTCTACCTACCATGACACAGAAATCTAAAGATTAAGCCTCACGAACCCCACTAAAAGTCTACCAACCATGACACAGAAAACTAAAGATAGAGTCGCACGAACCCCCCTAAAAGTCTACCTACCATGACACAGAAAACTGAAGATTGAGCCACACGAACCCCACTAAAAGTCTACCAACCATGACACAGAAAACTAAAGATTGAGCCACACGAACCCCACTAAAAGTCTACCTACCATGACACACAAAACTAAAGATTGAACCACACGAACCCCACTAAAAGTTTACCTACCATGACACAGAAAACTAAAGATTGAGCCACACGAACCCCACTAAAAATCTACCTACCATGACACAGAAAACTAAAGATTGAGCCACACGAACCCCACTAAAAATCTACCAACCATGACACAGAAAGCTAAAGATTGAGACACACGAACCCCACTAAAAGTCTACCAACCATGACACAGAAAACTAAAGATTGAGCCACACGAAACCCACTAAAAGTCTACCAACCATGACACAGAAAACTAAAGATTGAGCCACACGAACCCCACTAAAAGTCTACCTACCATGACACAGAAAACTAAAGATTGAGCCACACGAACCCCACTAAAAGTCTACCAATCATGACACAGAAAACTAAAGATTGAACCACACGAACCCCACTAAAAGTCTATCAACCATGACACAGAAAACTAAAGATTGAGCCACACGAACCCCACTAAAAGTCTACCAACCATGACACAGAAAACTAAAGATTGAGCCACACGAAACCCACTAAAAGTCTACCAACCATGATAGAGAAAACTAAAGATAGAGCCACACGAACCCCACTAAAAGTCTACCAACCATGGCAAAGAAAACTAAAGATTGAGTCACACGAACCCATCTAAAATTCTATCTACCATGACACAGAAAACTAAAGATTGAGCCACACGAACCCCACTAAAAGTCTACCAACCATGATACAGAAAATTAGATTGAGCCACACGAACCCCACTAAAAATCTACCTACAATGACACAGAGAACTAACGATTGAGCCACACGAACCCCACTAAAAGTCTACCAACCATGACAGAGAAAACTAAAGATTGAGCCAAGCGAACCCCACTAAAAGTCTACCTACCATGAAACAGAAAACTAAAGATTGAGCCACACGAACCCCACTAAAAGTCTACCAACCATGACACAGAATACTAAAGATTGAGCCAAACAAACCCCACTAAAATTCTACCTACCATGACACAGAAATCTAAAGATTAAGCCTCACGAACCCCACTAAAAGTCTACCTACCATGACACAGAAAACTAAAGATAGAGTCGCACGAACCCCACTAAAAGTCTACCTACCATGACACAGAAAACTGAAGATTGAGCCACACGAACCCCACTAAAAGTCTACCAACCATGACACAGAAAACTAAAGATTGAGCCACACGAACCCCACTAAAAGTCTACCTACCATGACATAGAAAACTAAAGATTGAACCACACGAACCCCACTAAAAGTTTACCTACCATGACACAGAAAACTAAAGATTGAGCCACACGAACCCCACTAAAAGTCTACCTACCATGACACAGAAAACTAAAGATTGAGCCACACGAACCCCACTAAAAATCTACCAACCATGACACAGAAAGCTAAAGATTGAGACACACGAACCCCACTAAAAGTCTACCAACCATGACACAGAAAACTAAAGATTGAGCCACACGAAACCCACTAAAAGTCTACCTACCATGACACAGAAGACTAAAGATTGAGCCACACGAAGCCCACTAAAGGTCTACCAACCATGACACAGAAAACTAAAGATTGAGCCACACGAACCCCACTAAAAGTCTACCAACCATGAGAAAAAACTAAAGATTGAGCCACAAGAACCCCACTAAAAGTCTACCATCCATGACCCTGAAGACTAGATTGAGCCACACGAACCCCACTAAAAGTCTACCAACCATGACACAGAAAATTAAAGATTGAGCCACACGAACCCCACTAAAAGTCTATCTACCATGACACAGAAAACTAAAGATTGAGCCATAGAGATTGAGCCACACGAACCCCACTAAAAGTCTACCTACCATGAGAAAAAACTAAAGATTGAGCCACACGAACCCCACTAAAAGTCGTCAATCTTGACACAGAAAACTAAAGATTAAGCCTCACGAACCCCACTAAAAGTCGTCAATCTTGACACAGAAAACTAAAGATTAAGCCTCACGAACCCCACTAAAAGTCTACCAACCATGACACAGAAAACTAAAGTTTGAGCCACACGAACCCCACTAAATGTCTACCTACTATGACACAGAAGACTAAAGATTGGGCCACACGAACCCCACTAAAAGTCTACCTACCATGACACAGAAAACTAAAGATTGAGCCACACGAACCCCACTAAAAGTCTACCTACCATGACACAGAAAACTAAAGATTGAACCACACGAACCCCACTAAAAGTTTACCTACCATGACACAGAAAACTAAAGATTGAGCCACACGAACCCCA
Source organism: Bathymodiolus brooksi (assembly GCA_963680875.1). Taxonomy (NCBI): domain Eukaryota; kingdom Metazoa; phylum Mollusca; class Bivalvia; order Mytilida; family Modiolidae; genus Bathymodiolus; species Bathymodiolus brooksi. The sequence continues at coordinate 96,909,119 of OY804583.1, forward strand.
CTAAAAGTCTACCTACCATGACACAGAAAACTAAAGATTGAGCCACACGAACCCCACTAAAAATCTACCAACCATGACACAGAAAGCTAAAGATTGAGACACACGAACACCACTAAAAGTCTACCTACCATGACACAGAAGACTAAAGATTGAGCCACACGAAGCCCACTAAAGGTCTACCAACCATGACACAGAAAACTAAAGATTGAGCCACACGAACCCCACTAAAAGTCTACCTACCATGACACAGAAAACTAAAGATTGAGCCACACGAACCCCACTAAAAGTCTATCAACCATGACACAGAAAACTAAAGATTGAGCCACACGAACCCCACTAAAAGTCTACCAACCATGAGTCGAAAACTAAAGATTGAGCCACACGAACCCCACTAAAAGTCTACCAACCATGATAGAGAAAACTAAAGATAGAGCCACACGAACCCCACTAAAAGTCGACCAACCATGGCAAAGAAAACTAAAGATTGAGTCACACGAACCCATCTAAAATTCTATCTACCATGACACAGAAAACTAAAGATTGAGCCACACGAACCCCACTAAAAGTCTACCAACCATGATACAGAAAATTAGATTGAGCCACACGAACCCCACTAAAAATCTACCTACCATGACACAGAGAACTAACGATTGAGCCACACGAACCCCACTAAAAGTCTACCAACCATGACAGAGAAAACTAAAGATTGAGCCAAGCGAACCCCACTAAAAGTCTACCTACCATGAAACAGAAAACTAAAGATTGAGCCACACGAACCCCACTAAAAGTCTACCAACCATGACACAGAATACTAAAGATTGAGCCAAACAAACCCCACTAAAATTCTACCTACCATGACACAGAAATCTAAAGATTAAGCCTCACGAACCCCACTAAAAGTCTACCAACCATGACACAGAAAACTAAAGATTGAGCCACACGAACCCCACTAAAAGTCTACCAACCATGACACAGAAAACTAAAGATTGAGCCACACGAACCCCACTAAAAGTCTACCTACCATGACACAGAAAACTAAAGATTGAACCACACGAACCCCACTAAAAGTTTACCTACCATGACACAGAAAACTAAAGATTGAGCCACACGAACCCCACTAAAAGTCTACCTACCATGACACAGAAAACTAAAGATTGAGCCACACGAACCCCACTAAAAATCTACCAACCATGACACAGAAAGCTAAAGATTGAGACACACGAACCCCACTAAAAGTCTACCAACCATGACACAGAAAACTAAAGATTGAGCCACACGAAACCCAGTAAAAGTCTACCAACCATGACACAGAAAACTAAAGATTGAGCCACACGAACCCCACTAAAAGTCTACCTACCATGAAACACAAAACTAAAGATTGAGCCACACGAAACCCACTAAAAGTCTACCAACCATGACACAGAAAACTAAAGATTGAGCCACACGAACCCCCCTAAAGGTCTACCAACCATGACACAGAAAACTAAAGATTCAGCCACAAGAACCCCACTAAAAGTCTACCTACCATGACACAGAACACTAAAGATTCAGCTATACGAACCCCACGAAAAGTCTACCAACCATGACACAGAAATGTAGAGATTGAGACACACGAACCCCACTAAAAGTCTAACAACCACGACACAGAAAACTAAAGATAGAGCCACACGAACCCCACTAAAAGTCTACCAACCATGACACAGAAAACTAAAGATTGAGCCACACGAAACCCACTAAAAGTCTACAAGCCATCGTGGTCATGATGTTAGTTGGATTTACGACTACCTATGCAATCAATGCGTATCACCACTAAAATTGTGAGTTAGAGTTCCGATCAGTGAGAGTTGTACTCGATACAATTGTTTGTGATAAAGTTTGTCAGTGACTTGCAGCAGGTTGGTGGTTTTTTCCGGGTACTCCAGTTTTCTCCACCAATACAATTTACAATAGCTGAAATATTGTTGAAAGTGGCGTTAAACACCATAGCTTATAACCCATAACGCGAAAGCTTGCAATTATGCTATTCATTCAAGCTAACATGAATTTTCTCTTTCATTTTAATAGACCTATAGGATCAATGTTCTTCTCTGATAGTAGTTCTAACTGTTACGTTTATTTTTTCTCCATTTCTTTCTGCAGACCATGAATTAAACGATGACGTTGTGTTTCGGTGTTTTATAACTATCAGTTGGTTTGCATCCTTTTCAGAATCTAATACTTTTGTTAACTTTTCACCGTCTGTCCATGCAACGATAATAAATCGAGCGGCATACTGTCCCAGTCCAAAATGGGCTACAGGTTCCATTTGACATAAATATCCCGACCCTCCATCGATAACCTGTGTTAAGCGAATACCCACATTTGTAGTCAGAGTTACGAGTGCTCCACGTACAGGAGCACCATATCTGGTCAATACGTTAACCCTAAGCCAGTTATTGTTTTTAGTTTTGTCTTATTTGGCAGAGTAAAACGTCAATGGCTGCTCACTACTTTCTCCGTGCGATATGAAAACATCCAGTACACCGTCTCCATTAACATCCGTATAAGCTGCACCTGTATCGTAACCATCTTTCTGCAATCGCCTCGCCACAGTCGCGCTCGACAATTGTAATATTTACATCTGTCAAAATTTTAACACCGAAAAGACTATTAGATTGAGAATCATTATTTCTCAAAATGGTGTTCATGAAAATATCAGTTTGAATATCGTTGTCAAAGTCCGCAACTATAACCGTCCGAATTGGCGATGGATGTTCAAAGAATGCGAAGGCTACATTTCGAAAATGACTGACACTTTTTCCTTTGAGTTGAAGAAAATGCGATGATTCCCCTCCAGGTTACCACATATGATATCGAGATGTCATCGTTATTCAAATCCGCCAATGCAATACCACGTCCATTTGAATTACTAACAAGGATTTCGGTTTCGCCGGCAACATCAACAAAAGTCCCACTTGTGAGGCCCTTCCTAATTCCCCACCTTCACGACTGGAGGAAGATGGAAGTGTGTTTAATCAATTGCACTACAGGGGATTGATGAGAGCTGTTTAAAATTGTGCAATATTTGGTAATGGAGTGCAATTGTGTAAGGAAAATTACTGAAGGATTGTTTAGAAAGTACAGTACGTTATAACAGCATAAGTGTGAAAGTCCAATAACAGCGTTAAAAATATAATTCACCTCGGCCGGAGGCCCCCTAAATTTTGAGTCCCTAGGCGTTAGTCTGTCGAGCCCATAGGCAAATCCGCATTGCGAGTGAGTGATTGTTGTTTCACGCCTAATGAGCTTTTTCAGTTATATCATAATTAAATTATATCATAGCGAAAACAGGTTGTTAAAAGTGGTGTTAAATACCATAAAACTAATCCTGAGCATAAAACAGATTTAGCTTAGTTACTTTAAATTATATTATCGTCGTGGTCGTGATCGCATAGTAGTTGGATTTACAACTACCTGTGCAATGCCTATCACCACTTTAGTTTATAAGTGAGTTCAAATCCTGCTCATGACGAGGTGTACCGGTGTACTCGATACAACATTATCTGATTAAGTTTGACAGTGACTTGCGACAGGTCTGTGGTTTTCTTTTTGGTACTGGGGTTTCCTCCACCAATAAAACTGACCGCTACTAACTGACCTACTATATAACTGAAATAGTGTTGAAAGTGGTGATACATACCATAACATCAACCCTTTAAATTGTCAAAATGTTTATTGATATTTGCTTTTTATTCTTATTGAAGGAAATTCTGAACTTGATAGTGATTTATTTTATCACAAATAGCATGGATGAATCTTGAGTTATTTCCCTTTATACGTAATGCTGTGTGCATGTTCTTTTAATCTACAGTATATTGCATGAATTTTATTTGTGTATTGTATGGTTTATTCTATTGGCTCTTAAAAACATGGACCAGTAAATATAAATGGCAGAACACCCCGGTACCAAGCATGTTTTTGAATGATTTTGAAAGCCAAGCTTAATAAGAATAAAATACCGGGCAGTTTTAACGTAATAACCAGTGTGCGCCGGTATATTATGTATCACATGCGAGTCTAGTACAAAGCGGACCTCATCATCACCTCACCTTGAAAAGCACAAATGACTATTCACGGCCGGTGAATAGCACTTTAATCACATATTTTTGTTTGTTTTAAAAAAAAAAAAATTCTTCTTCAAATGCACACATGAAAATGTATTATATTTAAAAAGCATTAATACAGTAGACTAGAAATCCATCAGAAAAGGACCTAATTTAGAATTTTGAATTGCACAGTTGTTCAGTATAATAAAACACTTATAGACTTGATAGTATGGTAATAGCACTTTAATTGTCCCCTCTGTACCACCTATTTTCCTCGGCGTTGCCTCGGAAAATATTTGGTACCTTGGGGACAATAAAAGTGATATTACCCTCATACCCAGTCCATAAGTGTATATTATTATACTTCAGTATCTTTTTTCAATAAAAAATCAAGTGTAATATTTTAACTAATAAATTCTAAATTCCTTGTTTTCTCTATTTCACCGGTCATTAGTTTTTTTTACTGATGACCGGGGGAACAGTGATCTAGATTGCCAAAGCGCTTACGATATCGGCAACATGACCATGATCTAAAACGTGTACGTGACGGAAGAATGTATAAAATGACCACCGTCTATAGAGTAGAAGATCGAGGGTTTTTGTGTTTTTAGAAATGGGTTTATATCGATCTCGGATTGAGTTTTTGGTAATGTTTGAAGTTGTTCAACACTGTTATATATGAAAACGTCCAACAAAAGTGATGAATAAATTCTTTTTTTAAAAGTGTGTGTGTGTGGGGGGGAGTCCACAAATCGGGTACCTATGATTACAACTTGTAACGAACGTCACATTAATCGAGTACACTTAAATCGTTTTTATATACTAACTACCAAATCGTCCGTGCGGAAAGGAATTCAATACTACAGCCTTTGCTAATTTACATATCTATAACGTTTATGTAAACATTATACTGGGAAGAAATTTAATACTATAGAAATGTAACACATGTTTTTGACATAAATATTAAAAGAAAATATCAGGTTATATATTGGGGAAAATAGATTAATCACGAGATTCAAACTATGCACATACCAATTTAATGGTCCGTTGCGGTACAGCAGTCACTTGATTTGAAAGACGTAAATAGTTATTGACTTATTCCTCACCAGACAACACTATAGGAGAACAGTTCCCTCGGGAGTAGACAATAATAGAATAATAATCATATTTCTCGAAAATGTTGTATTTATACATCAATATTATGTATCCAAAACATGTTAAATTTACACATAAAACATCGAAAACATTGGATGTTTTAGTTGAATTTGATATTTGGTGTCTACATGAAAGTCTATGCTAGTTAAGTGTCTTTTGGCTTTACTCTAAATAAGACGCAGGGTACCAGGGTACGTCATATACGTCCAGTAGTCATATAATGTAATTGTATATACGTACATCCCTGTATAGGTTTGGTTTGGTTAGGTTTTTGGTGATTAACGCCATTTTCAGCAATATTTCAGCTATATCATAGCGACCAGTTTTAGTGATGGAAGAAGCCGGAGTACCTGGAGAGAACCACCGAACATGAGCAAGTAACTGGTAAACTTTATCACTTGCGGTTGCTAGTCGAGTACAACCTTTTTGTAATTTACAAAGTCGGAGGCGAACCCACGCCGTATTGGCATCCCCATATAGGCAGTAAATGTACTGACAGCAGTATTCAATTGATACAGTGTCAACCAAATTATTACGGATTTATTATTACGCTCAGAATAAAGAAAATATCAAATACCTCCGTATGGTAGCTATTTTTAAATTAATTTGTTTACGAGCTAAAACAAAATAGGAATATAATTGTGTGAATGCCATCAAATGAAAGACAACTCTAATTAAAAAAAAGATATTCCCACAAATAAATGGGGAATTATAATTTAGAAGTAAAGAGGATAGGGTTAAGGTTATGGTGTTTAAAGCCACTTTCAACAATATGTGAGTGGTCAGTTTTATTGGTGGATGAAACTGAAGTAGCAGGAGAAAACAAAAATCGCTCACTCAATATATCAAATATAAATTTTTATTCTTGGAACTGGATTAGCAGCAGCGCACCCATGGAAAGAAAAAGAACGTTTACGTTAAATTTAATGATAGGTTTAGGATTTGGCAAGACGTCTATGGAATCAACGATAGCAGATGAAGCCAAGCGTTGGCAAGTCACTGGCAAACTTTATTACATAATGTTGTGTATAATACACCTCGCCATGAACGGGATTCGAACTCACTAGTGGTGATAGACACTGATTGCACAGGTAGTTGTAAATCCAAATATCATACGATCACGATCACGACAATTCCAGCTCGAGTGCGGTAGATCGTGATTTCGAGTCCTAGTCGCGTCGAGCCATAGATTATGAAAAAGGTATTTGCTGGTTATCCGCTAAACACACAGCATTAAGCAATAAGGGCAACGACTGGTTTGTTCAGAATGAGGACACTGTATCCATATTGAGCGACAGTATCTACCCGTAAACGGTTGTTTCATTGGACTAACACTGTATAAATACAACGTCATTCGTAGTCACAATTTAGTGTTGATAGGCATGGATTACATTATGTAATGAGGATCCAAATAAGTGTGTTGGTCTAGTACAAATAAGACATCATCATCACATCAAAATGTATCTTGTTCTCACCATGATATAGCTAAAACAAATTGCTAACTTGGCGCTAAACAAAAAATATAAATTTTTATTCTTGGAACATGATTAGCAGCAGCGCATCCATGGAAAGAGCAAAGAGCGTTTACGTTAAATTTATTAAGAGGTTTTGGATTTGGCAAGAGGTCTATGGAATCGACAATAGCAGATGAAGCCAAGCGTTTTGTAAGCGTTGTAGCAAATGAACGGGGAAGTCCGGTATGTATTAACGGCCTGATTAACAAAGCTGTAGCTAATGCCATATGTTCTATTGTTTTCGGCAAGAGATTCGAATACGACGACGAGAAGTTTCATAATTTTGTTTTTGCCATTACGGAGACGGTAATTAACAAGTACATTCCGAAGGTAAACCTGTTTCCATTATTAAGATTTGTACCAGGTGACGTGTTTCGTGTACAGCAGTGTACAGATCAAAACCAAATGGTGCGAGAGGGGATCCAGAAATATATCGACGAACATAATGCGACATTGAATGAAGACGATGTTAGAGACTTTATTGATGCTTATCTACTAGATATAAAACACCACAAACATGGAAAGTATACGCTGTTTATGGGTAAGTAATCTTTATTCTGCAAAAACCTTTCTTTATTTAATACAAATTGTCCTTTTAATTGGAGACGACAGTGATTTGCGACAAGCCGGCGATTTTCTCTGGGTAATCCGGTTTCCTCCACCAACAAACCTGACGTCACGATATAACTGAAATATTGTTGAAAATGCCGTTACACACAATACACCAAACCATTTTTCGCAGCTTCGCTCAGTAAGTAGGAACTTTCCCTGAATCTATGAATACCACTTGTTACCTCAAGACATATGGAAATGTTCATACTGACATACATGGCAAAAAGGTTCAAATCTGATATATCTTAATAGATAAACGTTAGAAAAAGCCGAAGGGGCAATCAGGAATGGACAATCCAGAGACACTGGCAACATTGGGTAAACAAGAAAACGGGACACAGACAAAAACACACACACTCGACCAAGAAAATATTAAATGAGCAAAACGGACCCGCCATAAATCCGGTGGTGAACGCAGGTTCTCGTTAAGGGTAAGTAGTTCCTGCCTCTTACAATCATAGAAAGATCCCATTAACCGGTTTTAGCACCGCCACTTTTTACAATTGCTACAAAACAGGAACTGTACTGCTATCGGTATATGTCGTAGTGTTTTTGTTGATATCGGTGGAATTACAAACCATATCTGTTTGAATTTATTTAGGCCGTATCGATACAGTAATATTCTCATACATCTAAACTGCTATATCGTCAGGTGCCACTAGTAGAACATATACATATTGCTCTTCCGGATCACATGAGTGTACCCACAATTTTTAGCAAGATTTGATTTAGGTGTTTAACGCCACTTTGAGCAATATTTCAGTTATATCATGCCGACCAGTTTTAGTGGTGGAAAAAGCGGGAGTACCCGGTGAGAACCACTGACCATGGGTAAGCAACTGATAAACGTTATCACTTGCGCCTACGAGTCGCGTGCATCCTTTTTGTAATTTACAAAGCCGGGTGTGAACCTACGTCGTATTTGTGATAGGCTTGTATGAGTTGTTAGGTAATCCAACTACCTAACTCATTGAGCCACCCGGGCTCTTGAATCTTTCTTAAATAACATTATGCACATTCATTCTTTTGCAGAAGACAACCTGAAATATGTTGTTTTGGATATACTGAGTGCTGGAACAGAAACCACTGCTACAACAATCCAATGGGCGGTGCTATTCCTTGTCAATCATCCAGAAGTCCAGGAAAACATTAGAATCGAACTTACAGAAAATACATCAGAAGATTGTCCACCACAGCTATCGGAGAAGTCACACTTTCCCTACTGCCAAGCAGTAATGGCTGAGTCACAAAGACTTGGCAATATATCACCTATGTCACTCCCACACACTGCGTCTGATGACGTACAAGTAGGAGGTTACAGAATACCAAAAGGGGCGGTAGTAATTCCTAATTTGGATTCAGTTATGCATGATGAGACCATATTTCCGGATTCTTGCAAGTTTGATCCGACAAAGTTTCTGGATGAAGAAGGCAATTTTCAAGGTCTAGAAAATATACTGACATGCCGCAGGTCATTGACAAACTTTATCACATAATGGTGTATCGAACACACCTCGCCATGAACGGGATTCGAACTAAGCACTTTAGTGGTGAAATGGTCTGATTGCGATGTCCCACTTTACAGATATAAATAATTTTAAACACCTACTAATAATATATCACTAGAACTTATGTCATCTTTTATAATAGAATGTTAATTCGTTGATACAAAACATTGAATACATCTAGCTGTCAGTGTGACATTCTTTGCTTTATACATCTAGCTGTCAGTGTGACATTCTTTGTTTTATACATCTAGCTGTCAGTGTGGTATTCTTTGTTTTAAACATCTAGCTGTCCGTGTTGTAGTCTTTGTTTTATACATCTAACTGTCAGTGTGGTATTCTTTGTTTTATACATCTAGCAGTCAGTGTGGTATTCTTTGTTTTATACATCTAGCTGTCTATGTAACATTCTTTGTTTTAAACATCTAGCTGTCCGTGTGGTATTCTTTGTTTTATACATCTAGCTGTCCGTGTGACATTTGTTGTTTTATACATCTAGCAGTCAGTGTGACATTCTTTGTTTTATACATCTAGCTGTCAGTGTGACATTCTTTGTTTTAAACATCTAGCTGTCAGTGTGACATTCTTTGTTTTATACATCTAGCTGTCAGTGTGACATTCTTTGTTTTATACATCTAGCTGTCAGTGTGACATTCTTTGTTTTAAACATCTAGCAGTCAGTGTGACATTCTTTGTTTTATACATCTAGCTGTCAGTGTGACATTCTTTGTTTTATACATCTAGCTGTCAGTGTAGCATTCTTTGTTTTAAACATCTAGGTGTCAGTGTAACATTCTTTGTTTTATACATCTAGCTGTCAGTGTGTCATTCTTTGTTTTAAACATCTAGCTGTCAGTGTGACATTCTTTGTTTTATACATCTAGCTGTCAGTGTGACATTCTTTGTTTTATACATCTAGCTGTCAGTGTGACATTCTTTGTTTTAAACATCTAGCGGTCAGTGTGACATTATTTGTTTTTTACATCTAGCTGTCAATGTGACATTCTTTGTTTTAAACATCTAGCTGTCAGTGTGACATTCTTTGTTTTATACATCTAGCTGTCAGTGTGGTATTCTTTGTTTTAAACATCTAGCTGTCAGTGTAACATTCTTTGCTTTATACATCTAGCTGTCAGTGTGACATTCTTTGTTTTAAACATCTAGCTGTCAGTGTGGTATTTTTTGTTTTATACATCTAGCTGTCAGTGTGACATTCTTTGTTTTTATACATCTAACTGTCAGTGTGACATTCTTTGTTTTATATATCTAGCTGTCAGTGTGACATTCTTTGTTTTTATACATCTAGCTGTCAGTGTGACATTCTATGTTTTAAACATCTAGCTGTCAGTGTGGTATTCTTTGTTTTATACATCTAGCTGTCAGTGTGACATTCTTTGTTTTAAACAGCTAGCTGTCAGTGTGGTATTCTTTGTTTTATAAATCTAGCTGTCAGTGTGACATTTTTTGTTTTATACATCTAGCTATCAGTGTGACATTCTTTGTTTTAAACATCTTGCTGTCAGTGTGGTATTCTTTGTTTTATACATCTAGCTGTCAGTGTAGCATTCTTTGTTTTATACATCTAGCTGTCAGTGTAACATTCTTTGTTTTATACATTTAGCTGTCAGTGTGACATTCTTTGTTTTAAACATCTAGCTGTCAGTGTTGTATTCTTTGTTTTATACACCTAGCTGTCAGTGTGACATTCTTTGTTTTATACATCTAGCTGTCAGTGTGGTATTCTTTGTTTTATACATCTAGCTGTCGGTGTGACATTCTTTGTTTTATACATCTAGCTGTCAGTGTAACATTTTTTGTTTTATACATCTAGCTGTCAGTGTGACATTCTTTGTTTTAAACATCTAGCTGTCAGTGTGGTATTCTTTGTTTTATACATCTAGCTGTCAGTGTAACATTCTTTGTTTTATACATCTAGCTGTCAGTGTGACATTCTTGTTTTAAACATCTAGCTGTCAGTGTGACATTATTTGTTTTATACATCTAGCAGTCAGTGTGACATTCTTTGTTTTATACATCTAGCTGTCAGTGTGACATTCTTTGTTTTATACATCTAGCTGTCAGTGTGACATTCTTTGTTTTAAATATCTAGCTGTCAGTGTGACATTATTTGTTTTATACATCTAGCTGTCAGTCTGACATTCTTTGTTTTATACATCTAGCAGTCTGTGTAACATTCTTTGTTTTATACATTTAGCTGTCAGGTGTGACATTCTTTGTTTTATACATCTAGCTGTCAGTGTGACATTCTTTGTTTTAAAAATCTAGCTGCCAGTGTGACATTCTTTGTTTTATACATCTAGCTGTCTGTGTAGCATTCTTTGTTTTATACATTTAGCTGTCAGTGTGACATTCATTGTTTTATACATCTAGCTGTCAGTGTGACATTCTTTGTTTTAAAAATCTAGCTGCCAGTGTGACATTCTTTGTTTTATACATCTAGCTATCAGTGTGACATTCTTTGTTTTATACATCTAGCTGTCAGTGTGACATTCTTTGTTTTAAACATCTAGCGGTCAGTGTGACATTCTTTGTTTTATAGATCTAGCTGTCAGTGTGACATTCTTTGTTTTATACATCTAGCTGTCAGTGTGAAATTCTTTGTTTTAAACATCTAGCTGTCAGTGTAACATTCTTTGTTTTATACATCTAGCTGTCAGTGTGACATTCTTTGTTTTAAACATCTAGCTGTCAGTGTTGTATTCTTTGTTTTATACATTTAGCTGTCAGTGTAACATTCTTTGTTTTATACATCTAGCTGTCAGTGTGGTATTCTTTGTTTTATACATCTAGCTGTCGGTGTGACATTCTTTGTTTTATACATCTAGCTGTCAGTGTGACATTCTTTGTTTTAAACATCTAGCTGTCAGTGTTGTATTCTTTGTTTTATACATCTAGCTGTTAGTGTGACATTCTTTGTTTTATACATCTAGCTGTCAGTGTGGTATTCTTTGTTTTATACATCTAGCTGTCGGTGTGACATTCTTTGTTTTATACATCTAGCTGTCAGTGTAACATTTTTTGTTTTATACATCTAGCTGTCAGTGTGACATTCTTTGTTTTAAACATCTAGCTGTCAGTGTGGTATTCTTTGTTTTATACATCTAGCTGTCAGTGTAACATTCTTTGTTTTATACATCTAGCAGTCAGTGTGACATTCTTTGTTTTAAAAATCTAGCTGCCAGTGTGACATTCTTTGTTTTATACATCTAGCTGTCAGTGTGACATTCTTTGTTTTATACATCTAGCTGTCAGTGTGACATTCTTTGTTTTATACATCTAGCTGTCAGTGTGACATTCTTTGTTTTAAATATCTAGCTGTCAGTGTGACATTATTTGTTTTATACATCTAGCTGTCAGTCTGACATTCTTTGTTTTATACATCTAGCACTCTGTGTAACATTCTTTGTTTTATACATTTAGCTGTCAGGTGTGACATTCTTTGTTTTATACATCTAGCTGTCAGTGTGACATTCTTTGTTTTAAAAATCTAGCTGCCAGTGTGACATTCTTTGTTTTATACATCTAGCTGTCTGTGTAACATTCTTTGTTTTATACATTTAGCTGTCAGTGTGACATTCATTGTTTTATACATCTAGCTGTCAGTGTGACATTCGTTGTTTTAAAAATCTAGCTGCCAGTGTGACATTCTTTGTTTTATACATCTAGCTATCAGTGTGACATTCTTTGTTTTATACATCTAGCTGTCAGTGTGACATTCTTTGTTTTAAACATCTAGCGGTCAGTGTGACATTCTTTGTTTTATAGATCTAGCTGTCAGTGTGACATTCTTTGTTTTATACATCTAGCTGACAGTGTGAAATTCTTTGTTTTAAACATCTAGCTGTCAGTGTAGCATTCTTTGTTTTATACATCTAGCTGTCAGTGTGACATTCTTTGTTTTATACATCTAGCTGTCAGTGTGACATTCTTTGTTTTATACATCTAGCTGTCAGTGTGACATTCTTTGTTTTTATACATCTAGCTGTCAGTGTGACATTCTTTGTTTCATACATCTAACTGTCAGTGTGACATTCTTTGTTTTAAACATCTAGCTGTCAGTGTTGTATTCTTTGTTTTATACATTTAACTGTCAGTGTGACATTCTTTGTTTTATACATCTAGCTGTCAGTGTGGTATTCTTTGTTTTATACATCTAGCTGTCGGTGTGACATTCTTTGTTTTATACATCTAGCTGTCAGTGTAACATTTTTTGTTCTATACATCTAGCTGTCAGTGTGACATTCTTTGTTTTAAACATCTAGCTGTCAGTGTGGTATTCTTTGTTTTATACATCTAGCTGTCAGTGTGACATTCTTTGTTTTATACATCTAGCTGTCAGTGTGACTTTCTTTGTCTTAAACATCTAGCTGTCAGTGTGACATTCTTTGTTTTATACATCTAGCAGTCTGTGTAACATTCTTTGTTTTATACATTTAGCTGTCAGTGTAACATTCTTTGTTTTATACATCTAGCTGTCAGTGTGACATTCTTTGTTTTAAAAATCTAGCTGTCAGTGTGACATTCTTTGTTTTAAAAATCTAGCTGCCAGTGTGACATTCTTTGTTTTATACATCTAGCTGTCTGTGTAACATTCTTTGTTTTATACATTTAGCTGTCAGTGTGACATTCATTGTTTTATACATCTAGCTGTCAGTGTGACATTCTTTGTTATAAAAATCTAGCTGCCAGTGTGACATTCTTTGTTTTATACATCTAGCTATCAGTGTGACATTCTTTGTTTTATACATCTAGCTGTCAGTGTGACATTCTTTGTTTTAAACATCTAGCTGTCAGTGTGACATTCTTTGTTTTATAGATCTAGCTGTCAGTGTGACATTCTTTGTTTTATAAATCTAGCTGACAGTGTGAAATTCTTTGTTTTAAACATCTAGCTGTCAGTGTAGCATTCTTTGTTTTATACATCTAGCTGTCAGTGTGACATTCTTTGTTTTATACATCTAGCTGTCAGTGTGACATTCTTTGTTTTATACATCTAGCTGTCAGTGTGACATTCTTTGTTTTTATACATCTAGCTGTCAGTGTGACATTCTTTGTTTCATACATCTAACTGTCAGTGTGACATTCTTTGTTTTAAACATCTAGCTGTCAGTGTTGTATTCTTTGTTTTATACATTTAGCTGTCAGTGTGACATTCTTTGTTTTATACATCTAGCTGTCAGTGTGGTATTCTTTGTTTTATACATCTAGCTGTCGGTGTGACATTCTTTGTTTTATACATCTAGCTGTCAGTGTAACATTTTTTGTTCTATACATCTAGCTGTCAGTGTGACATTCTTTGTTTTAAACATCTAGCTGTCAGTGTGGTATTCTTTGTTTTATACATCTAGCTGTCAGTGTGACATTCTTTGTTTTATACATCTAGCTGTCAGTGTGACTTTCTTTGTCTTAAACATCTAGCTGTCAGTGTGACATTCTTTGTTTTATACATCTAGCAGTCTGTGTAACATTCTTTGTTTTATACATTTAGCTGTCAGTGTAACATTCTTTGTTTTATACATCTAGCTGTCAGTGTGACATTCTTTGTTTTAAAAATCTAGCTGTCAGTGTGACATTCTTTGTTTTAAAAATCTAGCTGCCAGTGTGACATTCTTTGTTTTATACATCTAGCTGTCTGTGTAACATTCTTTGTTTTATACATTTAGCTGTCAGTGTGACATTCATTGTTTTATACATCTAGCTGTCAGTGTGACATTCTTTGTTATAAAAATCTAGCTGCCAGTGTGACATTCTTTGTTTTATACATCTAGCTATCAGTGTGACATTCTTTGTTTTATACATCTAGCTGTCAGTGTGACATTCTTTGTTTTAAACATCTAGCTGTCAGTGTGACATTCTTTGTTTTATACATCTAGCTGTCAGTGTGGTATTCTTTGTTTTATACATCTAGCTGTCAGTGTGACATTCTTTGTTTTATACATCTAGCTGTCAGTGTGACATTCTTTGTTTTAAACATCTAGCTGTCAGTGTGGTTTTCTTTGTTTTATACATCTAGCTGTCAGTGTGACATTCTTTGTTTTATACATCTAGCTGTCAGTGTGACATTCTTTGTTTTTATACATCTAACTGTCAGTGTGACATTCTTTGTTTTATACATCTAGCTGTCAGTGTGACATTCTATGTTTTAAACATCTAGCTGTCAGTGTGGTATTCTTTGTTTTATACATCTAGCTGTCAGTGCGACATTCTTTGTTTTAAACATCTAGCTGTCAGTGTGGTATTTTTTGCTTTATAAATCTAGCTGTCAGTGTGACATTCTTTGTTTTATACATCTAGCTATCAATGGGACATTTTTTGCTTCAAACATCTTGCTGTCAGTGTGGTATTCTTTGTTTTATACATCTAGCTGTCGGTGTGACATTCTTTGTTTTATACATCTAGCTGTCAGTATGACATTCTTTGTTTTAAACATCTAGCTGTCGGTGTGACATTCTTTGTTTTATACATCTAGCTGTCAGTGTAACATTCTTTGATTTATACATCTAGCTGTCAGTGTGACATTCTTTGTTTTAAACATCTAGCTGTCAGTGTTGTATTCTTTGTTTTATACATCTAGCTGTCAGTGTGACATTCTTTGTTTTATACATCTAGCTGACAGTGTGGTATTCTTTGTTTTATACATCTAGCTGTCAGTGTGACATTCTTTGTTTTATACATCTAGCTGTCAGTGTAACATTTTTTGTTTTATACATCTAGCTGTCAGTGTGACATTCTTTGTTTTAAACATCTAGCTGTCCGTGTGACATTCTTTGTTTTAAACATCTAGCTGTCAGTGTGACATTCTTTGTTTTATACATCTAGCTGTCAGTGTGACATTCTTTGTTTTATACATCTAGCTGTGAGTGTGACATTCTTTGTTTTAAACATCTAGCTGTCAGTGTGACATTATTTGTTTTATACATCTAGCTGTCAGTCTGACATTCTTTGTTTTATACATCTAGCAGTCTGTGTAACATTCTTTGTTTTATACATTTAATCAAGATACTGAAGGTTCCCAGTGGGTTAGGTTGAAGTCTGCTTGTCATAGTTAACGGTATCGGTGACGTAGACGACAACGGACATGTGCCGTTTGTCATGGTCACAACCTTCTTTCCTCGTTACAACTATCTACTGCAAGAAGCAGGGCCTCCGAGAGAAATTTTTCAATGCGGAACAAGATTGCCTTGGGGCCCTGGGGACAGGCTGAGACTTCTCTCAAATTTGACGATTTGAGGTCCAATACAACCACTGGTAAACTTACATAAATGTTTTATTTCCTGTGCAGCAGAATGTCCAGATAACATATATACCTTATTTAAAGCATAAATAAGAATTCTAAGTGAATTTTACATAATTATTTTTCTAAATAAACCAAAAATAGTTGCAAATATCCCCCCCCCCCCCCCCCAATGAAAAAAATCAAAATAAAACGTCTATGGGAACCTTCAGATAATCACAGTCCCCTTCATTGCTCTCCAGGCCCCGGGCCGATGTACTGACTGTATCTCATAGGGCCTGACTGTATACATCCTGAAAATATAGTAAAATTGGAAACTTTGAAGTGATACCTTGTGTACACTCACAAATTGGGTTAATAATTATTTTCTTCATACATATTTGTACATATATTTGTTGATAAATAATATTTATATACATGCATTTAATTTATTCACCAATTATTGAATTTGAGGGACCCCAAATAAATTGATAAAACGGCAAAATTCACCACTTGTTATTTTATTCCAATAGGCATAATGAGGACAAACCATATTTTCATCCTCTATTTTGGATTTCTGAACAAAATTCTCTTGAGCAGTCTGTTAAGAAATTCTTAAATGGAAAGATGAAAAATGTTTAATAGTAAATCATTTTTTAAACATATGCGTCCAGGAAAATAAGAGAATATAGAGAAAAGGGGTTGTGTTAAGCTAAGCTGAAGTCATCACTGCGAAATTTTACGGTAGCCACCATGACTTGGTTGACCGTTATGGAATATCTGTGTCACAAATGACCACGGATATGTTCCACTTCTCGTAAACACTTCCCAGTCCTTTCCTCATTCATGACTTATCACCGGGTTTGTAACTAGATTAACACGACGGGTGTCACTAGAACTGCTCACCCTTCCGGAGCACCTAAGTTCACTGCTGGTTTTTAGTGGGGTTCGTGTTACTCGATCTTTAGTTTTATGTTTACATTGTATGTTTTGTAGATCGTTGTTTGTACTTTTTCTTTTGGCCATTGTGTTGTCTGTTCTTCTTCGATATACGGATTCTGATTACTCCTTTGGTAGCTTCAACCTCTTCTTGTGTCTGTTTATTGTAGTTTTTGCTTTTCTAGTTCATCTTGTGGTTTATTCGCTTGTGTCTTTTGTCACCGCACGGGTTCAGTATAGTTTGTAATTTATTATTAAGTTTTTTTTCAATAAAAACTTATTATTTAACGGACCTGTAAATTAAGGAATAACAGTACTAGAAGCGGAGACTGTAAAACGGATATTTGCGATCGTCAAATCCACAATTGACACCGACAACTCTTCAAATACAGTACTGTTATTCTTATTCTTATGAAATTCTCCCAACGTGTACATACTAGTTTGAAAACATACAAATAAATGACGAAATATATGCACTTTTCAAATTCTTTCCGCTAAAAAAATAGTAATGTAGTTATTTAAGGATCCGCCATCTTGAAAACGGGAAATCTTACATGTCATGTACAACAATGCACAAATATAATTAAAATGTCTACCTTGAAAACTTATTTTAGTTAAATTTTATCTAAATTGCAGCGTACACGAAGCCAAACGTTTGATCTTTACATTTTAATCTGGAAGTCTTCATATGACGTCACGTTGTTTATGTGCCAAAATCGTGCAACAATATTTCACAGAATTTTAATTTTTGTGATTTTTAGACTCAGGGATATGCAAGAATACATTTTTATGTTCAGCATTGCATTAGAATGGACAGTAAACTCGATTTGCGACCATTAAATCTCCAATTGATGCCGTAAAATTTTTCAAATACAGTACAGTTATCTCCTAAATAGGTCGTCAGCGTCAAATTCATAGTCGGAAATATCTGGGTCAGCCATATTGTTTGCAAACAAGTGCATTCGGCGTAGGAATATAGCATTCCTTCAGGCATGTCAACTGCAGATTTGATAGCTCTCGATAGCCAATGAAAATACGCGTTACATTATAATATTTATTTGACGCCAATACCGCGCCAGTATTTTAAGAAATAAAAATAAAAACTCTACATGTCATGCTTGAATAGATCTACTGACATTTTACTTACTGTTTTATCATGATTAGTGGTTTTATACAGGGCCATCTTAACAGCACTATATGCCCCGGGCAAAGCAGTGCACAGGGGCCACTACCTACACAATCAATCACAGGAATAAAAATTTAAAAAATGGTCGATGAAATTAAACGTATATTTATTGTATTGGTACTTCCAACAAAATCAGTGCTTAAACATTGAAAAAAAACATGCTGCACACACCATACATAGATTAGCATGGGGACCTATGCTCGCACCCCCCCCCCCCCCCCCTCTGGGCAAATGCCCAGCGTGCGCTAAGACGGCAATAGTTTTATGATTTTATTTAAGTTCATTCCTTAACAAATCTCTTTAGAAAGATGTTAGTTTTCAAATAAATATGCTGAAGTGAATACGTGTGTTTCCTTTGATGTGTACTTTTCATTAATTGATAGTATACTCACCTTGTTTCAGGTCTAGATCTTCTGAAGTAATTTTATTTTTAAAGAAATGCTTTTCTCCACCAGCGATTTTCACATTGGCTTCATGTGTTGCAATCTGTGTCTTGTCTTCAGTTTTTGGTTCCTGTTTCCGGTCTAGATCTACTGGAGTAATTTAATTTTTAAAGAAATGCTTTTCTCCACCAGCGATTTTCACATTGGCTTCATGTGTTGCAATCTGTGTCTTGTCTTCAGTTTTTGTTTCCTTTTTCCGGTCTAGATCTACAGGAGTAATTTTATTTTTAAAGAAATGCTTTTTTCCATCAGCGATTTTCATATTGGTTTCATGTGTTGCAATCTGTGTCTTGTCTTCAGTTTTTGGTTCCTGTTTGGAAGTCGCTAACATGTGTTTTTTGTTTGTTTAATCAATGAAATATGTTTCAAACAGGCGTTAAACGTTTTTTTTTTCTGGATAAGTACCCAAGCGAAGGAGTTTTCTAGAGGATCGTGTTGTTTTACATTGTCCTGTTTATTCTGATTTTAGAAACAATCTTTTTACCGAAGTTTTAAAAGTAAATAGAAATTTTATGAGTTTGTCAGATTGTCAGGACATGGTATTTTTATTTTCGAATCAAGATGTTATTAGAATAGTTGCCAAAAACCTGTAATTTTATCTTAAAAATTAAACGATACAGGAATGGGATACGTGTTTGACAACCAAATATTTTGATAATGACCCATATTACATATAATGAAGAACGTATATGTAATATGGGTCATTATCAAAATACACATACTTTTCTGTTACCATGCGATTAAAAGACAAATATCAACCAAGCTGATTGGAGAAAACATGGGTGCAGTAGGTATATTTAAATGTGGCAGTCGAAAAGAGAAATATCTCGGGAGTGTAACGATATAATTGGGTCAGCGAAAGGATCACAAATAAGCGAACATTATTGAGGCGAAGTGGGAAAGGGAAAAAGGACAGATATTTACCTTGAAGTAAGGAAGAGGAGGGGGCATATATGTTTTGAATGAAACAAGTGCCTGTATCTTTATCCTATGCGCAGAAATTGTTCAAACATCGTGATTTAGTTATAAGATATCGTTTAACAAACTGATGGGAGTATACTGTTTAGACCTGGTAGCACCAGGGACATCTTTGTAACACCATGATTTAGATATAAGATAACGTGTAACAAACTGACGGGAGTATACTGTTTAGACCTGGTAACATCAGGGACATATCTTTGTAACACCATGATTTAGATATAAGATATCGTGTAACAAACTGACGGGAGTATACTGTTTAGACCTTGTAACACCAGGGACATATCTTTGTAACACCATGATTTAGATATAAGATATCGTGTAACAAACTGACGGGAGTATACTGTTTAGCACTGGTAACACCAGGGACATATCTTTGTAACACCATGATTTAGATATAAGATATCGTGTAACAAACTGACGGGAGTATACTGTTTAGACCTGGTAACACCAGGGACATATCTTTGTAACACCATGATTTAGTTATAAGATATCGTGTAACAAACTGATGGGAGTATACTGTTTAGACCTGGTAACATCAGAGACATATCTTTGTAACACCATGATTTAGTTATAAGATATCGTGTAACAAACTGACGGGAGTGTACTGTTTAGACCTGGTAACACCAGGGACATATCTTTGCAACACCATGATTTAGATATAAGATATCGTGTAACAAACTGACGGGAGTATACTGTTTAGACCTGGTAACACCAGGGACATATCTTTGTAACACCATGATTTAGATATAAGATATCGTGTAACAAACTGATGGGAGTATACTGTTTAGACCTGGTAACACCAGGGACATATCTTTGTAACACTATGACTTAGTTATAAGATATCGTGTAACAAACTGATGGGACTATACTGTTTAGGCCTGGTAACACCAGGGACATATCTTTGTAACACCATGATTTAGATATAAGATATCGTGTAACAAACTGATGGGAGTATACTGTTTAGACCTGGTAACACCAGGGACATATCTTTGTAACACCATGATTTAGATATAAGATATCGTGTAACAAACTGATGGGAGTATACTGTTTAGACCTGGTAACACCAGGGACATCTTTGTAACACCATGATTTAGTTATAAGATATCGTGTAACAAACTGACGGGAGTATACTGTTTAGGCCTGGTAACACCAGGGACATATCTTTGTAACACCATGATTTAGTTATAAGATATCGTGTAACAAACTGACGGGAGTATACTGTTTAGACCTGGTAACACCAGGGACATATCTTTGCAACATCATGATTTAGTTATAAGATATCGTGTAACAAGCTGATGGGACTATGCTGTTTAGACCTGGTAACATCAGGGACATATCTTTGTAACACCATGATTTAGTTATAAGATATCGTGTAACAAACTGACGGGGGTATACTCTTTAGACCTGGTAACACCAGGGACATATCTTTGTAACACCATGATTTAGTTATAAGATATCGTGTAGCAAACTGATGAGAGTATACTGTTTAGAACTGGTAACACCAGGGACATATCTTTGTAACACCATGATTTAGATATAAGATATCGTGTAACAAACTGACGGGAGTATACTGTTTAAACCTGGTAACACCAGGGACATATCTTTGTAACACCATGATTTAGATATAAGATATCGTGTAACAAGCTGATGGGACTATGCTGTTTAGACCTGGTAACATCAGGGACATATCTTTGTAACACCATGATTTAGTTATAAGATATCGTGTAACAAACTGACGGGGGTATACTCTTTAGACCTGGTAACACCAGGGACATATCTTTGTAACACCATGATTTAGTTATAAGATATCGTGTAGCAAACTGATGAGAGTATACTGTTTAGAACTGGTAACACCAGGGACATATCTTTGTAACACCATGATTTAGATATAAGATATCGTGTAACAAACTGACGGGAGTATACTGTTTAGACCTGGTAACATCAGGGACATATCTTTGTAACACCATGATTTAGTTATAAGATATCGTGTAACAAGCTGATGGGACTATACTGTTTAGACCTGGTAACACCAGGGACATATCTTTGTAACACCATGATTTAGTTATAAGATATCGTGTAACAAACTGACGGGAGTATACTGTTTAGACCTGGTAACACCAGGGACATATCTTTGTAACACCATGATTTAGTTATAAGATATCGTGTAACAAACTGACGGGAGTATACTGTTTAGACCTGGTAACACCAGGGACATATCTTTGTAACACCATGATTTAGTTATAAGATATCGTGTAACAAACTGACGGGAGTATACTGTTTAGAACTGGTAACACCAGGGACATATCTTTGTAACACCATGATTTAGATATAAGATATCGTGTAACAAACTGACGGGAGTATACTGTTTAGACCTGGTAACACCAGGGACATATCTTTGTAACACCATGATTTAGATATAAGATATCGTGTAACAAACTGACGGGAGTATACTGTTTAGACCTGGTAACACCAGGGACATATCTTTGTAACACCATGATTTAGTTATAAGATATCGTGTAACAAACTGATGGGAGTATACTGTTTAGACCTGGTAACATCAGGGACATATCTTTGTAACACCATGATTTAGTTATAAGATATCGTGTAACAAACTGACGGGAGTGTACTGTTTAGACCAGGTAACACCAGGGACATATCTTTGCAACACCATGATTTAGATATAAGATATCGTGTAACAAACTGACGGGAGTATACTGTTTAGACCTGGTAACACCAGGGACATATCTTTGTAACACCATGATTTAGATATAAGATATCGTGTAACAAACTGATGAGAGTATACTGTTTAGACCTGGTAACACCAGGGACATATCTTTGTAACACTATGACTTAGTTATAAGATATCGTGTAACAAACTGATGGGACTATACTGTTTAGGCCTGGTAACACCAGGGACATATCTTTGTAACACCATGATTTAGATATAAGATATCGTGTAACAAACTGATGGGAGTATACTGTTTAAACCTGGTAACACCAGGGACATATCTTTGTAACACCATGATTTAGATATAAGATATCGTGTAACAAACTGATGGGAGTATACTGTTTAGACCTGGTAACACCAGGGACATCTTTGTAACACCATGATTTAGTTATAAGATATCGTGTAACAAACTGACGGGAGTATACTGTTTAGGCTTGGTAACACTAGGGACATATCTTTGTAACACCATGATTTAGTTATAAGATATCGTGTAACAAACTGACGGGAGTATACTGTTTAGACCTGGTAACACCAGGGACATATCTTTGCAACATCATGATTTAGTTATAAGATATCGTGTAACAAGCTGATGGGACTATGCTGTTTAGACCTGGTAACATCAGGGACATATCTTTGTAACACCATGATTTAGTTATAAGATATCGTGTAACAAACTGACGGGGGTATACTCTTTAGACCTGGTAACACCAGGGACATATCTTTGTAACACCATGATTTAGTTATAAGATATCGTGTAGCAAACTGATGAGAGTATACTGTTTAGAACTGGTAACACCAGGGACATATCTTTGTAACACCATGATTTAGATATAAGATATCGTGTAACAAACTGACGGGAGTATACTGTTTAGACCTGGTAACATCAGGGACATATCTTTGTAACACCATGATTTATTTATAAGATATCGTGTAACAAGCTGATGGGACTATACTGTTTAGACCTGGTAACACCAGGGACATATCTTTGTAACACCATGATTTAGTTATAAGATATCGTGTAACAAACTGACGGGAGTATACTGTTTAGACCTGGTAACACCAGGGACATATCTTTGTAACACCATGATTTAGTTATAAGATATCGTGTAACAAACTGACGGGAGTATACTGTTTAGACCTGGTAACACCAGGGACATATCTTTGTAAAACCATGATTTAGTTATAAGATATCGTGTAACAAACTGACGGGAGTATACTGTTTAGAACTGGTAACACCAGGGACATATCTTTGTAACACCATGATTTAGATATAAGATATCGTGTAACAAACTGACGGGAGTATACTGTTTAGACCTGGTAGCATCAGGGACATATCTTTGTAACACCATGATTTAGTTATAAGATATCGTGTAACAAACTGACGGGAGTATACTGTTTAGACCTGGTAACACCAGGGACATATCTTTGTAACACCATGATTTAGATATAAGATATCGTGTAACAAACTGATGGGAGTATACTGTTTAGACCTGGTAACACCAGGGACATCTTTGTAACACCATGATTTAGTTATAAGATATCGTCTAACAAACTAACGGGAGTATACTGTTTAGACCTGGTAACACCAGGGACATATCTTTGTAACACTATGACTAAGTTATAAGATATCGTGTAACAAACTGATGGGACTATACTGTTTAGGCCTGGTAACACCAGGGACATATCTTTGTAACACCATGATTTAGATATAAGATATCGTGTAACAAACTGATGGGAGTATACTGTTTAGACCTGGTAACACCAGGGACATATCTTTGTAATACCATGATTTAGATATAAGATATCGTGTAACAAACTGATGGGAGTATACTGTTTAGACCTGGTAACACCAGGGACATCTTTGTAACACCATGATTTAGTTATAAGATATCGTGTAACAAACTGACGGGAGTATACTGTTTAGGCCTGGTAACACCAGGGACATATCTTTGTAACACCATGATTTAGTTATAAGATATCGTGTAACAAACTGACGGGAGTATACTGTTTAGACCTGGTAACACCAGGGACATATCTTTGCAACATCATGATTTAGTTATAAGATATCGTGTAACAAGCTGATGGGACTATGCTGTTTAGACCTGGTAACATCAGGGACATATCTTTGTAACACCATGATTTAGTTATAAGATATCGTGTAACAAACTGACGGGAGTATACTGTTTAGGCCTGGTAACACCAGGGAAATATCTTTGTAACACCATGATTTAGTTATAAGATATCGTGTAACAAACTGACGGGAGTATACTGTTTAGACCTGGTAACACCAGGGACATATCTTTGCAACATCATGATTTAGTTATAAGATATCGTGTAACAAGCTGATGGGACTATGCTGTTTAGACCTGGTAACATCAGGGACATATCTTTGTAACACCATGATTTAGTTATAAGATATCGTGTAGCAAACTGATGAGAGTATACTGTTTAGACCTGGTAACACCAGGGACATATCTTTGTAACACCATGATTTAGATATAAGATATCGTGTAACAAACAGATGGGAGTATACTGTTTAGACCTGGTAACACCAGGGACATATCTTTGCAACATCATGATTTAGTTATAAGATATCGTGTAACAAGCTGATGGGACTATGCTGTTTAGACCTGGTAACATCAGGGACATATCTTTGTAACACCATGATTTAGTTATAAGATATCGTGTAACAAACTGACGGGGGTATACTCTTTAGACCTGGTAACACCAGGGACATATCTTTGTAACACCATGATTTAGTTATAAGATATCGTGTAGCAAACTGATGAGAGTATACTGTTTAGAACTGGTAACACCAGGGACATATCTTTGTAACACCATGATTTAGATATAGGATATCGTGTAACAAACTGACGGGAGTATACTGTTTAGACCTGGTAACATCAGGGACATATCTTTGTAACACCATGATTTAGTTATAAGATATCGTGTAACAAGCTGATGGGACTATACTGTTTAGACCTGGTAACACCAGGGACATATCTTTGTAACACCATGATTTAGTTATAAGATATCGTGTAACAAACTGACGGGAGTATACTGTTTAGACCTGGTAACACCAGGGACATATCTTTGTAACACCATGATTTAGTTATAAGATATCGTGTAACAAACTGACGGGAGTATACTGTTTAGAACTGGTAACACCAGGGACATATCTTTGTAACACCATGATTTAGATATAAGATATCGTGTAACAAACTGACGGGAGTATACTGTTTAGACCTGGTAACACCAGGGACATATCTTTGTAACACCATGATTTAGTTATAAGATATCGTGTAACAAACTGACGGGAGTATACTGTTTAGACCTGGTAACACCGGGGACATATCTTTGTAACACCATGATTTAGTTATAAGATATCCTGTACCAAGCTGATGGGTCTATACTGTTTAGACCTGGTAACACCAGGGACATATCTTTGTAACACCATGATTTAGTTATAAGATATCGTGTAACAAACTGACGGGAGTATACTGTTTAGACCTGGTAACACCAAGGATATATCTTTGTAACACCATGATTTAGATATAAGATATCGTGTAACAAACTGACGGGACTATACTGTTTAGACCTGGTAACATCAGGGACATATCTTTGTAACACCATGATTTAGTTATAAGATATCGTGTAACAAACTGACGGGAGTATACTGTTTAGACCTGGTAGCACCAGGGACATATCTTTGTAACACCATGATTTAGTTATAAGATATCGTGTAACAAACTGACGGGAGTATACTGTTTAGACCTGGTAACACCGGGGACATATCTTTGTAACACCATGATTTAGTTATAAGATATCGTGTAACAAACTGACGGGAGTATACTGTTTAGACCTGGTAACACCAGGGACATATCTTTGTAACACCATGATTTAGATATAAGATATCGTGTAACAAACTGATGGGAGTATACTCTTTAGACCTGGTAACACCAGGGACATATCTTTGTAACACCATGGTTTAGTAATAAGATATCATGTAACAAACTGACGGGACTATACTGTTTAGACCTGGTAACACCAGGGACATATCTTTGTAACACCATGATTTAGTTATAAAATATCGTGTAACAAACTGACGGGAGTATACTGTTTAGACCTGGTAACACCAGGGACATATCTTTGTAACATCGTGATTTACTAATAAGATATTGTTTAACAAACTTATGGGAGTATACTGTTTAGACCTGGTAACACCAGGGACATATCTTTGTAACATCATGGACAAAACTGATATTGTTTATGCATTAAACCAATATGTTGGAAAAATATAGGTTGATAGTTGTGTTTTTTTCTTGAATTAAATGTTTACTTTTGTCCTCTGTGGTGCTACCTCTTGTCAATGGTGTTACCTTAAGTAAATTGGTTCATAAAAAGAATAAATGACATAAATGAAATAAAGTATACTATATTTGAATAAAGTTGACTTTGATTGCTATGTATAAGTCATCTTTTATTTAAATAAAGTCAACCAAAATACAATTATGAAAACTTGTTTGTTTCATAATACAGCTTAAATGGTACTCCATAACTACATTTCCAAATATTGTGAAATAAAATAGAACTCCAAAGAAAATATCCTAAATTATAAATAATGTTCCTGTAAATTATGTATCTAACCACTTTTGACATAAAAATAATTATTTATTTTCCTGCAAAGAATTTTATGTTGGTAACACCACGGACTGAAAGATATGAGGGGGTGCAAGATATCTTGAAATAATTTTTGTCATGGTGGTTTTCTCGACTGCATATTATGTGAATATATATCATTGTAATGTAGGTAAAACTAAACGACTAGAGAAAAACGTGAAAGAAAATATTTGATGTCACAAACAAACAAACAAAAATGAACAGGCAAAAGTACGTGTATTTAGACAATGACCCATATATGCAATGAAAATATTGGAGACGAATTTCATTATTTATTTAATTGCAAGTCTCCAGAACTGGTAAGAATTAGAGAAAACCTTATTCCTGAATATTACACAAAGTATGCAGACAACAAAGAATTATCAGGACTGCTATCTTATTGCAGTGTTTACTTATATTAAAGAGTATCATCTTTTATCAAAAAACTTAATAATATATTGTGAAACATTAATGTTTTGTTCCTGTTCATTTGGTCATATTTAATGCTTGATAATGTAAATGCATTTTATGTTATTCATATATTGTGTAGTCTGTGCCAAAAACATTTTGACAAACTAGCCCGAACAGCATTTTAGAAGAATTTTTCTATTTGATTAAGCAAATTTTATGCAATGCTTACTTGCCCGAACCAATTTTTACTAGACTGGGACATAGGGCCGGTAGTTTTTGGCGCAGACTGATTGTGAAACATTATTGTTTTGTACCTTTTATTTCTATTCATTTCGTCATATTTCTTGTTTATTATTGGATTGATTGATTGATTAATTTTTGGTGCTTAACGCCACTTTCAGCAATATTTCAGCTATATCATGGCGACCAGTTTTAGTGGTGGAAGAAGCCGGAGTACCCGGAGAGAACCACCGACCATGGGCAAGCAACTGGTAAACTTTATCACTTGCGACTGCACCCTTTTTGTAATTTACAAAGCCGGGCGCGAACCCACGCCGCATTGGTGATAGGCTTGTATGAGTTGTTAGGTAATCCAACTACCTAATTCATTGAGCCACCCGGGCCCTTGTTTAATATTGGATATTTGCCTCATGTTACACATGTGTGTTTGAGCCTTGTTTAATCAAATCTTGAAATCTTGTTTAATTATATTTTTTTATTTGTTAATTTATGTATATATGTATAAGGTAAGACGTTAATATAATATTGAATTGAATTGAATTCAGACAAGGATTCTTTCTCTTTCTATCACCACTGATGTTGTGAGTTCGAATCTCGATCAGGGAGAGGTGTACCACATTATGTGATAAAGTTTGTCAGTGACTTACGACAGGTCGGTGGTTTTCTCCGGGTACTCCGGTTTCCTCCACCAATACAACTGACTGTCACCGTGACGATATAACTGAAATATTGTTGAAAGTGGCGTTAAACACCATAACCATAACACATAGCCGATAATAAAACTGTCGAACCAGTGAAAGCTTTCACTTTTTTTAGGTATCGAGTTGGATACAATAAGATTCATCTGAGTCTTCATACGGAGACACTTGTTGAGATAATTCACTGCAATGGATCGATTGCTCAATACTAGATGTACTTTTATATATACGATCGAATTATGCACAGACGGTGCGAGCGCTCCGGCGTAAGAAAAAGGTTTCGGCGTTTATGTTTACGGGTGAAAACGGGACATCCCATTTATATGTTGAGTCCATGACATGTGAGACGCTGAGATGGACATATATAGCGACACAATTTTCTATTTTCCATATCTAATTACTTATTATTTAGAACCAACCTTTCTTAGTACAATAGAGATAAAAAAAATTGACATAGATTTGCCAAAAAAAGAAAGATTATTAATGGGAAGAGTGCACGGTTGAAACTTGTGAGTAATTGAAATCTTTGAGTATTAAAATGCTTGTAGCAGATATCACAACACCAGCAGTGTATCTGATATGCTAAGTACATTCAACTGGCCGACACTAGCAGAACGAAGACTACGCACAAGAATCATCATGTTTTACCAAGTTGTACATCATCTTGTTACCATACCATCAGACACCATCCTTATACCAGCTGACTCCAGAACCAGGAAAATTCCCCAACAAACATTTAGGCACATATTCACTTCAAAAGACACATACAGATCTTGAAAGTGGCGTTAAACACCATCAAACAAACAGATCTTTCCATATACAGTTACACAATGGAATAGTCTACCAGAATCCTGCATACGAGCTCCAAGAGCAGACACTTTCAGGGAACAGCTCACACCTGCTGTTCTCTACACACTCATTTAAAACACCACACTGAAAATGTAAATAAATTTAATCGCCTTTCTTTCATCATTTCACTAATTTAATTATTTGGCTATAAATATTGTATTTTAAATTTACTCTTGTCCACACATGCAACAGTAAATAATCACTTTTTCTACGTTTGCTATCGTGACTGGTCCAGGAGCGTGTGTTGTGCAATGTGCAGTGACGAGTGCAGCAACGATAGCTGCATCAAGATCGTCAGTAACATAACCACATCCAGGTATAGGACACTGTACTGCAGGCATTATCGTTTGAGTGTTACTCTTCACAGGTCTTCAATAATCTATGGCCGTGGTCATAAATAAGAACAATGTCTAATTATTCACACAAGTCTTTCATGTTGAACAATGACCATGGTCATCAGCAATGAAACATAGAACATCGTAAGCATTAAATTTAATAAACACTGTCCAGGGGCGGATCCAGGGGGGGGGGGGCACTCGGCGCGCTCCCCCCTAAAATTGGAAAAAATATGATTTTTTGGCGTAAAATCATGATTTTTCACACGAAATACCCCAACAATTTTCGCGCCTCCCTCTGCAATTGCAAAAAATAAGATTTTTTGGCGTAAAATCGTGATTTTTCACACGAAATACCCCAAAGATTTTCGCGCCTCCCTCCGCTCGGCGCAATTTTTTTTTAATTGCGCCACCCCTAACTTGAAATCCTGTATCCGTCCCTGCAGTCGAGTCCATAGTTATAAGTCATTAATGTATATGTTACAGTACAAATTGGAATCCAGTAGGATCCAGAATCCTACTAGTACAAATTGGAATTCCAATTTAAACCAGTATAAATCAGAATTCCAATATCTACTAGGACAAATCAGGATATCCAGATTTGTACTAGGAGGATCCAGGATCCTACTGAAATAAAAAATTGAAAAAAGGAGAAACATGAAAAAATAAATATGAACACTTTTTTTAATACAAATCTTCTGTTTTATGTCCCTTGGGTAAAATCAGTAAAAGCTAAATAAATATACTTGTATGATCAATAATCACTGATCTTTAATTAATGCTCAATCTCCCTTAAAGGATGTCCTAACAGGACAGTCACATAACTTTTTAACTTGCCTCATGAATTGTAATCATTTCTAAATTCATTGTAAGTGAAAGTGAAATGGAAGACCACAAGGAATTATTTTATATGAAACTTTTGGAATATGAAGAGAATCTTCCAAAGCATTATGACAAAGAATAGTTTGTTCTCTCTGGACTTAGATATGAAGCTATTCTAAACTGCCTTGACAAAGAGAAGGGACATAAAACAGAAGAGAGGGCAAAATTTAAACATTGGGCCAAAAACAATTTCAGGAAGACTTAAGTACTGAAAGCTTAACTGGTATGTAAACAGTTTTATAATCCTTTATATATTAAACACATGGCCAACTTGTCTTATACATTTTACAATTTATTGGCATTTACAACTTTTTAAATTAAAAACAAAGAGATATGGAATAAATGTTCATGAGACAAGAATCCACCACAACATAAAATATTATAAACATCTATGATAAAATGACAGTTATTTTTGTAAGAATAAAATGAAAGGATATGGGGTAAATGTACATGAGACAAAGTCCCAAACAATACAGGGTTAAACATAGTATAATAGCAAAGGAACAACGCTTTTATTGTTGTTCTTCATCTTGAAGTCACCATGAGGCCAGAAAAACCGGACAGTAAATGAAACTGCTAATCTGGTATCCACATGTAACTGTGCTGGAAAATGTAATACAATGCGATGTTCATGCTGCAAATCTAAGATACCTTTCTCAAGCAAATGCCACAAACAAACTTTGACCACATGTTGTAATAAATAGGAAACTTAATCCAAAATTGTATTAAAATGTATTTTTCTCACTATTTGTAATTAAATTATCGCACAAGACTTATTTTATATTTCACAAATTTTACATATTTTTATGTTTTTCAATTCAGTAATATCCAGAATCGTACTAAGCTTTAAATTCCGTAATATTCTGAATCCTACTGAAAGTTTAGTAGGATCCAGGATCCTCCTAGTACAAATCTGGATATCCTGATTTGTCCTAGTAGATATTGGGATTCTGATTTTTACTGGTTTAAATCCAGTACAAATCAGAATTCCAATTTGTACTAGTAGGATTCCGGATTCTACTGGATTCCAATTTGTACTGTAACCACAGTGTATAACCGGACAGTTTTGAAAAACGGAAGTTGCTGTACTGTCCGACCAGGTAAGGTTAGTTGCTTGCAGA
The DNA here is from genome assembly GCA_963680875.1 of Bathymodiolus brooksi. NCBI lineage: Eukaryota > Metazoa > Mollusca > Bivalvia > Mytilida > Modiolidae > Bathymodiolus > Bathymodiolus brooksi. Next base: position 96,940,696 of record OY804583.1, read on the forward strand.
AATTTCGATATTTTTGGATGATTATCCGTGATTTATTCTTTGAAAGTGGATCAACTGAAGCAACAAAAATACAAAAAATACTGCAAAGGTATGTCATTTATATTTCTGATCAAATAACGGTGCCCTATTTGAACACTGAAACTGGAAATCGTCGTTTAAACATCGTGGATGGTATGTTTTTGCTCGAAGAAAGGGGGTAAAAATCTTATTCTTTAAATTATGTAAAATATGTTCTCACTATCTGATGAAATAGACATCGACGTTTTCAATGCAAGGAAAATATGACCGTAAACGCACTCATTTTCATTACGACGGGTGCATTTAACATCGTTCTTCATTCTACGTCACTGTAAGCCTAATTGCTACTGTACGTTATCATTAATTGCTGAATCTTAAAACTCATCTGTCCGCCTAATTGTTTTCTGTTAAAGTTGATCGAGAACTTTTCTACAGTCTAATCCTTTACAAATTTAGTTTTACCGAAAATTAAGATAGTTTATGCGTTGCCTGCATTGGAAAACTTGTAAGGAACTACATTTACCAGATATTCGGTAATCTTAGATATGTGATTCAAATACATTTGTATCTTATTTCCAGTTTTTGGAACAAGTTAAATGAGTTTTCTCCCGTTTACAGGGTTATCTTCCTCTAGCAGCAGGTTACATTGACTGCAATGATTGTCTTTTACAACTACGTGATTGATACGAATATCGTGTTTCATACATTAGGAATTAATTCTCGCCACAATGTAGCGGTGCAATATAAGACGAGTCCCGAGAGTAATGCGTAAAGCCAACGGAATCCGCAGTAAAAAAGATATTTATAAACCCATTCAATATACAGTTAATAGAACCTAAGGATCATTTCTTCGATTCTGAGCGGAAGCATGCTAAGCGAAAAAATGCGACCATTACGAAATTTGGTGCACCATGTATGGGAATAAAACCTATAAGACAATACTAACATTTTGATCTTAGTCATTTCCTTAAAAGTTTTTTAAGGGTCATGTGAGCATTTGCTACCACTTGGCGTCCGTCGTCCGTCCGTCCGTCGTTAACCTTTTGTATTTTAATATTCTCCTCTGAAACCACTGGGCCAATTGGGACTAAACTTGGCAAGATTGGTGGTGCTTGGGTGGTCCCCTTTCAGAATTGTATCCGATGATCCCGCTCCCAACCAAGATGGTCGCCATTGCTGAAAATAGAAAATTCGACCAAAAAAAAATCATTTAAAATCTTCTCTTCTGAAACTAACTTGGCCAATTGGGACCAGACTTTGGTGGAATGGTCCTTGTGTGGCCCCCTTTCAGAATCATATCCGATGACCCCGCCTGCCAACCAATATATTTTTCTCCCCTTTGACACTACCTGGAGAATTTTTAGATATATTTTACATGAATTATGCTTTTGATTTGACACAGAATATTGCAAAACCAAATATTTACACTTGTTGCAACTCGTCCAACATTTGTATATGTTGTTCGCTGTGTGGTTTCTATCGTGTTGAATACTGCATTGCGACCTCTGGACTTCTGGTTTGGCTGGTTGGTTCATTTTAAAGTACATTATCAGAAATCGCAAAGCAAAATGTTTTGGGTGATTCTATGTGCATATCTATTAATAGGTTTCCTGCAAAAACTCATCACTTCTATCTGTCCAACGGCTAACAAGATGACCTAATTACATCTCCTAATACACTAACATAAGCAAAATATTTCATGTTATAACACTTTATTAAAAATAACAAAAACAACAGTAAAAAAATGGATCTCTTCTTCTGTAAAAGAAAACTTAAAAACGAAGGTAAACAATGAGTTATATAAATGAACTAATACTTAGTCTGTATAAAATTAAAACATAAAAACAATTGAATATAAATTTCTGCAATTCTTTTCGAAAAGTACTCACATTTATGTATTCATGAGTTAACTACATCAATAAAAAATATGTCATACGAATTGTGTGAAATGAAACATTACATACAGTATTGTGCCATATACATTTTGTTTGTATTTATGAACAAATGTCTTTTTTCCTATATATTATATATAAAGCTCTCTTTTTTCCAAAAATCTACCAAAGTCATTTCTGGTCCGATTTTCATAAAATTTTCACCATTAAAATTCAAATTTAATATAGTTTCCTACAGTAATTTTGAAATAATTTTGCAATTTTTGAATAACAGTAAGTTAAACTCAAAATTTAAATTTTTATGTTCAAATTTAACATAAGTATATAGTAAATTATGACGTAGAAAAGTATGAAATTTTAGAACAACAGATAACAACTTCGAAACTTGAAGGAATACACAATTGTGCGGACAGGACAGAAAAATTCATTAGCAATTAGGCGTACAGTGACGTAGAATGAAGAACGATGTTAAATGCACCCATCGTAAGGAAAATGAGTGCGTTTACGGTCATATTTTCCTTTCATTGAAAACGTCGATGTCTATTTCATCAGATAGTGAGAACATATTTTACATAATTTAAAGAATAAGTGGAGAAAAATTAGATTTTTACCCCCTTTCTTCGAGCGAAAACATACCATCCACGATGTTTAAACGACGATTTCCAGTTTCAGTGTTCAAATAGGGCACCGTTATTTGATCAGAAATATAAATCAGGGGCGGATTCAGGGGGGGCGCACCCGGCGCGCGCCCCCCCAAAAATTGGAAAAATATGATTTTTTGGCGTAAAATCGTGATTTTTCACACGAAATACCCCAAAAATTTTCGCGCCTCCCTCCGCTCGGCGCAATTTTTTTAACCACACCCCCCCCCTAACTTGAAATCCTGGATCCGCCCCTGTAAATGACATACCTTTGCAGTATTTGTTTTATTTTTGTTGCTTCAGTTGATCCACTTTCAAAGAATAAATCACGGATAATCATCCAAAAATGTCGAAATTTCTGCAAGCAACTAACCTTACCTGGTCGGACAGTACAGCAACTTCCGTTTTTCAAAACTGTCCGGTTATACACTGTGGTAACATATATATTCAATTATAACCTAACCCGAATAATCCAGTCGTTATATTACGCTTTGCTATATTAACGCCTGAACGACTTTCTCCATAAAACGCGTCAATCGGAAGCTTCAAATTAGCAATGCAGTCTGGGTATAAACTGCGCGTGGTGACTTTTGGTATTAAAAGAAGGAGGAGCTTAGGAAATGTTTGTAAACATAGGTCAATGGAGCGTTCTTTTGTCAAATGTTTTCATTGTACCCACGTGTTTGACATTACTAATCTAAAAGGTGAAAAGAGAAGAAATGTAGGAAAACTAAATAATGAATTAAACATCGTTAATCAACTTGTCAATCTCCATTTCCTATTGTTTGTAAACATTACCGGAAATTGAAAGAACCGCCTTGCGCATACTCGGCAAATAATCATCGCTGATTGGCTCTCTCTTTCAGAGAGCAGCTGACGCGTTTTTATCACAAGGAGAGTTCAAGCCCTCATCCAGCGATAGTGCCGATAGAGGGCGCAGTATTATTCGAGTTAATTATAATCGGCCTCTAATGGTTTAGCTATTTTAGCTGGTCATACTAAAAAGCGTCCGGGACAGCCAGAGACCGCCCGGGGCAGCCCCGGAACGCCCGGGTACTGGAAATAATGCCCGTTGTATTGGAATATTGTTTAGATCGATTTTTTGTCGAAATTATAATGGAATATGATGTTAAGTGAGGTCTTATCGTGAGTGTAAATGTGCAAGTTATGTACTAAAAAGCGCCCGGGAGTATTCCCTAGTTTGGTGTAAATATTAGGTTTATTTCAATTCTATTATTTATAACTTGCTCTATTTTATTGTCTTTTTCTTTGTTGTTTTTAGTTTTGTATAAAATCTGTATGTGTATTGGGTAATTAGCAAATATTATAAGATAAGTTTTAATTTTTATTAAAATAAGTATTTAGATATTTAAGCATATTATAAAATAATTTTAATTTCTAATATATCTTATGTCATCATTCAGTTATAGCATAAAAAATGTACCATTTTCATATTGTATCAGTTGTACATTTTCCGAGTATTAGGGAATCCCTCATATTTTTTTTATCGGTTATCTCCACTTGTTTGCTCTATTTTTGGCGGCGGTCTGCTTTCACGTGGTTTTGTGTACTTCTACTTCTACTTCTATATTTACAGATTTTTCAACTTTTATAACATTGTAACATCATGTCGAAGTCTAAGGTATATTTAATCTGATATTTCAATATCACTCTTCATGTCCAGTACAGCAGAATTAATCGCACAACACATGGCTTGTTGAAATGGGTACAGGACGTTTCGGCCATACTAGTTCTACTACTAGTACCAGTTTGGCCACACTTTATAAAGACGTTTCGGCCATGGTTTTATTTATGTTGTTTTATGTGTTATTTATAACAATATTATGCATTAATAATCATATTGAATACAAAAATAAATAAAAAATTGAGAAAAATGATCTATTTTAACAAATATTATCACTATTCTTCTTTTCCCAATCGCGGCGATGTGCATGTCCACTAGATACGATAACGTAACCCTCATTCCGCTTGTGCTCCAGTTAGCGTTACGAATCGGTCCCATTCAACGTATGGGAGCAAATTAAAATTTTCGTTAAGTGAATATTTCAACTTTCTTTTTGCATATCTGGTCATAACTTATTATTCCCTACAATTTTTAAGTAATGGTGATATGAAATAAGTGTTACAATACCTGTTTCTACCTTCACGATCGATTTAGTATTCGAAAATTGTTTCTTGTCCGCCATGGCACCTTACATATACTCCCGTGATGGGCAGAGTCTATCCATATATGGATCTGAATGCCAAATATGAGAAATGTTACTATGATGTTTTACTACGATTGATCCAAATAAGGATATCTCCAAAACGAGGCAAGTGCACATGAAATAGCAACTTGCAAACAAAATGTCGAACAGAAAGAAGATTTCATGCATTCAAATTTTCAGATGGATATAAGTCTACCATGGATTGATGCAGTGTTTACTTAACACCTCAAGGTTTACCTAAATATATTTATCTTTCACCCCCGTTAATTTTTCCAACCACCTACAACGGAATTAGGACAAAAAACGTCCGGTGTGAATCACTCCGGGCGCTGCTCCCATACGTTGAATGGGACCGATTCGTAACCCTCGCTGGGAGCAAAAGCGGACTGAGGGTTACGTTATTGTATCTACAGGTCCACATGAAGAGAAGAAAACAAAATTTACGTTTTACATAGTTTTAAGTCTTATAAATCTAGATTAAATAACCATTTTCAGTACTTTATTTTTTTTTTAATTATTTAACAAATATTAACATTGTTCTTCTTTTCCCAATCGCTGCCATTTGCAGATCGACACGAAAAAAAGAAGTCATATTCTACGATTTACTTAGTTTTGACTTTATATACATGTACGTCCTTGGTTTTGAGTGTCACCTATATGAAAATCTGGAATTAATCATCATTTTCTGTACTTTATTACAAAAAAAATTATTTAAAACGATATATATTAGCAAATATTATCATTGTTCTTCTTTTCTTTTCCCAATCGTGGCGATTTGCAGATCTGAAAATCGCGGCGATTGAGAGAAGAAGAATAATGGGGCCCTGATTTGGTTAATAAACTTATTTCTATTTCTATATAATAATTTTTTTTATATTAATCATGAAATTTTGGAATTTTAATTTTTTAAACCATTTTATGATTAATGATCAATATAAACTAGATATTGTAGGTCGACTTTTCGTTAGTCGTTAATTGTAAGACAATAAAATGTAATTGTGTACATTACTCCATACTTACGAAAATAACAAAGTAAATAAATGGTCAGTCATCTCGACGCCAATCAATGAATATGTAATGCGTATATGTATCACTGTGATGTGTATTACCATGATTAATTAAAAAAAATCCCCTAATAATCCATACTAAATTACAGACTACGACACTCAGTTTCTTCATCCATACTTATTAAATATAAACTATGGCCGAAACGTCTCGAAAGCGTTGAAATAGGGCAAGCATTTTTTAAATTGGATAGGATAATGTAACCCTCAGTCCGCTTTTGCTCCCAGAGAGGGTTACGAATCGGTCCCATTCAACGTATGGGAGCAGCGCCCGGAGTGATTTACACCGGGCGGTTTTTTGTTCTAATTCCGTTGTAAGTGGTTGGAAAAATTAACGGGGGTGAAAGATAAATATATTTAGGTAAACCACAGGTGCTTGTGTAGAGTCAAAAATATGCTTGCTATGTACCTAAAATACCACAAGGCCGGACTCACTTCAACCGCTATTTCCTCTGTCAAAATGGCGATAGGACACAAATCGCTTACTAATTTGTGTAGTGAAATGATTTTTCTTCAAGGAAAACCCGTTTTTTATATATCTTCCTACCATCTACACCCCCATACTGACAGATAATCCTCCGATTTTGTTGACTATGGACACCTACGTGGCAGCAAGAGGGAAAGTAGGTCACGTGACATCTTCCACCTTTCGGTCGTTCTTATGGGTTTTTGCATTGCCTTACGAAATATATATGAGAAGTAATTTGAATTTCGAATTTCTAGTGTTTAGTATTTATATATGATAAAACCTGAGTTTATGCATCCATATGTTGTATCATTATTCAGTATTGTAGATCATTTATTTAAAAAAAATTGGGGGCGTTTTGGTCGTGATTGTAATTCGTATGGTAGTTGGATTTACAACTACCTGTAATCCGTGCCTATCACCATTAAAGTTGTATTTTCAAATCCCGCTCATGAAGAGCTGTAATCAATGCAACTATATGTAACTTGCTGCAGGTTCGCCAGGTTGATGGTTTTCTCCGGGTACTCTGATTGCCGCCACCAATAAAACTTGAGAGCCATGATGCATGCAACTGAAATATTTTTGAAAAGTGGTGTTAAAGGCCATAACCCTAACCCTTTCTTTAAAAATTGACTTTTCAATCAATATTGCAACCTTGTTGAACTGATTTAGTCGGTGCAAACAGAGGCATTTTCCACATGTGCACTGACTGAAATGAGGAGGTCCATATGTTGAGGCATTTGCAGAAAATTTTGCATGGTTTTGATTTTGTTTATATTGTGTGTGTGCTGTTATTAATGTTTTATTGTGTTTTAATTATATTGTTATGTTGGTTTAAAATGCTCGTGAGAGTTTAAGTCGTCCATATTGTTTTGAATCAGTGGTGGGTAATTAAAAACCGCATCGGTGGCGTAATGGTTAGCCTGCTCGCCTCGAGTGAGGTTAATTGTGGGTTTGAGCCCCAGTCGGGTCAAACCAAAGAACGTAAAATTGGTATTTGTTGCTTCTAGGCATGCAGCATTAAGGAGAAAGAGCAAAGACTGGTTGGCTCGGAATGAGAATAGTGTCTTGAGTAGAGCGACATGTCTACCCACAGACTGTTGTTTCAGTGAGCTAGCACTATAAAAATCCAACTTGCAAATGTAGCGTGTTGGTCTAGTACAAAATAAATTCTAGCTGAAAAATTGCTGAATTGGCAATAAATAACAATCACTCACTGGGTAATTAAAAGATTTCATGATTACTTATTTATAGTCGTGTCACATGAACCGTTCGTAGAAGACATGTTCATTGAAACAATCTGTTTCAAGTCTAATACAATGTATATGTTAAAACAAACATACCAAAGGGGCAATAAAAAATGGACAATCCAGAGAAACTGGCAACATAGACGAAGAAAAACAAAACAAAAACACATCATAATATGTGTTGGACTCCACTATATGCAAACAAGCACAATAGTGTAAACAAGACATGAGCCCTCCTACAAACAACTGGAGGCAATGCATTTCTCTAATCTTCAATTATTTTTTTCTTTTACATGTGTATGTAGAGTGGAAAGTCTTCTGTTGGTGAAGAAGACATATCTGCATTAAAACAGCAATGTGAAGAAATTACAAATTTATTGAAAGACCTTTCAAGAGATGTGAAGCAGATCTGTAAGTTTTTTTAGTCTGAATATTTCAGGATTATATACAATAAGGCCAAAGAGTGATGATTGTTGTCATAACTATTGTTTGTAAAGGAATTTTATACAGTGATGGTCATCAATTCTACCAATGGGCCAAAAACAAAAATATGTGTGCTTACGGTCACCCGACCGACCCTAATTTTTGCTAGCGACCTTATGAATTTTTACACAGAATTCGGATAACCATATTTGTTGTTTAACCAGCAGCAATGTTTTATTTATTCAACTGCTAGCTTTTTGTGGAAATTGAGAGCAAAGATGGTAGAAATTTCGAATATGAAATATCGGATTCCGGAACCGGGAACGACTATTTCCAGTTTTGCCGATAATAAAAAAAAATTAATCCCGACCGACCGACCCTAGATTTTTTTGACATGTGACAGTAAACACACATTTTTTTTTTTGCCATATCATGAAAACGAACAATCACCTCTCATCTTACATGTAACTGAACTCATTGAACACAAAAATGACCACAATACGTGATGTTGAAAATCTAGGTCCTTCCTTGGCAGGGCTCACGTTGGAGGGCGAAGAAGTCGCCTTGTGGCTGCTCACTTCGCTTTGTACTAGTGCCAAAAGAGAAGTGGAAGTCGCCCTGTAATTTTACCAAGTCGCTTTGCTAATTTTAACTGTTTTAACAGTAAAACATCGGTATATTTTTACTACAAAATTTCCGTTTTTCAAACTGCCATTGTAAAGTGACGTAATCGAAACAGTTACGAATATAAAAACTGTACTACGGATCCGTACTCAGGAAAATAACGTCGGTATTGTTTCATTTCATTTATTTGGGGTTTGATGGCGGCTATCCAAAGGGATTGTTAACTTTGTGGATATGATTACATGTAGTTTCTTAATTAATATCAATCAGTGATTAAAGAGAAGCAATGTAAATAATATACACTCATTAAAAAATAATATATACACTCATTAAAATTTGATTAAATAATTAGCGATTTCACAGCTTGTGGGTTTTTTTTGGGCATATATTTATCTTATCTAATGTTTTGTCATTTTATCTACATTGTATGTGTGACTTGTTTGAAACAATGCTGATGTCGAAATAAATTTTATTATTCAATTTTATTTATTTATTATTTATTGGACAATAGTTGACTATCATACATGTATACAGTGTATGTGCCTTTATCATCTGTGCAAGACAAAACAAAGAATCTGAAAAGGGTTTACTTAATACAAACAAACAAAAAAACAAATACAAGGACACATGTAAATCAGAGAGATGCTATGCTAACTAAAACAAGGAATTAAACAACTACTGAATATACCTTAATGCATAACAAGTACATTATAACATACGAATGCCACGATAATGCCCTGCGAATGTGAGAAGTGGTACAATTAATTAGAGAAATATTTTGACTTCTCCCTGTACTCTCACCACTTCTCCCTGTTATCTCTCGCTTCTCTTTTGTCAGCACCTGAAAGAGAAGTCACTTCTCCCTCTGATTTCAAAGTAGAGGGAGCCCTGCTTGGGACAGGTACAAAATATGGTGGGGTAAAACTGGTTAATGGGATCCCAACCCTCCCCTCTTGTTTGTAAAGAAATATAGTTATTTTTCTAAGATGGCAGCTGGCACACTAGACTGAATTATTAGCCGAGTTGCAAAGAAGTTGCAGTCGGCTTATGTTTTGGTGAAGGCGGGCGCATGTTAGCCTATCTTCGTTAACGCGATAGCGCTCTTAGTTTTTGGCCGATCAACATAATTTTTGGTAGGAAGCATTATTACACTATCTAGTGTTTTATCTATGACTGAAAAGGGGCATGGTATTTTTAACAAAAAAAGGGCACTTTGCACGTAGAATTTACCAAAAAGGGCACATAGAAAAAATAGGGTAGGTAGGTAGGTAAAACCATTTTATTTTTCAAAATTATTTTGATTTCTTGACTTTAACAGTGCTTAACCAAAATGTGATGACTTACGGACTTACTTTACAAAAAATACCAATAAAATGTGCTATGGTAGGCAGAAATAGGGACGGTACTGTAGGAAAACCTTGAACAGAGATATATTTTATTTCTGGCCTTATTCATACACACATGACACAAGTACATGTGGAGTGGGTCAAAGAGAACTGCTATCAAAACATCTACAATAATTAATGTTTATACAAATGTTGAATAGTAAACAGGGGTTAACAAATCTTGGACCACCTCACTAGCCCAGGGCTAGCATATTCCCAAATATTACTAGCCCGAATCTATGAACCACTAGTCCTGGTCAATACCGTGATTTCATGAATCCGACTTGCAGACTTGAACCTTTGTACAACATGTACGATGTATATTAGTTTAACTATCTTTCTTTTCAGATCTGGGATTGTGTTTTATTTTCCACAGTTCAGGTCACTGTAAGGCCAAACAAATAAATATGTGTTTATGGTCACATGTCCAAAAAATCTAGGGTCGGTCGGCATTAAAATTTTTTTTTTTTTTTTTTTTTTTACTATCGGCAAAACCAGAAATAGTCGTTCCCGGTTCCGGAATCCGATTCCGGTATTTCATTTTCGAAATTTCTGGTAAGCCGTCATTTGTTGAAGCTGTTTTATGACGAGAATACACAGTTTTTCTACCTTCTTTGCTCTCAATTTCGACAAAAAGCTAGCGGTTGAATAAATAAAACATTGCTGCTGATTAAACAACATATAACATATGAATATAAGTAGATACATTGACAAGTTTGTCAATATCCGATATATATTTTTACTAGCCCGTCGCGGCATACAGCTGATTATTTCAGCTAGCCCAAATGTGGAAATTACTAGCCCCGTGCGTCGGCTAGGGGATTTTTTAACCCCTGGTAAAGGCCTACAGGTGTTTTGGGGGAATCCATATAAACTGCTATAAAAACATTGTTGACAGATTACCAAGCTCAGGTAAACATCTCCACTGCCGATAAATGTTGATTAAAAATTGACACTTCATTACTTTTTCTTTTCCTTCTGTCGGCAGTCGTCATTTTTTTTAATTTTCACATTGGCGTCAAAATTTGATAGTTCGCTAGAGTTGTCGCCCTTCGACCAAGCGATCTTATGGATCGTTTGAAGAAATGAAAAAGGGCACATCGGCAATGCATGTCGCCACGTTTTTTTTATCAAAAGGGGCATGGCGCCGCACCATTCTATTTTTCTTTAGATAAAACACTAACTATCTATTAATCTATTGTTTTTTTCTTGTAAAATAATGTTTTTTTTATAGAAAAAGTACATATTTTGAGAATTAAACATTTCTCTGAAACTACAAAAGATAGAAACTTAATATTTGGTATGGGTGGAGATGCTAATATAAAGTTGTGCATTCAACATTTTTTATCCCTGGGGCTCAGCCCCACCCCGCTGGGGAATCTGTATAAAAAAATGTGACCGAGATCCCCACCCTAAACCATATACAGTGGAACCTGTCTAATCCGACACACTAAGGGACCAGGGAAATATGTCGGATTGTACAGGATGTCGGGAAACTCAGGTTTTCACAAGTATGAATGAGTGGTATGTCATCATCTGGGTCGTCGTCAAGTGTAACATCATTAGCATAGAGGTTACCAGTGGGGAAACCTGCGTCACGGAAACATTTCGCAACTGTTGATGCATTTGTATCATTCCATGATTTATTAATCCAATTTATGGCGTCCAAGACAGATATTTGCTTGGTAAGTTCCGTTACAGTTACGCAATTTTCAATATTTTAAATAAGGTGGCTTAACATCATTTTTCTGTAAGGCCAAAAAAAAATAATATGTGTGTTTACTGTCGCATGTAAAAAAAATATAGGGTCGGTCTGCATTAATTTTTTTAACTATCGGCAAAACCGGAAATGGTCGTGTCCGGTTCCGGAATCCGATTCCGGTATTTCATTTTCGAAATTTCCGTTAAGCCGTCATTTGTATTATGACGAGTTACACAGTTTTTCTACCTTCTTTGCTCTCAATTTCGACAAAAAGCTAGCGGTTGAATAAATAAAACATTGCTGCTGATTAAACAACACAAATGGTTATCCGAATTCTGTGTAAAAATTGATAGGGTCCTTAGCAAAAATTAAGGTGGAATAATTGCTGATAAAAAAGGTTAGGGTCGGCGGCTGAAAAGTAGGGTGGGTCGGGTGACCATAAACACACATATTTTTTTTTTGGCCTAACAGGCTTTAAATGCACGAATGATTCCCAAATCGAGCGGTTGAAGTTTTGAGGTACAGTTAGCTGGCAAAAAACTTAACTTCACGTTGCTTAGTTGGAGTTCATGAGAATGCGAAGTTGCATTATCAAAGAACAAAATGATGTGTCTTTTCTTTGATCTCATTATTTTATTTAAACTCTGTATCCAATCTATGAATGATGCTTCTGTCATCCAACTTTTTTTATTAGACCGCCAAATTACAGGAAAATTAGTAACGTCGATGTTTTTAAAACACCTAGGTTTTTTAGCCTTGCCAATAAGCATAGGGTTTAGTTTTTCAACCGATGCACTACAACAGAACATTACAGTTAACCGTTCTTTTGCTACTTTGCCACCCTTGCATGCAGATTTCTTTTGTGCTAGGGTTTTATCGGGAAGAGCTCTTAAAAAATAAACCTGTTTCGTCACAGTTGAAAATATCCCGTGGCTTGTAATCTCGAACGATAGTGTCAATTCTGGACTGGAAATCGTTTACAGTGTCCATGTTCATGTCACAGCTTTCACCACAAACTTTAAAATGTGCAATTGAAAATTTGTTTTTCCAACTATCAAGCCATCCGTTAGAAGCCCTGACATCTGTGAATTCTAACTCCTTTGAGAATTGCAAGGCCTTTTCCTGTAAAATTGGACCGCTAAGAGGAATGTTTTTTGCCCTGGCCTGCTTAAGCCATTTAAACAGTAGATCATTTAGTTCCGCGTATTTTGACGAAAACGTAAACCTTTTCTTATTTCCTGCATAATTGTGGTGTAGTGATGAGTAAAAAAATCTTTTTTTTTCAAAATGTCAGACACAGTTGTACGTCCAATACCATACTTCTCGCTAAGTTCTTTTTGTGTTAACTTTGGAATTTTTTCCGAATCCGCAATCAACGTTAATTTTTCCTCTAAAGTAAACTTAAATCTTTTCTGGCCCTTTTTGGTGAAGGCGTATGGGCATCATTTTCCAAAAGTCTCTTTTTACATTTAGGTGATGTACATGTATCCGGTGTTAAATAATATTTAAACAATGGTTTTTGTAGAGAAACTGAAAACAGTTCACTTTTAAAATTATTATTTTCTAGATAAACTTACCTGTAACCCTAAATGAGCCTCAACTCGCATACCGATCGATCGATAATAAATACAATCTATACACAAGCATGTCAGTTTGTAATGTATATAATACACACAGAAGTGTGATTATTTAATTATCATAAGATCAAAGAGTCGGATAAGACAGGATTAATTAAGTATAATTAGTAATACCAGGGACACTAAAACAGTGTCGGATGTTGGAAGTGACAGGATGCGGAATACTCAAGGTTTTTTAACAAAGAATGTTAAAGAAATATTTTGGGACCTGAAATTCTTGTCGGAAGTCACAGGATGTCGGAAAACTCAGGTGTCGGATCGCACAGGTTCCACTATATATTTATGATCAGGGTGACTAGGCAAATTAAATGCATTATAGCTCAGGCCCTGGGGTCATACCCCACCGCCTACCTGAAGTGAACTTTTTAATGGTTGAGATCCCCACCCCTAAACCATATATATTTATGATCAGGTTGACTAGGCAAATTAAATGCCTTATAGCTCAGGCCCCGGGGGGGTCATATCCCACTCCCTACCTGAAGTGAACTTTTTAATGGTTGAGATCCCCACCCCTAAACCATATATATTTATGATCAGGGTGAATAGACAAATTAAATGCCCCAAGAGTTGAGGCCCGTGGTCATCCCCATCCCCTACCGGAAGTTTTTTTGAGAATTACACATATCTCTGAAACCATTTTGTCAATTTTAACCAAACTTTGCCCAATTGTTCCTTGGGTGACCCTCTTCCAAAGTTATGTTCACATACCAACATTGATGCCAGTGTAGGCATACAAGAGGCATATTGGACAGACCATAAACTTGTATGGTTGTAGATACCTTCCTAATAGTACTAATTGTAAGATGTTTTCAAAAAACAGTGTACATTTTTGTATTTTCTCTTCTTTCATTCATATGATTTTGTCAATATTTCTCCTCTGTCATCTAAAACAAACAACTGCTACAACATAACATCTGTTATCCTCATAATTTATTTGTTGTCCTCTGAAACTTGATGATATCTTGAATAGTCTTTATATTACATAGGAAAATATTTCCAATCCATCATACATGTACATACACTTATTCTTTAGTTTCTTACTAATTTATAAAACAAGACCAAATGATTTTGACCTGCAACTCGGCTGTTGCATCTCTAATGCTTTCTCGATTTTTTTTTAGTCATTATTTAATCACCAATAATCTTTTTTAAATATTTTTTTAATGTTGTTTTTCTTTTGACTTTTAAAGAGACTGTCTGGGGTTTGGATCGCAAATTAAAACTAGCAGAAAGCAAAGTCTTTTTTTTTTAAAAATAAGATCAATAAAATTTAAAAAAAGTTGAATATAATATAAGACCTTTTCTAAAAATGGTTAAACAAAAATATCAAATTGATAAAAATTTGGGTATTACATTATGTAGTAGTTTTTATAGCAAAAGATATGGACACAGCTTAATTAATACTGATACAAGTAAGTTTTTATAGTAAAAGATGTGGACACAGCTTAATTAATACTGAAACAAGTAAGTTTTTATAGTAAAAGATATGGACACAGCTTAATTAATACTGAAACAAGTAAGTTTTTATAGTAAAAGATGTGGACACAGCTTAATTAATACTGAAATAAGTAAGTTTTTATAGTAAAAGATGTGGACACAGCTTAATTAATACTGAAACAAGTAAGTTTTTATAGTAAAAGATATGGACACAGCTTAATTAATACTGAAACAAGTAAGTTTTTATAGTAAAAGATGTGGACACAGCTTAATTAATACTGAAACAAGTAAGTTTTTATAGTAAAAGATATGGACACAGCTTAATTAATACTGAAACAAGTAAGTTTTTATAGTAAAAGATGTGGACACAGCTTAATTAATACTGAAACAAGTAAGTTTTTATAGTAAAAGATGTGGACACAGCTTAATTAATACTGAAGCAAGTAAGTTTTTATAGTAAAAGATATGGACACAGCTTAATTAATACTGAAACAAGTAAGTTTTTATAGTAAAAGATGTGGACACAGCTTCATTAATACTGAAACAAGTAAGTTTTTATAGTAAAAGATGTGGACACAGCTTAATTAATACTGAAACAAGTAAGTTTTTATAGTAAAAGATATGGACACAGCTTAATTAATACTGAAACAAGTAAGTTTTTATAGTAAAAGATGTGGACACAGCTTAATTAATACTGAAACAAGTAAGTTTTTATAGTAAAAGATGTGAACACAGCTTAATTAATACTGAAACAAGTAAGTTTTTATAGTAAAAGATGTGGACACAGCTTAATTGATACTGAAACAAGTAAGTTTTATAGTAAAAGATGTGGACACAGCTTAATTAATACTGAAACAAGTAAGTTTTTATAGTAAAAGATATGGACACAGCTTAATTAATACTGAAACAAGTAAGTTTTTATAGTAAAAGATATGGACACAGCTTAATTAATACTGAAACAAGTAAGTTTTTATAGTAAAAGATGTGGACACAGCTTAATTAATACTGAAACAAGTAAGTTTTTATAGTAAAAGATGTGGACACAGCTTAATTAATACTGAAACAAGTAAGTTTTTATAATAAAAGATATGGACACAGCTTAATTAATACTGAAACAAGTAAGTTTTTATAGTAAAAGATGTGGACACAGCTTAATTAATACTGAAACAAGTAAGTTTTTATAGTAAAAGATGTGGACACAGCTTAATTAATACTGAAACAAGTAAGTTTTTATAGTAAAAGATGTGGACACAGCTTAATTAATACTGAAACAAGTAAGTTTTTATAGTAAAAGATATGGACACAGCTTAATTAATACTGAAACAAGTAAGTTTTTATAGTAAAAGATATGGACACAGCTTAATTAATACTGAAACAAGTAAGTTTTTATAGTAAAAGATGTGGACACAGCTTAATTAATACTGAAACAAGTAAGTTTTTATAGTAAAAGATGTGGACACAGCTTAATTAATACTGAAACAAGTAAGTTTTTATAGTAAAAGATATGGACACAGCTTAATTAATACTGAAACAAGTAAGTTTTTATAGTAAAAGATGTGGACACAGCTTAATTAATACTGAAACAAGTAAGTTTTTATAGTAAAAGATGTGGACACAGCTTAATTAATACTGAAACAAGTAAGTTTTTATAGTAAAAGATATGGACACAGCTTAATTAATACTGAAACAAGTAAGTTTTTATAGTAAAAGATGTGGACACAGCTTAATTAATACTGAAACAAGTAAGTTTTTATAATAAAAGATATGGACACAGCTTAATTAATACTGAAACAAGTAAGTTTTTATAGTAAAAGATGTGGACACAGCTTAATTAATACTGAAACAAGTAAGTTTTTATAGTAAAAGATGTGGACACAGCTTAATTAATACTGAAACAAGTAAGTTTTTATAGTAAAAGATGTGGACACAGCTTAATTAATACTGAAACAAGTAAGTTTTTATAGTAAAAGATATGGACACAGCTTAATTAATACTGAAACAAGTAAGTTTTTATAGTAAAAGATGTGGACACAGCTTAATTAATACTGAAACAAGTAAGTTTTTATAGTAAAAGATATGGACACAGCTTAATTAATACTGAAACAAGTAAGTTTTATAGTAAAAGATGTGGACACAGCTTAATTAATACTGAAACAAATAAGTTTTTATAGTAAAAGATATGGACACAGCTTAATTAATACTGAAACAAGTAAGTTTTTATAGTAAAAGATGTGGACACAGCTTAATTAATACTGAAACAAGTAAGTTTTTATAGTAAAAGATGTGGACACAGCTTAATTAATACCGAAACAAGTAAGTTTTTATAGTAAAAGATATGGACACAGCTTAATTAATACTGAAACAAGTAAGTTTTTATAGTAAAAGATGTGGACACAGCTTAATTAATACTGAAACAAGTAAGTTTTTATAGTAAAAGATATGGACACAGCTTAATTAATACTGAAACAAGTAAGTTTTTATAGTAAAAGATGTGGACACAGCTTAATTAATACTGAAACAAGTAAGTTTTTATAGTAAAAGATGTGGACACAGCTTAATTAATACTGAAACAAGTAAGTTTTTATAGTAAAAGATATGGACGCAGCTTAATTAATACTGAAACAAGTAAGTTTTTATAGTAAAAGATGTGGACACAGCTTAATTAATACTGAAACAAGTAAGTTTTTATAGTAAAAGATGTGGACACAGCTTAATTAATACTGAAACAAGTAAGTTTTTATAGTAAAAGATGTGGACTTAGCTTAATTAATACTGAAACAAGTAAGTTTTTATAGTAAAAGATATGGACACAGCTTAATTAATACTGAAACAAGTAAGTTTTTATAGTAAAAGATATGGACACAGCTTAATTAATACTGAAACAAGTAAGTTTTTATAGTAAAAGATATGGACACAGCTTAATTAATACTGAAACAAGTAAGTTTTTATAGTAAAAGATATGGACACAGCTTAATTAATACTGAAACAAGTAAGTTTTTATAGTAAAAGATGTGGACACAGCTTAATTAATACTGAAACAAGTAAGTTTTTATAGTAAAAGATGTGGACACAGCTTAATTAATACTGAAACAAGTAAGTTTTTATAGTAAAAGATATGGACACAGCTTAATTAATACTGAAACAAGTAAGTTTTTATAGTAAAAGATATGGACACAGCTTAATTAATACTGAAACAAGTAAGTTTTTATAGTAAAAGATGTGGACACAGCTTAATTAATACTGAAACAAGTAAGTTTTTATAGTAAAAGATGTGGACACAGCTTAATTAATACTGAAACAAGTAAGTTTTTATAATAAAAGATATGGACACAGCTTAATTAATACTGAAACAAGTAAGTTTTTATAGTAAAAGATGTGGACACAGCTTAATTAATACTGAAACAAGTAAGTTTTTATAGTAAAAGATGTGGACACAGCTTAATTAATACTGAAACAAGTAAGTTTTTATAGTAAAAGATGTGGACACAGCTTAATTAATACTGAAACAAGTAAGTTTTTATAGTAAAAGATATGGACACAGCTTAATTAATACTGAAACAAGTAAGTTTTTATAGTAAAAGATATGGACACAGCTTAATTAATACTGAAACAAGTAAGTTTTTATAGTAAAAGATGTGGACACAGCTTAATTAATACTGAAACAAGTAAGTTTTTATAGTAAAAGATGTGGACACAGCTTAATTAATACTGAAACAAGTAAGTTTTTATAGTAAAAGATATGGACACAGCTTAATTAATACTGAAACAAGTAAGTTTTTATAGTAAAAGATGTGGACACAGCTTAATTAATACTGAAACAAGTAAGTTTTTATAATAAAAGATGTGGACACAGCTTAATTAATACTGAAACAAGTAAGTTTTTATAGTAAAAGATGTGGACACAGCTTAATTAATACTGAAACAAGTAAGTTTTTATAGTAAAAGATGTGGACACAGCTTAATTAATACTGAAACAAGTAAGTTTTTATAGTAAAAGATGTGGACACAGCTTAATTAATACTGAAACAAGTAAGTTTTTATAGTAAAAGATATGGACACAGCTTAATTAATACTGAAACAAGTAAGTTTTTATAGTAAAAGATGTGGACACAGCTTAATTAATACTGAAACAAGTAAGTTTTTATAGTAAAAGATATGGACACAGCTTAATTAATACTGAAACAAGTAAGTTTTATAGTAAAAGATGTGGACACAGCTTAATTAATACTGAAACAAATAAGTTTTTATAGTAAAAGATATGGACACAGCTTAATTAATACTGAAACAAGTAAGTTTTTATAGTAAAAGATGTGGACACAGCTTAATTAATACTGAAACAAGTAAGTTTTTATAGTAAAAGATGTGGACACAGCTTAATTAATACCGAAACAAGTAAGTTTTTATAGTAAAAGATATGGACACAGCTTAATTAATACTGAAACAAGTAAGTTTTTATAGTAAAAGATGTGGACACAGCTTAATTAATACTGAAACAAGTAAGTTTTTATAGTAAAAGATATGGACACAGCTTAATTAATACTGAAACAAGTAAGTTTTTATAGTAAAAGATGTGGACACAGCTTAATTAATACTGAAACAAGTAAGTTTTTATAGTAAAAGATGTGGACACAGCTTAATTAATACTGAAACAAGTAAGTTTTTATAGTAAAAGATGTGGACGCAGCTTAATTAATACTGAAACAAGTAAGTTTTTATAGTAAAAGATGTGGACACAGCTTAATTAATACTGAAACAAGTAAGTTTTTATAGTAAAAGATGTGGACACAGCTTAATTAATACTGAAACAAGTAAGTTTTTATAGTAAAAGATGTGGACTTAGCTTAATTAATACTGAAACAAGTAAGTTTTTATAGTAAAAGATATGGACACAGCTTAATTAATACTGAAACAAGTAAGTTTTTATAGTAAAAGATATGGACACAGCTTAATTAATACTGAAACAAGTAAGTTTTTATAGTAAAAGATATGGACACAGCTTAATTAATACTGAAACAAGTAAGTTTTTATAGTAAAAGATATGGACACAGCTTAATTAATACTGAAACAAGTAAGTTTTTATAGTAAAAGATGTGGACACAGCTTAATTAATACTGAAACAAGTAAGTTTTTATAGTAAAAGATGTGGACACAGCTTAATTAATACTGAAACAAGTAAGTTTTTATAGTAAAAGATATGGACACAGCTTAATTAATACTGAAACAAGTAAGTTTTTATAGTAAAAGATATGGACACAGCTTAATTAATACTGAAACAAGTAAGTTTTTATAGTAAAAGATATGGACACAGCTTAATTAATACTGAAACAAGTAAGTTTTTATAGTAAAAGATATGGACACAGCTTAATTAATACTGAAACAAGTAAGTTTTTATAGTAAAAGATGTGGACACAGCTTAATTAATACTGAAACAAGTAAGTTTTTATAGTAAAAGATGTGGACACAGCTTAATTAATACTGAAACAAGTAAGTTTTTATAGTAAAAGATGTGGACACAGCTTAATTAATACTGAAACAAGTAAGTTTTTATAGTAAAAGATATGGACACAGCTTAATTAATACTGAAACAAGTAAGTTTTTATAGTAAAAGATATGGACACAGCTTAATTAATACTGAAACAAGTAAGTTTTTATAGTAAAAGATATGGACACAGCTTAATTAATACTGAAACAAGTAAGTTTTTATAGTAAAAGATGTGGACACAGCTTAATTAATACTGAAACAAGTAAGTTTTTATAGTAAAAGATATGGACACAGCTTAATTAATACTGAAACAAGTAAGTTTTTATAGTAAAAGATATGGACGCAGCTTAATTAATACTGAAACAAGTAAGTTTTTATAGTAAAAGATATGGACACAGCTTAATTAATACTGAAACAAGTAAGTTTTTATAGTAAAAGATGTGGACACAGCTTAATTAATACTGAAACAAGTAAGTTTTTATAGTAAAAGATGTGGACACAGCTTAATTAATACTGAAACAAGTAAGTTTTTATAGTAAAAGATATGGACACAGCTTAATTAATACTGAAACAAGTAAGTTTTTATAGTAAAAGATATGGACACAGCTTAATTAATACTGAAACAAGTAAGTTTTTATAGTAAAAGATATGGACACAGCTTAATTAATACTGAAACAAGTAAGTTTTTATAGTAAAAGATATGGACACAGCTTAATTAATACTGAAACAAGTAAGTTTTTATAGTAAAAGATGTGGACACAGCTTAATTAATACTGAAACAAGTAAGTTTTTATAGTAAAAGATATGGACACAGCTTAATTAATACTGAAACAAGTAAGTTTTTATAGTAAAAGATATGGACACAGCTTAATTAATACTGAAACAAGTAAGTTTTTATAGTAAAAGATATGGACACAGCTTAATTAATACTGAAACAAGTAAGTTTTTATAGTAAAAGATATGGACACAGCTTAATTAATACTGAAACAAGTAAGTTTTTATAGTAAAAGATATGGACACAGCTTAATTAATACTGAAACAAGTAAGTTTTTATAGTAAAAGATGTGGACACAGCTTAATTAATACTGAAACAAGTAAGTTTTTATAGTAAAAGATGTGGACACAGCTTAATTAATACTGAAACAAGTAAGTTTTTATAGTAAAAGATGTGGACACAGCTTAATTAATACTGAAACAAGTAAGTTTTTATAGTAAAAGATGTGGACACAGCTTAATTAATACTGAAACAAGTAAATTTTTATAGTAAAAGATGTGGACACAGCTTAATTAATACTGAAACAAGTAAGTTTTTATAGTAAAAGATGTGGACACAGCTTAATTAATACTGAAACAAGTAAGTTTTTATAGTAAAAGATATGGACACATCTTAATTAATACTGAAACAAGTAAGTTTTCAATAAGCTAAACAGGGACAGACCTTTGCATTTTTGCTGGGGTTGCCAATTGGACTCTTGTCAAATAAAATTTTCAGCATCCCTGCAAAAATTCGGGAAGCCCATGGCCAGAAACTGACTTTGCACGTGAAATGTAAAAAAATTCCAGCAGCCAGCTGGGCTACTGTCTGAAAATTTTCAGAGGCACAGTCCAAATTTTAGTGATCTTCAGCTACTGGGTCTCTGTTAAATATGTAATAAGGTATGAGAATTGTGTCATCTGATCATGATCTGTATCTATTTATAATATTTATTGAAATTTTCTTTATTTTTTCAGTGAAAGTCGTGAACAATTCGTCAAGGACACACAGTGAGGTAAGATTATAGTATAAAATAAAACAGGCTGAAATACTGCTAAAGATAGTGTTAAACACCAATCAATCAATAAAATCAAACGGTAATGTTTGTATGAGAGTAAATTGTTCCAGTGTATGTGTGTGATTTAACAGTACAATGTAGCAAATGCATTAAGAAAAATTTCTCAGTATTTCAGGGTTCTCAAAATGTGCCGGCGACCAGCGATTTTGCCAGCTACTTCTGGTTGAGCGCCGTCTACAAATTTGTCAAAAATAAAAATAGAAGTTGGTAAAACTGAAATGTTATCAAGATATTTACTTTTTTCTCGTTCTCTGTTATAATTTCATTCCGTGTTAGAAAACAACAGATCGCTCTTGATCTTTTTAAACCGTCTTTTTGAACCAGTGTAACCTATGACCACAAAACGTTTTGTTGATCGTGGATTTTGATTCAGAGTCATCCCGAAATTGGAATGTATTAGAAGTTACCGATTTCCGGTAATGAACCTAAAAAACCATGATGCCAAGATGTCAGAGTATGTCCCTGTGGCAAAACAGAAAAAAATATCGTCATTTTTCACTGTTGAAAGTGTACCACTAGGTAGGTAAAACACAGTAGAGCTTATAATGAGTCTTTTTAGACCTGCTCCTGTGTATATTCTTGTTTTCAAGCAAAATATTGGCCCTAAAAAACCTGCATTTTTGAGACCAATTAAAAGCTTCATTTTCCTCAAATATATGCCCAGATTGCATCTCCTGCCATCTAGAATTTCAAAATTTTCATTGGGGAGGACCCCTGGACTCGCTCGCGCCTACGGCTCTCGGGGGACATGCCTATCACATGTCCAGTCTCCATCTACTTCCAAGAATTCTCCATCTACTTAAAAACTTTTGGAGAATCCTGGTATTTGTAAGACTATTTCACCTTTATTTTGTTTTCTTGTTGATAACCACACATCTGAGAAATAAAATTCTATTCACCAAATGACATACAAACGACAAATATACCAAGATGTAACGTTCATGGACAGACGCTCAAGTTCATGGACAGACATACTGCTCAAGTTCATGGACAGACGTACTGCTCAAGTTCATGGAGAGACGTACTGCTCAAGTTCATGGACAGACATACTGCTCAAGTTCATGGACAGACGTACTGCTCAAGTTCATGGACAGACATACTGCTCAAGTTCATGGACACGTACTGCTCAAGTTCATGGACAGACTTACTGCTCAAGTTCATGGACAGACGTACTGCTCAAGTTCATGGACAGACGTACTGCTCAAGTTCATGGACAGATGTACTGCTCAAGTTCATTGACAGACGTACTGCTCAAGTTCATGGACAGACGTACTGCTCAAGTTCATGGACAGACGTACTGCTCAAGTTCATGGACAGACGTACTGCTCAAGTTCATGGACAGACATACTGCACAAGTTCATGGACAGACATACTGCTTAAGTTCATGGACAGACGTACTGCTCAAGTTCATGGACACGTACTGCTCAAGTTCATGGACAGACGTACTGCACAAGTTCATGGACAGACGTACTGCTCAAGTTCATGGACAGACGTACTGCACAAGTTCATGGACAGACGTACTGCACAAGTTCATGGACAGACGTACTGCACAAGTTCATGGACAGACGTACTGCTCAAGTTCAGGCTAGGGGCTGTTTCAGACTCATTTTTGTAGAACAGCAATCAAAGCACTGCTCCTTTAACTTAATTTATATCTATTGTCTAAGTGTAAAATTGGTTTGTCACTCAAGCCTCGGGTGTCACAGAATTTACTATCTTTCACCTCTCCTGGTGTTAGACCCTATATGTCTCTCATGTTTATCATTTACATCCATCAGAGATGAAAATTTACCTCTGATCAGTGGATTTCCTTTTTTTTTAACAAAAATGTGTCAAACTTGGTCCAAACAACTAGAAATTGTCATTTTGAGAAATATTTTGATTTTATTTGTAGAGTAATTCATAGACAACATTGCATCAGTCTGGGGTTTTTTTGGGGGGGGGGGAGGTGAGGCCAAGTTTTTGATTTAATGTAATAATCATTTGAATTTGCAGTTCTAAATATACATGTACAATACCTTCTGAAAAATATCCAGAATAATACAAAATGTCTTTTTTACAGAATGCTTCGTCTGGTTCACAGAATAATACAAAATGTCTGATATCTTTTTTTTTTACAGAATGTTTCGTCTGGTTCAAAGAAAGAACAGAGAGAACAGAGGGAGCTGTTAATAAGGTATACATTGACAACAACAAGATGAACAATATTCTAAACTTTTATTTATAGAGATGGTAAGCGGGGGCCATCGTGGTCGTGATCATATGGTAGTTGGATTTACAACTACAGTACAGAAAGAGACATACCGTGATCAATCACAGTGATAGTGGTCATGTCTAGGAGAGTGATGGGGATTAAAATTTTAAATTCATGTCGGTGATCAGTTGTTTATTGGGGGGCAATAAAACACCAGGTGTTAATCTTGTAATCAAGTGTGTAGTTTTACAGGTAAACTAGTCAGATAAGATGTACAGGTGAAATTACGTTTTTATATCACCTATTTTTATTTTTTTTCAGGTACTGTCTCAGATTCCCCTCAGAATTTTAAAAATACATTTTTATATCTTTCCTCAAATCGTTAAACATCCTTGTTCCTGAACGTAATCCCTTGAATGAAATCCTGAGATCGAGAAAATAGCACGAGAATGGAGAGTTCATTTGAATTGATGAATAAAATGTAAATAATAAATGATTATTCAACTTCAATTCAGTGAAATCGTGGGTTGTGCAAATTTGTTTCAAAGATTTTTAACCTTGGTTGTGTATTGCGTATCTACACCTAGTATTTTATTGACATGCGTATTGACCTGGCTTGTGCACAAATGAAGTTTCATAAACACATGCGTATTTCCAGTTCAATGTTACATTTTAGTTCAATAATATTTTTTATACTTTCTGTTATTTTTTTTATTTTAATCTTCATAGAAAACCCAGTTAAAACCCTTTTCGTTGTAGAAGCGTATTTTCAGTACGATGTAAGTAAATAGTGATACATACTAAATAATTTTTATACGGTCACTGAAGAATTTGATTTAAAAAAAACCGAAACAAATATTTATAAACAGATCGTTCAAAGAAGTGCTACATGTCCAAAAGTCACTAAATTTACGGATATATTTTGGAAACCATGTGTCAATTATGAAAAAGCTGCATCAGTAGTGTAATCTCATTGGTTGGCATGCTTGTCTCTAGTGTAGTAAATCATGGCTTCTAGCCTCAGATGGTCTGCATCAGTAGTGTCTCAATGGTTGGCATGCTTGTCTCTAGTGTAGTAAATCATGGCTTCTAGCCTCAGATGGTCTGCATCAGTAGTGTCTCATTGGTTGGCATGCTTGTCTCTAGTGTAGTAAATCGTGGCTTCTAGCCTCAGATGGTCTGCATCAGTAGTGTCTCATTGGTTGACATGCTTGTCTCTAGTGCAGTAAATCGTGGCTTCGAGCCTCAGATGGTCTGCATCAGTAGTGTAATCTCAATGGTTGGCATGCTTGTCTCTAGTGCAGTAAATCGTGGCTTCGAGCCTCAGATGGTCTGCATCAGTAGTGTAATCTCAATGGTTGACATGCTTGTCTCTAGTGCAGTAAATCGTGGTTTCTAGCCTCAGATGGTCTGCATCAGTAGTGTCTCAATGGTTGGCATGCTTGTCTCTAGTGCAGTAAATGATGGCTTCTAGCCTCAGATGGTCTGCATCAGTAGTGTAATCTCAATGGTTGGCATGCTTGTCTCTAGTGCAGTAAATCGTGGCTTCTAGCCTCAGATGGTCTGCATCAGTAGTGTAATCTCAATGGTTGGCATGCTTGTCTCTAGTGCAGTAAATCATGGCTTCTAGCATAAGATGGTCTGCATCAGTAGTGTAATCTGAATGGTTGACATGCTTGTCTCTAGTGCAGTAAATCATGGCTTCTAGCCTCAGATGGTCTGCATCAGTAGTGTAATCTGAATGGTTGGCATGCTTGTCTCTAGTGCAGTAAATCGTGGCTTCTAGCATAAGATGGTCTGCATCAGTAGTGTAATCTCAATGGTTGGCATGCTTGTCTCTAGTGCAGTAAATGATGGCTTCTAGCCTCAGATGGTCTGCATCAGTAGTGTAATCTCAATGGTTGGCATGCTTGTCTCTAGTGCAGTAAATCGTGGCTTCTAGCCTCAGATGGTCTGCATCAGTAGTGTAATCTGAATGGTTGGCATGCTTGTCTCTAGTGCAGTAAATGGTGGCTTCGAGCCTCAGATGGTCTGCATCAGTAGTGTAATCTCAATGGTTGGCATGCTTGTCTCTAGTGCAGTAAATCGTGGCTTCGAGCATAAGATGGTCTGCATCAGTAGTGTAATCTCAATGGTTGGCATGCTTGTCTCTAGTGCAGTAAATCATGGCTTCTAGCCTCAGATGGTCTGCATCAGTAGTGTAATCTCAATGGTTGGCATGCTTGTCTCTAGTGCAGTAAATCATGGCTTCTAGCCTCAGATGGTCTGCATCAGTAGTGTAATCTCAATGGTTGGCATGCTTGTCTCTAGTGCAGTAAATCATGGCTTCTAGCCTCAGATGGTCTGCATCAGTAGTGTAATCTGAATGGTTGGCATGCTTGTCTCTAGTGCAGTAAATGGTGGCTTCGAGCCTCAGATGGTCTGCATCAGTAGTGTAATCTCAATGGTTGGCATGCTTTTCTCTAGTGCAGTAAATCGTGGCTTCGAGCATAAGATGGTCTGCATCAGTAGTGTAATCTCAATGGTTGGCATGCTTGTCTCTAGTGCAGTAAATCGTGGCTTCTAGCCTCAGATGATCTGCATCAGTAGTGTAATCTCAATGGTTGACATGCTTGTCTCTAGTGCAGTAAATCGTGGCTTCTAGCCTCAGATGGTCTGCATCAGTAGTGTCTCAATGGTTGGCATGCTTGTCTCTAGTGCAGTAAATCATGGTTTCTAGCCTCAGATGGTCTGCATCAGTAGTGTCTCAATGGTTGGCATGCTTGTCTCTAGTGTAGTAAATCATGGCTTCTAGCCTCAGATGGTCTGCATCAGTAGTGTAATCTCAATGGTTGGCATGCTTGTCTCTAGTGCAGTAAATCGTGGCTTCGAGCCTCAGATGGTCTGCATCAGTAGTGTAATCTCAATGGTTGGCATGCTTGTCTCTAGTGCAGTAAATCGTGGCTTCGAGCCTCAGATGGTCTGCATCAGTAGTGTAATCTCAATGGTTGGCATGCTTGTCTCTAGTGCAGTAAATCGTGGCTTCGAGCATAAGATGGTCTGCATCAGTAGTGTAATCTCAATGGTTGGCATGCTTGTCTCTAGTGCAGTAAATCGTGGCTTCTAGCCTCAGATGGTCTGCATCAGTAGTGTAATCTCAATGGTTGGCATGCTTGTCTCTAGTGCAGTAAATGGTGGCTTCGAGCCTCAGATGGTCTGCATCAGTAGTGTAATCTCAATGGTTGGCATGCTTGTCTCTAGTGCAGTAAATCGTGGCTTCGAGCATAAGATGGTCTGCATCAGTAGTGTAATCTCAATGGTTGGCATGCTTGTCTCTAGTGCAGTAAATCGTGGCTTCTAGCCTCAGATGATCTGCATCAGTAGTGTAATCTCAATGGTTGACATGCTTGTCTCTAGTGCAGTAAATCATGGCTTCTAGCCTCAGATGGTCTGCATCAGTAGTGTCTCATTGGTTGGCATGCTTGTCTCTAGTGCAGTAAATCATGGCTTCTAGCCTCAGATGGTCTGCATCAGTAGTGTCTCAATGGTTGGCATGCTTGTCTCTAGTGTAGTAAATCATGGCTTCTAGCCTCAGATGGTCTGCATCAGTAGTGTAATCTCAATGGTTGGCATGCTTGTCTCTAGTGCAGTAAATCGTGGCTTCTAGCCTCAGATGGTCTGCATCAGTAGTGTAATCTCAATGGTTGACATGCTTGTCTCTAGTGCAGTAAATCGTGGCTTCAAGCCTCAGATGATCTGCATCAGTAGTGTAATCTGAATGGTTGGCATGCTTGTCTCTAGTGCAGTAAATCGTGGCTTCGAGCCTCAGATGGTCTGCATCAGTAGTGTAATCTCAATGGTTGGCATGCTTGTCTCTAGTGCAGTAAATCGTGGCTTCTAGCCTCAGATGGTCTGCATCAGTAGTGTAATCTCAATGGTTGACATGCTTGTCTCTAGTGCAGTAAATGATGGCTTCGAACCTCAGATGGTCTGCATCAGTAGTGTAATCTCAATGGTTGGCATGCTTGTCTCTAGTGCAGTAAATCGTGGCTTCGAGCCTCAGATGGTCTGCATCAGTAGTGTAATTTCAATGGTTGGCATGCTTGTCTCTAGTGCAGTAAATCATGGCTTCTATCCTCAGATGGTCTGCATCAATAGTGTAATCTCAATGGTTGGCATGCCTGTCTCTAGTGCAGTAAATCGTGGCTTCGAGCCTCAGATGGTCTGCATCAGTAGTGTAATCTCAATGGTTGGCATGCTTCTCTCTAGTGCAGTAAATGGTGGCTTCGAGCCTCAGATGGTCTGCATCAGTAGTGTAATCTCAATGGTTGGCATGCTTGTCTCTAGTGCAGTAAATCGTGGCTTCTAGCCTCAGATGGTCTGCATCAGTAGTGTAATCTCAATGGTTGACATGCTTGTCTCTAGTGCAGTAAATGGTGGCTTCGAACCTCAGATGATCTGCATCAGTAGTGTAATCTCAATGGTTGACATGCTTGTCTCTAGTGCAGTAAATCGTGGCTTCGAGTCTCAGATGGTCTGCATCAGTAGTGTAATCTCAATGGTTGGCATGCTTGTCTCTAGTGCAGTAAATTGTGGCTTCGAACCTCAGATGATCTGCATCAGTAGTGTAATCTCAATGGTTGGCATGCTTGTCTCTAGTGCAGTAAATCGTGGCTTCGAGCCTCAGATGGTCTGCATCAGTAGTGTAATCTCAATGGTTGGCATGCTTGTCTCTAGTGCAGTAAGTCGTGGCTTCTAGCCTCAGATGGTCTGCATCAGTAGTGTAATCTCAATGGTTGACATGCTTGTCTCTAGTGCAGTAAATGGTGGCTTCGAACCTCAGATGGTCTGCATCAGTAGTGTAATCTCAATGGTTGGCATGCTTGTCTCTAGTGCAGTAAATCGTGGCTTCGAGCATAAGATGGTCTGCATCAGTAGTGTAATCTCAATGGTTGGCATGTTTGTCTCTAGTGCAGTAAATCGTGGCTTCGAGCCTCAGATGGTCTGCATCAGTAGTGTAATCTCAATGGTTGGCATGTTTGTCTCTAGTGCAGTAAATCGTGGCTTCGAGCCTCAGATGATCTGCATCAGTAGTGTAATCTCAATGGTTGGCATGCTTGTCTTTAGTGCAGTAAATCGTGGCTTCTAGCCTCAGATGGTCTGCATCAGTAGTGTAATTTCAATGGTTGGCATGCTTGTCTTTAGTGCAGTAAATCGTGGCTTCGAGCCTCAGATGATCTGCATCAGTAGTGTAATTTCAATGGTTGGCATGCTTGTCTCTAGTGCAGTAAATCGTGGCTTCTAGCCTCAGATGGTCTGCATCAGTAGTGTAATTTCAATGGTTGGCATGCTTGTCTCTAGTGCAGTAAATCGTGGCTTCTAGCCTCAGATGATCTGCATCAGTAGTGTAATTTCAATGGTTGGCATGCTTGTCTCTAGTGCAGTAAATCGTGGCTTCTAGCCTCAGATGGTCTGCATCAGTAGTGTAATTTCAATGGTTGGCATGCTTGTCTCTAGTGCAGTAAATCGTGGCTTCTAGCCTCAGATGGTCTGCATCAGTAGTGTAATTTCAATGGTTGGCATGCTTGTCTCTAGTGCAGTAAATCGTGGCTTCTAGCCTCAGATGGTCTGCATCAGTAGTGTAATTTCAATGGTTGGCATGCTTGTCTCTAGTGCAGTAAATCGTGGCTTCTAGCCTCAGATGGTCTGCATCAGTAGTGTAATTTCAATGGTTGGCATGCTTGTCTCTAGTGCAGTAAATCGTGGCTTCTAGCCTCAGATGGTCTGCATCAGTAGTGTAATCTCAATGGTTGGCATGCTTGTCTCTAGTGCAGTAAATCGTGGCTTCTAGCCTCAGATGGTCTGCATCAGTAGTGTAATTTCAATGGTCAAACTAAAGATTAAAAAATTGGTATTTCCTACTTCTGCACTAAGGACTCTGCATTAAGGAGTAAGAGCAAATATTTGTGCATTCGGAATCAGAATAATGTGTCTGACTGGAGCCACATGTATACCTGCAGAGTGTCAACGTTATTTCAGTGAGCTAGCACTATGGAGATCCAACTAAGTGTGTCGGTCTCGTACAAATCAGACATCATCATCATCTCATTGAATGTAACTTGTTCACACTATGATGTAGCTTAAAAAATTGCTCTCAATTCGCATTAAATAACAATCACTCTAATGAAAACTGATATTTCTGTTGTAGTGAAAAAGCTCGAGAAATGTACATCAAAAACAAAACAAAAGATTATGAAGAGATTGATGAGGTTAGTTTTACTTCATGTACAATGAAAGTTGTCTAAAGAGGGGACCCTGTATAAATTGATACATGTACAGTTAAACTTGTCTAAAGAGGACCCTGAATAAATTGATACATGTACAGTTAAACTTGTCTAAAGATGGGGACCCTGAATAAATTGATACATGTACAGTGAAACTTGTCTAAAGAGGGGACCCTGAATAAAGTGATACATGTACAGTTAAACTTGTCTAAAGGGGACCCTGAATAAAGTGATACATGTACAGTTAAACCTGTCTAAAGAGGGGACCCTGAATAAAGTGATACATGTACAGTGAAACTTGTCTAAATAGGGGACCCTGAATAAAGTGATACATGTACAGTTAAACTTGTCTAAAGAGGGGACCCTGAATAAAGTGATACATGTACAGTGAAACCTGTCTAAAGGGGACCCTGAATAAATTGATACATGTACAGTTAAACTTGTCTAAAGAGGGGACCCTGAATAAAGTGATACATGTACAGTGAAACTTGTTTAAAGGGGACCCTGAATAAAGTGATACATGTACAGTTAAACCTGTCTAAAGAGGGGACCCTAAATAAAGTGATACATGTACAGTGAAACTTGTCTAAAGGGGACCCTGAATAAATTGATACATGTACAGTTAAACCTGTCTAAAGGGGACCCTAAATAAAGTGATACATGTACAGTTAAACCTGTCTAAAGAGGGGACCCTGAATAAATTGATACATGTACAGTGAAACTTGTCTAAAGGGGACCCTAAATAAAGTGATACATGTACAGTTAAACCTGTCTAAAGAGGGGACCCTGAATAAATTGATACATGTACAGTGAAACTTGTCTAAAGGGGACCCTGAATAAATTGATACATGTACAGTTAAACTTGTCTAAAGGGGACCGTGAATAAATTGATACATGTACAGTTAAACTTGTCTAAAGAGGGGACCCTGAATAAATTGATACATGTACAGTTAAACCTGTCTAAAGGGGACCCTAAATAAAGTGATACATGTACAGTTAAACCTGTCTAAAGAGGGGACCCTGAATAAATTGATACATGTACAGTGAAACTTGTCTAAAGAGGGGACCCTGAATAAATTGATACATGTACAGTGAAACTTGTCTAAAGAGGGGACCCTGAATAAATTGATACATGTACAGTTAAACCTGTCTAAAGGGGACCCTAAATAAAGTGATACATATACAGTGAAACCTGTCTAAAGAGGGGACCCTAAATAAAGTGATACATGTACAGTTAAACTTGTCTAAAGGGGACCCTGAATAAATTGATACATGTACAGTTAAACTTGTCTAAAGAGGGGACCCTGAATAAAGTGATACATGTACAGTGAAACTTGTCTAAAGGGGACCCTGAATAAATTGATACATGTACAGTGAAACTTGTCTAAAGGGGACCCTGAATAAATTGATACATGTACAGTGAAACTTGTCTAAATAGGGGACCCTGAATAAAGTGATACATGTACAGTTAAACTTGTCTAAAGGGGACCCTGAATAAAGTGATACATGTACAGTGAAACCTGTCTAAAGGGGACCCTGAATAAATTGATACATGTACAGTTAAACTTGTCTAAAGAGGGGACCCTGAATAAAGTGATACATGTACAGTGAAACTTGTTTAAAGGGGACCCTGAATAAAGTGATACATGTACAGTTAAACCTGTCTAAAGAGGGGACCCTAAATAAAGTGATACATGTACAGTGAAACTTGTCTAAAGGGGACCCTGAATAAATTGATACATGTACAGTTAAACCTGTCTAAAGGGGACCCTAAATAAAGTGATACATGTACAGTTAAACCTGTCTAAAGAGGGGACCCTGAATAAATTGATACATGTACAGTGAAACTTGTCTAAAGGGGACCCTAAATAAAGTGATACATGTACAGTGAAACTTGTCTAAAGAGGGGACCCTGAATAAATTGATACATGTACAGTGAAACTTGTCTAAAGAGGGGACCCTGAATAAATTGATACATGTACAGTTAAACCTGTCTAAAGGGGACCCTAAATAAAGTGATACATATACAGTGAAACCTGTCTAAAGAGGGGACCCTAAATAAAGTGATACATGTACAGTTAAACTTGTCTAAAGGGGACCCTGAATAAATTGATACATGTACAGTTAAACTTGTCTAAAGAGGGGACCCTGAATAAAGTGATACATGTACAGTGAAACTTGTCTAAAGGGGACCCTGAATAAATTGATACATGTACAGTGAAACTTGTCTAAAGGGGACCCTGAATAAATTGATACATGTACAGTGAAACTTGTTTAAAGGGGACCCTGAATAAAGTGATACATGTACAGTTAAACTTGTCTAAAGAGGGGACCCTAAATAAAGTGATACATGTACAGTGAAACTTGTCTAAAGGGGACCCTGAATAAAGTGATACATGTACAGTGAAACTTGTCTAAAGGAGACCCTAAATAAAGTGATACATGTACAGTGAAACCTGTCTAAAGGGGACCCTGAATAAAGCGAAATCCTGTATAAACTGAACTTTAGATATAGTCCCAATGTCGGAAATATTTGTTAATCTATCATGTGTAAACTGAACACAAATTGTTGTCCTTTGTCCCACGGAGGGTCTTTTCAGATGGGTTTCATTGTACAGTTAAACCTTCCCATGTTAAGCAGTCACCTTTTATTTCTTTTCCTGTCCTAGAAAAGTTCATATGAATGGAACCTCTTTTAAGAGATCACCTGTCTTATAAGGCCACCTTTTCTTTATCCCAAAGGTGACCTCTTAATACAGGTTTGACTGTACTAAGATACAAAGTTCAAGATATTTTAACACATAAACATGTACAGTTGTCTCCCTTTTATCAGGCCAGATCTCAGATGCACTAAGATAGTAGAATACTATTAAGTTAGACAGACCACACCTCTTCTAAGGCCACTTTGTCATTGCAGAAGGGGTGGTCCTAAAATGAGGGACACTACTGGTCTTTGGAAACTTGGGTAATGTTGTTGGAAACTATTAATTGACCCCAGCTGTTCTTACGTATCTGCTGCCAAATTAAGTTCAATTGTTTGACAAATAAATACTGTCACTGCCATGGAATGGATATGTTCCACAGTCCTGTCATGTCCTCTTTCTGGAATTGTCACCAAATTTTTAGCAACACTGACACGATGGTTGCCTCTAGTAGAGCAGGAACTGCCTACCCTTCCGGAGCACTTGAGTTTGACCCTGGTTTTTTAGTGGGGTTTATGTTATTCACTTTGTACATATCTTGATGTTATTAGTTTTGTGTTGTGATGTCTGCTACGATTTTCACCTAAACACGACGTTAGGTTCGTGTTTACATCCGATTTGTTTGTAGGGGTTTCATGTGTTTTCTCCACATGTTATTTGTATTTATTTACCTATAATAATTATTGTTACTCTCTGCAATTTCACGGGGCCGTCGTGGTTGTATAATTGAATGTATATCTACCTATGTAATCAGTGTCTATCACCACTAAAGTTGTGAGTTCAAACCCCCTTCATGGTGAGTTGTACTCGATACAACATTATAATGTATTAAAGTTTGTCAATGACTTGCGACAGGTCAGTGGTTTTCTCCAGTTATTCCGGTTTCCTCAACCAATAAATTGACTGCCAAGATATAACTGAAATATTGTTGAAAGTGGTGTTAAACACCATAACCCAAAAATAAATCATGAGTAATTGAACATCTCGTGATTGCCTGTAGCCGCACAACAATGGTAATTCATTCATGTTATAACGCATATTCGTGAATAACTGCGTTGTTCGATTTCTCTTAATTTGTTTTCCATATTTGGAATTCAAGAGTAGTTATACTATAAATACAATTTTTGCCTTCCTAGACCACAGATTAATCATAATCTACGCCAGTCTGAAGATATTACTTGTTGCTTAATATTTGTAGAGCATTGTTGAACGCTTTAGAAACAAATGGAAAAAATTAAAACCAGAGAAAAAGAACAAATGGATACTGAAGGCAAAGCAAGCTACACCACAGACTAGATCAAAGGTAATGATGAACTATTACTACATGTATTCAGGGCATTCCACAGCAGGCGGGTAGCGGACAAATTGTCCGTCTAATTGCATTTTCCCCCTGGCTACTTTGTTTTCAAAAATGAAAATGTCAGTCAAATTAAAATACAGCTTTGTTTTGCATACTGGTTTAGCAGTATCGCATCTTATATGGACTTACACGCATGGGTTATTTCAGGAAGCAGTCATGGTTTCCTGTCAAGGTCAATTATCCCTGCCCTTCTACTTTAGGATTATCACTTCCAACTTGAAAATGAGTGGAATGTCCTGTGTATTCATATCTTACTAAAATTACCTGTTATAAATGCTATGCTCGTTCTGACTTCTGATAGAACCTGATCAGAGGTCATATCTAGATGAACTTGATTATATGAATATATTTTTTTTTATATCAACCAATCTGGGAGCATTACATTTGTGATGCAATACTCAAAAAAGTGTGAAAGTAGCTGTTAAGAATTTTATTAGCAGAGTTTTCATTGGCTGATTATGAGTTCGTCTGGACTTGACCTGTATTTGGGGTTATGTCAGATGTTAGGGGGAGCATATCATATTATTACCGGTGATTTCAATGAGACTGCATGTACTCATGTGTGAATTATACAGGTAATGCAAATCAATTATAGGGAACCACCTGATAGTTTACCCATGTTACAATTGATAATGTGTTAGGACTTTAAAAAACAGCTACTGGAACTAATTTATTGAATGAATACAATTGTCTTTGTTTACAGATGAATCCTATTGTTGGACATATATATAAACTTCTTATTGTATGACTGGAAAAAAGAAGTCAATCACTCATTGATTTAACAACTCCCCTAAAAAAAAAAAAATATCTCGGGTGTAGGATTTTGATCTTCTTTGGTGTAAAAAAAAGTGTTTAAAAAAAATACCCCCTCCCCCAAATGGGTAGTTCTGAATTTCTTAATAAAACATAAATCATATAATATGTTGAGGACTCAAACTGAAATATTGCTAAAGTAGAATGGCAGTGTGATTAATATCTAGATAAACTTTTACCGAGGGGTTAGTGCCATGCTGTCGTACATGTATCTTAATATTTCATCTTTTTGAGGCATTGCAAAAAATAATCTTATGACTACGTTTTATAATGTTATGTTACCAAAATGATTTTATAAGTAAATAAAACAATAAATGTTATGATTATATATGCAATTTACTTCTAATAATCAGCATATTGATTTAATAACACTTTTTATCTATACACTAAATAGACATGCAATATTTACATTGATAATTTCCTCAGTCCTCAGTCTGATCATCACTAAAGTCAGACTCAATAGCAGACTGGTGTTTGAGATGTTTTGTTGTGTCAGGTTTTATTCTGTTTCTTTCTGTATTGTTTCTTCTTTTTCTGTCTTGGTGTAACCTTTAAGGTATTTGGCGACCCATTGGAATCAGTTGATGAAGTATCACGTACCATAGCTGCAATTGTCGTCCATTCCTCGTCTGAAGACCAACTAGATTCCGACATTTTATTACCTGAAACAAATGAATATGAAGCTTTTTATTTTGATTAGCTAAAAGAATTGGCCAAATATAGGATTACCTCTCATATCCTATTGCCAAACAAGTAAACTCACTAAAAATTATGAGTGGGGGCTATATTGCAATCACCTTGTCCGTCCGTTTGTCCATCCGTCCGTTCATGAACATTTTCGTAACAGATATCTCAGCTTCTACTGGAAGAAATGATTTTATATTTGATATATGGCTTTGGCATGGTGACTTGTACCGTGTCTCCCCTTTCCAGGTTTACCGCACATCTACTTCCTGTTTATCGTGCGACTTACAAATGAATGAGTGGGGGTATTCTTAGCACGACGTAGCGTGCAACATCTTGTTTATTATACCCCTGACAACAAACTTTGACACCTAAGTTTTATAGCCTCCCCTTTCAGATATTGGACAGCAACCATAGTCCGTCATGCATATTTTCAGGTTGTAAACTACATTTTTAGCTTGACTTTTCGAAGAAAAAAAGTCGAGCTAATGTCGTCACTCCGGCGTCAGCGTCTGGGTCGGTTAAGTTTTTTGTCAAGAATCCATTTCTCAAAAACTATCAAAGGTATCCATTTGAAACTTGGAATACTTGTTCACTATCAAAGGAGGAACCAATTACAACAAGGCAGATGACCATGTGATTTGTATATCCAGAGTTATCTGCCCTTGTTTCGACATAGTGCATAGAAATTAGGGATATTTTTTTAGTATTATTAAAATTTCTCAATAACTATCAAAGCTATTAGCTTGAAACTCAATACACTTGTAACAAGTGTTGACCCCAATCTGTTGACAAGAGAAGACAACTTCATCCAGCATTTTATTTGAGTTATTCCCCTTTTTGACTTAGAATTTCTTCAAAAAATACAATTTCCCCAATAATTATGATAGGCATTGAAATGAAACTCAACATACCTGTTCACTATCAAATGGGGAACCCATTACAACAAGGCAGGTGACCCTGTGAGTTGTATATCCAGAGTTATCTGCCCTTGTTATGGCATAGTACATAGAAATTTGGGATATTGTTTAGTATTATTAAAATTTCTCAATAACTATCAAAGCTGTTAACTTGAAACTCAATACACTTGTAGAAAGTGTTGACCCCATTCTGTTGACAAGAGAAGACAACTCTATCCAGCATTTTAGTTGAGTCATTTCCCTTTTTTTACTTGCATTTTTTTCTATAAATACAATTTTCTCAGTATAAACTATGATAGGCATTGAAATGAAACCTAACATACCTGTTCACTTTTTTTTTTATTTCATATGCACTAAAGTAGTGTTACAAGAAAAGATTATACCCCTCTGATTATATTTACCAATCTTGCAAACATATTTGCTTATATGACCATCATAGTTAGAAGTATGTATAACTTTGTAAATTGCTTGCACTTTGCAGTTCAATATCACATACGAAAAAGTCGAGCGTCCAGCACCCGTGGGCGGTGCTCTTGTTTTACATCTAATTCCATTGAGGGGTTTAGGAGGAAATCTTATCAAATAATTTGATCATTAAAAAGTGAAAATCTTTTCAATCTGGTAAAATAGAGTTCTTGTGAGCAAATAAAAATTGAAACTTACCAATAGAAAACTGTAATTAATTAGTACTGTAGATGTTTTCATCACATTCACCATAGCCAGCCTCTACTGAAAATAACAAAATGTCAATAATTTTAGCAAAGGGTATGTACAAACGTCATACTTGAGATAATAATAATTCAAGATTTTTAGCACAAACATGTACAATCTGTCTAAGAAAATTGATGAAGACTTAATACATATATTAAATTAAGTGAATACATAGTAAATTGATGTATAGTATCAAAGTATAGCAAGTGAATATCTAATTCTTACCTTTTTATCCATTGTAGTCTCAACTTTTCATTGCAGATACTACATTTATTCCTGTTAATACACTTTTTGTAAATGTAACACCAGCTCTAGAATGCATCAACTTTATTTACTCTCTCCTGCCTCTACAGGATACTGTTTATAAATAACATCTGCAACGCATTATCTGATATTGAGATAAGATGGCTAAACTTACTGGATAATTAGATTACTTTTCTGCAATGCCAAAAGGACTTGTCTTTAAATAAGCTGTTTTGGCACTATTTTCTAAATAAAAAAATATGATAGTGAAGTATATTATCTTCACATAAATGTTTACAGCAATGTATCTCTTAATAAAAAAAATATACCTGGCATGCAATTATAGATTATCCAATATTACTGTTGTTTGGTGTTTCAAGAAGACGTATATAATATGATAATACTTTTGGGTTCTGGTCAATTTAAAATTAATGCATTATCCTTTTGCCCTGAAATTTACAGACATAACTAGATGCTAACTTATCAACATTTTAATGCAGAAAAATGAAATTTAAATAGCAAAATTTTCAGATACGACTTTTTGGCTCTAACCCCTCGTTGTATGGAAATACATTTTTAAGGGTTAGGGTTAGGTACTTAACACCACTTTCAACAATATTTCAGTTATATCGTGATGGTTTTCATTTTTTTTAAATCAACCAATCAGAGAGCATTTTGTTAGTGATACAGTAATGAAAAAAGTGTGAAGAGCACTGTTTAGATTTTATCAGCAGTGTTTTCATTGACTGATCATGAGTTCATCTGGACATTAGATTACCTCTCACAGAATTCACGAAATTTGTCAGTCCTGTCAGACATGACCAGCCAAATTTGGGCAGATATTGCTAAAAACTGACACAAGATTGGTATTTTGCAATAGAAAATTAATGAGCACTGACAAACCCATATGCAATTTCATGAACCCTGCTCTAATCAGGTTCTGTCAGATGTTAGGGGAATCTTAGCGTATCACAACTTCTGATTTGTATCAGATTGTATAAACGGTAAATAGAGTTCAGAGGTCAGAGAAATATATGACCTTGTGCAGTATTTCGAACACACCATAATGCTATACTAGATGGCATGAACTTGCCACAGATAAATACAATATATATTCAAAATATACTCAAATTTTCTTTATTACAGAAAACAGCCTTAAAGAAAAAACCTCTAAAAGTGTAAGTACTCTTTATTGTTACCTCTAGTTAAAATCACCTCTCACTTCCTCTCCTATTGACTCAACCAGGACTCGTACCCACGATCAACTACACTAGAGGTGAGCATGAGAACCATAGCACCACCGATGCAGTGTTTCACATTGTGAATAACAAATAAATATACAGTTAAACCCATCTCTTTATTACTTCCCTTTACTCATATGTCGCTGCATTGAAGATCTGAAGAAACCACATGAGAATGACCCTATATCATGAATATTTAATAATTTGATTAATATTGGTTGTGATCTTTTTTTAGCTCACATGACCCAACTGACCCAAAGGGTCATGTGAGGTATTGCCATCACTTGGCGTCCGTCCGTCGTCCGTCCGTTAACTTTTCATATTTTAATCTACTCCTCTGGACCAAATGGAACCAAACTTGGCAGAAAGCATCTATATAAGGTCCTCTATAAAGTTTCTTCATTTCGTCCCATTCCGCCAACAAATATGGCCGCCAAGGGCAATTCTTGTTTCTGATTGGCTAATGTTAAAAAAATCTTCTCCTCTGAAACTGTGTGGCCAAATGGAGCCAAACTTGGCAGGAAGCATCTATGTAAGATCCTCTATAAAACTTCTTCATTTGGTTCCATTCGGCCAACAAACATGGCCACTGTTACTAAAAATAGAACATATGGTAAAATTGCACGTTTTTGGTAATAACTCAAAAAACGTTTATAATATCAGAAATCTGATGGGGTGAAAATGATCAGCACAGCAAGATCTAACTACCCTGAAATTTTGAAGAAAATCTGATTACCTATCGTGGAGTTATTGTCCTTTTTTCATCAAATTTTCTAAATTTTGATACTTTTCGTTTTTTATTTCAAAAA
Organism: Bathymodiolus brooksi; assembly: GCA_963680875.1. Taxonomy (NCBI): domain Eukaryota; kingdom Metazoa; phylum Mollusca; class Bivalvia; order Mytilida; family Modiolidae; genus Bathymodiolus; species Bathymodiolus brooksi. The sequence goes on from OY804583.1 coordinate 96,980,714, forward strand.
CTATAAGAGATAGACATTAAGTTTAAACAGCAAACATGTGCACCATGTCAAGATCTACATCCCTGCAATTTTGAAGTAAATCTGATTACCCGTCTAGGAGTTATTGCCCGTTTTTCATTATTTTTTTTTAATTTAAACTTTTTTGTCTGATATTTCAAAAACCATTAGAGATAAAGGTTAAGTTTAAATTGCAAAAATGTGCAGCCTACATTGCAATTTTGAAGTTAATCTGAGTACCCAATTTGGAGTTATTGCTCTTTTTTCATCAAATTTTCAAAATTTTAATAAGAGATAGATGTTAAGTTTAAACAGCAAACATGTTCAGCATGTCAAGATCTACCTAGCCTGCAATTTTAAAGTAAATCTGATTACCCATCTTGAAGTTATTGCCCTTTTTTCATCAAATTTTAAAAATGTTAATACTTTTCATCCTTTATTTCAAAAACTATAAGAGATAGATGTTAAGTGTAAACTGAAAACATGTTCAGCTTGTCAAGATCTACATGCCCTGCAATTTTGAAGTAAATCTGATTACCCGTCTAGGAGTTATTGCCATTTTTTCATCAATTTTTTAGCTCAAAGGGCCATTACCTGGCGTCCGTCGTCCGTCCGTTAACTTTTTCATATTTTAATCTTCTCCTCTGAAACAAATTGGCCAAATGGAACCAAACTTGGCAGTAAGCATCTATGTAAGGTTCTCTATAAAGTTTCTTCATTTCGTTCCGTTCCACCAACAAATATGGCCGCCAAGGGCAATTCTTGTTTCTGATTGGCTACTGTTTAAAAAATCTTCTCCTCTGAAACTGCTTGGCAAAATGGAGCCAAACTTGGCAGGAAGCATCTATGTAAGATCCTCTATAAAGCTTCTTCATTTGGTTCCATTCGGCCAACAAACATGGCCGCCAAGATTAATTCTTTTTTCTGATTGGCTAATGTTAAAAAAATCTTCTCCTCTGAAACAGCTTGGCCAAATGGAGCCAAACCTGGCATAGATGGTCCCTGGGTGTGCCCCTTTCAAAATTGTGTCCGACAGCCCCACCCTCCATTCCAGATGGCTGCTGTTTTTTAAGGTAATGATTATCTCCCTTTGAAATTTGCTTCAGTATCATTCTATTGTCAGGTGAGCGATACAGGCTCAGTGGGCTGAGCCTCTAGTTTACCAATCTGATTGCACAATGTAGCATCAGTGTTAGAAATAAAACATTCAAAATGTCTGACATTCAACAATTTTAATGCCCAAACAAAATACAGTACTCCACTGCAGACTAGTAGTTTAATGATGGTGACTAGATCTTATTTTTGATAAAATGTTCACCCTCCCTTAACTGATGCATTGAAGCATAGGGGGATGCTTTCCACTGCCGGCCTCTTCGACATTATTTTCGTTTCAGTTGACCATTTTCTATTCTATGTCGTTTAAACGTTTGCTCTCAATACAGTGTACATCAAGTGCTTTTACGATCGAGATTTGAAATAAATAAAGCCCGGAACAAACTCAGCAGACACGATCGAAATTCTGGCACGATTCCGATTTTTTTAATTAAAAAAAATTGTCTGAAACGCAAATAAAATAATTTGGGCGGCAAGTTTTTCAGTGAGTCGGGCAGGAATGCCAAACAAATAAAATTTGATTTTAGGCCTGGATATAAAAAATGGTATTTGTCACTTTTTTCTTAAGCATTTAGCATTAAAGAACAAGAGCAAAGATTAACTGATAACGACACACAATATCAACAGTTGAAATATGGAATATAAAAGCAAAAAATTATAATTTCAGGCATATTTAATTATTAAAAAGTTTTACAGGTTTTCCTGTTTAACGCCACTGACAACAATATTTCAGTTGTATCGTGGTGTTCAGTTTTATTGGTGGAGGAAATTGGAGTTCCCGGAGAAAACCACTGACTTGTCGCAAGTCACTGACAAACTATATCACAATGTATCGAGTACACCTCACCATGATCAGAATTCAAACTCACAATGTTTGTGGTGATAGGCACTGATCACATCAATTGAGCCTCTTGTTTATAACACAGTTTAGGACTTAGACTTCAGAAGTAACTGGCCTGAACTTAAAAATATAGTAACTTTTACAGCCTGTGCCAAAAAACACCAGCCCTATGCCCCTGTCTAGTAAAAATAGGAAAAATTCTTCTAAAATGTTGTTTGGACTAGTTTGTCAAAATGTTTTTGGTACTGACTGCTTTTAAGTATAATTGCAATAACAAATTTATTCAGCTTACTGGCCCAATCAGATTTTTACTGACCAGTGCAATAGGACCAGTGCTAACGTCGCTGACTGGTAACATAAGACGAGGATATTTTTTTTTTCAGATCAGCATATCAAGCTTTTTCTAAAGATAACTTGAAAATATTGCAAACTCATATGAAAGGTAAAGAGGCATTCCAAACAAATGCTCAGGAATGGAAGAATTTAAGTGAGCAGGAAAAAAATAAATACCAACTCGAGGCTGCTCAGGTTTGTACATGTTACAATAGTGGTCTCATTTGTCGTGATTGCATGGTAGTCTGAAACAGCTTTGAGTGCAGCTGATTGTGAGTTGGAGCCAAAGACAATAAAATGGGTATTTTCTGCTTCTTTGCTAAGCATTCCACATTAAGAAGTAAAAGCAAAGACTGGTTGACTCAGAATCGGGATAATGTGTCCCGAGTGGAGCGACATGTCTACCAATGGATTGTTAGTGAGCTGGCACTATAATGTAGCAATTAAGCTTGGTAGTATAATACAAAGTAGACATCATCTTCATTTCATTTAAAGTAACTTGTTCTCTCCATGATAGCGGAGAAATTACCCACATTGCTTTTAAGAACAGTCATTGACTCACTCACTCACAATGTAAAACTATAGTCTTCATGACAATTCCTCCAGTTTAATCTTTATCTATTCTATTATTTTGTTTTAGATGACTAAAAAAAATGCACAGGAATATGAAGAGTATTTGGCAAGTCTATCTAGGGAAGAAAGAAATGATCTAGAAATTAATTTAAAACTAGTCAGAGAAGAGGTGAGTTTCAGACCATAATTCAGAGATAGCATGTAAGTCAAAGGAGATTTCAGGGCTTTCAATATTTTTCAAATGTACCATACCAGTACTTCACTATTTACAGGCGGTACTTTTTATTAAAATTTTAACAATTTTCATGAATATATAATATACACCACTCTAAAATCAGGGGGTACCAAAGACCATTTTAGGCTGGAAAAGTACCTGGTACCGCCTCTTATTTAAAGGCCTGAGATTTTAAAGTTTTGTGTGTCATACCTGTCTAATAAGCTACAAATGTAGAACTGTTCCTTAACAGTCAGTGTTGCGATAGAAAGGTTACAAACAGTCAGTGTTGCGATAGAAAGGTTTTAAACAGTCAGTGTTCTTGTTGCGATAGAAAGGTTACAAACAGTCAGTGTTGCGATAGAAAGGTTATAAACAGTCAGGGTTGCAATAGAAAGGTTACAAACAATCAGTGTTCTTGTTGCGATAGAAAGGTTTTAAACAGTCAGTGTTGCGATAGAAAGGTTTTAAACAGTCAGTGTTGCGATAGAAAGGTTACAAACAGTCAGTGTTGCGATAGAAAGGTTACAAACAGTCAGTGTTCTTGTTGCGATAGAAAGGTTACAAACAGTCAGTGTTGCAATAGAAAGGTTTTAAACAGTCAGTGTTGCGATAGAAAGGTTACAAACAGTCAGTGTTGCAATAGAAAGGTTTTAAACAGTCAGTGTTCTTGTTGCAATGGAAAGGTTTTAAACAGTCAGTGTTCTTGTTGCGAGAGAATGGTTACAAACAGTCAGTGTTGCGATAGAAAGGTTATAAACAGTCAGTGTTGCAATAGAAAGGTTACAAACAGTCAGTGTTGCGATAGAAAGGTTTTAAACAGTCAGTGTCCATGTTGCAATAGAAAGGTTCTAAACAGTCAGTGTCCATGTTGCAATAGAAAGGTTACAAACTGTCAGTGTTGCGATAGAAAGGTTATAAACAGTCAGTATTGCAATAGAAAGGTTACAAACAGTCAGTGTTCATGTTGTGATAGAAAGGTTATAAACAGTCAGGGTTGCAATAGAAAGGTTACAAACAGTCAGTGTTCATGTTGCGATAGAAAGGTTATAAACAGTCAGTTTTGCAATAAAAGGGTTATAATCAGTCAGTTTTGCAATAAAAAGGTTATAAACAGTCAAGTGTTGCAATAGAAAGGTTACAAACAGTCAGTGTTCATGTTGTGATAGAAATGTTATAAACAGTCAGTGTTGCGATAGAAAGGTTGTAGACACTCAGTGTTGCAATAGAAAGGTTACAATAGAAAGGTTAGAAACAGTCAAGGTTGCAATACAAAGGTTGCCTGGAAAACTGAAGATGACAGTTGGGGTAGTGCACAAATATAAACTGAAACTTTAATAATTTTCCTGTAAAATAATAGTTCTTATATCTGCTGTCCTACTAAAATGAAACCTGTATGGAAATTTAAATCTAAAAATAATCTTCACTTATACAATAGCTATTGAATGGCTGACGAAATATGACCGTTATCCAATTAGAAGTTTCATAATGATTGGCTGATGATATATGACTTTTATCCAAAGAGAAGTTTCATTTTGATTGGCTGACGAAATATGACTGTTATCCAATAGAAGTTTCATTTTGATTGGCTGATGAAATATGACTGTTATCCAATTAAAAGTTTCATTTTGCTTAGCATATGAAATATGACTATTATCCAATTAAAAGTTTCATTTTGATTGGCTGATGAAATAGGGTTGTCATCCAATCAGCAGTTACATTTTCTTTGGACTTTCTGTTTCTATATTTCAGAGGGCAGCTGCAAGAAAAAAATCGTCCCAGAATGCTTCTGTAATAGAACAAGATATTAGAGATGATCTGTAAGTAGTTGTCTTGTCATGTAGTCATATATTACATTATACAGTTAAACCTGTATTAAGAGGTCACCTTTGGCAGTCTTCGAAATTAGTCGGTGGTCCGGTGCCCGAGGCCAGTAAAATCGGTCTCGGGCTTGTAAAAATCCCAAAACTAGAAGTCCGTCTGGCTTGTGCATTTTTTGTCTGAGAAGTGGTAAGTATTTTTGTTTCAGCTGTTGAAAGTTTTGTGAAGTTGCTGTTTCAATTATTTTTTAAATAAAGATAAACAATACGGTATTTTCGGGTTAAAGCGGTTTTCAAATTGGAGGTACAATTGGCGTATCGTAGCAGCCAAACAACAGGCATCTAAACTTCCGGTTTGTCAGTATTTATCAACAGATTACGTTTATCATTATTATCATGGATATTCAAGTAGATTTCTTCCGATGGCAGGTTCCCGATCTAAAGGAATATTTACAGCATGGAGCCATTAGAGGCATAACATTTGTATAGAAAACATGAATTAGTCAAGTTATGTGAATTTGCCGGCAAGACCGAATTAGAAATATTTAGATCTAGAGAAAATAACGGCAACAAATGACTACGAACTTTCACAAGTAAACAGGAGAACAATAACGGAGAACGGTGTAACACAGGTTGTGTGTGAGATCGAACAAGTGCCGATATGGTCGTCGGATTTAAAACTGTTGCCTAATATTGAACAGTGTGACATACTTTATTACTTATATATTTATTAAAAAAGTGTAATTGGAATGATGATATGATCGCCTCAAACTGTACAAAAAAGACAACGGAAATGCTTTATTTACTTCCCACGCTTCCTTCCATCAGATTTACACTGAGGAACACAGCACCAGCCTTCCATTTTTACCGTGAATGACGTTGTATTTACATTCACAGGCGTTGCTACCCAAACCGGAAGTAATTATGCCTGCAGTTTACGTCAAGGCACGTGATCAATAAACGAAAAAAAAAACGGAGTTTCTGCCGGAATGGAAATGACTAGAAAATATCGTATTTTGCCCTCTCGAGAAAGGAAATTTTGCAGTCGTAAATATCTCCATGTTTTGGAGAACCACATATGCTATTGAATTGTACAGGTAAGTCCCGAGTCATCCGACAGAGAGGTTCAGAAATATTTACTTGGTCTTTGAAACATTTGATGACACATGCCTTTTTTGTTGATATATGAACATCCGATTTGATATTGAATAATTATTTTAACTAGGGCAAACATCAGTTATGGCTTTTTCCATAAAATATACCGAAGGTGTCCGCCCAGGTAAAAAGCTGCAGATGCTAAAGAGATCGGCAGAAGAAATGTATGATGCCAGTGCGGCGGTATTAACAAAAGGACTATTAAATTTCAAACCAGCTGGATGAAGGATCATCCCTGGTTATTTCATGACGAGGAAACAGACAGATAGATTGATTTTTTACGGTAGCGTCACACATGTTCGTGAACATACGATTATTCAACCTGAATGCAGTAAAACTAGAAACCTGGAAATTGTCTTCAATGCCTACATTATTTCTATTAAACTTCATTAAAATAATAAAGTTGTTTTGATTATATTAAAGAGCTTTGTCATTCACTAGTAATAGTTGTGACCTTTGTTTTTGTGCATACAAATCAGCAGAACATGTGAAGTAGGTCACAACATTTCATGGAAATAGTTTGTTCTAAAAATAACTTTAAAAGGTAAGTAGCAGTATGGAAGCCCAATGGTGACCACAAAATTATGATTTACTATAAGTATATTTTTTAAGCTTTTTACATTCATTTTAACTGATCATATTGCTTTAAATGATACCTGGAATCTATAAATGAAATACACATATAATGCAATTGCATTTTTTAAAACTATAATAATTGTATAATTTAATATTGTACACTTCCCTATCTCTTTATTCAAGATAGTGCTTCAATTCATATTTTGAATTATACTTGTGTACATGAAACCAACTTACACATTTTATTTTCTTCGACATTGCTTAAAAACTCCAAAAACATAAGATTATGGCACTCATTGTGTTTCAATTTTTTTTTATTTTGATCAGGAATTTCCAAGAAATTAACGTGACTAATCACTTTGTTTACCAGAAACGACACTTGAGTTTGGGATTGCAGCTTAGGGTCAAATATATTCAGGGCGGTGTAAATTGCAAGAATTAGGGAATAAGAAAAATACGCCATTTTGTAAAACATATACCGGTAATTAAAGAATAAATCTGACCCTCAGGGGCTGCTAGAAATGACTAGATTCATATTGCAGGTTATAGCGTACTAGAGAAATCCTCAAGTTGTTAAAACATGCAAGTGATGACGTCAGACAACAAAGCGCATGCAGGATATTTACTTTTCCCGAAAGCCCATGAACTTATGTATCCACAATGTGTGTGGCTAGAGGGATAAATAGTGTTTGAAATAATAAAAAAAACAATGAACGAAGAATAACAAACAAGCTCGCCCCCAAATTTGAAAAATTACTTATTTTTTTCGGGCCAGCAAAATAAAATTTGGGCTTGTGGATTTTGATGGTTTACTGGCCCGGTTGGCTTGTGATCTGAAAAGTTTTTCGTGAAGACTGCTTTGGGACAAAGAAAAAGTGGCCTTATAAGACAGGTTCATTTCATATGAAATTTTCTATGTCAGGACAAGAAAAATGTGACCTTTTCATACAGGTGACTGCTTAATAGAGGTTACGTCATGGACAGGTTTGACTGAATAAAATCACCTCTCCCACTTCCTTCCCTTACTGGGCTGCTGAGGCGAGTGACATATGAGGAAACCACATGCAGGTGTGGCTCTATGTTATCGTCCAATGAAAACCTGTGTTTATCATATCGTTAAAATATTCATGACTTGGGGGTCATTCGCATGTGACCCGTAATGGGGTTTCTTCAGATTTCTTACGCCACAGCATGTCAATCAAATACAGCAAGTGAAAGATCTAATTTAATCAAAATCATTAGTTCTTTATGAACAGAAAGTTTAAATTGTGATGGTCAACAATTCTACCAAAATCAACAAAACAAAAGAAAGTTTAAATAGTGATGGTCAACAATTCTACCAAAATCAACAAATCAGAAGAAAGTTTAAGCTGTGATGGTCAACAATTGTACCAAAATCAACAAAACAAAAGAAGGTTTAAACTGTGATGGTCAACAATTCTACCAAAATCAACAAAACAAAAGAAAGTTTAAATTGTGATGGTCAACAAGTCTACCAAAATCAACAAAACAAAAGAAAGTTTAAACTGTGATGGTCAACAATTCTACCAAAATCAACAAAACAAAAGAAATATTATGATGTGATGGTCAACAATTCTACCAATATCAACAAAGCAAAAAAGAAAGTTTAAGCTGTGATGGTCAACAATTCTACCAAAATCAACAAAACAAAAGAAAGTTTAAATTGTGCTGGTCAACAATTCTACCAAAATCAACAAAACAAAAGAAATTTTAAATTGTGCTGGTCAACAATTATACCAAAATCAACAAAACAAAAGAAAGTTTAAACTGTGATGGTCAACAATTGTACCAAAATCAACAAAACAAAAGAAAGTTTAAATTGTGATGGTCAACAATTCTACCAAAATCAACAAAGCAAAAGAAAGTTTAAACTGTGATGGTCAACAATTCTACCAAAATCAACAAATCAAAAGAAAGTTTAAATTGTGATGGTCAACAATTCTACCAAAATCAACAAAACAAAAGAAAGTTTAAATTGTGCTGGTTAACAATTCTACCAAAATCAACAAAGCAAAGGAAAGTTTATATTGTGATGGTCAACAATTCTACCAAAATCCACAAAACGTGATACCACGACATATGTCGTTGGAAATCCATGTACTGGCTTAGGACAGGTACAAAGATGTGATGGGCACTGATTGCATTAATAACCACAGCCTTGACAGCCCCTTCTAGTGAATATAGTCATGAATGATCTAATATCTATAACCACATTGTGGACTGTGAGGTAGATTGTCAGATTCCAGGCCATATCTCTAAAGATTATGAAATTGGTACTTGCTATTTCTCCGTTCAGCATGCCAGTCTTCGCACTAACCCACTTGCCTGAAGCCCGGGACATGTAAAACTTGATTCAGACAAGTTAAAATTATGAAAGAATTGGTTTGAATGATTATATTTTTTATTCTAAATTTGGCTTTCTAGCAAATAGGTGAAAAACATTAAGACAGAGACTGCATGCAACATTGAGGAGTAAAAGCAAGGACAGCATGTTTGGAATTGGGATAATGTGTTTGAGTGCAGGGATAATTTTACCCACTGACTTGTATGAGTGAACTATCACTATAAAAATCTAACTATGGGTGTTTGTCTAGTACAAAGCAGACCTCGTCATCATCTCATCAAATGTAACTTGTTAAATAACAATCAATCACTATGATATAGCTGAAATATTGCTCATTTTATCTTAAGCAACAATCGCTCATTTGCTCATTATAAATACAGTCTTTGCCTTGAATTGTTTTTCACCTACTTGCCCGAAAGCCAAATTTAGGGAAAAAAAATATATTTATACAAGCAAATTCTCTCAAAATTTGCACTTGTCTGAATCCAGTTTTATTTGTCCCAGGCTTTGGGCAAGTGGCTTAGCGCGAAAACTAATTAAGTTATATGTTTCTTTTTGTATCGTACACATTTTGATAAAAAAAAATATATATATATTTTTGCAGGAATACAAGTAATACATCCACATCGTCTCCTAAGAAAAAGGTTTGTATGTTTGTTTAGATATTTGTTTTTATTAAAAACCAAATCTATTGTTTAATTTTTATTAAAAACCAAATCTATTGTTTATTTTTTCATTAAAAACCAAGTCTATTGTTTATTTTCATTGAAAACTTGAGCTATTTTTAAGCTATCTATTACGAAAAGTGATCGGCCATGTATAAATGTGTTTCACATCGTAAATGTGATCATTCAAATCGCGACACACTAGACATTTTCATAGCATCGAATGTCAGGTCATGAGATTCTGTTAAAAAAATAATTACCTCCCTTAGTAGAACTCGCCGTAGATTCTGGATATTTGACTTGTTACTGAATTAGATTTTTTAACTGTTCTGATTATGTGGTATTTCATTTTTTTTTCATATTTTATTACATTTAATTTGGAGAGCGTAGGATCAAAGTACAATCAAACCTTGTTTTGGGAGATAATTTTGAAGTTAAAATACAATTCGTTCATAGTGTTAAAGTGTTATGCCAACTCCTCGTAATAAGGCCAAAAATAAAATATTATTTGTTTGTCATTGTTGCCTTTACCCACTGAAAATTTTGCCATCTAAATTATTTTATTTGTGTTTCAGTTAATTTTTTTTTATCTTTTGGTATGACATCAAAAAAAATATCCATAACAGCATATTATTGAAGTATTAAGAAGAAAACCTACATATACAGTGTATATATATTTATAATATAGTATCTAATATTTCATGTGGAATTCTTTGTAAAATATAAATGCAATATTTGCCGATATTTTTACTAGTCTTCTTTTATGAATATACTTAAAAAGTAGAGTATTTCCGAATGAGTTAAAAATATTGCATATTAACCGATATTGCATTCCATTCTTTTTCCTTAAAGCTTAGTACACACTAGAGAGGTTCCGAGTGAAACGATATTTGCACACAAGCAGACAAGAGATAAACAAGATGGTGAAATTATGTTGAATACATGTTGAAAGGAAATATGATGAAAAATGTAATTGTCACAGACTGAAATATTTAGTACTATATTATAAAAGCGCGAGTGCGATATGATATACTGCGAGGGACAATATTCCTCAATATTAGTGCAATAACCCTATAATATAGTAGGAACATTTTAAATGTATTTTTACGAGCTTTAGAAACGGACAGAAAAAAAGAGTGGCAATCTCACCATGATATAAATAATGAAATAATAAAATTTCACTATTGGTATGTCTGTGATTTTCTTGGGGATACATTGGTTTCCTCCACCAATCAAATTGACGACCATGATGTAGCTTGAAATTTTGTTGAAAATTCCTTTAATGTTACGTAATCCTAACACAAACCATATAGAAAGACCTGCTGGTTAACACATAAAATCATATTTTTAGAAGAAACGTGCAGAAATATATACCGATCCTGGAGAATATATTCATAGTGATGGAGATATGTCGGAGGAATATGATTTTGTTGACACAAAAGAATCATCAGTGTTTATTACACCAAAGGTTAGTTAATGTACAGTAGCTTGCATCAAAGGAGGGGTGGGGGGGAGGGGGGCATTGTCAGCGGTGGGGTGAACCCATGATCTACAGCACCTGAGGGGAGCACTCTAACCATTACACCACTGATGCATTGTTCAAAGGTGATAGAGAAAGATTTGCATACATAGATATACAGTCAAACCTGTATTAAGAGGTCACCCTTGGGACAAAGAAAAGTGTCCTCATAAGGCAGGTGGCCTCTTAAAAGAGGTTCTTTTTATATGAAAGTTTCTATGATAGGAAAAGAAAAAGGTGACCTTTTAATACAGGTGACTGCTTAATAGATTTGACTAATTTAATTTGATGTGAATATTGTAATCTGATTGGCTGATCCACCTGGAGCAACATTGGTTATGCTTGATAACCTGGGTTGGTATTGTGACATCACCAACGTATTCATTCGCAAACGACTAATTCATATATTCCCATGAAATAATCAAAATTAAAATTGAGGAATCATTAAATTTTGTTGTATTAAATTAAAAGGAATATTTCAAATTTGTTATTGGGTTATACTTGTATAACCTGGTTTGGAACAGACTACACTTTTCATAAACCACTTCATGGTTCATTAACTGCCCCAACCAGATTATATCCTATTACATGTTCACAAATATTCCTTAAATAAATCAACCATACAATGATGATCACAGCTGCCTTGTCATTGCAAACAGACTTAGACACTTCACTATGCAATTGGTATTTGTTACCACTCAGCTAATCATGTCGTGCTATGGAGTAAGAGCAAAAACTGGTTGGCTGATAATCAGAATAATGTGTCAGATTGGAGTGACATGTCTACCTGTTGACTGATAATCAGAATAATGTGTCAGATTGGAGTGACATGTCTACCTGTTGACTGATAATCAGAATAATGTGTCAGAGTGGCGTGACATGTATACCTGTTGGCTGATAATCAGAATAATGTGTCAGAGTGGCATGACATGTCTACCTGTTGACTGATAATCAGAATAATGTGTCAGACTGGAGTGACATGTCTACCTGTTGACTGATAATCAGAATAATGTGTCAGAGTGGCGTGTCATGTCTACCTGTTGACTGATAATCAGAATAATGTGTCAGACGAGTGACATGTCTACCTGTTGACTGGTAATCGGAATAATGTGTCAGACTGGAGTGACATGTCTACCTGTTGACTGATAATCAGAATAATGTGTCAGAGTGGCGTGTCATGTCTACCTGTTGACTGATAATCAGAATAATGTGTCAGACTGGAGTGACATGTCTACCTGTTGACTGGTAATCAGAATAATGTGTCAGACTGGAGTGACATGTCTACCTGTTGACTGATAATCAGAATAATGTGTCAGACTGGAGTGACATGTCTACCTGTTGATTGATAATCAGAATAATGTCAGACTGGAGTGACATGTCTACCTGTTGGCTGATAATCATAATAATGTCAGACTGGAGTGACATGTCTACCTGTTGGCTGATAATCAGAATACATGTCACTCTACATGAATCAGGTACAAGAAATGCTTTATTAGGTCTATGACTAAATAACACTGAAGTTTATTTGACCCCGTTTATTAGTACTCAAAATCACACAATTGCAGGATAATCAATAGTATGCATGTACATAAAGCACACATGAAATGATTCTGTCTTGACTGTTCTTTAGTATTTCACAATCTCAAACATGTATTTTGTTATTTAGTATGAAAATATATCCATGTGTGTCTTCGATGCTTTGAATCTTTCGGGGCAAATTTTAAAGCAGAATAGAGGTAAAATCATTTCAATAAAAAATTGTTTCATGGAAGGAAAATAAATGAAAAATTCTTCTCACATATTTATGACTTACATTGTAGACAAAGCGAAACTTACAAAGTGATTTTAAAATAACAACTTCAACCAAGAAGAAATCAAAAAGACCAGCCGTTAATAATGGAGAGAGTGAAGAACCAGAAAGGAAAAAGTCTAAAAAGTTAAAGGAGAAAGGAGAAAGTTCTGGTTCAGGTGACAGTGGTCATGGAAAAATATTACAGAGTAAAAAATCAAAAGTAGACTCCCCAAAAAAGAAAAAAATGGTAATGACAGATGGAAGCTCTGACGAAGAAACGACTGCAAAAAAAATGTACAAATCTGTGAAGTCACCTGTTAAAAATTTGCCAAAAGTCAGTTCACAGGTCAAAATGTATACAAGTTCATCAAGCTCTGATTCCGATTCCTCAGATTCATCTAAACCAACAACAACAAAGAGCCATAACCAGAGCTTCCCAGATTTGAAAAAGTCAAAGAAGAAAATAAACACAGAAAAGGTAACCGATTCTAATGAAGACAGGACATCAAAAATGAATAAATCTATTAAGTCACCTGTTAAAAATTTACAGAAAGTCAGTTCAAAGGTTAAAAGTTCAAGTTCATCTAGCTCTGATTCCGATTCCGATTCCTCAGGTTCATCTAAACCAACAACAACAAAGAGTCATAACCAGAGTTCCTCAGATTTGAAAAAGACGAAAAAGAAAATAAAGGCAGATAAAGTAACAGACTCTAATGAAGACAGGACATCAAAAATGAATAAATCTGTTAAGTCACCTGTTAAAAATTTACAGAAAGTCAGTTCAAAGGTCAAAAGTTCATCAAGCTCTGATTCAGATTCGGATTCCTCAACTTCATCTAAACCATTGCCATCAAAAAGTCAAAACCAGAACTTGGATTCCAAAAAGACAAAAAAGAAATATCTTCAAAGCTCGGATTCAACAAAATTGTCAAAGAAACCTAGTCAGAAGGTATTTGTATAATATTTACAAAATAGAGTGAAACCTGTCTAAACCGAACCCTGAATAAACTGCAAACCTGTATAAACTGTATTTAAAATAAAGTCCCAAAGAAGAAAATCTTTGTTATTTTAACCTGTATAAACTGAACACCTGTCTATTCCGAACACAAAAGTTGGTCCCAAGGAGGTTCTGTTTAGACAGGTTTCACTGTATCTCTTGAGTTGAGTCACTAGATATTTTCTGTTCATTATTGTCATTGAACAAACTGTGCATTGCAATAACATGGCCTTTATATTTTTAGCCTACCTAGATCCTACGACTGAGTTTTTACCAATCACCAATCCTTGTCCTATTGTTATAATGTTAACAATCATTTATGTCCAGGGGCCGTAGTGGTTGTGATTGTATGGTAATTGGATTTGCAACTACCTGTGAAATCAGTGCCTATCACCATTAAAGTTGTGAATTTGAACCCCGTTCATGGCGAGGTGTACTCTTCAAAATTATATGATAAAGTTTGTCAGTGACCTGTGACTGGTCGGTGTGTTTTTTTCCGGTACTCCAGTTTCCTCCCCAATAAAACTGACCGCCATGATATAACTGAAATATTGTTGAAAGTGGCTTTAAACACCATCAACCACAACCAATCTCTTACCGTCCTATTGTTAATTTTGTTCTGATTGGACAAAAAGTTTGGCTACAAGAGACCATTCTTGTTTCTGATTGGTCAAATTTATAAATTCTTCTTTGAATAATGATTGGATGGTCATTTTTAAAAAAAATTGTATTTCAGATCGGGGCTCTGTCAGTCTCGCTTGGATTGTTATTTAGCTATTCAGTTTAGACCTTTTGTTATTCCTGCTCACAATTTTTTGTAATTATTTGGTTTTCCAATCTTTACACTTAGAACATACCTGATAAAGGTTATTACAGAAACACTTCTTATGCACTAAGTTAAATATCTACGTGTTTTTTTTATTGTTTTCGTATTGCTGTTAAAAAAAATTAGTTCTTGTTGTGGTAGATGTTGAATAAGAAGAGTTTGAAGATACCAAAGGGGTAATCAGAATTTATAAATCAAAGAAGAGCAGACAACACAATACCTTTGTTTCAATTTTTTTATTTTTTTTGGTTCTGTTCCAGACAAATGTTGTGAGTAAAAATCCATTTGTCAAAGAGTTAATAGAAAGTCAGGAAGACTCAGAGTCTGGTAGTGAGTCAGAAGAAGAACAGACACCTAAGGTGAGTATCTTAGGATGAAAACAGTCATGTATTTTACATATGGGTTAGCGCTATGGTTATGGTTTTTAACGCCACTTTCAACAATTTTTCAGTTATATTGTGGCAGTCAGTTTTATTGGTGGAGGAAACCGGAGAAAATCATCGACTACTATGTTTCATATAGTTTATTTATTTGCATATACAGAGCTCCAGATAATATTCAAGTTCAAAGCATATTTACTCAAATAATTGTTTTTAGCTCACCTTGCCAAAGGCAACGTGAGCTTTTGCCATCACTTGGCTTCCATCGTCCGTTAACTTTTCACATTTTAATCTTCTCCACTGAAACTCCTTAGCCGAATGAACTGAAACTTGGTAGGAAGCATCTATGGAAGTTTCTCTATAAAGTTTGCTCATTTCGTCCCGATCCATTAACAAACATGGCCACCACAGGCAATTCTTGTTTCTGATTGATTGATTTCCCAAAAAAAATTCTCCTTTGAAACCGCTTAGCCAAATAAACAGAAACTTGGTAGGTATCATCTATGGGTGGTCCTCTATAAAGATTGCTCAATTTGTCCTGATCCATTAACAAACATGACCACCACAGGTATTTCTTGTTTCTGATTGGCTGATTTTTTAAATTCTTCTCCTCTGAAACTGTTTGGTCAAATGAACCGAAACTTGGTGGGAAGCATCTATAGCAGGTCCTCTGTAAAGATTGCTAATTTTGTCCCGATCCATTAACAAACATGGCCGCCACAGGCAATTCTTGTTTCTGATTGGTCGATTTCTAAAAATCTTCTCCTCTGAAAACGCTTTGCTAAATGAACCGAAACTTGGTAGGAAGCATCTTTGGAAGGTCCTCTATAAAGTTTGCTCATTTCGTCCCCATCTATTAACAAACATGGCCACCGCAGGCAGTTCTTGTTTCTGATTGGTCAATTTCTAAAAATGCTTTCCAAATGAACCGAAACGTGATAGGAGGCATCTATGGAAGGTCACTTCATTTTGATCCGTAGACAAACATGGCCGCCATAGGCAATGCTTGTTTCTAATTGGTCGATTTGTGAAAATCTTCTCTGAAACTGCTTAGCCAAATGAACCGAAACTTTGTCGGAAACATATATGGAAGGTACTCTATAAAGTTTGCTAATTTTGTCCCCAACCCTTAACAAACATGGCTGCCATAGGCAATTCTTGTTTCTGGTTGGTTGTTTTCTAAAAATCTTCTCTGAAACTGCTTAGCTAAGTGAACCGAAATTTTCTGGGAAACACCTATGGAAGGTTCTGTATTAAGTTTCCTCAAAGCAGAATGAAAGGTGAGCGACACAGGCTCAGCCCACTGAGCCTCTAGTTTAAATAGTATTTTCTTGTCCGGGCCATAACATTTTTGTCTTTCAAGATAGGTCAATGATATTTGGTATGTGGGTACATGACCATAAGGCAGTGTGTCACGTACCGTAATGACCTTCTTGGGACCTTGACCTTTGACCTCAAGGTCAACTAATTGTTTTTTAAATAGTATTTTCTTATCCGGGCCATAACAGTTTTGTCTTTCGAGATAGGTCAATGATATTTGGTATGTGGGTGGATGACCATAAGGCGGTGTGTCACGTTTTAGAAGTACTTGCTGCCAGTATATTATATTAGTAATTACTTTGGTCCACTGCTTGCAAATATTTGCCTTCATGACATATTTTTTCCACAACATTCAACTCATAATGTGTAACTTATTGTTGTACAGATGGCTGCATTAAGGGGAGACATAAGTTTTAGGTATCTAAAACAGTTCCTCCTAGTTTAATTTATTTTTCAGACATCTACTGCCAAGAAGAGTAAGTTTACAGAACTACGTAAGCAATCAGTCTCAAGGAGCGATTCTTCATCCAGTGACTCAGAATAATGAGAAAAATATCATGTTTTAATAGATATATTTTAGTTGATGATGTATAGATTGTTTTGCTACTAAGATCATTACATTGTAATTGTTTTGCTACTTAATTTCTTGTAGAAATGAGGTCATTGTGACCTTGACCTTTTACCACAAGGTCAATTGATTTTTTTGTTCATGCAACTTTCATATTTTTGATGTATACATATACATATTAGAACATGGTGAACTGGCACATATCAAAATGGGGTCACCCTGACCTTAAGGTCAATTTTTTTTATTTTTACAATGATACAACTTTGTCGAGGGCAGAGGTTTTTTGTCATCAAGCTATTCTGTGTCTATGTATTAATAATAATAATAATAATAAATTCTTTATTTATAGAGGGTTTGACTAATTTTCCCTGTGGCCCTCATTGACATATTTAAACGTACATTGTAAAGTACACTATATAAAGTTACACACAAGAAGCAATACATTGTAATAAGTATACACAAAAAGATTTAGTAAACATCATCATTTATTAGAACATGGTAGTTGCTGTGACCTTGATTTGACCACAAAGTTAAATTATTTTTTATCATGCATTGTCCTTTGCAGAACTTTTTTCATGGCTGCAAATCGTTTGTAGTCATATCATGTTATTGGTCCATCTGTGTTGTCATCTGTTTGAGAGCCAAGTTTTCAGTTCACCTGGACCTTTGGTCCAGGTGAACTATTGCCATCACTTGGCGTCTGTCGTCTGTAAACTTTTCACATTTCAAGCTTCTTCTCCGAAACCACTGGGCTAATTGGAACCAAACTTAGTAGGAATGTTCCTTGGATGGTCCTCTACAAAGTTTCTGTTTTTCGTTCCAGTCGGATATTCAACATGGCTGCTAGGGCCAATAATATGCTCTGATTGGCTGAAATTTCAAAGATCTTCTTCTCTGAAACTAATGAACTGACTGAACCCAAACTGTAAATAAATGATCATTGGAATGTCCTTTACCAAGTTTTTGTTTTTTATGCCGATCGGAAATCCAAGATGGCCGCCATCGCAGGACATAGATTAACATTGGACCCTATGGGAAAATGCTCAAATGCCTTCTTCTCAGAAACTACTAATATGATTAAAGCCAAACTGTACATGAATGTTCATTGGATGGTCCTCTACAAACAATACGTTTTTTGTTCTGATATGAAATTCAAAATGGCGGCTACGGCAGGACTTAGTTTAATATTGGACCCTATGGGAAAAATGTTTCAAAACACTTCTTCTCTGAAACCACTTGGACAGTTGAAACCAAACTGCCCAGGAAGGATCATTGGAAGGTCCTCTGTTTTTTATGCCGATCGGAAATCCAAGATGGCTGCCACCACAGGTCATAGTAACACAGGACCATATGGGGAAAATACAGAAATATATTCTTCTCTGAAGCTATTGCACTGATTGAACCTAAACTGTGCATCAATCATTGGAAGGTCCTTTACAAACTTTGTGTTTTTTATGTTGATCGTAATTCCAAGATGACTACCACTGCAGGACATAGTTTTTACATAGGACCAATTGGTTCTTTTTATAACCAGGTGAATGATACAGGCTCTTGAGAGCCTCTGGTTTTATATCACAAACATTTTTTTTATATAATTTTTATTGTAGTGTTTTGGGGTTTTATTTTGGCAGCTATCCATCAATGTTTGTCCTTGCTTTCAAATAAAATATTAAATACTATATGTTATTATTAGAAGGCAAAGTAAATGAAACAGGAGGTTTTCATCAGTGAGAACTTTCTTCTCAGTATCATTAAAGTGAGGGGAGAGAAAAGAAAATGGCAAAATCTCCCCCACTCCCTATGGGAACAATTGATTTGTAATGCTTGAGCTTCATTTTTTAACATTGTTATTCTTATATACCTAGTGAAGTAAGTTTTTTTACTTTGTTCAGCTGTATATGTTTTGCCCAAATATGTAAGGTTTTACTTCACTTTGTTTGACTGTATATATCTTACAATATATATATAATCTTTTTTAGTAAAAATACTAAAAGGCTTTGCTTTTCTTCCTATGAATATGAAAGTATTTAATTTGACCTGTTACAATAAAACTGTAAGATCATTTATATTATTGGTAATTTTTTTCCCTTTACAAATGTACATCAAATCCAAGAGTTACTATTTTATCATAGTCCTTCATTAAAAAAAACACATTTTGCATCTTTAGGAGGATATAAAAATATTGATTGAAAGGTCCTACAAAAATGTCACCTTATTTTTTTTTATATGGGTGGTCTATTGTACATATTATTAGCTCACCTTGCCAAAGGCAAAGTGAGCTTTGCCATCACTTGGCGTCCGTCGTCCATTAACCTTTTTTTAATCTTCTCCTCTGAAACCCCTCAGCCAAATGAACTGAAACTTGGTAGGAAGCATCTATGGAAGGTTCTTTATAAAGATTGCACATTTTGTCCCGATCCATTAACAAACATGGCCACCACAGACAATTCTTGTTTCTGATTGGTCGATTTTTAAAAATCTTCTCCTCTGAAACTGCTTGACCAAATGAACCGAAACTTGGTAGAAAGCATCTATGGAAGGTCCTCTATAAAGATTGCTCGTTTCGTCCTGATCCATTAACAAACATGGCCACCACAGGCAATTCTTGTTTCTGATTGGTCGATTTCTAAAAATCGTCTACTCTGAAACAGCTTGGCTAAATTGACCGAAACGTGGTAGGAAGCATCTATGGAAGGTCCTCTATGGGAATTGCTCATTCCATTTTGATCCGTTAACAAATATGGCCATCATAGGCAATTCTTGTTTCTTATTGGGCAATTTTTAAAACAGCTTTTACTCTGAAACCGCTTGGCCAAATGATATGAAACTTGGTAAGAAGCATCTATGGAAGGTTCTCTATAGAGAATGCTCATTTCGTTTTGATCCATTAACAAACATGGCTGCCACAGGCAATTCTTGTTTTAGATTGGTCGATTTCTAAAAATCTTCTTCTCCGAAACTGCTTGGCCAAAATGAGCTGAAATTTGGTGGGAAGCACCTATGGAAGGTTCTGTATTAAGTTTCCTCAAAGCAGAATGAAAGGTGAACGACACAGGCTCAGCTCAGTGCTGAGCCTCTAGTCGTATATAATTCTTTGCCGAGAGATTTGTTTAAGGCAATAAATAGTTTTCTGTGTTCCAAAAAATATTGTATGTTTTATTATTTTAGTATAATCTTTAGTTTTATGTGTATGCTTTGTAGATCGTTGTTTGTGCCTTTGTCCTTTTTCTTTTGACCATTATATGTCTCCCTTTTTATACCTTCTGATTACCCCTTTAGTATCTTCTAACTTTTGGCCATTATATTGTCTCCCTTTATATACCTTCTGATTACCCCTTTAGTATCTTCTAACTTTTGACCATTATATTGTCTGTCCCTTTATATACCTTCTGATTACCCCTTTAGTATCTTCTAACTTTTGACCATTATATTGTCTGTCCCTTTATATACCTTCTGATTACCCCTTTAGTATCTTCTAACTTTTGACCATTATATTGTCTCCCTTTTTATACCTTCTGATTACCCCTTTAGTATCTTCTAACTTTTGACCATTATATTGTCTGTCCCTTTATATACCTTCTGATTACCCCTTTAGTATCTTCTAACTTTTGACCATTATATTGTCTCCCTTTTTATACCTTCTGATTACCCCTTTAGTATCTTCTAACTTTTGACCATTATATTGTCTGTCCCTTTTTATACCTTCTGATTACCCCTTTAGTATCTTCTAACTTTTGACCATTATATTGTCTGTCCCTTTATATACCTTCTGATTACCCCTTTAGTATCTTCTAACTTTTGACCATTATATTGTCTGTCCCTTTATATACCTTCTGATTACCCCTTTAGTATCTTCTAACTTTTGACCATTATATTGTCTCACTTTTTATGCCCTCTGATTACCCTTTTAGTATCTTCTAACTTTTGACCATTATATTGTCTGTCCCTTTTTATGCCTTCTGATTAGCCCCCTATAGTATCTTCAAACTTTTCATGCCATCTTTTTTTGTTCACACCAAGAAATGAGGCTGTGGTGTTTATCATTCTTTATTCATTGTTTCAAAACAAAAATTAAAATAATTGTTGAATATATTTGTTCAATTTCTGTTGTTTTATGAATTTTGTATTAATATCTATTTAAACAGCTTCATTGTTAAATATAATATTAATTCATTCATCATACACTTATGATATTTTCATTAATATCTATTTTTTTGTTTTATCATACAAGTCATTAAATATACCATGTATATAATAAATGACGTCATAGAACATTGTTTGATCATTTGTCTTGTGTCACTGTATATATTGATTCTCCTTCAGTTGCCCGTGGGTTACGATATTTCTCCACTCAAGAGAGTTAAATTTAAAATTTTAACCACAAGCTGTCGGGTAAGTGGTTGAAATTTTAAATTTAACTCTCGAGAAATATCGTAACCCACATGGGAAACTGAAGGAGAATTTGTTTTTCCCATTATTTAACACAAACGTTATTTCAAAATCCTTCAAAATTACCGATTTGACAACATGTGGGGAAAGGCACGAGACATTTTAATCCTCTAGAGGATTACAGATTTTTCCACCACTGGTTCAGCGGGGTTAAAACGCCATAATAATGGGAGAAATATTGATTCCGACTTTAGCATCAATATCTATTTACAGTCAAACCTGCTTTAGTGACCACCTCTATCAAGCAATAACTTGTATTATGTGATCTTCATTTTAATTTCCCTTCACAGTGCATATCATATCAATTCAACCTGTGTTAGGCGACCACCTGTCTTATGTGATCATATTTTACTGTTCCTTTAGAAGGTCACATAAGACAGCTTTGACAGTAGATAGATTTGTTGTTTATTATCATATTAAATCATTTATCAGATAACTATAATATATTTTGACAGGGAACTTATTTGATAATTTGTCTGAGTCATTAACTATTGATTGAAATGGTTTGAAAAATAGACAATTTTCCGACTTTATTCTTAAATTACTGGTATGCATTTTTATAAGAGTTATTTCCCTTTAAGGCAGTCAAAAAGGTCACATGTTCTTGCAAAATTCAACTAAAATAACGTATAATTTTCCCATAATCTGTACAAACTTTTTATGTTGCAACAACTTGTGAATTTTCTATTTCCTATAAAATTAGCCTCTGATTTTTTTTTACAATGTTAAAATTTCTACAAATTTTTAGTCCTTTCAGGGTCATCGTGGCCGTGATCGTATGGTAGTTGGATTTACAACTACCTGTGCAATCAGTGCCTATCACCACTAAAGCTTTGGGTATTCCGGTTTCCTCCATCAATAAAACTGACCGCCATGATATAAATGAATATTGTTGAAAGTGACGTTAAACACCGTTGCTTTAGTGTCTATCATAAGGAAAATAATTCTTATAAAAAACACAATTTTAGAATCAAATCAGCTCTGTACAAAAGGTCTGTTGACATACATCTGTATAAAAGAAGAAATTGTTAGTCCATTTAATGAGTCAAATATTATATATGTTATCATACATAATATAGATATATGCTCTGTGTCAACCTTTGAAAAGTCAACTAAAATGGTCGGGGAAATGGAAACTGCTTATCATGTCGTGTCAAACTGAGTGTATCTGAAAGATTGAATCTGTTGCAACATGAATTGAACAATCATGTATCCTTCTTTTGAGTTACTTTAGGCTTTACTTGCTCTCAGAGCTTTTAAAATTATTTGGCTTTCCAATCTTTTGACTTTGAGTGTACCTGATGAAGGTTGCTCCAGAATCGTGTTGTGCACACTTAATTTGATATCTACGTTTTTATTGCATATATTCATGTATTTATGGGGATTTAACATAGACATTTTGACCATTATTTTTTACCAGAAGTGCAACCATGAAACAAAGATGGAAAACTGTAATTGTAGAGTTCAAATGTCAAACCATCAATGGGAGATAATAAAACATGTATCAGTTTAATGCAAGTATAGGGTTTGGCTTATGGTGTTTTAACGCCGCTTTAAACAATATTTCAGTTATCGTGGCAGTCAGTTTTTATTGGTGGAGGAAACCGGAGAAAACCACTGACTTGTCGCAAGTCACTGACAAACTTTATCACATAATATTGTATCGAGTACACCTCGCCCTAGCGGGGTTCGAACTCACAACATAGTGGTGATAGGCACTGATTGCAAAGGTAGTAATAAATCCAACTACCATATGATCACGGCCACAGATTTTAATGCAAAAGTTTAGTTAATGGGCATATAATAAAATAAGTACCTTAGAATAAAAATGTAGATCCCTAGTTTAGTGTGTACAAAAAAAATGTAGATATCAAATTTAATGTGCACGACATGTTTCTGCAATAACTGTCATCAAAGGTTGGAAAGCTAAATAATTTTAAAAGTTTTGGGAGCAAGTACAACACTTTTTTTTGGAAAAGACAAAAATGAGTTAATTTGACACAGTATTTTTACCATGAAATACACACACTACTTATTGTGTGTTTTTTTTAATTGTGACATGGAATTATTATTATTTGTATCCAATCATAAAGTAAACGCAATAGGAAAAAAGTTGCAATATATCATAACATGTATTTTATTTATGTATGAAACAAAAACAACAAACTGCATCAGTGGTGTAATGGTCACTGCTTGTCTCTAAGTGCTGTAAGGTCAAACCAAAGACCTTTAAAATTTATATTTGTTCCTTCTCCCCTAAGTGTGCAGCATTGAGGAGTAAGAGCAAAGACGGGTTGACTCGGAATTAGGATAATGTGTCCGAGTGGAGTGACATGTCTACCCTTCGACTGGTTTCAGGGAGCAAGCACTGTAAAAATCATACCAAGTGTGTTGGTCTAATACAAAGCAGACATCATCTCATTGACATACACGTTGGAGAAAACCAAAGGCAATCATGAATGAACAAAGTAGAGACACTGGCCACAGTACAGAGAAAACCAAAGGAAATCATGAATGAACAAAGCAGAGACTCTGGCCTCAGTACAGAGAAAACCAAAGGCAATCATGAATGAACAAAGCAGAGACACTGGCCACAGTACAGAGAAAACCAAAGGCAATCATGAATGAATAAAGCAGAGACACTGGTCACAGTACAGAGAAAACCAATGAACAAAGCAGAGACACTGGCCACAGCACAGAGAAAACCAAAGGCAATCATGAATGAACAAAGCAGAGACACTGGCCACAGTACAAAGAAAACCAATGAACAAAGCAGAGACACTGGCCACAGTACAGAGAAACCCAAAGGCAATCATGAATGAATAAAGCAGAGACACTGGCCAAATTAGGCACAGTACAGAGACAACTAAAGCAAACAAAAAACACAACAGGATGAGTAACACGTACCCCATCAGAAAACCAGGGGTGAACCTGGGTGCTCGCAACACGTAACTTGTTTGTTCCCGCCATGATATATCTGAAAAACTGCTCACTTGCCGTTAAATAACATTCACTCACTCTCTGTCAAAATCATATATATAAATGTATGGATATTTTGCATAGCTACTGTCAACTATATTTCAGTTATATCATGGTGGTATGGATGGAGAATTGAAAATTACAGACTTGCCACAAGTCGCTGATGAACGTTATTACAGAAAGTTGTTATTAATACAACTCGCCTTTCATTAGAGTAAAAACTCACAACTTTAGTATTGATTGTATATAGGAAGATGTAAAAGTTACCACTACTGTAACAAATAAAAACATATCTAATTTAGTACAAATGACACGTTTCTGGAATAACCTTCATCAGGAACGCTCGAAAGGTTGGAGGGACCGTTGTGGTCGTGATCATATGGTAGTTGGATTTACAATTACCTATGCAATCAGTGCCTATCACCACTTATGTTGTGGGTTTGAATCCCGCTCGGTCGAGGTGTACTCGATACAGCATTATGTGATACAGTTTGTCACTGACGAGACGGGTCCGTGGTTTTCTCAGAGTACGCGGACTTGTTTCGGTGAGCTAACACTATAACAATCCAACTTAGGGTGTTGGTCTAGTACAGAGCGGACCTCATCATCATTTGATTTTAAAATTAACTTGTTCTCGTCATAATGTAGCCAAGGATTTATATAGTAGGTCCCACTATATAAATCCTTGGTGTAGCTGAAAAAGTGCAGAGTTGTCGTTAAACAACAATCACTCGCAATAAAATTAATTTGCACTTGATGCGAAACGTGACAGAGCAGCTCGCCTTTGTGTGTTTCTAATGTTCGTACACATGAATTTTATATTTTCCGTACTGGTATATAGTCTTTTAGTACACCCTTAAATGCATAGGGGCTCGCAGTTATATTTTCACATCGCCAGGTATATTTTAAAAGAGAAGGGAGGACACTTTTTTTGCTGCCCAAAGTGAAAGTAGAATTTCGGCACCTTTTTTCGCTTCAAAAACGGTTTAGTCTTTGTTCTTACCATAATATTAATGCAAATATCGTTGTTTTTTGCTGATTGACTGGTTTGCAGTGGAATAACACTCGTTTTTAAATTCCAAGCGGTCTGGACAACTTCTTATCATACTCATTTCCGGTTTATACGGACTTAATAATATTGATAGAAATAAAAAAATCGAAATATAATTTTAAAAAGTAGGAAAAAAGATACTTAAATCTCTTGCATTAAAATATATTTTTTCCTTATCTCAATCAATCTGGAAATATAGGAAGACAGCATTTTAAGAATATCTTTTGACAAGATGAGTAAATAATTTCCCGCAAAAATGCCAGTTTAAATCCTTCGACCAATGAAAACTCACCTTGATATTTAGTTCGTATAAACCGGAATTGAGTATGCTAAGAAGTTGTCCAAACCGCTTGGAATTTAAAAACGAGTGTTGTTCAACTGTAAACAAGTCAATCAGCAAACAACATCAATATTTGCATTAATGTAATGGGAAGAACAAAGACTAAACCGTTTTTGAAGCGAAAAAAGGTGCCGAAACTCTACTTTCACTTTTGGCCCCCCAAAAAGTGTCCGCCCTTCTTCTTTTTAATACATACCTGGTGATGTGAAAATATAACTGCGAGCCCCTGTGCCTAAATGTCCAGGGAAAACCTAAATAGTTAATTATGCTCTTAGCGGACGGAAATGGGATGATGACCCGAGCAAAGATAAAATTTTACTTTGAATTTCAAGTTTCTTTTTTATTTTCTGCAATAGATGTTCAAAACATGGTACCCAGTAAATAAAATATTTATAGCAAACGAGTCTTAAAAATTGCTATATAAGTATAGTTAGTAGTAAGCTTGTGAATATTACACTGTTGGGTGTTGTCGACAACAAGAGAGATAACTTGTTATGCGTCTTGTAAATTTTATAACAATAAATACGCTACCATCATAAATTCTGAGTATATCCTATTGCTTCATTCAAACAGCCGGAAAAAAAACCTGTAGGCTAAAAATAGCCTCCATTCGGGGTTTTTTCCGGCTGTTTGAATGACGCAATAGCATATACTCAGAATTTATGATGGTAAGTATTTATTTAATAAAAACAAATTTTACTTTAAAAATTTTGGAATTCTTGATCAAAATTGAGTTGTTTCCCTTTCACCGTTTAAATTTTTAAACACAACATGTGTTTAAGCTTTTCAATACAAATGGATTTACAAATGTACATCTAAAAATAAATGAAATAAAATCAGACAGGTTATTTTAAGTCAACGATATATTTACTATATAAATCCTTGCTTAAACCAAGCACTGATTTTGAAGGAAATCTCCCATCATAGCTTTATCAATGTTAAACTTGTTATTATTGTGAAAAACCTAAAGTTTCCAAAGTAATAATATAACAATTAAGGATGTTTGTATCAGATAGATGCCATTATTAAATAAACGTTAGAGAAAACCGAATGGATAATACATTGATACAGGAAACACTGCACAGGACAAAAAAAAGATGAGCAACACGGACCCGCCACAAAGCACGGGTGAGACAAAGTGCTCGCGAAGGGTAAACAGTTCCTTCCTCTTATAAGACAACCAGCATGCTATTCATATATTCAATAACCACAACGGTGGTGTGATGGTTAACGTGCTCGCTTCGAATGCAGTAGATCGTGAGTTTGAGTCCGATTAGGTCAAACCTGGTATTTGTTGCTTTTCCGCTATTCATGCAACATTAAGGAGAATGCATATACCGGTTGGTTCGGAATCGGGATAATGTGTCCGAGTGCGGCGACATGTCTATCCGCGGAGTGTTTTTTCAGTGAGCTAGCACTATACAAATCCAGCTAATCGTGCTGGTCAGTACAAAGCGGACCTCATCAACATCTGATTGAACATTGACTTGTTCTCGTCAAGAAAAAGCGGGAAAATTGCTGAGTTGGTGTTAAACAACAATCGCTCATTCACTCGTATATTCAAGACGTGTTGTACACCACTATGCTCATTAAAAGAACGTAAATATAATATCGTACACTTTGGCCAGAGGCCCCCTAGATTTCAGCCTGCCATGCCTATAGGTAAATTCGGCACTGAATATAAGCTACTTTCCATTAACATCTGTTGTACTCAATTTAACCTAGGTGAAACAATGAAAATACAATGTGCGAAATCTTTTAAGCTTATATGAACCTTAGATTAACCAATGAAAATGTTATGTGTGTATTTATCAGTGAGTTGAGGCAGGTCGGTGGTGTTCCAGTTTCCTCCAACAATAAAGCTGACCGCCACAATATAGCTGAAATATTGTTGAAAGTGACGGTAAATAGTACTAAATACCAGAACTCCTAACCCTACAACACCATCATACAAATTGTTTTTTAACTGTTTTTCTCACTTATCAACTGTGTATTTCAGTCTATCGTATCATATGTGTTTCCGCCGATGTCGCTATTAATATAAACATTCGGAACACTTCCATTATCAGTATTTAACACTGTATCATAATTCTCTGGTATTGCATAATCTACGCTATTCATTTCAATAGTGTCTTCATATAATCGTTATTTTCTAAATGGTCCAACCTTCCTGTCAAAATTGAGATTTTTTTTTTACAAAATATGAACATCATGCAGCTTTTATTTATAAAAGACATACTTAAACAGGCTGTAGAGCTAATTTAACGTTACGACGAATCACTATTTTCATAGCAGCCGATTTCTGCTATCTTATTTAGGCCATTTGGGTTTCTTATGCCCCAACGACTTTTAAGTTATTTAGTTTTCCAATCTTTTGATTATGAGCTTACCTGATGAAAGCTCTAGGTATTCCAGAAACGCCACGTGTTCACTAAGTTAAATATCTACGTTTTGATACAAAGACAAGTTATGAAATTAATGAATATGTGATATGAAAATTGAAATGGAAAGTTTGTAGACACGAGGATTCGTAGTCTAATCATGTGGCAAATGTGGCCGTTACAATTCTATACCATAACCAGATGTCATTGCATAGTTTCTCGTGTGTTAACCTAATACTGGTTTGCAGGATATATTATGTATAGTCAAACCTGCCCATGAGGTCACCTCTTTTAAGCAGTCACCTGTATTAAAAGGTCACCTTTTTCTTGTCCCTTCATAGAAAATGTCAGATGAATTGAACCTCTTTCAAGAGGTCACCTGTCTTATATTGCCACCTTTTCTGTGCCCCAAAGGTGACCTCTTAATACAGGTTTGACTGTATATCGGTTAATGTGTAAATATCTCTTTATCTGTTTAGGTTAGGATAGATTTATCGTGTTTAACGTCAATTTTAACAATATTTCAGTTATATCGTGGCGGTCAGATTTATTGGTGGAGAAAACCACCGACCTGTCGTAAGTAACTGACATACTTTATCCCATAATGTTGTTGCGAGTACATCTGGCCTGAGCGGGATTCGAACTCGCAACGTCACTGGTGATAGGCTCTATCTGCATAGTTAGTAGTTGTAAATCCAACCACCACACGATGACGTCACGACAGCCCCTCCACTATTTATGTGTTTAATTTCGGAATCCGTTAAAATAGATCTGGAACATTTCTATATTTGAATAAAATGAAAAACAAAAATACCACATTGTCCGAACAATTCCAAAAATACCACATTGTCCGAACAAATAAAAAAAATACTACATTGTCCGAACAAATAAAAAAAATACTACATTGTCCGAACAATTCCAAAAATATTACATTGTCCGAATAATTCCAAAAATACCACAGTGTCCGAACAATTCCAAAAATACTACATTGTCCGAACAATTCCAAAAATACTACATTGTCCGAACAATTCTAAAAATACTACATTGTCCGAACAATTCCAAAAATACCACATTGTCCGCACAATTCCAAAAATACTACATTGTCCGAACAATTCCAAAAATACCACATTGTCCGAACAATTCCAAAAATACCACATTGTCCGAACAATTCCAAAATCACAGAAAGGGGCAAAATCGATACCCCTAACATACAAATACATGACCGCTCACTTTCCTGGCCTGGTACAGGCACTTCAATAAAAAGTGGCGAGGTTAAGAAGAGTTTGAACATACCAAAAGGTTAAACTAGTTGTATTGGCCCAAATCTCCCTTCTTAGTAATATATACAAAGGATTGTGAATGTTAGTGTTATATGTCAACTGATTTTGTTTTAATCTAACCTTATTTTGCAAGTTATTATAACGATTACAGCAATCAAGACCACCCCAGCTGTTGTAACACCACAAATAAGACCTACAAAAAATACTAATGTTTAATTTAAAAGCTCAAGACAACGAGTAACAATATAAAAGTTATTGTTAAAAACAAGATTTTAGAAATTCATATTGATATCGACAGCGTTGTTGAAATTTGTTTCAGTAAAAACGACATGCATGTTTCTGACAAAGGTTCTTCTGCGGCTGCTATTATATTGGTAGTTCACTGCTGATCACCACTGTGATTTTATCTCATGCCCATAGAGAGTACATACAAGTTAGCAACATCTGAAATTTGAGCATGGAAGCTGAAAATGTGCAGCACAACACGAGATTTAAGTCTACAAATGTATGCTTATTTTGCTTTTCGGTTTTTGCCACACCCCTTCTATCCGGATATTTCATGATGCTTGACCCCCACTTTCGTTCCACTTCAAAAGTGTAGTTTTCTGTGTTATGTTTTGAATGTCTTCGTACAGTGTTTTCCGGTTTCTCTGACTTGTCCATTCTTGATTGCCCTTCGGGTTTCTCTTCTCACTAGTGTTTATTTGCCGCTCTAGGTTACTTATATTTCCCATTACATGTTTTCTATACAAATGTCGGTGTTTCTCTAGATATTCCTTTACTGTTCTCATTAATTCTTTTTAAGAATCTACAATTTGAGTGTTTTCCTCATCCCATATTAACTGGAAAACAAAAATGTATGTGAACAAAAATTCACAAATATTGAAGATGGTGTCAATAAAATATATTGGGCGTTATCTACCGGTTCATAATCTGCCCATTTAGCACAAAGTGCCATAGAGTATATGATATATTATCTCCAGCAAATCAACACGACAAACTCGGGATAAAATTCAAGAAGTTTACATTATATTGTACCGGCTTGCTAACAAAGTTATGCTATGCTATGTTTAATTAATTAATAAAATATGTTTAAACTAGCAAAGTAAAATATAAGTCATGAAAATAAAGTTTAGATAGTGATGATCGTCAATTCCACCAACAGATCGAACACGTACCTCTCGCCATAACTGAACTCGCTGTACACAAAACAAACCACGACATATGATGCTGGAAATCCAGATCCTGGCTTGGAACATACACTAAAATGTGTCGGGATCCCAGCCCTTCCCTCTTGATAACCGGACGTAAATCTATAAACCCAGACTATTTACACATGGAATATAAATATGTTCTTACCAATAGTTCTAGTATTTGACTCATAAGTCACGTGTTGATGCTTGATCTTTGTAATTGTAGTTGACGAATCACGTGGTGTTAGGTTAGTTGTCATGTCAACAGAGAGTCTGGTTGTTTACAGAAACAAAAACAAAATACTAAATCATCTAAATTATAAAGAGCAGAGTACATTTAATGAATGTTCAAATTCATAAATTCATATTAAACACTACTTCTTGGTAATTGTTAAAAGAAAGAGTAAATAAGGGTAATAACAAAATTACCGAACTCCGAACAATCTTACAAATGGAAAGTCAAAACTCATAATTATATAAACAGACAAAATCAGTCAACAACCGGAAAACTGTGAATGGTCAACAAGATTACTAATATCAACAAACGAACAACGTTCGTATTGTGAAGGAGAAATAAAATGCATGGCGTTTGTTTGTTTGTTTTATCGATGGTGTTTAACGCCACTTTCAACAATATTTCAGTTATATCGTGGAGGTAAGTTTTATTGGTGGAGGAAACCAGAGGACACGGTGAAAACCACCGACCTGTTACAAGTCAGTGACTTTATCACTTAATGTTGTAAACCTCGCCCTAACCCTGCGATATTCGAACTCACAACGTTAGTGGTGATAGGCACTGATTGGATAGGTAGTTGTAAATCCAACTACGATGCGATCACCACCACGACGGCCCCTCTAAACTGATTTGGTATGATGTGTCCGAGTGAAGAGACATGTCTACATTAGGACTTTTGTGTCTGTTATATAGCACTATAAATCTTTAACTAAACGTGTTTTTCTAGTATAAAGGCAAAACGGGCATCATTATCATATTATTAATAACTAACTTGTTCACTCAATGATATAGCTGGACGTGTACAACTTAGCACGACGGATGTCACTAGTGGAGCTGGAACTGCTTACCCTTGAGGAGAACCCTTGAGTTCATCCCCGGCTTGTAGTGTTCGTGTTATTCGATCTTTAATTTATGTGTATGTTTTGTAGATCGTTGTTTGTGCTTTTGTAATTTTTCAGGGAGAGCTACCGGAACCCAAAAGCGGCCCTGGCCGGAAGTGACGTCAGTCACGTGACCGGAAATGACGTGACCGGAAGAATGTTCTGCGGATGCCCGGCTTTTTCCCGCGCCTTTTTCTTACTATAGTAGTAGTACAAATGTAGTACAGTAGTACAAGTAGCATGACTACCGGATGTGATGGAAGTCACGTGAACCAGAAGGGAGAATTCACTTGGAAGGGGTGGGGTGCGCGCATGCGCAACCGCAAATTGCGCAATATCCTTCCTAGTGGGGCCTTTTCACCGGAAGTGACCGAATGTTACGTGACTCCGTAGGGCTTCCCCTGGAATTGGAAGTTTTGTGCTCTCTAGAGCGTCCGCATCCAATAACCTCATCCTTTTCACTAGTTCTCTATTGAGGTGCTCTCTAGGACGTCCGCGTCCTATAACCTTATCATTTTCACTGGTTATCTGGCCCCTTTTATTTTCATAATTACATTATTTATTTCAATAATTACACAACAAATATTTGTTGTTTTCGGATATGTTGTGTAGTACTCCACGTCCGCGTTCCCACCGTGGTATTTCTACTTTACTAAGAGTACATTTGCTTCCCTAAGTCACCCAATAGAAGATCATCATGCCATGTGATTTTGAGGTCTCGAGCCAAAATCAGTTATGTTTTTTTGTGAAGGTTATACACCCAAAAGTTCACCTGCAAAATTGTATATACCAAGTACTTTCAGAGATATTATAGAATCAAATATTAATGGTTCTCCGGCTATTGGAAAAAAATCAATAACAATCCGCAACCTCCTCCTCCTCCTCCGCTTTCACTTCCTTCGCTTTGCGGCGGCGGCGGCTGATGCTGCTGCTGCGGTGTATATCCCTTTGTCAGCAACGACTGCCGCTGCTGTTTTCTCTGGATACTGGAGTCTGTCATATGATTGGTTCAATTTCCAGATCTTCCATATCTTTTCACTATTCAACTTACTTTTCTTCCATATTTTCCAAATCATACTTCACTATTCAACTTATCTTTCTTCCATATTTTCCCTATCATTTCACTATTCAACTTACTTTTCCTCCATATTTTCCAAATCTTTTCACTATTCTACTTACATTTCTTCCATAATTTCCATATTTTTTCACTATTCAACTTACTTTTCTTCCGTATTTTCAATATCTTTTCACTATTTAATTGGGTTTCTTCCATATTTTCCATATCTTTTCACTATTCAACTTGGGATTCTTCCATATTTTTCATATCTTTTCACTCTTCAACTTATCTTTCTTCCATATTATCCATATCTTATCGCTATTCAACTTGCCTTTCTTCCATTTCATTTCACAATTGAACCTACCTTTCTTCCAAATTTTCCCTGTCTTTTCACTATTCAACTTACTTTTCTTCCATATTTTCCATATCTTTTCACTATTCAATTTACCTTTCTTCCATATTTTCCCTATCTTTTCACTAGTCGATTTACTTTTTTTTCTGTATTTTCCAAATCTTTTCACTATTCAACTTACTTTTCTTCCATATTTTCCAAATCATTTCACTATTCAACTTATCTTTCTTCCATATTTTCCATATCATTTCACATTTCAACTTACATTTCTTCCACATTTTCCATATCATTTCACAATTCAACCTACTTTTCTTCCGCATTTTACGTATCTTTTCACTATTAAAATCGGCTTTATTCCATATTTTACATATCTTTTCGCAATTCAACTTACCTTTTTTCTATATTGTCCATAACTTATCACTATTCAACTTACTTTTCTTCCATATTTTCCATATCATTTCACATTTCAACTTACTTTTCTTCCACATTTTCCATATCATTTCACAATTCAACCTTCTTTTCTTCCGCATTTTCCATATTTTTTCACTATTCAACTAGGGCTTCTTTCATATTTTCCATATCTTTTCACAATTCAACTTGCCTTTCTTCCATATTGTCCATATCTTATCACTATTCAACTTGCCTTTCTTCCATATTTTCCATATCATTTCACAATTCAACCTACCTTTCTTCTATATTGTCCATATCTTATCACTATTCAACTTGCTTTCTTCCATATTTTCCTTATCTTTTCAATTATTCAACTTACCTTTCTTCCATATTTCTCCTATCATTTCACTATTCGACTTACTTTTCTACTGTATTTTCCAAATCTTGGAAGAATATGGAAGAAAAGAAAGTTGAATAGTGATAAGATTTGGAAAGTTTGGAAGAACAATAAGCTGAATAGTGAAAAGATATGGAAAATATGGAAGAAAAGTAAGTTGAAATGTGAAATGATATGGTAAATATCGAAGAAAAGTAAATTGAATAGTGATAAGATATGGAAAATACGGAAGAAAAGTAGGTTGAATAGTAAAATGATATTGAAAATATGGAAGAAAGATAAGTCGAATAGTGAAATGATATGGAAGAAAGGCAAGTTGAAGAGTGAAAAGATATGGAAAATATGGAAGAAAAGCAAGTTGGAAAGTGAAAAGATATGGGAAATATAGAAGAATGGAAAGTTGAATAGTGAAAAAATATGGAAAATCCGGAAGGAAATTAGGTTGAAGAGGGAAATGATATCGACAATATGGAAGAACAGTAAGTTGAATAGTGAAAAGATATGGAAAATGTGGAAGAAAAGTAAGTTGAATAGTGAAATGATATGGAAAATACGGAAGAAAAGTAAGTTGAAAAATGAAAAGGTACGAAAAATATGGAAGAAAAATAAGTTGGTAAGTTGAAAAGTGGAAAGATTTGGAAAACGTGGAAGAAAAAAAGGTTGAAATGTGGAATAATATGGAAAACATGGAAGAAAGACAAGTCGAATAGTGATAAGATATGGACAATATGGAAGTAAAGTATGTTGAATTGTGAAATGATATGGAAAATATGGAAAAAGGTAAGTTGAATTGTGAAATGATATGGAAAATATGGAAGAAAGGCAAGTCGAGTAGTGATAAGATATGGATAATATGGAAGAAAGGCAAGTTGGATTATGAAAAGATATGGAAAATTCGGAAGAAAAGTAGGTTGAATTGTGAAATGATATGGACAATGTGGAAGAAAGGTATGTTGAAATGTGAAATGATATAGAAGAAAGACAAGTTAAATAGTGATAATATATGGAAAATGCGGAAGAAAAGTAGGTTGAATTGTGAAAAGATATGAAAAATATGGAAGAGAGACAAGTTGAAAAGTGAAAAGATATCGAAAATGCAGAAGAAAAGTAGGTGGAATTGTGAAATGATATGGAAAATATGGAAGAAAGGTATATGGAAGAAAGGTAAGTTGAAATGTAAAATGATATGGAAAGTATGGAAGAAAGACAAGTCGAATAATGATAAGATATGGACAATACGGAAGAAAGGCAAGATGAATAGAAAATGATATAGAAAATATGGAAGAAAAGTAAGTTGAAAAGTGAAAAGATACGAAAAATACGGAAGAAAGGTAAGTTGAATAGTGAAAAGATATGGTAAATACGGAAGAAATGAAAGCTAAAAAGTGGAAAGATTTGGAAAATATTGAAAAAAAATAAGTTGAATAGTGAAAAGACATGGAAAATATGGATGAAAAGTAAGTTGAATAGCGAAATGATATGGAAAGTCTGGATGAAAGTAAGTTGAAAAGTAAAAAGATACGAAAAATATTGAAGAAAAGTAAGTTGAAAAGTGAAAAGATATGGACAATATGGAAGAAAGACAAGTTGAATAGTGAAATGATATGGAAAATATGGGAGAATGGTATATGGAAGAAAGGAAAGTTGAATTGTGAAATGGTATAGAAAATATGGAAGAATAGTAAGTTGAAAAGTTAAAAGATATGGACAATATGGAAGAAAGACAAGATGAATAGTGAAATGATATGGAAAATATGGAAGAAAGGCAAGTTGAATAGTGATAAGATATGGAAAATATGGAAGTGGCCCAAGTTGAATAGTTAAAAGATATGGAAAATATGGAAGAAACCCAAGATGGATAGTGAAAAGATATTCAAAATACGGAAGAAAAGTAAGTTGAATAGTGAAAAGATATGGAAATTATGGAAGAAAAGTAAGTTGAATAGTGAAAAGATTTGGAAAATGCAGAAGAAAAGTAGGTGGAATTGTGAAATGATATGGAAAATATGGGACAAAGGTATATGGAAGAAAGGTAAGTTGAAATGTGAAATGATATGGAAAATATGGAAGAGAGGCAAATTGAATAGTGATAAGATATGGACAATATGGAAGAAAGGCAATTTGAATGGTGAAATGATATAGAAAATATGGAAGAATAGTAAGTTGAACAGTGAAAACATAAGAAAAATCCGGTAGAAAAGTAAGTTGAATAGTGAAAAAATATGGAAAATATCGAAGAAAGGAAAGTTAAATAGCGAAAAGATATGGAAAATACGGAAGAGTGGTAAGTTGATTAGTCAAAAGATATGGAAAATATGGAAGAAAAGTAAGTTGAATAGTGAAATGATATGGAAAATATGGAAGAAAATTAAGTTGAAAAGTGAAAGGATACGAAAAATATGTGAGAACAGTAAGTTGGTAAGTTGAAAAGTGGAAAGATTTGGATAATATGGAAGAAAAGTAAGTTGAATAGTGAAAAGATATGGAAAATATGGATGAAAAGTAAGTTGAAAAGTGAAAGGATACGAAAAATATGTGAGAACAGTAAGTTGGTAAGTTGAAAAGTGGAAAGATCTGGAAAATATGGAAGAAAAGTAAGTCGAAAAGTGAAAAGATATGGACAATATGGAAGAAAGCCAAGTTAAGTAGTGAAAAGATATGGAAGAAAAATAAGTTGAATAGTGAAATGATATGGAAAATATGAAAGAAGGGTAACTTGAATAGTGATAAGATATCGACAATATTGAAGAAAGGTAAGTTGAAGAGTGAAAATATATGAAAAATAAGGAAGTGGCCCAAGTTGAATAGTGAAAAGATATGGAAAATATGGAAGAAAAGTAAATTGAATAGTGAAATAGTTAAAATATATGGAAATTATGGAAGAAAAGTAAGCTGAATAGTGAAAAGATATGGACAATATGGAAGAATGGGAAGTTGAAGTGTGAAAAGATATGGAAAATATGGAAGAAAAGCAAGTTGAATAGTGAAAAGATATGGACAATGCGAAAGAAAAGAAGGTTGAATTGTGAAATGATATGGAAAACATGGAAGAAAGACAAGTTGAATAGTGAAAAGATATGGAAAATGCGGAAGAAAAGTAGGTTGAATTGTGAAATGATATGGAAAATATGAAAGAAAGGTCAGTTGAATAGTGAAATGATAGGAAAAACATGGAAGAAAAGTAAGTTGAAAAGCGAAAAGATACGAAAAATACGGAAGAACAGTAAGTTGAATAGTGAAAAGATATGGAAAATATGGAAGAAAAGTAAGTTGAAATGTGAAATGATATGGTAAATATCGAAGAAAAGTAAATTGAATAGTGATAAGATATGGAAAATACGGAAGAAAAGTAGGTTGAATAATAAAATGATATTGAAAATATGGAAGAAAGATAAGTCGAATAGTGAAATGATATGGAAGAAAGGCAAGTTGAAGAGTGAAAAGATATGGAAAATATGGAAGAAAAGCAAGTTGGAAAGTGAAAAGATATGGGAAATATAGAAGAATGGAAAGTTGAATAGTGAAAAAATATGGAAAATCCGGAAGGAAATTAGGTTGAAGAGGGAAATGATATCGACAATATGGAAGAACAGTAAGTTGAATAGTGAAAAGATATGGAAAATGTGGAAGAAAAGTAAGTTGAATAGTGAAATGATATGGAAAATACGGAAGAAAAGTAAGTTGAAAAATGAAAAGGTACGAAAAATATGGAAGAAAAATAAGTTGGTAAGTTGAAAAGTGGAAAGATTTGGAAAACGTGGAAGAAAAAAAGGTTGAAATGTGGAATAATATGGAAAACATGGAAGAAAGACAAGTCGAATAGTGATAAGATATGGACAATATGGAAGTAAAGTATGTTGAATTGTGAAATGATATGGAAAATATGGAAAAAGGTAAGTTGAATTGTGAAATGATATGGAAAATATGGAAGAAAGGCAAGTCGAGTAGTGATAAGATATGGATAATATGGAAGAAAGGCAAGTTGGATTATGAAAAGATATGGAAAATTCGGAAGAAAAGTAGGTTGAATTGTGAAATGATATGGACAATGTGGAAGAAAGGTATGTTGAAATGTGAAATGATATAGAAGAAAGACAAGTTAAATAGTGATAATATATGGAAAATGCGGAAGAAAAGTAGGTTGAATTGTGAAAAGATATGAAAAATATGGAAGAGAGACAAGTTGAAAAGTGAAAAGATATCGAAAATGCAGAAGAAAAGTAGGTGGAATTGTGAAATGATATGGAAAATATGGAAGAAAGGTATATGGAAGAAAGGTAAGTTGAAATGTAAAATGATATGGAAAGTATGGAAGAAAGACAAGTCGAATAATG
This sequence comes from Bathymodiolus brooksi, assembly GCA_963680875.1. Lineage (NCBI taxonomy): Eukaryota > Metazoa > Mollusca > Bivalvia > Mytilida > Modiolidae > Bathymodiolus > Bathymodiolus brooksi. The sequence goes on from OY804583.1 coordinate 97,019,087, forward strand.
ATAAGATATGGACAATACGGAAGAAAGGCAAGATGAATAGAAAATGATATAGAAAATATGGAAGAAAAGTAAGTTGAAAAGTGAAAAGATACGAAAAATACGGAAGAAAGGTAAGTTGAATAGTGAAAAGATATGGTAAATACGGAAGAAATGAAAGCTAAAAAGTGGAAAGATTTGGAAAATATTGAAGAAAAATAAGTTGAATAGTGAAAAGACATGGAAAATATGGATGAAAAGTAAGTTGAATAGCGAAATGATATGGAAAGTCTGGATGAAAGTAAGTTGAAAAGTAAAAAGATACGAAAAATATTGAAGAAAAGTAAGTTGAAAAGTGAAAAGATATGGACAATATGGAAGAAAGACAAGTTGAATAGTGAAATGATATGGAAAATATGGGAGAATGGTATATGGAAGAAAGGAAAGTTGAATTGTGAAATGGTATAGAAAATATGGAAGAATAGTAAGTTGAAAAGTTAAAAGATATGGACAATATGGAAGAAAGACAAGATGAATAGTGAAATGATATGGAAAATATGGAAGAAAGGCAAGTTGAATAGTGATAAGATATGGAAAATATGGAAGTGGCCCAAGTTGAATAGTTAAAAGATATGGAAAATATGGAAGAAACCCAAGATGGATAGTGAAAAGATATTCAAAATACGGAAGAAAAGTAAGTTGAATAGTGAAAAGATATGGAAATTATGGAAGAAAAGTAAGTTGAATAGTGAAAAGATTTGGAAAATGCAGAAGAAAAGTAGGTGGAATTGTGAAATGATATGGAAAATATGGGACAAAGGTATATGGAAGAAAGGTAAGTTGAAATGTGAAATGATATGGAAAATATGGAAGAGAGGCAAATTGAATAGTGATAAGATATGGACAATATGGAAGAAAGGCAATTTGAATGGTGAAATGATATAGAAAATATGGAAGAATAGTAAGTTGAACAGTGAAAACATAAGAAAAATCCGGTAGAAAAGTAAGTTGAATAGTGAAAAAATATGGAAAATATCGAAGAAAGGAAAGTTAAATAGCGAAAAGATATGGAAAATACGGAAGAGTGGTAAGTTGATTAGTCAAAAGATATGGAAAATATGGAAGAAAAGTAAGTTGAATAGTGAAATGATATGGAAAATATGGAAGAAAATTAAGTTGAAAAGTGAAAGGATACGAAAAATATGTGAGAACAGTAAGTTGGTAAGTTGAAAAGTGGAAAGATTTGGATAATATGGAAGAAAAGTAAGTTGAATAGTGAAAAGATATGGAAAATATGGATGAAAAGTAAGTTGAAAAGTGAAAGGATACGAAAAATATGTGAGAACAGTAAGTTGGTAAGTTGAAAAGTGGAAAGATCTGGAAAATATGGAAGAAAAGTAAGTCGAAAAGTGAAAAGATATGGACAATATGGAAGAAAGCCAAGTTAAGTAGTGAAAAGATATGGAAGAAAAATAAGTTGAATAGTGAAATGATATGGAAAATATGAAAGAAGGGTAACTTGAATAGTGATAAGATATCGACAATATTGAAGAAAGGTAAGTTGAAGAGTGAAAATATATGAAAAATAAGGAAGTGGCCCAAGTTGAATAGTGAAAAGATATGGAAAATATGGAAGAAAAGTAAATTGAATAGTGAAATAGTTAAAATATATGGAAATTATGGAAGAAAAGTAAGCTGAATAGTGAAAAGATATGGACAATATGGAAGAATGGGAAGTTGAAGTGTGAAAAGATATGGAAAATATGGAAGAAAAGCAAGTTGAATAGTGAAAAGATATGGACAATGCGAAAGAAAAGAAGGTTGAATTGTGAAATGATATGGAAAACATGGAAGAAAGACAAGTTGAATAGTGAAAAGATATGGAAAATGCGGAAGAAAAGTAGGTTGAATTGTGAAATGATATGGAAAATATGAAAGAAAGGTCAGTTGAATAGTGAAATGATAGGAAAAACATGGAAGAAAAGTAAGTTGAAAAGCGAAAAGATACGAAAAATACGGAAGAACAGTAAGTTGAATAGTGAAAAGATATGGAAAATATGGAAGAAAAGTAAGTTGAAATGTGAAATGATATGGTAAATATCGAAGAAAAGTAAATTGAATAGTGATAAGATATGGAAAATACGGAAGAAAAGTAGGTTGAATAATAAAATGATATTGAAAATATGGAAGAAAGATAAGTCGAATAGTGAAATGATATGGAAGAAAGGCAAGTTGAAGAGTGAAAAGATATGGAAAATATGGAAGAAAAGCAAGTTGGAAAGTGAAAAGATATGGGAAATATAGAAGAATGGAAAGTTGAATAGTGAAAAAATATGGAAAATCCGGAAGGAAATTAGGTTGAAGAGGGAAATGATATCGACAATATGGAAGAACAGTAAGTTGAATAGTGAAAAGATATGGAAAATGTGGAAGAAAAGTAAGTTGAATAGTGAAATGATATGGAAAATACGGAAGAAAAGTAAGTTGAAAAATGAAAAGGTACGAAAAATATGGAAGAAAAATAAGTTGGTAAGTTGAAAAGTGGAAAGATTTGGAAAACGTGGAAGAAAAAAAGGTTGAAATGTGGAATAATATGGAAAACATGGAAGAAAGACAAGTCGAATAGTGATAAGATATGGACAATATGGAAGTAAAGTATGTTGAATTGTGAAATGATATGGAAAATATGGAAAAAGGTAAGTTGAATTGTGAAATGATATGGAAAATATGGAAGAAAGGCAAGTCGAGTAGTGATAAGATATGGATAATATGGAAGAAAGGCAAGTTGGATTATGAAAAGATATGGAAAATTCGGAAGAAAAGTAGGTTGAATTGTGAAATGATATGGACAATGTGGAAGAAAGGTATGTTGAAATGTGAAATGATATAGAAGAAAGACAAGTTAAATAGTGATAATATATGGAAAATGCGGAAGAAAAGTAGGTTGAATTGTGAAAAGATATGAAAAATATGGAAGAGAGACAAGTTGAAAAGTGAAAAGATATCGAAAATGCAGAAGAAAAGTAGGTGGAATTGTGAAATGATATGGAAAATATGGAAGAAAGGTATATGGAAGAAAGGTAAGTTGAAATGTAAAATGATATGGAAAGTATGGAAGAAAGACAAGTCGAATAATGATAAGATATGGACAATACGGAAGAAAGGCAAGATGAATAGAAAATGATATAGAAAATATGGAAGAAAAGTAAGTTGAAAAGTGAAAAGATACGAAAAATACGGAAGAAAGGTAAGTTGAATAGTGAAAAGATATGGTAAATACGGAAGAAATGAAAGCTAAAAAGTGGAAAGATTTGGAAAATATTGAAAAAAAATAAGTTGAATAGTGAAAAGACATGGAAAATATGGATGAAAAGTAAGTTGAATAGCGAAATGATATGGAAAGTCTGGATGAAAGTAAGTTGAAAAGTAAAAAGATACGAAAAATATTGAAGAAAAGTAAGTTGAAAAGTGAAAAGATATGGACAATATGGAAGAAAGACAAGTTGAATAGTGAAATGATATGGAAAATATGGGAGAATGGTATATGGAAGAAAGGAAAGTTGAATTGTGAAATGGTATAGAAAATATGGAAGAATAGTAAGTTGAAAAGTTAAAAGATATGGACAATATGGAAGAAAGACAAGATGAATAGTGAAATGATATGGAAAATATGGAAGAAAGGCAAGTTGAATAGTGATAAGATATGGAAAATATGGAAGTGGCCCAAGTTGAATAGTTAAAAGATATGGAAAATATGGAAGAAACCCAAGATGGATAGTGAAAAGATATTCAAAATACGGAAGAAAAGTAAGTTGAATAGTGAAAAGATATGGAAATTATGGAAGAAAAGTAAGTTGAATAGTGAAAAGATTTGGAAAATGCAGAAGAAAAGTAGGTGGAATTGTGAAATGATATGGAAAATATGGGACAAAGGTATATGGAAGAAAGGTAAGTTGAAATGTGAAATGATATGGAAAATATGGAAGAGAGGCAAATTGAATAGTGATAAGATATGGACAATATGGAAGAAAGGCAATTTGAATGGTGAAATGATATAGAAAATATGGAAGAATAGTAAGTTGAACAGTGAAAACATAAGAAAAATCCGGTAGAAAAGTAAGTTGAATAGTGAAAAAATATGGAAAATATCGAAGAAAGGAAAGTTAAATAGCGAAAAGATATGGAAAATACGGAAGAGTGGTAAGTTGATTAGTCAAAAGATATGGAAAATATGGAAGAAAAGTAAGTTGAATAGTGAAATGATATGGAAAATATGGAAGAAAATTAAGTTGAAAAGTGAAAGGATACGAAAAATATGTGAGAACAGTAAGTTGGTAAGTTGAAAAGTGGAAAGATTTGGATAATATGGAAGAAAAGTAAGTTGAATAGTGAAAAGATATGGAAAATATGGATGAAAAGTAAGTTGAAAAGTGAAAGGATACGAAAAATATGTGAGAACAGTAAGTTGGTAAGTTGAAAAGTGGAAAGATCTGGAAAATATGGAAGAAAAGTAAGTCGAAAAGTGAAAAGATATGGACAATATGGAAGAAAGCCAAGTTAAGTAGTGAAAAGATATGGAAGAAAAATAAGTTGAATAGTGAAATGATATGGAAAATATGAAAGAAGGGTAACTTGAATAGTGATAAGATATCGACAATATTGAAGAAAGGTAAGTTGAAGAGTGAAAATATATGAAAAATAAGGAAGTGGCCCAAGTTGAATAGTGAAAAGATATGGAAAATATGGAAGAAAAGTAAATTGAATAGTGAAATAGTTAAAATATATGGAAATTATGGAAGAAAAGTAAGCTGAATAGTGAAAAGATATGGACAATATGGAAGAATGGGAAGTTGAAGTGTGAAAAGATATGGAAAATATGGAAGAAAAGCAAGTTGAATAGTGAAAAGATATGGACAATGCGAAAGAAAAGAAGGTTGAATTGTGAAATGATATGGAAAACATGGAAGAAAGACAAGTTGAATAGTGAAAAGATATGGAAAATGCGGAAGAAAAGTAGGTTGAATTGTGAAATGATATGGAAAATATGAAAGAAAGGTCAGTTGAATAGTGAAATGATAGGAAAAACATGGAAGAAAAGTAAGTTGAAAAGCGAAAAGATACGAAAAATACGGAAGAACAGTAAGTTGAATAGTGAAAAGATATGGAAAATATGGAAGAAAAGTAAGTTGAAATGTGAAATGATATGGTAAATATCGAAGAAAAGTAAATTGAATAGTGATAAGATATGGAAAATACGGAAGAAAAGTAGGTTGAATAATAAAATGATATTGAAAATATGGAAGAAAGATAAGTCGAATAGTGAAATGATATGGAAGAAAGGCAAGTTGAAGAGTGAAAAGATATGGAAAATATGGAAGAAAAGCAAGTTGGAAAGTGAAAAGATATGGGAAATATAGAAGAATGGAAAGTTGAATAGTGAAAAAATATGGAAAATCCGGAAGGAAATTAGGTTGAAGAGGGAAATGATATCGACAATATGGAAGAACAGTAAGTTGAATAGTGAAAAGATATGGAAAATGTGGAAGAAAAGTAAGTTGAATAGTGAAATGATATGGAAAATACGGAAGAAAAGTAAGTTGAAAAATGAAAAGGTACGAAAAATATGGAAGAAAAATAAGTTGGTAAGTTGAAAAGTGGAAAGATTTGGAAAACGTGGAAGAAAAAAAGGTTGAAATGTGGAATAATATGGAAAACATGGAAGAAAGACAAGTCGAATAGTGATAAGATATGGACAATATGGAAGTAAAGTATGTTGAATTGTGAAATGATATGGAAAATATGGAAAAAGGTAAGTTGAATTGTGAAATGATATGGAAAATATGGAAGAAAGGCAAGTCGAGTAGTGATAAGATATGGATAATATGGAAGAAAGGCAAGTTGGATTATGAAAAGATATGGAAAATTCGGAAGAAAAGTAGGTTGAATTGTGAAATGATATGGACAATGTGGAAGAAAGGTATGTTGAAATGTGAAATGATATAGAAGAAAGACAAGTTAAATAGTGATAATATATGGAAAATGCGGAAGAAAAGTAGGTTGAATTGTGAAAAGATATGAAAAATATGGAAGAGAGACAAGTTGAAAAGTGAAAAGATATCGAAAATGCAGAAGAAAAGTAGGTGGAATTGTGAAATGATATGGAAAATATGGAAGAAAGGTATATGGAAGAAAGGTAAGTTGAAATGTAAAATGATATGGAAAGTATGGAAGAAAGACAAGTCGAATAATGATAAGATATGGACAATACGGAAGAAAGGCAAGATGAATAGAAAATGATATAGAAAATATGGAAGAAAAGTAAGTTGAAAAGTGAAAAGATACGAAAAATACGGAAGAAAGGTAAGTTGAATAGTGAAAAGATATGGTAAATACGGAAGAAATGAAAGCTAAAAAGTGGAAAGATTTGGAAAATATTGAAGAAAAATAAGTTGAATAGTGAAAAGACATGGAAAATATGGATGAAAAGTAAGTTGAATAGCGAAATGATATGGAAAGTCTGGATGAAAGTAAGTTGAAAAGTAAAAAGATACGAAAAATATTGAAGAAAAGTAAGTTGAAAAGTGAAAAGATATGGACAATATGGAAGAAAGACAAGTTGAATAGTGAAATGATATGGAAAATATGGGAGAATGGTATATGGAAGAAAGGAAAGTTGAATTGTGAAATGGTATAGAAAATATGGAAGAATAGTAAGTTGAAAAGTTAAAAGATATGGACAATATGGAAGAAAGACAAGATGAATAGTGAAATGATATGGAAAATATGGAAGAAAGGCAAGTTGAATAGTGATAAGATATGGAAAATATGGAAGTGGCCCAAGTTGAATAGTTAAAAGATATGGAAAATATGGAAGAAACCCAAGATGGATAGTGAAAAGATATTCAAAATACGGAAGAAAAGTAAGTTGAATAGTGAAAAGATATGGAAATTATGGAAGAAAAGTAAGTTGAATAGTGAAAAGATTTGGAAAATGCAGAAGAAAAGTAGGTGGAATTGTGAAATGATATGGAAAATATGGGACAAAGGTATATGGAAGAAAGGTAAGTTGAAATGTGAAATGATATGGAAAATATGGAAGAGAGGCAAATTGAATAGTGATAAGATATGGACAATATGGAAGAAAGGCAATTTGAATGGTGAAATGATATAGAAAATATGGAAGAATAGTAAGTTGAACAGTGAAAACATAAGAAAAATCCGGAAGAAAAGTAAGTTGAATAGTGAAAAAATATGGAAAATATCGAAGAAAGGAAAGTTAAATAGCGAAAAGATATGGAAAATACGGAAGAGTGGTAAGTTGATTAGTCAAAAGATATGGAAAATATGGAAGAAAAGTAAGTTGAATAGTGAAATGATATGGAAAATATGGAAGAAAATTAAGTTGAAAAGTGAAAGGATACGAAAAATATGTGAGAACAGTAAGTTGGTAAGTTGAAAAGTGGAAAGATTTGGATAATATGGAAGAAAAGTAAGTTGAATAGTGAAAAGATATGGAAAATATGGATGAAAAGTAAGTTGAAAAGTGAAAGGATACGAAAAATATGTGAGAACAGTAAGTTGGTAAGTTGAAAAGTGGAAAGATCTGGAAAATATGGAAGAAAAGTAAGTCGAAAAGTGAAAAGATATGGACAATATGGAAGAAAGCCAAGTTAAGTAGTGAAAAGATATGGAAGAAAAATAAGTTGAATAGTGAAATGATATGGAAAATATGAAAGAAGGGTAACTTGAATAGTGATAAGATATCGACAATATTGAAGAAAGGTAAGTTGAAGAGTGAAAATATATGAAAAATAAGGAAGTGGCCCAAGTTGAATAGTGAAAAGATATGGAAAATATGGAAGAAAAGTAAATTGAATAGTGAAATAGTTAAAATATATGGAAATTATGGAAGAAAAGTAAGCTGAATAGTGAAAAGATATGGACATTATGGAAGAATGGGAAGTTGAAGTGTGAAAAGATATGGAAAATATGGAAGAAAAGCAAGTTGAATAGTGAAAAGATATGGACAATGCGAAAGAAAAGAAGGTTGAATTGTGAAATGATATGGAAAACATGGAAGAAAGACAAGTTGAATAGTGAAAAGATATGGAAAATGCGGAAGAAAAGTAGGTTGAATTGTGAAATGATATGGAAAATATGAAAGAAAGGTCAGTTGAATAGTGAAATGATAGGAAAAACATGGAAGAAAAGTAAGTTGAAAAGCGAAAAGATACGAAAAATACGGAAGAAAAGTAAAATGACTAGGTTAAAAGATATGGAAAATATGGATGAAAAGGAAGTTGAAAAGTGAAATGATATGGAAAACATGGAAGAAAAGTAAGTTAAATAGTGAAAACATATGGAAAATACGAAAGAAAGATAAGTTGAATAATGAATGATTGTGAAATGATATGGAAAATATGGAAGAAAGACAAGTTGAATAGTGAAAACATATGGAAAATGCGGAAGAAAAGTAGGTTGAATTGCGAAATGATATGGAAAATATGAAAGAAAGATATATGGAAGAAAGGTAAGTTGAAATGTGAAATGATATGGAAAATATGGAAGAAAGGCAAGTTGAATAGTGATAAGATATGGACAATATGGAAAAAAGGCAGTTGAATAGTGAAATGAGATGGAAAACATGGAAGAAAAGTCAGTTGAATAGTGAAAAGATATGGAAATTATGGAAGAAAGGAAAAATAGATAGTGAAAAGATATGAAAAATACGGAAGAACGGTAAGTTCAATAATGGAAAGATTTGGAAAATATGGAAGAAAAGTAAGTTGAATAGTCAAAAGATATAGAAAATATGGAAGAATAGTAAGTTGAACAGTGAAAACATAAGAAAAATCCGGAAGAAAAGTAAGTTGAATAGTGAACAAATATGGAAAATATCGAAGAAAGGAAAGTTAAATAGTGAAAAGATATGGAAAATACGGAAGAGCGGTAAGTTGAATAGTCAAAAGATATGGAAAATATGGAAGAAAAGTAAGTTGAATAGCGAAATGATATGGAAAATATGGAAGAAAATTAAGTTGAAAAGTGAAAGGATACGAAAAATATGTGAGAACACTAAGTTGGTAAGTTGAATAGTGGAAAGATTTGGATAATATGGAAGAAAAGTAAGTTGAATAGTGAAAAGATATGGAAAATATGGATGAAAAGTAAGTTGAAAAGTGAAAGGATACGAAAAATATGTGAGAACAGTAAGTTGGTAAGTTGAAAAGTGGAAAGATCTGGAAAATATGGAAGAAAAGTAAGTCGAAAAGTGAAAAGATATGGACAATATGGAAGAAAGCCAAGTTAAGTAGTGAAAAGATATGGAAGAAAAATAAGTTGAATAGTGAAATGATATGGAAAATATGAAAGAAGGGTAACTTGAATAGTGATAAGATATCGACAATATTGAAGAAAGGTAAGTTGAAGAGTGAAAATATATGAAAAATAAGGAAGTGGCCCAAGTTGAATAGTGAAAAGATATGGAAAATATGGAAGAAAAGTAAATTGAATAGTGAAATAGTTAAAATATATGGAAATTATGGAAGAAAAGTAAGCTGAATAGTGAAAAGATATGGACAATATGGAAGAATGGGAAGTTGAAGTGTGAAAAGATATGGAAAATATGGAAGAAAAGCAAGTTGAATAGTGAAAAGATATGGACAATGCGAAAGAAAAGAAGGTTGAATTGTGAAATGATATGGAAAACATGGAAGAAAGACAAGTTGAATAGTGAAAAGATATGGAAAATGCGGAAGAAAAGTAGGTTGAATTGTGAAATGATATGGAAAATATGAAAGAAAGGTCAGTTGAATAGTGAAATGATAGGAAAAACATGGAAGAAAAGTAAGTTGAAAAGCGAAAAGATACGAAAAATACGGAAGAACAGTAAGTTGAATAGTGAAAAGATATGGAAAATATGGAAGAAAAGTAAGTTGAAATGTGAAATGATATGGTAAATATCGAAGAAAAGTAAATTGAATAGTGATAAGATATGGAAAATACGGAAGAAAAGTAGGTTGAATAATAAAATGATATTGAAAATATGGAAGAAAGATAAGTCGAATAGTGAAATGATATGGAAGAAAGGCAAGTTGAAGAGTGAAAAGATATGGAAAATATGGAAGAAAAGCAAGTTGGAAAGTGAAAAGATATGGGAAATATAGAAGAATGGAAAGTTGAATAGTGAAAAAATATGGAAAATCCGGAAGGAAATTAGGTTGAAGAGGGAAATGATATCGACAATATGGAAGAACAGTAAGTTGAATAGTGAAAAGATATGGAAAATGTGGAAGAAAAAAAGGTTGAAATGTGGAATAATATGGAAAACATGGAAGAAAGACAAGTCGAATAGTGATAAGATATGGACAATATGGAAGTAAAGTATGTTGAATTGTGAAATGATATGGAAAATATGGAAAAAGGTAAGTTGAATTGTGAAATGATATGGAAAATATGGAAGAAAGGCAAGTCGAGTAGTGATAAGATATGGATAATATGGAAGAAAGGCAAGTTGGATTATGAAAAGATATGGAAAATTCGGAAGAAAAGTAGGTTGAATTGTGAAATGATATGGACAATGTGGAAGAAAGGTATGTTGAAATGTGAAATGATATAGAAGAAAGACAAGTTAAATAGTGATAATATATGGAAAATGCGGAAGAAAAGTAGGTTGAATTGTGAAAAGATATGAAAAATATGGAAGAGAGACAAGTTGAAAAGTGAAAAGATATCGAAAATGCAGAAGAAAAGTAGGTGGAATTGTGAAATGATATGGAAAATATGGAAGAAAGGTATATGGAAGAAAGGTAAGTTGAAATGTAAAATGATATGGAAAGTATGGAAGAAAGACAAGTCGAATAATGATAAGATATGGACAATACGGAAGAAAGGCAAGATGAATAGAAAATGATATAGAAAATATGGAAGAAAAGTAAGTTGAAAAGTGAAAAGATACGAAAAATACGGAAGAAAGGTAAGTTGAATAGTGAAAAGATATGGTAAATACGGAAGAAATGAAAGCTAAAAAGTGGAAAGATTTGGAAAATATTGAAGAAAAATAAGTTGAATAGTGAAAAGACATGGAAAATATGGATGAAAAGTAAGTTGAATAGCGAAATGATATGGAAAGTCTGGATGAAAGTAAGTTGAAAAGTAAAAAGATACGAAAAATATTGAAGAAAAGTAAGTTGAAAAGTGAAAAGATATGGACAATATGGAAGAAAGACAAGTTGAATAGTGAAATGATATGGAAAATATGGGAGAATGGTATATGGAAGAAAGGAAAGTTGAATTGTGAAATGGTATAGAAAATATGGAAGAATAGTAAGTTGAAAAGTTAAAAGATATGGACAATATGGAAGAAAGACAAGATGAATAGTGAAATGATATGGAAAATATGGAAGAAAGGCAAGTTGAATAGTGATAAGATATGGAAAATATGGAAGTGGCCCAAGTTGAATAGTTAAAAGATATGGAAAATATGGAAGAAACCCAAGATGGATAGTGAAAAGATATTCAAAATACGGAAGAAAAGTAAGTTGAATAGTGAAAAGATATGGAAATTATGGAAGAAAAGTAAGTTGAATAGTGAAAAGATTTGGAAAATGCAGAAGAAAAGTAGGTGGAATTGTGAAATGATATGGAAAATATGGGACAAAGGTATATGGAAGAAAGGTAAGTTGAAATGTGAAATGATATGGAAAATATGGAAGAGAGGCAAATTGAATAGTGATAAGATATGGACAATATGGAAGAAAGGCAATTTGAATGGTGAAATGATATAGAAAATATGGAAGAATAGTAAGTTGAACAGTGAAAACATAAGAAAAATCCGGAAGAAAAGTAAGTTGAATAGTGAAAAAATATGGAAAATATCGAAGAAAGGAAAGTTAAATAGCGAAAAGATATGGAAAATACGGAAGAGTGGTAAGTTGATTAGTCAAAAGATATGGAAAATATGGAAGAAAAGTAAGTTGAATAGTGAAATGATATGGAAAATATGGAAGAAAATTAAGTTGAAAAGTGAAAGGATACGAAAAATATGTGAGAACAGTAAGTTGGTAAGTTGAAAAGTGGAAAGATTTGGATAATATGGAAGAAAAGTAAGTTGAATAGTGAAAAGATATGGAAAATATGGATGAAAAGTAAGTTGAAAAGTGAAAGGATACGAAAAATATGTGAGAACAGTAAGTTGGTAAGTTGAAAAGTGGAAAGATCTGGAAAATATGGAAGAAAAGTAAGTCGAAAAGTGAAAAGATATGGACAATATGGAAGAAAGCCAAGTTAAGTAGTGAAAAGATATGGAAGAAAAATAAGTTGAATAGTGAAATGATATGGAAAATATGAAAGAAGGGTAACTTGAATAGTGATAAGATATCGACAATATTGAAGAAAGGTAAGTTGAAGAGTGAAAATATATGAAAAATAAGGAAGTGGCCCAAGTTGAATAGTGAAAAGATATGGAAAATATGGAAGAAAAGTAAATTGAATAGTGAAATAGTTAAAATATATGGAAATTATGGAAGAAAAGTAAGCTGAATAGTGAAAAGATATGGACATTATGGAAGAATGGGAAGTTGAAGTGTGAAAAGATATGGAAAATATGGAAGAAAAGCAAGTTGAATAGTGAAAAGATATGGACAATGCGAAAGAAAAGAAGGTTGAATTGTGAAATGATATGGAAAACATGGAAGAAAGACAAGTTGAATAGTGAAAAGATATGGAAAATGCGGAAGAAAAGTAGGTTGAATTGTGAAATGATATGGAAAATATGAAAGAAAGGTCAGTTGAATAGTGAAATGATAGGAAAAACATGGAAGAAAAGTAAGTTGAAAAGCGAAAAGATACGAAAAATACGGAAGAAAAGTAAAATGACTAGGTTAAAAGATATGGAAAATATGGATGAAAAGGAAGTTGAAAAGTGAAATGATATGGAAAACATGGAAGAAAAGTAAGTTAAATAGTGAAAACATATGGAAAATACGAAAGAAAGATAAGTTGAATAATGAATGATTGTGAAATGATATGGAAAATATGGAAGAAAGACAAGTTGAATAGTGAAAACATATGGAAAATGCGGAAGAAAAGTAGGTTGAATTGCGAAATGATATGGAAAATATGAAAGAAAGATATATGGAAGAAAGGTAAGTTGAAATGTGAAATGATATGGAAAATATGGAAGAAAGGCAAGTTGAATAGTGATAAGATATGGACAATATGGAAAAAAGGCAGTTGAATAGTGAAATGAGATGGAAAACATGGAAGAAAAGTCAGTTGAATAGTGAAAAGATATGGAAATTATGGAAGAAAGGAAAAATAGATAGTGAAAAGATATGAAAAATACGGAAGAACGGTAAGTTCAATAATGGAAAGATTTGGAAAATATGGAAGAAAAGTAAGTTGAATAGTCAAAAGATATAGAAAATATGGAAGAATAGTAAGTTGAACAGTGAAAACATAAGAAAAATCCGGAAGAAAAGTAAGTTGAATAGTGAACAAATATGGAAAATATCGAAGAAAGGAAAGTTAAATAGTGAAAAGATATGGAAAATACGGAAGAGCGGTAAGTTGAATAGTCAAAAGATATGGAAAATATGGAAGAAAAGTAAGTTGAATAGCGAAATGATATGGAAAATATGGAAGAAAATTAAGTTGAAAAGTGAAAGGATACGAAAAATATGTGAGAACACTAAGTTGGTAAGTTGAATAGTGGAAAGATTTGGATAATATGGAAGAAAAGTAAGTTGAATAGTGAAAAGATATGGAAATTATGGAAGAAAAGAAAGTTAAATAGTGAAAAGATATGGAAAATACGGAAGAAAAGTAAAATGACTAGTTAAAAGATATGGAAAATATGGATGAAAAGGAAGTTGAAAAGTGAAATGATATGGAAAACATGGAAGAAAGCCAAGTTAAGTAGTGAAAAGATATGGAAGAAAAATAAGTTGAATAGTGAAATGATATGGAAAATATGAAAGAAGTGTAACTTGAATAGTGATAAGATATCGACAATATTGAAGAAAGGTAAGTTGAAGAGTGAAAATATATGAAAAATATGGAAGTGGCCCAAGTTGAATAGTGAAAAGATATGGAAAATATGGAAGAAAAGCAAGTTGAATAGTGAAAAGATATGGACAATGCGGAAGAAAAGAAGGTTGAATTGTGAAATGAGATGGAAAACATGGAAGAAAGACAAGTTGAATAGTGAAAAGATATGGAAAATGCTGAAGAAAAGTAGGTTGAATTGTGAAATGATATGGAAAATATGAAAGAAAGGTAAGTTGAATAGTGAAATGATAGGAAAAACATGGAAGAAAAGTAAGTTGAAAAGCGAAAAGATACGAAAAATACGGAAGAACAGTAAGTTGAATAGTGAAAAGATATGGAAATTATGGAAGAAAAGAAAGTTAAATAGTGAAAAGATATGGAAAATACGGAAGAAAAGTAAAATGACTAGTGAAAAGATATGGAAAATATGGATGAAAAGGAAGTTGAAAAGTGAAATGATATGGAAAACATGGAAGAAAAGTAAGTTAAATAGTGAAAACATATGGAAAATACGAAAGAAAGGTAAGTTGAATAATGAATTGATTGTGAAATGATATGGAAAATATGGAAGAAAGACAAGTTGAATAGTGAAAACATTTGAAAAATGCGGAAGAAAAGTAGGTTGAATTGCAAAATGATATGGAAAATATGAAAGAAAGATATATGGAAGAAAGGTAAGTTGAAATGTGAAATGATATGGAAAATATGGAAGAAAGGCAAGTTGAATAGTGATAAGATATGGACAATATGGAAAAAAGGCAGTTGAATAGTGAAATGAGATGGAAAACATGGAAGAAAAGTCAGTTGAATAGTGAAAAGATATGGAAATTATGGAAGAAAGGAAAGTTAAATAGTGAAAAGATATGGAAAATACGGAAGAACGGTAAGTTGAATAATGGAAAGATTTTGAAAATATGGAAGAAAAGTAAGTTGAATAGTCAAAAGATATTGAAAATATGGAAGAAAAGTAAGTTGAATAGTAAAATGATATTGAAAATATGGAAGAAAATTAAGTTGAAAAGTGAAAGGATACGCAAAATATGTGAGAACAGTAAGTTGGTAAATTGAAAAGGGGAAAGATTTGGAAAATATGGGAGAAAAGTAAGTTGAATAGTGAAATGATATGGAAAACATGGATGAAAAGTAAGATAAATAGTGAAAAGATATGGAAAATACGGAAGAACGGTCAGTTGAATAAAGAAGATTTTTGGAGAATATGGAAGAAAAGTAAGTTGAATAGTCCAAAGATGTGGAAAATATGGAAGAAAAGCAAGCTAAATAGTGAAATAATGTTGAAAATAAGGAAGAAAATTAAGTTGAAAAGTGAAAGGATACGAAAAATATGTGAGAACAGTAAGTTGGTAAGTTGAAAAGTGGAAAGATTTGGAAAATATGGGAGAAAAGTAAGTTGAATAGTGAAATGATATGGAAAACATGGAAGAAAAGTAAGCTAAATAGTGAAAAGATATGGAAAATACGGAAGAACGGTCAGTTGAATAATGGAGATTTTTGGAAGATATGGAAGAAAAGTAAGTTGAATAGTCAAAAGATATGGAAAATATGGAAGAAAAGTAAGTTGAATAGTGAAATGATATGGAAAATATGGAAGAAAATTAAGTTGAAAAGTGAAAGGATACTAAAAATATGTGAGAACAGTAAGTTGGTAAGCTGAAAAGTGGAAAGATTTGGAAAATATGGGAGAAAAGTAAGTTGAATAGTGAAATGATATGGAAAACATGGATGAAAAGTAAGTTGAATAGTGAAATGATATGGAAGATATAGAAGAAAAGTAAGTTGAAAAGTGAAAAGATACGAAAAATATTGAAGAAAAGTAAGTTGAAAAGTGAAAAGATATGGACAATATGGAAGAGAGCCAAGTGGAATAGTGAAAAGATATGGAAAATATGGAAGAAAAATAAGCTGAATAGTAATTTGAACCCATAACAATGTTATATCGACTTCCTACCCATGGTATTTTGACCTCCCCTACCCATGGTATATCGACCATATGCCCGTGGTGTTTTCACCCCTACTCATGGCATATCGACCCTCCTACCCACGGTATGTTGACTCCCTACACATGGTATTTTGAACCCATAACAATGGTATATCGACTTCCTACCCATGGTATTTTGACCCCTATACCCATGGTATATCGGACCCCCTACCCATGGTATCTCGACCCCTACCCACCGTATTGTGACCCCATGTTTATGGCGTTTTGACCCCCCTACCCATGGTATATCGACCCTATGCCCATGGTATTTTCACCCCCCTATTAAGGGTATATCGACCCCCTACCCACGGTATTTTGAACCCCATACACATGGTATTTTGAACCAATAACCATGGTATATCGACTTCCTACCCATGGTGTATCGACCCTATGCCCATGGTATTTTCACCCCCCTATCCATGGTATATCGATCCCCATACCCATGGTATTGTGATCCCCATGCCCATGGCATTTTGAACCACGTACTCTTGGTATATGGACTCCCTACCCATGGTATTTTGAACCCCCTACCCATGATATTTTGACCCTCCTACCTAGGTTATATCGACCGCCTACCCATGGTAATTTGAGCCCCCTATACATGATATATCGACCCCCATACCCATGGTATTTTGACACCCTACCCATGGTATCTTGACCCACCTACGCGTGGTATTTTCACCCCCGTACCCATTGTATTTTGACCCCCCTACCCATGGTATTTTGACCTCCTCATGGTATATCGACCCCTACCTATGGTATTTTGACCCCCCCTACCCGTGGTATTTTGACCCCCATAACCATTGTATATTGACCTCCCACCCATGGTATTTTGACCCCCTACCCATGGTATTTTGACACCCTACCCATGGTGTTTTGACCGACTTATCCATGGTATTTTGACCCCTTGCCCATGGTATATTGATCCACTTACCCATGGTATTTTGATGCCCCTTACCCATGGTATTTTGACCCCATAAACTTGGTATATCGACCCTCCTACCCATTGTATTTTGACTCGTCTACCCATGGTATATCGACCCCCTAACCATGGTATAAAGACCCACTTACCGATGGTATTTTGACCCAACCACCCATGGTATTTTGATCCCACTTACCGATGGTATTTTTACACCCATCCCCATGGTATTGTGACCCCCTACCCATATTATATTGACCCCCCACCCATGGTATTTTGACCCCCCTACCTTGGTATTTTGATCCCCCTACCCATGATATATTGACCCCCCTATCCATGGTATTTTGATCCCCTTACCCATGGTATATCGAACCCCCTACCTATGGTATTTGGACCTCCTGCCTATCTCTTGATTATAAATGAGGGGGTCAAAATACCATGGGGATTCAATTTACCATACAGGGGGTCTGTTTTCAATAATGGGGTCAACATACCATGAATGAAAATTGACGCGGGGTCAATTTACCATGGGGATCAAAATACCATATGACACCGGTCCTTCATTGATGACCTATCACCGGATTTGTAACCAGATTAACACGACGAGTACCACTAGTGGAGCAGGAACAGCTTACCTTTCCCGAGCACCCGAGTTCACTTCCGGTTTTTAGTGGGGTTTGCTTTACTCTATCTTTAGTTTTATGTGTATGTTTTGTGGATCATTGTTTGTCCTTTTGTCCTTGTCTGGCATTGTGTTGTCCGTCCTTCGATTTACAGATTCTTATTACCCCTTTGGTATCTTGAAACTCTTCTAAGAAAAGCTGTTATTAATTTCCCAATAGGCTCCTATGTTAAAAACTGCCACGTGTCAGGGACCTAAAACACTGTGTTGCTCACCTTTCATTCTGTTTTGTGGAAACCTTATAGAGAACATTCCATAGGTGCTTCCTACCAATTTTTTTGTCAATTTGGCAACTGAGTTTCAGAGGAGAATGTTTTCTAGAAATTAACCAATCAGAAACAAGAATTGTCTGAGGTGGTCATGTTTGTTAACGGATCAAGACAAAATGAGCAATTTGTATAGAAGACCTGCCATATCTGATTCCTATAGCTACTAAGTTTCTGTTCATTTGGAGAACATCAAAATGTGAAAAGCTAACGGACGACGGACGCCAAGTGATGGTAAAAGCTCACTCACATTTCCATTGGCAAGATGAGCTAAAAACTTGATGCAAGAAGAAATATTCTTACAATGTACTAAAGTTTATATTTGACATGCGAGTCAATCAGGACCTTATTTCAGCTTTGATTCCCATCAAACCAGACATTTGAAAAGTGAGAATGTAAATATAGTGTGGTTCATTCTGTGTCGGCGATTTTGATTAAAAAATTAAAATTTGTAAAGGCCATCAATGACAAAGAGAGGTTAATGTGAGCGACCACTTTCATGACTCTTTAATATTAGGTTACATAAAGTGTTGATGACAATGACAAACGGACAACAGGCGCCAGGTGATTAAGAAAATTGCTATGTTTTTTCCTTATGTGTGTGCAAATTGTAAACATTATGTGTGTGTTGTTTCTGAATGATCAGGTTTAACTAACAACCACCATTACAAATTTATACACATCAGATCATTATTAATTTAAAATCGTTAGATTAATTAGTGTTTAACATCACGTGTAGCAATATTTTACCTATGAGATGGTGGTTGGTGGTTTATGGTGAAGGAAACCGGAATACCGATGAAACCACTGACCTGCAATAAATCTCTAAAACTTGATAGCATAAACATGATAAAGATGCATAGAGTACATCTCGCCATCAGCGGATATCGAGCGTACAACTTTAGTGGTGATAGGCACTAATTTAATATCAAACTATCATAGTGATCTTAGTATTGCTAATGTTTTGTAAAATGTAATTTCCCTCATTTTATTAATAAGACAAAATATGAGGTTTAACTGTTAAGGATGAACATTATATGGAACAGCAAGTAATTTATGTCGAGGTGTACTCGATACAACATTATGTGATAAAGTTTGTCAGTGACTTACGACAGGTCTGTAGTTTTCTCTGGGAACTCCATCACCAATAAAACTGATTGCCATGATATAATTAAAATGTTGTTGAAAGTGGTGTTCAATACCATAAACCATAAAACATTGATATATATTATCTAGGTTTTCATTTTTATTTAATCTCAGGCCAACAACAAATATGTGTGTTTCCGATTGCCAGGATATATCTGTTATGTATTGGACATATAATAAATGTGTATTTGATATGCTATAAATAGACACATTGTACAGGTTTATATACTTTATATATAAATGGTATGCATGAAATGTTCTATAAAAACATGTTATACATTGTCCAAATATTGTAATGATCCAAATGACATGAAATGTTGTACATTTTCCAAATATTGTGAATGATCCAAATGTTTTAAATGATCACGATATTGTTAATAGTCCAATTGTTGTAAATTGTCCAAATGTTGTAAATGATCACAATATTGTTAATAGTTCAAATGTTGTAAATGACCAAATTGTTGTAAATTGTCCAAATGTTGTAAATGACCAAATTGTTGTAAATTGTCCAAATGTTGTAAATGATCACAATATTGTTAATAGTCCAAATGTTGTAAATGATCACAATATTGTTAATAGTTCAAATGTTGTAAATGTCTTTTAAATGACCAAATTGTTGTAAAACATCCAACAGTTGTTAATTGTCCATATAAATGAGTAGAATGTTCTAAATTGTCCAACTGTTGTAAATGATCCAAATGTTATGATAAAATGTAAAAAAAAAAAAAACAACACCACACTTTGGGAACAATTCCAAAATTAACTATTAGTATTTTGATGGCTAGTACAGGTACTTGAATGTAAATGAGCAAAAGTTCCAAGCTTCACCTCAAAATGTACAATGTTAGCAACAATCCTTTAATTAGCATCCTTTATACTCCAATAATTAACACAAATCAAATTAAAATTATCCAGTAAAATTAATTAGATCTATATTTTACTACTTTTATCTACAGTACATACTCGAAAGGAAATATATTGTTCTCACAAAGTAAAAAACAATCTTCATTTAAATCTATCAACTAATTAATATATAATTATTTCTACTTATAATTAACAGTTTTGTAAATCATTGTTAAATATTATATCAGTGGTTTGTGACTTGTCAATACCATCTTGTCCAGAAAAAAAACAAAAAATATTTTATTTACAAAATACAAAAATCCTTCATCTACAAAATATAAACTAATAGTCTTATTTCTACTTATAATTAACAGTTTAGTAAGTTATTGTTAAATGCTATATCACGTGGTTTGTGCCTTGTCAGTATCATCAATGTCCTTAAAATATAAAAATTCTTCATCAACAAAATATAAAAATCCTTCATTTACAAAAGATAAATATCATTCATCAACAAAATATAAAAATCCTTCATTTACAACTATAATCTAATACAGTCTTACCTTCTCTATTTATAATGAACAGTTTTGTAAAGTCATTGTTAAATGTTATACTACGTGGTTTGTCAACACCATCCTGTATACTAATTACTATATCACGGAATGTTCCTTCTGGTGACAACCTTTGTATGTCGTATGATTTATATCCACTTATGTATACATGACCTTGTTGATCCATAGCCAGTCCTAGGGTTCCTGATATGTTGTATCTATATATAACGTGGCCATCTAAATTGATACAACACAATCTCCCCATCTGTCTTAACAACAACTGATCATTCCTTTCATTATACAATAAGTTGTAATTATCACCACGATCAGTTGTTATCTCCCTTACACGAGATCCATCTGTATTTAAAATTAAAACTTTATATGTTCCACCGATGTAAATTTTGTCCTTTACAGCAGTGACACCGTGACACCATTCTCCTATCTCTATCTTGTTGTCCTTTCTATTGTTAGTGGTGTTGATAAATTGTATGGAGTACTCACGTGGAAGAGTAACTACTGCTTTCTCTGTACATGGTACTACAGTAATACCCCAAGGTTGACTGGTATACGATATTTCATCTTCATAGGTTTTGTAATCCTTGTATATATATACATGAGATGATGTATAATTACAAAGTAGTAATTTGTTGTCAGAAGTGATAGCAATGTCTATTAAATTGTATTGTTCGCCATGTTTTAGATTAATTTCATCTTCTTTTATGAATTCGGTCAGTGTTTGTCTTCTATCGACCTGTTGATGTTGTGCTTTCATTGATTCATATTTAATAGGACAAGGTCGGGTAATTTGTGACAGTGATCCGATTGTTTCAATGTTGACATTCTTAATTTCTTCAAACTCCATGTCAATTTCATTAATAGCAGACGTCATGTCATGAATCTTCTTGTCTGTTTTCTGAATGTTTGTTATTTGTTTTCGTAAAGTTAAAAATAGCTGATTATTAGAGCCGTGGTCTTTTATGAATTCTAGTTCTTGTTTATTGTCTTTTAAAATCGATGTTATTTGACACATTTCATGTTTTTCTCTGTTTATGTTCTCCTCATTTTTTTCCTGTACACACCCTACTTCAGTTATTAATCTGTCTTCAATGTCATCTAGATATTTTAGAACTTTTGATTTAGCTGCACTGATTTGTTTTATTATCAATGACTTTTTCTGTTTCAGTAATTGTTTATTCTCGTCTCTATTTTCTTCCATTTTCGACAATGTTTCAGTCATATAATCTTGTTCTTCTAACGTATCGGAAAGTAAAGATGAATTTTTGACGTCCTTTGAAGAAGAGTCTAAAGGTAAAACAGACTCACAAGACCTTTGACTATCCGTGAGACAAGTTCTACAGCATACAACATCATGTTGACTACAGAAATAATCAATCTGGACGTCTGTGTGTATTTTACAGTTTATTTTAGAAGATGGTGGTATTCTTAATCCCAACGACGGCAAATCAATTACATAATAAGATCTAAATTCTTTACACTGCAGATGCCATTCAGTGCATTCTGTGCATAGCTTTTCTTCACAGTCCGAACAATATTTTTCAGCAACAAGCCTTTTGTTTTTTTCTGAACATGGATCACAAATTATTTCCATGATGGATCTACAAGTAGAAATATTATGACATTGATTATTTATAAAAAAAAATCTTAACATTTTTAATAAAAAAAAATCAACATTATAATCTTGAAGTATCGACTTGTTAAATCTCTAATAGCTCGACTGCTATTCGTCCAATCCGATGTTTTCTGTGCATTATGCATATGCAGTGGAGTGGCAAAGGGCTACAGATGCGAAGATCAAGCTTTAGAAATGAATCGGAAGGTGTGTGTGTGTGTGTGGGGGGGGGGGGGGGGGGTCAATTGGAGTTGACGTGAGGGGTGAAAGCTTGCAAAAATAACACGTAAATAAATAAAAACAAAAAAAAACAAACACAGAGGCTGGCAACTTAACATTTTGTTTTTGTTTCATGCTGAAAATACAGTTGCTAATTAAATTTCTGCCATAACCAGTGAAGTAATTCCTCCCCCCTTTTTCCTCACCCACTTACCATAGTGCTGGGAATGCTCTACTATGCCAATGATTTAAATGCAGAGAACTAAGCAATTCTAGAGAGGTGTACAATGGGCTTCGGGGTCTCAAATGGGTTCAAACTTCAATTGCTTGGGATTGCGAGGTTTGGTGTGTAGTCCTGGGGTTGAAGCTAATGAAAATGTGCAATGAAAAGCAATACATATATTTTATTTGCACGTTTATGTGTATGTTTTATAGATCGTTGTTTGTCCTTTTTCTTTTGGCCATTGTGTTGTCTGTTCTTCTTCGATATACGGATTCTGATTACCCCTTTGGTATCTTTAAACTCTTCTTTGAACAGTAACCACATTTTGTCAAGTACAAAAGGATCAAACAAATGGAGGGTGGGGTATATTTTTGTTTGTAAAAAAAAGTCTCGAATTTAATAGAAAAATTATAGTGACCTGAAAGATGCAACTTTTTTTTTAATTTGAATAAAAATAACATTTAAATTTCATTTAATAAAAATAAATTCTTGTTTCGTGTCAAAAATATTTCTGGTTTGGGAAAAAAAAATACAGACATCCCCTAATTATTAAAGGGGTATTATCTGCCAAAATCGTAAATTTTTGTTACCCATAAAAACTATCAGATATGATTGATGCCTTAATATAGCGTGTTTCTGTAACTTATAAATGTTATGAAATGTACGCGCATCGGGGAAAAAAGGTGCAACTGCTCGTGTTTTGAGATCGATCAAGAAATGGACGCCATCTTATTAATTATCGACATTGTTTACGGAGTTTGCCGAATCGTCATTAAATCAATACAATACATCGTCCTGAATATAGCTGAAAAATTGCTCGCTGGACGTTAAACAACAATCAATCAATCAATTAAATCAATACAACAATACAACAATGTTTGGTCAAAATTGTTACATGTACGGGGTACCATCATTTTGATATTTGTATAAACAACAGACATATTTAGGCTTCTCGTGGAAAGGTAATTTTTATTGTTTCACTGTTTTACCATTTGGGTTGCTCTCCTCCCCCTTTTTATTCACGAAATGCTTGAGAGCCATGGTTAAATACTGGAGATCTAAAGCTGTAAATATTGTATTGTACTTGGATGATGGTTTAGGTATGAGCTTAGATTACGATTCTTGTTTCAAAGATTCATTCTTCATTAGAAAATCCTTAACTGAAGCTGGTTTTTTGATTAATGTTAATAAATCAGTTTTACACCTGCTCAATCAATTGAGTGGCTTGGTATAATATGGGATTCAGTGAATTTTTCATTGCAAATCCCGGATAGACGGGTACAGGATTTGATAGAATCTGTGAGTCTAATATTGTCCGAATTTCCTTTGATCACTGCCCGTAACCTAGCTCAGGTAACAGGTAAAATTATATCAATGTCACCTGTAATTGGAAACATTTCAAGATTGATGACCCGCTATTTTTACATGATCATTGAAACGAGGTCAGCTTGGGACAGTTTACTAGAAATTATTCATTCAGATCAGGTCAAGGCCGAATTAGTGTTTTGGCAAGAAAACATAGTAAAGTTGAATCGAAAGTATTTAGCAGGTTATAGTTGCTCATCTGTAGTAATCTATTCAGATGCTAGCGATATCGCTGCTGGTGCTTGTACTGTAGAATTGAAATCAAAATGTTTTCATAAAATGTGGAACTCGGTTGAAAAAGTTCAGAGTTCAACCTGGCGTGAGATGAAAGCAATTGAGCTTGCTTTAAGTTCGTTTAAAGATCAATTTCAAGGTAAAACAATTAAATGGTTTACAGATAACCAAAATTGTGTTAAAATTGTCAAATCAGGTAGCATGAAATTAGAACTGCAGAAGTTAGCTAGAAGCATATATTCCACTTGTGTTACACATTCTATTTCTATATAAATTCAATGGATTCCACGATCTGAAAATGAAAAGGCTGATTATATAAGTAGATTAATTGATCATGAGGATTGGGAAGTATCTGGAAATTTTTTTGATCTGATGAATGGCCTCTGGGGCCCTTTCACTATAGATCGCTTTGCTAATTTTAATAATAAGAAATTAAATAGGTATAATTCTTTGTATTGGAATCCTGGTTCGGAAGCCATAGATGCATTTTCTCAAAACTGTCAATTTGAAAATAATTGGCTAGTACTACCAGTGTTTTCAGTGCTTAGTGTTATAAAGCACTTGCTTTTCTGTAAAGCGAGAGGTACCTTAATTGTACCGAAATGGATTTCTGCTTCTTACTGGCCATACATTTTTTATGAGAACTTATGTTATAGAACGTATGTATCTGATGTTTTAGAATTTAAGAATACAGCTGGTATATTTGTACCAGGTACAAATCCTAATTCCATTTTTGGAAAGGAACCATTTATTACGCCGGTGTTGGCAGTAAAATTTCAATTTTGAAATTTATTTTGCCTTGTTTTGGCAGATATTCTTAAAGTTATAATTTTGTTTTGTTAATAAGAATTGACTTTGATTTTCTTATATATTTCAACTAAAAATAAATCCTAAAAATTAAAAAGCATGGAAAAATTATGTACAAATAAAAACCACTCATATAAACATAATGAGCAAATAAACAAACAAAATATAGACAATTCCGAATGTTTTGGTGTAACATATGTTAAAATGTATCCAGAAAAAATATGGTTTTGGTTGATTATATAGGGATTTTTTTTTACATTTCCGAATACTTTTGACAGATGACTGTGTATATAACTTTATTCTCTAAACTAATAAATGTTGCAAAGGTTACAGAGTGAGAGTCAGTGTTCAAATCAATACAAAGTAAATACATATCATTACATTAATTATCAAGATTATGTGAGTACTTGCTCCCGGCCTTTCATTATCAATAATCATTGATAGTAGGGTTAAAATTATTGACAACGAAAAGCCGGGAGCAAGTCCCTGCGATTCACGTGGACGTTTGCATGCGAACAACACAAAGTCAATAGTCCTATACAACATACGACTTCACATTCCATGTTCATATTTTACGTTTTCATTGGGATTTTTTCATTTTTTATTACTCGCAGTCGCAAGTGATAAAGCTTACCAGTTGCTTGCCTATGGTCGATGGTTCTCTCCGCCTTCTTCCACCATTAAAACTGGTCGCCATGATATAGCTGAAATATTGCTGAAGGTGGCGTTAAGCACCAAAAATCAAATCAATCAATCATTTTTTATTTCATGCGGAGGCAGCAAATAGAAAACAAACAGTAAATATCGCCACCCGCGGTACTATGTGATGGGACTACACAAGTCAAATGATGTCTTGTTTCATAAAATGTTGTCATCTTCCAATTAATGTAATCAATCCATAATCATTGTATTAAATTCTTTGTTAATAGTTCTGCCCGTAAAATGCATTGCACAACCACGCAACAATGTTATTCTTAACTGTTTTTGCATATAAAATGAAGAAAATATAACAAAATTTTACCAATTCAAATTTCACGTCTGCTTCTGCCAAGATCTGGTTAATGGAAATTTGAAAAATGAAGCGTTAATCGATAATTGGAGACGTCACATCTCAGACGTGTGCAAAAGTGATTTTGGTCACGTAGGCCATGCCTTAATGTACAGTATGTGGCCAAAAGTATTGGCGCATGTAAAAAAATCCCTTTTTAATCAACCAAAACCATATTTTTTCAAAAAATCATTGTGATGTCATTTCTGGATAGATCTTAGCAAATATTACACCAAGACATTCGGAATTGTCTATATTTTCAGAGGCGGATTTAGAGGGGGGCGTGCGGGTCGTGCGCCCCCCTAAAATTCACAAAGCATATGTTTTACAACGTTAATTAAGCAGTTCAACAAATACCATTTTCATGAATGGTTAACTCGTGACCTGTAAGTCAAAATGAATAGTAATGATATTAGGAGTAATTTTGTGATATCATTCTAAAAAGTTCTACCCATTGAAAAAAATCAGTATACTATCCGTCCGGATGAAGCTTTTCGTTTCGCCGTTGGTTCATTCATCGAAAACGTATGATTCGTTCTTGTTTATAAACAAACAAAGGCGAATATGTTAACATTAATGCTGCATGAAACGATTCTGATCATCTAATTTAGTTACGTTAGCTTATCAGAAATCAATAACAAGTTCATGTATTGACAATTTCCGCTTTTGTTTGTCTATCAACAAGAACGGTCGAATCATACGTTTTCAATGAATGAATCAAACGACGAAAAGAAAAGCTCCATCCGGACGGGCAGTATCAACTAGAACCACCCGAAAGGACAAGCACCGAAAGTACAGACCAATTAATGAAGTGAGGAATGCGTTAAAACTAAACCAATATTTCTTTGAGGGTTAAAATATCGTGATCGATCAGTCATGAGTTGAACAATTCGCATCACGGTTGTTATAAAAAGTTTTACTTTAGGTTCTTATAATCTGACAAAAACATACTGTTAACAATTATCCGACAAAATTAAGACTCAAAGTCAAGTTTTTTTGGTCTGATAAAAATGGTGTGGTTGGTTCAAAATTGCCGTTCAAATAAATGTCTGTAATTCCTCAAACCCCCAGAGCTTCCGGGGGGCTTAGCCCCCCTGGGCCTCTACCAGGGCTCTGCCTTTGACCCGCTGGGAACCTTAAGCGGTCCTCACACCCCTCGCCTACTCACGCCCCCCCAACCACAAATCCTGGATCCGCCCCTGATTTTGTTTGTTTATTTGCTCATTATGTTTATATGAGTGGTTGTTATTTATAGGACAATCAAATTCAATTTTTATTTGTTGTGTTTAAATTATGTAGAAATAAAAATCACTCATAACCACATAATGAGTAAATAAACAATCAAAATATGGACAATTCCAAATGTTTTAGTGTAAAATTTGTTAAAATCTACCCAGAAATGACTTCACAATAGTTTTTTGAAAAATATGGTGTTGGTTGACTATATAGTGATTTGTTTACATGCGCCATTAGATGGGGTGTCTAATTTTTTATTGATAGATTTTTTTTTTTTTAAATAAACTTCCTTGTAATATGCCCTTCCAAATGAAAAAGATAAAAAGTGAGGGTCACCGGCATTCCAAGATCAACATTTTAATTTGAAAATTGAAGGGAAGAACATTTTGGCGCAACTTTTATAGACAATGAAGGAAAAAACGTTATTGGATGCATTTATCTGATGAACATATAAATTTCTAATCCATAGAATTTTCTGATTTTTTTGTAATGGAGAACATTCCGCCATTTTCCCCCCAGGTGGCCTCGCTGTACCAACGGTGGTTAGGAAACGGTTTGTTTTCCGATAAACGCTTGTAACCAATGTAATCAAATGGCAATATCATTACCTACGTAGTGTCCTTGATCTGAAACGTTGCGTAATATGACGGTAGGCATAGTATATAGAGAGGACGGAAGTGAACATAATAGATTTTAATTTGATATTACCAATACCTTTTTTTCTAGTTTATTTCACAGTGACCGGTAACAACCATAGTCTATAGGGCCTAATGTCTGCAATGGCAATGTAACATTGCATGTACGTGTTTTGTTTTAACTTCATTTGGTGTCTAATGACGTAAATTTGCACACGAGTTTTTTTTTAACTTCATTTGTTGTTTTAATGACATAAAATTGTACACGAGTTTTCAGACTAAATTGAACCTGTTTGAAAATTGTACACATATTTTTCTCACTGTATAGGGTCTAACCCTGTAAATGTGCGTACTCGCTTTTGCTTCAAAAACAATGCAAGAAGAGTTTTGAGATCCCCACGCACAAGGGCAGGCAATACAATGGCCAAAAGAAAAAGGACAATCACTGATCTACAAAACATTTCCCCCACAGCAATATATTTTTTCACGGGAAACAAAAATCAGATTTTTATTTTTTGGACATAAAACAAAATCAGTAATTTCCCTTCAAATTTTTATCGTAAATTTCTCGTTGAGAGCTGTAGGGCCGGATTAATGATGTTTTTGCATCTTTCGTCGTGTAAATTTATTTTGTTTTTTAAAATTTCACCACATAATTAATATATTTTTTCTTCAGAAAAAACATCCTAAAAGTTAAATGGTCGAGCCCCTTAATAACATGAATATGTGTCTCGTCCGCGTCCATGCAGCTTCGTATAATGCGAACCGCATCAGAGGCGTAATGGTTAGAGTGCTCGCCTCGATTGCGGTAGATCGTGGGTTCGAGCCCCGATTTGATCATACCAAAGACTATACAAATTGATATTTGTTGCATCTCTGGTAAGCACGCAGCATTAAGGAGAAAGAGCAAAGACTGGTCGACTCGGAATCAGGATAATGTGTCCGAGTGGGGCGACATGGCTTTCCGCGGACTGTAGTTTTAGTGATCTAGCACTATAAAAATCCAACTCAGCGTGTTGTTCTAGTACAAAGCGGACCTCATCATCAT
The DNA here is from genome assembly GCA_963680875.1 of Bathymodiolus brooksi. Lineage (NCBI taxonomy): Eukaryota > Metazoa > Mollusca > Bivalvia > Mytilida > Modiolidae > Bathymodiolus > Bathymodiolus brooksi. The sequence goes on from OY804583.1 coordinate 97,047,957, forward strand.
CTCATTGACAATTAACTTGTTCTCGCCATGATATAGCTGAAAAATTGCTGAATTGGCGTTAAACAACAACAATCACTCACATAATACGTGTCCGGATTTCAAGAACCTAAGTTATGCAAGAAAGTTCAACAGTTTAATTATTGCTGCTGATTCTCGGATTTGTCCCGATAAGATTGATTCCTTAAAAAGTAAACCTTCAAAGAGATAAGTTGCATTTTAATGCTTGGTGTTCTAACCATTCATATGATTTTCTTCTATCATCATATGTAACACTATCATGTAATTTAATCAACACCGCCCAAATATATTTTTTATTTAGTGTAGAGGTTGTTAAATAGCAGTTGTATTACCGTTGAAATGAAACAGTACACTTCTTGTTTCGTGACGGTCAGTTTTATTCGGCACGTGGTGGAGGAAACCGGAGTTCCCTGAAAAAACCACCGACCTGCCGCAAGTCACTGACAAACTTTATCACATAGAAATCACATTAGTATTATTACCATACATGCCAACCTTCGAGAGACTAAAAGCGGTAGAAAATTGTTTTTCAGAAGGACGCAAATTGGTACATTCTGTTGCATTTTGGATATAAAATCTGTTCAGTCAAATCTTTAAATATAGTATGAAAAAACCATGAAAAATGGAAATTAGCATTTTACATATATACAAGTCAAACCTCGGTCCCTCGAACTCGGATGGGTCGAATACCAAGGATGGCTCGAACTTATTTGAAAGTCCCGCCAATTTTCCATATATTTTTAAGCTAAAAAAAATCTTTCGCTCGAACACTGATACCTCGAACAGTCGAATTTAATAAATGGTCCCATCAAAAATAAAATCATGAGTTTACCATATCAAACTCGAACATCGCAATTTATTTGACAGATGTACGTTGAATGTGCTTTCATACAAATGTACATATATATATGATTAATCAATCTACTGGCTTGATAAATACACATCAATATAAAATAGCGGGGTTATGTTACTTAAAATCATTTAATCCACGTCATCTCTTGTGTGTGTTACAATAAGATATCATTATGAATGCCTATTGTCGAGTATGTTTTACTATTAAAGCGGAAAAAACATTTCCTGGTTGATTGTTGAAAACAAGGAAGATTTACTAATATATTTGAGACTTAAATAACTTATTTTTCACAATTTTTTCACATTCACAGCTAAGTTGATAAAACAACATGCTAATATTCACATATGAAATGGTAAAGATGCGCTTCAACCTGGTAACCGAGAACCTCATATGCGCTTTCCCCCCCTAGAAACCCGGACAACCACTATCAATAGGAAAGGCAAGCAAGAGAAACGACTGATGAAAATGCCCCAAGGTCTAAAATACAGAAACTTAATTTTTCAGAAATAAAATGTTTGTGGTATCAAGTCAAAACTTTTATTACCTGAATTTATGCAGTTAATTACAACACATGATATACAGTATGTATTTTCATAGAGACAAAAACTGACAAATATGACATTTTAAATATCCCAGATGGTTTTAGCTATGTTGCAAAAAATAGAAAAATATTTAAGCATAAATCTGGAGGTATTGTTGTTGTAGATAAAAATAATCTTAAAAATCATATTAAATTTAAGTATTTAATAATGACATTTTATTGGGATGTGTATACATCCCACCTGAAAACTCTCTATATTCGTCAATAAATGCATTCTTAGATATTGAAAATGAATTAGTAAATTTTATAGAAAAAGACATGAAATGTGCACTTGTTGGAGATTTTAATGCTAAAACAGCTGTTTTAGAAGTTTTTCAGAACCAGATGAAACTTTTTTTAATGTTATGGATGTAAATGTAGAACATGGCCTATTTAGATATCATATTGCTATGACTACCAAGTTTTACTTGATAATAATATTTCCTTAAAAAGATATACTCAGTGTGAATGCAGACCAAATAATTTTGAATGAAAACTTTTAGAAATGTGTAAGTCTGCTTTGGCTATATTTGAAAAGTATTGTCATCATTGGAAATTGAAGGTTAACTTGCAAAAGACTAAAGTAATAATATTTTGTAAAAGAAAATAAAAAAAATCAACCTATTTTTAAGCTATGTGGAGAGAATTTACAAATTGAAGACTCTTATTCATATCTAGGTGTTATATTTAATTATGACGGCTCTTGTGTGAAGGCAAGAGCTATATTGATGGATCAAGCTCGCAAAGTTTTATATTGCTTGTTTAGAAAATTGAGAAATATATCGATTCCAATAGATTTACAATTTAAATTGTTTGATACACTTATACTTCCAATACTTACTTATGGCTGTGAAATATGGGGTAATGAGAACACTAAGCAACTAGAAAAACTTCACCTTCAGTTCTGTAGAAATATTTTAGGTGTTAGAACCACTACTCCAAATGTTGTGACATACAGAGAACTTGGTAGAACACCTATAGATATATTATGTATAAAATTAAGGATTGTAAATTTTTGGAATAGACTTATTTCAAACGAGAAGAAACTTAGTTGTATTTTATGTAAGATTATGCTTAATTTGAGTATTATTGATAATGTTCAATTTAAGTGGCTAAATTTTATCAAATCAATTTTTGAGAAAACTGGGCTTAATTATCTATGGAACCACCAACAGCCAGTTCATTCAGTGCAACTAAAATTTATTGTTAAGCAAAATCTGACTGATCAATATATTCAAAACTGGTTTAACCAAATTGAGAACTCTTCTAGGGGAAAATTTTATGGCATATTTAAAAATGAATTTAATTTAGAGAAATACTTATTAAAATTATTACCACATGAGAGAAACATGATAACAAAGCTTAGATGCAATAACATTAAGCTTCCAATAGAAACTGGAAGATGGTCGAATACTCCCAGAGAAGAACGTATTTGTCATTTGTGTAATGTTGGTTTAGGTACTGAATTTAATTTTTTATTTGAATATACCTCTGATGATGTACAAAGGCTTAGATGTAAATTTATTCCAATTTATTATACTAGATATGCAAACATGTACAAAATGAAAGGCCTGTTATCTTTGTGTAATGTTAAGGTTCTGAAAAAATTGTCTTATTTATATCTAAATTGCAAAATGTTTTGTAATTATATTCTGATGCTGTATTATTTTAGGTTAGTTATATCCGTCATTATGTAAAATATTTTGTATAATATTCCTCTTGTTACACTTGTATATATGTGTCCAAGTGAATAAAGAACTTGAACTTGAACTTAAATGATTAAATATATTTTACGAGAAAGGCCAGTTTTACTGTGTATCAGTTATCATAGGTAATGAAACTGTCCCGGGTCAGAACAAGATTTTTTCCTATCTAAAATTACGGGACCTCGGTGGCTCGAACTTCCGATAGCTCGAACATATTTTGACAGTACCTTCGAGTTCGAGCGAGCGAAGTTCTACTGTATATATATGTTTAGGAGTCATAAGTTCAAAATGTAGTGCTTCAAAACTTTATTTTAAATACAGTTTATGATTGGCTTAATGATAAAGAATTGACCAATGGAAGTTTCCGGTACAAATTTAAGAGGGAAACGATTACGGAAAGGTCCTAAATAATTTTGGATTTGTACACTTTTATACGTCGTAGAAATCTACAAGAATAATCAACATGTGGACAATTCACGATAAAAAAAAATTAATGTACATTTTTTTTTTAAATCGGTAGGAAAACATCTAAAATCGGTAGGCGGTAGAAGACTTATAAATTCGGTAGACTACCGCGTAAATCGGTAGAGTTGGCATGTATGCTTTCGTTTTCCATTACGTGCAATGGTTGAATATTCAACATCTTGTAAAAGTTGACAAAACACAATTTATCATAAATAAATGATGTGTATAATAAGTAAATTATGTTACCTTTGTGTTATTCACTGTTAAAACCTGCTCGTAACATCTTTGACTGACCAGTTGACTGCCGTGTACAAACTTCCACCCATATCAGGTGATCGATAAACACTGATGACGATGTTTCGCTTATCTCCCCTGTTTGAAGGGATAGTTATATATTTTATGCTCATTAATATTCTGAACAAATTTATATATACATCCTATAGTATTTAGAAATAGTATAAATATATGTACATTTTTAAATAAGCTTGTTTTCGAAATCCTTTAATTATGTGTATTATATCATATTGAAATTGATTTTAATGCACAATATTTATTAATTAATAAAGATATGTTTAAACTATATTAAGTAAGAATATCAACATTGTGCATTACGGTGTAAAAAATCCTAATTGCCAATATTTGATTTTTAGAGGTGATTTTGTTTAGCTACGCAATTAGTAGGCCTATTCCCCAAAATATATTAAAAAAACCAGTTTAAATAGATCAATAATCGTACATATCAATAACTTCAACACAAAGATAAATAATTTCTACATAAGATTACTCCATACAACTTTATGTGATAAATGTTTTCAGTGACTTACGGCAGCTCGGTAGTTTCGTCGGGTACTGAGGCTTCTTTCCAATAAAACTGATCGCCACTATATCATTGACATATTGTTTTAAAGTGACGTTAAACACCATAGCCCTAACCCAAAGTTTCAATGTGTTGTATGCAAGAAATACGTGAGGAGGAAAACAAAATGGAATTCTTTCTGATGAATGAATACTGTGACGTAACATATTTAATGTATTAACATATATTAAAATCAGAATACGATATATTATCTAAGACAAACAAGAATTGATTTTGTAAAAACTGCTCATTGTCAAATTCCTATACAAAGCACGTGCTTAGAGCATCAATGGGCAAAAAGAGGGGGGAAGCATAAAAATCAGGCCGGCCACAAGGCAATTTATTCTATCAGCCAGATATTAGGCTAAAAAACACACCAAAAATAACCTAAATGATGTGCCAGAAAAGGCAACTTCCTCATTCACTAAAGCTAGTATAAAAATAAAGGTACTCAGAGTGTTGTCAAAATCTAATTGATGTTTATCTAGATGACTTGAAGAGTCATTCATCTACTGAGCTTCAACAGTTTCACTCATATTTTCGACATAAGTGTAGTGCAACAAAAGCTGAAAAAGCTAGATACAGTCATGCTGAATAAAGTAATTGTAGAAGACAACATTGAATGCGTTTTCCAAACGTAGATATTAGCTTGCGTATGTTTTAACATTAATGGTCACAAATTGCAAAACTGAACCTTCATTCTCTCATATGAAGCGTATCAAAAATTCAAACAGAACAACGATGAGACAAGATGGGATGGAATCCATATCCCTGCTCATGATTGCAGCAGATCTGTTGCGCCAAATTAACTTTGAGGATGTATTGATTGGTTGTTGTTTTACGTCAATTCAGGAATTTTTCAACTATATTATGGCGAGTTCAAGTTAATTTTCAATGAGAGGATGGTAAGGTCCGGTTACACTGAGTTGGATTTTTCTTAGTGCTAGCTCACTGAAACAACAGTCCGCGGGTAGACATATCGCTTCAATCGGACACATTATTCTGATTTCGAGCCAATGCAGCCATGTTAAGGTTGTCCATCAATTGAAAATCCATAAAAAAAACATGTTTTTACTTTTTGGTTCAATACACGCGAAAATGCATTAATTCTACTCATTTAAGCAATATACCAATACAATTATGTGTGATCTACTCAAAATGATTTTTTTTATTAGGAATCAATCACAGAGGTCACGTGATCACATTAAAGAGAAAGTAGCATCGTGACCACTAAAATCGAACAGAACAACGGCATAGCGATGTTCAATACAAGTAATGAAGGAACCGGCCGATTGGGGATATCATATTCTTCAAGAAAAATGCGTGACAAAGTGTTGAATTTCATTTAATTAAATGTGCGAATAGACTGAAAGACCAAATATGCAAGAAACCCACCTTTTTCCGAGTTCTATGGGCTTTTTCTTGCTACATTGAACAATCAATCCTTGTATTCTTTGCCATATGAAGAAGAAGAAGAAGAAGACGATACTTTTATTCACCAATTATGGGCCCACAAGACGTGTTTTTGGAATAACCTTCACCACGCATGCTCAGAGTCAAAAAATTGGAAAGCTAAATAATGTACTATATGTTATTAGATTTCAGTGATAGCAGTTTTGTTTCTGATCCTGCTGATGGTAAAAACTGTGTGACATCGAGCTGTGCAAATGCAGGCTATACCGTTAATTTCGTGAAAGCATTCTGTAATACCACTGACAGTAATGTACGGGGTTTGTGTGGTAAATATGGATGTATTGATTGATTGCATTCATAGCGAGAACAAATTACCTAACATAGTGTTTTTCATTAGAAGATTCCAGAAATTATCTTAATAAAAACGTAGACATTAAATTTAGTGCGCACGACGCGTTTCTAGAATAATAGAAAAATAATAATAAACGTAGATATCAAATTTAGTGCGCTCGACACGTTTCTGGAATAACCTTCATCATATACGCTCAAATTCGAAAGATTGGAAAGTCAACTAATCTAAGTGTGTTTGAGAGCAATACAAAGTGCCTAAGCAGGATAGACAACATGCAGGTGTGATGTGCTTATCAATCGATGTAATGGTTTCATGATTGTAATACAGTGAAGTAAACTGAAAATTAAGGAGAGAAAAAATCAAAGGTATAACAAAATAATAATATAGTAAAAGCTCGTTATTTGTAAGTGGGAGGGAACGACTATTTATGATCATGATCAAATTAAGGAAAGTTTGAAGATTTCATAACGGTAATCAGAAGCTGAAATCTGTTGACGCAAAATATAATGGTAAGAAGGTGTATGTAAATCCAGTAAAGTAAAACAATATCCAATGTAAGAGTAACGAATGTGATCTAAAATTTAATAGATAAAGCAATTTACGTGTAACGTAGAAAGAAACATGATATAATACAATGTGGTTCTAAACATAGATTAAATTATGACAATTCTCACAAGGTTTACACAAGCTATTCAAAAAAAAATTACATTTATTTGACGAGATGTATGTTAGCGTGATTTAAGAAGTGACTGTTCTTTTACGTCAAGTAAGCAATTAGTCACCTATATCATGATCAATACAAGACATGTGATAATATCTGCATTGTGCGCGTTGAACTAACATTTCACATTGCTAGTTCACTGAAGCAGCTGTCTGAAGGTATATTTGTCTTTAAACCAACCACCATCTAGCTATGCGCTTTTACCGCAGAAACAACCATTATTCATAACAGTACTTTGATTGACACGACGGGGAGTAACACAAGATGACCCGCATTCGTGGCGTGTACATTAACCGTTACCATGCAGAGATGGTCAATAACTATACATAAAAAATCCAATTTCGCTGGTATGATAATTTGTTTTTAACTTTTGTACCTTCGTTGATATTTACGTTGTATAGCATGTTAGAATCGTTTTTGGTATAGGAGTTTATATTATTCTTTGATATTTGGTTTGTATAACCTATTGCAATCTTGTTTTATAGACGTGTTTGTATGTTTCAACATAAAAATAACCATTCGAACATGTCAAATACATACGTTGATGTTTCTAACACAACAAGCAGCAACGTCAAGCGTTCAACTGATACAGATGTTAAAGGAAGTAATACGGTCACATATTCGATCTATTCTGGAAATGTTGATACTGATTTGGTATATAGCGAAGAGGAGGCACCTCAAAGCAGTAATACCATTGACACTGACTCCTCCCTCGAGTGCTATGACCATCTGCATGTATATGATAAACGGGAAACCATGTTAAGCGAAAATTTGTATTGCAGTAATGTCGGGTCTAGAAGTAATACTGACCCTACATACGATTATTCAACCATGAGTACTACTACCCAAAGGAAAGACGCTAACAGTATTTATGACCACACCCTGGAGAGCATGCATAGCAGCCATGTCGGTTCTAGAAGTAATACTGATCCTACATATGATTATTCAACCATGGGTACTACCCAAAAGAAAGACGCTAACAATATTTATGACCACGCCATGGAGAGCATGGACACCACATGTTGCAATAAAGATTATGTCTATGCAGTTTCGGCAATTGTAAGCCTTGCTGATCAAATACGTTATTATTCAATTAAAATAAGTAGAATGAAATAAAGAATTTATGCTATGGTTATGCATTTATTAAGTGTGTTAGTCCTCGCTTCAATATATATTCCCGCAGTTGTTTGTAGAGGGGCTCATGTATGTGTTATTTGTATTTGTATGGGGACTCGTTTCGTATTGGTTTTTTGTTGTATTTGTAACGATTGATTTGATTTTGATCTTTGGTGTTGTAACGCCGCTTTCAGCAATATTTCAGCTATATCATGGCTACCAGCTTTAGCGGTGGAAGAAGCAGGAGTACCCGGAGAGAACCACCGACCATGGGCAGGAAACTGGTAAACTTTATGACTTGCGACTGCGAATCGAGTGCACCTTTTTTCTCACAAAGCTGGGTGCGAACCCACGCCGTATGAGTTGTTAGGTAATCCAACTACCTAGCTCATTGAGCCACCAGGGCCGTTTGTATTTGTGGGGCTGGGGACTCATGTCGTATTTGTGTTATTTGTATTTATTTACTTATAGTGGTGTTCAATACATCTTCACAATTTCAGTAGCGGGCGTTGTGGTCGTGATCGTATGATAGTTGGATTTACAACTACCTGTGTAATCAGTGTCTATCACCACTAAAGTTGTGAGTTCGAACCCCGTTCATGGCGAGGTGTACTCGATACAACACTATGTGATAAAGTTTGTCAATGACTTGCGGCAGGTCGGTGGTTTTTTCCGGATCCTCCGGTTTTCCCCACCAATAAAATTGACCGCCACGATATAGCTGAAATATTGTTGAAAGTGGCGTTAAATACCTCGGCCTGGTCGAGATTCGAACTCCACAACATCAGTGGTAATAGGCACTGATTGCATAGGTAGTTGTAAATCCAACTAACATACGACCACGGCCACGACGGTCCCTTGGAATTAGTAGGTATATTATTTGAAATGCTTAATTGAAATTAATGGTTATAATTTTCTGTGGTTTTTCTTCTCATTGTTAGGTTACCGTTATCTCGTAAACTTGAGAACAAAAAACAGGTAAAATTCAGTCTTCAGTCAAAACTTCCTAGTTGGCACAACTATTTTATCTTTAACACACTACAACAATGTTTATGTTGGCAAGAAGTAATAATACATTACGACAATATCAATGTACACACTTCCACAAAATGGTAGCACCACCCTATAATTATTTATTTTGTTATTACAAAAGAACTAAATAAAACGCTACAGCTGTTTTACAGACTGAGTCATATAACGTTATAACATATGATAAGATGAGAACAAATAAACATTTAAATTAAGACTGTTAAAATTATATCTTTTTATCAACACCCTTTGTAAACGGGCGAGTCGCTCATTTTTTAACAATGTACAATGTATGTGTAGGGAAGTACCGAATATAACTACCGCTATTGGTATAGCACTCCGCCCATCTGTTGACATCCATTACACTTGTGTGTCCAACCAAATGCAAGCTGCTGTAGATATGTCTTCTTGTACAGCGGGAGATTACGTTATTTTGGAATCCTCACTGTCTGCTGTGTTCTAAAATCACTGAGTTGTCAGACTAATGTGACATTAAACACTGACATTGTATATCCAACACGTTTCACCTTTAATCTCGAATAACTTTTATATCATATTTGAGTGGATTCAAAAACAGGCATATCACCAATTAACATGTTGCCTACCGCTCTATTGGCAAGTTTACTTAGCGGACGAAAAAAGAAAGAGCATCGTCTTTTTTCACAAATGGGAGACCACTATCTCTTGGTTAATCGTTACGAAATATCAATAATGTCACAGATGACCAAGGATATGTTCCGTTTGTAGTAGTCACAACCCCTTCTTCTTACATGATTTGTCACAGGATTTGTAATATGGGTGCCATTAGTGGAGCAGATATTACCTTTGTAGTAGTCAGAACCACGTTGTCCCTTCTGATTCAACCCACCATTTCTTTCGAAATGCCTGTACCAAGTCAGGGTCATTACGGTTTTCACAGTTTTCCGGTTGTTGATTGATTTTGTCTGTTTATATACTTATGAGTTTTGACTTTCCCTTTGTAAGATTGTTCGGAGTTCGATAATTTGTTATTACCCTTATTTTCGTCTTACATGATTTGTCATAGGATTTGTAAGACGGGTGCCACTAGTGGAGCATATATTACCTACTCTTCAGGAGAACCTGGTGTAACCCCGTTGTCTTCTTACATGATTTGTCACAGGATTTGTAAGACGGGTGCCACTAGTGGATCCGATATTACCTACGCTTCAGGAGAACCTGGTGTATCACTGTTTTTTTTTGTGCGGTTCGTGTTGTTCAACATTTTCTTCCGTCTATGGCCACAATGTTACATCTAACAAAACAAATATTAGAAGTCTGCATCAGATTTTTGAACTGGAGAAAAGTTCGTAGACACCAAAGGGGAAACCTGTAGCGTAATTCGAGGGACAAACAACCCAATTGTACGAAGAAAAAGGACCATATGACAAACAACGATATACCAAATACTACACTGAAAACTAAATATTGAACAACACAACCTGTCATCTGTATTTTGTACAGTTTTTACATCATTTTAACAACGACAAGATATTGCTGAAATACTGCAACAGCTGACGTTACCCACCAATCATTCAATCAATCAACCCTACCATTTAATAGCTGACGTTACCCACCAATCATTCAATCAATCAACCCTACCATTTAATAGCTGACGTTACCCACCAATCTTTCAATCAATCAACCCTACCATTTAATAGCTGACGTTACCCACCAATCATTCAATCAATCAACCCTATCATTTAATAGCTGACGTTACCCACCAATCATTCAATCAATCAATCCTATCATTTAATAGCTTCAAACCAAAGTGATTAATTGTAAAACGATTTATCATAACCGTAGTGACGTAGGGCTTTTCCTAATCGTTTAGAATACATTACTAATTCATTCCTGGTCAGAAAGATAATTAAATTGAAGATAGACCTACACAAAAAACCACAATCTATTAAATAGGAGTTTATTGGGGTTAGGGTAAGGTTTATGGCATTGAACGCCACTTTCAACAATATTTCAGTTATATCGGGGGGATCAGTTTTATTGGTGGCAGAAACCGGCGAAAACCAACTGACAAACTTTATCACATAATATTGTATCGAACACACCTCGTCATGAGCGGGATTCGAACTAAACCTTTAGTGGTATTAGGTACTGATGAATTTATTAGGTAAATGTGCGACATTTCATAACATCTAAAGCATTTTCAATTATGTGTCGAGATGTTTCAGACTTAATATGAAAGTTTATTTAGACATTGCATCGATAATCGTTGATGGACGCTCTTTCCATGATCAACCGCACCAATGGTGTAATGCTTAGCGTGATCGCATCGAGTGCGGTAGATCGTGGGTTTCCAGTCGGTTCAAACATAAGACTATAAAATTGAGAGTGAATGCTCCTCCTTTAAGAACCGTGACGGCTTAAGGAGAAAGGGCAAAGACGGGTTTGCTCAAAATCAGGATAATGTGTCAGGGTGGAGCTACACGACAAATGTGTCTACCCGCTGACTGTTGTTTGAATGAGCTAGCACTATTAAAATCCAACTCAAGCGTGCCTGTCTAGTATAAAGCGGACATCCTCATCATGTCATCGAATGCAACTTCTTTCTTCTTGGTATAACTGAATATTTCTCATTTGGAGTTATCTTCAATCACTCACTTACTCTTACCATGATCGTATGATACCAACAATAACTCACTCACTCTTACCATGATCGTATAATACCAACAATAACTCACTCACTCACTCTTACCATGATCGTATGATACCAACAATAACTCACTCACTCTTACCATGATCGTATAATACCAACAATAACTCACTCACTCACTCTTACCATGATCGTATGATACCAACAATAACTCACTCACTCACTCTTACCATCATCGTATGATACCAACAATAACTCACTCACTCACTCTTACCATCATCGTATGATACCAACAATAATTCACTCACTCACTCTTACCATGATCGTATGATACCAACAATAAGTCACTCACTCACTCTTACCATGATCGTATGTATGATACCAACAATAACTCACTCACTCACTCTTACCATCATCGTATGATACCAACAATAACTCACTCACTCACTCTTACCATGATCGTATGATACCAACAATAACTCACTCACTCACTCTTACCATCATCGTATGATACCAACAATAACTCACTCACTCACTCTTACCATGATCGTATGATACCAACAAAAACTCACTCACTCACTCTTACCATCATCGTATGATACCAACAATAACTCACTCACTCACTCTTACCATGATCGTATGTATGATACCAACAATAACTCACTCACTCACTCTTACCATCATCGTATGATACCAACAATAACTCACTCACTCACTCTTACCATGATCGTATGATACCAACAATAACTCATTCACTCACTCTTACCATCATCGTATGATACCAACAATAACTCACTCACTCACTCTTACCATGATCGTATGATACCAACAATAACTCACTCACTCACTCTTACCATGATCGTATGATACCAACAATAACTCACTCACTCACTCTTACCATGATCGTATGTATGATACCAACAATAACTCACTCACTCACTCTTACCATCATCGTATGATACCAACAATAACTCACTCACTCACTCACTCTTACCATGATCGTATGATACCAACAATAACTCACTCACTCACTCTTACCATGATCGTATGTATGGTACCAACAATAACTCACTCACTTACTCTTAACATGATTGTATGCATGATACCAACAATAACTCACTCACTCACGCTTACCATGATCGTATGTATGATACCAACAATAACTCACTCACTCACTCTTATCATCATCGTATGATACCAACAATAACTCACTCACTCACTCTTACCATGATCGTATGATACCAACAATAACTCACTCACTCACTCTTACCATCATCGTATGATACCAACAATAACTCACTCACTCACTCTTACCATGATCGTATAATACCAACAATAACTCATTCACTCACTCTTACCATCATCGTATGATACCAACAATAACTCACTCACTCACTCTTACCATGATCGTATAATACCAACAATAACTCATTCACTCACTCTTACCATCATCGTATGATACCAACAATAACTCACTCACTCACCCTTACCATGATCGTATGATACCAACAATAACTCACTCACTCACTCTTACCATCATCGTATGATACCAACAATAACTCACTCACTCACTCTTACCATGATCGTATGATACCAACAATAACTCACTCACTCACTCTTACCATGATCGTATGTATGATACCAACAATAACTCACTCACTCACTCTTACCATCATCGTATGATACCAACAATAACTCACTCACTCACTCTTACCATGATCGTATGATACCAACAATAACTCACTCACTCACTCTTACCATGATCGTATGTATGGTACCAACAATAACTCACTCACTTACTCTTAACATGATTGTATGCATGATACCAACAATAACTCACTCACTCACTCTTACCATGATCGTATGTATGATACCAACAATAACTCACTCACTCACTCTTATCATCATCGTATGATACCAACAATAACTCACTCACTCACTCTTACCATGATCGTATGATACCAACAATAACTCACTCACTCACTCTTACCATGATCGTATGATACCAACAATAACTCACTCACTCACTCTTACCATGATCGTATAATACCAACAATAACTCATTCACTCACTCTTACCATCATCGTATGATACCAACAATAACTCACTCACTCACTCTTACCATGATCGTATGATACCAACAATAACTCACTCACTCACTCTTACCATCATCGTATGATACCAACAATAACTCACTCACTCACTCTTACCATCATCGTATGATACCAACAATAACTCACTCACTCACTCTTACCATGATCGTATGATACCAACAATAACTCATTCACTCACTCTTACCATGATCGTATGTATGATACCAACAATAGCTCACTCACTCACTCTTAGCATGATCGTATGATACCAACAATAACTCACTCACTTACTCTTACCATGATCGTATGATACCAACAATAACTCACTCACTCACTCTTACCATCATCGTATGATACCAACAATAACTCACTCACTCACTCACTCTTATCATGATCGCATGATACCAACAATAACTAATTCACTCACTCTTACCATGATCGTATGATACCAACAATAACTAACTCACTCACTCTTACCATGATCGTATGTATGATACCAACAATAACTCACTCACTCACTCTTACCATGATCGTATGATACCAACAATAACTCACTCACTCACTCTTACCATGATCGTATGATACCAACAATAAGTCACTCACTCACTCTTACCATGATCGTATGTATGATACCAACAATAACTCACTCACTCACTCTTACCATCATCGTATGATACCAACAATAACTCACTCACTCACTCTTACCATGATCGTATGATACCAACAATAACTCACTCACTCACTCTTACCATCATCGTACGATACCAACAATAACTCACTCACTCACTCTTACCAGGATCGTATAATACCAACAATAACTCACTCACCCACTCTTACCATCATCGTATGCTACCAACAATAACTCACTCACTCACTCTTACCATGATCGTATGATACCAACAATAACTCACTCACTTACTCTTACCATGATCGTATGATACCAACAATAACTCACTCACTCACTCTTACCATGATCGTATGATACCAACAATAACTCATTCACTCACTCTTACCATGATCGTATGATACCAACAATAACTCACTCACTCACTCTTACCATGATCGTATGATACCAACAATAACTCACTCACTCACTCTTACCATGATCGTATGATACCAACAATAACTCATTCACTCACTCTTACCATGATCGTATGTATGATACCAACAATAACTCACTCACTCACTCTTACCATGATCGTATGATACCAACAATAACTCACTCACTTACTCTTACCATGATCGTATGATACCAACAATAACTCACTCACTCACTCTTACCATCATCGTATGATACCAACAATAACTCACTCACTCACTCACTCACTCTTATCATGATCGTATGATACCAACAATAACTCATTCACTCACTCTTACCATGATCGTATGATACCAACAATAACTAATTCACTCACTCTTACCATGATAGTATGATACCAACAATAACTAACTCACTCACTCTTACCATGATCGTATGATGCCAACAATAACTCACTCACTCACTCTTACCATGATCGTATGATACCAACAATAACTCACTCACTCTTACCATGATCGTATGCATGATACCAACAATAACTCACTCACTCACTCTTAGCATGATCGTATGTATGATACCAATATTTAAATCTTGTTGGAAGATAAAAAGTTAGTTTGTGATAAAAGTTCATATGAATGTTATGTCACCACGGCTTCTTATCGATTTGTACATGTACATGTATGTCAACCATGGACGTTTTCATCAAAGTTATTTTATTTAGTTATGCTTTATACACAATGTTTACAACAATACAGTCAGCAGGTAGGTAATATTAATACATTTCTTTAAAAAATAATAATTACTTTTTGTATCGATTTAACAGACAGATAACAGACATTATTGTGTTATAATTAGGACAAAATAAATCAACTTCCTTCTTCCTTAATCAGTAAGATTATTTGAAACAAACACAGCATTGTTTGACAAAAGTTGATATCTCCATTCGAATGTGTCTTTATAGGGAAATCAAATGAATATGTAATTATCCTCTGTGTAAGATTTCAATACGGTTGTTAATTATTTTTTTTTTTTTTATTGTTTTTTTTTTTTCGTTTGCTTTTTGTTTGTTTGTTTGTTTGTTTATTTTTTTTTTAGTTTGTTTGTTTTTATATCGTTTATTGGTTTTTTGTTTTTTTTTGCTTTGTTTATTGAGAATTTATTAGGAAAGTTAACATCACAAACAACCAACTTTGTCGTTTCATCATCAGTTATTATTTAAAAAAAAAACAATTGTGTAAATTTCCCTAATAGTATTCTGAAAATTTGCAAAGATCCGCTTTGTACATTTGCGCAATTTAATTAACTTGTAATATAACATACATTCACGTGTATGGAACCTTTATCCAGGTGTACATTCAAGTGAGTAAGTGGTAAACAACTGTAGTGAGCACGATACCTTTCTATAATTAACCTCCATGGTTTACATTGTATGCTTAAAGTCAGATAACATAAAAGCCTTGGGAGCGATACCAGGTTTGATCATACGGGAGACCCAGCTTACTGTGATTTTTAGTGAGTCAATACACACTTTGTCTTTCTTTTATATTTCGTCATTCTCAAGTGTGTTTCCGGTATTTCTCAAGTATAATATATGATTATTAGTTTATAAAAGACGTTAATAAATGCAAAATTAAATTAAAACCAGCTTATAATGAACGATTTTCATTATTTAATACTAGATGTATACAACTGAAACCGAGATATTACTGGTTAAATTCGTATCACATATAATTTCTTAACATACCTTTTGTGTTTCTACCTTTACCTTCACAAGTCAAAAGTAACACGTCACTCGCTGCCCGTCTTCTAATTACTTGGCTTTCCTTAGTAAACGTAGTCAGTAATAATTGGGTAGTCATAAGCCATCATTCTGTCGTTTTTATTTTCCATCCGTTCTTCAAGATTCGGCAATTACTCGATCATTCATTTAAGAACATTTATTATTTCAATTCTATAAATCTAAATCTAATAGGGGATAAATTGTCTTACTTTTTTACTATTAAAAAGGTTTTACGAAATAATACCCGGTAACACATTCAACTAGAATAAAAAAAAAAAAACTACCATTTTTATTTGTGTGTACAGAATAGAACTTCATTTACTTTTCAACTCACATGGTCAAACGCCAAGTGACATTTTGGAATTTGGTGAAGTAAGTCATCTTTCGTCTCAATTTTAATATAATTTTCTGGAAACAGAAAATTACATACAACTAGACTGCAATATTCCTGAAGTGGTTAGTTGTCATTCCAAGTTGTATCTGACGGTAGCATTTGTCTGACAAGATGACCGACGTTACATTAAAGAATCTTTAATGAAGCAATAATTTTGCATTTTAAACTGGAATATTTAAAATACGTAAAAATTCAGTTTCGTTTATTTGTTTTATAAATCATCGAATTGATGATTATTTTACATAACCACGTGTTCATATATTGATCAAGTCCCGAACAAAACTATAAATGCAAAATTAAATAATGTTAAGCACAATTATATCTAAGAATTCATGAGGTCGAGTAGTAATTTAATAAAATAAACGTTAAAGAAAACCGAAGGAACAATTCAAAATTTAATTAAGAAAATAATAAAAACGTAGGAAAATTCGATACCCAAAACACGCATATAGATGACCACTGACTTTTCGGTCTTTGCACAGATACTTCTATAAAAGGTCGAGTGGTTAAGCTACCTATATTGGTGTAAACCTCCCTTCTAAGTGAAATGATGCGGAAAGGCATACAAGTGAAATATAACTGTGTGAGCAGCGTTGTTTATAAGTGACTATGTGATAAATGACCATTTTGTGTTAGTCCTCATTTCAATGTCTTTTCCTGCAGTTGTTCGTAGAGGGGCTCGTGTATGTGTTATTTGTATTTGTAGGGGATTCATTTCGTATTTGTTTTTTTGTTTTTTTTTTGTATTTGTAGGGCTGGGGACTCATCTCGTATTTGTGTTATTTGTATTTATTTACTTATGGTGGTGTCCAAAACATTTTCAAAATTTCAGTAGAGGACCGTCATGGTCGTGATCGCATGGTAGTTGGATTTACAACTACATGTGCAATCAGTGTCTATCACCACTAAAGTTGTGAGTTCGAAACCCGTTCATGGCGAGGTGTACTCGATACAACATTATGTGATAAAGATTGTCAATGACTTGCGGCAGGTCGGTGGTTTTCTCCCGGTACTCCGGTTTCCTCCACCAATAAAACTGACTGCCACGATATGGCTGAAATATTGTTGAAAATGGCGTTAAGCACCATAAACCAAACAAGCCAAACCATTTTGAGTAGAATGGCGTCTGCTATACAAGAAGCAGGAACACTATCGCCCCCTCCTTTGGGTTGTCTTTGTTGGTGTTTGTGTAGCTAATCTTTTCAGTTTACTGTGTTCTGTTTCTGTTTTGTTTATCTTCGTTCGGTGTCTTGAACATTTTATAGTGTGATACTTGTGCATAGTCCTGATAATGTGCATAATGTTTTTGTTATTGATAGAAAACATGATAATAAAGTATACGTTTAATTGTTTTACATTTCAAACTAATATTATAACTGTGGACTTGGAGTACATTGATATCTTCCCTGATTCAACACTAATTAAACAGCACCAAATATGTTTATACAACATCAGTCATGTTTATATAACAATTAACCTATTCAACCTATGTCAACATTTTTTCTTACACTTTTATATCATTTTTTTTTTAATATTGGTATAGACTGAATGGATCGTTTATATTATCATCAGGAATTGTTTGACCAATAGTCTCAACTGATAGAATGGCATATGTGTTGTCTATGCACACTCGTCTGAACTATATCAAGGATCTTCTGCAAGAAGAGTTTGAAGATATCAATCATAATTCGCAAATCAAAGAAGAACAGACAACACAATGGTCAAAAGAAAAAGAACAAAAGGACAAACAACGATCAACAAAACATACAAATAAAACTAAGATCGAGTAACACGAACCCCACTAAAAACTGGGGGTGAACTCAGGTGTTCCGGGAGGGTTAGCAGTTACTGCTCCAGTAGTGACACCCGTCGTCGTGTCAATCTAGTTACAAACCCGGTGATAAGTCATGAATGCGGAAAGGACAGGGAAGTGCTTACGACAAGCGGAACATATCCGTGGTTATTTGTGACACAGAAATTCCACAGTGGTCAACCATGGCATTATGACTTCAACTTAACCAAGAGGAAACAGTAGCTTCCTTGTTAGCCGAAACCCTCTATCAAGGAAATCCTGATAGGAACCACAAGCTCTGGAATATCGTATCAACGGCGAGATATATGCTCCATATGCAGGTGCTGGCAAGTGCGACCAAGTGCACAATTACATTACTAAGGCGGTCTGGTGGGTAATATAGTATTAAGGGTGTCCCTTCCACTAGAAGGTTCGTCGTCGCTAATTCACGACATTTTTCGCCTTATATTTTGTTTTATGTTTATGTTATATAAGAGGATAGGCATCTTCCTACCACAATTCCTCTGAATCTCGGGCACCAATGAATGGATTTCAATGAAGTGTCAGCGATTCAGTAGTAACTAGTTTCATTGCACACCTCACCATTTCTTTTTTTATCAAAATGATTTTGGTTTAATACTATCCACAAAATACACGAAAATTAGAATACCACGAATAATAATGAATTCACAGAACGTAATTCGGGACTACCGCCTCTCGTTAATAAAATTTATAAAGAATACACTGGTTGTTGCATATACGATCCCTACACTGTAATATAAACCCGTTTTCAAGATTGCAATAACGTTATTATAACTTGGTAATGTACAGATAGACAATGATTTTAACATAAAATACTGTTGTATATTTGTTTTAGTTCTGACAGTTATTTGTAATAGTTTTATGAAATGAGATTTCCTTTAACACTGTAAAACAATATTGTTTTTTCAACACCCTTTGTAAACGGACGAGTCCTAAATATCGACAATACTTACCGCTAATGTATGATTTATCACAGGTTTTGTAACTAGATCAACACGACGGGTACCACTAGTGCAGCAGGTTCTGCTTACCTTTCCAGAGCACCCGAGTTCACCTCCTGTTCTTAGTGGGGTTCGTGTTACTCGATCTTTAGTTTTATGTGTATGCTTTGTACATATAAGATCGTTGCTTGTCCTTTTGTCCTTTTTCTTTTGGCCATTGTTTTGTCTGTTCTTCTTCGATTTACGGATCCTGATTACCCCTTTGGTATCTATAAACTCTTCTTATACCATATGATAAGATGAGGAACAAACACACATTTAAAATACGACTGTGAAAACAACATCTTTTTATCAACGCCCTTTGTAAACGGACGAGTCCCTAATTTGTAAGAAGTTTTAAATGTAAAATGTATGTGTAGGGAAGAGTTGTCTTTGCGCATAAGCTAAATAGTGACTAAAGTTACTGCTAATGCCATCACACTCCTCCCATTTTATCTCGTGGATTGGAATTTGTGAATATATCATTGGGATCATATCAAGTTACAATGATACAAAGTCAACGTATGTAAATGGCAGCTTGTTTACAATGAGATTGTACGTTATCGTCCATAATTAGCAAGTGATTATAAATAGGTACACAGTAAGCGGCAAGTAAAACACCGCTGCATGACTTTTTGTACGACAGGCATGTCTGACTTGTAGTTGCTGGAAATAGCTGCACCGCCAGCATCGAACACTGTCGTACCCATATTTTGTGAGATTCGTGTTGCTCAACATTTTCTTACTTCTATTTCCACAATATTACATCTAACAAAACAAATATTGGAAGCCTGCATCAGATTGTTGGACTGGAGATGTCAGAATGTGACGAAGAAAGGTTTGAAGATAACATAGGGGTAATTAGAAGCAGTAATTCGAGGAAGGACAGACAATTCAATGGCCTATAGAAAAATAACAAAAAGACAAACAATAGTTTACCAAATGCTACACTGAAAAGTAAATATTGAGAAACACAAACAGTCACCTGTATTTTGTACAGTTTTTATTTTATTCAAATCATTTAAACCACGATAAGATATTGCTTTGCCCACCAATCATTCAATCAAGCACTCCGCATAGGAGAATGTCCGAGTAACTCTCCATTCCTTAACAATAATGGAGCCGAGGCCCATTGTTTTTAAGGAATGGAGAGATACGAGGACATTCTCCAACTTAAAATCCATCCATTGTACTTTATTAATTTTATTAATTATTAATCTTGTAACAAAAAAAAAGTATGTGTATAGTATCTAAAGTACAAATAGAACAATAACTCTCCATTCTTTAAAAATAATAGAGAGTTTTGACAATATATTTACATAACAGGTGGATTTTAATACTATTTAATAGCTTTAGACCAAAGTAATTAATTTCAAAACAATTTGTCATAACCGTAATGACGTAGAGTTTTTCCAAATCGTTTAGAATAAATTACTAACCCATAATTTGTCAGAAAGATAAATATTTTCAAGATTGTCCAACCTAGGCAACTGTGTACCATTCATAGCAAATTTCAATAGTATATCGAGATGTTTCAAGCTTAATATGAAAGTTTATTTTGACATTGCCACATAACCATGATAATTGTAGATGAACACTCTTTCCATGATTATGGTGTAATGGGTAACGTGATCGCATCGATTGCAGTAGATCAAAGGTTTAGGTCCCGGTCGCGTCTAACGTAAGACTATGAAATTGGAAGTTGTTGCTCTTACTCTAAGCACGCAATATTAAGGAGAAAAAAAACAAAGATTTGTTGGCTCGGATTAAGGATAATATGTCCACGTGGAGCGATATGTCTACCGGTGGAATGTTGTTTCAGTGAACTACCACTAACAAATCCAACTTAAGCGTGCTGGTCATGTATAAAGCGGACATCATCATGATGATATGATTGTAACTTGTTCTCGCCATGATATAGCTGAAATATAGCTATTTCGGCGTTAAACAACAATCACTCACTCACTTACTCATTACCGTTGTTTCATGTTTTGTGTATGTCTGTTGATTGTATTGTTGCTGATGACAATCCTTTGTTAGATTTCATATCAATAAAGAATTTGAATTTGAATTTACCGTTATCGCATGCATATTACCAATAATAATAGGTTTATTTTCAGAATATAATACAAGTAGAAATAAAACAAAAATCAATATTTAAATCTTTTTGGAGATAAAAAGTTAGCTTGTGATAAAAGTTCATAAAAATGTTATGTCACCACGGCTTCTTATCGATTTAGACATCATATATATGTCAATCATGGCCGTCTTCATCAAAGTTATTTTATTTATTTATGTTTTATACGCATTTTTTACAACAATACAGTCAGCAGGTAGGTAATCTTAACGAATTTCTTTTAAGAAATAATAATTACGTTTTATATCGATTTAATAAACAGATAACAGAAATTAATTTGTTATATTTAGGACAAAATAAATCAACTTCCATCTTCCTTAATCAGTAAGATTATTTGAAACAAACGTAGTATTGTTTGACAAAAGTTGAAATCTCCATTCGAATGAGTCTTCCTTAGGCAAATGCATATGTAATAAACCTTTGCGTATGATTTCAATTGAACGGTTGTTTGTCTGGATGTTATTTAATTGTGTTTTTTTTTTTTTTTTTGGCTGTGTTTATTTGTTTGTCTGCTTTTGCTTGGTTGTTTATTGTTTGTTTTTAATTTGTTTGTTTGTTTTTATTATTGTCATTTGTAAACAATTGATTAATGAAGTAAATATCATAAACAACCAGAATTGTCGTTTCATCATCAGTTTGTTTGGAGAAAAAAAAGACAAATGTGTAAAGTTCCCCAATAGTATTGTGAAAATTGGCAAAAAATACTCTTGGTAAATTTTGACAATTTAATTAACTTTTTTAAATATATTCTATTAGAAGAGTTTGAAGATACCAAAGGGAGGCAACCATAATCCGTATATCGAAGAAGAACAGACAACACAATGATCAAAAGAAAAAGGTACAAAAGGACAAACAACGATCTGCAAAGCATACACATAAAACTAAAGATCGAGTAACACGAACCACACTAAAAACCGGGGGTGAACTCATGTCTTCCGGAAGGGTGAGCAGTTTCTGCTCCACTAGTGGCACCCGTCGTGTTATTCTAGCTACAAGTCATGAATGAGGAAAGGTCCGGGAAGTGTTACGACATACCTTCACGTGTATGGAACCCTTATCTATGTGTACATTTAAATGAGTGAGTGATAAACAAATGTATTGCACACGATGTCATTCTATAATAACCTCCATAGTTTACATTGTATGCTTAAAGCCAGATAATATAAATGTAGTGTACACGATGTCATTCTATAATAACCTCCATAGTTTACATTGTATGCTCAAAGCCAGATAATATAAATGTAGTGTACATGATGTCATTCTATAATAAACTCCATAGTTTACATTGTATGCTTAAAGCCAGATAATATAAATGTAGTATTCACGATGTCATTCTATAATAACCTCCATAGTTTACATTGTATACTTAAAGCCAGATAATATAAATGTAGTGTACATGATGTCATTCTATAATAAACTCCATAGTTTACATTGTATGCTTAAAGCCAGATAATATAAATGTAGTGTACATGATATCATTCTATAATAACCTCCATAGTTTACATTGTATGCTAAAAGCCAGATAATATAAATGTAGTGTACATGATGTCATTCTATAATAAACTCCATAGTTTACATTGTATACTTAAAGCCAGATAATATAAATGTAGTGTACACGATGTCATTCTAAAAATAACCTCCATAATTTACATTGTATGCTTAAAGCCAGATAATATAAATGTAGTGTGCACGATGTCATTCTATAATAACCTCCATAGTTTACATTGTATGTTTAAAGCCAGATAATATAAATGTAGTGTACACGATGTCATTCTATAATAACCTCCATAGTTTACATTGTATACTTAAAGCCAGATAATATAAATGTAGTGTACATGATGTCATTCTATAATAAACTCCATAGTTTACATTGTATGCTTAAAGCCAGATAATATAAATGTAGTGTACATGATATCATTCTATAATAACCTCCATAGTTTACATTGTATGCTAAAAGCCAGATAATATAAATGTAGTGTACATGATGTCATTCTATAATAAACTCCATAGTTTACATTGTATACTTAAAGCCAGATAATATAAATGTAGTGTACACGATGTCATTCTAAAAATAACCTCCATAATTTACATTGTATGCTTAAAGCCAGATAATATAAATGTAGTGTGCACGATGTCATTCTATAATAACCTCCATAGTTTACATTGTATGTTTAAAGCCAGATAATATAAATGTAGTATACACGATGTCATTCTATAATAACCTCCATAGTTTACATTGTATGTTTAAAGTCTTTTTATTAATAACCTCCATAGTTTACATTGTATGTTTAAAGTCATTCTATTATAACCTCCATAGTTTACATTGTATGCTTAAAGCCAGATAATATAAATGTAGTGTACACGTTGTCATTTTATAATGACCTCCATAGTTTACATTGTATACTTAAAGCCAGATAATATAAATGTAGTGTACACGTTGTCATTCTATAATAACCTCCATAGTTTACATTGTATGCTTAAAGCCAGATAATATAAATGTAGTGTACACGATGTAATTCTATAATAACCTCCATAGTTTACATTGTATGCTTAAAGCCAGATAATATAAATGTAGTGTACACGATGTCATTCTATAATAACCTCCATAGTTTACATTGTATGCTTAAAGCCAGATAATATAAATGTAGTGTACACGATGTCATTCTGTAATAACCTCCATAGTTTACATTGTATGTTTAAAGTCTTTCTATAATAACTTCCATAGTTTACAATGTATGTTTAAAGCCAGATAATATAAATGTAGTGTACACGTTGTCATTTTATAATGACCTCCATAGTTTACAATGCATACTTAAAGCCAGATAATATAAATGTAGTGTACACGTTGTCATTTTATAATAACCTCCATAGTTTACATTGTATGCTTAAAGCCAGATAATATAAATGTAGTGTACACGATGTCATTCTGTAATAACCTCCATAGTTTACATTGTATGCTTAAAGCCAGATAATATAAATGTAGTGTACACGATGTCATTCTGTAATAACCTCCATAGTTTACATTGTATGTTTAAAGCCAGATAATATAAATGTAGTGTACACGATGTCATTCTATAATAACCTCCATAGTTTACATCGTATGCTTAAAGCCAGATAATATAAATGTAGTGCACATGATGTCATTCTATAATAACCTCCATAGTTTACATTGCATGCTTAAAGCCAGATAATATAAATACCTTGGGAGCGATACCAGGTTTGACAATACAGAAGAGGTAGCTTATTGTGATTTGTAGCGAGTCAATTTAATGAATATGTATGTTATCAAGTAAAATATATTGCAACAACAAAATGCACTATACACGCTTCGTCAAAACGTTCCCGCCACTCTATGTTTATTATATTTATTATTACTGATAAAATAAGTAAAAAGCTGTAGCATGTTTTGGTACAATATTATTATGGATTAGCTCACGGTCTATAGAATGAGCCATATATAATATTTAGTAGTTAATTCGTCCAATTGATTGGTTATAATGTATGATATGAGAGGGAGATCGTACAGACCATTCAAAATTGAAAAAAAAATCAATATTGTTTTTCAACATTTTTGAGAAAGGGATGATTCGCTCATTTTATAGAATTCGGTAAATATGCTTAGTGAAGTCTTAGGACAAGAAACGAAACGATAACATCAACAACATCCAACGATATACAGTGATATTACTATTGTATATACATGTTGATTGTTTGTGACCTACACGTGTATATCTAATTTAGTTTGCTGCAGTTGTGCAGTATCGTTTCTTGTGTTGATAAGTATATGATAACAATGACAAATAGTTTTATGTGTGAATGCTATATTATCTGGCTGCTAATCTTTTAAATCAGTATGTGTCAACCATGGTGGTCTTGCTCAAATGCGTTTTATTTGTTTCTGTTTTATTTACAAGATTAGCTGTGATACAGTCAACAGGTATGCAATAATAAAACATTTGGTAGAAAACAAAATCTACTGAACTAGACATTCTGATGTTACATACAGAAAAAAATAAATTAAACTTCCTTCTTCCTGAATCAGTAAGGTTGCTTGAGGCATTTAAAACATGGACCATTCAACTTGTGATGGAGTATAGTACTTAGTTTTCAATACAAAAGGATAAAGAATAGACAAATGATAAACATAAGTTGATCAGACACAGAGTAGACATACTTTGTCTCTCATCTTAAGAATAAAATCCATTCTTAGCTCTGTTGGGACGAACATTTTAGTTTTTTGTCGGGGTTGCGATACGACTACTCTTTTTTAATCTACAAAAGGGGTCTTTAGCTTGCAGAGAGTGTGACACTCTCCAAGCACGTTATCCACAATGGTCCATGGTCAGGCCTTGCGTATTATAACCTGACATCCCTAATCGAGATGGCTCCCATATATGACATGCTTACCAGTACCAAGTTATTATATGCAATACTGGAAATGGTAAATATTTTAACTATACAAAACATAATTTCGTTACTAACTAAGATTTATTGACTTAAGTACACGGGAACTTTCATAAAATTAAAATTAATTATCACAAATTTGCTTAATAATTCTGATGTCGTCGTAAATTTCCCACCATCCTCTTTGAAATCGGTAGGCAAAAAGTACCGGTTACGGTAGAAATACTTTTGTCTAGTTACATTGTCTATAGACTGATCCTGAACTAAGCATGCCGTATTATTTAAGAATACAATGTAGTTTGAAGATACCATATGAGTTATCATATAATTCATAAATCAAAGAAGAACAGACAACATGATGCCCAAAAGAAAAAAGACGAAAAGACAAAAAAAAAAACGGTATACAAACACTACACAGAAAACTAAAGATCGAGCAACACGAATCCCACCGAAAACCGGGGGTGAACTCAGGCACTTCGGAAGAGTAAGCAGTTACTGCTCCATTAGTGGCACCTGTCGTGTTACTCTTGTTACAAACCCAGTGATAAGGCATGAATGAAGAAATGACCAGGTATTGCTTA
The DNA here is from genome assembly GCA_963680875.1 of Bathymodiolus brooksi. Lineage (NCBI taxonomy): Eukaryota > Metazoa > Mollusca > Bivalvia > Mytilida > Modiolidae > Bathymodiolus > Bathymodiolus brooksi. Next base: position 97,074,937 of record OY804583.1, read on the forward strand.
CGACAGGCGAAACAAATCCGTGGTCATTTGTGGCGCAGATATTCCGCAACGGTTAACAAAAGTCATGGCGGCGACCGTAAAACGTTTGAAGTGATGATTTCAACTTAACACGTAGGAACCATTTGTTAAGTAGCTTCCTTGTTAGCTGTAATTCTCTATCAAGGAAATCATGAAAGGAACCACAAGCTATGGAATACCGGATCAAATGAGAGATATACACTCCATATGCAGGCGATGCTGGAATGTTGCTAAATATAAAAGGAAAGTTCACAATGGGAAAATTGAAATTATATTTTTTGTTACGTAAGGTTTCGTTATTAACCGGTCCTCACTGTCAATTTCGAGAAGTAGACATATCTGTATGTGTGGTATCTTTTAACTGATGTATATTTTGCACAAAATCAACGAGCCGAGTAGTAGATTAAGAGTTGTATGGCGACAGATGACTCAGTTGTGAAAGGTAACTGATCTGTCGACAAAAATAGTTATTAGTACTCAAAGAACTCCATTCAACAAATATCATTATCACGTTCAAATAGTTCAGGACTTTTGGTTTGTCTTGCTCCAAGAGACTGCTCAATTATTTATCATTTCCATCTTTTGATTATGAGCGTGAAAGCGTGATTTATGACAGTTATTCCAGAAACGTGTTGTGCACACTAAATTATATATCTACGTTTGTATAGCTAAGCTTATAATACAAATAGAAAAAAACTACATATTTACTTTTTTTTCAAAGAAAGACTAACATGGTTTGAAGCTCAAAGATGTTGTGCATCCAGATCTGGACAGCTTGCAACTATAGATGATAACATTGTTAGCTGCAATAACATTCAATCAGGGGCTGCAACTTTGTGGACTGGAAATATTCGAAAACCATCAGAATGGATTGAATTTCAAGGTAAACTGAATGAAATCGAGAGATACACATATAAGTATTTCAAATAGATTTGTCATTGTGTGAGCTTTACGTGAACACTATTAGAAAAGTTTGAAGATATTAAAGTGGTAACCAGAAGCCCTAAATAGAAGACGGACAGACACTACAATTGCCAAAAGAAAAAGGATAGGCCATGATCTACAAAAAAGCCACACAGAAAAGTAAAGATTAAGCAACACAAACTTCACTAAAACATGGAGTTAATTTGGGTGTTGAGGACAAATACAGTTACTGTTCCACTAGCGGTAGCAGTCGTGGTACTCTTAAACGATACAAACATTATCTAACGTGGAAATGATGTATATTATATTAGACAATACTATAAGCAAAATATATCTTCTCTCATCAGTATCTGAACAGTATTACTTCCAATAATAATTTAGACAAGCACAAAGTTATATTAATGTATATTATATATTATATTATAATTTTTATTCCTGTAAATGTATAATTTCAACTTTTATATACCAATAAAAATCGTCATTGTTGGGTTTGAAGAAAACCGAATTGATGTAGCGATGTATTGGCGACTGATTGTCGATATAACACACAATTCCAACGATATTTATTAGCGATATGTCGTCCGTACAACATGTTCAACGCATACAATCAATGGATGATTGAACGTACACACAACGCACTAAGGCAATCATTAGTATGGGCGATTGGTTAATGCCTACCTGTGTATATTAATAATCATTTTTGAAATTGATATGATAATTTATATTATTCTATTTTAGGTTGCTATGAACTTAATGGTCCTATGTCCACTCACTACAATATAAGTGAATGCTATCAACACTGCCTCGATAAACAACATAATTCATTTAAGTTTTTCTCATACAAGGTAACAAGTTTTGAACATTTCTTCTGATTTTAATCAATAAACATATATTAAACTGTGAAACACTATTAACAATATCACTGTTTGTAATTAACACTTCCCAAATAATGTAATTGATTAAAACTAATGTCAATCTTAGGATTGAGTAACACCTTCCCCACAACAACAACAAACGGAGGTGAACACAGTTGCCCCGGAAGGATAAACAGCTCCTGTTCAACTAGTGACACCTGTCGTGATAAGGCTCGTGTTAGTTGTGTTCTAGTTTCGTTCTCCCCAATCAATGGACGCTCACCCGCTTTTAAATTAGCGCATATATAACAATCTATTCCTGTTCATTGTGAGATTATATTTTGTGTACTTGTTTTGTCAAGTAGAACATTTTGGGTCTCACTAATACTGGAGGTCAAATGTCGACTTCTGTCAATTGAAGAATACGTGGTTTCAGATTTCCGTTTTTATATAAATTCTTAATAGAGTCTATAAATATATGTATTTGTGTCCATGAAATTTCATGTCTAATGCGCGACATTTGAGTTTAATATGTAGTTGCTTTTCACTGAATGAGATGTACAGACTTGTTTAGTTGTTACATCTCCATTTGCCATCGTATTCGCTTATTCGTCGATTTGCCACTGAAAAAGTCAAATATATTCATTTGTTCACACAATATTAGAAATTAAAAAAAAGATATCTAATTTAGAGCACACTACTGATTTCACGAATAATTCTCATCAGGTACGTTCATAGTCGAAAGATTTGACAGCAAAATAATACAAGTCTTTAGGAGAAAGTAAGCCAAAGGGCCTAAACATGATAGTCAAAATCTGCTAATATTACCTCTGCTGAATGGATCTTGACCTCAGCTTTAACTAATTTTGAGTATCATATGACAAGATGATATTGTATACTATATAATATTTAAATGTTGGTTAGAGTCATTGGCTCTCTTTAACTAACACTGTACATGACGACTTCTCTGTCACGACGATAACATATATTATGCATACATTCAAAATTATATCGTTCATTATAACAACGCTTTTCGTCCGGTTGTGTGAAAGTTGCCATTTTAATCACATGTGACAGCATCATTGCACTAAGGAGGTGGGGGAGGGGTGGGTCCATGAAACTAGCTTAGCCTAGCTAATTTTTATTCAAGTGCCTGTAGCAAACCTGGAGTTAAAGCGATACGATATTCTAGAATAACCTTCATCAGATATCATCAAATTATGTAAACGTCTTTAGGAGCAAGTAAACCAAGTGATTAACATACATGACGCTGCCACCAGTGGAGCAGGAACCCCTTACCATTCCGGAACATTAGTTTTATGTGCTATGTTGTGTAGATCGATGTTTGTCTTTTTTCTTTTGGCCATTGTGTTATCTGTCCTTCGATTTACGGCTTCTGATTACCCCTTTGATATCTTTAAATTTTGACCATTGTGTTGTATTTTATCTGCACGTTTATGGGTATGTTTAATAGATCGTTGTTTGTCCTTTTTGTTTTGTCCATTATGTTGTTTGTCCTTCTTCGATTTACGGATTATGATTACCCCATTGGTATCTTCAAACTCTTTGTCATAAACAGCATTGCATACAATTAAAGAAACGTCCAACAACAACAACAACAACAATCACTTTACATTTGGTTGTTTCCGTATGGGAGCAGTCTTGTAAATCAAGTTTCAATTATAGATATGCTTTTCTTCAGATATTTCTATCTATCACTTGATTGGACACAAAATGTTTAAAACAAATGCGACGCTTTATTGATATATTTATATAAATAAAAGTCTGATGCCACCAAAGGCTTGATCAGAAGCCGTAATTCGAAGACGTACAGACAATACAATGGTCAAAAGAAAAAAGACAAAAGGTCAACAATGGTCTACAAAATACTGAAAAGTAATACACGAATCCTACTAAAACACAGAGGTGAAAGATGCTCCGGAAGGGTAGGACATTCCTGCTCCTTAGTGTCCCTGGTTATGTTACACTTGCTAAATATTCCGTGATAAGTCATGAATGAGGAAATGATGGGGTTGTGATGAATACCATAAAAGGAACATATCCGTGGTCATTTTTAACACAGGTATTCCGTAGCGGTCAACAAAGTCATGATGACGACCGTAATATTTTCAAAGTGATGATTTCAATTTAATGAGAAACCCTCGGTTTGAGTATTATCCTTGTTAACAGAAATTATGATAGGAACCACAAGCTCTAGAATAACTGAGAGATATATATTCGCTATGCCTGTGCTAGAGGAACATAAAATGGAAAGTTTATCACTTTTTCGCAAAGGTTCGTTGTTATGCGACCATAACTGTCATTTTCTGGGTACAGGTAAAGTATGAAACTGACCTAGCTGATCTGTGGTTTGTTGGTAGGGTAGGGTCCGTGTTGGTCATCTTTTTTGGTTTTGTTTTTCTTCGTCTTGTGTATTGTATTGCCAATGTTGCTAGTGTCGTAAATGTTTGGTAATTAACATACTAGTATTATATATTTCAGGTGAATCAATGCATATGTCATTTCGTAGAAACTTTTAGGAAAACTGACGACAAGAAGAATTTGTGTCTTATTGAAGGCCAAACTAATTATTCGTGGGTATATAAAGGTAATATCCTTTAAGATCTCATTAAAGAAGGTGAAGGTCAAATTGGTCCTTCAAATTCCCTTCAAACTTTGCCTGTTGAACTCTCTTTCAAGCACAAATTTGACCGTATGAATGTTGGAAGAGAGTTGCATAGGTTCCTATTTTGAATGACGTTTCAACAATAATATGATTCTATGATCGATGTTGCTCATTTCAACGCTTTAAATTAAATATGTATTTTCATGAAGAAGAAATACTCATGTTTTTAACAAAACTAAAATGTAGATTTATTTAAAACTCTAAAATATGAAAAGGGTTGCGTATGTATGTTTGACTACATATTTATATATTATTATATGGCATTTTTCTTATTACATGTGATATCCACCCGAAACATCCATATTAACCCAAGGGCCGAAGGCCCGAGGGCTAATATGGGTTGAGGTTTGTTATGGCATTCGTACGATTCCAATATTCCCTATATATTTCATATTTTTCAAACAATTACCCTGAAGTCAATTTATGTCCGATTTTGATAAATTATATATCAATAAAAACATAATTTAATGTATTTTAACTCTATAATTTCAAAATAATTTTCTATGATAAACATTTTGAGAATACATACACAAGTTAAACACAACTGAATTTATTTTTTTTCGAAACAAGATGCAATGATAGTACTTTTGCTGACAGATTATTTAAGTCTGTGTTCAAATCATGGCGATTTGAAAAACATGCTACAAACGTTATTTCAAAAATGCTACTATAAACTACATATCTTTCTGCTTTTGTTGATAAAATAATTATCGATATCGGACATGAATTGACTTCAAGATAATATTTTTTAAAACTGTAGTTTTATATGAAATATTCAGGGAAAAAGTGTCCGAATACTGTCTGTACTTCAATGCGTATTTGTGAGAGCTGGTCATTTTCAGAAACCATAGCTTGGTGATGCAATAATGTCATATTATGTATTTATGGATACGAAGTAATTTTTGATTAATTTCAGATCCTACTCAATTGTCCTACTTGTGTTTCTGCTTTACATTTGATTTATGAAGCCAGCAGTGTTATCATTCATTGCATAACGGGCATTTTCCATGTTTTCTCCGTTATTCATTTTGACAGGAGCAGACGACGGAAGTAAGCAAAGGTACATTAAAAACGAAAACTGATCGGACAAAAAAAATTGAATTCCAGGAGAGGGGGGGCGGGGGAGTCCAAAAAAAATAAAGACATTATAATTGTGAAAACCTTAATACTTGATCTCAGTCAAAATTTTCGGTTGCCTATTTTATGTAATACGCACACATTATTACTTAATTACTGAACTTAATTAGTAACAAAGGCAATTAAATATCAACCAATACTAAAAGAAGTATTTTAGTTAATTAATATTTGAATAGTTGTTTAATTATCAAATGATGTCAATTGAAAATGAAATATGATTTTTTTTCCTCAGTTTTATATAATGCGTCTTATGACGGACATGGGAGTTGTGTGGCTTCGAAATGTACAAAAGGTTCAGAGAAAAAGGTTGCAGAGACGTGTAAATCATTACAGATACCAATGTGTGGTTTGTAAATAATAATTAAAAAACAACATTAGAAATGTACGCGTGTGACTACCTATTTTACTGTTTGTCAATTTATTTCAAAAGAATCTTACATATAGACAATATACGTACATTGTCTGAAAATATTCAATTTATTTGTATGAGCTTTAGAACAGCGGATAGAAGAGCTAGTTTTTTTCCTGTTTCGCAGCGATTGCAAATGAATTTAACATTTTCCGACATTGTACGTATATTCTGTTTATCCCGCAATGTCAAAAAATCCAAAATAACATCCAAATTGTGTAAGAAGAGCAGAAATAAGCGTCGTTCTAATCATTTTTTTATTATGTTCTCTGAGACGTCCCCGCGTATACTGTTACCGTTTCGTATCGTGGCTCTACATGAATCAGGTATCAGAAATGCTATATCTTGGTCAGTGGCAGTATATAACAAAACAGTATCCAGTCAATGTAATTTGTCTTCTCAAATAGAACCAGTGTAGGGTAAATATTATCATCACAACAATATAACATAGAAAAAGGAGTATCTTCCAATAGGAGGACATTGGTCGACAACATGGATGCTCTCCCCTGTTTTGTTGCTTGTCTTATTGGGATTCGTGTTTATCGTATGATCACACTACATGTCTTCACGTTCTTAGTTCTATGTGGTGATGTCAACTACAATTTTCGATTTGATTTAAAACGATGTTCGGTTCGTCTTTACTACCATTTGTTTTGCAGATAGTTCATTTATATTTATGTTAGTTGTATTTATTTACGTTAACAGGTGTCCAACACGATTTCGTATCAAATGCTGTTCATGCATATTTAGCAGTAACACTACTAGTGTCACTGGTGGGGCAAGAACTTCTAACCCTTCCAGAGCACATGAGTTCACACGAAGTTTTTATTTGCAGGTGTTTTACTTCTGTTGGCGTTATGCTATATCAAAGAACCAAAATGTTGAATAAAAACTGCTTTCCTTTCCAGAACACCTCCAGTTTGTTTAGGGGTTCTTGTTCTTCAATCTTTAGTTTTCTGTGTAGTGATTGTAGATCATTGTATGTCCTTTTTTCTTTGGTCATTGTAGTGTCTGTCTTAGATTCATTGCTTCTGATTGCCCATTTGGTATCTTTTATCTGGTAGGCTTTTCTTTGTATAAATGGTGACAATAAACGAAGGGTAGAAACATGTCTTGTCTACAAAGCAATGCCTTTTTAAATAAAATCTTGTATTTATGTGTAACAGGATTGTCTAGTGACACCAAAGCATCCATTAATTCAACAACAAACTGGAATAAAAGTCGAAACAATTGTAAAGATCCACATTCTACAGTGAATAATGCAACTGATATATGTGAACTAAACAAAGCCAACGTCAAAACAGGGAGGTGGACGAATATTTTCCGAGTTGAGATTTCGAGTCATGTGGATCCTGGTAATACACTTTATAATAATATACGAATGTATTTATTTATCCTGCAATAAATACATTTGCTAGGCAAATATACCATACGAATAAATGCTTGATTCGTCTAGTATACGAATAACGTTTCAAGCCCCGTCCATTACAGAACCAATTTTTGATGTTCTGTGCTCCCCGGTGTAGGAGGTACACAGAACCAATGTTAATAACCAATGATGAAGGACATTTCTAGTAAAGAGTTAATCCGGACGCAAAATAGAACAATACCAATGTAAAAGAAAAGTCGTAACCCAGTATGTCCGTCCCACATTCAATGAAAGTGATACATTTATATATTACAATGTTGTCACTTAGACGGGGTATAAGAAAGGTTTGAAGATATACCAGACGTGTGCGTAATTATTGTTTGTGATTAATGAATATCTTCATAAAAAAACTTAGGGCCCGGGTGGCTCAATGAATTAGGTAGTTGGATTACCTAACAACTCATACAAGCCTATCACCAATATGGCGTGGGTTCGTGCCCGGCTTTGTAAATTACAAAAAGGGTGCACTCGACTCGCAGCCGCAAGTGATAAAGTTTCCCAGTTGCTTGCCCATGGCCGGTGGTTCTCCCCGGGTACTCCGGCTTCTTCCACCACTAAAACTGGTCGCCATGATATATAGCTGAAGTATTGCTGAAAGTGGCGCTGAGCATAATAAATCAAATCAATCATAAAAACTTAGATCTCACACAGGATACGTTTCATCATAGTCTTAAAAGATTGGAAAGACAAACCATTTAGAAGTCTTTGGGAGGAAGAAAAACCTCAATGGGCCTCACCAGGATAGTCAATGTCTGAACACAGACAGAAATAAAACTCACAAACTTTTGTGTATTGTATGGGTATTTATCACCACTTCTAACAATATTCCATTCATATCGTTATGGTCAATTTAATTAAGAAAGGATAAAGTTTGCAGCATACAGTTACATCAAATATATTTCACTACGATCTAAACACCTGTGTAGTGTTGGACATTGTTTGTATTGCTATATATAACTCCAACTACCATGCGATCGTGGCCATGACTATAGAAACGAGAGCATCCTGTACAATTTGAAGATTGTATTGTATTTTACATATGTGTTGCTATATATACAAAATGGCTTTGTTTCTGTGTTGTTGGTTTTTTTTTGTGTCAATTGTCATCAATATCAGATTAGTAGCGGAAATAGGAAATTGAAGAAAAAAGTAGGACAAAAAAATGAAAAACAAAATATGACACACTGTCAGAACAGTTCTAAAATCTAGTAGTAAAACAGTATAAAGAGGCAAAATCGATATCACTAAAACATAACTGCTGAAAAAGTGGCGGGGTTAAACTAGTTTTATGTGCCCAAACCTCTCCTTTAATTTATTTGTATCATATTTCAGAGGATATGCTTAAAAGGACAGATATATCGTCTTGTGTAATTGCCAAATGTCTCAACGATGGCGTAAAATTCATACATTATTATACCAACTGTAATGAAACGGCGGATGCTTTTTTCTGTAAACAAGGTATTTAATTTAATCTAATTTAATTTTTAACAAATTCGATATCATCAATGATAAGGGAGATAACCTAGACAGACTTCAATCAACACACTGTATGTATATGTTCTCTATGGTTCGGTCAATTTAATATTGTGCGGCTAAAATGCAACTTTATGAAACATTATTCAGTATTTTAAACCAATATGGATGAATGCAGGATTGGCGAAATATATATATATATATATATTGACAAGGTAAATATTTTGAAAACGACAAACTTTAAATTAACTCCTGGTTATGAAAAAGAGTGAGTGATTGTTGTTTAACGCCAAAAGAGCAATGATTCAGCTATATCATGGCGAGAACAAATTACACTTGATGAGATTATTACGATGATGGACTCATTAAACTGATTCCGAGCTGACCAATATTTGCTCTTACTCCTTAACACGGCATACTTCGCTGTCTTTGGTTTAACCCAACAGGTTTTCGAATCCACACTAACCATTACACCACCGATGCAGTTCCGGTTAATGAGATTTATTCCTTTATTAATAGACGGATATAAAACAGCAGACAACATGATTATCTGGTAAAAATTCAGTTAATATGTATAGTGGTAAAAACTTCTGAATTCAGTTACTGCGTATAGTGGTTAAAACACCCGAATGCAGTTACTACGTTTAGTGAGTCTTATCTTTTTCAGCTCACAATATCACCATAGTGTCTTCACGAGACTGCAAAAATCAAATCACGAATAACTACAATTTATCTAAGCCATATACTAGAGCAGAAACTACCGTTTCTAGTTCTGTCTCAAGATATAAACATCATTTTTTAACAGAACGCAGAATCATTACAGTACTGAAGTATTAACAATGGTTAATACGGGTATGTATTGATATATGCTGATCATTTGCCATATTTGACTGTATATATGAGTCACACTACGGGTGTCTTATGAGAAGCAGGAACTGCTTACCCTTCGCGAGTTCATCCACGGTTTTTTGGTGGGTCCGTGTTGCTCATCTTTATAGTTTTTGTGTCTTTACATTCTGAGTTTCATGTTGTGATGTCTGTTACGATTTCCGCATAAAAACTATCTTCCGTTCGTCTTTACCTCCAGTTGTTTGTAGGAGGTCTCATGTCTTATTTACGTTATTTGTGTTTGTTTGTGTGTAGTGGTGTGCAACACATACTCTGTTGTGTTTTTGTTTGTTTTTCTTCGTCTTGTGTACCCTATGTGGACAGTCTCTCTCTAGCAACTGACAGAACCCGATTAGAGGTCATATCCGAATGAACTCATGATCATCCAATGGAAACACCACTGACAAAGTCTTTGAACATTTCTAGCTTTTTCTTAAAAATAAAATACATATTATATTGACCATCACTTTTAAAGCTTTCTTTTTATAATACAGGAACAGTAGAGTAATAATGTTTTGTTTTTATCTTTTAACATCCATCCATTTGGTGTTTAAAACCTCACAATATCGTAGCTTAAATCTGGTATTTGTATTTACATGTGTCTTCTTTCGGAGGTTCGTCGTGATTGTGGAATCAGTACCTATCACCACTAAAGTTGTGAGTTCGAGTTCCGCTCATGGCGTTGTGTATTCGATACAACATTATTTGATAAAGTTTGTCAGTGACTTGCGACAGGTCGGTGGTTTTCTCCGGGTACTCCGGTATCCTCCACCAATAAAGCTGACCGCCACGATATAGCTGAAATATTGTTGAAAGTAGCGTTAAACACCATAAGCATAACACCCTTCTTCTTTCGGTATAGGATTACAACAGTACAGAGAACCTTCTCACTCCGCCATGCTAATATGCAATGTCCATGATATCACATATATTCAGAACCGTCTTAACAGCATTATAGACCCCGGAAAAGCAGTATACACAACCACTCATAGGAATAAGACTGTAAATGTAGATAAAATTACACATATATTTATTGTATTGGCAGGTACCTCAAACAAAATCAGTGTTTAAGCATTAAAAAACATGCCATACACAACACACATAGATTGCACGGGGTCCCTATGTTCGTGGGCCCCCATGTCCAACGTGTCCATGCGTTAAGACGGCACTGCATATACTAGGTATATTTCAATCATATTATTATTATTTTTTTATAATAAAGGTTGCTCTAATGGCAGGTTAATAAAACAAGCTTCTATATCACAGCCTAATAAGACTAATACATGTTACTCAATTTATAATTATAGATATACTCAATGTCTCTGTTTACATGTCCATTCTTGTTTTCTATCACTTTTGGTCAATCATATTATATATTTTTTTTATAAAAAAGGATGCTATAATGACTGAAATAATAAACCAAGTTTCTATTTTACAATCTAATAAGACTTATGCAGGTTACACGATTTATACTTGTAGATATAAGCAAGGCATCCGTTAGAATCAAATATTCAACGACAGTTTCAGCATCAGTCACAAAGTTAAATGGTAATTCTATATTCAAATGTACAACACACTCAAGGTTTCTAGTGACTGGTATAACGAGTGTCAAACTGCCAGGTAATGTGTGGTCTTTTTATGGACATGTTTTATATTATGAAAAGATAGTCTATATAGTGATGGTAAACAATTCCACAAATATAAAAAAAGCCAATAATTACATCTGACGTTCACTCACTGAACACAAAAAGACCACAAATATGACAGTGTACTGTCGTTGGAGATGAAATTAATCCTTCAACATGTGCTATGTCTGCTCTAAGCCATTACCTTGTTTTCCAACGTCATAGTCGTATTCTTTTTCGTGTGTCAATGATTTGAGCGGGAGTTAGTTGTTGTTGTTGTTTTTTTTATTGGTTGCATTGTTGACCTTAATTCATACTGTATGTAAATATGCATTTTATGCCATTTTTGCTTTGTTTTCAAAGCTTTTTCAAATACAGAACTTGTGATCTTGTATATTAACTTATATATTAAGTAGCAAATTCTATGTTTATTATTCACACACTGTCCCTGCAGCGGATCGGCGGTGTTCTTTTGGTACTCCGTATACTCACGATATAACTGAAATATTGTTGAATGTTGCGCTGAACATCATATCCCGTACCGTCGTCCAGTGATAAATTATGCCTGGAATACCTCCACAAGATAAACTAACCTGGATTTTACCAGCGCCATATGGCGTCGTCTTTGTTATGTTCAATGATTACAGATTTGATGTAAGGGATGGTTGTTCGTTTTGTTGATATTGGTGTCTATCATTATTTAAACTTAAACGTGTTTTACCATGAAAAATGTGTATTATGAACAACAATAATATTAATAATGTATTCTCTACTTTATAATTTAGATGATATAATTTAATACTTTGTATTTGTTTCTCAAAGCAGTTAGTCCTTCTGATATTACACCCACCATGGATGAACACGTTGGTGCTAAACCGGAGGCCACTAATATTGGTAAGAATAAATTAAATATCAGGATGAGGGTTATGGTATTTAACGGCACTTTCAACAATATTTCAGTTATATCGTGGTGGTAAGTTTTATTGGTGGAGGAAACTGGAGTACCCTGAGAAAATCACCGATCTGTTATTAGTTACTGACAACGTTAGTGGTGATATACACTGATTGCATAGGTAGTTATAAATCCAACTACTATACGATCACGACCACGACGCCCCCATAACATGTCATGTGTAGAGATTGTTCGATTATAATAAACTGACTGGTAATATATATTCGTCTCCTGGTCGCATCATTTCACTAAGAAGGAAGGTTTGGTTCAAAGAAACATCGCTTAGCCACTTTTTTATTACTTGTCTGTACCAAGCCAGAAAAACACCGACCTTTGCATAGAAAAATACAATGAGAAATATAAGTACTCCAAAAGGGTTAGCTTTTGATTTGGACCGAAGGGTGTGTATGGGGTGGGTGGAGTTCAGGCGATGACCGGATAGTGGGGGTCAGGTCTCAGGAGATGACCGAATAGAGGGGGCATGCCTTGGGAGATTACAAAATATGAGGGGCAAGCTTTCAAAATTGACAAGCAAAGAATAAAAGTAATTTGGCCTCAAAGCATACATTTGTAGCCTTAAACCTCGTGTTGTGCGTGACATTGTCTGCTTCCATGCTCAAATGTCAGCTATTACTTAATCCAGTGTACTCACCATGGACATGAGATAAAATCACAATCCATAGTGATGATAGGCAGTGATTGGACAGGTAGAGGTAAATCCAACTACCAATATATAATCGCAGACGCGGAAGAACCTTTATGTTAGTCACATGCATTCCGTTTTCACTGAAATGAATTTCCACAACGTTGTAGATACCGGAGTGATTTTTTAAATCTTGTTTTAACAATAAAGATGATATTGTTAGTCGTTGTCTGGAACACTTAATTCAACATTAGTATCTGTGTAGGTCTTATTTGTGGTGTAACAGTAGGTGGTTTCGTTTTGATTGCTGTAATCATTAGTTTTGTGTGTAGGTCTTATTTGTGGTGTTACAGTAGGTGGTGTGGTCTTGATGCCTGTAATCATTTGTATTTTTGTAGGTCTTAATTCTGGTGTTACAATAGGTGGTCTCGTTTTGATTGCTGTAATCATTTGTATTTATGTAGGTCTTATTTGTGGTGTTACAGTAGGTGGTGCGGTCTTGATTGCTGTAATCATTAGTATTTTTTATAGATCTTATGTGTGGTGTTATAGTAGGTGGTTTCGTTTTGAATGCTGTAATCATTAGTATTTTTTGTAGGTCTTATTTGTAGTGTTGCAACAGCTGGGGTGGTCTTGATTGCTGTAATCATTTGTATTTTTGTAGGACTTATTTGTGGTGTTACAATAGGTGGTCTCGTATTGATTGCTGTAATCATTAGTATGTTTTGTAGGTCTTATTTGTGGTGTTGCAGTAGGTGGTGTGGTTTTGATTGCTGTAATCGTCATTATAACTTGCAAAATGAGGTTAGATTTAAAGTTGTATTGATGTATGGCAATATAATTCACAAACATAAAACATATATACAGATAAACAGTGATATTTACACTTTAACCGATCACAAACACACACATATATATATATATATATGGTTCTGGACTGGAATTGCGAAAGCCACCATTGTCATATGATTAGACAAATTTTATTACGATTCAGTGCCTATCACCACTAACGTTGTGAGTTCAAATCCCGCTCATTGCGATGTGTACTCGATATAACATTATGTGATAAAGTTTGTCAGTGACCGTCAGGCAGGTCGGTGGTTTTCTTCGTGTACTAGGATGTCATTCACTAATAAAGCTTAGAACTGAAATAATGTTGAAAGTGATGTTAAACACCATAACCTTAACCATAACCCCAAATTTTATTATGAGTCCTCGTGTCTACAAACTTTGCTTTTCACTTTTATATGTAGGGACATATTATTTTCATAGCAACGAAGATATCTAATTCAGTACACACGACACGTTTCAGTAATAATCTTCATCAGATACGATCATAGTCAAAACATTGGAAAACCTAATAGCCAGTAAATCAAAGGGTCTAAACAGGAAGCAAAAATCATCTAAAAATGGTGCTTCGTCGTACTGTTGAGAAGAACTTAAAGATGCTAAAAAGGTAATCAGAATCCGTAAATCGAAGAAAGACAGATAACAGAATGGCTAAAAGAAAAAGGTCAAAAGGACAAATAACGATCTACAAAACATACATATAAAACTAGAGATCGAGTAACACAAACCCCACTAAACACCGGGGTTAACTCATGTATTCCGGAAGGGTGGGTAGTTCTTATTTCACTAGTGGCACCTGCGTCGTGTTAATCTAGTTACAAACCCGGTGATAAGTCACGAATGTTAAAGTAGGTTTCCGCCTGTATCAGTATGGATTTTACAAATCAAAGCTGTATGAAATTCATTAGTTGTATTCTTTTTTATTTTGCAGGAACATTGGACCATTTAGAAAACGACTATATAATGAAGATAATGTTGAAATGAATAATAGCATTGATTGTGCAAAACCTGTGTATCACGATACAGTGTTAAATACCGGCAATGGAAGTGTTCCGAAAGATGTTATTCGTAACAACATCGGTGAAAACAAATCCACTAATGTATACGCTGTTGTTGTTAAAAAACACCCAGCAGGTTCAGCAACACAACGAAGAGGTGTGGATTTGGAGGAGGATGAAAATCAAAGTCAACGATTTGAAACTGAAGACGAATACGATACACTAAAACACACAGTTGATAACAGAGAACAGATAGAGAACAATGTGTATGACAGTAGTCTAGGGGTTTGTGATGGAGTTGATCCTACATATAACAGTATTAAGATTTGCCAGGTCAATAACGATACAACATATGACCACACATCTAATATTGTACAAAAACAGGTCAATAGTGATACGACATATGACCACACTTTTTAATGTTGTACACAAATGACGTTTCTGCTATGACCACGCATCTAATATTGTAAAAAAGATGTTTCTGCTCCACTATAAGTCCAGCACTATTGTTTGTCAATTTTATAAGTTCTATGTTCGGATACTTCACTTTGCTTCCTTGACATTAAATAATTGCAGGAGGTGAAAACACCGGGTATCCTCGGGATTTTACCTCTATTACAATGGACAATTATAATTTTATTTTTGTGAAATAAAGTAATACTTGTCTTATGCAACTTGAAAAAATAGAAACAGAGATCTGATTTAGTGTCAACAAGGACCAGTGGTGAATTTAATTACTATATATCCGAAAATTTCATGTGAGATTTGAACCTCTTTTAAGATGTCACCTGTTTCATAAGGTAACGTTTTCTTTGTCCCAAAGGTGACCTCTTAATACAGGTTTGACTATATTTTAACTTCTGTTGATTAGACATCAAATTATTAATTTGTGTTGAAGTCTATCAGTTAGATTCGTGAGTATTATGCTTGTCTTCACCTCCGAACATTTTTTTTCAAATCACAAATGTTAATCATTGATTGGTGAACTACATAATGTGATGTCATGCCGGGTAATACAATTGTACAAAAGTAACAATTGCTTGACGTTATTACTCTAAGGTAAATGTAGAAATGTTGTTTGTAAAATTTACAAGTTCTATGTATAGTTTGGTTCGTTATTGTAATTTATTATATATAATATTTTGCTTTCCTCCAGGTGACTTTAAGTTTTCTTGCTCCCAAAGACTTTTATAATTATTTGAATTTCAAATATTTGTATGAAGGTTATTCCAGAAATGCGCTGCGTGCACTAATTCTCATATCTATGTTTTTAGCACAACAGTAATTAAATCAAAGTATGCTGAAGTAATCTGTTTCACTGGTAATAGTTTTAGTAATAAGGTATATTTTGTATTTTTCAAGAGACCTATATCAGTGTCATCAAGATATACTAAAATTTAATGAGTTATATACAATTTTGTGGTTCTTCAATGCAATAGTTCAGCTATTTCATGGCTAGAGCAATTTAAGTTACATATCGATGTGATGGTGTCAACTTTGTACTACACCAACTAGTGTTAGCTCGCTGAAACGGTAACAGGTCAAATCGTCCCCAGGTCAAATCGTCCCCAGTCAAATCGGCCCCAGATCAAATCGTATAATATTGAAGTGGTCATGCGAAAGATAAAAAAAATAATTACAAATACCTTTTTAAACCCCCATTCCTGTAATTTCGATCATTGTTGATTGGTGCTATATGCAAATAGTTTTCATTACAATTGTGTAAACAAGGAGAGATATCCTTATAATTGGGATGTTGTTTGATCCGAAACCACGAACCACCGCACTCGATGTCGCTTGCCAAGCGATGACAACATCATCAAGGTGACATATACATCAAGACAACCAACGTAATCTAATTAAAATTATAATATGACGTCCTTCATTCGCTTTGCAAACAAACAAGCGATCAATCAGATTACAAATCTCATTAGCATATGCCGGTACACATTTAAATATTTCTACAACATGTGTTTCAATATTCAATATAATGTTCGATGTTGCCATTTCTCACAACCATCGCAGTGTATTGCTTCTTGCGTGTGTCTTACGACCTGCTTTTACTCCATGTAAGCACTGGCCACTGTGTTTAATACCAGTCATGATGGTAGCATGTTTATGTAATTTCATTACCAGCTTGGACAAACTTATGGCTTAGCAACAAGTTTGCATTGCAATATCAAGAATAGGTATCATTGGCTTGGGTCTCTTTGATGTGCTTCTGATTGGAACAATAACAACAAAAAACTAATCAAGTAGCTAGTTAATTATTACACAAACAGTGCATCTATGCTTTACACAGACATGCTTGATTAAAAGAAGAAATTAATTATTACATGGACACAAATAATTACTCTCACTTAAGCGACATAATTAAACAATATTGTTTCCGATTAATGTACTGTAGTTTTTATTATCTATAATATATATTATCTCAATCATTCCTTATCAGAATGTCGTTGTCAAGACTAATAATAATAAAAATAACTTTTTTTAAATGTTGGGGCTATTTTGATTATTGAAGGAGCGATTTTGTATGGGGACGATTTTGATAAATGCGGGGGCGATTTGACCAGGTGATAAAATCACAAAATACAATTATTTACACGGTTGTTGACGTTTTAAATCTATATTCACTGAAAATAATCAAAATATTCAAAACTAATCATATACGACGTTCAATTGAAGCATGCAAACCCAATATTATTGTTACGGCTGTTCCATCAATGCAATTGACTTTCCCGTGATACATGTATGTGTGACTGAGTTCCTCGTCGTAAAAGTACATGCTATGAATTATCGTCAGCTCGAGTTTGGTAGAATAAATTGTGTGCGACATTGTCCGCAAACCAAAATATATATTACCGTCTTCCAATCAAAGTATACTACCGTATTTGTACTGTTAGACATATCAGAATCGATATAATTCAAGAAAGCCAGACTGTGTTTTGAATTTTAGCATGAGTTGGGGGATATTAGTAAATTTTATCACTCGCCTCCGGCTCCGGATAAAATACTAATATGTTAAAAATCAAAACACATTCTGGCTTCCATGATTTATTTCTTAATTATTAATTTCTCTTTTTTTGTCAATACACTAACATTTAATAACTTAATAAAACAATAGGTCTACAGATGTGAAGTGACGAAGAAAACGTCTTTACCAAAAATGTTGGTGCTGTATAAAATGGAGTCCATCTTCATAGCTTATGTTTTATGATCAAAATACATATCTAATTTCAAACTTAGAGAAATTCATTACATTCTTAGGAGTGAAAGATTGTTGTTTAACATCAAGTGAGCAATTATTCAGCCATATTATGGCGAGAAAAAGTTACATTTTGATGAGTTGATGATGTTTACTGTGTATTAGAACAACAGGAGTTGGATATGCATAGTGCTAGCTATGCATATGTCACTGGAACAACAGTCTTCTGGTAGAAATGCCGCTCCACTTTGACACATTATTCTGATCTTTGACTCAACTAGTCTTTGATTTTCCTCCTTAATGTTCTTTGCTTTGCGGAGAAGCAATTCATATCAATTAAATAGTCTTTGGCTTGCTCTACCACAATCGACTGGAGCACTCTAACCACTACACAATCGATGCAGTTGTTGAGTTTGTACATCACGAGCCCCTACAAATACAAATAACACAAAAACGACACAAGCCCCTACAAATACAAATAACACAAAAACGACACGAGCCCCTACAAATACAAATAACACAAAAACGACACGAGCCCCTACAAATATTAATAACAGAAAAACGACACGAGCCTCTACAAATACAAAAAACACAAAAACGACACGAGCCCCTACAAATACAAATAACACAACAACGACACGAGCCCCCACAAATACAAATAACACAACAATTACACGAGCCCCTACAAATACAAATAACACAAAAACAACACGAGTACCTACAAATACAAATAACACAAAAACGACACGAGCCCCTACAAATATTAATAACAGAAAAACGACACGAGCCTCTACAAATACAAATAACACAACAATTACACGAGTCCCTACAAATACAAATAACACAAAAACAACACGAGTACCTACAAATACAAATAACACAAAAACGACACAAGCCCCTACAAATACAAATAACACAAAAACGACACGAGCCCCTACAAATACAAATAACACAAAAACGACACGAGCCCCTACAAATATTAATAACAGAAAAACGACACGAGCCTCTACAAATACAAATAACACAACAATTACACGAGCCCCTACAAATACAAATAACACAAAAACAACACGAGTCCCTACAAATAAAATAACACAAAATTGACACGAGCCCCTACAAATATTAATAACAGAAAAACGACACGAGCCTCTACAAATACAAATAACACAACAATTACACGAGCCCCTACAAATACAAATAACACAAAAACAACACGAGTCCCTACAAATAAAATAACACAAAATTGACACGAGTCCCTACAAATAAAATAACACAAAAACAACACGAGTCCCTACAAATACAAATAACAGAAAAACGACACGAGCCTCTACAAATACAAATAACACAAAAACGACACGAGCCCCTACAAATACAAATAACAAAAAAACGACACGAGCCCCTACAAATACAAATAACACAAAAACGACACGAGCCCCTACAAATACAAATAACAAAAAAACGACACGAGCCCCTACAAATACAAATAACACAAAAACAACACGAGCCCCTACAAATACAAATAACAAAAAAACGACACGAGCCCCTACAAATACTAATAACACAACAATTACACGAGCCCCTACAAATACAAATAACACAACAACAACACGAGCTCCTTTAAATACAAATAACACAAAAACGACACGAGCCCCTACAAATACAAATAACACAAAAACGACACGAGTCCCTACAAATACAAATACCACAAAAAACGACACGAGCCCCTACAAATACAAATAACACAAAAACGACACGAGCCCCTACAAATACAAATAACACAAAAACGACACGAGCCCCTACAAATACAAATAACACAAAAACGACACAAACCCCTACAAATACAAATAACACAAAAACGACACGAGCCCCTACAAATACAAATAACACATAAACGACACAAGCCCCTACAAATATTAATAACAGAAAAACGACACGAGCCTCTACAAATACAAAAAACACAAAAACGACATGAGCCTCTACAAATACAAATAACACAACAACGACACGAGCCCCCACAAATACAAATAACACAACAATTACACGAGCCCCTACAAATACAAATAACACAAAAACAACACGAGTACCTACAAATACAAATAACACAAAAACTACACGAGCCCCTACAAATACAAATAACACAAAAACGACACAAGCCCCTACAAATACAAATAACACAAAAACGACACGAGCCCCTACAAATACAAATAACACAAAAACGACACGAGCCCCTACAAATATTAATAACAGAAAAACGACACGAGCCTCTACAAATACAAATAACACAAAAACAACACGAGCTCCTACAAATACTAATAACACAAAAACGACACGAGCCCCCACAAATACAAATAACACAAAAACGACACGAGTCCCAACAAATACAAATAACACAAAAAACGACACGAGCCCCTACAAATACAAATAACACAAAAACGACACGAGCCCCTACAAATACAAATAACACAAAAACGACACGAGCCCCTACAAATACAAATAACACAACAACAACACGAGCTCCTTTAAATACAAATAACACAAAAACGACACGAGCCCCTACAAATACAAATAACACAACAATTACACGAGCCCCTACAAATACAAATAACACAAAAACTACACGAGCCCCTACAAATACAAATAACGCAAAAACGACACAAGCCCCTACAAATACAAATAACACAAAAACGACACGAGCCCCTACAAATACAAATAACACAAAAACGACACGAGCCCCTACAAATATTAATAACAGAAAAACGACACGAGCCTCTACAAATACAAATAACACAAAAACAACACGAGCTCCTACAAATACTAATAACACAAAAACGACACGAGCCCCCACAAATACAAATAACACAAAAACGACACGAGTCCCAACAAATACAAATAACACAAAAAACGACACGAGCCCCTACAAATACAAATAACACAAAAACGACACGAGCCCCTACAAATACAAATAACACAAAAACGACACGAGCCCCTATAAATACAAATAACACAACAACAACACGAGCTCCTTTAAATACAAATAACACAAAAACGACACGAGCCCCTACAAATACAAATAACACAAAAACGACACGAGCCCCTACAAATACAAATAACACAAAAACTACACGAGTACCTACAAATACAAATAACACAAAAACGACAAAAGCCCCTACAAATACAAATAACACAAAAACGACACGAGCCCCTACAAATACAAATAACACAAAAACGACACGAGCCCCTACAAATATTAATAACAGAAAAACGACACGAGCCTCTACAAATACAAATAACACAAAAACAACACGAGCTCCTACAAATACTAATAACACAAAAACGACACGAGCCCCCACAAATACAAATAACACAACAACAACACGAGCTCCTTTAAATACAAATAACACAAAAACGACACGAGCCCCCACAAATACAAATAACACAAAAACGACACGAGTCCCAACAAATACAAATAACACAAAAAACGACACGAGCCCCTACAAATACAAATAACACAAAAACGACACGAGCCCCTACAAATACAAATAACACAAAAACGACACGAGCCCCTACAAATACAAATAACACAACAACAACACGAGCTCCTTTAAATACAAATAACACAAAAACGACACGAGCCCCTACAAATACAAATAACACAAAAACGACACGAGTCCCAACAAATACAAATACCACAAAAAACGACACGAGCCCCTACAAATACAAATAACACAAAAACGACACGAGCCCCTACAAATACAAATAACACAAAAACGACACGAGCCCCTACAAATACAAATAACACAAAAACGACACAAGCCCCTACAAATACAAATAACACAAAAACGACACGAGCCCCTACAAATACAAATAACACATAAACGACACAAGCCCCTACAAATATTAATAACAGAAAAACGACACGAGCCTCTACAAATACAAAAAACACAAAAACGACATGAGCCCCTACAAATACAAATAACACAACACGACACGAGTCCCTACAAATACAAATAACACAACAACGACACGAGCCCCCACAAATACAAATAACACAACAATTACACGAGCCCCTACAAATACAAATAACACAAAAACAACACGAGCCCCTACAAATACAAATAACACAAAAACGACACGAGCCCCTACAAATACAAATAACACAAAAACGACACGAGCCTCTACAAATACAAATAATACAAAAACGACACGAGCCCCTACAAATACAAATAACACAAAAACGACACGAGCCCCTACAAATATTAATAACAGAAAAACGACACGAGCCTCTACAAATACAAAAAACACAAAAACGACATGAGCCCCTACAAATACAAATAACACAACACGACACGAGTCCCTACAAATACAAATAACACAACAACGACACGAGCCCCCACAAATACAAATAACACAACAATTACACGAGCCCCTACAAATACAAATAACACAAAAACAACACGAGCCCCTACAAATACAAATAACACAAAAACGACACGAGCCTCTACAAATACAAATAACACAAAAACGACACGAGCCCCTACAAATACAAATAACACAAAAACAACACGAGCCCCCACAAATACAAATAACACAAAAACGACACGAGCCTCTACAAATACAAATAACAAAAAAACAACACGAGTCCCTACAAATAAAATAACACAAAATTGATACGAGCCCCTACAAATACAAATAACAAAAAAACAACACGAGCCCCTACAAATACAAATAACACAAAAACAACACGAGCCCCTACAAATACAAATAACAAAAAAACAACACGAGCCCCTACAAATACAAATAACAAAAAAACAACACGAGTCCCTACAAATAAAATAACACAAATACGATACGAGCCCCTACAAATACAAATAACAAAAAAACAACACGAGCCCCTACAAATACAAATAACACAAAAACAACACGAGCCCCTACAAATACAAATAACACAAAAACGACACAAGCCCCTACAAATATTAATAACAGAAAAACGACACAAGCCCCTACAAATACAAATAACAGAAAAACGACACCAGCCCCTACAAATACAAATAACACAAAAACAACACGAGCCCCTACAAATACAAATAACACAAAAACGACACGAGCCCCTACAAATACAAATAACACAAAAACGACACGAGCCCCTACAAATACTAATAACAAAAAAACGACACGAGCCTCTACAAATACAAATAACACAAAAACGACACGAGCCCCTACAAACACAAATAACAAAAAAAAAACGACACGAGTCCCTACAAATACAAATAACACAAAAACGACATGAGCCCCTACAAATACAAACACACAAATACGACATGAGCCCCTATACAAATAGAAATAACACAAATGCGACATCAAAACAAAACAAATATTGAAATCCTGTATCAGAATGTTGGACTGGAGCTGTCAGAACGTGATGAAGAAAAGTTTGAAAATTCAAACAATGGTGGACATAGAAAGCTAAAGATCAACAATAACTATAGTCTTTACATTTTGTACCGTATCATATTTATACCATTTAAACCACGAAAAGATATTACTGAAATACTACAAGATGTCGTTACACACTAACCATTCAATCAAGCAATCCTATTATTTAACCGAAACCATATTAAACCAAAATAATTTATTTTAAAGCAGGTTTATATTACCTTAGTGACATACGGCTAACCCATTTTAGTTTCCGGAACATATGAGTTCACCCCCGGTTTGTAGTGGTGTTCGTGTTACTCGACCTTTAGTTTTCTGTGTAGTGTTTTGTAGATCATTTTGTGTCCTCTCTTCCTTTTTTCTGTTTGTCATTATATTGCCTGTTCTTCTTTGATTTACTCCTTCTTATAACCCGTTTCGTATCTTCAAACTTTTCTTCCATAATCGTAATGGCGGAGGGCTTTATTTTGCCACACCACTTGGAATAAATTGCTAACACATTCTTTGTCAGAAAGATAATTATCTTGAAGATTGACCTACAAGTTAGACACTCTTTACATGATAAACCGCACCATTGGTGTAATGGTTAGCGTGCTTGGCTCGAGTGTGGTAGATCGTGGGTTCGAGCAAACCAAAGACTATAAAATTGGTATTTGTTGCTTCTCCGCTAAGCACGCATCATTAAGGAGAACGAGGAAAGACTGGTTTGCTCGAAATCAGAATACTCTGTCAGAGTGGAGCGACAAAAATGTCTACCCGTTGATTGTTGTTTCAGTGAGCTAGCACTAACAAATCCAACTTAAGCGTGCTGGTCTTGTATAAAGCGGACATCATCATGATGATATGATTGTAGCTTGTTCTCGCCATGATATAGCTGAAAAATAGCTGTTTCGGCGTTAAACATCAATCACTCACTCACTTACTCATTACCGTAATCGCATGCATATTACCAATAATAATAGGGTTGTTTTTGTTCAGAATATCATACAAGTAGAAATAAAACAAAAATCAATATCTAAATCTTGTTTCGAGATAAAAAGTTAGTTTGTGATAAACGTTCATAAGAAGGTTATGTAACCACGGCTGCGAATTAGACAACATATATATGTCAATCATGGCCGTTTTCATCAAAGTTATTTTATTTAGTTATGTTTTATACGCAATGTTTACAACAATACAGTCAAAAGGTAAGTAATAATAATACATTTCTTTAAAAAATAATAATTACGTAATAGCATGAAATGCATTAAATTTCAAAGTAATCTGATTGAAGTCGAAAGATACACATATAAGTATTTCAAATAGATTTGTCATTGTGTGAGCTTTACGTAAGTACAATTAGAAAAGTTGGAATATACCAAAGGGAGGTAATCAGCATCTGTATATCGAAGAAGAACAAACAACACAATGGCCAAAAGAAAAGGCACAAAAGGACAAACAACGATCTACAAAACATAGCCCCCCCAAAAAAAAGATGGAGAAACACGAACCCCACTGAAAACCGGGGGTCAACACAGGTGCTCCGGAACGGTAAGCAGTTCCTGTTCCACTAGTGGCACCAGTCGTGTTTCTCTAGCTACAAATCCGGTGATAAGTCTTAAACGAGAAAAGGAGCGGGGAGTGTTTACGACAAGTGGAACATATCCGTGGTCATTTGTGACACAGATATTCCGTAACGATCAACCAAGTCATGGTGGCGACCGTAAAACTGTAGAAGTGTTGACTTCAGCTTAACCAAGAGGAACCCCTGGTTCAGTAGCTTAATATATTTGTTCACAAATTCTCGTATCATATATAATCAACGATGAACGGGTAAATGTTGTTGCTTTCTCATAAATAGGAAATGATAAACAATGAGCGACTTGCTCATCATATGTTCTACAAATATAGACTAACGTGTGTGTCAAATCTCTTCTAAACACGGAATTTTATCATAAGGCTTACCTTATTTCCTGTATATACACATGTCTTAAATAACTGGCTATATGTACATGTTTGGAGATACCAAAGGGGCAATCAGAATCCGTATATCGAAAAAGAACAGACAACATAATGGCCCCCCAAAAAGTACAAAAGGACAAACAACGATTTACATAACGCGCGGCTTTGTAGATTACAAAAAGGGTGCACTCCAATCGCAGCCGCAAGTGATATTAGCTTACTAGTTGCTTCCCAATGGTCGGTGGTTCTTTCCGAGGACTGGGGTTCTTCCACCACTAAGACTAATTGCCATGACATAGCTGAAATATTGCTGAAAATGGCGTTAAACACAATAAATCAAATCAGCCATTCACTTGTCTATAACTCATTACATTTGAGTATCCAACTTTACATCGCACTATGGAATTTACAAATCAATGATTACCATTAGTGATTTGACAAAAAATGTTCTAAGGTAAAGCTAACCATAATTTTGGTGAATGTAAGTTATATACTGCAAAGGAATGTAATCATTTGATATCTAATCAACAGAAATTATATAGTTCACCTCTGGTCCTTGTTGAAACGAAATCAGATCTCTATTTTGATTTTCTTCTAATTATATACTAGTATACAAATAAATTTCCCATAGCAACAGAGATAAACTCCCGAGGATATATGTGTTTTCACCTGCTTCAATTATTAAATGTCAGGAAACAAATATTTGATGTCAAAAATTAAGTAATTGAACATAGAACTTATAAAATTGACAAACAACATTTCTGAATTTATCGTGGAGCAGAAACTGATCGCCACGATATAATTGAAATAGCGTTGAAAGTGACGGTGAATACCATAGCCCCTAACCCTGCAACACCATCATACACATTGTTTTTTAACTGTTGTTCTCACTTATCAACTGTGTATGTCAGTCTATCATATCATATGTGTTTTCGCCGGTGTCGCTATTAATATAAACATTCGGAACACTTCCATTATCAGTATTTAACACTGTATCATAATTCTCTGGTATT
The DNA here is from genome assembly GCA_963680875.1 of Bathymodiolus brooksi. Classification (NCBI taxonomy): domain Eukaryota; kingdom Metazoa; phylum Mollusca; class Bivalvia; order Mytilida; family Modiolidae; genus Bathymodiolus; species Bathymodiolus brooksi. The sequence continues at coordinate 97,101,417 of OY804583.1, forward strand.
GCATACCCTGCGCTATTCATGTCAATGGTGTCTTCATATAATAGTTGTTTTCTAAATGGTCCAACATTCCTGTCAAAATTTAAAAAAAAAATGCGATCTATGAAAATCATAAATAAGGGTAATAACAAAATTACCGAACTCCGAACAATCTTAAAAAGGGAAAGTCAAAACTCATAAGTATATAAACAAACAAAATCAGTCAACAACCGGAAAACTGTGAAAACCGTAATGACCCTGACTTGGTACAGGCATTTACAAAAGACACAGCCTACTAGATTAGGCAGTAAGAAGAGTTTGAAGATACCAAAGGTGTAATCAGAATCTGTAAATCGAAGAAGGACAGACAACACAATGACCAACAGAAAAGGTACAAACAACAATCTACAAAACATACATATAAAACTGAAGATCGAGCAACATGAGCCCCAGTAAAGCTTATTAAACTTTACGACGAATCATTATTTTCACAGAAGCTGATTGTATCCATCCTGTTTAGACCCTTTGGTTTCCCCCTCTGACATATTGTGGCCTGATCCTGATTAGACCCTTTGGTTTCCCCCTCTGACATAGTGTGGCCTGAACCTGTTTAGACCCTTTGGGTTTCTTGTTCCCAACGACCTTTAATTATTTAGCTTTCCAATCTTTTGATTATGAGCTTACCTGATGAAAGCTATTCCAGAAACGAGTCGTGCTCACTAAATTAGATATCTGCGTATTGGTGAAAATACAACATCAGTACAAATGTAAGTTGTCAAATTAATGAATATGTGATGTGAAAGTTGAAATGCAAAGTTTGTAGACATGAGGGTTCGTAGTATATCCAAGTGGCAATTGTGGCTGTCATATTTCCTGTTGGTGTCTTGTTCCCAAAAGACTTTTATGTTAGTTAGCTTTCCAATCTTTTGAGTATGAGCTTACCTGATGAAAGGTATCACAGAAACGAGTCGTGTTCACTAAATTAGATATCTACGTATTGGTGAAAATACAACATCAGTACAAATGCAAGTTATGAAATTAATGAATATGTGATATAAAAATTGAAATGGTATGTCGAAGACTCGTATCCGAAACATGTGGTAATTGTAGCTGTCACAATTCTAAACCAGAACCAAAATGTCTTTAAATAGTTTCTCCTGTGTTAATCTAATACTGGTTTGCGGGAGGTATTATGTATATCGGTTAAAGTGTAAATATCAATGTTTATCTGTATAATTTCGGAATCCGTTAATATATTTCTGGAACATTTATGTATGTCTGTGTTGTTGATTGCTTTAGTTTTCTGTCTGGTGTACCATATGTTGCCAGTTTCTCTGTATTGTCCAGTTTTGTTTGTCCCTTCGGTGTTCTCTAGCCTTTATTTAAGAATGAAATTAAAAACAAAAAATACCACACTGTCGAAATAATTCTAAAATCAAATATCAAAATCACAAAAGAAGTAAAATTGATACCTCTATTACACAAATACATGAATACACAATTTCCTGGATTGGTGCACGCACTTCAATAAAAAGTGGCGGGGCTAAGAAGAGTTTGAAGATACCAAAGGGTTAAACTAGTTCTATTGGCCCAATCCTCTCCTCTTAATGATAGATACAAATAATTGAGAATTTTAATTTCGTATATCAACTGATCATTAAAAAAATTTAATTAATTGATTTTTCTTTAAATCTAACCTTATTTTGCAAGTTATAATGACGATTACAGCAATCAAGAACACACCACCTACTGTAACACCAGTAATAAGGCCTGCAAAAAAGACTAATGATTAGAGCAATCAAGACCACACCACCTACTATAACACCACACATAAGACCTACAAAAAATACTAATAATCACAACAATCAAAACGAGACCCCCTACTGTTACACCACAAATAAGACCTACAAAAAATACTAATGATTACTGTAATCAAAACCACCCCAGCTACTGTAACACCACAAATAAGACCTGCAAAAAATACTAATGATTACAGCAACCAAGACCACACCACCTACTGTAACACCACAACTAAGACCTACAAAAAATACTAATGATTACAGCAACCAAGACCACACCACCTACTGTAACACCACAAATAAGACCTACAAAAAATACTAATGATTACAGCAATCAAGACCACGCCACCTACTGTTACACCACAAATAAAACCTACAAAAAATACTAATGATTACAGCAATCAAAACGAGACCACCTACTGTTACACTACAAATAAGACCTACACAAAATACTAATGAGTACAGCAATCAAAACCACCCCAGCTACTGTAACACCACACATAAGACCTACAAAAAATACTAATGATTACAGCAGTCAAGACCACGCCACCTACTGTTACACCACAAATAAAACCTACAAAAAATACTAATGATTACAGCAATCAAAACGAGACCACCTACTGTTACACTACAAATAAGACCTACACAAAATACTAATGAGTACAGCAATCAAAACCACCCCAGCTACTGTAACACCACACATAAGACCTACAAAAAATATTAATGATTACAGCAATCAAAACCACACCAGCTACTGTAACACCACAAATAAGATCTACAAAAAAACAAAAGATTGGCTTAGAAGTTCCAGACAACCAGTAACAATATAACATTCATTGAAAACAAGATTTTTAAAAATGATTCTGGTATCGACAGCGTTGTAGAAATTCATTTCAATCAAAACGACATGTATGTTTCTGCCATAAAGGTTCTTTCGCTGCTGCTATGATATTGGTAGTTAGATTTACCTCTACCTATCGACTCACTGTCCATAGCATCTATAGTTTATGTTTTAACCTGTGTCCATGATGAGTACATATAACTTAGTAACAGCTGAAATTTGAGCATGGTAGCAGAAAATGTGCAGTACAACACTAGATTGTACCCTACAAATGTATGCTTTGAGACCAAACTGATTAATTTGATTTGCTTCTCGGTTTGCTACATCCCAACTACCCGGTCATTTCTTGAGACTTGGCCCCACTTCAAAAACTTGGTGGGGTTCGTGTTACTCATCGTTTTAGTTTTCTGTGTTGCTGTTGTTGTTTTTTGTTTGTTTTTTGTTTTTTTGTCTTCGTCTGTGTGTTTTGTGCCCAGTGTTTCCGGTTTCCCTGTCCATTCTTGCCACTTCGGTTTTCTCTAATGTTTATTTGCCCCTCTGATGTACTTAGATTTCCCATTACAATATTTCAATGCAAATGTCGGTCTTTTTCTCTATTTATCCCTTACTGTTCTCATTAATTCTTTTTAAGAATCTACAATTTGAGTGTAGTCCCTATTCCATATTAACTTGAATACTAAAATGTATGTGAACAACAATTCACAAATAGTGAAGCTGGGTTAATATAAAGACAAGCCTGTATTAGGATGTCACCTTTGGGACAAAGAAAAAAGTGGCCTTATAAGACAGGTGACATCTTAAAAGAGGTTAAGTGCATATGAAATTCTCTATGACAGGACAATAAAAAGGATGACCTCTAAATACAGGTGACTGCGTAATAGAGGTGACCGCATGGACAGGTTTGACTGTAATTTATTGGACGTACATCCCTGTTCATAATCTTCCATTGATCATGAAGTGCCACAGACTATTTGCACTTTTATCTTCAGCAAATCAACACAGCAAACTCGGGATAAAATTACAAGAAGTTTACATCACATTGTACCGGCTTGCTAACAAAGTCAAATATATAAGTTATGAAAGGAAATTATAAATAGTGATGGTCACCAATTCCACCAATATCAACAAAGCAAACAATCACCTCTCACCTTAACTGACTGTACACAAAATATGAAAAGAAAGTTTAAGCATTGGTCATCAATTCCATCAATATCAACAAAACGAAAAATCACCTCTCATCTTAACTGAACTCACTGAACACAAAACAGGCCACGACATATGACGTTGGAAATCCAGATCCTGGACAGGCACAAAAATGTAGCGGGGTTAAACCGGTTGATGGGATCCTCTATAATCCCCTCTTGATAACTGAACCGCAGACTATTTACATATGGAATACAATTATGTTCTTACCAATAGTGCTAGTATTTGACTTATAAGTCACGTTGTGATGCATGATCTTTGTAATAGTCGTTGACGAATCACGTGGTTTAATGGTAGTAGTCACGTCAATTATATCATCTAAATGATGGAGAACAGAGTATATTTATTGGATATTAAACACTAATTCTTGGTAATTACTAAAACAAATGTGACGGTCAACAATTCCACTAATATCAACAATACGAACAACCACTCCGCACGTCAAGAAGCACACACTCACTTCAAAAATCGCACGCACGCACACACAAACACACCGTAAAATGACAAACAACGATGTACACATAATTACACAGAAAGCTAAAGTTCGAATAACATGAACCCACTAAAACCAGGGAGTGAACTCGGGTGCTCCTGAAGGGATAACAGTTCCTGCTCCACAGGTGACACCCGTGGTGTTACTCTTGTTACAAATCCAGTGATGAGTCATGAATGAGGAAAGGACCAGATTGTGAATATGCACACGGAACATATTCGTGGTCATTTGTTACACTACACAGATATTCCGTAACGATTAACCAAGTTATGGTGTCGACCTTAAAACTTTCGAAGTGATGACTCCAAATTAACCACTAGGTACCCTTGGTTAAGTAGCTTCCTTGTTATAATCTTGGTGAGTAACAGTTTATTAGCAAGGGTATCGACCCGGTGATAGTAATAAAACGTAATTTATAATATATGACTATATAATAAATAAACGTAAGAGAATACCGAAGTGACAATCAAAAAAGGACAATCCAGAGGAACTGGCATTATAGGGTACACAACAAGAAGTAAAACAAACACAAAAACACAACACTATGTCACCCTTTAAAAGATTACCTTATATGGTATACGATAAAATTAGATATTTACGTTTTATCATTGATATGACTTTGGTTGCACACGCTTGAAATATCATATACAAAGGCACGTTCACCTTTGCAAAAGGGTAGTTTAGTTTACATTAACAATGAAGTGTTTAAAATATTAAGCTACGATAAGCCATACACATAATTTGCTGGACATTACACCAGCCAGTCTTTACAAACGGGGTGAGTTCAAACATGAACCGTGTCAATATGAACCGGTTAAGGACTCCCAACCTGACATTTCAGTCGGGTAAATTATCGGAACAGCCAAAAAGACTGGATGACCTAGAGCGCTTCGATTTGAAATCTTAATCTTTGTCCTATTAGAATCGAAATAATAATTGGTAGCCATATAATTATATAGTTTTTACCACGGGCTGGTACTTTATGCCGAAAATTTTACCCAGAGAGCGGACCAAAACTAGATGTTCGGTTTTGGGGAGTTCCATTGTATCAGCATAACAACAATAAGCATATCGGTGGTGTAATGGTATGTATGTTCACCTCGAGTGTGGTAGATCGTGCGTCCTAGACAAGATCGGGTCAAATAACAGATTATAAAATTGGATTTGCTGTTTCTACGCTAGGCACACAAAATTGTGGAGTCGAGCAAATAATGGCTTAGCTCTGAATAACGATATGTGTTCGTGTTGACTGCTATGTCTACCCGCGGAATGTTGTTTCGGTGTTCTAACAAAATCATCGTTATCTCATTCAAATAAAAACGTAGATATCAGATTTAGTGTATACGACGTGCTCATCAGGTACACTCAAGGCCCAACAATTTCAGTTTTCGGAAGCAAAAAACCAAAGATAGAAAAAAAGATGATGGAGAACCTTAATTCTCGCCATGCTATATCAAAGGGAAAATTACTCACTCACTCACTCACTCACTCACTCACTCACTCACTCACTCACTCACTCACTCACTCACTCACTCACTCACTCACTCACTCACTCACTCACTCACTCACTCACTCACTCACTCACTCACTCACTCACTCACTCACTCACTCACTCACTCACTCACTCACTCACTCACTCACTCACTCACTCACTCACTCACTCACTCACTCACTCACTCACTCACTCACTCACTCACTCACTCACTCACTCACTCACTCACTGACTGACTGACTGACTGACTGACTGACTGACTGACTGACTGACTGACTGACTGACTGACTGACTGACTGACTGACTGACTGACTGACTCACTCACTCACTCACTCACTCACTCAGTCACTGACTGACTGACTGACTGACTGACTGACTGACCGACTGACTGACTGACTGACTGACTGACTGACTGACTGACTCACTCACTCACTCACTCACTCACTCACTCACTCACTCACTCACTCACTCACTCACAACCATAATATATTATGTGTAGTATGTATACCTGTATATGTTTGATAATTGTTATATGTCTTTGTTGTTGACTCAGTTGTGTCCTTTTCTCCTGCAGTTATTCAGAAGTAAACATATAAATTAATTAGTCATAAAACTAGCTTAACCCCGTTACTCTTTACTGATGTTATTGTACCAAGTCAGGAAAGTGAGTGGTCATATATGTGTCTTAGAGGTATCGATTCTCAACTATCTATTTTCGGTTTGCCCATGGTTTCCATTCTATGATAGGTTAAACATACAACACAACTGCTGAAATGTACATCACCTCACCTACCGTTCGACGACTTAAAGTTAACGGAATATTTAAAGTGAACCTTGTTGATACTGTGACTGTAAGGTTGAACGTTGGCACCGTGAAAGAGAAATAAAATGCATGGCATTTGATTGTTTATTCGATGGTATTTAACGCCACTTTCAACAATATTTCATCTATATCGTGGCGGTCAGTTTATTGGTGGAGGAAACCGGAGGACACAGTAAAAAGCAACCGACCTGTCACAAGTCACTTACTTTATCACTTAATGTTGCACACCTCACCCTGATCGAGATTCGAACTCACAACGTTAGTGGTGATATGCATTGATTACATAGGTAGTTGTAAATCCAACTACCATACGATCACCAGCACGACGGCCCCTGTACACTGATTTGGTATGATGTGTCCGAGTGAAGAGACATGTCTACTATATGACTTTTGTTTCTGTTATATAGCACTATGAATCTCTAACTAAACGTGTTTTTCTAGTACATTATCATAGTACTAATAAATAACATGTTCACACAATGATATAGCTGGACGTGTACTTAGCTTAACTTAACGTAACACGACGGGTTTCACTAGTGGAGCTGGAACTGCTTACCCTTCCGGAGCACCTGGGTTCATCCTCGGTTTGTCGTGGGGTTCGTGTTACTCGATCTTTAGTTTATGTGTATGCTTTGTAGATCGTTGTTTGTCCTTTTGTACTTTTTCATTTGGCCATTGTGTTTTCTATTCTTCTTCGATATACGGATTCTGATTACCCCTTTGGTATCTTCAAGCTCTTCTTGTATTAAAACAGCAAAATCACTCACTGTGCATCATGATGTAGAGTAACAGTTTTAGGATTGACCATTGATGGCCTGGTCGAAGACACAATATTTCAGCTCTTATCTATTATAATATGAGACGGGCAACCTGTTTGAAGGACGAAGTCCTAAAATTTCAATAATACGATGATCCGTACACGTTATTATCTTTTATTTTGAATGAATTTTGTAGCCGATTTGTTATGACTGTTCCGTTCATTTTACCTACGCCGCTCTTCCGTCGAGAGTTTCGTAGAATGAGACATAGCCAGAAATCAATCGTAACTACTCGGCCATTCTTGCTACCCTGCAAATAACAGCAGGGTAGCGTGAATGGCCGAGTAGTTACGATTTAGCTAGAAATGGTAGATGTTTTGCTCATTTGCATATTCAAAAAGGCGGCTCAAAGAGAATTTGGATTATAACATATAGTTGAACGGTAAGCTTTCTGTTAGCATGGCCGGACAATTTTCGGGATATAAAATCAAACTATGCACCGGTTTGAACAATATCTCAAAATATTACAGCTGTACCATGAAAACTCAAGGTTCCCACCCAGTTTTAAATTTTGAAGCGTAAGTGCCATTCAAAAGCATTGAGAAGAAGTGGAAAAATGCATCCTGCACGGTTTTTAAGACCTAAAGGCACTTTTCTTACAATCCCCATTCTAGTTGCCGGGACAAATTCGGTCAGTTCCGGTAACATTGTTGAGGAATCTTTCTTCGATAAATATTTTGCTGAAAATTTAAAAGAGGATTTCACAAGTTGCTTTACCTTTCTAGTAGAGGTTCAATAGGGTTCACGCAAAAAATCTACTATTTCGTAAAACTGCTTCTGCTAGACATTGCATTATTTGAGTAAGCACCGCATTCCATTGTAAATGTAATTAAACATTTAAAAAAAAGGCTCCACAAGGGTATTTTTTTATTTCGACAAAACAACAGAACATGTAACTATAATACAGTTGGTAACAATACTGCTGATATATAAAGTTGTTCAGCATCAATATGAATCATTCTTATTGACGTGTATAGTTGTTCATTTACAGTTTAATATAAATGATAGACACATCAGTTTAATATTGATTTAGATCGCGAAAAGAGGCGGGGCCGTGCATTAAATATAGTTCTATCTTTTACACACATCATTGGATTTCTAATGAAACTATGATAACAATTAATTTTGATACGATCGCAAATGATTATGAAGTTATTTATGTGATCAAAACTGTGATAAAATATTATTAACAAAAACAGATACGAGTTTTCATCAGCGTTCATTGATCAGCGTCTTCCGAATTTGGTTCAACGTTTATTTGCTGACGTCATATATGACGCGATTTGGCTAATGAATATTCATGAGCAAAAGTACCTATGATTTCTGGCTATGATATTTTTATTAGAATTTTATTTCCAGTTTATTTCGATTTTGCATAGAGTAAATAATTAAAGAATTGGGAATTTTTCATGGAAATATATTTCTTTTGCGTTTCTAAATTATCAATTGATCTATTTTTTAAACTTCCGGTGAACAGTTATTTGACTATCAATATAGAAGGAAAAATCGGACAGCCTACCGTTATAAGGACTTCGTCCTTTATATTCTGTTTACCCTGTGATATCCAACACTTCCCTTTAATATTTATACAAGTTCCACATTCTTATCTTGTCTACGTGTAGTATTTTGCAGCACTTAAAAACTTACAAATTCACAAAAATGACGATAAAATATCCCAAAATGGTACAACGTACACATTTGGTAAAAACAGAGCGAACATAGCCATACAACAGTACTCACTTTGTTTACAAACAAAATAGTTCACAGTCTCATCACATGATATGTGTGTTTTATGTGTCATACTATTGTTCAGTGTGGCAGCTACACATCCAATAGGTTTGTAGTCTCCTGCGTCATCTTTAAAGAACCGTTTACATTATTGATAAACTTGCTACAAGCCCCTTTCTTATTAAAAATCATTGTTATACAATTATCACCCTTATTGGAGTGTGACCCGACGGTTTGTCTCCCAGAGAAAAGTAAAGTCACCCAACAAGAGTGCTAATTGGCATAGTATATCGAATATGTTTTGCATCAGACGCCAAGTGATATAATGCATGTAGTTTTGTGACAGACTCCAAGTGATTGAATACATATTTTTTTTGCCGTGAATGTTCTGAAGTATTTAAGAGAAGTGGAAAGGTTTCTCTTCGTGTTCTTGGAGTCCTTATCCAACAGCAAACGTTCCATTTCTTCTTCGCCTACAGCGACGAACCTATCGCTGGACGCCATGTTTGTTGTCTGTTGAATCAAGGGAAGTAACTATAATTGGAAACACGTGAGGCTCACGTGGGAATTTCTTTTAGCTACAAATGAAATCTGCTTGAACATTAAAATGACTTAAGATTAATATAGTTTCCCGCAACACAAATATATTAAAATTAAAAAAAAATAATGATCTACTTTTTTATGATATAAATCTCTATTTCAAGTCCATCAGAAAATGCAGAAGAGTTATAGATTATGTTTTATAACATGGACAAGAAGAATAAATAAAGGACATCGGTGTTTTATGTCGCTTCGTCCGTCTGTTATCCAACACTACTGACTTGATTGTACATTAAGTTACCAATCTCAAGTTTGATTGAGTTCACATAACTAGTTTCTCTGTATTTTCAATATGTGATTGCCCCTTCGGTATTCTCTAGCTTGTATTTAACCCCACCACTTTTAGTAAGCGTCTGTACCAATTAAGGGTAAAACAAATTACCGAACTCCGAGCAATCTTACAAAGGGAAAGTCAAAACTCATAAGTATATAAACAGACAAAATCAGTCAACAACCGGAAAACTGTGAACACCGTAATGACCCTGATTTGGTACAGGCATTTCTAAAGAAATGGTGGGTTGAATCAGATTTTTAAAGCGACAAACCTCCCCCTTTCATTACGGCTCAAAGTTTCCGGCTGTCACTATAACAGTATTTATAACAATACTTGAACAAAACAGATAAAACAGTTGTCATAACAGCACCAAGGTAGGTGAGTGAGCGGCCATCAATGTGTGTTTTGGGGAATCGATTTTGCTTTTGTTTCTATGATAATTCGATTGGATTTTGGAATTTGAACAGTGTGTTATTATTATTATTATTATTTTGTATTGTGATTATTACCTTAATATGCTCCGATAACTCGAAAACTTTGTCCTTTTTCTTCTTACTATTTTAGCCTCTGGTTTCCCCTTTGGTATCTTCAAACTTTCCTTAATTCAATCTTAAGTAGTCATTCCCTTCGACTTACATATAAGTAGCTTTTACTATATTATGCTTTATATTTTAATTGTTTATATCTTTGAATTTTATTCTCCTTAATTTTCAGTTTACTTCACTGCATCAGAATCATGAAACCATTACATCGATGAAAACATCCCACGCCCATTTTGGTGTTATTGCTCCTAAACACTATGCAATCGTTTGGCTTCCAATATTTTGATGTTGAGTGTACCTGATGAAGGTTATTCCAGAAACGCGTCGTGTGCTCTCAATTAGATATCTACGTTTTTATTAAGACAATTTGTGAAATCTTCTAATGAATAACACTATGTTAGGTATATTGTTCTCGCTATGAATACAATCAATCAATCAATATCAATCAATATTTACCACATACACCCCGTACATTAATGTCAGTGGTATTACAGTGTACGTTTACGAAATTAACATGTCCTGTATATGTACAGCTCAACATCATACAGTTTTTACCATCAGCCGGATCAGAAACAAAACTGCTATCACTGAAATCTAATAGCATATATTACATTATTGTTCCCCTACTTCCGGTTCCGAACTGTTCCATGCCTGAGAACGATGCGCAGTGCGTCATTCCTGACAAGCGTACCAGTGATCATTCAAGGCATTACAAATATATTGACTAACAATGTACATAAGATAATAAAACAGTTATTTCATGCCTCTTCAGGGAACAGTATACAGTTATTGACTGGGTCCGAGGACAACAGCTGTTGTTTGAGACCAGCTTATAAATTATTTTTGAATTTGTATCCTGCATTTCTGCCATTTCAATAGCAGCCGGTTTTGCTATAGTATACAATTCATTAATAAGTCTGTTCTTTTCTTGTCTACATCACAAGTTTATTAACCATTAAAATTATGAATCTTTGTGTTTGTTTCATTTTCAGTATATACCATACCTGTTTGCCAGATATATTTCTATTGGTGCCTAGCTAACATTTGTTTCTGTAATCCGTATTGGATAGAAATCATAGCCTTCTTTGCAAAGGGTTCTCCGTTACGTTTCCTTATGTTGCAGTAGAATTTCCTCAAAATCTGAACAATCTCTTCATTAGATATGTCACATAAATCGTCACTACGTAGATTAAATTTGTTGTTTATTTAGTTATCGAATAATTTTGAAGCTACTTGTATTACGTTTTTGGTGTTCGTTTAAAATCTCATCCATTTCATCTTCAGAGAGATCGGCGAACATGGATGTCGCAATTTTGTTTTTAGTAAACGTTACAGACGACAGGGAATCACGTGATATACGCGTGCAACTATTTTAAGTAACCAACAGAAAATAGGGCAGCGGTCAACAGATCGGACCCGGTCCAACAGACCGAAAACTGTTGACGTTCAACAGATCGCTGATTCAAGGATTTTGAGATTTTTTTAAAAACAGTAAAACTGTTGATTTTTATTCCTAATACATTTATATAGAGAAAAAATTACAAGGTATAACAATCAAAACTATTGACCTGAGGTGCTGGAGATGACTTGAAAACTGTTGCCTGTGTCTGAACAGGCATGAACTAACTGTATATTACTTGGTTTTCCAATCTTTTGACTATGAGCGTGCCTGGTGAAGGGTATTCCAGAAACGCGTCTTGCACACTAAACTAGATATCAACGTCTTTATTACATAGCCAATACGTAGAGGAAACTCATAGTAATTATACTACAATTCGGTTGTTTCAAATCATGTCAATTCCGACCACGTTCCGTCTTTTTCGTGTCTTGACGTCTGAGCCCCCAGGCAGACGGCTTCCGGTGTTTACGCTATTACTGTGACAACGTCAGCATATCATAGTCGTAGATGCGATAGAATATAGGTAATTGTAATATGGAGACGCCAAGGAAACGGCTGAGTAAATACTGTCTGTATGATATCAGAAATATATGCATAAAGGCAGATCGTTTTCCTTTGATGCTGACAACCGCAAAGAAAGAAAGAAAACAAATTTAATTTTAAAGAAGTAATTGTCTCTGCATTGAAGTCTATGATTGCTATCTGTCTTTCACAGAAAATGTTAAGACTTTTTTAAGTTGAGGACCGAACGTTAAAACGGCACAAATCGATTGGGGTTTTTGTTGTGTACACTGACACCGGAAGTTTAATGCTGCTCATTCCAGCGAAATCACGTGATCTGGCGGACGAAAATAACAAAATATTGCCGGAATGGAAATGATTCGAAACAATCGTATTGGTTTTATTTCTAATAAAACAATACTGTTTTAGGATTTGTACATAGGTATGGAGTATTTATGTTTTTTGTGTTTAACGCCATTTTCAATAATATTTCAGTTATATTTTATTGAAACAAAACTACAGATAATTGATGGAAAAGAACTCCGTAAATATAAACCGCATTTATTTATTGCAATACCATGTAAACAGACATTAAAATGAATATAGCTCAAAATGACAATAATATCTTACAAGAAGGCATCATCTGTATTATTTTCTGGGAGTTAAATCTTTAATTCGTTGTCCCTGTTTATCCGTCGTCGTATTTCAGAGTGTGTAATTGTATCGTTCGTGTGTCATTCCCTTAACAATTGATAGTTTACAGTTGATCTTGCATTAAACATCAAATATTATAGTTGTTTATTTCTGAAAATTTCATTAATTTTAATATGGATGTCACCAGTGGAACAGGAACTGGTAGATATTCCAGAGCACCTGAGTTCAACCTCGGTTTTCTTTTTTTATTTTGTTTTGTGGAGTTCGTGTTGCTCAATCTTTAGTTTTCTGTGTAGTGTTTCGTATATCATTGTTGTCGTTTTTCGTTTGGCCATTGCATTGTCTGCCTGTAATTTGAATCTTCTGATACCTCTTTGATATCTTCAAACTTTTGCTATGGCTTATTATTTTGACTTTGTCGTATCCAGCATATACATATACGTCTGAAAATTAAACCAAACAGTTTTAGAATTAGATCTTTGAGCTGAAATATTTTTTGTTCTTCCCTCGATGGGATTTGAACTCACAACATGGATACACTGTAGCACCAATCGCTTAGCGTATGTCCAGCACCCTAGACCACTCGACCACATCCGCTATATAAAAAATATAACTTTAATAGTCGAAGTGTTACATTGTCTCGTAAGGAAAATCTAGAGATAGACATGACATGTGTCTAAGCGTGTGTAGATATATATGACCATGGACTGAGATGCGTCTTCAAATTGTACTAACTTACTTGTATAAACAAAGAAACTATTACTCATATCCCTGTTGATACAGCTATTAAAACTGCTGTTGTGACCTCTATCTCTAAGACAAACACATTCCTGAGTTTCCCCCTTTAATTATATAACGTGACAGCGTCAATTTGAATACAACAGAAAAAATCATAAAGGTTTCTAATTTCACACTTTTTTGGGAAACTTATTAGCATCATAAAACCAAACACAATTATATAAACATGATACAAGAAGAAAAAAAAATACTCTTTGTGATTCAGTATTTAGTAGGAAGAAGGAAAAGGTGCGACAAATGAAACGTTTCTGATCCTCGTTAGTAGTTCACGAATTGCTTAACTTCCGGGGCACATGAGGTCAAGTCCTGCATTAAGTGGCCTTCGTGTTTTTCAGTCTTTAGTGTTGTGTCTATTATTATATTTCTCGTTGTCTTTATCTTTTGGTTATTCCGGTGCTATCTGTACTTCTGCGAAAAACATCTTCTTATTACTCCTTTGGTAACTCCAAACTTTTCTTATTTATTTAGGAAAATTTATATTTGAACTTAACCAATGAACTAATTAAACTTACTATCTTAATGATATCAGAGTATGGTATTTGCATGATAATTTATCAAATATGTGTCTTGCTCTCAGATTATTAATACCCAGTCTTGTATATACGCATTGTACTCAGTGGTGGATTGTATAGTCATGGTTGGTTCTGATATGATGGATCCCCAATATGTGACACAGATACTCCGTAACGATTAGCAAAGTCATGATGGTGACCATAAATACCTTTGAAGTGATGACATCAACTCAACCATATATAGGGCCATGCTTGGTTCTGATATGGTGGATCCCCAATATGTGACACAGATACTTCGTAACAATTAACCAAGTCACGGTGGTGACCGTAACACTCTTGAAGTGATGACTTCAACTTGACCACATGTAAAGTCATGCTTGGTTCTGATATGGAGAATCGCCGGGATTATGGTGTTTAACGCCACATTTAACATTTTTATCAGTTATGTTGTAGCGGTCAGTTTTATTGGATACACAATCAATCGTCTTTGTCTATATCACGTTGCTACTAATAAGCATAAATGCATAAAACGTAGATAATGTATTATTGTGACACATACAAGTTATTTTGAACATGGAAAACAATCGAAAATTGCTCTGCAAGTATTTTAGTCACCCAAATTGAAAATCAAATGACATTTAACAACATGCGTATATATATAATTCATTAAGACTATATGTATTGAAAAAGCTGTTAATCGTAACAATGAATGTTATTTCAACTCTAGATGAATGTCATGTATAAATACCTTGTATCCAAAATACGCAGATACCATACACTCTCGTTGACACTGTCCTAGTGATATGTTGTGATGTGTAGACGTTATGTTGTTTACAGTGAAACATCCTGACATGGAACGATAGAAAAAGAATTTCAGATGATATGCATATATTGTTAACCAGATGAAAACTTATGATCAAGTTTGTAATTAGTCGTAAATAAGAGCGAGGTACGCTCGACAACTTTGGGAGGTGCGACTTCGCTTTCTCCTGGAAGCAACAGTTGTTAGGTTCTTGTGTGGTATATGTGTTTTCATATTAAATCTGAAATATAACGAACTACAATGTCCTTGTGTACTATCTAATATTTAATTGATGATGAACCCAATCGGTTCCCTTTTCATAGAACTAGTTTCACGAAGGACAAATATATTATGTATAAAGTTCAAGATTACAACAATTCTCCTCACACAATTATATGTGATGGGCATCACTTGACTCGAATATTAAAACACTTACATGATAGCTCTTTCTATTGAAGCACCTCTCCCAAGCCAAGAGGCGAGTGATCGGCATGTCTGTCCCACGAATTACTGCTTCTGTTAACTCCTTTGATATTTTCAAAAGTAATGAGACCTCTGGTTTACTTGTCCCCAAAGATTTTTAAATTATTTGGTTTTTGACTATGCTCGTACCGGATGAACATTGTTCTAGAAGCGCGTCGTGTGCACTAAATTAGATTTCTGTTGACGAATAAAAGTAATAACCTTTATAATAATGTCTTTCGTATAGTTACTATATTGGTACAAGTCTAAACATTGTTAAATCAGTATCTAAATATCTACCTAATATTTCAATCCAAGGCAAAGTTAAGTGATAAACTTTTTCTCGTATCCAAGATGTCTTCCCTTCTAATTCAGATATATTACGTAAAATATGATGATCATTCTCCAGTCCGTATTGTCCACATTTCATTGCAGCGGAATCCCATGATACTCCTTTTGAGTTAAAATGCACTAGTGGTAGAATTGTTGATTGTCCTGGAATATAAGGAGACAAAACTTAATGTGAACCATTGAAATACATTTGGACCCATACGACTAGTTTAATCCTTTTTAATTAAAGTGTCTGTACCAATACAGGAAAGCGAGCGGTCATGTGTGTGTACTCGCTTTCTACAACTTTTCTATTAGACTTTTGAACTGTTCCGATAGTGTGGTATATCTGGTTTTTCATTTTATTTCGTAACTGTCATTTGATCCTTGTATCTGTACACGCATATTTTCAAGTATGCGTTTAATGCCACCATCACGGTCTTGCCATAATTGATATTACACAGCAAGTACCATGTATGAAGCAACAAGGGAAGAACACGATCTACTGTCATATTAGTTGTGATGTTGAAAGTCTAATTTTTATTGACATACCATAACAAGTGTCTTACATGCAGCGAAAAGAACGTGATCCACCTTCTTACGATTCGTTCTGCAGTCCTATGCCACTCTCAATGACAGAGAAAAAAATGGAACATTACATGCATGTCCTTAGTTGTGTCTGTATCATTATAAGTGATGAAGAAGACTTTGATTTTCCCTCCATGACATGGATACCAAGTTATGTTAAAGTATGTATAACAGCTTGGAAATATCACAACATGCTCATGATGGCATTCATTTTTATGATAGTATGTGATCTTTTTGCGTGGTAGCAAATCTATGCATGTTTTTATTATTTGCTTATATCTGTATTGGCGTTGGAGATTCAATTAACCAATTTATCTATCCCGCCACATTTCTGTACCTGTCCGAAGCGAAGACCTGGATTTCCAACGCCATATGTTTTGGTATTTGTTGTGTTGTGATTTGTATTGAAAGGTGGTAGTTTTTGTTGATATTGGGGGAATTGTAAACGATCACTGTTTAAACTTTCTTTTCATACAAAACACTACACCATAAAATCAACACATTTTAGCTTTATTTTATTGCGCCCCTATCAATACATATACACCAACATTAACCATTTAATTGTGTGTGCTTTATTTGTTTTTGTTCAGTCGTGTACATTTAAATAATTGATATTAGTAAATTGAACTATAGCTAAATAAAAACATACCAATGATTAGACACAATAATAAATTTCTCAACTTCCTATAAATTTGGATAATTAATTTCTTATTAACTTCAACAGTTCTTAGTGTATACCAATAATAGTCATATTGTTCATATTAAGTCATTCTTGTGAAGTGTTCGTCTTGATGTCGGTAGATCATGGGTTCCAGCACCGGTCGTGTCAAACCAGACTGTAACATTGGTATGTTTTGCTTCTCTTCTAAGCACGCATTATTTTTTTCTCAGAATCAGGATAATGACTACAAGTGGAGCGCTATGTCTATGGTGAGCTACAATGTAGCACTATAAAAATCCAACTAAGGGTGCTGGTCTAGTGCATAACTGGAATCATCATCACTTCATTGAATGTGACTTGTTCTCGCCATAATAACACTGAAAAATTGCTCACTTGGCATTTTTGTGTCTGTCACAAGCAAGGACATGGAATTCAAACGTCAGATGTCGTTTTCTTTATGTGTTCAATGGGTCATGTATCCCAGTAATTATGTTGCTGTTACATTCACGTCCATTTAAGCTTGATCATACTACTGTAAAGGGGTGAGTGCATGTTTGTTGTTCAACACCAAATCAGCATCTGTTTCAGATATATCATGGTGGGAACAAGCGACATTTTCGATGGCATAATGATGGTGTATAATAAATCAACACAATTAATGGGAATTTTGATAATTCAAGCTCACTGAAGCAACAGTTGGGCCACTCGGACATATGATCATGATTGACAGGCAGATAGTCTGTGTTCTTATTCGTTAGTGTTGTGTCCTTAGGTGAGAAGCGGAAAATACAAAATTTAGTGTTTGGTTTGACCCAGCAAGGGCTAGAACCCACGATCTACATGTTCCACATCCGAGTCGAGAACCTAATTATTACATCATCAATGGTGTTCGTACTACTGTACAAGAAGTACAACCTTTGAGTAAATGTTAACTACATCGTCAAAATAAAACTCACCAGTAATCAAATGAGCCAATAATAACCCAGTGATTGTTAATAAATCATACCCTTCCATCATGTCCGTGTCTCCTTTTATGAAATTGTTTATTTTATCTGTTGTGTGTTAAAAACGGAAGTCTTTCTGTCTCAGGTAACTAAAATGTAAACTTTTATCTAAAATCAAGTCGTTTGTAATTTATGGGGCGTAATCTATATAAGTGTTTTTGTAGCAAGATATCTGCTTACACTTGACCTTGACACCCCCTTTCATCATGTCCGTGTCTCCTTATATGAAACATGTATTTGTTATCTAAACACGGAAGATGTTCTGTCTCAGGTAAGTAAATATTTATTTAAAATTAAGTTGTTTGTAATATTTTGGGGCGTATTCTATATAAGTCTTTTTGTAGTAAAGTTTTTCACTTGACCTTAGCAAAGGTCAAATACAGGAGATTGTAACAAGAAGAGTTTGAAGATACCAAAGGGGTAATCAGAATCCGAACAGACAACACAATGGCCAAAGGAAAAAGCACAAAATGACAAACAACGATCTACAAAACATACACATAAAACTAAAGATCGAGTAACACGAACCCCACTAAAAATCGGGGGTGAACTGAGGTGCACCGGAAGGGTAAGTAGTTCCTGCTCCACTAGTGATACCCGTTGTGTTAATTTAGTGTCAATCCGGTGATAAGTCATGAATGAGGAAAGGACCGGGAAATGTTTGCGACAAGTGGAACATATTCGTGGTCATTTGTGACACAGATATTCCATAGCGGTAAACCAAGCGACCGTAAAGCTGTCGAAGTGATGACTTCAACTTAACTAAGAGGAACCCTTGGCTTAGTAACTTCCTTGTTAGCAACAACCCTCCATCAAGGAAATCCTGATAGGAACCACAAGCTCTAGTACATTTGTTATCGAGAGCTTATCTTTGTTTGTATTTGTTGCATTGTTTACTTGTAATGTCGGTAAAATAGACCACTGTTCTAGATTGAATTAGATACATTTACCAGTTTTAATTAATGCTTCTTTGCGCATCAATGAAATTTAGAACACAATTCATCGGTGATACCATAGCCGTACTGTGAATTCGTTATTAATTGTGGTATCTCATTGTTCGTGAATGTCGTGGTTTGTTGCAAATCGTGAAATTAAGTATTCAGTGAAGATATATCATCATGAATATCTACTTTCACTATGTTGATATCCATGAATTGAAATTAATTCACAGCATCACTTATCATTTTGACAGGGATCGTTTTGTGCTCAATTTGAAGAGATGTTAAGTTCACAATGAGCATTCTGCAGGGAGCTGGGGATGCTGACCAGTTGAAGTATCTGCTCTGATAATATTTGTTTTGAGTCCAATATGTGTTTAATGTCTTTTTCACTGGTATTGTGCTTTGTATTCACGATTGTGATTTTTGAACACTGTTAGTTTAACATGGTAGTTTAATCTTTATTGGTGACGGTTTCAAGGTTTTCAGCCCACATAGTTGCCAAGCGCATTTAGCTTAAACATAGTGTATTTGCTCAAATGTGCAAAAAGGATCACACACAAATCTTTCATTAATATATGTAAATTGAATAAGAACAGAGAACAAAAAAAGCAATGAGAGAGAGAGATTGGTGGTGATGGTGTGTGTGGTTGTTCATTTGGTGAACAACTTAAACTACAAGAAACCTGTCAGACCTCTTTATATATTCAAACACGTGTTTGAAAACATTTTCGTTTTCTTCATTTGAAAAAATATGATTACCACTGGGTAACCGTTTGAGGTCTATAGCACAGTCATTAGGTAGTCAGCTAAGATTGTGAAACAATGAATATCTCATATTTGCATAATGGGAAAAATAAAAGAAGAAGCTATATGAGTCTTCACGATTGGCCCCACAACGACAAAGATCAACGGGTAGATGTTATTGCTTTCTCATAAATAGGAAATGATAAACAGTTTGCGACTTGCTCATCATATGTTCTACAAAACTAGACTAACGTTTGTGTCATATCTCTTCTAAACACAGAATTGTATCATAAAGCTTACCTTATTTCCTGTATATACACATGTCTTCAATAATTGGCAGCAATCTAAACGATCCCACCTACTCTAACACCACAAATAAGACCCACACAAAATGAATGATTGGCTTAGGAGTTCCAGTCAACATTTTGTTTAATCAAGAGAACAAAATCATACTGGTATCGTTGTAGAAATTAATTTAAGTAAAATCGACACCCATGTTTCTGACATAAAGGTTCTTCCGAGGCTGCTATTATATTTGTAGTAGGATATACCTCTACCTATCCAAGCACTGCCCATTACCATTATAGTTTGTGATATTAAATGATATCCATGGCGAGTACAGACCACACTTTTTGAATAAAATTTAGAAACAGCTGAAATGTTAGTATGGAAGCAGAAAATGTGCCGTACAACACGAGATTTAAGTCTACAAAGGCTTTATCCATTTATTTTATTTTTTTTTCTTGTCGGTTTTGAATGTTACCACTGACTATTTACATATGGAATGTAAATATGTTCTTACCAATAGTGCTATTATTTGACTCATAAGTCACGTGTTGATGCCTGATCTTTGTAATAGTATTTGATAAATCACGTGGTGTTATGGTAGTAGTCACGGCAATAGAGATTCTGCTCGCTTTGAGAAGCAAAAACAAATGATAAACTATATCATTAAAATTATAAAGAATAGAGTGTATTTAATGGATGTTGAAGCTCATAGTAAACAATATTATATTTTAGGTTTTTATTTTCCCTATTTGTCTTTCTTAGTGCAGCCGGTCAATATATTAAAATATTGACCGGCTACACTAAGAAAGACAAATAGGGAAAATATTTTAGTATATTGTCCAGGCCCGATAAATATAATGTTTTCTTCCGAATTTTGTCCGAACTCGTTTTTTGTCTTAGATATACAATAATAATTACATGTTGTCTGAAAGATTTGCATGTATTGAGTATAATATAACAAATAGTTCTTGGTAATTATTAAAGAAAGAGTAAGTGATGGTCAACATTTACACAACTATCACTCATGTCAAATCACACACACACGTATACACACACCACAAAAGGACTAACAACGATCTACAAAACATTATACAGAAAATTAAAGATCGTGCAAAACGAGTCCCACTATAATCCGGGGGTAATTTCAAATGCTTCGGAACGGTTGGCAGTACCTGCTCCATGTGTGACACCCGTCGCATTAGTGTTAAACGACACGAACATCATCTGATAAGGAAGGCGTGTTGGATACAAGTATACGTAAAACAATATAAATATGCAAAGATGTGTTCACGCAGAAATCGTAGCGGACATCATAGCACGGAACTAAGACCATTAAGACGTGTAATTTGACAACATGAACAACGCGAACCCCACTAAGACAAGTAAGAAAACAGGGGGCTTTGGAAGGATAAGCAGTACATGCTCCACACATATAACCCTTCGTGTTACTCTTGTTGCAAACCCGGTGATAAGTCATGAATAAGGAAACGACCAGATTGTGATTAAGACATCTCTGATACTGATATTGCATTACGATAAACCAAGTCACGGTGGCGACCGTACAACTTTAAAGTGATGACTTTAACTTAACCACTAGGAACCCTTGCTCCAGTAGCTTCCTTGCTATAACCTTGGTGACTAATAGTTTACCAGCAGAGGTATCGACCTAGTGATAGCAACAGAACGTAATTTATGACTTATCACTGGGTTTGTAACTAGATTAACACGAAGGGTGTCACTAATGGAGCAGGAACTACTTACCCTTCCAGAACACCTGAGTGCACCACCGGTTCTTATTGGTGTTTGTGTTACTCGATCTTTAGTTTTATGTGTAATGTTTTGCACATTGCTGTTTGTGCATTTTCTTTTGGCCTATGTGTGGTCTGTCCTTCTTCAATTTAAGAATTGTGATTACTCCTTTGTTACCTTCAAACTCTTCTTATGCTCTATGTCATCATTTAAAGGTTAGCTAAAATGGTATACGATCAAATATCATTTTATCACTGATATAACTTTGGCTGTACACGCTACAAATATGAAATACAATGAATAAAGGGAGTAATAATGTATTAATAAAACATAGTGTATTATATGGGAATTTGGCTTTCGTTTTAATAGTCTCTAGAAAACAGATGTATAGTGTACTTTTGTATATAAAATTACAATTTAACTTTGTGTCTGAAGGTGATTCTATGCTTGTATGTGTTATCTTTACGGATGTCTTGCTTATTTCTATAATCATAAATTGAGTAACATGCTTTTGTCTTATTAGATTGTGAACTAGAAACTTTTATTAATCAGTCATTAGACCATCCTTCATTATAAAGAAATATATATAATTGTAGTATACCTTTAGCGTCAGAACGATATACTAGATGTGATAGTATGGACGTTACATATAACATAGCGGAGCGAGATAGTTCTCTGTGCTGTTGTTATCCTATACCGAAAGAAGAAGGGGTAGTTTATATGGTGCTTAACGCCACTTTCAACAATATTTCATTTATATCGTGGCGATCGTTTTTTATGGTGGAGGAAACCGGAGAAAACCACTGACCTGTCACAAGTCACAAACAAACTTTATCACACAATGTTGTATCGAGTACGCCTCGCCATGAGCGGGATTTGAACTCGCAACTTTAGTGGTAATATACTCTGATTGCATAGGTAGTTGTAAATCTTAACTACCATACGACGATCACGACGACCCCCTTTCCGTAACCCCCGAAAGAAGACAAATACAAATACCAGATTGACGTAAGATAATGTGGGATTTTAAACACCGGAGCATTAGGATCACAATGGATGTTAAAAGATAAGATAAAACACCATTACTTTGCTGTTCCTGTTGCATAATCCTGCATTATGAAAGATAGATTTGTTTTAAAGTGATGGTCAACAATTCTACCAATATTAACAAAATCAACAATGACAATCCACACTCAATCAATATACATAAAAAGGCATATGACATTGGGTCGCCATTACATATATAACACACGATAAAAAACCCACAGTATTACCCGGACACCCACCTCAAGAAACGTTACAGATTAGAGATCCTACATCAAAATCTGCTAAAATTATCTATTCCTATCATGTATAGTAAATGGACATTTAGTTTTGCAATATTTTCACAAATGTAATGCATATCATTAAAAAAAGATAGTAATACTCTAGGAATTTGTCAGTGGTGGGTTTATTGGATGATCGGGAGTTCATTTGGATATGACCTCTAATCGGGTTCTGCCAGTTGCTAGGGAGAGCGCAGAGTATTATAATAGCTGATAAACAAGCCTGCGATGGATGCTTTGAAATAAAAACTTGATTGATTGTTTAATTAATTGATTGTGTTATTATGCATCTAATAGTCACCAGTAGCATCTCTTAAGAAATGTCAAAGAGTCAAATGTGAAGGTCATATTCTTAAATTTTTATCTCTTAAGATTAAGAATAGGGTTGAGAATATTTTAGCTAACTATTTCTCCATAAAGTATTTTTCGGACTATTTGAAGAAAAAAATATATTGATACTGTGTTTCATCCGGGAGTTGAATGTTGTCTGTAAAATCTAATAAATTTCCTTGGTTGCGGCCCTTCCATTTTACTAAATAATCAGCCTATATCAATACATACCCGTATTAACTATTGCCAATGCTTTAGTACTGTAATGATCCTGTGTTCTACTAGACAATTGATGTTTGTATCTCGAAGCAAAACTAGAAACGGTAGTTTCTGCTATAGTATGTGGCTTAGATAAATTGTAGATGCTCGTGGTTTGACTGTTGCAGTCTCGTGAAGACATTATGGTGCTATTGTGAACTGAAATAAATAATATTCACTATACATAGTAACTGAATTCAAAAGTTTTTATCAGATTAGAATGTGTTCTATAGTTTTATATCCCTCTATCAATAAAGGAATATATCTCATTAACCGGAACCGCATCAGTGGTGCAAAGGTTGGTCGCCTCGAGTGCAAAAGATCGTGGGATCGAGTTCCTGTCAAATCAAAGAGTATAATGTTGGTATTTGCTGCTTCTCTGCTAAGAATGCAGTATTGGAGTAGGAGCAAGGACAGATGGGCTCGGAATCCGGTTGATATGTCCGAATGTAGCGACAAATCTACTCGCGTACATTTGTTTCAGTGAGCTAGCACTATATAGAGATCTAACTCAGCTTGTTGGTCAAATACAAAGCTGACATTATCACCATTTCATCGAATGTACCTTGTTCTCGCCAAGATATAACTGCAAAAATGATATGTGGCGTTAAGCTAGCTCATTACGTGGTTTAATTGTTGTGTTTGTCACAAGCCACTAATTATATTGCTATCCGCACCACTTATTGTCTCGTAGCTTGCCTTAATGTGATTGGCTACAATGTCGACTGATACCGTTTCATTTCTATATTTAAGTAGTAACTTTGTGTTGATGTATTTCGCATCAGTACCTTTGCACATAGGGTACCGTATGCATAAATTACTAAACACCTATCATTAAATTATATTAGCACTATAAAGATCTTGTGTATAAATAAACGTTTATGTCATTAACAAAAGTAAAAATTTCAAATCTAGCACATCTAATCTCGTAAAATCATTGACAAAATTAATTCTTAAAGGAAATAATTTCGCAACTATAGCTTTTTTGCTTTGAAATAAACGTTAGAGAAAACCGAAGTATCAATCAAGAATAAACAATCCAGAGACACCGGAAACATTGGACACAAGACACAGAGCGAAGACAAGCAAAACAAAAACTCACAATACATCAAACTAAACAGGGATGTAAGCAGTTGCTGTTTCTTACAAGCAGCTTGTGTGACTAGTATACCAAACTAGAAACTAAATATGTACATTTATATTATATTCCACATTAACGCCACGATATAGCTGAAATACTGCTAAAGTTGGCGTTAAACATCAATCAATCAATCATTCCATACTATATTACTATTTGATATTCAATATTTAATCTCAGAAATTTGATGACACAAATACCATTGATTTATACATATTGATGAGTAATTGGTATTAAATTTGCAAGAGGAATTAATCTTGATTAGCTTTTCTATGAGTAATAGTCTTTGGCCAACAAATTCTACCTCCCTAGGTAGTAGTCAGTTAACTACGAGCATCCAATGACCCTGTTATTTTACTGTCCATAATATGAAGTGAGAGGTGATTGTTCGTTTTGTTGATATTGGTTAAATTGTTGACAATAGCTGTTGAAACTTTCTTTTTTATAATCAGGTTTTCATTTATATATTGACATTCTAGAAATATTTACCTTGTCAACAAATATATATTTCGCTTATAATGCTACATTCATCCATATTTGCGAAAATACTTAATTTTGCCGAATAAAGCTGCATTTGTTTTAACTGCAAAATTTTAAATCCACGGAACCAGTGTGACATAAACAAACAGAACGTGTTTACTAGTATATGGAAGTCTGTCTACTTTATCTCCTTTATCATTAGATAAAAATACCTTATTTACAGAAAAAAGCATCCGCCGTTTCATTATAATAATACTTGATATCTACTGCATTGTTGTAACATTTGGTAATTACACAAGACGATATCTCTGTTATATCAATCTTATCTTCTGAAATATCAATACATTTATATTAAGGTTTGAGCATATAACACTAGATTAACTCTGCCACCTTTATGAGCTGTCATGTATTTGTATGTTAAGGATATCGATTTGGTCTCTTTCTACTGTTTTGTTACTATATTTTAGAACTGTTCCGACAGTGTGGTATACTTTGTTTTTTATTTTATTGTCCTATTTTATTCTTTAATTTGCTATTAGTCGTGGCCGCGATCGCATGATAGTTGTAATTATATCTAACTATTTAATTAGTACCAATCACCACAAATGTTTTGCGAGTTTGATTCATTCTAGTAGCGATGTGTACACGATACAACTTTATGCAGTGACTTGTGGCAGATTGGTATTTTTCTCCTGTACTCCGGTTGCCCTTTCTCAAAGATAACTGACTGGTATATCTTTAAACTTTTCTTATACCCCCGTCTAAGCAAGTGACAACATTGCAATATATAAATATATTGTTTTCACTGACTGTTGAAAGAACTGGAGATACTGGGTTACGACGTTTCCTTTACATTGGTATTGTTCTATTTTGCATCCGGATTAACTCTTTGCTAGAAATGTCATTCAGCATTGGTTATTCGCATAGGTTCTGTGTCGGTACATATTGTTGCTACCTCCTACATCTGAGAGTAGAGAACATAAAAAAGTAGTTCCGTAATGGGCGGGGCTTAAAACTTATTCGTATGCTAGACGAATTAAGCAAAAATGTATTTTTATACTATATTTGTATTGCAAATGTAATTATTGTAGTATAAATAAATATATTTGTTTATTATTACAAAATGTATTACCATGATCTACATGGGTCGATGTCTCAACTCGGAAAATATTCGTCCACATCCCTATTTCGGTGGTAGTATCTTCGCTTAGTTCACACAAATCAGTAGCATGATTTTCCATTAAATTTGGAGTTTTACAATTGCTTTGACTTTTAGTCCGATTTGATATTGAACTAGGCAATCCTGTTACACAGAAATAAAGATACTTTATTTTCTTTAAAAAGCATTGCTTTGTAGACAAGACATTTTTCAGCCCTCCATATATTGTCACCATTCATAACAAAAAAAGTTTGAAGATACACATATCAGAAGCAATGAATAGAAAGATAAGGTTTCAACAAAAATGTCAAAAATATGTTTTTATCAATGTGTGACGTAAAAGGGTCTTTGACATTTACTTCACTGAGTTTGGTGCTGCTTTGAGGACTGTTTTACCTGTTTTGTTCAAGTATTGTTATAAATACTGTTATAGTGACAGCCGGAAACTTTGAGCCGTAATGAAAGGGGGAGGTTTGGCGCTTTAAAATCTGATTCAACCCACCATTTCTTTAGAAATGCATGTACCAAGTCAGGGTCATTACGGTTTTCACAGTTTTCCGGTTGTTGACTGATTTTGTCTGTTTATATACCTATGAGTTTTGACTTTCCCTTTGTTAGATTGTTCGGAGTTCGGTAATGTTGTTATCACCCTCATGTCCGTACACAACAAATGGGAGTAAAGACTAACCGAACATAAAAATGTAAGTGGATATCCAATGGGACACCACAACAAGGAACTAAAAACGGGAAGACATGCAGTTTGGTTAATCACATGAACAACATGAATCCCAATATAAAAGCAAGTAAATACAACAGGGGAGAGCATCCATGTTGCTGTAACTACGTCAATACATGGAGATAATTTCTCGACCAACACCCTTCCTATTGGAAGATACTCCTTTATCTATGTTATTTTGTTGGGATATTAATATTTATCCTGCACTAGTTCTATTTGAGGAGTCAAATTGCATTGACTGGATATTTTTTGTTATATACGGTCACTGATCAAGATATCGCTTTTCATGTAGAGCGATGGTAAGAAACGGTAACTGTATAAGAGCGGCCTTCTGAGAGACCAACACCAAAAAACGATTAGAACGACGCTTATTTCTGCTATTTTAAGGCAATTTAGCTGTTGTTTTGGGATTTTTGACATTGCAGAAAAAACACAATATACGTACATTGTCGGAAAATGTCAAATTCATTTGCACTCGCTGCGAACCAGGACAGAAAAGCTCACAAAAGGAGGGACAAACTCGTCAAACGTTCGCTTTTCTAAAGTTCGTACAAATAAATTTAATATTTTCAGACAATGTACATATATTGTCTATTAGTAAAAGAAGAATTAGTTTTTAATCAATTGATAAACAGTAAAATATGAAGTCACACGCGTACATTTCTAATGCTGTTTTTTCATTATTATTTACAAACCACACATTGGTATCTGTAATGATGAACACCTCTCTGCAACCTTTCTTTCTGACCGATTTGTACATTTTGAAGCCACACAATTTCCATACCCGTCAAAAGACGCATTGTATAAAACTAAAGAAAAAATATCATATTTCATTTTCAATTGACATCAGACCATCATAATATTTGTTGACACCGACACTACACTACAATTATTCAGGTGTATGTTGTTTATGGTAGGATATGCTATTTTAAATGTTCTAGAGAACCTATAAAGGCTTAATGTAATATGTGTATTTATAGTTGATTTATCTAACGTGCATTCCCAGACCTGAATTTAGATTTACACCATGTTGTGTTTTTGTCTTTGTGTTCTGTTTTGGAGGTTGAACAAATTATTTTTACCACGAACCCTTCAATATTTGTTCTACAGATATTATTTCAACACGTATCGCGATCCCATGGTAGTTGTGTATAGATCTATTCATTAAATCGAACTCACAACTTTAGTGGTTATAGGCACTGATTGCACAGGTAGTTGTAAATCTAACTAATATACGAGCATGACCACAACGATCCCTAAGACATGAATATATCTTCTTCATGGTATTATTTGCAAATAATTATTTAATTTAAAATGTTGAAATGAGCATCCAATACATTATTGTACTTTTCTTACAATCAAACTCGTGTTGAAACGTCATTCAACATGTTGGATAAAAATATAAATCTATCCAACTCTCTTCCAATATTTGATGGACATATTAACTATGTATAACGACCTGTTTACATTTGTGTTTAAAATAGTTGGATCGGTCAAGTTTGAAGCGAATTTGAAGGAACGATTTGACCTTGGCCTTCTTTAATGGGATCTTACCTTTATATACCCACGAATAATTAGTCTGGACTGCAACACAACACAACTACTTGTTGGCGTCAGTTGTTCTAATAATGAAATGACACATGCATTGATTCTCCTGAAATATATAATATGTTAAGTACCAAACATTTAAGAAAAGAATAAAAAAACTAAGAAGTACGTGTTATGCGTTTACTAGTTTTACAAGCTTAGAGTTTGTTGCGCATCTATTTTATCTGTTAACATTTATGTTATGCCAATGCAGATATTGACTTAAATACGATTTGATTTAACATTCGTTTAAAGAAAAGATTTCCTGCAAAAATAAAAAGCAGGTTAAAATTTCCCAGTTCTACCTATTTATTTGAAATATAATAAAATGAAAAAACAAATTTACAATGTCTTCCTTAAATGAAACAGTTTAAAAAAAGACAAATTAAGAAAATTAATCCTTATTGCATAAAATAAAATATATTACATAGCGTGTGGGTCATATCTGTTGGTTTTTTTTTTATCAGCAATCAAAACTGTGCTTAAGAGTCATTGTAAACCAAAGGGTCTAAGCATGATAGCCAAATTTGATACCATTACCTCTGTCGGATGGATCTTGATCGCAGCTTTCATTTACATTGACCTTAGTTTTAATACATTATATTATTTGGGAACTGTAAATTTCAATCAAATATTTATTACACAATGCACTTTACTTTTATTGTTTACAATAAACAGAAGAGTTCAAGACGTGCTACCTTGTATGAGAAATACTTAAATGAATTATGTTGTTTATGGAGGCACCTTTGATTGCATTCACTTATATTGTTTACATAGTACAAAAAACCATCAAGTCCGTAGCAACCTTAAATATAATAATATACTTGTATTATCAAATATGATTGTCATATACACAGGTACAAAATGTAGGTATATTAACTCGTCGCCCATAACAGTGATTTATTCTGTGTGTTATATGTACGATCAATCGCCAAAAAACATAGCTTTTATGCGTTGAACATGTTGTACTGACCTCCTGTCGCTTATAAATATCGTTGGCAGTGTGTGTGATATCGACAATCAATCACCTATGCATCATTCCATCAATTCGGTTTTCTTCAAGCCCACTAATAACGATTTTCATTGGTGACTTAAGATATAAATTATACCCTTGCACGAATAACTATTGTTATATATGTACTCTGTGTTTGTCTTTGAAGAAGAACTGAGTTATTATTGAAAATAATACTGTTCAGACACTGATGTGAGAAGAGATATGTTGCTAACAATATTGTTTGATTTAATAAACACCATTTCCCTCTTAGATTATTTTTGTGTCGTTTAACAGTAACACGACGGCTTCCAGCACCAGAATTCACTCCCAGGTTTTAGTGAGGTCCGCCTCGCTCAATCTGTAGTTTTCTGTGTAGTTGTTTTGTTGTTGTAGATCATTGTTTGTCTTTTTTGTTTTGGCCATTGTAGTGTCTTTCCTTTATACCACTATGGCATCTGCGTGCTTTTCTAATTGTACATGTTGTACTTACGTAAAGGTCACACAATGACAAATGTATTTGAAATATTTATATGTGTATTTATCGATTTCATTGAATTTACCTTGAAATTCAATCCATTCTGATGGTTTTCGAATATTTCCAGTCCACAAAGATTTAGCCCCTAATGGAATGTTATTGCAGTTAACAATTTTATCACCTATATTTGCAAGTTGTTCAGATCTGGATTCACAACATCTTTGAGCTTCAAACCATGTTAGTCCTTCTTTGAAAATAGATTTTTGTTCTTCAAAATAATGCGTAAATATGTAGCTTTTCTATTTGCATTTTAAACTTAACAATACAAACGTAGATATCTAATCTAGTGTGCACAACACTTTTCTGGAATAACTTTCACAATGCACGCCTTCACGCTCATAATCAAAAGATGGAAAAGATAAATAATTGAACAGTCTTTTGGATCAAGAAAACCAAAAGGATCATCTGTCACCATACAACTCTTAACCCATTACTCTTTCCGTAGGGGGTCGTCATGGCCGTGATCGTAAGGTAGTTAGATTTATGACTACCCATGCAATCAGTTCCTATCACTACTAACGTTGTGAGTTCGAATCCCGTTCAGGCGTCAATACATCAATATGTGATAAAGTTTGTCAGTGACTTGCGACAGGTCGGTGGTTTTCTCCGGTTTCGTCCACCAATATAACTGACCGCCATGATATAACTGAAATATTGTTGAAAGTAATACAACTATGTCTGCTTCATACCTTCACCTACACATCGAAATTGACAGTGAGGGATGGTTAGGAAACAAACTTTACGACAAAAAAGATTATTGCAATTGTCCCATTGTGATCTTTCCATTTATATGTAGCAACATTCCAGCGGCACCTGCATATTGAGAATATATCTCTCAGTTGATATGATATTCCAGAGCTTGTCGTTCCTCTCAGGATTTCTTTGATAGAGGGTTGCTGCTAACAAGGAAGATACTGAACTAAAGGGTTCCTATTGGTTAAGTGGAAGTCTTTACTTCGAATGCTTATGGTCGCCACCATGACTTTATTAACCGTTACGGAATATGTGTCACAACTCACCACGGATGTTTTCCGCTTGTCGTAAGGCATGCCCGGTTCTTCCTTCATTCAATATTTTTATTAGTATCACCGTGGTTGCAACCAGTCACACGACGCGTGTGCCACTAGTGAAGCAGGAACTGCTTACCCTTCAGGAACACACGAATCCACTCCCGGTTTTTAGTGCAGTTCATGTTGCTCGATCTTTAATTTTCTGTGTAATGTTTTGTAGATCTTTGTTTGTATATCATTTGAAAGTAAGTTAACATCGTTGTACGAAAAGTCCTTTGAAGACAAAACATAAACTGGTGGTCATATATTAAAAGCTTAGAAATTCTGTATGCTTTCCTTTTTATTATTGAGTATTTGTTGTGTTGTTACTGATAAAGGGAAGAAGGAGCATAATTATGTTCTCCCTAATATAACCTCAGAATGTCTTTATTCCATTCGTTTGGTTAATATATTTATTTGTTTTCTACTAAATGTTTTATTAGTACATACCTGTTGATTGTATCAAAGTTAATCTTGTGAATAAAACAGAAACAAACACAATAAATTTGATCAAGGCGACCATCATTGACACAAACTGACTTGCAAAAAGATAACCAGCGATATATGACCTTCACATAAAAACAATCATTTCAATCATATACTAAACAACCAAAGAAACGATAATAATTTCTGATAATTTAGAAATTAATATTTCCTTAATATAACCACAACTGCAATAACAAAATTAAACATTGGTCATAAACAATCAACATTAATATACAACAGATGTCGTTGGAAGTTGAAGTCGTTGTTGTCGTCGTCATCGGTGTCGTCATTGTTGTTGTTTTGTTGATATGGACGTTCTTTTCATAAGACTTCTCTAAGTATATTTTCAAAATTCATTAACATGAGCGAATCGTCCTTTCCCAAAATAATGAAATTTTTGTTTCTTCAATCTTTAAGAGTTTCCCTCTTATCATACGTTATAACCAATCAATAGGACGAATTAACTGCTAAATATTATATATGGCTCATCATATAGACAGTGGGCTAATCCATAATACTATAATACAACAAAATACTACAGCGTTTTACTTATTTTATCCATAAAAATAAAATTAATAATAACGTTTTGACAAAGTGAGCACATTGAAAAAATAGGGTGGCCATAAAGTTATGACGAAGTGTATATATTAATATCATAGGGTGGCCATAACGTTTTGACGAAGTATGTATATTAATTTTATCGTTGTAGTATATTTTACTTGACAACATAAACATAAACATTCATGTTTATATGTGAAAGATAACAGGTTTGTGCCGACCAGGAAGTTTTGACTGAAGACTGAATTTTACACCTTTTGAGTCACTGACAAATATTTTATCACACAATGTTGTATCGCATACACCTCGCCATGAACGGGGTTCGAACACTGAACTTTAGTGGTGATAGGCACTACCATGCGACCACGACCACGATGCCCCCCCCACCCCCGACATACTGTCAGAAATAGTACAGAAAACCGTAACCCAGACAAAACCTTGCATTCATCCTTGTTTTAACACTATTGATCATTTGGACAAAATACAAGTTGAGCAACACGACTGATGGCACTAGTGGAGTAGGAACAGCTTACCCTTCCTGTGCACATGAGTTCACTTCCGGTTTTTATTGTGGTTCTTGTTGTGCAATCTTTAGTTTCCTGAGTGATGCTGTGTAGATTATTGTTTGTCCCTTTGTCCTTTTTTTCTTTTTGCCATTACATTGTCTGTCCTTCTTCGATTTAAGGATTCAGATTACCCCTTTCGTATATTCAACAACATTAAAGAGCAAACTAAACACCAACGAAAAAATCGTTGTCCATTTCATAAAACTATCACCAATTACTTTGTATCATCTAAAAACAATGAAGTAGTCATATTAAAATAGCTGTATATCTGTACTATTTCAATAAAATGAAAAAAAATAATAATACCAAACTGTCTGAACAGTTCTAAAATAATAATACCAAACTGTCTGAACAATTCTAAAATAATAATACCAAACTGTCTGAACAATTCTAAAATAATAATACCAAACTGTCTGAACAGTTCTAAAATTCAAGAAAAAAATGGTAGAAAGAGGCAAAATCGATACTCCAAAAACAGATATACATGTCAACTCACTTTCCTGGCTTGGAACAGGCATGTCAATAAAAAGTGGCTGGGTTAAGACAGTTTTATAGGTCCAAATTTCCCCTCTTAGTGTTATAAAATAATGTTAAACGGTTTTCTATTACAGTGTAGGGATCGTATAAGAATCACCCACTGGATTCATTAAATGTAGTTTACAAGAGATCATCGTTGTTAAGGTATCGATTGTGTCTCTGTTTCTATGATAATTGTATTAGATTTTAGAACTGTTCAGATGGTTTGGTTTGTTTTTCTCTTCATCTTATTAATACTAGAAGAAATCCTCGAATTTCACAGCTAATCTAGTGTGGAATATATTTCAGTTCACTTCCTAACTTTTAGACGAAAGCTTGCTTACTTAATTGCAATGGTGTTGGAGAGGTGCATAGAGCATCATCATAGAAAAGCATAAAATAGCATCAAACTTTCGGGTGAGAACCATAAATAGTAGTTTGATTGCTTAAAATTGTGATTTTTACAATTCTTTACATTTTAGTGATTTTTATGTTAGAATACAAACTATTGTAATATTGATTGAGACGTAAGTATGCAAAAAATGATTAAATAAAAATATTTTTTTTTTAAATAAAATTAATAAAATAAAATAAACATTTTTTTAAAAAGATATTTTTCTCAATTTAAATAAATAAATAAAATAGAATAAAAATTGATTACATTTCTATCTTGACAGAGAAAGTGTTCGTCTATGATTAAACAGTTAAGTGTCACAGGAAGGTTAATACATATCTTTTCTTCCGTGAAACAAAACAATTTCTTGATAATTTTAACAAACCGGAAATCCTACCTGAGTAAATTTACGTATTAACGTTCTTATATTTCATTTACTGATATAAATTAAAATCACAAAGGTAAGTAGATTCATTTTAAACTTAATATATATATTATCACAAATTTCATTTTGCTATTTGAGGTTGTGGTTATTGTGTTTAACGCCACTTTCAAGAATATTTCAGTTATATCGTGGAGGTCAGTTTTATGTGTGGAGGAAACCGGATGACCCGGAGAAAACCACCGACCTGTCACAGTCACTGACAAACTTTATTACATAATGTTGTACACTTCGCCCTGATCAAGATTCGAACTCACAACATCCGTGGTGGTAGGCACCGATAGCATAGGTAATTGTAAATCCAACTACAATGCGATCACGTCCACGACGACCCCTCACTTGCTATTTGAAATATTTAAAATAAAACTTAGTTTTTATGTGAGGGTTGTACAAATTTCATTTTCTATTTGAAATAAAATATTTGATGTGAGGATTGGGATTTTACTCACATGTGAAAAACACTTATATATGTATCAGTCTTTAGACTTGGGGACACCTGAGGCATACATGAATCAGTCCCTGTTTGGATCCCGTTTGCTGTCTTTGAAGTGTTTATTCCAAGCCAGGACGGTTGTGTATTAGGTGTGACGTTTTTGACTCTGTTCCTACGATATTTCTATTATAATTTGGAACAGTTCTGACATTCGCGTATTTCTACAGACAGTGTGCAAAGTTTTACGAATGGTTCCAATTTCCACGATCTATTTCTTGGGAATAATAAAATGCTTTCATATAAAACTACATTGAATAATTTATACCGAAATCAGTTTTGTCTATTTTTTTTAAAATAAATGCAGTTGGACACTATAATTTTAAATAGTTAAATCGTGCTGAATTGAACAAAAAACATCCTTCTGAAATAAATTGAAATAAAACTTCATGTATCGTCAGTTACACTAAATTCGTTCATACCGTAAATTCGTACACATTTTCACGTGCGCCGTACGTGCTACAAAAATGCATTTTTACGTCACTTTCGCCGAAATTCAAAATGCGTAGAAATTTTTTTTACTGCATTTCAAAAGAAAAAAATGCGTATCAAGCATGCATTATGATTATATATGTATCAAGCATCTAAAAACCTACTGTTTTCCTTAATCTCAAATACATCAATAGTTTATATCCATCGTTTTTCCATCAAGCACATCGCACTTCAAATATCCCTCCTGATACGCCATTTTTGTTATCATCGGCATCCGAATCACAAGTGCGCTTATTGTGTAAATAGGCCAAACAAATAATAAATTACGTTTGGAAATTGCTTGTTCCTTATACTGTGCACGACAGATTTACAAAAATGGCGTCAAAATCGGGAAAAAATCCGTAACTGACGTTATGAACAACAGAGATGGACAGCAGAAGAAAAAAACCTCTAAAGCACCATAAATTCAATGATTGTTTAAGTAAAAGTTATTAACAATAAAAATCAATATCTGAAGCATAAAGACAACTTACAAATACCAATAACACTTCTGAATCTGATTCTGAGGACGAAAATCATAAAATAAGAGATGATGAAAAGTGCTGTGTATGCAAACTATTCACCCTAAGAGAAGTCAGAGAGAACCTATGTTCAATATTCACCAAATGGGTACAATGTGACCAATGCAAACACTGGGTTCATTTGATCTACTGTACTGAAAAACGTGTGATCAGGAATTTGTATGCCATCACTGCAAGAGTGATTAGTACTGAAATCATGCTAGTGTGGAATATTTTTCGGTTCATTTCCTAACTTTAGCCGAAAATATGCTTTCTTCATTGCAGTGGTGTTGGAGAGGTGTATAGAGCATCATCATAGAAACGAATAAAATAGCATCAAACTTTCTAGTCAGAACCATATCGTAGTTTGATTAATTAACATTGTGATTTTGACAATGCTTTACATTTTTGCAATTTTTATGTTACAATGCAAATTATTGTAATATATATACAATATACGTACATTGTCGGTAAATATAAAATTTATTTGTACGAGCTTTAGAAACAGGCAGAATAGCGAGCCTTAAAAAATAAACAATTAAAAAAAGTAAAATAAATAAAGCAAAATACATTTTTTTTTTTAAATAAAATATATAGCATAAAATAAACAATTTCTTAAAAATAAAATAAATAAATTTGTTAAATATTAAATAAATAAAATAAAATAAACAATTGATAATATTCATATCTTGACAGAGAAAGTGTTCGTCTATGATTAAACAGTTAAGTGTAACAGGAAGATCAATACATATCTGTTCTTCCGGGAAACAAAACAATTTCTTGATCATTTTAAAAACTGGAAATCCTACCTGAGTAAATTTACGTATTAACGTTCTTACATTTCATTTACTGATGTATATTAAAATCACAAAGGTAAGTAAGTAGATTTAATCTCAATTTAATATATATTATTATAAATTTCATTTTGCTATTTGAGGTTATGGTTATTGTGTTTAACGCCATTTTCAACAATATTTCAGTTATATCATGGCGGTCAGTTTTATGTTTGTAGGAAATTGGAGGACCCGAAGACAACTACCGACCTGTCCCAAGTCACTGACAAACTTCATCACATAATGTTGTACACCTCGCCCTGGGCGGGAGTCGAACACACAACATCAGTGGTGATAGGCACCCATTGCATAGGTAATTGTAAATCCAACTACCATACGATCACGGCCAAGACGTCCCTCATTTGCTATTTGAAATATTTAAAATAAAAGATAGGCTTTATGTGAGGGTTGCGCAAATTTCATTTTCTATTTGAAATAAAATATTTTATGTGTGTGGGTTGTTACATGTCAACAAATACTTGTCATGGTGGCATCATTTCACTAAGCGAGTGATGGAGGAATACATTTAGTTTGATTCGGGGTCGGATTTAGACCTAGTGGTGGCCCTGGACCAATCATTTCACTAAGAGGAGAGGTCAGGGCCAATAACAATAAGTTGACCCACGACAGATTTAGACCTAGTGGGGTCCCTGGACCAACATGTATTTGGGGTCACTACGATTTGGGGTATGTAATTTTCAACTGTTTAAATGTCTAAATTCAATCATATCATTGTATATGTCAAAACTAATAAACAAATTTAGCTACCACAGACAAAATAACACAGACTTTATCACACTATTAAACTGCAACATGGCATATATTGGTGGCCCCTGGCCCATAGTCAATAATTAAAGCCGGTCCTGGTTTTCCCCAGTCACTTTTCCTTTAAGTCAAGCCAGGAAAGTGGGTAGTCATGCATTTGTGTGATAGGGGTGACGTTTTTACCTCTGTTCCAACTACGATTTTTCAATTAGATTTTATAACTTTTTCGACAATATTGCATTCTTTGTTGTTGTTTTGTCTGGTTTTTTTTTTGTGAAGTTTTTTTCTATTCGCGTATCCTTACAGACAATGGACAAAGTTATATGAATGGTTCCAATTGTCCCTATAAAATTATACTCTCATGAGAATAATAAAAAAAATATCACGAAATCAGTTTCGCTTTTTTTGTTTTTGTTTTGATAAATGTAGTTTACTAGTTTTACTCTATAATTTGAAATCGTTGAAATCGTGCTGATTTGAAAAAAATATACCTCTAAAATAATTTGATATAAAACTTCATGTACTACAAAACTACAAACTATTCTACTTTTATTTATACAATGTATCTAAATCGGAAAAGACATCCGGATATGTATTATTTGAAAATTATACGTTTTATATAAAATATATATACATTGTAGGTGATGGTGTTTAACGCCACTTTCAACAATATTTCAGTTATATCGTTGCGGTCAGTTTTATTGGTGGAGGAAACCGTAGTAACGGGTTGAAATCCAGGTCTTGGTATGGGACAGGCACAAACGTGTGGCGGAATTAAACCAGTTAATAAGATCCCAATAATCGTGTCTTGGTAGTTGGATCTCCAACAGTAATACATTTACATATGTATACCGATAAACAAACGCGTCCACTTTGAACAAGACTACATTGTATATATCGTTGTTTGTTTTCAGATGATTACTCTAATATCTGTTTTAATTTGTGCTACAATTAACGGTATGTATCATATATGTCAGGTATTATTAATGGTTTGTGCGTAAATATGAGTCAAAGGTGCCGTCAACTGTGGGTTAAGGTTAATGTCATGGTGTTTAACGCCACTTTCAACAATATTTCAGTTATATCGTAAAGTGATATGAAAAATGCAATGCAAAGTTTGTAGACATGAGGACTCGTATTCAAAATTGAGGTTATGGTGTTTAACGCCACTTTCAACAATATTTTAGCTATGTGGTGGGGGTAAAGTTTTATTAGTGAAGAAACCGGAAGTCGTTGGCAAACTCTATCATATAATGTTGTATCGAATACGGCTCGCCTGAGCGGGGTTCGAACTCACAACTTTAGTGGTGATAGGCAGTGATTGCACAGGTAGTTGTAAATTCAACTCCCATATGATTACGACAACGACGGTCCGTCCCATCGTCAAATTCTATATCTTGTTTCAAACTGTGCGGGGAAATATGTTAAAAAGAAGCGCTATGCAATCATTTAAAAATAGAACTTTCAATAAACAGTTGTTACAAATTAACATATGATGATTGATTGATTGATTGACGAAAATTTTAGCAGTATTTCAGCTATATCGTGGCAAAAACAGATGTTATACACTAATTTCTATAACTACAGCACCCTTAGATATAAACTAGATTTGTGCATAAAGAATCATAAAAGAAAAATACGTTGATAAAAGCATTGTTTAAAAATTAGTGGTTTAAATATCACAAGGAACAAGACTTAGGTCATGACCTATCACCGGGTTTTTAACTAGAGTAATACGACGGGTGCCACTAATGGAGCAGGAATTGAATACCCTACGGAGCACCTGAGTTCACCCACGGTTCTTTGTGGGGTTCGTGTTACTCAATCTTTAGTTTTATGGGATAATATGAAGCAGCCGGCCGCGATACTGGTATTATCAGTATTGTAATATTTACAATACTGGTATTACCAGTATTATAATATTCACAATACTGGAAATACCAGTATTGTAAATATTACAATACTGGTAATACCAGTATGGTAACATTGTACAATACTAGAAATACCAGTATTGTAATGTTACAATACTGGTAATACCAGTATCGTACATATACAATACTGGATGTACCAGTATCGTGCATTTACAATACTGAAATACCAGAATCGTTGATCTATACACAATTCCGGAAGCTCCAGTATTTTTATCCAACAATACTGGTAATACTAGTATTGTAAAACACACGATACTGGAAGCTCCAGTATTCTTCATCCAACAATACTGGTAATACTAGTATTGTAAAGCACACAATACTGGTAATACTAGTATTGTAAAACACACAATACTGGAAGCTCCAGTATTCTTCATTCAGCAAATACTGGTAATACTAGTATTGTAAAACACACAATACTGGAAACTCTAGTATCTGGTAATTTGACACGAGTGGATAGAGCCTAATTCTAACTGTAAATCACAGCTCATTGTATTTACCGTTAGTATTAGGCTCCGCCCAGTCATGTCAAATTACCTTACCAATATATATCAAACTCTAAGGGACCATACAAAATATTTTGACATTACAGGGCTTTTGCCTCTTATGTTATGTACAGCAGAAATGACGTTTGAGTATGAATTATATTCAATTCTTTTTGTATAATGTAGACATAAAAACTCGGATTAACCGGAATTCTACCTAATCTTCCAATATCTGCAATACTGGTTATACCAGTATTTTTCAGAATCTTCCAGTATCTGCAATACTGGTATTACCAGTATTTTCCAGAATCTTCCAGTATCTGCAATACTGGTATTACCAGTATTTTCCAGAATCTTCCAGTATCTGCAACACTGGTATTACCAGTATTTCCCAGAATCTTCCGGTATCTACAATACTCATATTTTGGCAATGACCAGTATCTTCTAGTATTGCAGATACTGGAAAATTCTGGAAGATACTGGGATACTAGTAGGTACCAATATATGTACCAGTATTGCAGATACTGGAAGATACTGGTAAAATACTGGTATTACCAGTATTGTGTACCAGTATTGTAGTACCAGTATCGCGGCCGCTGCTTCATATTATCCGTTTTATGTGTAATGTTTTGTAGATCGTTGTTTGTCCATTTGTCCTTTTTCGTTTGTCCATTGTGTTGTTTGTTCTTCTTCGATTTACATATTCTGGTTACCCCTTTGGTATCTTCAGTCTCTTCTTAGTTAAAATGGAGCATACTTCATTGTAAATAATTGTGGACGTAAGATAAAGACTTAAAACCAATTTGTCAGCTATATCATAGGGGAGAACAAGTTATATTTCGATAAGATGATGATGTCAGCTATATGTACTAGACCAATACTCTTAATTGGAGTTGTATAATGTTAGCTTATAGAAACACCAGTTCACAGGTAGACATGTTGTTTCACTCAGCCACGTTATATCCTCATTCCGAGCCAACCATTCTTTACTCTTACACTCCTTATTGCTCCGTATCTAGCAGAGAAACTCAGTAGGTGCTGTTGTCATTTATTGGACTATGTACAATGAACATGTATTATACATTGCAAATTAAATGGAAATAATTTGTGGTTATCTCCGTAATTTATATTTTAGCAAACTACACTAAACCAAACCAAAACAAAAACAGAAAAAAAACGAATCCTTTATCATGATAATAGATAGACTCCGAACAAACAATCTAACCAGAAAATAAAACGTATTCAAAATTTAATGTGTATGAGTGATTGTTTTTAACTCTAATTCAGGAATTTGATGGCGAGAGCAAGTTAATGTTCAATGAGATGATGATGAGGTCTGCTTTGTACTAGTAATCAACCATTATCAAAAAGTAGATTTAGTCACATTACAGAAATGTGCAATTATTTCCTTTTTCTAAAACGAAGAAAATATTTTGTGAGGTTTATTTTTCAGAAGCTGATACAAAATCAACATGGATGGAAGCGATGACAAAATGTCGTCAACAATGGTCTACTATAGAAAGTGATACCACGATCTTAAAACAACATTATTTAAAACTGAATGAACAATTATGGCTTCCTGTTGCAGTTTACAAAACCACGTGGACAGAACAGCTAGGTATATGTATATAAACGCTAGATAATACCGAAAGGGGCAATCAATAATGGATAATCCAGAGAAATTGGCAACATAGGGCACACACGACGATGAAAAAACAACACACAAACACAACACACTATGTGTTGGACACCACGTGCTAGGGTTAGGGTTATTACACCTAATTTATATTGTACACATAAACATGTATAAACAATTACTTTCTCCACTAACATGAACTGAAATAAATGTTGGAGAATACCAGAAGGGGCAATCAAAAATGGACAATACAGAGACACTGGCAGCATAGGGCGCACAAGACGAAGACAAACAAAAAAGAGCACAACACAATATGTGTGGAACACCAAGCGTGGTTGTTAGGATTATAACACCTATTTTATATTGTATACATAATCACGTATAAATATAAATATACTCTCTCCACTAACATGAACTGAAATTTACAGTCCTGAAAAACATAATGTTATCCTCCCTCAGGCATGGGTAACTTTAACCGAAATTGGCCAGCCCTTTGGTTTACTTGCTCCCCAAGACTATTAGATTATTTGTCTTTCCAATCTTTTGACTAATAGTGTATGTACCGAATGTTGTTCCGGAAGAGCTTCATGTGGACTTAATTTGATATCTACGTTTTCATTGTTAATATTAATATAATTACTGAATATCATTGATTATGTCTATTGGGTTTAAATCTGCATCCAACTATTATTCAGTTGTGTCATACCGATCAGCTTTACCGGTCATTGCAACCGGAATATCATTAGAAGACCATCAACATGTAGCACCAATATAGTGAAATACGTGAAAAGTTTGAAGATTCCA
Source organism: Bathymodiolus brooksi (assembly GCA_963680875.1). Taxonomy (NCBI): domain Eukaryota; kingdom Metazoa; phylum Mollusca; class Bivalvia; order Mytilida; family Modiolidae; genus Bathymodiolus; species Bathymodiolus brooksi. Next base: position 97,143,925 of record OY804583.1, read on the forward strand.
AAGGGGTAATCAGAAGCCATTATTTGAAGGACAGGCATCACAAAAGAACTAAAGGAAAAATGACAAAAAGGGCAAACAACGATCTACAAAACATACACATCAAATGGTTAAGCAGCTCCGTCTCCGCTTGAAGCACCAGTCGTTAACCTTGAAGTTAGAATGTTAAATAATATCTATCCTGTATAATATCCTTTGTCAAAGTAGGCTCTAACAATGAGATGATAACCCTTCGGAGTACTTCCTCTCACTTCCGGTTTATTGTGGAATGTGATTGTTGCTGTTTTATTTATGCATAGCTAACACTTGTGATTTGCTTTTGTTCTTTCTGGATTGTGATTTCTTTTCTGTTCCTTCTAATTTATCTTTTGGGTGATATACAATTCCATTTCAGGGTGTTATCCATTTATAACAAACCCAGATCGAAGCCATTGTAATGTAACATTAGGCTGGTGCCAGCAGCTATGTCTAAATAACAATGTAACATATTTCTCATATAAGGTATGTGTATATAGATTTATAACACGCGCAGTATTCCTGTGTTATGTTTAAGAAATGTTTATATATACCAAATTTAAAGCTTATTGCTGATCACCTTTATTTTGATCCATGAAACTAGTTTAACCCCGTCACTTTTTATTGGAATGCCTGTACTAAAGCAAGAAGTGATAGGTCATTCCAATGAGTATTAGAAATACCTATTTTACCGATGTTTCCACAACTAACCAATAAGATTTTGGTACTGTTCCGACAGTCATACTTTTTGTTTTTCAATTTGTACTATATTTTACGAGAATATGATACTGTGTTGTTGCATTCTGTATACAATAATTTGATTGTATCATTAATATAAACATTTTTTTACGCTTTCTAGGATAGTAAATGCATTTGTCTACCACAGTTTAAAAATACTATGTCTCCAGCACAAAGATCAGGATCCTGTAATTATATTATATATCATAGTAAGTAGTAATTGTTCTGTTTAATTCCATAGGATGCACAATTGACATTGGAAATACAATGTATACTCTTTGTATTGAATTAAAGGTTGAATATATAATTTTATTTTGTATTTGTACTTTTTTTCGTATGCAAAAGCAAAGTTAATCAATTGCGCATGTATTAAGCTATTTATTACTTACTTCCGACATCTAGAAAAGAGACACCCATATTTGTCTGGGACGAAGTTGAGGCCCATATTGGCCCGGGCCAATATGGGCCTCGATATGGAAATGATCTTGTAGTAATCCAATAACCGGTTATTTTCCCGGGGTGTGAAAATATGGACAGTTTACTTCCAATCATATTGGTCATACACAAATGCCTTTATTTGAACTAAGTATGAAATAAATACGTATATACGTATATCGTTGAAAATTATGTTCAGCACCCAATACCACTTGCTTCAATAATTCACGTGTTGTTTCGTAAGGCGATTCTGGTGATAGATATCAGACATGTCTTTAAGCAGTTCCTGCTTCGGTCTACCCGCCGTACTTTCAGGAACACATTATCCGGTTTAACCCTGCTACAATTTTGTGCCTGTCCCAAGCCAGGACGAGGATTTCCAACGTCATACGTCGTGGTCATTTTAATGTTCAATGATTTGTGGAGAGAGATGGTCGTTCGTTTTATTGATATTGATGGAATGGTTGGCCATCTCTATTTAAGCTTTCATGTCGAAACAACGAATTTCACTAACATTTAGAATAATACTGTAAAATTGCAGCAATTCACAATTCTAGGATAGTAAATGTATTTGTTTACCACTGTTTGAAAATACTATGTTTCGCGCACAAAGATCAGGGCCATGCAATTATATTATATATCATAGTACGTAATTGTTCGGACATAAAATTGTATTGCTTAATTTCATATGATATTGGTAATACTAATTTGTATATTATATACGGTATTGGAACTGGAAACATTAGTTTTATCAACAAAAGAGAATTGCTACGTACATAAAGAAATCACATTTTAATATATATCAGTTCCTGCTTCTTATAAGATATCAGATGTACTGCAGAAAATATATCAAATTGTCATGAACACATTAACCAGTTTACATTTGATTTGATTTATTGTGCTTAACGCCACTTTTATTAATAGTTCAACTATATCATGGCGATCAGTTTTAGTGATGGAAGAAGCCGGAGTACCCGGAGAGAACAGCAGACCATGGGCAAGCAACTGGTAAACTTTATCACTTGTGGATGCGAGTCGACTGCACCCTTTTTGTAATATACAATGCCGGGCGCGAACCCTCGCCGTATTGGTGATAAGCTTGAATGAGTTGTTAGGTAATCCAACTACCTAGCTCATTGAACCACACGGGCCCTCTTAACCGGTTTAACCCTGCTACAATTGTGTGCCTGTCACAAGCCAGGACCTGGATTTCAAACGTCATACGTCGCAGTCTTTTGATTTTATGTTCAATGATTTATAGTGAGAAGTGATTGTTCGTTTTGTTAAAATTGATGAAATTCTTGACCATCACTGTTTAGACTTTCTTTTTATAACAAAGAATTCCACTAACATTTAAGATAATACTGTAACATTGTAGCAATTCACAATCTGAAATTTACTGGAATTGGTGACTGTATACAAACTACATGTAGGAATACAGGAGAGGGACATTTTGTTAAAGGACAATTTATAGCTACGTAATGTCAGGCGAATTATGATATCAATGCTATTTGTAGTAAGTATTATCTTATCTTATTGTCATCAAGTAGATGACATATGTTTTAATTGCCACTCCTATCAATGAAACCGTAGATATTAAATTAAGTGTGAACGGCGTGTGTCTGGAGTAACCTTCATCAGGTACGCTACACATCGAAAAATTGGAAAGCCGAATAACTTAAAGTCTTTGGGAGCAACCAAACAGGATAACCAAAATCGGCTACGGTCACCTATGCCTGAGAGAGGAGAACCTTAGTTTTATTAATAATTACATTATTTTGGAACTATAAATGTCAATATAAGAGATACATCTAATAAACCATGTTAGTGCCGCATCACTGACTACTAGGAGGATGATACCCTCGGGACTAATAGACCACCAGCAGAGGTATTGCGCCAGTGATAGTAATAAAAAACGTATTTATCTACTAAACCATGTCTGTGCCGAATCACTGACTACTGGGAGGATTATACCATCAGGAACTAATAGTCCACCAGCAGAGATATCGACCTAGTGATAGTAATAAACACATGGATATCAGAGATATAGACCTAGTGATAGTAATAAACACATGGATATCAGTGATATCGACCAGTGATAGTAATAAACACATGGATATCAGAGATATCGACCAGTGATAGTAATAAACACATGGATATCAGAGATATCGACCTAGTGATAGCAATAAACACATGGATATAAACCGTTTTCTCATTAGCAGATGTTGCAAGTTGTTTTGAACCTAGAAGAACAATGACATTCTCCATGCTCTCCAATCATGAGGCACGAAGAACAATGACATTATCCATGCTCTCCAATCATGAGGCACGAAGAACAATGACATTATCCATGCTCTCCAATCATGAGGCACGAAGAACAATGACATTATCCATGCTCTCCAATCATGAGGCACGAAGAACAATAACATTACCCATGCTCTCCAATCACGAGGCACGAAGAACAATGACATTCTCCATGCTCTCCAATCATGAGGCACGAAGAACAATATCATTCTCCATGCTCTCCAATCATGAGGCACGCATCCATGAGATATTCTAAATGGGTGTTGTGTATTTGATCCACTCAACAAGACCACACACTATCACTAATTTGAATGAGGACAAAAACACGGACAGTTCAATAACAAGGCCAGTGCATGCTCGTAGTTAACTGACTACTAAGGTATATGTTGGCTAAACCAATCGCAAAAATCATGTTCATAAATATTTAAATAAAAAAACAGTAAGATTGCAATGTTAAATACTAGTATTCTAATTGATGTTGAATATTACAGGTAATGGAAAATATTTAGGCAATCATATCTCCCAAAGAGAAACAATGACGACATGCCTGGATAACTATAGTCATCTTCCTGGATACATCGATCATTCCTGTACTACTATTGCTGCTGACACAGGACAAGGAAGGGAGACTTCTATGATGTGGTCGTCCATATTTAAAACTACATTTACAAATACATATGCTATAGCAGGTAAATTGTCAATTAATTTTTATTAAAAGATTAGTATTTGACGGTTTCTGCAGTTTGAATATTGCTATAGGTAAAACAATTGAGTAATGTGATCCCTACTAAAACCTGAGATGAACTCAAGTACAGTTTCTGATCCACTTGTGTTGCATTTAGACGACACGAACACCATTTGATATGGAAATCGTGTTGGCATAGAGTTTGGCCTGTGCATATATGCTTTGGTTGTCAAGATGTCTTTTAGAAGATAACCTACACAGATGCTGTTCTAGTGTACTACACTAATATAAGTGCTCTTGATGTTTATTGGTACAAACTACTTCATATAGAGGTGCCCAACACGGCTTGGCTTGATGAGTAACATGGTAGATGTCTTATAAGATGTAGGAATTGCTTATCAATCGTGGGCTCTTGAGTTCACTCCGGTATTGTTGAGGTCCATGTTGTATATTTGTTTGTGTTGTGTTATTTGTTTTGTTTGTCTTCACCCTGTATCTTGTGTAATCAAGGTTGTCAGTGTCTTTGTTTTGTTTGTCTTCACCCTGTATATTGTGTAATCAAGGTTGCCAGTGTCTTTGTTTTGTTTGTCTTCAACCTGTATCTTGTGTAATCAAGGTTGCCAGTGTCTTTGTTTTGTTTGTCTTCACCCTGTATCTTGTGTAATCAAGGTTGCCAGTGTCTTTGTTTTGTTTGTCTTCACACTGTATCTTGTGTAATCAAGGTTGCCAGTGTCTTTGTTTTGTTTGTCTTCACCCTGTATATTGTGTAATCAAGGTTGCCAGTGTCTTTGTTTTGTTTGTCTTCAACCTGTATCTTGTGTAATCAAGGTTGCCAGTGTCTTTGTTTTGTTTGTCTTCACACTGTATCTTGTGTAATCAAGGTTGCCAGTGTCTTTGTTTTGTTTGTCTTCACCCTGTATCTTGTGTAATCAAGGTTACCAGTGTTATTTGTTTTGTTTGTCTTCACCCTGTATCTTGTGTAATCAAGGTTGCCAGTGTCTTTGTTTTGTTTGTCTTCATCCTGTATCTTGTGTAATCAAGGTTGCCAATGTCTTTTAATTGCCCATTCGTAATGGCCCCCTCGGTTTTCTCTAACGTTTATTTAATACTGTTGATATATTACAGATAAACTAATAAATTCACCATTAACGTGCAAAAGTGGCAGATTTTCAGATGAAACCAACGGCGGCCAAATTATTGAGGAGAACACAGATTGTAATGCTGACCTGTCATTTATTTGTCAAGGAACAGGTATGCAAGTTAGCATTGCATGATATTGGGATACCCGCAAGAGTATTCATATTTCAAACACATTTACTTTATACATTTACATCTACCTGACGTGTAGTCTCTCTGTACCTTCTTTCTTATGTAGAGCAAAGCGCAAAAGACACTTGTGGAACGGGAACCGCACTGTATACACACTATAGGAAATCCAACCAAATGTGTCATTGCTTTTACCTTTTTGTGAGAATTGTTGTGCATACATGACATTGTAGTATAAACACAATATACGTTCATTGTCGTCAAATATACATTTTATTTGTATTCGTTAGAGACCCGTTTTTCTTTCTGTTTCTAAAGCTCGTACGAATAAATTTTGTATTTCCCAACAATACGTATATTGTCTATGTTTATATACATTAAACCAGTATAGGAAATAAATAAAGGATACTATTCCGTGTTAAGATGAATTATGACAAAGACGTTCAGTTTGTACTTCTAGGAAATTTGACACGGATGTGGGTTCATCTTTGTGGGGAATATGACAAGGAAATCGGTCACTGTTTATCATTTCCCTTTATTTAAAAACTAGAAAAAATACAAATACATAACATTTGGTCATATAGGATACGATGATGTGTCAAAGCCTGTAACAAGACGGGAAAGTCAGTCATGTACATGTGTACTTCTTTATGTGGGCTTTCCATTGGAGTTTGGGGCTGTTACGGTATTGTGATATTTTGTTGGCGGTTTTCTTTCCATTTTCTTTTCTATTGAATGATGGAGAACACGTCTCGTTCACATAATCATAATTATTTGTAGCCGTAACGGTCATTTGGTTCTTGATTTCAGAAAACAAGACTTCTGTATCAACTGAATGTGAAACAAAGAATAATCCTCATGGTAACATTCACACGGTTGGTAAGTGTGGTAATAAAAGATTAAATTAATTAACTTTAGAGTCACATGTCATTATATACGTGTATTGATTGGCTTAAAAAGTTGAGGTTATTTTTCAATGTACGGATTTTGATAATAGACGACGTTCTCAAGGCGTCCCGTGCCGTTGTCATCAGGTGATTTTCTTTAAATGAAGCACCTTTGGGGTTATTTAAATTTATTTTCGATTATTTGCCTTATGTTGAAAAAATTAATATATTGATCAATATCATAGCAAAAAAGTTTGAATTAATTTATAAGGATTGATCGAAATTATTTGTTCGGTTCATTCGAAATAACCTCAATCAGGTTGTAGACGGGTTACATGGTGTGTATTACCTGATTGGGGTTATTTCTTCATGAACCGAACAAAAATTGCGATCAATCCTTAATTACATAAGATTTAAATGCAACTGCCATATTATCACGACCACTACGCTGACCCTGCTTGTATATGATGTCGTACATGGCTGGAAAATTACTCTTATTACAAGGAAGCATTTCTAACTTAAAGTGCCGTATTGATTTTGATTCTACACAATTGGATCTCGATACAGGAATATGCAGATTTGTGCACAGAATTGCACATAGGAAGAACATATTTTGAAACATTCGTCAATAATCGTCCTTACCTTGGTGTTGGAGCGTTGACAAACGATGTCGTACAAGAATAAAACAAAATTATGAAATGTCCAAAACGTGCGCAACACCATCACGAAAGATCAAAGAGAATAATATTTTTGAGTGTGTGTAAGCTACAATCGTACCTAACAGACATATATGTTCCTATAATATTTTGTTCCAACTAGTTTTTTTTTAAATATACAATATTAATTAATAAATAAGGGTAATAATAAAATTACCGAACTCCGAACAATCTTACAAAGGGAAAGTCAAAACTCATAAGTATATAAACAGACAAAATCAGTCAACAACCGAAAAACTGTGAAGACCGTAATGACCCTGTCTTGGTACAGGCATTTCTAAAGAAATGTTGAGACCTAAACTTCGAAATTGATTGATGTAAATAAGAACAGTCGGATCAAGTGGAATCACAAGATTCGCCTTAATAATTAAATAATATAACAGTTGTGAGAAATCGGTCTGATTTTTTATAGGTATTGCGGCAGGCGTTACTGTTGGGTTGACTCTAATTCTGATTGGATTACTTATTACCATAGTAATATCCAGAAAGAGGTATTTATATATAGCATCACATTTTCTCATATTGTTAGGGACAAGTTTTAGCTTACATCCTTTGCTTTTGTCCATATTAATAACATACAGTCGAACCTCGTTGTCTCGATATCTCGGATAAATGGAGCATTTTTGTCGGTCCCTGCAAAGTTGCCGTTGACCTAATGCATTTTTACCTTTGATAAGTCAATCTCTTTTGTGTTGATTTCTCGGATAACTCGTGCAAAAATAATATGGAATAGGCACACCCTACAGGCGAGCATCATATTTATGCATAGAAATGTACATGTACAAATAGTAGTTTTGTGTTCTTTTCCTCATTATTCTTGATTATTTTTCTTTGTTCTTCAATTCGACCCAGTTAATTATATTGCAAAGGAGATTGTTTGGGTCGAGATATTTCGGGGACGACTTTTTTAGGACCGAGATATATCGGGGACAACTTTTTTTAGGGGCAAAACAAGAAGGTCTAACTATTGTCCATTTTTAAAATAAATTAATTTTAGACTAGATAGTTATTTTCTATTCAAATTAAAAGGCTATTTCCTGTACTTCACTCCGATTGTCCATTCTATGCCGACAATTAGAATCCATTTTCGGTTGGTATTGATCGTATATACAAAATGTATTGATTCTTCTCCTTACACACATGTTGCTGTTTAGCTCGCATCTTGCGATGCTCGCTATTAGTCCATGGAAATTAAAATACGGTAAATTCACCCTCATAAGTCGAGCTCCATGTTTCCATATTTCCAACACAAACATTTTGATTATACATGTTTGTTTAACAATTTGATTGACCTCGTTAACGTTGACATGTTAATTGTAAACATCTGGCAGATCTTTTATTCTTTTTTATTAGATCGGCGTGCTCAAACGGAACACAATTTTACCTGAGAAAATTATTGAAACGAATTTTAATACCCAAGCCAATTTGTCGTAATTTGTATTGAACTTTACACAATTATGGAAGCTTTAATTAACATTGATTAAGAAGATTATAATTGACAAACAATACGATCATTCACTGATAATCGATTTTCTTTGATCTTTATTGAAAACGTGATTGATAATCATATGTGATATCGTTTTTTTTATTCCGTTTAAACAGTTCACATTCATTTTTATTAAATATCAAATTTATAGAATAATAAATAACAGTTTTGTGTATCGATATTTCTTTATTTATTCGTTCATTGAAACAAACAAAAACATCTAGTACATATCGAACAAAAGCGTAAACGGTAAACTTGACAATCAAATATATATTCTACACATTTTCAAACATGATGGAAACACACATCTGAACCTTTATCAATACAACATCTGACGTCATAATCGATCTCTGATAAGTCGAACCTCGGATAACTCGAGTATTTTCGGGTGGTACCTTCGAAGTCGAGACAACGAGGTTCGACTGTACATGAATGGTTGGTCGGTTTATGGTGATTAACGCCACTTTCAACAATATTTTAATTGTTGCTTAGCTTCCATGTCATTAGAAAAGAAAGTTATACAGTGATGGTCAACAATTCCACCAATATCAACAAAACAAGCAACAACATCTCTCCTCAAATCATAGAACACAAAAAGAAAATGAAACAAATGGCGTTGGAAATTCAGGCGCAAACGTTGGACAGGCACACCAATGTTGTGGGGTCAAATCGGTTAATGAAATTTCAACCTTCCACCCGGTTCTAACTCATAGTGTTTGGTCAGGGTAAAACAGGTAGTATCATTGTTTCGTAAAGAAAAACGTGTACTTGTAATGATAACTGTGAAAAATCAATGTCGTGTTAGCGCTGTACAATAATCACTCACTCATTTTAAGACATAAATACAGTCAAGCCTGCCCACCCAGTAATCTCTATTAAGTCACATGTATTAAAAGGTCACACCTTTCTTGACCTGTCATAGAAAATTTCATATGAATTTAACCTCCTTTAAGAGGTCACCTGTATTGTAAGACCACTTTTTCTTTGTCCCAAATGTGACCTCTTAATGCAGGTTTTACTGCAATAGTAACGGAAATGCGTGATGCTGACATACAAATAAAACAGTAATAAAAATACACACTATGAAGATGCTAATGAATCATTGTGTTGTCTGTTCTTCGATATATGGATTCTAATTACCTCTTTGGTATCTTCAAACTCTTCTTAAGACTTACAGCCGTAACTATGTTAACATTTGTAAGTATGTCACACAATATCTTCATTCTTTACTAATCGTGTCGACGGTATAATGGTTAGTGTGCTCGCATCGACTGCGGTAGATCGTATGTTAGAGTCACGGTCTGGTCAAATGGAATGAACTTTGTATTTATATAAGCGTGTGTATTTTCAATTCTAGAAACTGTGGCCCATTCAAACATAATCCTGACATGAAAAACGAGGGTGCAGAAAACAGATATATAAACAAACAACATCATAGATCAAGCCGTCACCATGGTAATATTGGCATGAGTACAGAATTACAGCATGTCAGAGGGACAATTAACAACGATGAATATGCCGTCATCAATAAAAACACGCTACACCATCAACATCATCCATCAACAAATACCGTCATCAACAGAGAGATAGTGTATATGACACCTACACCAGAATACGACAGGCTTAACCATTCTGATAAGAACACACTACAATTAAATAATAGGGTTTATGATAGAAACACCCAAAATTATACTGGTTATAATACTGCTATGTTCCATGTACGTCAGCCAGAGGGTGTGGTGGAGGGGCGATATGATCATGTTCCCATGGACGGATATTTTCAGGATAATGCTGAATATGCTCGATATTCATTTGATTGACAATTTTATTTTGTTAAATTGAATGAAAGAGATATATGATATTATAGTTTTGAAGTCTTATTTTATCAGTGGATTGAAGTGGCGATCGAATGGTACGTGAATTTGCGATCATTTAAGACACCAATGCGTACCATTAATAACATTTTAAGCTTGATTGTTAAACGTTGATTGATTGATTGGTGCTTAACGCCAAATTTACCAGTATCTTAGCTATATCGTGACACGAACACATTTTATATATTAGAAATCTAGAAGACGTAAATATTGTCAGTTACGAATGGAATGTCGGTAGTTTTCACCGGGTACTCCCGAGTTCACCCATTAAAATAGAATCGAATGCCATGATATCACTGACAAATAGTTGAAAATGGCTGCATCAAACCGCCATTACACAATCTAACACAGTAAGACCTATGTTACGTATATATTATCCATTTTATTAAAATTTCGAATTCCTTTTTTTACCTTTGAAAATGACCTGCCCATATAACATTTTTCAAAAAATACATTTCATAAGTTTACGTGCATTTAAATGCATTTTCTATAAATCAATGCATCAAATTTAAAATGGTAACTTAATTCCAAGCTTCAGTGGTCAAGAAAAGTTTGAGGATACCCAAGTGGTAATCAGAAACCGTCAATCGAAGAAGGACAGACAATGCAATGGCCTGAAGAAAAATGACACAAGGACAAACAATGATATACAAAACACTAAGCAGAAAATTAGAGATCGAGCAACAGTGGTATCCTTTATTTCAAGCTCTACCGTAAAGATGTGATCAACAACAACAATTTTTGTCGGAAAATATCAACACTTTGTTGAAAAGTATTGTCAGTTGCACATAGAGGACGACGAAAGATGATATTTTGGCAATCAGAATTTGGTTCAAAATTGACTATTGCTTCACTATTACATGTATGTCTTACGATGGCCTTGTATACTATTTAATATGTATATAATGGTTGAAGCCATCGCCTCTCTTTCAAAGAAGTTATGTTATATATATGACACCTTATATGTCACGAAGATTAAATGTATAATGCATACTATGCTGTTCGTCATGTTATATGTGAGAGTTGGCATATTACTCGCATGTGTAAAGCTCTTGTATGACCGCATCATTTCACTAAGAGGAGAGATTTTCGATCGTAAAACTAATTTAACCTGGCCAATTTTCAATAAAGTAACTGTATCAACCAAGGAAAGTGAACGGTTGTATATTTCTGTGCTAGGGGTATACATTTGACCTCTTTTTACGATTTTTTAATAGGATTTTGGAACTGTTCTGACAGTATGGGATTTTTTATTTTTTTATTTGTTTAAATATTACATAATACAACAGAACAAACAAAAACAATTGAGACGACCAACCAATTAAATGTCCTTTATATATATTTAACGCAACATCCAATGAAAATGAAGAAATGGATGGTTTTACAATAATTCGTTTCTTCAATAAGGAATTTGGAAGCTTCTTGCTAACACGACGGGTGCAACTAGTAGAGCAGGAACTGCACACCCATCCGGAGAGCCTGCATTCACCCCTGGTCTAAGTGAGGTTCGCGTTGGTCGATCTTTAGTTTTCTGTGAAGTGTTTTCTAGATTATTGTTTGTCCTTTTGATTCTGATTACCCTTTGGTAGGATGAAATATATTTCGTCAATAAGATCTATTTTTATATCTGATCTCATTTGTTGTTTATATTTCCTGGCTTACTTACTCCGAGAAATTTATAAAACCAATATGAAATTCATCTTTTCTTCACCAATGTGTATTTTTAAGGTGATTTGATGCAGCTTAAGCAGTGCAGGTGATACACTCTCCTGTATTTGACCTTTTTCAAGGTTACGTTAAAGGAGATACTTTGCTACACAAAGACTTAAATAGTTCACTCCTCAAAAATTACAAAGAACTTAATTTTAGATCAATATTTATTTACCTGTGACAGAAAGACTTCCGTGTTCAGATCACAAATGTTTTTTTTTCACTTAAGGAGACACGGACATGATGGAAGGGGGTGATTTGTTAACGACCATTGTGTTAGCATTGGCTAATATACATATTGGTAAGTGTGGTTATATTTTGAGCATTTAAGTTAAAAGTTTTAACAACGATTGTTCTTGTTATGCGGTAGGAGTACCCACATCGGTCGTGTAATGGTTAGTGTCTCGACTCGAGTGTGAAACATATAAGAGCATGGGTTCAAAAGAGTATGACATTGGTATTTGTTGCTTCTCAGATAAACAGGCAGTAGTACGGAGTAAGAGTAAAGCCCGTGTTAAATACGTAACAGATAACACTTATTTTGTTTTCGTAACAGACACGGACGGAACATGATGGAAGGAGGTGATTTGTGGATCATTAGTATTGGGGCATTTGATTATGAGTTAGTAGGATTTTATTTTGAGGATATAATACAGAATTTGGAACAAAGAAAAGCTTGAAGATAACAAAGGGATAACCAGAATCCGAAAAAGACCAGACAATACAATTGTCTAAAGAAAAGGGACAAAGGGACAATTAATGATCTGTAAAACATTACACAGAAGATTAAAAGAATCAAAATCCAACTAAGTACAAAACATCATCACCGAAGATAGCTTGTTCTGGCCATAATACAACTGCTGATTTGGTACAAAACATCATCACCGAAGATAACTTGTTCTGTCCATAATACAGCTAAAGAACAACTGCTGATTTGAATCAGTCACTCATATACAGTAGCGACAAAGGCGTGGTAAAATAAACGCAATGTGTTTATTTTATGACAACTTTCATAGTTGTAGAAACACACTTTTGTATCATTTTCCTCGAAACAAATATGCATATGTGTTTTTGAAGCATATCTGCCAATTGGGAATTGGATACAATAGTAGGGCAAAGAGTAGAAATGTCAAATAAACAAGTTGATTATAATTGCAAACACGGAAGTGATTTGTTTTAAGATTAGAAGTAATGATCTAAATTTAACTATTTTGGTCACGACAATATTTTTGGAGATCACCTGGTGAAACCATTAAGTCTTTTCTGTGTATTCTTTCTGTGTGGATCATTATTTGCCTATTTGTCAAATTTCTTTTCACCATTGTGTAGTTTTCTTTTTGTTGATCATAGTTTTTGTTGTTGTACTTTTTTTTCCTTGTGTCATCGTGTAGTGTTTAGTGTTTATAGATACAATAAAGTATAAACAATGATGGTTAACAATTCATTAAAAGTCACTACACAATGAGTACCAATTCATATGGTGTTGGAAATCCAGATCCTGGATTAGGACATCCAAGTGTGGCGTGGTTAGATAAACTCGTTAATGATATCTCCAACAAATGTAAATAAACAATACAAACCTGCAAAGATTCGCTACCACTCAAAAAGTCCACATACTATCATAAACATAAATGACATCATGAACATGTTGTGATATTTCCAAGTTGTATGTACTTTAACATAATGTTGGTATCCATGACATGGAGGGAAGATCAAAGGTTTCTTCGTCACTTATATTGATCCAGAAAGAACTATGAACACATATGTAATGATCCATTTTTTTGGCATTGAGAGTGATATAGGACGGCAGAACTAATCGTAAGATGTTGGATCACGTTATTTCCTTTTTGTTCCACTTGTTGTGTAATGACAACAAAGACAATACGTTTTACTAGCTGCACCAGAGCGAATGAGACAGTAGTAGGCAATGTTTTTCCCTTACTGCTCCATGCATGGTGCTTGTTGTGTTATGTCAATAAGAATAAAGCTGTGATGTTGACTTTTAGCGCGTTCATAAAAACATAAGCACGTAAAGATACAAGGATCAAATAACAGTTAATAAGTAAAATGAAAAACAAAAAATACCACACATCCGGAACAGTTCAAAATCTAATAGACAAATAGTAGAAAAAGAGTTAAAGTCAACACCCCTAGCATACATAAACATGACTGCTCACTTCCCTGTCTTGGCATAAACACTTAAAAAAGTGGCGGTGTTAAGCTAGTTTTATGTCCCCAAATATTGTGTTTTAATAGTTTACATTAAGTTTTGTCTTCTTATCTTCCAGGGATCTCAACAATGCTACCACACTATTTTCCAAACGGAGTATCATGGGATTCCGCTGTGAACGAATGTGGACAACACGGACTGGAGAATGATCAACATATTTTACGTAATATATCTGAATTAGAGGGGAAGACATTTTGGATAGGAGAAAAAGCTAACTTAACTTTGCCTTGGATTGAAATATTAGGTAGATATTTAAATACTGTTGTAACAATGTTTAGACTTGTACCAATGTATTAACTGTTTATTTATTGCTGAAATTTACAGTTCCTCAATAATGTAATTATTAATAAAACTAAGGTTCTCCTCCCTCAGACATAGGTGACCTTAGCCGATTTTGGTTATCCTATGTATGCCCTTTAATTTTATTGGTCCCATAACATTAACTTATTTGGCTTTCCAATCTTTTGATCTTGAGCGTACCTGATGAAGGTTATTCCAGAAACGCGTCGTGCGCAGTAAATTTGATATCTATGTTTTTATTACTATCACTATCAGGTTAACATAGTCTGACTGCCGATTTGAGTGGTTGTTTGGAATCCTTAAATTTAGGTGGAAACTATTTTGTTTGATCTTGTCCAGGCTCCTGGGTAAGACAAACTACACTAGCATTTTTCGGTAATATTATTTTCCATTGCTGAGGTAAATTGTCGATGTATCGGTATACATCCGTGTCTTGGAAGTATTTTAAATGTATTTCATAATAAAATAAATGGACTGTATTCTTAAATATTACTAAAACAGCATATATACCAATAACAATTATTTGACCCTTATTGCGCCTTTTCCGGAACTACATTTCTGAGAATTCAGTCGGGCGACTGAGATTTTACGATCTTGCACCTCTCCCGGTGTTAGACCGTTTATTTGTATTGTCTGTTCTTCGAATGACGGCTTCTCATTAAACCTCTGGTATCTTCAAGCTTTTCTATATGATATATCTATTTGCGAATACCACATGTGTAAACAGAAGAAGTAATTCGAAGGATAGGCATACGCGATCAAAAGTATTTTAATATTAGAGTCAAATGCTGACCCTCGTATGTAACTGTGTGAGCAGAATTGTTGTAATCTTGAACTTTATGCATAATATATTTGTCCTTAATGACATATAAGTTGTCATATGTTTAAAATTAATTGCATAAAATAGGCTTCAACCATCAATTAAATGTTGGATAGTCTACAAAGCCGTTATTACATCATATATCAGATTTAATATGAAAACACATATAACCCTAAAGTATCTATCAGCTGTTGTTTGCAAAGGGAAAGCAAATTCGCATCCCCAAAATTTGTCCAGCGTACCGCGTTTTTATTTACGACGACTTATTGACACGCACACATTTCATCATGTTTGCAATGTAAGTAAGTAAGTAATTTTTATTGAAATAAAGACCAAACAGTAATTTATCATCAATCAATGAACAATTAAAAAAAATAAACAAGTCAATAAACAGACGACAACCAAATACAATGACATACAAGGGTATATTGACAAACAAACAATGATATCCCAGTTGAGTTGAGGAGAACTGACAGAGTTATCTATCTTTGAATAATATATTCTAATATATTAAATAGTAAAATACCTGTAGAAAAGAAAATTATCTAGTAATTTATAAGTTTTGCTTCATTGACTGATTTACTAGATACATATTACTTACACTTAATATAACCACTTTACATATATCTAAATCATGACTAGTTAATAAAAACATAACCTTTTCTACATCTGACATAGTCGTAAAAGAATGTACAATATCAGAAATATTTCTAAGTAAAGTTACACGCTCATGAATAAGTTTATCACAATCCATGAGGAGATGAAATTCATCCTCCACATCCGTATGGCACAATTGACAAATCCTGTTCTACTAGTAATTTCAGATAACGACCTTTTTCAATGTTTAAATTACAATTACTTACACGATATTTTATAAAAATTTGAAAGACTTTTCTTATCAACGTCTGCATAAAGATATTGTTCTCTTTTGAAGTCTGTTTTAATTTTACGATATGTTCTAAACTTATTCCCCCCAATCACTCTTATTATCATTGAACAGTAATTTGTGCCAAAAATCAAAATATCTGTTTTGAAGTTTATCAGTTACTGCAGACAAAGCTCTATGCTTTGATAAAGTTGTTTGGTTATCCCATATGTGTCCAAAACCTATCACTTCTAAAAAAAAAACACTTTTGAGTTTAATGAATAACCCATCTTTGATTACCAGGTTATCCTTGTATGAGTGAAATATCCAATTATTATCATTTACATTTAATATATGAGCCAATATCCTACACTGGATTTGAGTGCATTCAGAGAAAGTGGATATAATCCCATCTCTCCCAAAATAGCAATATTGGTTGCGGATTTATGAACACCAAGTACATATATTTTTAAATGTTTGTTTTTCTTTCGCTTCATGCAAGGATGCTTCGTTGTACACAACATAACGTCTACACATCACAACATATCACTAGGACAGTGTCAACGACAGTGTATGGTATCTACGTATTTTGGCTACAAGGTATGTATACACGAGAGTTCTTTGCGAGAGCACCTTAGTTAACCCCCCGTCTTGTTGGTGGGATCGGTGTTGTTCATCTTTTTTCTTTGTCTTCTGTGGTCTGTTTTTGTTTTTTTTTTGTCTTCGGTCTGTGTGTTGTGTGCCCAATGTTGCCAGTTTTTCTGAACCGTCCTTTTGGTTTTCTCTACCGTTTATTTACTACCTAAATTCTTTGATATGTCTTATGTGCCCAATGTTGCCAGTTTCTCTGAATAGTTCATTCTTGATTGCCACTTTGGTGTTCTCTAGCGCTTAATTAGAATTGAAATAGCATTCGTTGTATCAATAATCAGCTTTGCCAATACCAATAGTGAAATAAAGAACAAATCATTATTATGTTGTCTTCGAATATCAGTTGATTTTCTATTTGGGTAACTAAAATACTTACAGATCAATTTTCGCTTGTTATCCATATTAGTAGCAACATGTGTGTGTCAAAATAACATATTATCTACGTATTATTAATACTAGTATACATTTATGCTGATTTGCAGCAACATGATATATAAAAACAATTGATTTTGTATCCAATAAAACTCACCGCCATGATATATCTGAATCACCGTTGAATGTGGCGCTAGAAACCATAACCATAACCTTGTTGAATCTCCATATCAGGACCAAGCATGACTTTGCATGTGGTTAAGTTGAAGTCATCACTTCTAAAGTTTGACGGTCGCTACCATATCTTGATTAACGTTACGGATATCTGTGTCACAAATGATCATGTATATATTCCATTTGTCGTACTCACAATCCGGACCTTTCCTCATTCATGACTTATCACCGGGATTGTAACAAGAGTAACACGACGTGGGGTTCAGTTGTTCGATCATTAGTTTTCTGTGTAATATTTTGTAGATCGTTGTTTGTCCTTTTGTCCCTTTTCTTTTTGTCATTGGCTGTCCTTCTCGATTTACGGATTATGATTACCCCTTTGGTTTCTTCTATCTTGACTTGCGATCCACTAAATATCCAATGAAAGGGATCTACAAAACACAACAGAAAACCGCGCTAAAATCCGGGTGGATTCAGTTTTTACGCCAGTTTGTGGGCAGTTGCTGCACCTCTGGTGGGAGCTTAGACTTCACATGTGTACCGGACTTTCCTTCTCCCTACTGAATACGAAATTACAAGGGTTAATCTTGTCTCCTGTTTTATCATATTTATATAATTGTGTTTGGTTTAAGGATGATAATCATTTTGTGCGAAAATGCTTGAAATTAGAAACTATAATGATTTTGTCTGTTGTATATAAATTGGCTCTGTTACGTTATATATTTAAAGGAGGAAACTCCGGAATGTGTTTGTCTTAGAGATAGAAGTCACAACAGCAGTTTTGATAGCTGTATCAAAAAGGATATAAGTAGTAGTTTCCTCGTTTATACAAGTAAGTTAGTACAATTTGAAGAAGAATATAGATCCATGGTGACATATATCAATGTTGGATACTAAAAGGTCAAAATGAAGATTTCAAAAATAATGAACTAAATATTTGAAGTTGAAATTCAAGATCAAGTATAAATAAACGTCAAAGAAAACCAAAGGGGTATTTAAAGATAGACAATCCAGAAACACTGGCAACATTGGACCAAGACAGATGTTGCCTAATTAAAAGCTAATATCGTCATTTTGTGCTAAAGTAATCTTATTGTCTATCTACTGGGTATTGGAATATTTGAATGCGAAGTTGTCTTTTCCATCCATTTTGTTTTATAGTGTTGCTGTGTCTGTCATCTTCGCATATTTTTGGTCCATAAAATATAACTGAAATATTCTTGAACATGGCGTTAAATTCATAAAAAAAAATCCATAAAACCTGAAATAGTCCATCATTTTACACAAATCGAAAATCAGTAATGTTTATTAGAACTAAAACCAAATAGAGTACAAGTATTATGCCTTGTCTATGTAATAAAAACGTAGATATCTAGTTTAGTACACACGACGTGTTTTTTAATAGCATTCACCACGCACGCGCATAGTCAAAAGATTGGAAACCAAATAATGTACTATATGTTATTAGATTTCAGTGATAGCAGTTTTGTTTCTGATCCTGCGGATGGTAAAAACTGTATGACGTCGATCTGTACAAATAACGGCAATACCAAGCAAGTTAATTTCGTGAAAGTGTACTGCAATAGCAAAGACAGTTCTGTGAAAGGTGTATGTGGTAAATATTGTTATATTGATTGATTGATTGTATTCATAGCGAGAACAATTTACCTAAAATAGTGTTTTTCATTAGAAGATTCCACAAATTATCTTAATAAAAAAGTAGACATTAAATTTAGTGCACACGACGCGTTTCTGGAAAAATAGAAAAATAATAATAAACGTAGATATCAAATTTAGTCCGCTCGACGCGTTTCTGTAATAACCTTCATCATGTACGCTCAAAATCGAAAGATTGGAAAGTCAACTAATCTAAGTGTGTTTGAGAGCAATAGAAAGTGCCTAAACAGGATAGCTAAAATGCGGGTGTGATGTGTTTATCAATCGATGTAATGGTTTCATGATTGTAATACAGTGAAGTAAACTGAAAACTGAGCGAGCGAAAAATTCAAAGGTATGAAAAAAATATATATAGTAAAAGCTCGTTATATGTAAGTCAGAGGGAACGACTATTTATGATCATGATCAAATTAAGGAAAGTTTGAAGATTTTATAACGGTTATCAGAAGCTGAAATCTATTGACGCACAATATAATGGTAAGAAGGAAAAGAATTATTTTTTTGAGTTATCGGAGCATATTAAGCTAATAATCACAATGAACTTTAGTAGGGAAAAAAAAAGCAGAAAAAACAACACACTCCAAATTCTAAAATTTAATCGAAACATCGTAGAAACAGTAAAAATCGATACCTCAAACACACATTGATGACCGTTCACTCGCCTACCTTGGTACAGACACTTAATAAAAGTGGCGGGGTAAGCTAGTTCTATGGACCCAATAACACTTGAGACGAATTTGAAAATTAAATTCAATAGAGATTTATATCATAAAAGTTAGATCTTGCTTTGAAAATTATAATATATTTGTGTTTGTGGGATACTACATTAACTGTTAGGCATTTATTGGTTCAAACAGGAATCATTTGTAGCTAAAATAAAGATACATACTGTACGTTTACTTACAGAAGATGGAGATGACGCCAGACCAGAAGACGGTTCGATTTGGGGTCAAACAAAATTAGAAATAATGCAACGTTGTCGAAGAAAATATAAACTTTTACCATCTTCAACATTTTGTAAAACACCTGGTATTCGAGTTTGGACAAATGTATTTCGTGTTGAGCAAGATTTTGAAATCAAAACAGGTAAATGTAAATGATAGCATCGTATAATATAAGGCCACTTATTCATGCAGTGATGAAATCATATGCTGACTCCAATTGTTGAGTTTAACAAAAAGAGGCGAAACTGAATTTTAATCCTTTTTGCTCATTAGTACAATGTAAGTCTATTGATTGAGGAAACAAAATCATGTGTTCACATGGTTGATTATATAACTTTACATTTATTTGTCAGGTTGTGTTGTCTTTTTGAACAGACACCTTGTATTCATACATGTCATATAAGACAAGATCTGTACGTCTGTTCTCGTCAATGTGTTGTATTTGTATCAGGAGTAATATATATGCATTGCTCTGAATGACAGCATTCATGCACTCTATCCATCCTCTGATTGTTCACCAGTATTATTAACATATATCAAATGTTCAACTCTTATATCAGATGTATTGGTGGAGGAAACCAGAGAAAACAAACGACCTGTAGCAAGTCACCGACAAACTTTATGATTACACTTTTTGACATGTAGACTATGAGGTAGTTTATAGTGTTTAACACCACTTTCAACAATATTTTAGTTAAATCCTGGCGATTAGTTTTATTGGTGGAGGAAAACGGAAAACCAAGAGAAAACCACCGACCTGTCACAAGTCGCTTATAAACTTTATCACATACTGTTATATTGAGTGCACCACGCCTTGAGTGGGATTCGAACTCCCAACTTTAGTGGCTATCGACACTGATTGCCTAAGTAGTTGTAAATCCAACCACCATATGATCACGACCTCGACGACCATTCATCTGAAGTATTGGTAATAATGTAGACTTGCTGCAAGTCCCTTTCTTAATGATAATGTCATTAAAAATGAATGAAAGTTCAAATCTTGACTAACCCTTCATCTTTGCAAACAACATTTCTTGATATTTTGCATTTGGATAGTAGTTTAGTTTAAACATATTTTATTTGCTCAAATGTGCAAAAAGGATAAGACACAAGTTAAACAAACTTATGAAGTCTTCTCCTATATACAATAAGTTACAACATTATTTGATAGAGCATGCATGTATATAAATATTTCTTACATTAATATGTGTAGATTGAACTAAAACAGAGAATGAAGAAAGGAATGAGAGAGAGGGTTAGTGGTGGTGATGTGTGCGATTGTTGTTTTGGTGAACAACTAGACAATAAGAAACCTTGTTCACCAAAACAACAATCGCACACATCACCACCACTAACCCTCTCTCTCATTCCTTTCTTCATTCTCTGTTTTAGTTCAATTGGATAGTACATGTAAGTAGTCAGTCAAGATTTCAACTGTCATGGCAACAATTTATTAAAAGAGATTTTTGGTAAGAAAGGAAATTGTATCAATTCAATTTATGTCCATGTGTTCATCAATTCTATCAATAATGTAAAACGGTTCTTTAAAGATGACGCAGGAGACTACAAACCCATTAGATGTGTAGCTGCCACACTGAAAAATAGTGTGTTACATAAAACACACCTATCCTGTGATGAGACTGTGAAATATTTTTATGATTATGTTCGCTCTGTTTTTACCAATTGTGAACTTTGCACCGATATTGACATTTTTGGTGATATCGTTTAGAATTTACAATGTAACAAATGCTAGAAAAAGCAAATCAAAATACAGTTAATATTAAAAACAAACAGAAACAGATACAGTTACAAAAAAGTATGATAAATCAAAACCAAGACTAGACAAAGCGAATACACACATAAAGTAAACAAAGAAATGCTGACTCTTGTTAGTTTTGGTTCTGGGTGAAATATTGCAATCACGTTTGCAAATTAATCTTCAATAGTGATTGATTGATTGTTGCTTAATTTCAAGCGAGCAGCATTTCATTCCAGCTATTTTCACGACTAAGACAAAGATAGAATCCGTAGATCGAAGAAGGACAGACAATGCAATGATATAACGAAAACAAAACAAAAGGACAAAGAAGAGTTTAAAGATACCAAAGTGGTAATCAAAATCCGGAAATGGAAGAAGGACGGACAATGCAACGACCAAGATAAAAAAGACAACGGACAAACAATGAACTGCAAAACACTATGTATACATAGAAAACAAACGATCGAGCAAAACGAATCTCGCTAAAAACCTGCTATTTTCATGACAAAATGTGTTATCTTCAAAGACTTCATTTAAGAAGTGTTTGAAGATACCAAAGGAGTAATCAGAACCCGTAAATCGAAGGACAACATAATGGCCAAAAGAAAAGGGACAAACAACTATCTACAAAACATTACATATAATACTAAAGATCAAGTAACACGAACCCCACTAAAACCGGAGGTTAACGCAGGTGCTCCGGGAGGGTAAGCAGTTCCTGTTCCACTAGTGGCACCCGTCGTGTTACTCTAGTTGCAAACTCGGTGATAAGTCATGAAAATATAGGAAGTATATGAATTCCGTTAACTGATGATTAGTTTTATGCACGTTTTGACTGATTATTCAGTTCCGTACATATTGTATTATTCAAGTAGAAAGGAATTGTACTAGTCTTTTTTTTCCATATTATTTCCCCTGGTAAATATTTTAATGGAGAACGTATTTTGCAAAAGTTGCGGTGTTAAATTTCTGACCATAGTAATGAAAAGGATTATATTCAAATGTGCTTGTAATTATCTGGGCGGTGTCAGTTTTATTGGTAGGGGAAACAGCATGGAAACGTTGCCACAAAAAACATAAAGTTACACAGAATGTAGTTCATCACACGATATGAGAACTTGCTGTTATACGTCACGTGTTAATTTTTGGGAGATCTGTTGGTTAATTCAAATATTTATCAATGGCGTCAAAGAAAGATAATTTTCCACTACAGTTATCACTATGAA
The DNA here is from genome assembly GCA_963680875.1 of Bathymodiolus brooksi. Taxonomy (NCBI): domain Eukaryota; kingdom Metazoa; phylum Mollusca; class Bivalvia; order Mytilida; family Modiolidae; genus Bathymodiolus; species Bathymodiolus brooksi. Next base: position 97,167,056 of record OY804583.1, read on the forward strand.
GTATGAAATGAAGTATTCTCCAACATGGATAATTGCTAAAATTGTATTTCATCATGGTACATGTATTATGCTAAAATTTCTGATGATCAAATAAAATGAAAAATAAAGAATAGAACACTTTTGGAACAGTTCCAATCTCCAATCGAAGAGTTGTAGAAAGAGGCAACATCGATTCTGCTGACACAAATATACACGAGTGCTTAATTTTCTGGCTTGGTACAAGCAATTCAATAAAATGTGGAGGGGTTAGTCTAGGTTTGTCGGCTAAGACTACTAATTTATTTATATATTTACTTCTGGATAATTACAACAGAGGAAAAGAACACAAGCGAAAGACCTATTAATTTAGAACCAACAACAAAGAAATATGAAGCACATCAAACATCTAGAGGTATGTATACTACAAATAAACTATTATGTTCATGGGTGAGTGAGTGTGTGTTGTTCAACGCCAAATGAGTAATTTACCAGCTATGTCATATCGAGAACTAAGATTCTCCTCCCTCAGGCATAGATGATCTTATTCGGTGCTGTATATCCAGATTAGGGCCTTTGCTTTTCTTGCTCCCGATAACTTTTAAATTATTTGGCTTTGAGTTTACCTGATGAAGGTTATTCCAGAAACACGCCGTGCGAACTAAATTTGATATTTACGTTTTTACTTCGATGAAATGATGATGATGTCCGTTTTGCAATAGACCAACACGCTGAGTTGGAATTTTATAGTGCTCGCTCACTGAAGCAACAGTCCGAGTGTAGACATGTTGCTCCACTTTGACACATTATCCTGATTCTGAGCCAACCAGTCTTTGTTGTTTCTCCAGAATGTCGCGTGTGATTAGCAGAGAACCAGGAGATACTAATTTTATATTTGGCTGTCTGACCCGACCGGGGCTCGAACCCAAAATTTACCAAACTTTATGCGATCACGCTAATCACCGCACCACCGATGCGGTTATGTTGTTGTTATGTTCATTAGAGTATGCTAAGTGTGAACACTTGTTAACTTTAGGCAGTAAAATAATAATTAAATTGATAGATGAAACTGTAGAATATTCTGTTTGAAATGGATTTATTTTATTTTAATTGAACCAGAAACAATATCTTAAGCAAAAAAAGTTATGATTTTGAAGTTATTATATAGAGTAATTTACAAACTAGAAACTTTTAAACTTTCTTTATATAATAGTCTAATCTTTTGCACAATATTGTATATAAAACGTGTAAGTCGAACAAAATGTGCTTTACCTTGACATGTAGAAAGGCCATTGTTTGAAATGAATTCTAGAAGTTAGTTATCTTATCAAACACCCCAATTATGTTTAACTATATTTGAAGTAGAAAATTAAAATGAAAAAAAAAGCGAAATTATATTATATGTAGTAAATATTTCAAGACCAATTTGTTTTTATATGATTCACAATTTAAGGCCTTATTGTAACAGGTTGCTTAAGATATAATGTTTTCCTTAAGCAGTCACGCTCTGGTTTTTTTGTATATTTAGGAAATATAGTGACGACATCAAAACAATATTCAGAAAGTGGAACTATGCGATCGGGCCAACAGATTGACAATAAGACGATTCCAGTCGATATGAGTGTAGACTTTAGAATTCCTTTTTCCAGTTTTTGTTTTTTGCGTTCTGCTATATGTTTTATGTGTGTGTGTGTTTATGGGATTTGTTTTCATTGCTTTCCTGCAATAAAACCTACCACAATAATAGCATTGAATATATGTATTTGCATATTTATCAAGAAAAAGAAATAATAAAAAGAAATGAATAAACATAATAAATGCAAAAAGGTAATTTTGTAGATACACATGTTACCGAAGCCGTAAATCGAAGGACAAACAATACAATGACCAAATACAAAAGATTTCTGAGAAATATTCTACAACTACAAAGAACAATATAAATTGTATTCCAATGGCAAATGATACCTACCCTTGTTAATACTTGAAATATTTTTTCATGAACGGCTTGAAATGAAATCTTTAATAATAGTGATCTTAGCATTAAACACTTTTATGTGTTGACTAGAACTGTGGATTACCGGAAACAAAACAATGTCCATGTTCTCAATTGGCCCATATGCCGTGCATATTTGTTACCGAACGGAGTAGATAGGAGGGCCTATAAACTGAAGGATCACAAAACATGGTGGGGTTAGAGAAAACCGAAATGGCAATTAAGAATAGACAAACCACAAACACAGTCAACATTGGGTACAATACGCAGAAAGAAGAGACAAAAAACCAAACAGCAAAGAAAACTAAGATGAGCAACACGAACACCACCAACACATGTTAAACGACTTTGATGCTATATTTTGGTGTAGCAACTATTTAGATTGAATACCACTGACGAATATATAATGATCATTTCGTGCATTACATTACGGTATCTTTTAATGATAATTAAATCATTTTACTAAGAGGGAGAGTTGGGTCCTTATAAATATGTGCTACAACATCAATTTAACATAAACACCGATGCACTGAGGAGCTAATTACTAGGCATGCGCAACCCACTTGAACTAACATTCTAGTATAAATCTCATGATAAATCATGATTGAGGAAAGGACCGTATTGTGATTACCACACACGGACCATATCATTGGTCATTTATGACAGAGATTGGCCTATTCCGTAACGGTCATGGTGGCGACCATAAAACTTTCGAAGTAATTTTGCTTAACGATATGAAAACGTAGATATCTAATTTAGTGGTCACGACGTACGCTCATGTACGTTCATGGCCAATGATTGGAAAATCACACAATTCAAACTATTTGGGGGAAAGTCACACACAGGTCCTAAACATGCTATACAAACAAATGATAAAGACAGCTGTGTCTTAAGGTGATTGACTTTAGTTTTAATTAATTATTTAATTAGGGGCAACACACTAGTATTAATTGTTATTTATTTTGTTGGGTTTTTAGTTGTTGTATCTCTGACTGTGATCTCACTTATGATATGTAGAATAAGGTAGGAATATTACACACGTTAAAAGCAAAAACAGTGGCGCTAAACAAAACCCGCAATTTTTCTGTAAAATCATAATAAACGTTATATAATACAAAGCCGTTCTACACATAGATTAAACAATGGCATTTTCGCAAGGTATATATCTGCGATACAGCAAAAAACAATACACTCATTTGACAAGATGTAAATTATGATCATTTAGGGAGTGATTGTTGCTTTACGTCAAATTAGCAATTGGTCAGCTATAGTATGGCCAAAACATGAAATATGATAATAACTGCTTTGCATGCGCTAAGCTAACAATTCGCATTTCTAGTACACTGAAATAACAGTCCGAATGCAGATTTTCTTTAAACCAACCACAATCTAGCTATGCGCTTTTACCGTAGACACAACCAGTATTCATAATAGTGTTTTGATTGACCCGACGGGGGAATTACTCAAGATGTCCCGCATGCATTAACCGTTACCATTGTTTTTTACATAAAAAAATCAATTTCCCTTACATGACAAAAACTATTTATTTTTTTCTATAATTTTTAATATTTACTTTGCATAGCGTGTTAGAAATCGTTTTTATTGTAAGAGTTTATATCATTCTTTGGTATTTGTTTGTATAACGTATTGCAATCATATTTTGTAGACAAGTTTGCATGTTCCAACTTAAAAAGAACCCTTCAAACATGTCGAATGCATACGCTGATATTTCCTATACAACAAGCAGCAGTCTCAAGCGTTCAACAGATGCAGATGTTAACGGAAGTAACACTGTCAATAATGAGAAATATTCTGGAAATTTCCATGCTGATTTAGTATATAGTAAGGAGGAGGCATATCAAAAGAGTAATACCATTGACACGGACTCTTCCCTTGACTTTGACTGTTATGACCATTTGAATGCACGTAATACACGGGAAATCATGTTAAACGAAAATTTGCATAGCAACAATGTCGGTCCTAGAAGTAATACTGACCCTACTTACGATTATTCAACCATGGGTACTACCCAAAAGAAAGACGTTAACAGTATTCATGACCACACCTTGGAGAGCATGAACAGCAGCAAAGTCGGTTTTAGAAATAACACTGACCCTAAATATGATGATTCAACCATGTGTACTATCCAAGGGAAAGACACTAACACCTCGGAACACATGTACTCCACATGCTCCAATACAGATGATGTCTATGCAGTTTCCAGCTAATTGAAACCAGCAAAGTGACATGTCAAATCAAAAGTGGATAAATATGTTATTCTTTAGAGTGACATGTCAAGATCAAATGTTGATCAATTACGTTATTATGCAGTTAAAATAAGTAGAATGAAATAAAGAATGTATGTTATGGTATTATTGAGTGTGTTAATCCTCACCTCGATGTATTTTTCCCGTATTTGTTCGTAGAGGTGCTCTTCTCGTATTTGTGTTATTTGTACTTTTAGAGGGTCTCATCTTTTTAGTTTACTGTGTTGTGTTTTTATTTGTGTATCTTCGTTCTGTGTCTTCTGCATTTAATAATGTAATACTTGTGCATATTTTTGTTGTTATTTACAGAAAGTATGATAATATAATAAAGAATAATTTTACTTTGTTTTGCATTTAAAATTAATATTATTACTTTGGACTTGGAGTACATTGATATCTCCCCCAGTTCAACACTAATTAAACAGTACTGTTTATGCAACACCAGTCAAGTTTATATACTAATTAACCTATTTGACATATGCCAACATTTTTTCTTACACTGTTATATCCATTTTTTAAAATGTTGGCATATGTTGAATGAAAAAAGCAATGTGAGCTCTTGCCATCATTTGGCGTCCGTCGTCTGTCGTGCCTCGTCCGTTAACTTTTCACATCAGGCGAGCGATGCAGGCTCAGGTGAGCCTCTAGTTTCTTACACTGTTATATCCATTTTTTTAAATGTTGGCATATGTTGATTGAACCGTTTATATTATCATCAAGAATTGATTGATCAATAGTTTCAACTGCTAGAAAGATATATTTGTTTTCTACGCACACCCGTCTGAACTGTATTACTATATCAAGGATCTTCCGCAAGAAGAGTTTGAAGATACCAAAGGGGTAATCATAATTCGTATATCGATGACGAATATACAACACAATGGCCAAAAGAAAAAGTACAAAAGTACAAACAGCGATCTGAAAAAAACATACACATAAAACAAAAGATCGAATAACACGAACCCCACTTAAAACCGGGAATGAACTCCGGTGCTCCGGAATGGTGGGCAGTTTTTGCTCAATTGGTGGCACTCGTCGACGTTTTAATCTAGTTACAAACCCGGTGATAAGTCATGAATGAGGAAAGGACAGGGAAGTGTTTACGAAAAGCGGAACATATCCGTGGTCATTTGTGACACAGATATTCCATAACGGTCAACCATGTCGGGGTGACGCCGTAAAACTTTCGAAGTGATGACTTCAACTTAACCAAGAGGAATCCTTGCTTCAGTAGCTTCCTTGTTAGCAGAAACCCTCTATCAAGGAAATCCTGATAGTAACCACAAGCTCTGGAATATTGTATCAACTGAGAGAGATATACTCCATATGCTGGTGCTGGCAAGTGCACCATTACACTACTAAGGCGGTCTGGCGGGTAATATAGTATTGCGTGTGTCCCTTCAACTAGAAGGTTCGTCGTCGCTAATTCACGACATTACACTACTAAGGAGGTCTGGCGAGTAATATAGTATTGAGGGTGTCCCTTCCACTAGAAGTTTCGTCGTCGCTAATTCACGACATTTTACGCCTTAATATTTTGTTTTCTGTTTCTGTTATATAACAGGGTAGACATCTCCCTTCCACAATTCCTCTGAATCTCGGGAACCAGTGAATGGATTTCAATGAAGTGTCAGCGATTCAGTAGTAACTAGTGTCATTGTACGCCTCACTTTTTTTATCAACATTATCATTGGTTTAATACTATCCATGAAATAGAGGGAAATTAGAATTCCATGAATAATAATGACTTCACAGGACGGAATTCGCGACTATCGCCTTTCGTTAATAACATTTAAAGAATCCACTGCTCTGTAATAGAAATTTGTTTTTAACTAGTGTAATTACCTTATTGTAAGCTGCTACAGTACAGATAAAATACTTTTAACTTAAAATATTGTTGTAAATTTATAGTTCTGACAGATATTTGTAATAGTTTTATCAAATGAGATTTCCTTTATGATAGCGATAGGGACCGCCATGGTCATGATCGTATAGTAGTTGGATTTACGACTACTTATGCAATCAGCGCCTATCACCACTAACGTGGTGAGTTCGAATCCCGCTTATGGCGTGCTGTACTCGATACACCATTATGTGATAAAGTTTGTCAGTGACATGCAGCAGATCGATGGTTTTCTTCGGGTACTCCGTTTTCCTCCACCAATAACACTGACCGCCACGATAGAGCTGAAATATTGTTGACAGTGGCGCTAAGCACCATAACCCTAGTATAGCCCTAACGATAGCGATTATTTTCCTTAATTTGAATTTTGTTCTTTTTCAATTGTTTAATTTTTATTTTCTGTTGAACTGGTATTTTGTCCAAATGATTAATTTCGCCTGTTCATATGACATACTATCCAGGAACAATGTATCGATATCGGGTCCGTTCGCCCTAATTACACAATCCCCCTGGGTCCGTTAGCCCTAAAACTTAAAAAGCATTTTAATGAAAATAATGCATATTTTAATTTAAATTAAAGAAGTAAATATATAGAAAAGTATTAATTAAAAAAAAATGAGCTTTTGGAAAGTTCTTTTCAAGCAATATTGCTTATTAGGTATATTATTTGAAATGCTTAATTGTAATTAATGGTTGTTGTGATTATCTGTGGTTTACCGTTATCTCGTAAACTTGAAAAAAGGTAAGTTTGAGTCATCAGTCATAACTTCCTGGTTAGCACACATATTTTATCTTTAACACACAACAAGAATGTTTATGTTGGCAAGTAAAATAGATTACGACGAAATCAATATAGACACCACTCTATATTTATTTATTTTGTTATGGATGAAATAAGTAAAGGCGCTACAACAATTTTACATATGTTAAGATGAAGATCAAATAAACATTTAAATTAACACTGTAAAACAAAATCATGTTATCAACACCCTTTGTAAACGGGCGAGTCCGTCATTTATAAGAAGTTTTAAATGTACAATGTATGTGTAGAGAAGTGTTGTCATGCACATACGCTAAATAGTGACTAAAGCTACTGATACTGTTATAACACTCCTCCCATCTCTTTGTTTCTCGTGAATTGGATTTGTGGATATGTTATTGGATGTATATCAATTGACAATGACACACAGCTAACGTGTGTGGATGGCAGCTTGCTTCATGACTTTTCTGTCTATTGCGGGTACAATGAGATATTGTGTTATCGTCCATACAAATTTTCCTATATACCAAAAGGTGGCTATAAATAGGGTACACCGTATGCGGATTAGCACTTTGCCATGACATGTAGCACACCACTGTACGACAGGCATCTAGTTGATGGAAATAGCTGCACCGCCAGCATTGAACACTCGTACCCATAATGTTCCTCTCATGACATACGGTTATTGTGCCTCTTGGTTAACGCGACTAGTTTCAATACAAAAAAAATGTCCAATTACAATATTAATGCAGATGGCTATGTGACGAAGCAAATCAATTATAGCGATAATTTACTGATTTTGGATCTCCTGACCTGCATTGAGCCACCGGTTTACAATCATTACACTTGTGTGTCCAATTAAATGCAATCCGTCAATAATACTAGCCGATGTAGCAAATATATGTTTTGTACAGCGGGAGGTTATACGTTATTTTGGAATCTTCACAGGGGATATTCACTGTCGACTGTGTTCTATAATCACTGAGTTGTCAGGCGAGAGTGATATAGAACACTTACCAGGTATATCAACCCGTTTCACCTTTAATCCCGAATAACTTTTATATTATATTTGAGTGCCGTTGCAATACATCAGCACTTACCCTGTTAAGTATCGCTCTGCTGGCAAGTTTACTTTGCAGGCAAAAGGGGAGAACACTATGACTTAGTTAACCGTTACGAACTATATGTGTCACAGATGACGAGGGACATATTCTGTTTGTGATAGTCACAATCCCGTCCCCCTTTATGATTTATTTGTAACAAGTGCTAGTACTTTATAATTGACTAGCACATTGCATGTACTAAGAGTGAGAGACATATCATCTATGATTTGAAGACGTCATTCTGTCTGGCTGCCAGAACATATTTACACCTCGTGATAGTTTTTCTGTCTGACTTACTCCAAGCACATGCAAGTGCTAATACAAATGCGACGGGTACCTACCCTTCAGACTCACACGGGTTCATCCCTGTTTTTGTAGGGTTGCTCAACATTTTTTTTTAAACTTCTATTGCCAGTGTTACATCTAACAAAACTAATATTAGAATCTTGCAGCAGATTGTTGGACTGGAGCTGTCAGAATGTGATGAAGAAAGGTTTGTAGATACCAAAGGGTTACCAGAAGACGTTATTCGAAGAAAAACACACAATGCAATGGCCAAAAGAAAAAAAAACAAACTGGTGGGTAATATAGTATTAAGTGTGTCCCTTCCACTAGAAGGTTCGTCGTCGCTAATTCACGACATTTTTCGCCTTATATTTTGTTTTATGTTTCTGTTATATAAGAGGATAGAAATCTCCCTACCACAATTCCTCTGAATCTCGGGCACCCATGAATGGATTTCAATGAAGTGTCAGCGATTCAGTAGCAGCTAGTTTCATTGCACACCTGACCATTTTTTTTTTTTTTTTTTTTTTGGTTTATCAAAATGATCATTGATTTAATACTATCCACAAAATACACGAAAATTAGAATACCACGAATAATAATGAATTCAAAGAACGTAATTGGGGATTACCGCCTCTCGTTAATAACATTTATAAAGAATACACTGGTTGTTGCATATACGATCCCTACACTGTAATATAAACCCGTTTTAAAAATTGTAATAACGTTATTATAACTTGGTAATGTACAGATAGAAAATGATTTTAGCATAAAATTAAAGTTTGTTCTTGCCCGCAAAAACGTATGTGTCCCCCCGTCCCACAAACTGTAGTCAAAGGTAAAAAATATATTTAGATAACAAATAAAATTAAGCTTCAATGAATAACAAAAACAACTGTTTTTAATCCATGAAACACAAACAAAATTTGATCAAAAGTGCTAAAGCAAGGGTTACAGGTACTATTCCATATTGTCATGGCAAGGTTTCCCATTCCAGAAAATTGCTCAGCTTATGTTCCAATGATATTAAAGGAGTTTTGTTCTTCTAAAATCAATGGAATGGTGATGAAAAACTCATGATAGACGGTCGAGTGGTCTAGGGCGCTGGACGTAAGGCTAAGCGAATGGTGCTGCAGTGTAACAATGGTGTGGGTTCAAATCCCGTCGAGGGAAGAACAAAAATTTGACAGCTCTAAAATCTAATTCTAACACTGTTTGGTTTAATTTTCAGACGTATATATAAGAAAATATATATATATACGTCTGAAAATTAAACCAAACAGTGTTAGAATTAGATTTTAGAGCTGTCAAATTTTTGTTCTTCCCTCGACGGGATTTGAACCCACACCATTGTTACACTGCAGCACCATTCGCTTAGCCTTACGTCCAGCGCCCTAGACCACTCGACTACATCCACTCCCTGGTTTTAGTAAGGGATATTACACTAGAGTGTTTGCAAATAACAGTGTCCACTTAAAATCAGTAATACTTGAATATATTTATCAAATGATTCTGCTGAAGTTGTTGCATATCTACAGAAATATATGTCATATCATGGTAGCTGTAATAAATTGGCACTACACCAGCTTGTTGAGCTTTCATATGTCGAGTGTAAATATGATCTAGGCACGTCAGTTTAAGAGTAGTAGAAGATTTTATATTCTGAACAAAATCAGAAAATGTGCGTGTGATTACATCATCTTTTCTGGATAAAAGGTCCACATTGAAATCGCCCATGACTATTTCTGGAATGCCAGGGGTCAGGTTTTTCAAGAGACGATTTAGCGCATCACAGAAATATTTCACTGGTAGATCTGATGGTCTGTGAATGTTGATAACGAACATCTGAGGAGATTTGACATGCACAGTGACACATTCTATTCCATATTTGATTGTAGAATATTTCGGGAAATTTTTAAGTTCAAAGAAGCATAGCTCCCACAAAAATCATGAGATCAAAATTTCCTGATTATATGCACAACTGCATATTATGCCCGTACTACCTACCAAGTTTCATGAAATTCTGTACAGTAGTTTGAGAGGAGTTGCCCTGACAAGCTGCTTCAGAAGTATATTTCGGGAAATTTTAAGTTCAAAGGGGCATAGCTCCCATAAAATTCAGGCGATCAAAATTTCATGGTAATATGCACAACTACATATTATGCCCTTACTACCTACAAAATTTCATGAAATTCTGTACAGTAGTTTGAGAGGAGTTGCCCTGACAAGCTGCTTCAGAAGTATATTTCGGGAAATTTTAAGTTCAAAGGGGCATAACTCCCATACAATTCAGGCGATCAAAATTTCCTGGTAATATGCACAACTACAGATGATGCCCTTACTACCTACAGAGTTTCATGAAATTCTGTACAGTAGTTTCAGAGGAGTTGCCCTGACAAGCTGCTTCAGTAGTATATTTCGGGAAATTTTTAAGTTCAAAGGGGCATAGCTCCCATAAAATTCAGGCGATCCAAATTTCCTGGTAATATGCACAACTACATATTATGCCCTTACTACCTACAAAGTGTCATGACATTCTGTTCAGTAGTTTCAGAGGAATTGTGCTGAAAATCTGCTTCAGAAGTACATTTCGGGAAATTTATAAACTCAAACGGGCATAGCTCCCACAAAATTCAGGTGATCAAAATGTCCTGGTAATATGCATAACTACATATGGTGTCCTTACTACCTACCAAGTTTCGTGAAATTCTGTTCAGTAGTTGCAGAGGAGTTGCGCTGACAAACTGTGTGATGGACAGACGAACGGACGGACATGACACAAACAATATGTCTCCCGCCAAAGTGGAGGGAGACATAATACTTTTGTAAATTTGTTTTAGTTCTGACAGTTATTTGTAATAGTTTTATCAAATGAAATTTCCTTTATGATAGCGATAGGGGGCGTCGTGGTCGTATGGTAGTTTGATTTACAACTTCCTATGCAATCAGACGGCCTCTTGGAATTATTAGGTATATTATTTGAAGTGCTTAATTGAAATTAATAGTTGTGATTTTCTGTGGTTTTTCTTCAAATTGTTAGTATAACCTTAATCTCGTAAACTTGAAAAAAAAACAGGTAAAATTCAGTCTCAAGTCAAGACTTCCTGGTGGTCACACATATTTTATCTTTAACACACAACAAGAAGGTTTATGTTGGCAAGAATTAATAATACATTACGACAATATCAATGTACACACTTCGACAAAATATTGATGACGTTATATCTATCAATAATTCTAGATTTGCAGAATTTCTTCCATTGATATATCCTCCAGAACTGGAAGTTAAAGAGACCACATATACAGCATCGTCCGCATCATTTTTGGACCTATACCTCGAATTTGACGACAGTGGTCAATTCAGTACTAACTTTTATGATAAACGGGACGACTTCAATTTTAAAATCATAAATTTTCCAAATATGTGCAGCAATATACCAGCTTCTCCTGTATATGGTGTTTACATCTCGCAATTGATTCTCTATGCAAGGGCCAGTAGCAATTATTCTGATTTCCTGAAACGTCATCTTCATCTGAGAAACAGGCTACTGGTCCAAGGCTATAAAAAGTTTCGCCATATTCGATCTCTTAAAAGGTTTATATACCGATACCAAGATCTTGTCGAAATATATTCCGTCTTTGCAGAGACGATAATAATCGATGCATTTTCATATAGTGAAAATGCATAAAGATAAGGAAGTCAACAAAATGTCAAAAATATTTGTTTATCAATGTGTGACGTAAATTGTTTTTGACATTTATTTCACTGAACTTGATACTGCTTTGACAACTATTTTACCTATTTTGTTCCAGTATTGTTATAAATACTGTTAGTGACAGCCGGAACATTTGAGCAGTAATGAAAGCGGGAGGTTTGGCGCTTTCAAATCTGATTCAACTCATCATTTCTTTAGAAATGCCTGTACCAAGTCAGGGTCATAACGGTTTTCACAGTTTTCGGTTGTTGACTGAGATTGTCTGTTATATACTTATCAGTTTTGACTTTCCCTTTGTAAGATATTTCGGAGTTCGGTAATTTTGCTATTACCATTATTTAACTAATCAGACAATATTATTCCATTACAGATACTTTGTTGATTGTATAACACCATGCATAACTCAGTATGTAAGAAGAGTTTGAAGATACAAAATGGGTAATCAGAATCCATAAATCGAAGGACAGACAACACAATGGCCAAAGGAAAAGGTACAAAAGGACAAACAACGATCTACAACACATACACATTAAACTAAAGATTGAGCAACATGAGCCCCAGTAAAGCTTATTAAACGTTACGACGAATCACTATTTTCACAATAGCTGATTTTCGCTATCTTCTCTAGACTCTTTGGGTTTCTTATTCCCAAAGACTTTTATGTTATTTGGCTTTCAATATTATGATAATGAGGTACCTGATGAAAGTTATTCCAGAAACGAGTCATGTGTAATAAATTTGATATCTACGTTTTGGTACAAATGGAAGTTGTGAAAGTAATGAATATGTTATATGTTAATTGAAATGGAAAGTTCGTAGACACGAGGACACGTGGTCTAACCATGTGGCACTTATGGCTGTCGCAATTCCAAAACAAATATCAAAATGCCTTAAATAGTTTCTCGTGTGTTAAGTTAATACTGAATTACAGGATATATTATGTTTATTATATAGATAGGTGTGAATTGTAGAGATTTATCCGTGAAATAAATTCGGTATTTCACATGTGAGATATCAGTTTTTTTCCCGACGGAACTACTTTTACACAACTATAATTGTGGTGGTTAGGTCCCTTGTTGTGGTAGGTGAATACACATTTGATTGTAAACTAGAAAAATTCCGCGAAATGTTATTTACGACTTTGACACATAACCAACATGACGTCATTGGCGTTATATGAAGACTTCCAGTTTGAAACGTAAAGATTAGACGTTATTTGGCTTCGTGTACGCTTCAATTTTGATCAAATTTAGCTAGAATAAGTTTTTAAGGTAAGCATTTTAATTATTTTTTTGTGTTGTTGTAAATATGACATGTAGGATTTCACATTTTCAAGATGGCAGATCCTTCCAGCTGAACCCCATAGTACCATTGCTCGTATATTCATACGAGTGGCATGAAATATACAAATAAAAGAAATATAAGAAATTTTGAAAATCTATATAATAAACAGTGTAACTAAATCATACATTTTGAATATCAAAATAAGACCACTCGTGACCGAATACGCATTAATGATTAAACTCCTGGGCGGAACTTGCCGCCCACTCGTTTAATCCTTATGCGTACTTCGGTCACTCGTGGTCTTATTTTGATATTCAAAATCTACGATTAGTTATACTATATAATATATCCATATATGTATATCACTGTTTATATTTCGGAATCCGCTATTACATTTCTGGAAAATGCCCATGGTTGAATGACATGGGGGAAAATACCACACTGTCGGAACAATTCCAAAATCAAATATCAAAATCACAGAAATATGCAAAAGCGATACTCTAATACACAAATATATAACCGATCACTTTCCCGACTTGATACAGGCACTTCAACAACAAGTGACAGGGTTAAACTAGTTGTATCTTCCCAAACCTCCCCTCTCAGTAATACATACAAATTATTGTGAATGTTAGTGTCATATCAATTGAAACTTTTAATCTTACCTCATTGTGCAAGCAATTATAGCGATTACAGCAATTAAAACCATACCAGCTGTTGTAACACCACAAATAAAACCTGCACAAAATACTAATGATTTGCTTAGGAGTTCAAAACAACGAGTAGCAATATAACATTTATTAAAAAAAAATTTTTAAAAAGAAATCATACTGGCAAGGACAACGTAGAAATTCATTCAGTAAAAACGACATCCATGGGTCTGATATAAAGATTCTTCCGCTGCTGCTATGATATTGGTAGTTGGGTTAACCTCTAACTATCCAATCACTCCACACCATCACTATAGTTTGTGATTTTATCTCGGGTCCCTGGCGAGTACATAGAATCGAGTAACAGATGAAATTTGAACTTAGAAGAAAAACATGTGCTGTACAACACGAGATTTAAGGCTTCAAATGTATGCTTTAAGGCAATTGTATTTGCGTGTAGCTTTGCCACACCACACTCTTCGGTCATTTCTTGAGCCTTGGTCCCACTTTTGGTCCACTACAAAAGCTTGGCTGTGTCCGTGATAACCATTGTTTTAGTTTTGTCTGTGTTTTGTTTTTGCGTTTTTGAGTGTGTTCGTCTTCACCCTGTGTATTGTGTAACCAGTGTTGCCGGTTTCTCTGAGTTGTCCATTGTTGATTGCCCCTTCGGTTTTCTCTATAATTGATTTTCCCATCTGTGATACTTGCATTTCCCATTACAATTTTTCTATGCAAAGTTCGGTGGGTTTTTCTTAGATATCCTTTATTGTACTTAATTCTTTTAATAATCTACAATCTACAATCTACAATCTACAATTTGAGTGTATTCCCTATCACATATCAACAATTCACAAAGAGCTGGGGCAATATAATATTTTGGGCGTTACCTACTGGTCCATAATTTGCCATGTATCACGAAATGCCATAGACTGTTATTTCATACTCAGCAAATCAACACAACAAACTCGGATAAATTACAAGAAGCTTACATTATGTAGTACCGACTTGCTAAGAAAGTCAAATATAAGTTATATGATAAGAAAGGTAAATAGTAATGGTCATCATCAATTCCACCAATATCAACAAAACGAACAAGCACCTATCACATTAACTGAACTCACTGAACACAAATACACACCACGACATATGACGTTAAAAATCCAGGTCCTGGCTCGAAACAGACACAAAAATGTGACGGGGTTAAATCTGTTAATGGGTTTCCAGCCCTCCTCTCTTGATAACTGGACGTAAATCTATAATCACAGAACATTTACACATGGAATATAAATATTATGTTCCTACCATTAGTGCTAGTATTTGACTCATAAGTCACGTGTTGATGCCTCATCTTTGTAGTAGTAGTTGACGAATCACGTGGTGTTAGGGTAGTTGCCATGTCAACAGAGAGGCTGCTTTCTTTGAGAAACAAAAACAAAATACTAAACTATATCATCTAAATTATAAATAATAGAGCTTATTTAATGATGTTGAAGCTCATATTAAACACTTTGTAATTATTAAAAGAAGTGAGTGAGTGGTTATTGCTTAACGCCAACGTTTTTTCAACGAGACGATGATGAATTCCACTTTGTACTCATAAGTCACGTGTTGATGCCTCATCTTTGTAGTAGTAGTTAACGAATCACGTGGTGTTAGGGTAGTTGCCATGTCAACAGAGAGGCTGCTTTCTTTGAGAAACTCTTAGTTGGGTGTGTATAGTGATAGCTAACTGAAACAACAGTCCACGGATAAACATGTCGCCCTACTCGGACACATTATCCTGATTCCGATCCAACCAGTCTTTACTCTTTCTCCTTAGTGCTGCGTGCTTAGCAGAGAAGTAACACATACACATTTTATAGGTGTGAACCGATCGGGACTCGAACCAACAATCTACGGCACTCGCGTCGAGCACGCTAACCATTACACCACCGATGCGGTTATATTATTAAAAGAAAGTGTGCGTGAAGGTCACCAAATCCCACTAGTATCAACAAAAGAAACATCCACCCCTCACTTCAAATCACAGAACACATACAAAAGATCACGATACATGTCGCTGGCAATCCAGGTTAGTTTAATTAGGGGAAATAATCCAGGTATAATTCATCTAGGAGAGACAGTACGTAGAATAATAAGCATCAAATTTACCAATATAAGTTTAGTATAGGGGCCGTCGTGGTCATGGTCGTACGCTAGTTGGATTTACAACTACATATGCAATCGGTGAGAAAAGTAAATAATAACTTGATTGATTGCTTGGTTAATTGAATGTGTTTTATACATCTAATAGTCACCAGCAACATCTTTTAGGAAAGGTCAAAGGCTCAAATGTAAAGGTTATGTTCTCAAATTGTATCTGTTAAGATTAAGAATGGGATTGGGAATATCTTTGTCTAACCATTTCTCCATGAGGTCTTTTTCGGACTATTTGAAGAACAAAACATATTGATACTGTTTTTCATCGGGGAGTTGAATGTTTTCTGTTAAATTTATTGAGTTTACAAGGTTGCAGCCCTTCCATAGTACTAAAAGACCAGTGTATATCAATACATACCTGTCTTAGCAGTTGTCAGTGCTTCAGTACTGTAGTGATTCTGTGTTCTGTTATAAAATTGGTGTTTGTATCTCGAAACAGAACTAGAAACGGTAGTCTCTGCTATAGTATGTGGTTTGGATAAATTGTAGATGCTCGTGGTTTGACTGTTGCAGTCTCGTGAAGACTTAATAATGATATTGTGAGCTGAAAAAGATAAGACTCACTATACGTAGTTTTCATTGTTTTATATCCGTCTAGCAATAAAGGAATACATCTCATTAACTGGAACTGCATCGGTGGTGTAACGGTTAGTGTGCTTGCCTAGAGTGCAGTAGACCGTGGATTTGAGGCCCGGTCGGGTCAAATCAAAGTGCATAACATTGATATGTGTTGCTCCTGAACTCAGTGTTAGGGAGTAAGAGCAAATACTGGTTGGCGCGGAATCATGTTAATATGTCTGAATTGGGCGACTTTTCTACTCGCGTACTTTTGTTTCAATGAGTTAGCACCATAAAGAGATCCAACTCAGCTTGTTGGTCAAATATAAAGCTGACATTATCACCATTTCATCGAATATATCTTGTTTTCGCCAAGATATAGCTGCGAAAATACTATTTGGCCTTAAGCAACACTCACTCACGAATTATCTGGTTTAATTGTGTCTCAAACCAGTATTTATATGCTACTGGTATCAGTTTTTGAATCGTAGCTTGTATTGCTGTGATTGGCTACAATGTCGATTGTTATTGTTTCACTTCTACATTTAAATAACAACTTTGTGTTGCTGTATTTCGTATCACTATCGGAAAAACCTTTGCACAAAGGATGCCATTCTCATAAATTACTGAAATTTTTTTTATTAAATTCTATTAGGACTACAAAGATCGCGTGCATAAATACAATTCTAAGTCATTAATAAAACTGAAAAGTTCAAATCTGACACATCTAAACTTGTAAAATCATTTACAAATCTACTTCTAAGCTTGCATTTTAGATACAACATTTTAAGTCGACGGAACCATTATGACATAGACAGAAAGAGTTTAAATAGACTTCTAAGTTATCTCCCTTATCATTAGATTAATATACCTTGTTTACAGAAAAAAGCATCCGCCGTTTCATTACAGTTGGTATGATAATACATGATTTTTGCGTCATGGTTGAGATATTTGACAATTACACAAGACGATATATCTGTCATATTAATCTTGTCTGCTGAAATATCAATACAATTAGATTAAGGTTTAACCCCGCCACTGTTTTTCGAGGTCATGTATTTGTATGTTAAGGATATTGATTTTCCTCTCTTTCTACTGTTTTACTACTAGATTGTAGAACTGTTCAGATGGTGTGGTATGCTTTGTTTTTCATTTATTGTTCTACTTTATTCTTTAGTTTGCTATTAATCGTGGTCGCGATCGCATGCGAGTTTGATTCCTTCTAAGCAACGATGTGTACACGATACAACTTTATGCAGTGACTTGTGGCAGATTGGTATTTTTCTCTTGTACTCCGGTTGCCCTTTCTCAAAGAAAACTGACTGGTATATCTTCAAACCTTTCTAATTATCCAGTCTAAGCAAGTGACAACATTGCAACATATAAATATATCATTTTCACTGACTGTTAGAAGAACTGGAGATACTGGGTTACGACTTTTCTTTTACATTGGCATTGTTTTATTTTGCACCCGGATTAACTCTGTACTAGAAATGTCCTTCATCATTGGCTATTATCCCATTACCACTAAATAAATATATGTATTGAATTACCATGATCTACATGACTCGAAATCTCAACTCGGAAAATATTCGTCCACATCCCTGTTTCGGTGGTAGTATCTTTGTTTAGTTTACACATGTCAGTAGCATGATTTTCCATATAATTTTGAGTTTTACAATTGCTTTGACTTTTATTCCAGTTTGTTGTTGAACTAATAGATACTCCGCTGTCACTATGCAATCCTGTTACACAGAAATAAAATATTTCATTTAAAAAAGGCATTGCGTTGTAGACAAGATATTTTTCTACCCTCCATAAATTGTCACCATTCATACAAAGAAAAGCTTGAAGATACCCATGGGGTAATCAGAAGACATGGATCGGAGGACAGACAATACAATGACCAGAGGAAAAAGGACAAACACTGATTTACAAAGCACTACGCAGAAAACTAAACATTGAGGAACAGGAACTCCTAAACAAACTAGAGGTGTTATGGAATGTTTTATTTGAGGTAACATAGTGGCATTAGAAATAAAACACCCACAACAAGCCTGGGGTTAGTAGTTAATGCTCCACCAGTGGCAAGAGTCGTGTTACTGTTAAACGACATGAACATCATACGGATATCGCGTTGGACACCAGTATATGTAAATAAATACAACTAACATAAATATAACATGAACTCCATACATAACAAATGGGAATAAGTACGAATCGAACATCACATTGTACATGGTTATCTCAGCGAACACCACTACATGGAACTAAAAACGTGAAGACATGCAATGTGATCGCATGAACAACACGAATTCCAAAAAGACAATTAAAAAAACAGGGGAGAGCATCCATGTTGTCGCATCTATGCCAATACTTGGAGATATTTTCCTGACCAATATCCTTCCTATTAGAAGCTATTCCTTTCTCTATGTTATATTGTTGGCATAATAATATTATCATGCAGTTGTTCTATTTGACCAATCAGATTGCGTTGGCTGGATACTTTTTTGTTATATACGGTCACTGATCAAATGATAACTTTTCTGGTACCTGAATCATTTAGAGCGACGGTACGAAACGATCACAGTATTAGCGCGGACATCTCAGAAATCACCATAAAAAAAACGATTATAACGAGGCTTGTGTCTGCTCTAATTAGACATATTTGCTGTTGCTTTAGATTTTTTTTTACATTGCAAGATAAACACAATATACGTACATTGTCGGAAAATGTAAAATTCATTTGCACTCGCTGCGAAATAGGACAGAAAAGCTTAACAAAGGCTTGTTTTTCTACCGCTTTTCTTCAGTTCGTACAAATAAATTTGATATTTTCAGATAATGTACGTATATTGTCTATATGTAAAAAAAATGCAAAATAAGAGTTCTTTTAAAATAAATTGACAAACAGTAAAATATGAAGTCACACGCGTATTATTTACAAACCACACATTGGTATCTGTAATGATGTACATCTCTCTGCAACCTTTTTCTTTGACCCATTTGTACATTTTGAAGCCACACAATTTCAATGCCCGTCAAAAGACGCATTGTATACAACTGGAAAAAAAATATAATGAGAAATAATGTCCTTCAAAATTTGCTGATGCTTAAAAAACATCATTTGATAATTGAACAACTATTCAGATATTGATTAAAGGAAAAGGCTATGGTCTTAACAAGTTAGCGTGAAAATTTAAATGACAGTAAATAAAATACATTTGTGCTAATGAATGTTAAAAAAGTATACCGTAAGGTAGAATTTGGTGATTGAAGTTGCCTGTAGCACCAAATAATGGGATTGCCATTTTTCAAAACTCTTCAATGTGGAGGAGACAAAAGGCATAATCCATTCTCGGATTTATCCTGCCCGTGACGTCGTACAATCGGTATGGTATAATATATCAGGTGCAATTGTATCATAAAAAAATTCTGTAAATCGTAAAATAACGTCGTATATTTATCTTTAGGTATTTACAATATCATTATGGATTCATGTCAAGCATTTTATTGCACTAACGAAAAGGGAAAGTGTGAGAAGAATTTTTGTTTGTAATTACCGGTTAGGACTATCCTTGTCAACACATCGACCAGTGACCACGAAAAACACGGGAAAGTACAATAGCATTGGCGACAAAAAAGAAAAAAAGCATGTGTACGCATAAAATAAGTTAAAACTGACAGTTATTTAACCTATGGACATTCACGTAAAGCATGACATTATACACAGATACCCCCCTCCCCCAACTACAAATAAACTCAGTTGTTTTATGAAAATGTAACATGGGATGGGAGTATTAAGAAAAAAATTAGGACGATATACAATTGTCAACTTTGTATTGCAGTTCATCTGATATTAAAAAATAACCAAAATGGCACGATGTTGGGAAGAGTAAACATTTATTTATTTATTCAACTAACATGATCTGACTGTGTGACGTCACATGAAGAGGTGTCATGGCCGCTTACACTACGACAGGAAATTCCAAATATTCATATTTTTAATTGGGCATATTAATGTTTATAAAGGTGTTTTTTGTTTAATAATTAGTTATTTACAAATAAAAAGTTACAATGTATTGAATTATAACAATTGTTCAACTGACTGGCCTTTTCCTTTAAGTAAATTACTTCTTTTCGATTTTTTAATTGCCTTTGTTACTAACAACTAAGTGCACCCAATGCGTTACTGGAATAACCATCATCAGGTACGCTAACGTCATATGCTTGAATGTTCTCTCTTTTGTGTAGATTTGTTGTTTCCTGTATCGAGCATTAAGTTTGATATTTATATTTTCATTATTGGATCTGACTATGACACTGCTTACCCTTCGCCAGTACCTGGGTTCATTCCCGGTTTGTTTTTGTTTTTGTTTTTTTGGTGTTTTTTTTTGGGGGGGGGGGCTCGTGTATTGCCCCTTTTTAGTTATCTGTGGCGTGTTTTTTGTTTTGTGTGTCTTCGGTCCGTGCCATGTGTCCAATATTGCTCTATGTTCCCAATATCTATCTTGTCACCCCTTCAACTTCTCTGATAAAAGTGTATGATAAACCATATTGGTGCCGAAACACTAACTATTGTTCGGACGATACCCGCAGGGACTAAATGTCCACTATTAGAGGTAATTAAATGTTTGATACAAGCTTAAATATAATCAATTAAAAATATGAATTGCAACTAAGCCAACATTTGAATAATTTTCTACAGAGTATATTTCTGATATATTAGTCAGTTATAGTTAAGTAAGAACATTTCCATGGTGACACTGACACTACAATTATTCATGTTCATGTTGTTTATTGTAGTGTACGATATGCTAGGTTCTAGTGAATCAACCTATGAAGGCTTTAATATGTGTGGCTGTAGTTGACTGGCTAATATGAGACAGACAACCTGTTTGAAAGACGAAGTCCTAAAATTTCAATAATACGATGATCCGTACACGTCATTGCCTCACCGGACGCAATTACGAACAATTTCGATGATATTGACATTTGAAAATAAATTTGACCAAATTGATTAATCTGATTGCATTTTCATATTTCAGATTAAACACCAATATTCCTTTTGAATCATAGCCCATATATTATTCAATGCATTGCTACGGGTTTAAAACAGATTTCCATGACCCTGTTCTAGTCACTTTGTGACCTAGATCCGGACACAATTTCGAACGACATCATAATAACCTTTCTAGTGTAAATTATTTAATGACAACTGTTAAAATTGAAAGAGCATTCATTCATTTACGTTCACATATCCATTTGTATATAATACACATGACATAAAAACCTTTCCTTTATTCATACCACAAATGTGTGCCAGTTTGCATGCGGAATTCCTTGGACTCTTCAATGAATAAGGTACATCACGGATCTTGACATTTTGGGATAAATCAAGGTAAAGAAAATGTATTATATTGACTGTTTTTGTTTTAATTTCAATGTGTTCTACATATGCATAGAACCATGAGATCATATTCTTTCCAATTACAGGCATAAGATAACAAAATATGCGTACCTCAATGAATTTTAGCGATAGATTCCAAGTGCAATTGTCGATCGTTTTCTGTTTACAAATATGAAAACCCGTCGTCTGCAACATTCAACAACTGCGCATGAATAATTTTCTCCCAAAACACGAGTAATTTAGTGGGGTATCTATTTATAAAAGCATTTTTTTAATTCATGCTTTGAAGAAACAATTAGGGGACATACTTTTTATTTCGTTCGTAATTGTGTCCGTTCGTAATTGCGTCCGGTGAGGCTATTATCTTTTATTTTGAATGAATTTTTTATCTGATTTCGTATGGCTGTTCCGTTCATTTTATCTACTGTACGCCTCTCTTCCGTCGGGAGTTTCGTAGAAAGAGATTTTTTTATTAGAATTTTATTTCCAGTTTATTTCGATTTTGCATAGAGTAAATAATTAAAGAATTGGGAATTTTTCATTGAAATATATTTCTTTTGCGTTTCTAAATTATCAGTTGATCTATTTTTTAAACTTCCGGTGAACAGATATTTGGATATCAATATAGAAGGAAAAATCGGACAGCCTACCGTTACAAAGACTTCGTCCTTTATCAGAAATCTAAGGTGTTGTCTGGGAATTCAAATTGAACTGCTAAGTTATTGTGCATTCCCAGACCAGAATTTAAAATTACACCATGTTTTGTTTTTGTCTTTGTATTCTGTTTTGAAGGTTAGGTTGAATCAATTCTTTCAACCCACGAACCTCTCCATATGTTGTTCTACATATATCATTTCAGCACGTATCGCGATCGCATGGTAGTTATGCATAGATCTATTAAATCATTGACTATCATTCGGTCTCTGCAGAAAATATTATAAACGATGGATTACATTTATGTATTATAATGGTTTTTATTGTAATATGAATCACTGTAATGACTCTGCTCCTTGCTGGGACCTTGATTGGAGAATAAAATCTTATCTTATCTTATCTTATAGTGAAAATGTATAAAGATAAGGTGTCAACAAAAATGTCAAAAATATATTTTTATCAATGTGTGACGTAAAAGTGTCTTTGACATTTACTTCACTGAGTTTGGTGCTGATTTGACAACTGTTTTACCTGTTTTGTTAAAAGTATTGTTAAAAATACTGTTATAGTGACAGCTCGAAACTTTGAGCCGTAATGAAAGCGGGAGGTTTGGCGCTTTAAAATCTTTAGAAATGCCTGTACCAAGTCAGGGTCGTTACGGTTTTCACAGTTTTCCGGTTGTTTACTGATTTTGTCTGTTTATATATTTATGAGTTTTGACTTTCCCTTTGTAAGATTGTTCGGAGTTCGGTAATGTTGTTATTACCATTATCACTGAGCGTGATTTCTACCTGAGTGGCGGTTCACTTGATATAATTTATATGATGATGTTGCCAAGAGACCTACAATAAATTGGTGGATTTCTTCCTTGAATAAAGTCAATTTCCACGAAAATAATTGAAAATAATGTTGCAACTGCCATCAAGCATGCATAATAAAATTATCTCAACTCTCTTCATATTTTAGAGTTGAACTAAATCAAAATTTTAGCCATGATGATAACATTTCTTCTTTTTGATATTATTTGCAAATACTTATTTAATTTAAAATGTTGAAATCGGCATCAAACTCTTGTTGGAACGTCATTCAACGCTCTTCAATATTTGATGGACACATGAAACATGTTTGACGATGTATTCACACTGTCAAATTTGGATTGATAAAGTTTGAAGAGAATTTGAAAGGCCAATTTGACCTTCTTTGATGGAATCCTACCTTTATATACCCACGAATAATTAGGCAGGGCTGTAGTATGACACAAATACTTGTTGGCGTCAGTTTCTCTAATAGTGAAATGACACATGCATTGATTCTCCTGAAATATATAATATGCTAAGTACCAAAACATTTAAGAAAAGAACAAAAAACCAAGAAGTACGTGTTATGCGAATACTAGTTTTGCCAGCTTGGAGTTGGTTGCGCATCTATTTTAGCTGTTGACATGTATGTCATGGCATTATAGATGTGTAGACAAAATATACTGACAAACAATGAAAATATTGACTTAAATACAATTTGATTCAATATTCGTTTAATGAAATATGTCCTGCAAAAATAAAAAGCATGTCAAAATTTCCCATTGTAGTATTGAACCTATTCATTTGAAATAAAATATAAAAACAAATTTACAATGTGTTCCTTAAATCAAACAGTTTGAAAAAAAGGCAAATTAAGAAGATTAATCCTTGTTATATAAAATAAAATATTAATGCATATCTTGTGGTTCATATCTGATTTTTTATCAGGAGTCAAAACTGTGTTTAAGAGCTACTGTAAACCAACGGGCCTAAACATGATAGCCAAAATCTGCTAAGATTACCTCTTCCGAATGGATCTTGATCGCAGCTTTAATCAATTTTGAGTATTATGTAACATGATGATATTGTATACTATCTAATATTTAAATGATGGTTAAGGTCATCGGTTCTCTTGAACTAACATTGTTCACCTCCGTTTTTGTGGGGTACGTGTTGCTCAATCTCAATATTGACCTTAGTTTTAATAAATTACATTATTTGGGAATTGCTATATATGTAATATATATTTAAAAAAAATATATATAAAAAAAGAAATCTGAAAGCACGTATTTTTCAATTGACATAAATCGACCGTTGACATCCAGTATTCTACTTAACAAAGCAATTACACACAATGTAATCTCATAATGAACAGGAATATAATGTAGGAAGAAGAGTTTGAAGATACCAAAGGGGTAATCAGAATCCGTATATCGAAGAAGAACAGACAACACAATGGCGTTAGTATATGCCTTAATTTAGAATCGGGAGATCGCCCGTTGATTGAGGAGAACGAAATATAATTAACACGTGTTTTAACACGACGAGTGTCACTAGTTGAACAGAAGCTGTTAATCCTGCGGTCACCTCCGTTTTTGTATGGGGTACATGTTGCTCAATCTAAATATTGACCTTAGTTTTAATAACTTACATTATTTAGGAATAATAAACCTCAAACAATAATATTACAAATATTTATTACACAATGTACTTTATTGTTTTAACAAGGAGAAGAGTTCAAGACGTGTTACCTTGTATGATAAATACTCGAATGCACTTTGTTGTTTATGCAGACACCTTTGATAGCACTCACTTATATTCTTGTGAAAGTACAAAGCACCATCAAGCATCATGCAACCTAAAATAGAATAACATAACATATCATATCATCTTCAAATATGATTATTAATATACACAGGTAGGTATATTAAAACGTCGCCTATAACAATAATTGATTCTGTTTGTTGCATGGACGACCTGTCGCATATAAAAACCATTGTTGTTTTGCGTTGAACATGTTGAATGGACGACTTGTCGCCTATAATACTCACTGGCTTTATGCGATGTATATACGATCAATCGTCCAGAAAACCATTGATTTTGAGCATTGAACATGTTGTACGGACGACCTGTTGCTTATTAAAATCGGCGACATTGTGTGTGGTATCGACTATCAGTCGCCAATGCATACTTCCATAAATTCAGTTTTCTTCAAACCCACCAATAACGATTTGTATTTATGAATAAAAAGACAAATTATACATTTGTACTAATAACGTATGTATACTTTGGGTCTGTCTTTGTAGAATAACTGACTACTAAATTATTATTGGAAACAATACTGTTCAGAAACTGATGTGAGAAGATATACTTGGCTAACAATATTGTTTGATATAATAAACACGATTTCCATCTTAGATGATTTGTGTGTTGTTTAACAGTAACACGACGGCTACCACTAGTAGAATAGGAACTATACTCTTCCTGAGCACCCGAATTCACTCCCGGGTTTAGGTGAGGTTTGCTTCGCTTTTCTGGGTAGAGCATTGCTTTGCCTCTTATTGGTCATTGCAGTGTTTCTCCTTCTTCTATGTATGGCTTCTGATTACCACTTTAATATTTTCAAACTTTCCTAATTGTACTTACGTAAAGCTCACACCAGGACCAATCTATCTGAAATACTTATGTGTATCTTTCGATTTCATTCAGTTTACCTTGAAATTCAATCCATTCTGATGGTCTTCGAACATTTCCGGTCCACAAAGATTCAGCTCCTGATGGAATGTTGTTACAGCTAACAATTGGATCATCTACTGTTGCCAGCACACAACATCTCTGAGCTTCAAACCATGTTAGTCCTTCTTTGAAAAAAAGTTTTGGTCTTCAAATTATTGAGTAAGTATGTAGTTTTTCCAATTGTATTTTAAACTTAGATATGAAAACAGAGATATCTAATTTAGTGTACACAACACGTTTCTGGAATAATTTTCATAATGCACACCTTCACGCTCATAATCAACAGATGGAAAAGCCAAATAATTGAACAGTCTTTTGGGGGACAAGAAAATCAAAAGGATAATTTGTCACCATACAATTATTAACCCTTTACTTGGCTCTCTGATTTTGTGTAAATGTATTCATGTTAAAGGATACCACAGATGTCTGCTTCATGCCTTGACCTACACATTAAAATTGACGGTGAGGTCCGGTTAGGAAACAAACTTTAAGACAAAAGAGATTATTTCAATTTTCCCATTGTGATCTTTCCATTTATATGTATCATCATTCCAGCAGCACCTGCATATTGAGAATATATCTCTCAGTTGATATGATATTCCAGAGCTTGTGGTTCCTCTCAGGATTTCCTTGATAGTGGGTTGCCGCTGACAAGGAATATACTGAACCAAAGGGTTCCTATTGGTTAAGTTGAAGCCTTTACTTCGAATGCATATGGTCGCTACCATGCCTTTAGTAACCGTTACGGAATATGTGTCACAACTGACCACGAATGTGTTCCGCTTGACGTAAGCAATGCCCGTTGCTTTCTTCATTCAAGATTGTTATTATTATCACCGGAGTTGTAACCAGAGTAACACGACGCGTGTGCCACTAGTGGAGCAGGAACTCCTTACCCTTCAGGAACACACGAGTCCACTCTCGGTTTTTAGTGCGGTTCATGTTGCTCGATCTTTAATGTTCTGTGTAATGTTGTGTAGATCTTTGTTTGTATATCATTTGAAAGAAAGTTAACATCGTTGTACGAAAAAACCTTCGAAGACAAAACATAAACGGATGGTCATATATTAAAAATGTAGACATTTTGTATGCTTTCCTTTGTATTATTGAGTGTTTGCTGTGTTGTTACTGATTAAGGAAGAAGGAGCATAATTATTTTCTCCCTAATATAACCTTAGAATGTCTTTATTCCATTCGCTTAGTTGATATATATGTATTTGTTTTCTACAAAATGTTTTATTATTACATACCTGTTGATTGTATCAAAGAAAGAAACAAAACAAATTTGATCAAGACGACCATCATTGACACATACTGACTTTTAGAAAAGATAAACAGTGATATATGACCTTCACATAAAAACCATCTATCATTTTTATCATATACTAATCAACAAAAGAAACGATAATAATTTATGATAATATAGAAATTAATATTTCTTTAATATAACCACAACTGCAAAAGCAAAATTAAACATAGGTCATAAACAATCAACATGAATATACAATAGATGTAATGTCGTTGGAGGTTGCCGTCATTGTTGTATTGTTGATATGTTGATATGGAGGTTCTTTTCATAAGACTTCTCTAAGTATATTTTCAAAATTCAATAAAATGAGCGAATCGTCCTTTTCCCAAAATAGTGAAATTGTTTCTTTTTCCAATCTTTAAGAGTTTCTCTCTTATCATACGCTATAACCAACCAATCGGACGAATTAACTACTATATATTATATATGGCCCATCCTATAGACAGTGGGCTAATCCATAATACTATAATACCACAACATGCTACAGCGTTTTACTTATTTTATCCATAAAAAAATTAATAATAACGTTGTGACAAAGTGAGTATATTGAAAACATAGGGTGGCCATAACGTTATGACGAAGTGTATATATTAATATCATATGGTGGCCATAACGTTTTGACGAAGTGTGTATATTAATGTTATCGTTGTAGTATATTTTACTTGACAACATAAACATTCATGTTTATATGTGAAAGATAAAAAGTTTGTGCCGACCAGGAAGTTTTGACTGAAGACTGAATTTTACACCTTTTGTCCGAGATAACGGTTTGGTTTACATGGTGTTAAGTGCCACTTTCAACAATATTTCAGCTATATCGTGGCGGTCAGTGTTATTGATGGAGGAAACCGGTGTACCCGGAGAACACCACCGACCTGTCGCAACTCACTGACACATATTTGATCACACAATGTTGTATCGCGTCCACCTCGCCATGAACCGGGTTCGAACTCTGAACCTTAGTGGTGATATGCACTACCATCCGACCACGACCGCGATGCCCCCCCGACATAAAGGTATACTGTCAGAAACAGCACAGAAAACCGTAACCCAGACAAAATGGTGCATTCATCCTTGTTTTTACAATATTAATCATTTGGACAAAATACGAGTTCAGCAACACGACTGATGGCACTAGTGGAGCAGGACCAGCTTACCCTTCCTGTGCACCTGAGTTCACTTCCGGTTTTTATTGTGGTTCGTGTTGTGCAATCTTTAGTTTTCTGAGTGATGTTGTGTAGATTATTGTTTGTCCTTTTGTCCTTTTTTCTCTTTTTGCCATTACATTGTCTGTCCTTCGATTAAAGGATTCAGATTACCCCTTTCGTATATCCAACAACATTAAAGAACAAACTAAACACCAATGAAAAAAACCGCTGTCCATTTCATAAAGCTATCACCAATTACTTTGTATCATCTAAAAACAATGAAGTATTTATATTAAAATAGCTGTCTATCTGTACTATTTCAAAAAAATGAAGAAAATAATAATACCAAACTGTCTGAACAGTTCTAAAATAATAATACCAAACTGTCTGAACAGTTCTAAAATAATAATACCAAACTGTCTGAACAGTTCTAAAATAATAATACCAAACTGTCTGAACAGTTCTAAAATAATAATACCAGCCTGTCTGAACAGTTCTAAAATAATAATACCAAACTGTCTGAACAGTTCTAAAATAATAATACCAAACTGTCGGAACAGTTCTAAAATAATAATACCAAACTGTCTGAACAGTTCTAAAATAATAATACCAAACTGTCTGAAAAGTTCTAAAATAATAATACCAAACTGTCTGAACAGTTCTAAAATAATAATACCAAACTGTTTGAACAGTTCTAAGATAATAATACCAAACTGTCTGAATAGTTCTAAAATTCAAGAAAAAATGGCAGAAAGAGACAAAATCGATACTCCAAAAACACATATACATGACAACTCACTTTCCTGTCTTGGAACAGGCATGTCAATAAGAGTTAAGACAGGTTTATGGGTCCAAATTTCCCCTCTTAGTGTTATAAAATAATGTTAAACGGTTTTCTATTACAGTGTAGGAATCGTATAAGAAACACACACTGGATTGATTAAATGTAGTTTACAAGAGATCATCGTTTTAAAGGTATCGATTATGTCTTTGTTTCTATGATTTTTGTATTGGGTCTTTGAACTGTTCAGATGGTTTGGTTTGTTTTCCTCTTCATCTTATTAATACTAGAAGAAACCCGCGAATTTCGTGGGTAATCTAGTGTGGAATATATTTCGGTTCATTTCCTAACTTTTAGCTGAAAATATGCTTTCTTCAGTGCAGTGGTGTTGGAGAGGTGTATAGAGCATCATTATATAAACGAATAAAATAGCATCAAACTTTCCGGTCAGAACCATATCGTAGTTTGATTAATTAAGGGAATACGATACAGTAGGGATTGCCAAATGATTTTTTCATGAATATTCGTGATTTGGTCAATTTCGACATGCTCTTTCCAAATATGCAAAGAAAAATATACCTTCGTGACTTAATTCCTTGGATTGGATGAAAGGGCAACGCAAGTTATCCGTTCTATAAACTAATATAATCTGGTGCGTTTGTCTTGAAGTTGTCCGCCAGAAAAAAAAGTGGACAACTTGGCCAAGATGGCTAGTTTGTGCATCTCACATTTCCAATTTTTCGAGACGACAGACCGGCAGTTTACGCCGTTTTCTGTCACGAAATATAAATGAAAGAGAAAGGCTATATTCTTCTTCTCGACTCACACACAAGCGACCTCAAAATCAGACTCATCAATATCGATGTCTCTCTATTTTCTCCTTTGCATCTGTTCGTTATTTTGGGCTCTAGTGGGATAAACGGGCGTAAACTTTAGTCTGCATGACAAAAAATTATATAATATTCTCACCAATAAATGAATTCTATGAAACGTATTTATACGCCTTTTAAAGATACCTTTACGACCTGATAACCAAAAGAAATTTGAGGTTTATTATTTTCGAGGCGAAAGGAGAACAAGCAGTATATGTCTAAATTATTTTCATTGTCCTACAGTAACAATAAAAAAACGCAAATCTGTGGGATGAAAAGACGATAGCATTCATCATCCTTTCGTTAGACGAGGCGAGGCATATTTTTTGTGAAAAAAAAGATGAAAATTGAAGGAAGTGATCGGAAGTATTTGTCCTCAGAGTATTGTCGTCTTATAGTATTGGGGCCCCGGGTGGCTCAATGAGTTAGGTCGCTGGATCTAACAACTCGTACACGCCTATCACCAATACGGCGGGGGTTCACGCCCGGTTTTGTAAATTACAAAAAAGGGTGCACTCGACTCGCAGCCGCAAGTGATCAAGTTTACCAGTTGCTTGCCCATGGTCGGTGGTTCTCTCCGGGTACTCCGGCTTCCTCCACCACTAAAACTGGTCGCCATGATATAGCTGAAATATTGTTGAAAGTGGCGTTGAAACATCAAAAATCAAAAATCAATCAATCCTATAGTATTGTTTCAAGGCGAAAGACAGCAACAACTAACCATCGTATGAAGCCCTACAGTAAATGTTTACAAAAGGGCAATGCATTTTGTTCGTAACAACTGTATTAAGTAAATTACAAGTTGTACAGCGAATAGATAAGTAACTGCCAAACCCGTGCAAACGTTCTTGCTCAATGTTCATTAGATTTAACGGTGAATCACAACCGTCACACGCGTTTAATTGCTCTGCTAGTGTTTTTAGTTCAACTATTCATTCGTCTTCCATCCTGTCACCATATATCTTTATAGTCAGTGCCAGGGTTTGCGTCCGTCTGGTCTGCGTCTGTCTGATCTACCTCTGTCTCATCAACATTCCTATCCAACTCTTTCAAGCGCTCTGAACATTTTTTTCAAAAACGGTTTGAAGCAGGTGCTTTCAAATTTTTACGCATTCGGTTTTTTATGACGTCGATGCAACTTCCGCGAAAAAGAGACGTTCCTTCAAGCGCAATCTCGAAAATGTCGCGCTCGTTACCGCGACGTCGCGAGAACAACATGCGGTATTCGACAAAGTAATTATCTGCCCTTGATACTGTATCGTATTCCCTTAAAATTGTGATTTTGACAATGCTTTACATTTTTCCAATTTTTATGTTACAATGCAAATTATTGTGATATATATAAATATATAAGATATAAGTATGCAAAAAAAAAAAAATAAATAAACATTTCTTTAAAAATAAAATAGATAAAATAAAATAAATAAAATAAAATAACTTTGTTAAATATTAAATAAATAAAATAAAATAAACAATTGATAACATTCATATCTTGACAGAGAAAGTTTTCGTCTATGATTAAACAGTTAAGTGTAACACAGGAAGATAAATACATATCTGTTCTTCCGTGAAAACAAAACAATTTCTTGATCATTTTAAAAACCGGAAATCCTACCAGAGTAAATTTACGTATTAACGTTCTTGCATTTCATTTACTGATGTATATTAAGATCATAAAGGTAAGTAAGTAAGCAGATTTATTCTAAATTTAATATATATTATCATAAATTTCATTTTACTATTTGATGTTATGGTTATTGTACTTAAAGCCACTTTCATCAATATTTTAGTTATATCGTGGAGGTAAGTTTTAAGTGTGTAGGAAACTGGAGGACCCGAAGACAATCACCGACCTGTCGCAAGTCACTGACAAACTTCATCACATAATGTTGTGCACCTCGCCCTGTGCGGGAGTCGAACCCACAACATCAGTGGTGATAGGCACCGATTGCATAGGTAATTGTAAACCCAACTACCATATTATCACGGCAAAGACGTCCCCTCATTTGCTATTTGAAATATTTAAAATAATACGTAGGCTTTATGTGAGGGTTGCACAAATTTCATTTTCTATTTGAAATAAAATATGTTATGTGTGTCAAAAACACTTGTCATGACGGCATAATTTCACCAAGAGGGTGAGGGGGGAATACAATTAGTTTGATCCGGGGTCGGATTTAGACCTAGTGGTGGCCCTGGACCAATCATTTCACTAAGAGGGGAGGTCAGGGTCAATAACAATATGGTGTCCCACGGCAGATTTAGACCTAGTGGGGCCCCTGGACCAACATTTTGTTGGGGTCACTACGATTTGGGGTATGCAATTTACAACTGTTTAAATGTCTAAAGTCAATCATATCATTGTATATGTTAAAACTAATAAACAAATTTAGCTACCACAGACAAAATAACACAGACATTATCACACTATTAAACTGCAACATGGCATATATTGGGGGCCCCTGGCCCATAGTCAGTGAAGTTTTTTTTCTATTCGCGTATCTTTACAGACAATGGACAAAGTTATACGAATGGTTCCAATTGTCCCTATATATTCTCATTAGGATAATAAAAACATACCACGAAATCAGTTTTGTCTTTTTTGTTTTTGTTTTGATAAATGTAGTTTACTAGTTTTACACTATAATTTTAAATCGTTGAAATCGTGCGGATTTGAAAAAAATATATACTTCTAAAATAATTTGTAATAAAACTGTATGTACTACAAAACTACAAACTATTCTACTTTTATTTATAAAATGTATCTAAATCGGAAAAGACATCCGGATATGTATTATTTGAAAAGTTTACGCTTTATATAAAATATATATACATTGTAGGTGATGGTGTTTAACGCCACTTTCAACAATATTTCAGTTATATCGTTGCGGTCAGTTTTATTGGTGGAGGAAACCGTAGTAACGGGTTGAAATCCAGGTCCTGGTATGGGACAGGCACAAACGTGTGGCGGAATGAAACCAGTTAACAGGATCCCAATAAGCGTGTCTTAGTAGTTGGATCTCCAACAGTAATACATATGCATGTGTATACCGATAAACAAACACGTCCACTTCGAACAAGACTACATTGTATATATCGTTGTTTGTTTTCAGATGATTACTCTAATATCTGTTTTAATTTGGGCAGCAATTAACGGTATGTATCATATATGTCAGGTATTATTAATGTTTTGTGTGTAAATATGAGTCAAAGGTGCCGTCAACTGTGGGTGAATATGAGTCTAAGGTGCCGTCAACTGTGGGTGAAGGTTAATGCCATGGTGTTTAACGCCACTTTCAACAATATTTCAGTTATGTGGTGGGGGTAAAGTTTTATTAGTGAAGAAACATGAGAAAATCACCGACCTGGTGCAAGAAACTATCACATAATGTTGTATCGAATACGCCTCGCCTGAGCGGGGTTCGAACTCACAACTTTAGTGGTGGTAGGCACTGATTGCACAGGTAGTGGTAAATCCAACTACCATATGGGAGTGATATAATTAGCGGAGAATTGGTCAGAAATTGTCCATTTATTGGGAACAGAATTGTGTAAATAAACTGTAAATGCGACAATATTTCATTATGACAAGGAAAGTGTCTGAGAATGTAATATTAATTTCTGTATATACTAATTACTTGATTTTGAAAATATCAAATGTAATTTTGATATGCATGAAAAAAGTGAAATACTATATATTGCTTCAAACTGTGCGGGAAAATATATTAAAAAGAAGCTCTATGCAATCATTTAGAAATAGAACTTTTAATGCACGGTTCTTACGAATTAACATATGGTGATATATTGATTGATTGATTGATTAATTTGCGTTTAACGAAAATTTTAACAGTATTTCATGTATATCGTGGCAAAAACAGATGCTATACACTAATTTCTATAACTACAGCACCCTTAGAAATAAACTAAATTTCTGCATAAAGAATCATAAAAGAAAAATACGGTGATAAAAGCATTGTTTAAAAATCAGTGGTTTAAATATCACAAGGAACAAGACTTAGGTCATGACTTATCACCGGGTTTTTAGCTTGAGTAATACGACCGGTGCCACTAGTGGAGAAGGAACTGATTACCCTTCCGGAGCACCTGAGTTCACCCCCGGTTTTTAGTGGGGTTCGGGTTACTCAATCTTTAGTTTTATGTGTAGTGTTTTGTAGATCGTTTTTTGTCCATTTGCCCTTTTTTCGTTTGGCCATTGTGTTGTCTGTTCTTCGATTTACAGATTCTGGTAACCATTTGGTATCTTCAGACTCTTCTTAGTAAAAAACAGAAAGTTGCAATTATTTCCTTTTTTTAAATGAAGAAAATACTTTGTGGATTTTAATTTCAGAAGCTGATACAAAATCAACATGGACAGAAGCGATGACAAAATGCCGACAACAATGTTCTACAATAGAAAGTGATACCACGATATTAAAACAACATTATCTAAAAGTGGATGAAAAATTCTGGCTTCCTACTGCAGTGTACAAAACCACGTGGACAGAACAGCTAGGTGTGTGTATATAAACGCTAGAGAATACCGAAGGGTCAATCAAAAATGGACAATCCAGAGAAACCGACAACATAGGGTACACAAGACGAAGACAAACAAACAAAACAAAAACACAACACAATATATGTTGGACACCACTATGCGCAAACAAACATACTTTGTTCGACACAATGATGGTATCTGAATGATCTTAAGATTGATTGATATAAATAAACTTTAGAGAGTACCCAAGGGGCAATCAAAATGGACAATCCAGAGAAACAAATAACAAAGATTACACAAGACGAAGAGACAAACAAAACAAAAACATCACAATATGTGTTGGACACCACTATATGTCAACAAACACAAATAATGTAAATAAAACATGAGCTCTCCTACAAACAACTGGAGGTAAAGACGAACTGAACATCGTTTCTATGCGGAAATCGTAACAGACATCACAACACAGAACATAAAACGTAAAGACAAATAATAGGATAACACAAACAACTAAAAAGATGAGTAACATGGACCCCACCAAAACACCGGCGGGTGAATTCAGGTGCTCGCGAAGGGTAAGCAGTTCTAAATTTCCATTCCCGGATAATGTAATGTTCTCCTCCCTCAAACAACCTTGCAACCCTTAAGTTGAAATGTTTAATAATATCTAATCTGTATAGTAACCTTTGTCAAAGTAGGCTCTAAAAGTGAGATGCTAACACTTCCGGAGTACTTCCTCTCACTTCCTGTTTATTGTAGTTTGTGACTGTTGCTTGTTTTCTTTATTTATAGCTAACACTTGTGTTTTGATATTTTTCTTTCTGGATTGTGATTTCTTTTCTGTTCTTTCTAATTTATCTTTTGACTGATATAACATTTTATTTCAGGGTGTTATCAATTTATTTCAAACCCAGCGCAAAGCCATTGTAATATAACATTAGGCTTGTGCCAGCAACTGTGTCTAAATAACAATGTAGCATATTTCTCATATAAGGTATGTGTATATAGATATATAACACGTGCAGTATTCCTGGGTTCTGTTTAATAAATAGTTTTGTATATACCAAATTTAAGGCTTACGTTGGCCCATAAAACTAGTTTAACCCCGTCACTTTTTTATTGGAGTGTTTGTACTAAAGCAGGAGGTGACCGGTCATTCAAATGAGTATTAGGTATACCTATTTTGCCGATGTTTCCACAATTGTTCAATTCGATTTTGGTACTGTTCCGACAATGTCATGCTTTGTGTTTTTCAATTTTTACTATATTTTACGAGAATATGGTAATTTGTTGTTGGATTCTGTATACAATAATTTGATTGCATCAGTATTATAAACATTATTTTTTTTACACTTTCTAGGATAGTAAATGTATTTGTTTACCACTGTTTGAAAATACTATGTCTGGAACACAAAGATCAGGGCCATGCAATTATATTATATATCATAGTAAGTAATTGTTCGGACATAAAATTGTATTGCTTAATTTCATATGATACTGGTAATAATAATGTTTATATTATATATGGGATTGGAACTGGAAACATGAGTTTTATCAGCGACAGAGAATGCCTATGCACTTAAAGAAATCACATTTTAATATATATCAGTTCCTGCTTCTTATAAGATATCAGATGTACTGCAGAAAATATATCAAATTGTCAGGAACACATTAACCAGTTTAGATTTGATTTGATTTATTGTGCTTAACGCCACTTTCAGTAATAGTTCAGCTATATCATGGCGACCAGTTTTAGTGGTGGAAGAAGCCGGAGTACCCGGAGAGAACAGCAGACCATGGGCAAGCAACTGGTAAACTTTATCACTTGCAGATGCGAGTCGAGTGCACCATTTTTGTAATTTACAATGCCGGACGCGAACCCTTGCCGTATTGGTGATAGGCTTGTATGAGTTGTTAGGTAATCCAACTACCTAACTCATTGAACCACACGGGCCCTCTTAACCGGTTTAACCCTGCTAAAATTTTGTGCATGTAACAAGCCAGGACCTGGATTTCAAACGTCATACGTCGCGGTCTTTTGATTTTATGTTCAATGATTTATAGTGAGAAGTGATTGTTCGTTTTGTTGAAATTGATGAAATTCTTGACCATCACTGTTTAGACTTTCTTTTCATAGCAAAGAATTCCACTAACCTTTAAGATAATACTGTAACATTGTAGCAATTCACAATCTGAAATTTACTGGAATTGGTGACTGTATACAAACTACATGTAGAAATACAGGAGAGGGACATTATGTTAAAGGACAATTTATAGCTACGGACTGTCAGGCGAATTATGATATCAATGCTATTTGTAGTAAGTATTATCTTATCTTATTGTCATCAAGTAGATGACATATGTTTTAATTGCCACTCCTATCAATGAAACCGTAGATATTAAATTAAGTGTGAACGGCGCGTGTCTGGAGCTACCATCATCAGGTACGCTACAAATCGAAAATTGGAAAGCAGAATAACTTAAAGTCTTTGGGAGCAACCAAACAGGATAACCGAAATCGGCTACGGTCACCTATGCCTGAAAGAGGAGAACCTTAGTTTTATTAATAATTACATTATTTAGGAACTATAAATGTCAATATAAGAGATACATCTAATAAACCATGTTAGTGCCGCATCACTGACTACTAGGAGGATGATACCTTCGGGACTAATAGACCACCAGCAGAGGTATTGCGCCAGTGATAGTAATAAAAACGTATTTATCTACTAAACCATGTCTGTGTTGAATCACTGACTACTGGGAGGATTATACCATCAGGAACTAATAGCCCACCGGCAGAGATATCGATCTAGTGATAGTAATAAACACATGGATATCAGAGATATCGACACAGTGATAGTAATAAACACATGGATATCAGAGATATCGACCAGTGATAGTAATAAACACATGGATATCAGAGATATCGACCAGTGATAGTAATAAACACATGGATATCAGAGATATCGACCCAGCGATAGCAATAAACACATGGATATCAACCGTTTTCTCATTAGCAGCTGTTGCAAGTTGTTTTGAACCTGGAAGAACAATGACATTCTCCTTGCTCTCCAATCATGAGGCACGAAGAACAATGACATTATCCATGCTCTCCAATCATAAGGCACGAAGAACAATGACATTATCCATGCTCTCCAATCATGAGGCACGAAGAACAATAACATTATCCATGCTCTCCAATCATGAGGCACGAAGAACAATGACATTCTCCATGCTCTCCAATCATGAGGCACGAAGAACAATAACATTCTCCATGCTCTCCAATCATGAGGCACGCATCCACGAGATATTCTAAATGGGTGTTGTGTATTTGATCCACTCAACAAGACCACACACTATCACTAATTTGAATGAGGACAAAAACACGGACAATTCAATACCAAGGTCAATGTATGCTCGTAGTTAACTGACTACTAAGGTATAATATGTTGGCTAAACCAATCGCAAAAATCATGTTCATAAATATCTAAATAAAAATACAGTAAGATTGCAATGATAAATACTAGTACAAAATGTATTCTAATTGATGTTGAATATTACAGGTAATGGAAAATATCTAGGCAATCATATCTCCCAAAGAGAAACAATGACGACATGCCTGGATAACTATAGTCATCTTCCTGGATACATCGATCATTCTTGTACTACTATTGCTGCAAACACAGGACGAGGAAGGGAAACTAATATGATGTGGTCGTCCATATTTAAAACTACATTTACAAATACATATGCTATAGCAGGTAAATTTGTCAATTAATTTTTATTAAAAGATTAGTATTTGACCGTTTCTGCAGTTTGAATATTGCTATAGGTAAAACAATTGAGTAATGTGATCCCTACTAAAATCTGGGATGAACTCAAGTACAGTTTCTGATCCACTTGTGTTGCATTTAGACGACACGAACACCATTTGATATGGAAATCGTGTTGGCATAGAGTTTGGCCTGTGAATAAATGTTTTGGTTGTCAATATGCCTTTTAGAAGATAACCTACACAGATGCTGCTCTAGTGTACTACATTAATATAAGTGCGCTTGATGTTTATTGGTACAAACTACTTAATATAGAGGTGCCCAACACGGCTTGGCTTTATGAGTAACATGTTAGATGTCTTATAAGAAGTAGGAACTGCTTGTCAATCGTGGGCTCTTGAGTTCACTCCGGTTTTGTTGAGGTCCATGTTGTATATTTGTTTGTGTTGTGTTATTTGTTTTGTTTGTCTTCACCCTGTATCTTGTGTAATCAAGGTTGCCAGTGTCTTTGTTTTGTTTGTCTTCACCCTGTATCTTGTGTAATCAAGGTTGCCAGTGTTATTTGTTTTGTTTGTCTTCACCCTGTATCTTGTGTAATCAAGGTTGCCAGTGTCTTTGTTTTGTTTCTCTTCACCCTGTATCTTGTGTAATCAAGGTTGCCAGTGTTATTTGTTTTGTTTGTCTTCACCCTGTATCTTGTGTAATCAAGGTTGCCAGTGTTATTTGTTTTGTTTGTCTTCACCCTGTATCTTGTGTAATCAAGGTTGCCAGTGTTATTTGTTTTGTTTGTCTTCACCCTGTATCTTGTGTAATCAAGGTTGCCAGTATTATTTGTTTTGTTTGTCTTCACCCTGTATCTTGTGTAATCAAGGTTGCCAGTGTTATTTGTTTTGTTTGTCTTCACCCTGTATCTTGTGTAATCAAGGTTGCCAGTGTCTTTGTTTTGTTTGTCTTCACCCTGTATCTTGTGTAATCAAGGTTGCCAGTGTCTTTGTTTTGTTTATCTTCACCCTGTATCTTGTGTAATCAAAGTTGCCAGTGTCTTTGTTTTGTTTGTCTTCACCCTGTATCTTGTGTAATCAAGGTTGCCAGTGTCTTTGTTTTGTTTGTCTTCATCCTGTATCTTGTGTAATCAAGGTTGTCAGTGTCCTTGTTTTGTTTGTCTTCACCCTGTATCTTGTGTAATGAAGGTTGCCAGTGTCTTAATTGCCCATTCGTAATGGTCCCCTCGGTTTTCTCTAACGTGTATTTGATATTGTTGATATATTACAGATACACTAATAGATTCACCATTAACGTGCAAAAGTGGCAGATTTTCAGATGAAACCAACAGCGGCCAAATTATTGAGGAGAACACAGATTGTAATGCTGACCTGTCATGTATTTGTCAAGGAGCAGGTATACAAGTTATCATTGCATGGCATTGGGATACCCTCAAGAGTATTCATATTTCAAACACATTTACTTTATACATTTACATCTACCTGACGCGTAGTCTCTATGTAACTTCTTTCTTATGTAGAGCAAAGCGCAAAAGACACTTGTGGAACGGGAACGGCACTGTATACACACTATAAGAAATCAAACACAATTTGTCATTGCTTTTACCTTTTTGTGAGAATTTTGTTGTTGTTGCCCACATGGCATTGCAGTATAAACACAATACACGTTCATTGTCGTCAAATATAGCTCGTACAAATACATTTTGTATTTCCCAACAATATGTATATTGTCTATGTTTTTATACATTAAACCAGTTATTTATATCTATATAGGAAACAAATAAAGGATACTATTCCGTGTTAAGATGAACTATGACAAAGACGTTCAGTTTGTGCTTCGAGGAAATTTGACACGGATGTGAGTTCATCTTTGTGGGGAATATGACAAGGAAATCGGTCACTGTTTATCATTTCGCTTTATTAAAAAAACTAGACAAAATATAAATACATAACTCTTGATCCTATGGGATACGATGATGTGTGAATGCCTGTAACAAGACGGGAAATTCAGTCATGTACATGTGTGCTTATTTATGTGGGCTTTTCATTGGAGTTTGGGGCTGTCACATTGTGATATTTTTTGACGGTTTTCTTTCCATTTTCTTTTCTATTGAATGATGGAGAACATGTCCACGCAACTAACGCAGCATCATGCAAATGACATGTGATATGTATAGCACATAATCATAATTATTTGTAGCCGTACATAACGGTTATTTGGTTCATGATTTCAGAAAACAAGACTTTTGTATCAACTGTATGTGAAACAAGTGAAGCAAGCAATGATCATGAGGGTAACATTCAAACGGTTGGTAAGTACTCGTTGAAACCCTGTTAAATGTGGTAGTAAAAGATTGAAAAAATCATTTTATACGTGTTTTGATCGGTTTAAAAAGTTGAGGTTATTTTCCAATGTACGGAATCTGAAAATCAACTTCGTTCTCAAAGCGTCGCGTGCCGTTGTCATCAGGTGATTTTCTTTAAATGAGGCACCTTTAGAGTTATTTAAATTTATTTCCGAGTATTTGCCTTATTTTTCAATATCATAACAAAAAAAGTTTGAATTAATTTATCAGGATTGATTGAACTTATTTGTTCGGTTAGCCCGAAATAACATCTTGTGTAACCCGATTGAGGTTATTTTGGGTTACACGGTGTGTACAACCTGTTTGGGGATATTTCTTCATGAACCGAACAAAAATTGCGATCAATCCTTATTACATGAGAAGATTTAAATGCAG
Source organism: Bathymodiolus brooksi (assembly GCA_963680875.1). Lineage (NCBI taxonomy): Eukaryota > Metazoa > Mollusca > Bivalvia > Mytilida > Modiolidae > Bathymodiolus > Bathymodiolus brooksi. The sequence goes on from OY804583.1 coordinate 97,208,471, forward strand.
CTGCCATATAATCACGGCCACTACGCTGACGCCGCCTGTATATGATGTCGTGCATGGTTGGAAAATTACTCTTATTACAAGGAAGCATTTCTAACTTAACGTGCCGTATTTATTTTGATTCTTCACAATTGGATCACGATACATGAAGTTGCAGATTTGTGCACAGAATTGCACATAGGAAACACATATTTCAAACAATACAACAATCGTCTTTACGTTGGCCTTGGAGCGTTGACAAACGATACCAAACAAAAATAAAACAAAATTATGAAGTGTCCAAAACGTGCACAACACCATCACGAAAGATCAAAAAGCATAATAAATTTTCCCTAGGTCAAAGGTCAGAAACAGGCAAAATATTTTTGACAGTGTGTGTAAGCTACAATCGTACCTAACAGACATATATGTTCCTACAATATTTTGTTCCAACTATTTTTTTTTTATATATACAGTATTAAAAGACCTAAACTTCGAAATTTATTGATGTAAATAAGAACAGTCGGATCAAGTGGAATCACAAGATGCCGACTACATAATTAAATGGTATTACAGTTGTGAACGATCATTCTTCTATTTTGTATAGGTATTGCGGCAGGCGTTACTGTTGGGTTGACTCTAATTCTGATTGTATTACTTATTACCATAGTAATATCCAGAAGGAGGTATTTATATATAGCATCACACTTTCTCGTATTGTTAGGGACAAGCTTTAGCTTACATCCTTTGCTCTTGTCCATATTAATAACATACAGTCGAACCTCGTTGTCTCGATATCTCGGATAACTCGAACATTTGTGTCGGTCCCTGCACAGTTGCGTTGACCTAATGTATTTTTACCTTTGATAAGTCGATCTCTTTTGTGTCGATTTCTCGGATAACTCGAGCAAAAATATTAGTTCATAGAAATTAAAATACCGTAAATTCACCCGCATAAGTCGAGCTCCATGTTTCCATAATACGTGACTTTACGGTTATCGGCACCTAGATACGATAACGTAACCCTCATTCCGCTTGTTAGGGTTACGAATCGGTCCCATTCAACGTATGGGAGCAAATTAAAATTTTCGTTCCGTGAATATTTCAACTTTCTTTTTGCATATCTGGTCATAACTTATTATTCTCTACAATTTTTAAGTAATGGTGATACGAAATAAGTGTTGCAATACTTGATAGAACAAAGGGAAATATGTGACCGAGGTCTACCTTTGGCCAGTTCTTAACATCAGAGCTCCAAACTTCATCCTTGAATGATCTAGGGTCATCTATGTTTGCCTCTTTCAACCTGGTGTCATAATCTGTCTGAAATCTGCTAAGTTGTTGTTTTTCGGTAAACTTAAGAGGTGTTTTGGATTCCCATGCGACAAAACACCTGGATATCAGTTGTTGTTTGCTACCAGTACATGACAATCCTCTGGCTGACAAGAAGTCTTTCAAATGGCCAAAGGTATTGGAAGCAAATTCCTTATATGCATTGTCCTCCATGAAACCTGAAAAACAAAATAAGATTTACCAATAGGGAAAGAGTAGCCAAATCTAGTAAATTCTATATATGTTTTCCTGATGAATATGGATAAAATTACATGTGTCGATTTGCTTTGAATATATTAGAATTGATATTTACGTGTAATGCTCTAGAGATTTATGATGAAAAGAACTTTGATCTGAGTCACACTAACCATAGGGTGAAAAAGATGAATATGAAAGATGTACATAAACTATGATGACCCATACATGTACCTGGTCGTTTTTTTTTGGGGGGGGGGGGGGTTACTCCGACTGAAAGTAGATATGGTATAGAAATGATACTCATATGCAGGGATTACTTTAGGAGTGATTGTAAAATGACCCATAGTTATTATCATCATCTCTTCTTTTATTGGGTCATTGCCCTATTACTTTTGCAAATAAATGCATTAATTGACCCCCTGAATTCCTTTAAATAAACAAATAGAAAATTGTTCAACGTCATCTCTGATATAAGAGGGATAAGCATGCATCTGTGGCTTACATGCACATTTGCTGGTTATTTTGTTAAGACCATGAACACCACCCCAATAGAAGAAAGAGTAGAACAAGCTTGGGCTGGATTTCCCTTATCTTAAAGAAATCTCTCTTGTTCTACTAATGAGATAGCTATATTTGTTTTCTTTGGCTTACCTTGTGAATATCCTTCAATATTTCCATAGCACACACACACGACTATTTTGGGCAGAATAGAAGACTTGTGTGGGAAACGTTATCAAATAATGTGGTTTGTCTCATCAGTAAATAATTCAAAACATTCCGACATATGATATGTCAAAAATCGTGTTTCATCCACGTTATCATGAAAAACAGTGATTTGCCACAGCCCCCATTTTCAATGTTTTTTTCTATCGAGAAAATTGTCCACTGGAAGTAGAGAGTGCTAAGCAGTCATATGCCCTCAATACAGCATCTTCTTATGTTATTTCCATGAGCAGATAGGTCTTAAAATCCATGATTTGCTTCGTTGTCTCAATGGTTGTCAAAATTGCCGCTGCGAAATATTCCGGAAGTAAAAAAGATTGATTACCACGCAACTTGCCCCTATCCAAGATGGCGCTAATAAACGTGTAGTGACGTATTCCGACACAAACATTTTCTTTATACATGTTTGTTTAAAGAGGCATTAGCCACTATTTTGACAAAAAAAAATATGTTTTGGAAATTGGTAAATAGCTTTAAAATGATGAAATAAAGGTAAATATTTCACATTAACCAGCTTATCGTACCACTTTTCGCCTTTTGAGAACGAAAATTACCATCGATTTGTAATTTCCTTGTAAGCAAATAATTTGACCTCGCTTTCTCCGTATGCAACTGACCTTACTAGTGACAGGTAAACACGAATAATTTGTATTTTGTCGCTTATTAACTGCAAACTTGGATGGTTCTTTGTCCGTAATTAACGCCGACTACAAGCAGATTTACAAAAAAATAAGAAATAAGTGCATTGTTTTATTGATTTAATGATGATTCGGCAAACTCCGTAAGCAATGCCGATAATTAATAAGATGGCGTCCATTTCTTGATCGATCTCAAAACACGAGCAGTTGCACATTTTTTCCTCGATGGGCGTACATTTCATAACATTTATAAGTTACAGAAACACGTTTTATTAAGGCATCAATCATATCTGATAGTTTTTATGGGTAACACAAATTTACGATTTTGTCAGATAATGTCCCTTTAACAATTTGATTTACCTCGTTACCGGTGACATGTTAATTTTAGACATTTGGCACATCTTTAATTCTTTTTTAGATCGCCGTGCTCAATCGGAACAAAGTTTTACCTGAGAAAAATATTGAAGCGAATTTTAATACACAAGCCAATTTGTCGTAATTTGTATTGAACTTTTCACAATAATGCACAATTATGGAAGCTTTAATTAACATTCATTAAGAAGATTATAATTGACAAACAATACAATCACTGGTGATCGATTTTCTTTCATCTTTATTAAAAAGGTGATTGATAATAATTTGTGATATCGTTTTTTTCATTCCGTTTAAGCAGTTCACATTCATTTTTATTAAATATCAAATTCGTAGAATAATAAATAAAAGTTTTGTGTATCGATATTTCTTTATTTATACGTTCATTGAAACAAACAAAAACATCTAGTACATATCGAACAAAGCGTAAACGGTAAACATGACAATCAAATATATATTTTACACATTTTCAAACATGATGGAAACACACATCTGAATCTTTATCAATAAAACAGCTGACGTCATAGTCGATCTCTGATAAGTCGAACCTCGGATAACTCGAGTATTTTCGGGTGGTCCCTTCGAGTTCGAGACAACGAGGTTCAACTGTACATAAATGGTTGGTTGGTTTATGGTGATTAACGCCACTTTCAACAATATTTTAGCTACATCCTGGTGGTAAGTTTTATTGGTGGAGGAAACCGGAATACCCGAATAAAACCACCGACCTGTCGTAAGTCATTGACAAACTTTATCACATACTGTTGTACCGAGTACACCTCGCCATGAACGGGTTTCGAACTCACAACGTTAGTGGTGATAGGCACTGATTCCACAGGTAGTTGTAAATCTAACTACCATGCGATCACGACCACGGCGGCCCCAAATACAGGAATGAAAATGTAGTTTTGATATGTCACTTATTTCATGTTCGCTTGAGAGCATATACTTTCCTGTCAAACATCTTTTCAGATAATATACATGATATTTATAATATTTTGTCTACTCCAAATCGAGATGTGGACTTATAAAATCACACACCCACGCGCGTGTGTTGATAATATCATATAATATTTATTTGTGTAATATTATGATAAACATTAATAACAATGTACATTGTAATGCATAAAAATAAAGAAGGAAAAGTCAATAGCAATCCAACCGACATTACTGTTATTACTGTGATTAGAAGTTTGTGGTTTGACAGAAGAACAGTTTGTAATGTTACGGTTGTCTATCGTGTCGACTATTGCTGTTTAGCGTCTTATTTTCGATTGATTGTAGAATAATGTAAATATCAAAGTCTAGAAAGCACGAGTATGACAAAAATAATATTAAAAAGATAATAAATACCTCGTCCTACGGTCGGACCAAAGACTAAATGGGCAAAAGTAGAAATTGCTTAGTTCCAAATCATTAAAAAAAGAAAGTCATACAGTGATGGTCAACAATTCCACCAATATCAACAAAACAAACAACTACATCTGACCTCAAATCAGATAATATTCATGATATTTAAAACCAATCGAGATGTGGACATTTAAAATAACACACACACACGCGTGCATGTTGACAATATCATATAATATTTATTTGTGTTATCTTATGATAAACATGAATAACAATGTGCATTGTAATGCATAAAAATAAAGAATGAAAAGCGAATAGCAAGCCAACCGACATTGATGTTATTACCGTGATTACAAGTTTGTGGTTTGACAGAGGAACAGTTTGTAATGCTGTGGGTGTCTATATTTTATACTATTACTTTGTAGCGTCTTAATTTCGATTGATTGTAGAATAATATAAATATCAAAGTCTAGAAAGCAAGAGTATGACAAAATTAATATAAAAAAGATAATGAATACCTCGTCCTACGGTCGGATCAAAGACTAAGCTTTGATATGTGTTGCTTCTCCATTAAATACTTAATTCTAAATGGTCAAAAGTAGAAATTGCTTGGCTCCATATCATTAAATACGAACGTTATACAGTGATGGTCAACAATTACACCAATATCAACAAAACACACACCCACATCTCTCCTCAAATCATTGAACACAAAAAGACCATGAAACAAATGACGTTGGAAATCAAGGTGCAAACTTTGGACAGGCACAGCAAGGTGGTAGGGTCAAACCGGTTAATGAAATTCCAACCTTCCACCCTGTTCTAACTCATAGTGTTTGTTCAGGGTAAAACAGGTAGTATCATTGTTTCGTAAAGCAAAACGTGTACTTGTAATGATAACTGTGAAAAATCAATGTCGTGTTAGCGCTGTACAATAATCACTCGCGCATTTTAAAACATAAAGACAGTCAAGCCTGCCCTCCCAGTCAACTCTATTAAGTCATCTGTATTAAAAGGTCACACCTTTCTTGTCCAGGCATAGCAAATTTCATATGAATTGAACCTCCTTTAAGAGATCACCTGTATCGTAAGACCACTTTTCTTTTATCCCAAATGTGACCTCTTAATACAGGTTTTACTGCAATGGTAACGGAAGTGCGTGATGCTGACACACAATTATAACAGTAATAAAAATACACACTATGAAGATGCTGATGAATCATTGTTTTGTCTGTTCTTCGATATACGGATTCTGATTACCCCTTTGGTATCTTCAAACTCTTCTTAAGACCTACAGCCGTAACTATGTTAACATTTGTAAGTATGTTACACAATATCTTCATACTTTACTAATCGAGTCGATGGTGTAATGGTTAGCGTGCTCGCATCGACTGCGGTAGATCGTATGTTAGAGTCACGCTCGGTTCAAATTAAATGAAAGAGGGAGAGGCGTTAAGGTGCAAAATTGGCCCCACATTATATTAAAAAATAATGTTTGACATAGAATAAAAACAATTTACTAATTTAATTGTTAGATAAACAAATTTTCAAAAAATATAACATTCCGTGAAATAGGGTGCGTTATGACGTCATAGTGACATCATAATTAGACGGATAATGCTAAAAATGGACTACAAACGACATATTTAATGTACATTTTAGCTATTTTATATACCTCCACAGTCTTCCACCAACACCAAATTCAGCAGCTGTTTTGAGTATAGAGGGTTAATGATTATATCAAAATATTTTGTTGGTGGAGGATTGTGGAGGTTGTTAAATATTAATTTACTTATAACCTCAGCCAGACCCTTAAAATCAATATGTTCACTCTTCTGATTGTATATATGAGACCATTATATACACAATCTGTACATTTCATGATTCATTTCAAGTAATGAAATTCATCAGTAAATAACTTATGTTTCTGTAAATAATTGTATTTATTTTAAATACAGTTTGTGTACATTGAAACCAAGAAAAAAACCCAGTGCATGCAATCCGGCGTCAATGCCATAAAAAGAACTGGGAACATATATGGCCCCATATTAAATGAATCATTACCTTAGAAAATACTTAAAATTTGATGTATTATAGACGAGATCATACTTTTGATGTTAAAACTTGTTTCCAACAAAATCGATACGAATTTGACGTCATTGTGACGTCATGAGCGTTATTTGTTTTTTGTATTTCGTGGAATTTTGGCCGCGATATTTGGACGGGTTTCGAAGATATTAAGCACCTCCGCATTCGTGCACCAGAAAAATATTTTACCAGTTTATTAAAATAAATAAAACACAAATACTGTAAAAGTAATTTTTTGGTTTCACGAGGTGTTAAATTTCTTGAAAAACGACGGGAAAATGTTCAAATATTCCAAGCGCTTAGATGACGTTTTGATATTTGAGAAGCAATCTTTGCCGTAAAAAACGATGGCATGACAGTTATATACAAATGTAAGATAAAATAAAATAAACACCACTTCATCCAAAATAGTTTTTTTTCATAAGCCCCCAATTATTGATTATATATTTTCTTCCGGGATACTGAAATAGTTATTACTACAGGGATACGGAGGTAGCCGTTTAATGGTCTATCGATGCTACTTCTAAAATGAAGTAAAATAGTTTGATCCAAAAGGAGTAGATATTTTTTGGGCACAAACCAACAGATAGCTCCCACATTATGACCCAAAGGTGTTTTATGATATACACTACATACACCACTTTCAAAAATATTTCAGTTACTACTTTTGTGGCGGAAATTGGAGTACCCAGAGAAATCCACAGACCTGTCGCAAGTCACTGACAAACTTTATCACATAATATTTTATCGAGTACACCTCGCCATGAATGGGGTTCAAACTCACAACTTAAGTGGTGATAGGCAATGATTGCACAGGTAGTTGTAAATTCAACTACCATACGACCACGACGGTTCAAGTTCAGTTAAGATGAAAGGTAATTGTTTTATTGATATTGATGGAATTTATGATTATCACTGTTTATAAACTTTCTTTTCATATCAATCAATGAAAATAATTGGTTTGCTGAACGTAGGTTTCTTGTTGGGGTTCATTGCACAGGCACTTGTTTCATTCAAAAAATATATGCCCCCTCCTCTTCCTTACTTCAAGGTAAACATCTACCCTTTTCCCCTTCCCCACTTCGCCTCAATATTTTTCGCTTATTTGTGATCCTTTCGCTGACCCAATTATATCGTTACACTCCCGAGATATTTCTCTTTTCGACTGCCATATTTAAATATATCTACCGGGCCCCCCCCCCCTCAGACAAATTGGACAAGAAAAGTCAGCGAATGTGGCTTATTAAAAATTTCAGTCAATGAAACGGATACAACCACTTCCGGTTTGCGCTGGATTTTTCATATGCATTCGGAATTCTCTAGACCGGCCATGTGCAACAATGTCACATGATCATCTCCTCTCAAATGTAAAGTAAGTCTTTAAAATACAGATAATTGTTCCAATGCAGATTATAAAAATATGTTCAACTCCAAATTAATGACATTTGATTTTTAAAGCACCCTTTTTTTTATTTTCTAAATCAATTTAAACCTTTTAATTGTTTGTTTTTCATTTTATATAAACATAGAAATGTTTTGGAAAAATTAACGGAATCCGAAAATAAACAGATAAACAGTGATATTTACACATTAACCAATATACCTATTATATCCTGTAAATCAGTATTAGCTTAACACACGAGAAACTATTAAAAGACATTTGTGTTCTGGTTTAGAATTGCGACAGCCACAATTGCCACATAGTTAGTCTACGATCGCGCATGTCTACAAACCAAAGTTTATCATTGACTTCTGACAGTTCAGTGGTTTTCTCCGGGTACTTCGGGTTCTCCATCAATAAAACTGACCGCCACGATATAACTGATATATTCTTGAAAGTGGCGTTAAATACCATGACCCAAAATCATACCTATGCAATCAGTGCCTATCACCACTTATATTGTGAGTTCGAATCCCGTTCAGGCAAGGCGTACTCAATACAACATAATATCACAAGGTTTGTCAGTGGCTTACGGCAATTCTGTGGTTTTCTCCGGGTACTCTGGTATCCTCAACCAATACAACTGACGGACACGATATAACTGAAATATTGTTGAAAATGGCGTTAAACACCATAAACCAAACCAAGCTTACCATTTCAATTTTAATATCACAGATTCATTAATTTCACAACTTGTATTTGTACTGATGTTGCATTTTCACCAAAACGTAGATATCTAATTTAGTGCGCACGTCGCGTTTCTGGAATAATTACAATCAACAAAGTATTTGTAATGGAATAATATTGTCTGATTAATTAAATTAGAATTTTATATTATTGTCACTTACTCGATCTTTAGTTTTATGTGTATGTTTTGTAGATTGTCGTTTGTCCTTTTTCCTTTGACCATTGTGTTGTCTGTTCTTCTTCGATTTACGGATTAGGATTACCCTATTGGTATCTTCACACTCTTCTTACATACTTTAGTGTTATACATGGTGTTATACAATCAACAAAGTATTTGTAATGGAATAATATTGTCTGATTAATTAAATTATAATTTTATATTATTGTCACTTACTCGATCTTTAGTTTTATGTGTATGTTTTGTAGATTGTCGTTTGTACTTTTTCTTTTGACCATTGTGTTGTCTGTTCTTCTTCTATTTACGGATTAGGATTACCCTTTTGTATCTTCACACTCTTCTTACATACTTTAGTGTTATACATGGTGTTATACAATCAACAAAGTATTTGTAATGGAATAATATTGTCTGATTAATTAAATTAGAATTCTATATTATTGTCACTTACTCGATCTTTAGTTTTATGTGTATGTTTTGTAGATTGTCGTTTGTACTTTTTCTTTTGACCATTGTGTTGTCTGTTCTTCTTCGATTTGCGGATTCTGATTACCCTTTTGTATCATCAAACTCTTCTTACTGCCTAATCTAGTAGGCTATATCTCTTATAAATAAGAGCTTTATGATTTTCATAGATTGCATTTTTTTTTACAGGAATGTTGGACCATTTAGAAAACAACTATTATATGAAGACACCATTGGCATGAATAGCGTAGGATATGCAAAACCAGAGAATTATGATACAGTGTTAAATACTGATAATAGAAGTATTCCAAATGATTATATTAATAGCGACACCGGTGAAAACACATATGATATGATAGACTGAAATACACATTTGACGTTGATAAGTGAAAACAACAGTTAAAAACAATTTGTATGATGTTGTTGCAGGGTTATGGGTTATGGTATTCACCGTCACTTTCAACAATATTTCAGGTATATCGTGGCGATCAGTTTTATTGGCTGACGGAAACCAGAGTGCCCAGAGAAAACTATAAAATAATTTTCCCTGACATTTAATAATTGAAGGAGGTGAAAACAGCAGGTATCCTCGGGGTTTTATCTATTTTGCAATGGAAAATTTTAATATTATTTTCATATTAGTATAATAAAATAAAACTGTCGTATATAATTAGAAAAAAATCAAAACAGAGATCTGATTTCGTGTCAACAAGGACCAGAGGTGAATTTAATTACTATATAATTTCTGTTGATTAGAAATCAAATTATTAATTTGCTTTGAAGTCTATAACCTAAATTCATCAAAATTATGGTTTGCTTTACCGCAGAACATTTGTTTTCCAATCACTAATGCTAATGATTGATTGGCAAATTACACAATGCGATGTAAATGTGGATACTCAAATGTAATGAGCTATAGACAAGTGTATGGTTGATTTGATTTATTGTGCTTAACGCCACTTATAATTCAATATAATTCACACTGCTTTGAATTTGGTAGAACATAAAAAAAATCAAGAAATAAACCGTGATATTTACATAATATATCCTGCAACCCAGCATTAACGTAGCACACGAGATACTATTGAAAGCCGTCTTGGTTCTTGACTGGAATTTATTTATTGATTGATTTATTGTGTTTAACGCCACTTTCAGCAATATTTCAGCTATATCATGGCAATTAATTTTAGTGTTGGAAGAACTGGAGTCCCCAGAGATAACCACCGACCATAGGGAAGCAACTAGTAAACTAATATTACTTGCGGCTGCGAGTCGAGTGCGCCCTTTTTTGTAATTTACAAAGCTGGGCGTTTTGTAGATCGTTGTTTGTCCCTTTGTACTTTTTCTTTTGGTCATTATGTTGTCTGTTCTTCTTCGATATACGGATTCTGATTACCCCTTTGGTATCTCCAAACATGTACATATATCCAGTTATTTAAGACATGTTTATATACAGGAATTAATGTAAGCCTTATGATAAAAGTCCGTGTTTAGAAGAGATTTGACACAATCGTTAGTCTATATTTGTAGAACATATGATGAGCAAGTCGTTCATTGTTTGTCATTTCCTATTTATGAGAAAGCAATAACATTTACCCGTTAATCTTTGATTATATATGATACGATAATTTGTGAACAAATATATTAAGCTACTGAACCAAGGGTTCCTATTGGTTAAGTTGATGTCAACACTTCGACAGTTTTACGGTCGCCACCATGACTTGGTTGATTGTTACGAATATCTGTGTCACAAATGACCACGGATATGTTCTACTTGTCGTAAGCACTCCCCGGTCCTTTCCTCGTTCAAGACTTATCACCGGATTTGTAACTAGAGAAACACGACTGGTGCCACTAGTAGAACAGGAACTGCTTATTCTTCCGGAGCACCTGAGTTGACCCCCGACTTTTAGTGGGGTTCGTGTTTCTCGATTTTTATTTGTGGGCTATGTTTTGTAGATCGTTGCTTGTCCTTTTGTCATTTATTTTTTAACCATTGTGTTGTCTGTTCTCCTTCGATTTACGGATTCAGAATACTCCTTTGGTATCTTCCAACTCTTCTTGATATTTACGTTTTTATTTATATATGATTGTATAATATATGATGACCATTAATAAAAACGTAGATATTTAACTTAGTGCAGATGATGCGTTTACGGTATAACAGTCTTCATCGTGTTTGTTCATAATCAATAGATTGAAAATCCAGGTGAAATTTGAAGACCAAAGTAGCAGTTAGAAATCGTCAATCGAATCAGGAAAAACAAATGTGTATGCCGTGACACCGTATATTCTCATTTTTTCTTAGAGATGAGAATCGATATGCTTAAGAAGAGTTTGAAGATATATATATATATATATATATATATAAATTAAAATATATTATAGCTAGGTATCGCGCTCTAAAGTGTGAAGCACAATAAACAGTTCACAAAGTTATTTATGATACATTGATAGTTGCTTAACGTCGATCGACAAATATTTCATGCCTATCCAGGAGGACAAAAAGTGCAACAATATATAAAACACATGTACAGAAATAAGGGAGGAGGAACGACCTTTGATTGCTAGTGGAAAAGTAGTTTGGAGAGCTGAGTACGTACGATATTATTAGCGACTAAAATACACCTGCTCTATGTCGTACGAAAATGATGTTCAACGTGCAAGGAACGATGCAAACTCTGAACATGACACTAGTCCATGGTATTTCGTATCGTTGCCTGAAATCCCATGTCGAAAGCGCTATCCTGTTCAGACCGTTTGGTTTTATTGCTCCGAAAATTGTCTAGGTTTCCAATCTTTTAATTTTGAGCATACCTGATGACGTTTAATCCAGAAAAGTGTCGTGCGCAGAAAATTTGATATTTACGGTTTTAGTTCACCTCTCCTATCTGTTACCTAAGGATGAGCTTGGCAATTCTGTGGGCTGAAATATTGGAACCGTCACCCGTAATGATTAAACTACTAAGCTAACAGTGTTCAAAAATCACAACGGTGAATACAAAACACAATACCAGTGAAACAGACATTTAAAAGATATTTAAAGATTGGACTCAAAACAAATATTATCAGAGCAGATACTTCAACCAGTCAGCTTCCCCGACTTGCCTGCGGGATAGTTATTGTGAACATAACATCTCTTTAAATTGAGCACACAACAACCCCTGATTTAATGATGAGTGATACTGTGAATTCATTTCAAGGATGTCAATTTTATTGGTAGATATATATGGTGACACATATTCGTTGAATTCCTAATTTCACGTTTTGCAACAAACCATGAGATTCACAAAAAATTAGTATACCACAAATAATAACGAATTCACAGTATGATTTTGGTATCACCGATGAATTGTATTCTAAATTTCATTGATGTTGGGTCCCATGCACATCAACATAATACTGGTAAAGGAATCGTATTCACTCTAAAGCCGTTATCAATTTCACCGACATCACAAGTAAAAAACACATACAAACGATAAGCTCTCGATAAAGCATATACAAACAATGATAAGCTCTCAATAAAACAAATACAAACAACGATAAGATCTCGATAAAATAAATTAAAAAAAAACAATAAGCTCTCGATAAAATAAATACAAACATTAATAAGCTCAAGATAAAATAAATACAAACAACGATAAGATCTCCATAAAACAAATACAAATAACGATAAGCTCTCGATAAAACAAATACAAGCAACGCTAAGATCTCGATAAAATAAATACAAACATTAATAAGCTCAAGATAAAATAAATGCAAACAACGATAAGCTCTCGATAAAACAAATACAAAAAAAACGATAAGCTCTCGATAAAACAAATAAAAACAACGATAAACTCTCCATAAAACAAATAAAAACAATGATAAGTCTCAAATTACTTTGTTCCATAAAAAAGTATTTTATACAAATATATCCTGTTAGTAAGGGTTATTTGCGAAAAATACCGGTTGAGAGGAGAGGCAAATATCCCGAGCCGCTTTAGCGCGTGGGACATTTTGACTGTCCTCGAAACCGGTATTTTTCGCAAATAACCCTCACTAACAGGATATATTTGTTTAATTCCGCCGAAGTAAAACAGTGGCATGCAAGCAGGTTCAGAACTTCAGACCACTTCGATCATTTGATTTTCAACTCAGACTGAAAATCAATCTACGAAAATTGGAAAAATCATTTTAAAGAAGTGACTAGTGAATAAATTCTGGAACAAATTCAAAAATAAAATAAATCATGGTTTTGCTTTAACATACAACACGCTAAACTATATTAATGCAAATGAATTTGAAATATATACATTTCAACGATTTCAAACATAACGGCTGACACTATCGTCCTTTTCTTTACTTTAGCGTTGGTTGAAAGAAGAAACCAGAGTAACATCCGTGACGACATATAAAGAAGGGATTTCGTCTCGAGCGGGATATTTTCCTATAGTACCGGGATATTTTTAGGCAAATATCCCGGCAATGGTGGAAAAGCTGAATAAAACGAAGAATCGGTAAAAAAATACCCCTTTCATCAACCAATCAGAAGACAACATTCTGATATAAGGTGGAATTAATATTAAAATAGCTGTCTACCTGTACTACATTCTGCAAAAAAAGAAACGCATAAGGCGATTTTAGGTATTTTAATACATTTAAATCAATTTTGTTCAGTTACACTTTCGGATATCGATTATTATTGAAAAATTATCCACTCAGAATGTTTATTATTGAATAATTAACAGTCCATACTTCATAGGATAAGTAAAAAAAATACAGTTTATCACAGTTAAGCAAACTTCCGGTCACGTTAAAGCCAGTACCGTGTATGGCCACCACGCGCTGCCAACACTGCTCTGCACCTCCTCGGCATAGATTCAATCAAATTTCTCACATTGCTTCTTGGTATTGTTCTCCATTCCTGTTGCAACATTTGGCGGAGTTGATAGTGAGTCTGATATGGAGGTTGTTGCTGGCTCACACGTCTATCCAGTTGATCCCATAGGTGTTCAATGGAATTCAAGTCCGGTGATTTGGAAGGCCATGGAAGCACATTGATATTTTTCTGCTCTAGGTTGTCCGTTGATACACGCGCTGTGTGTGGCCTAGCGTTGTCCTCTTGGAATAACTCCCTCTGTCGGTCAATTGCGTGCATCAGGTGAGGTTGGATAATTTCATATATGTACCTTACAGCCGTTAAATTGCCCGGGACATATACTAGGTCTATTTTGCAGTCATTTGAGATAGCCGACCACATCATGACACTACCTCCACCGAAGCTATCCACTTCCAGAACACAGGAGGAAGAGAAACGTTCATTCCGGTGTCTATATACACGTATTCTGCCATCACGTTTCTACAGCAGAAAACGAGACTCGTCGCTGAGCCAAATTCTTCGCCAGTTTCGGAATGTCCAGTTCCTTAATCTGTTGCACCAACGGACTCTTTCACGTCTGTGTAACGGCGTCAATACCGCTCCGAAATACGTTCCTCTGGGTCTAATGTCATGCTGCCGAAGCCGGTTGTGGACTATTTGTGAGCTGATTCTTCGCAATCCAGGTATTCCTGCTGCAGTTATTGATGCGGCAACGGTTCAATTCGGTAGATGAAAGATCTGGACAGTTCTAAAATAATACCAAACTGTCTGAACAGTTCGAAAATTCAAGAAAAAAATCGTAGAAAGAGGCAAAATCGATACTAAAAAAACCCACATATACATGACAACTCACTTTCCTGTCTTGGAACAGGCATTTCAATAGAAAAGGACGGGGTTAAATTAGTTTTATGGGGCCAAATCTCCCATCTTAGTGTTATAGAATAATTCGGAACGGTTTTCTATGACAGTGTAGGGATCGTATAAGTATCACCCACTGGATTCATTAAATGTAGTTTACAAGAGATGATCGATCGTTTAAAGGTATCGATTATGTCTTTGTTTCTATGATTTTTGTATTAGATTTTAGAACTGTTCAGATGGTTTGGTTTGTTTTTCTCTTCATCTTATTAATACTAGAAGAAACCCTCGAATTTCGTGGGTAATCTAGTGTGGAATATATTTCAGTTCACTTCCTAACTTTTAGTCGAAAGCATGCTTACTTGGTTGCAATGGTGTTGGAGAGGTGCATAGAGCATCATCATAGAAAAGCATAACATAGCATCAAACTTTCGGGTGAGAACCATAACTCGTAGTTTGATTGCTTAAGATTGTGATTTTTACAATTCTTTACATTTTAGCAATTTTTATGTTAGAATACAAATTATTGTAATATTGACTGGGATATAAGTATGCACAAAATGATAAAATATTTTTTTTTTTAAATAAAATAAATAAAATAAAATAAACAATTTTTCTCAATTTAAATAAATAAATAAAATAAAATAAATAATTGATTACATTTCTATCTTGACAGAGAAAGTGTTCGTCTATGATTAAACAGTTAAGTGTCACAGGAAGGTTAATAACAATCTTTTCTTCCGTGAAAACAAAACAATTTCTTGATAATTTTAACAAACCGGAAATCCTACCTGAGTAAATTTACGTATTAACGTTCTTATATTTCATTTACTGATATAAATTAAAATCATAAAGGTAAGTAAGTAGATTCATTTTAAACTTAATATATATATTATCACAAATTTCATTTTGCTATTTGAGGTTATGGTTATTGTGGTTAACGCCACTTTCAAGAATATTTCAGTTATATCGTGGCGGTCTGTTTTATGTGTGGAGGAAACCGGAAGACCCGGAGAAAACGACCGATCTGTCACAAGTCACTGACAAACTTTATTACATAATGTTGTACACTTCACTCTGATCAAGATTCGAACTCACAACATCAGTGGTGGTAGGCACCGATAGCATAGGTAATTGTCAATCCAACTACCATGCGATCACGTCCACGACGGCCCCTCATTTGCTATTTGAAATATTTAAAATACAACTTAGTTTTTATGTGAGGGTTGTACAAATTTCATTTTCTATTTGAAATAAAATATTTGATGTGATGGTTTGGATTTTACTCACATGTGAAAAACACTTATATATGAATCAGTCCCTGTTTGGATCCCGTTTGCTGTCTTTGAAATGTGTATTCCAAGCCAGGGCGGTTGTGTATTAGGTGTGACGTTTTTGTCTCTGTTCCTACGATATTTCTATTAGAATTTGGAACAGTTCCGACAATTTTTGGGGTTATTCTTTTTTTTTCTTAAAAAGGTTTTTTTCATTCGCGTATTTCTAGACAGTGGACAAACTTTACGAATGGTTCCAATTTCCATGATCTATTTCTTGGGAATAATCAAATGCTTTCATATAAAACCACATTTAAAAACTTATACCGAAATCAGTTTTGTCTATTTCTTTTTTAAATAAATGCAGTTTTACACTAAAATTTTAAATGGTTAAGTCGTGCTGAATTGAACAAAAAACATGCTTCTGAAATAAATTGAAATAAAAATTCATGTATCGTCAGTTACCCTAAATTTGTTCATACCGTAAATTCCTACAAATTTTCACGTGCGCCGTACGTGCTACTAAAATGCATTTTTACGTCACTTTCGCCGAAATTCAAAAAGCCTTAAAAAAGAAAGTAACAGGTATTTCAAAAGAAGAAAATGCGAGTCAAGCATGTATTATGACTATTTATGTATCAAGCATCTAAAAACCTACTGATTTCCTTAATCTCAAATAAATCAATAATTTATATCCATCAAGCGCATCGCACTTCAAATATCCCTCCTGATACGCCATTTGTGTTATCATCGGCATCCGAATCACAAATGCGCTTATTGTGTAAATAGGCAAAACAAATAATAAATTGCCCTTGAAAATTGCTTGTTCTCTATACAGTGCACGACAGATTTAAGAAAATGGCGTCAAAATCGGGAAAAATCCGTAACTGAGTTATGAACAGCACAGATGAACAGCACAACGAAAAAAATCCTCAAAAGCACCATAAATTCAATGACTGTTTTAGTAAAAGTTATTAACAATAACGATCAAAATCTGAAGCATAAAGACAACTTACAAATATCAATAACACTTCTGAATCTGATTCTGAGGACTAAAATCATCAAATAAGAGATGATGAAAAGTGCTGTGTATGTAAACTATTCACCCAAAGAGAAGTCAGAGAGAACTCATGTTTACTATTCACCAAATGGGTACAATGTGATCAATGCAAACACTGGGTTCATTTGATCTACTGTACTGAAAAAAACGTGTGATCAGGAATTGTTATGCCACCACTGCAAGAGTGATTAATACTGAAATCATGCTATCTTTATTAATATTTAATAAAATGACTAACTAAAAAAAATTAAGAACACACAAACATAGCAAAGTTTAAAAACTAAGAAATCAAAATTAAACCGAAACAAATTAATGACAAAAACAATTAAATTTGCAACATATCATGTCAATATTTGTACTGATATGGGATACATGTTCATGATGACAAAAACAAAATCTGTAAAACAAATTAACATAAAGAAATAGGCTTTCAATGATTACCGGATTTATTGGAAACGATTTCAACATATACATTGTCTAAAAACTATTATTTCAATACTTTTAGCCTAATTTTGGTAGGTGCACAAAAATAGGGTATGACGTCACCTGTTCAAAATATATGAGGTCACATGTAAACAAACACGTACATAGATGTCAGAAGATACATTATAATCCCATATTATTGATGGATTAAAAGGCAAATATTTGCTTAATAGAAAATGGAATTTGACTTGATAAAAACAATTCTGAAATGAATTTTACATGAACTTTATTATGCGTACGAATAATGGGTACTCTAGGATACTGTAAGCTACAAACTATGCTGCATTCATTGATAAAATACATCAAAACTGGAAAAGAATTGACATTCGGATATTTATTTTTGAAAATTGTACGTTTTATATAATATATATATATATATATATGGGTTATGGTGCTTAAGGCCACTTTCAACAATATTTCAGTTATATCATGGCGGTCACTTTTATTGGTGGAGGAAACCGGTTGAAATCCTGGCCCTGGTATGGAACAAGCACAAAGTGTGGCGGGATTAAACCTGTTAACAGGATTCCAACAATAATTTCATGGTAGTTGGATCTCCAACAGCAATACATAACTACCGATAAATAAACGCGTTCACTTAGAACAAGACTACATTGTATCTATTGTTGTTTGTTTTCAGATGTTTCAAGAGATTACTCTAATATCTGTTATAATTTGTGCAGCAATTAACGGTATGTATCATATATGTCTGGTCTTATTAATGTTTGTGCGTAAATATGAGTCAAAGGTACCGTCAACAGTGGGTTAGTGTTAGGGTTATGGTGTTTAACTCCACTTTCAACAACATTTCACTGATATCGTGGCAGTCAGTTGTATTGATGGAGGAAACGGAGTACCTGGAGAAAACCACCGACCTGCCGCAAGTCACTGGCAAACCTTATCACATAATGTTGTATCGATTACACATAGCCATGAGTGGGATTCAAACTCTCAACGTTAGTGGTGATAGGCACTGATTGCATAGGTAATTGTAAATCCAACTGCCATATGATCACGACAATGACGGCCCCCTGAGTCAAAGGTAAACTCAAGAGTGGGAGGGCTATTATTAACAAGGAATGGGTGAGTAAATTGTTAATTATTGGGAACAAAATTGTGTAAATAAAATGTAAATACAACAATATTTTATTTCGATAAATGACTATTCCCGCTATTTGTACTAGACCAATACTCTTATGTGAATGTTTATAGGTCATTGAAGCAACAGTCCATTTGTAGACGTGTTGCTGAACTCGGCCACATCATATCCTGATTATGAACCAACCAGTCTTTGCTCTTACGCTCCTTAATGTTCCATGCTTAGCAGAGAAGCAGTAAATACCATTACGCCGTCGAAACTAATGTCATTTATTGGGTTATGCACAATGACCATATATTATACATTGCAGAGAAAAAATGGAAATCATTTGTGGTTACCTCGGCAATTTATATTTTTAGCAAAATTCATTAATGTCTCAGTGAATTAATTAAAAGAAACAAGCAAACAGAGCAAAACAAATAACAAACAAAAGCAACAAACAAAAAAACAACAACAAAAACGTATCATTTCTCAGGATAATAGAGAGCCCCCGAACAAGCATTCTAATCAGAACCTATCGCGTGTTCAAAGTTGAAAAGAATTCAACCATTAACAAAAAGTGGCTTAATCTACATTACAGAAATTTGCAATTATTTCATTTTTTTAAATGAAGAAAATATTTTGTGAGTTTTATTTACAGAAGCTGATACAAAATCAACATGGCGATAACAAAATGTCGCCATCAATGTTCTACTATAGAAAGCGATGCCACGATCTTAAAACAACATTATGTAAAAGTGAATGAACAATTCTGGCTTCCTACTGCAGTTTACAAAACCACGTGGATAGAACAGCTAGGTATGTGGACAGTCAAACCTTTATATAAAGGCCGCTCAAACATAACATTGTGGCCTTTATGAGCAGTTGTCCTTTATATACAGGTCAAAATTATATATTATATGCATTGTTCATTAATGGGAAAATAGACTGCCCTTTATAGACAGGGATTTGTTATATAGAGGTGCATGTTTGACTGTATATGTGTTACCCCTGATTTATGTTTTAGACATAAACACATATAACAAATACTCTCTCCACTAGCATGAACTGAAATAAACGTTGGAGAATACCGAAGGGGCACTCAAAAATGGACAATCCAGAAAAACTGTCAACATTGGGTACACGAGACGAAGACAAACAAAACACAAACACAACATAATATGTGTTGGACACCACTATGCGAAAACAACCACAAATAACGTAAGTAAGACATGAGCCCTCCTACAAACAACTGGAGGTAAATACGAACCGAGCATAGTTCCTATGCGGAAGTCTTAACGGACATCACAACACGGAACCCAGATCGTCAAGAAAAATACTAGGGCAACAACAACAGACAAAAAAGAAGAACAACACAGATTCCACCAAAAGCCGGGGAGCGAACTCAGATGCTCGTGAAGGGTAAGCACTTCTAAATTTACAGTCTCTGATATTGTAATGTTGTCCTACCTCAAACAACCTTCCAACCCTTAAGTTGAAATGTTAAATAATATCTATCCTGTATTCTATCCTTTGTCAAAGTAGGCTCAGATAGGAAGATGCTAACCCTTTCGAAGTACTTGTTTTCACTTCCGGTTTATTGTAGTATGTTATTTTTCCTTGTTTTATCTACATAAAACTAACGTATGACCTGCTTTTGTTCTTTCTGGATTGTGATTTCTTTTCTGCTCCTGATTTATCATTTGAGTGATATAAAACTCTATTTCAGGGTGTTATCCATTTATCTCAAGCCCAGATGGAAGCCATTGCAATGTAACCTTAGGCTTGTGCCAGCAGCTTTGTCTAAATAACAATGTAACATATTTCTCATATAAGGTATGTGCATGTAAATATATAACACGCACAGTATTCCTGGGTTCTGTTTAACACATTTTTGCATATACCGAATTTAAAGCTCACTGCTGATCACTTTTACTTTGGCCCATAAAACTAGTTTAATCCAGGCACTTTTTTATTGGAATGCCTGTATTAAACCAGGAGGTGACAGGTCATGTAAATGAGTGTTAGGGGTATCGCATCTGCGTTGCTAATATTTGTAGTTTTCTTTGCTGTGTATTTTATTTTATTTGTCTTCGTCCTATGTCTTGTGCGCCCAATGTTGTCAGTATTTCTGGATTGTCCCTTCGGTTTTCTCTAACGTATATTTACTACCTATTGTCTGTCCTGTGTCTTGTGTGACCAATGTTGCCTGTTTCTCTTGATTGTCCATTCTTGGTTGTCGCTCGGTTTTCTCTAACGTTTATTTACTACCTATTGTCTGTCCTGTGTCTTGTGTGACCAATGTTGCCTGTTTCTCTTTATTGTCCATTCTTGATTGTTGCTCGGTTTTCTCTAACGTATATTTACTACCTATTGTCTGTCCTGTGTCTTGTGTGACCAATGTTGCCTGTTTCTCTTGATTGTCCATTCTTGATTGTTGCTCGGTTTTCTCTAACGTTTATTTACTACCTATTGTCTGTCCTGTGTCTTGTGTGACCAATGTTGCCTGTTTCTCTTGATTGTCCATTCTTGATTGTCGCTCGGTTTTCTCTAAAGTTTATTTACTACCTATTGTCTGTCCTGTGTCTTGTGTGTCCAATGTTACCAGTATCTCTTGATTGTCCATTCTTGATTGTCGCTCAGTTTTCTCTAACGTTTATTTACTACCTATTGTCTGTCCTGTGTCTTGTGTGACCAATGTTGCCTGTTTCTCTTGATTGTCCATTCTTGATTGTCGCTCAGTTTTCTCTAACGTATATTTACTACCTATTGTCTGTCCTGTGTCTTGTTTGACCAATGTTACCAGTATCTCTTGATTGTCCATTCTTGATTGTCGCTCGGTTTTCTCTAACGTTTATTTACTATCTATTGTCTGTCCTGTGTCTTGTGTGACCAATGTTGCCTGTTTCTCTTTATTGTCCATTCTTGATTGTCGCTCGGTTTTCTCTAACGTTTATTTACTATCTATTGTCTGTCTTGTGTCTTGTGTGATCAATGTTGCCTGTTTCTCTTGATTGTCCATTCTTGATTGTCGCTCGGTTTTCTCTAACGTTTATTTACTACCTATCCTGTGTCTTGTGTGACCAATGTTTCCTGTCTCTCTGGATTGTCCATTCTTCATTGTCGCTCGGTTTTCTCTACCGTTTATTTACTACCAACGGTATGTCCTGTGTTGTGTGCGTCCAATGTTACCAGTATCTCTTGATTGTCCATTCTTGATTGTCGCTCAGTTTTCTCTAACGTTTATTTACTACCTATTGTCTGTCCTGTGTCTTGTGTGACCAATGTTGCCTGTTTCTCTTGATTGTCCATTCTTGATTGTCGCTCAGTTTTCTCTAACGTATATTTACTACCTATTGTCTGTCCTGTGTCTTGTTTGACCAATGTTACCAGTATCTCTTGATTGTCCATTCTTGATTGTCGCTCGGTTTTCTCTAACGTTTATTTACTATCTATTGTCTGTCCTGTGTCTTGTTTGACCAATGTTACCAGTATCTCTTGATTGTCCATTCTTGATTGTCGCTCGGTTTTCTCTAACGTTTATTTACTATCTATTGTCTGTCCTGTGTCTTGTTTGACCAATGTTACCAGTATCTCTTGATTGTCCATTCTTCATTGTCGCTCGGTTTTCTCTAACGTTTATTTACTACCTATTGTCTGTCCTGTGTCTTGTGTGTCCAATGTTACCAGTATCTCTTGATTGTCCATTCTTGATTGTCGCTCAGTTTTCTCTAACGTTTATTTACTACCTATTGTCTGTCCTGTGTCTTGTGTGACCAATGTTGCCTGTTTCTCTTGATTGTCCATTCTTGATTGTCGCTCAGTTTTCTCTAACGTATATTTACTACCTATTGTCTGTCCTGTGTCTTGTTTGACCAATGTTACCAGTATCTCTTGATTGTC
Organism: Bathymodiolus brooksi; assembly: GCA_963680875.1. Taxonomy (NCBI): domain Eukaryota; kingdom Metazoa; phylum Mollusca; class Bivalvia; order Mytilida; family Modiolidae; genus Bathymodiolus; species Bathymodiolus brooksi. The sequence continues at coordinate 97,231,433 of OY804583.1, forward strand.
CATTCTTGATTGTCGCTCGGTTTTCTCTAACGTTTATTTACTATCTATTGTCTGTCCTCTGTCTTGTTTGACCAATGTTACCAGTATCTCTTGATTGTCCATTCTTGATTGTCGCTCGGTTTTCTCTAACGTTTATTTACTACCTATTGTCTGTCCTGTGTCTTGTGTGTCCAATGTTACCAGTATCTCTTGATTGTCCAATCTTGATTGTCGCTCAGTTTTCTCTAACGTTTATTTACTACCTATTGTCTGTCCTGTGTCTTGTGTGACCAATGTTGCCTGTTTCTTTTGATTGTCCATTCTTGATTGTCGCTCAGTTTTCTCTAACGTATATTTACTACCTATTGTCTGTCCTGTGTCTTGTTTGACCAATGTTACCAGTATCTCTTGATTGTCCATTCTTGATTGTCGCTCGGTTTTCTCTAACGTTTATTTACTATCTATTGTCTGTCCTCTGTCTTGTTCGACCAATGTTACCAGTATCTCTTGATTGTCCATTCTTGATTGTCGCTCGGTTTTCTCTAACGTTTATTTACTACCTATTGTCTGTCCTGTGTCTTGTGTGACCAATGTTGCCTGTTTCTCTTTATTGTCCATTCTTGATTATTGCTCGGTTTTCTCTAACGTTTATTTACTACCTATTGTCTGTCCTGTGTCTTGTGTGACCAATGTTGCCTGTTTCTCTTGATTGTCCATTCTTGATTGTTGCTCGGTTTTCTCTAACGTTTATTTACTATCTATTGTCTGTCCTGTGTCTTGTGTGACCAATGTTGCCTGTTTCTCTTTATTGTCCATTCTTGATTGTCGCTCGGTTTTCTCTAACGTTTATTTACTATCTATTGTCTGTCTTGTGTCCTGTGTGATCAATGTTGCCTGTTTCTCTTGATTGTCCATTCTTGATTGTCGCTCGGTTTTCTCTACCGTTTATTTACTACCAACGGTATGTCCTGTGTTTTGTGCGTCCAATGTTACCAGTATCTCTTGATTGTCCATTCTTGATTGTCGCTCAGTTTTCTCTAACGTTTATTTACTACCTATTGTCTGTCCTGTGTCTTGTGTGACCAATGTTGCCTGTTTCTCTTGATTGTCCATTCTTGATTGTCGCTCAGTTTTCTCTAACGTATATTTACTACCTATTGTCTGTCCTGTGTCTTGTTTGACCAATGTTACCAGTATCTCTTGATTGTCCATTCTTGATTGTCGCTCGGTTTTCTCTAACGTTTATTTACTATCTATTGTCTGTCCTGTGTCTTGTTTGACCAATGTTACCAGTATCTCTTGATTGTCCATTCTTGATTGTCGCTCGGTTTTCTCTAACGTTTATTTACTATCTATTGTCTGTCCTGTGTCTTGTTTGACCAATGTTACCAGTATCTCTTGATTGTCCATTCTTCATTGTCGCTCGGTTTTCTCTAACGTTTATTTACTACCTATTGTCTGTCCTGTGTCTTGTGTGTCCAATGTTACCAGTATCTCTTGATTGTCCATTCTTGATTGTCGCTCAGTTTTCTCTAACGTTTATTTACTACCTATTGTCTGTCCTGTGTCTTGTGTGACCAATGTTGCCTGTTTCTCTTGATTGTCCATTCTTGATTGTCGCTCAGTTTTCTCTAACGTATATTTACTACCTATTGTCTGTCCTGTGTCTTGTTTGACCAATGTTACCAGTATCTCTTGATTGTCCATTCTTGATTGTCGCTCGGTTTTCTCTAACGTTTATTTACTATCTATTGTCTGTCCTCTGTCTTGTTTGACCAATGTTACCAGTATCTCTTGATTGTCCATTCTTGATTGTCGCTCGGTTTTTTCTAACGTTTATTTACTACCTATTGTCTGTCCTGTGTCTTGTGTGTCCAATGTTACCAGTATCTCTTGATTGTCCATTCTTGATTGTCGCTCAGTTTTCTCTAACGTTTATTTACTACCTATTGTCTGTCCTGTGTCTTGTGTGACCAATGTTGCCTGTTTCTTTTGATTGTCCATTCTTGATTGTCGCTCAGTTTTCTCTAACGTATATTTACTACCTATTGTCTGTCCTGTGTCTTGTTTGACCAATGTTACCAGTATCTCTTGATTGTCCATTCTTGATTGTCGCTCGGTTTTCTCTAACGTTTATTTACTATCTATTGTCTGTCCTCTGTCTTGTTTGACCAATGTTACCAGTATCTCTTGATTGTCCATTCTTGATTGTCGCTCGGTTTTCTCTAACGTTTATTTACTACCTATTGTCTGTCCTGTGTCTTGTGTGACCAATGTTGCCTGTTTCTCTTTATTGTCCATTCTTGATTATTGCTCGGTTTTCTCTAACGTTTATTTACTACCTATTGTCTGTCCTGTGTCTTGTGTGACCAATGTTGCCTGTTTCTCTTGATTGTCCATTCTTGATTGTTGCTCGGTTTTCTCTAACGTTTATTTACTATCTATTGTCTGTCCTGTGTCTTGTGTGACCAATGTTGCCAGTTTCTCTTGATTGTCCATTCTTGATTGTCGCTCGGTTTTCTCTAAAGTTTATTTACTACCTATTGTCTGTCCTGTGTCTTGTGTGTCCAATGTTACCAGTATCTCTTGATTGTCCATTCTTGATTGTCGCTCAGTTTTCTCTAACGTTTATTTACTACCTATTGTCTGTCCTGTGTCTTGTGTGACCAATGTTGCCTGTTTCTCTTGATTGTCCATTCTTGATTGTCGCTCAGTTTTCTCTAACGTATGTTTACTACCTATTGTCTGTCCTGTGTCTTGTTTGACCAATGTTACCAGTATCTCTTGATTGTCCATTCTTGATTGTCGCTCGGTTTTCTCTAACGTTTATTTACTATCTATTGTCTGTCCTGTGTCTTGTGTGACCAATGTTGCCTGTTTCTCTTTATTGTCCATTCTTGATTGTCGCTCGGTTTTCTCTAACGTTTATTTACTATCTATTGTCTGTCTTGTGTCTTGTGTGATCAATGTTGCCTGTTTCTCTTGATTGTCCATTCTTGATTGTCGCTCGGTTTTCTCTAACGTTTATTTACTACCTATCCTGTGTCTTGTGTGACCAATGTTTCCTGTATCTCTGGATTGTCCATTCTTGATTGTCGCTCGGTTTTCTCTACCGTTTATTTACTACCAACGGTATGTCCTGTGTTTTGTGCGTCCAATGTTACCAGTATCTCTTGATTGTCCATTCTTGATTGTCGCTCAGTTTTCTCTAACGTATATTTACTACCTATTGTCTGTCCTGTGTCTTGTTTGACCAATGTTACCAGTATCTCTTGATTGTCCATTCTTGATTGTCGCTCGGTTTTCTCTAACGTTTATTTACTATCTATTGTCTGTCCTGTGTCTTGTTTGACCAATGTTACCAGTATCTCTTGATTGTCCATTCTTGATTGTCGCTCAGTTTTCTCTAACGTTTATTTACTACCTATTGTCTGTCCTGTGTCTTGTGTGTCCAATGTTACCAGTATCTCTTGATTGTCCATTCTTGATTGTCGCTCAGTTTTCTCTAACGTTTATTCACTACCTATTGTCTGTCCTGTGTCTTGTGTGACCAATGTTGCCTGTTTCTCTTGATTGTCCATTCTTGATTGTCGCTCAGTTTTCTCTAACGTATATTTACTACCTATTGTCTGTCCTGTGTCTTGTTTGACCAATGATACCAGTATCTCTTGATTGTCCATTCTTGATTGTCGCCCGGTTTTCTCTAACGTTTATTTACTATCTATTGTCTGTCCTCTGTCTTGTTTGACCAATGTTACCAGTATCTCTTGATTGTCCATTCTTGATTGTCGCTCGGTTTTCTCTAACGTTTATTTACTACCTATTGTCTGTCCTGTGTCTTGTGTGTCCAATGTTACCAGTATCTCTTGATTGTCCATTCTTGATTGTCGCTCAGTTTTCTCTAACGTTTATTTACTACCTATTGTCTGTCCTGTGTCTTGTGTGACCAATGTTGCCTGTTTCTCTTGATTGTCCATTCTTGATTGTCGCTCAGTTTTCTCTAACGTATATTCACTACCTATTGTCTGTCCTGTGTCTTGTTTGACCAATGTTAACAGTATCTCTTGATTGTCCATTCTTGATTGTCGCTCGGTTTTCTCTAACGTTTATTTACTATCTATTGTCTGTCCTCTGTCTTGTTTGACCAATGTTACCAGTATCTCTTGATTGTCCATTCTTGATTGTCGCTCGGTTTTCTCTAACGTTTATTTACTATCCATTGTCTGTCCTGTGTCTTGTGTGACCAATGTTGCCTGTTTCTCTTTATTGTCCATTCTTGATTGTCGCTCGGTTTTCTCTAACGTTTATTTACTATCTATTGTCTGTCTTGTGTCTTGTGTGATCAATGTTGCCTGTTTCTCTTGATTGTCCATTCTTGATTGTCGCTCGGTTTTCTCTAACGTTTATTTACTACCTATCCTGTGTCTTGTGTGACCAATGTTTCCTGTATCTCTGGATTGTCCATTCTTCATTGTCGCTCGGTTTTCTCTACCGTTTATTTACTACCAACGGTATGTCCTGTGTGTTGTGCGTCCAATGTTACCAGTATCTCTTGATTGTCCATTCTTGATTGTCCCGTCGGTTTTCTCTAACGTTTGTTTACCAGAATATGATAATTTGTTGTTGCATACTGTGTACAATAATTTGATTGCATCATTGATATAAACACTATTTTATTTACACTTTATAGGATAGTAAATGCATTTGCTTACCACAGTTTGAGAATACTATGTCTCCAGCACAAAGATCAGGGTCCTGTAATTATATTATATATCATAGTAAGTAATGTTCTTTTATTGTTTAATTTCATATGATATTGATAATAAACGTTTTTAAATTGAATTAATAAATTGAAAAATATGAAATACCACAATGTCGAACCAATTCTTATATCCTATCAAGAAATCGTTGAAATATGGTAGAAAGAGGCAAAATCGATACCCTTAAGACACATATACATGGACGGTCACGTTCCTGACTTGGTGGCGGGATAACAATTATTATATGGTCCAAACTTTGAATTGATGATTATATAATATAAACTATCGATATGCAGTTGATTGTCTGAATATTTTATCTTTTGTCACGTACATTGTAAATGTAATTCTTATATTATATACGAGATTGGAACTGAAAACATTAGTTTTATCAGCAAAAGAGAATTGTAATTGGATTTCAAACGTCATACGTCGTGGTCTTTTGATTTTATATTCAATGATTTGAGGTGAGAGGTGATTTTGTTGATATTGATGAAATGGTTGACCATCACTGTTTACAGTTTCGTTTGTTTTGTTGATATTGGTAGAATTGTTGACCATCACTGTTTACAGTTTCGTTTGTTTTGTTGATATTGGTAGAATTATTGACCATCACTGTTTACAGTTTCGTTTGTTTTGTTGATATTGGTAGAATTGTTGACCATCACTGTTTATAGTTTCGTTTGTTTTGTTGATATTGGTAGAATTGTTGACCATCACTGTTTAAGCTTTCTTTTGCATTGTTGATATTGATGGACTTGTTGACCATCACTGTTTACAGTTTCGTTTGTTTTCGTGATATTGGTAGAATTGTTGACCATCACTGATTAAGCTTTCTTTTGTATTGTTTATATTGATGGAATTGTTGACATCACTGTTTACAGTTTCGTTTGTTTTCTTGATATTGGTAGAATTGTTGACCATCAATGTTTAAGCTTTCTTTTGTATTGTTGATATTGATGGAATTGTTGACCATCACTGCTTACAGTTTCTGTTCATAACCAAGAAATTTCACTAACATTTAGAATAATACTGTAAAATTGCAGCAATTCACAATCTGAAATTTACCGGAAGTGGTGATTGTATGCAAACAACATGTAGAAATACAGGAGAGGGACATTATGTTGAAGGACAATTTATAGCTACGGAGTGTCAGGCGAATTATTATATCAATGCTATTTGTAGTAAGCATTATCTTATCTTATTGTCATCAAGTAGATGACATATATTTGTATTGCCATTCCTATCAATGAAACCGTAGATATTATATTAAGTGTGAACGGTGTGTTTCTGGAGTAACCATCATCAGGTACGCTCAAAATCGAAAAATTGGTAAGCCGAATGATTTAATGTGCTTGGGAGCAATCAAACCAAAGGACCCAAACAGGATAACCAAAATCGGCCAAGGTCACCTATGCCAGAGAGAGGAGAACCTTAGTTTTATTAATAATTACATTACTTAGGAACTATAAATGTCAATATAAGAGATACATCTAATAAACCATGTCAGTGCCAAAACACTGACTACTGGGAGGATGATAACCGCAGGGACTTATAGTCCACCAGCAGAGATATCGACCTAGTGATAGTAATAAACACATGGATATCAAGCGTTTTCTCATCAGGAGCTGTTCCAAGTTGTTTTGAACCTGGAAGAACAATGGCATTATCCATACTCTCCAATCATGAGGCACGAAGAACAATGACATTATCCATGCTCTCCAATCATGAGGCATGCATCCACGTGATAATCTAAATGGGTTTTGTGTATTTGATGCACTCAACAAGACCACACACTATCACTAAATTGAATGACAACAAAAACACGGACAGTACAATAACAAGGTCAATAAATGCTCGTAGTTGACTGACTATTAGCTAGGAAGATATTATATGTTGGTCACACGGAGAGTACAATAACAAGGTCAATAAATGCTCGTAGTTGACTGACTATTAGCTAGGAAGGTATTATATGTTGGTCACACGGACAGTACAATAACAAGGTTAATGAATGTTCGTAGTTGACCGACTACTAGCTAGGAAGGTATTATATATTGGTCACACGGACAGATAAATAACAAGGTCAATGAATGCTCGTAGTTGACTGACTACTAGCTAGGAAGGTATACAATGTTGGTTAACCCGTCGCAACAATCATGTTCATAAATATTTTAATAAAAAAAACAGTAAAATTACAATGCTAAATACTAGTATTCTAATTGATGTTGAATATTACAGGTAATGGTAAATATTTAGGTAATCATATCTCCCAAAGAAAAACAATGACGACATGCCTGGAGAATCATAGTCACCTTCCTGGACACATCGATCATTCTTGTACTACTATTGCTGCAAACACAGGACGAGGAAGGGAAACTTCTATGATGTGGTCGTCCATATTTAAAACTACATTTACAAATACATATGCTATAGCAGGTAAATTTGTCAATTAATTTTTATTAAAAATTAGTATTTGACCGTTTCTGTAGTTTGAATATTGCTATAGATAAAACAATTGAGTAGTGCGATCCCTACTAAAACCTGGGATGAACTCAAGTACAGTTTCTGATCCACTTGTGACACCCGTTGTGTTGCATTTAGACGACGCGAACACCATTTGATATGGAAATCGTGTTGGCATATAGTTTGGCCTGTGAATATATGTTTTGGATGCCTTTTAGAAGATAACCTACACAGATGCTGCTCTAGTGTACTGTATTAATATAAGTGCTCTTGATGTTTATTGGTACTAACTACTTAATATAGAGGTGCCCAACACGGCTTGGCTTTATGAGTAACATGTTAGATGTCTTATAAGAAGAAGGAACTGCTTGTCAATCGTGGGCTCTTGAGTTCACTCCGGTTTTGTTGAGGTCCATGTTGTATTCTTGTTTGTGTTGTGTTATTTGTTTTGTTTGTCTTCACCCTGTATCTTGTGTAATCAAGGTTGCCAGTGTCTTTGTTTTGTTTGTCTTCACACTGTATCTTGTGTAATTAAGGTTGCCAGTGTCTTTGTTTTGTTTGTCTTCACACTGTATCTTGTGTAATTAAGGTTGCCAGTGTCTTTGCTTTGTTTCTCTTCAGCCTGTATCTTGTGTAATTAAGGTTGCCAGTGTCTTTGCTTTGTTTCTCTTCACACTGTATCTTGTGTAATCAAGGTTACCAGTGTCTTTGTTTTGTTTTTCTTCACCCTGTATCTTCTGTAATCAAGGTTGCCAGTGTCTTTGCTTTGTTTCTCTTCACCCTGTATCTTGTGTAATCAAGGTTGTCAGTGTTATTTGTTTTGTTTTTCTTCACACTGTATCTTGTGTAATCAAGGTTGTCAGTGTCTTTTAAGTGCCCATTCGTAATGGTCCCCTCGGTTTTCTCTAACGTTTATTTAATAATGCTGATATATTACAGATAAACTAATAGATTCACCATTAACGTGCAAAAGTGGCAGATTTTCAGATGAAACCAACGGCGGCCAAATTATTGAGGAGAACACAGACTGTGATGCTGACCTGTCATTTATTTGTCACGGAACAGGTATACAAGTTATCATTGCATGATATTGGAATACCCTCAAGAGTATTCATATTTCAAACACATTTACTTTATGCATGTACATCTACATGACGTGTAGTCTCTCTGTACCTTCTTTCTTATGTAGAGCAAAGCGCAAAAGACACTTGTGGAACGGGAACCGCACTGTATACACACTATAAGAAATCCAACCAAATTTGTCATTGCTTTTACCTTTTTGTGAGAATTTTGTTGTTGCATACATGACATTGCAGTATAAACACAATATACGTTCATTGTCGTCAAATATACATTTTATTTGCACCCATTAGAGACCCGCTTTTCTTCCTGTTTCTAAAGCTCGTACGAATAAATTTTGTATTTCTCAACAATATGTATATTGTCTATGTTTATATACATTAAGCCAGTTATTTATATCTATATAGGAAATAAATAAAGGATACTATTCCGTGTTAAGATGAACCTTTGCAAAGACGTTCAGTTTGTGTTTCGAGGAAATTTGACCCGGATGTGGATTCATCTTTGTGGGGAATATGACAAGGAAATCAGTCACTGTTTATCATTTCCCTTTATTAAAAAACTAGGGAAACAATACAAATACATAACTCTTGATCCTATAGGATACGATGATCTGTGAATGTCAGTAACAAGACGGGAAATTTAGCGGTCACGTACATGTGTGCTTCTTTATGTGGGCTTTCCATTGGAGTTTGGGGCTGTCACATTGTGATCTTTTTTTGCGGTTTTCTTTCCATTATCTTTTCTATTGAATGATGGAGAACATTTCCACGTAACAAACGCAGTTACATAGAAATGACATGTGATATGCATAGCACATAATCATAATTATTTGTAGCCGCAACTGTTATTGGGTTCATAATTTCAGAAAACAAGATTTCTGTATCAACTGAATGTGAAACAAGTGAAGCAAACAATGATCATGATGGTAGCATTGAAACGGTTGGTAAGTAGATGTTGAATCACTGTTCAATGTGGTAATAAAAGATAGAATAAATTGGTTTTAGAGTCACATGTAATTTTATACGTGTTTTGATTGGTTTAAAAAGTTGAGGTTATTTTCCAATGTACGAATCTAAAAATAGACGTCGTTCTCAAGGCGTCGAGTGCCGTTGTCATGGGCTGATTTTCTCTAAATGAGGCACCTTTGGGGTTATTTAAATTTATTTCCGATTATATGCTTTATTTTGAACAAATAAATATATTTTTCAATATCATAACAAAAAAACGTTTGAATTAATTCATCAGGATTGATCGGAAATATTTGTTCGGTTCATTCGAGATAACCCCAATCAGGTTGTACACACCTTGCGTAAGTTACACGGTGTGTACAACCTGATTGAGGTTATTACTTCATGAACCGAACAAAAATTGCGATCAATCTTATATTACATAAGAAGATTTAAATGCAACTGCCATATAATCACGACCACTACGCTGACGCCGCCTGTATATGATGTCGTGCATGGTTGGAAAATTACTCTTATTACAAGGAAGCATTTCTAACTTAACGTGCCGTATTGATTTTGATTCTACACAATTGGATCTCGATACATGAAGTTGCAGATTTTTGCACAGAAATTGTCAGAATTGGACATAGGAAAAACATATTTAAAACAATATTCAACAATCGTCCTTACGTTGGTGTTGGAGCGTTGACAAACGATACCATACAAGAATAAAACAAAATTATGAAATGTCCAAAACGTGCGCAACACCATCATGAAAGATCAAAAAGCACAATAAATTTTCGTTAGGTCAAAGGTCAGAAACAGGCAAAATATTTTTGACAGTGTGTGTAAGCCACAATCGTACCTAACGGACATATATGTTCTTCCAATCAATGTAGTCAATCCATAATCATTGTATTAAATTCTTTGTTAATACGGTATTTTCGGGTTAAAGCGGTTTTCAAATTGGAGGTACGATTGGCGTATCGTAGCAACCAAATAACAGGCATCTACACTTCCGGTTTGTCAGCATTTATCAACAGATTACGTTTATCATTATTATCATGGATATTCAAGTAGATTTCTTCCGATGACAGGTTCCCGATCTAAAGGAATATTTACAGCATAGAGGCATAGCATGTCATTTGTATAGAAAACATGAATTAGTCAAGTTATGTGATCTTGCCCAAGAATTAGATCTAGAGAAAATAACGTCAACAAATGACTACGAACTTTCACAAGTAAACAGGAGAACAATAACGGAGAGCGGTGTAACACAGGTTGTGTGTGAGATCGGACAAGTGCCGATACGGTCGTCGGATTTAAAACTGTTGCCTAATATTGAACAGCGTGACATACTATTTATTAAAAAAGTGTGATTGGAATGATGATATGATCGCCTCAAACTGTACAAAAAAGACAACGGAAATGCTTTATTTACTTCCCACGCTTCCTTCCATCAGATTTACACTGAGGAACACCGCACCAGTCTTTAGAAAGCTTAATGGGCCTTTCCATTTTTACCGTGAATGACGTTGTATTTACTTTCACGTCAGGCGTTGCTACCCAAACCGGAAGTAATGATGCCTGCAGTTTACGTCAAATCACGTGATCAATAAACGAAAAAAACGAAGTTTCTGCCGGAATGGAAATGACTAGAACATATCGTATTGTTCTGCCCGAAAGGGCTCCTTAATTGGAAATAAAAATATTTGTATTTGTATACTGTTTTGTTCCAACTATTTTTGTTATATATATACAGTATTAAAGGGATATTAAAGCTCGTTTTAACATACATTTATTCAACTCGTGACGAATGTTGTTTCTTTTCAATTTAATTGTAAAAACAATCCAAAAATACTTTGCACGCCCATATAATCCCTAATATCGTAAAAACCAATTGCAAGTTTTCATGAAATACAAAAAATTACCAAAATGAGCTTTGATATCACTTTAAAAGACCTAAACTTCGAAATTTATTGATGTAAACAAGAACAGTCGGATCAAGTGGAATCACAAGATGCCCACTATATAATTAAATGGTATAACAGTTGTGAACGATCATTCTTCTATTCTATATAGGTATTGCTGCAGGCGTTGCTGTTGGGTTGACTCTAATTCTGATTGGATTACTTATTACCATAGTAATATCCAGAAAGAGGTATTTATATATAGCATCACACTTTCTCTTATTGTAAGGGACAAGTTTTGGCTTACATCCTTTGCTTTTGTCCATATTAATAACATACAGTCGAACCTCGTTGTCTCGATATCTCGGATAAGTCGAGCATTTGTGTCGGTCCCTGCAAAGTTGCTGTTGACCTAATCCATTTTTACCTTTGATAAGTCGATCTCTTTTGTGTCGATTTCTCGGATAACTCGAGCAAATATATTAGTTCACAGAAATTAAAATACCGTAAATTCAACCGCATAAGTCGAGCTCCATGTTTCTATAATACGTGACTTTACGGTTATCGGCGCCATCTTGGATAGGGACAAAGATCAGAACGTAAACAATATGGCGCTGATTTGATGAAGGCACAATTTGAAGGATGTGAAATGTGAAATATCGATTCAATTTCGGAACTAATCTTTATTTTAACTGAAAATGGGTTGACAGATACAAATTTATTCACGATGTAAGCCTTTTATCTCAATTTATGGTGTTCTCTGGTCTCAGAACACGTATCCTACTACAGATATAATCTGTTGAATTAAAATTTTCCGATTACTTCCTGTGTTAAACCAACCTTTTTTTCAAAATAATATTCTGAAGCCATTGGTAGACCGATTTTGATGAAACTTATTTTATTAGATTTGGAAATTTTGTAGTTTAATGTCATAATTTTGAAATAATTTTATTATCATCCTAAACTGAAATGTAAGTTAAACACAATTGTATTTTTGTTGATTAAAATTTAGTTGAATATATAGGGAATTTTTACCGAAAAAGTTGACAGTTGTCGTCAACTCACCATAATTTGTAAATGGGGGTATTCTAAAATTATTTCAAATTATGACATAAAATTACAGACATTTCTCAGTTTAATGATATAACTTTCATTAAAATCGAACCACAAATAACTTCAGAATATTTTTTTGAAAAATGTTAGTTTAACATAGAAAATAATGGGCATTTTGTTCTTGTGAACTCTAATTTAGCACGCAACTGTACAAGGGGTGATTTCCCGGGAACAGTTGAACAATGTACATGGTGTGTTCTTATTTCCCACTCCAAATAAGAAAAACTTACTGTCATTAAACATGAAGAAATGAAAAGGACATCAGAAACACTTAAATTAGCTGAATACAAACAACATTAAAGTAAACAACATGATTGAATCCTATCAAAATATACACATAAACAAAACTTTTTAGCTTTGGGCGAAGCTAATGTCAATTTTTTTGGAAATAATATATGTCTAAAGATGTCTATCAGTCTCGGCCACAGATCCACAAATTGTTTAAAGGAGGAGAGATTTTAGCCAAAGTTTTGCAGATTTTCACATGATTTTAATAAAGAAAAATTCACATGAAATGGGGTTGGAAACCACCTCCTCTGAGTCTGCACCTGAGTATATCATCAGATTGTAGTGATGGTCTATCGGGTCGTCAAAATTTTCAAAATAAAATGCTTCCCATTTAGTCCATCTACATGCACCGAAATTACAAGGGATCGACAATTTAATAAGAGCAGGGAGCTATGGTTTTACTCTTGAGCTAATTAAAGATAATGCTTATCATGCTGCTGATTTCTTCCACTGCTTAACTTTGCATGTCAGCTAGCTTAGTAACTGTATAATCATGTAGCCTAGCATATTAACTCTACTAACAATGGGTGGTGGTGACAGATGTAGTGTTGGTGTCTGCAATAATGACAGACGATATCCTGAGAAAATTATTGTCAGATCACATGTTTCTAACTTCCAGTTTCATGGCTTACCGAAAGATCAAAAACTGCGACAAAATTGCCATGGTCGACAAAATTATGTTGAAAGTGCCTATGTCAAAATATGCTCCAATCATTTTGAGGACGGAGAACGTACCTTTCGGTGTTCTGTCCGAACACTTTTGTTGACAAAAAGTGATGTGAAAACACAACAATCACCACACAAATGTTGTCAGACATTAAGAACACCAGAAAATAATGGAAAGAAAGAAAGAAAAGTTGTAAAATCTGAAACAAGTTCATATGATCAAACTTTTTCTCTTTCTGTGGCCTCTGTACAATTAACCAGAGATGCAGATGTTCAATTTCATACAGGCCTTAGGAATACAAATGTTTTAAGACCTTATTTGATCATTTAAGCCCTAAGGCATCTCTAATGCATTATTGGAAAGGACCACGCCAAAATTTGAAGGAGGTACCAATGAGGTATTCCATGGATGGTGATCCAAGCTTATCTTTGAAACCAGGTCCAGGTAGAAAACTGAAACTTGAATTAGAATTGTTGTTGGTCATGATGCGTGTGATGTTAGGACTTTTAGTACATGTCTTGACATGCCGCTTCCAAATATCGGACTCACTTGTAAGTTCCATTTTAATAACATCGATAAAACTTATGAGGTTAGAGCTAAGCCATCTTATTGTGTGGCCTGCAAAACATGTAATAAAAGAAAACCTTCCACTGTGCTTCAAAAAGTGTTATCCACATGTTCGTTGCACTATTGATTGCACAGAGGTGTTTATTGAAACCCCGTCAGGTCCTGACACTCGGGCTCAGTATTGCTCAGACTATAAACATCATTGCACTCTGAAATTCCTAGTTGCAATAACTCCGAATAGAATGTTTTCTGATGTATCGCCATGCTATGGAGGGAGAGCATCTGACAAATTTATCTTCAACAACTGTGCCTTTGTATCATGGATAGAACCGAACGACCAAGTTAAGGCAGACAGGGAGTTTAAGGTTAAGGAGGATGTAATGGTGGTACAGGCTAGATTAGTTATTCCTCCGAGGACTTGTGAGAATCTAGCTATGTCATCAGGAGATGTATCCGAAACGTCTGAAATAGCAAATGTTAGAATCTATGTTGAGCAGGCAATTGGGCGGTTAAAAACATTTCGTTTCCTGAGGAATGAAAAATTAATATCCTGTTTGCCTGTGTGTGACGATATTGTAGTTGTATGTTGTTCTGTTTGCAAACTGTTGGACCCATTATGCTAAATTGGTTCATAAGATTCATAAGCCTCCAACATATAGTAATTTTCCAAAAAAGGAAGAAAATTTGTATGGTGTTATACAAATTTGTTGTAATTTGTTTCTTTTTATTAATGGTTCGGAAAAGAAGCTTTTGTTCAATGAAACAATTGTATTGCTTAGCGCTGGTGTATTTGTATTCTAAAATGCACAAGTTGATATTCAAAATGGTAATTAAATGATTATAGTATAATAGGTATTACCCTTAAAAAAAATTAATCTATAAAAAAATTCTCGAGTTTTATGTGTATATATCAAAAGTTTTGGAAAAATGTTACTTTATTAATATTGATACAGATTCATACTGAAAGAGCAATAAATCATTTATTTACCAAATGCTGCAAAAAATGAACAACACAAAAGATCTTTATGCCATATTTACTTTCAAAATAGCAAATTATAGCAACAACATTTGATTATCTGAAAAGACTGATTAATTTAAATTAGTAAAATTTTGTTGTTTATTGCTGTGTTGTCATATTGACAATGTATAATGCTCATCTTTTTCTGTGCTTCCTGACTTCCTATAACTAATAAACATATCAGTTATATTTTCAGAAAGTACCACTATTTGAAATAGCTAAGGAGGATAACATTCTGGATCATTCAATTATTAACATTTTTACAAAAACTATTTCATACAAGCATGACAAATAGAAACACTAATTTCTCACTTTTACTTATAGGAAGTCTTGCATGCAATTTTAGATGTAGAGCTAGAATAGATATCTTAAATAACGACAGTTTCATAAGCTATTGATAAATTTAATGATAAGGGAACACAAATCCTTATTTTTTAGAGAGAACGTTATGTATATTTAACAGTACTAATAGTCTGAAGAAATTTATAAGGACTATTAATTTAATGAAATAATCTAACTTCCTAAAATAACCATGACAAGTAAAACTTCTCACACTTTGGACATATGCACAGTTGTCTTGCACTTAGCAAGTAGGGAGCAATGTATGCCTTGAAAAAGCTTGAAAGTTTTTCCTGCAAATGAACCCAAAACATTGGATCAAAGTTGACAATGGTTTGTAATGACCCTTTTGGAGACCACATAAAGAAATGTCCCATTTTTAGACCTGTCACTGCCATTTGCCCTTGCAATTGTATATAATATGGGTGTTTCTGATTAAGTTCCAAGATTTGTTTGTCATTCATATTTAAGTAATCCAAATGTTTCCATCCATCTTTAACTGACTTCTCCGCTAATGTAAATGGACACTTTATTTCTAACACAGCTTTAGAATAGTAATTGTACGAAACTATTCTATCAGAACTACCTGCGATGTAAGGGCGATCAGATTTAACAAATAGGCCACACTGCTCCACTTTTGAAGTTTCTAGCAGTATTTTCGTTGGCACGATCATATTTTATAGCTGGTACATGGTCAATACTCTGAGATTAACCCAAAACTTTGGCTACCAAGGGTGTTGTTTTTGGAATTTTATGTTTTACAATATCTTCCATTTTATTGCGTACTTCTTGTAATATAGAAGCAGTCAATCTACCTTTACGCATTGTTACTTTGTCCTCGTGTGCATTGTTCAATAACAATAGATTGGTCACTGGTAAGATCTAAACTATCAAGACAACTGATTCTATCAGAATCACCATTTTTCTTAAGAAATTGCCCTGTATCAACTACTGATTTCGGACAACTTATATTGGTCGATTTAGATGTTGGAAAACCAGTAAAGAGGACAGCCTTTGGCTTTACTTTATGTAGAGAAGAACATAACCTTGAAATATCTGCATCTGAGACAGATGTATGGTTTTCTCTGCTAGGGTCATACTTCAGCTTGAAGTCAAAATTAAAATATACTGCTTCAATTGTGGCTCCTAAAAAGCAAATATACATGGAGTTAAAAGGTATACCAAAATGTTAAAACAGATATACTCATACTGTTTTAATAGATAATACGTGCATAGATTTGATTCAGGACAATCAATTAATGTATTAGCATCTGATAGATTATATCATTATATTGATATGTGCTATGTATGTTGTTTGTTAATGATAAATCATAATGTTATGCTAAATTTTCAATTCAGATCTCCGTTCTCTTTTTTTGTAAGTACAAGAAAATGAACGAGAGTTATCTCCCATCCACTGGTAAAACATACAATTATTGTGAAGGTGTCAAAAGTTCATATCAAGTGAAGACATCATGTATGTCATTTCAGAATGTCATTTATGATTAATTTATTGATAGATTGTTTGTTGCTGAATGTCCTTTATGCAAGTGTAAAAGCTTAGAACCACTTAATTTGATATTAGGGCATCCTTATGGAAATTAAAAAACATATATAATTTTGAATTGAAATTGCATGAAAGGGTAACATTGTTCATAATCTAGTTTCAGATGTAGTTTGAAACTGAAACAAACAATTGTACGACTTTTAAAATCAGTGGTCCTGAACTTTTCTATGATGATATTATTTGTAAGTATGTGGTACTACCTGATATTTTACTACAGTTGTCTTTTCGTAGATTCAAGTTAGAAAGTCGCAAGGCTGGACATTTGTTGTTGTTGAGGTGTTCCATCCACAAGGAATCGATGTACAAGCAGGATCATTGCATCCCATATTTGTTCCAATTTGTCTGTTTATATACTTATGAGTTTTGACTTTCCCTTTGTAAGATTGTTCGGAGTTCGGTAATTTTGTTATTACCCTTAATTAATTATTCAACTTTGTACAGCACTGCAATAACATGGTTGCAGGTTTATGCCAGGCCTTCAATACAACTACACCATGAAACTACAAATGCATGTCTCTTGTTCAAAGCAATCCAAACATCATGCGCTTCATTTCTTATACTCTGTGAGGGTGACACGCGTGATGGCACTACTTTTGTATCATTTAGGGATGTAGAATAAATGGTATCAACAAAACCAGACTGGTAGTATGAATATGCTTTCTGAGATTTGGAATGCCCCACAAAGTCCATATCCTGTTCCTTCCTTGATAGAAAAAGGACAATATCTGACCGAGGTCTACTTTTGGTCAGTGGCTCCAAACTTCATCCTTGAATGATCTAGGATCATCTATGTTTGCCTCTTTCAACCTGGTGTCATATTCTGTCTGAAGTCTGCTAAGTTGTTGTTTTTCGGTAAACTTCAGAGGTGTTTTGGATTCCCATGCGACGAAACATCTGGATACCAGTTGTTGTTTGCTACCAGTACATGACAATCCTCTGGCTGACTAGAAGTCTTTCAAATGGAATTGGAAGCAAATTCCTCATATGCATTGTCTGAGTAGCAAAATCTAGTAAATTCTATATATTTTTTCCTAATGAATACGGATAAATTACATGTGTCGATTTGCTTTGAATATATTATAAATAATATTTACATGTATTGCTCTAGAGATTGATGATGAAAACAACTATGATTTGAGTCATACTTTCCATAGGGTGAACAAGATGTATACATGTATGAAAGATGTACATAAATTATGATGACCGATACATGTACCTGGTTTGCTTAGTCTTGTGGGGGGGGGGGGGGGTTACTCCGACTGAAAGTAGATATGGTATATAAATTATACTCA
This sequence comes from Bathymodiolus brooksi, assembly GCA_963680875.1. NCBI lineage: Eukaryota > Metazoa > Mollusca > Bivalvia > Mytilida > Modiolidae > Bathymodiolus > Bathymodiolus brooksi. The sequence continues at coordinate 97,249,423 of OY804583.1, forward strand.
TACGCAGGGATTACTTTGGGAGGGATTATCAAATGACCCATAGTTAGTAAATAAGCGAAAAATATTGAGGCGAAGTGGGGAAGGGGAAAAGGGTAGATGTTTACCTTGAAGTAAGGAAGAGGAGGGGGCATATATTTTTTGAATGAAACAAGTGCCTGTGGTTCATTGGATGGAATTTGCATCTCATGTGAAGTTCTGTCAATTGCAGACACAACGTTATGCATATCAGAACAATTCCTTTTCTTTTGCCACCAGACTGGGATGGTTGGCCACTGAATTCACATCACATTTTCATAAATTATATAAAGTTTCCCTTTTTGCGCCCAAATTAAACTTTTAACTTCTATCAGTTTCATTCTGTTAAATCAACCTCCAATGGACAAATGATGGATGAAAGTTTGTGTATGTAGTGCATTGGAAATGCGTTCTGTTCTGTGCATAAGTATTTGTTTGCATGATTGACAGACAATATTCATCATATTGTTTTCTAGCTTCTGAACTGTCGATCGAGACAAAAATTAAATATTCTAGACAGACAGCAAATAGCCAGTCAAATGGGGTTTGCAATTAATATTTCGCATGCACAATAGCGACCCCACACCACAAGGTGTGGAAAATAGAAATATTCTTATGTGGATTAAATGCGTATTAACTGCATTACATGTAAACTGTATGATTCTGTTTGATAAAGTCCTTTAACTAGAACAGGAACAAAATATGTTGTAATAAATGATCGTGAACGTCATGTATAAGTATTAAAGAATGTCAAGGTATATTTTAAATGAGGTTGAAACAAGTCACCATTTGATATTAATTCGGTTGTATTTCATTTTGACGATTCTAATTACGGAAGACGATCATAACCATATTTTTTTTTGATTGGATTAAAATTATAGCTGTATCATAATGTATAATATCCTATTATTATTAGAATCCTAATATGACTGCGAATTTGACATAAATAAAATAACAAATGGCTTTCTCTAGGAAAACGCCGACTTTATGTGAATGGGACACCAGACAGCTATGAGGAACGAATTTAATACATCCTTTAGCGCGGGATGTAAAGGACACACTCCTTACACGTAAAAGACAACTTTCAGCAGATTCTGATAGCAACAGTTTATTAGGAGTGTTGTTGTTGGTTTGTCACAAAGCAAAATAATATCTACTATCTCCTCTTTTTCTAGTGACAATCAAAACAATCATACATAGACTCATGGCAGCGACACACATTTTACCTACCCGATTAATCATATGGTTGTAAATTTGTTCTCATCATAAATATATATGAAATACTTGATTGTAAAACAATTATCTACCGACAACCACTTTCTTTGGGATATCTGATTCCAAGGCTTGTTATCAGTTTATCAAAAAAAAACTAAAATAATTCTCACAGGGTCCTAGCTAAAATCGTTACACATTAAACATTTAGCTTCACACCATTTCCCAAAATATTTCCATATTATAATAAAAAGCGGTATTTAAATATTGGACATTTTTTTTATAGATTTGTGATGGTTGTCCGTAAAAATGTACTGGAATATATCATCGCATTGGTTGTCGTTAAGAATAAAGTACGGTTAAAAAAGTTTTTAAAAAAATTTCAATTATGACAAGTTCTATTGTGCGAATAAATGTATTTATTACTTCTTTAAGATTAATACCAAAATTTCGACCAGTTTTCGACAATCAATGTTAATAAGTTTCTGAATTGATGTTCCAGGGGCGCCCTCCCCACCTTAAAATTGGAAAAAATAAGATTTTTTTGGCCTCAAATCGTGATTTTTCACACAAAATACCCCAAACATTTTCGATCCTCCCTCCGCTCGGCGCAATTTTTTTAAGTTCGCCCCCCTAACTTGAAATCCTGGATCTGCCCCTGATATTGACCTCAATATGTACATTATCAATGTCATAGCCGACGATGAATCCAAAATTGGTCTGTATGAGATATATTTTTTAAATGATTAAAGCTTTGTTAAGGTGACGAAAAAATGAATTACGAAAAACTACAATTTGAACGTGAAATAATGGATGTGGTACGTAGTTCTTATATTTAAAGATGACATTTTTAAATCAGATTTCATGAGATCATTCATGCAATTTCAGCATCATAATATAACCTCTGACAAATGAAGCGATCAAAATAATGAGAGATTTTATCACGTGAAACAAACCGTCGAAAACAGGAGACCGTCGAAAATGGGTGACGTTGCGACATTACTATTCGTTCACTTTAATTTCATAATACAGCTTTGGAACACGTTGTTATTCCTGAAATCAATCCACATTGCATATTAAGTCAAATTTATGCTTTGTTTATTGAGTTTTATTATGCTTTGTTTTTGTTTTTGTTTTTTTTAAAGATATGCATTATAATACAATGATACGTACGTTCTGTATAATGAAAAAAATGACGTTCACTGCTTTTCATTACCTGAATTTGTCGATCCACTGCGAGGAATTAGATACACATATTAACTAACTGTATTTATTTCTGAATAGCACATATTGTGAATACATTTTGGAGAAAATTTTATCGACCTCTGAGGTGGGGCCGATTATGGCCCTTATAGCTCCCAGTCCTTTGTATTTACATGAACGTGTGTGTTTTCAATTCAAGAAACTGTGGCCCATTCAAACACAATCCTGACATGAAAAACGAAGGTGCAGATAACAGCAATACAAACCAACCAAATCATGGACCAAGCCGTCACCATGGTGATATTGGCATGAATACAGAATTAGAGCATGTCAGAGGGACAATTAACAACGATGAATATGCCGTGATAAATAGAAACATTCTACAACATCAACATCATCCACCAACAACTACCGTCATCAACATAGAGATAGTTTATATTACACCTACACCAGAATATGACAGACTTAGCCATTCTGATAAAAGCACACTGCAATTAGATAATGGGGTTTATGATAGAAACACCCAGAATTGCACCGGTTATAATACTGTTATGTTCAACGTACGTCAGCCAGAGGATGTGGTGGAAGAAGGATATGATCATGTCCCCATGGACGGATATTTTCAGGATAATTCTGACTATGTTTGATATTTAATTGACAGACACTTTTATTTTATTAAATTGAATGAAAGAGATATATGATTTTATTGTTTTGAAGTCTTATTTTATCAGTGGGTTGAAGTGGCGATCGAATGGTACGTGAATTTGCAATAATTTAAGACACCAATGGATACCATTAATAAAGTTGTAATCTTGATTGTTAAACTGTAATTGATTGATTGATTGATTGATTGGTATCTAACGCGAATTTTAGCAGTATTTCAGCTATATCGTGGTGTGAACAAATTTTATATATTAAAAACATAGAAGACGTAGTGAGGTGTACTCGATACAACGTTGTGTAATATATATTGTCAGCTACGAATTGAATGTCGATAGTTTTCACTGGGTACTCCCGAGTTCCCCCATTAAAATGGAATCGAATGCCATGATATCACTGAAAAATATTTGAAATTGGCTGCATCAAGGCGCCATTACACAATCTAACACAGTAAGACATATGTTGCTTATATATTATCCATTTGATTAAAATTTCGAATTTATTCTTTTACCTTTGAAAATGACCTGTCCATATAACATTTTTCAAAAAAGACATTGCACAAGTGTACATGCATTGAAATGCATTTTGTATATATACATGCGTCAAATTTAAAATGGTAATTTAATTCCAAGCTTCAGTGGTCAAGAAAAGTTTAAAGATACCCAAGTGGTAATCAGAAACCGTAAATCGAAGAAGGACAGACAATGCATTGACTAGAAGTAAAAGGACACAAGGACAAACAATGATACAAAACACTAAACAGAAAACTAGAGATTGAGTAACAGGAACCCTACTAAAGAAACACTCTATCAAGCAAATCACGATAGGAAGCATACGCTCTGCTATATCTGATCAACTAAGAGATATATACTCCATATACAGGTGCTGCTAGAATGCTGTTACATAAAGATGGAAAGTTCACAATGGGAAAAGTGAAACCATCTCTTTAGTGGTAAAATTTTGTTTTTAACCGGACCTCACTATCTATTTCGAGGTGAAGGACAAGATATGAAGCAGGCCTTGTTGCATCTGTGGTATCCTTTATTTCAAGCTCTACCGTAAAGATGTGAACAACAACAGTTGTCGGAAAATATCAACCACTTGTTGGAAAAGTATTGTCAGTTACACACAGAGGACGACGAAAGATGGTATTTTGGCAATCAGAATTTGGTTCAAAATTGACTATTGTTTCACTATTATATCTTACGATGACCTTGCATACTATTTAATATATATATATAATGGTTGAAGACATCGCCTCTCTTTAATATAATTTTATTATATATCTGACACCTTCTATCTCACGACAATGAACTGTAAAATGCATACTATGCTGTTCGTCATGTCGTATGTGAGAGTTGTCATTTTAGTCGCATGTGGAAAGCTCTTGCATGACCGCATCATTTTACTAAGAGAAGAGATGTTCGATCGTAAAACTAATTTAACCTGGCCACTTTTCAATAAAGTAACTATCAACCAAGAAAAGTGAACGGTTGTATAGTTCTGTGTTAGGGGTATACATTTGACCTCTTTTTACGATTTTTTAATTGGATTTTGGAACTGTTCTGACAGTATGGGATTTTGTTGATTTTGCTATTTGCTTAAATATTACATAATACAACAGAACAGACAAAAACAATTGAGACGACCAACCAAATAAATGTCCTTTATATATATTCAACGCAACATCCAGTAAAAATGAAAAAAAAAGGAATGGTTTTACAATAATTCATTTCTCCAATAAGGAATTTGGAAGCTTCTTGGTAACACAACGGGTGCTACTAGTAGAGCAGAAACTGCACACCCTTCCGGAGAGCCTGCATTCACCCCTGGTTTAAGTGAGGTTCGTGTTGCTCGATCTTTTGTTTTCTGTGAAGTGTTTTGTAGATTATTGTTTGTCCTTTGGATTCTGATTACCCCTTTGGTATCTTTCAACTGTTCTTGGTAAGATTAAATATATGTCATCAAAATGATCTATTTTTATATCTGATCTCATTTGTTGTTTATATTTCTTAGCTTACTTACTCCAATAGACTTTTAAATTTATAAAGCTAACATGAAATTCATCTTTTCTTCACCAACATGTATTTTAAGGTGATATGATACAGTTTCAGCAGCGCAGGTGATACACTCTCCTGTATTTGACCTTTGTCAAGGTCACGTGAAAACAGATACCTTGCTACAAAAAGACTTAAATAGCTTACGCCTCAAAAAATACAAACGATTTAATTTTATATAAATATTCATTTACCTGAGAGAAAGACTTCCGGTTTCATATAACAAATATGTTTTTCATATAAGGAGACACGGAGATGATGGAAGGGGGTGTCTTATTAACGATCACTGTGTTATTATTGGCTCATTTGATTATTGGTAAGTGTGGTTCTTTCTATTTTGAGTATGTAAGTAAGTTTGAACAAAGATTGTTCGTTTTCTGCAGTAGGACTACCCACATCGGTGGTGTCATGGTTAGGGTCTCGACTCGAGTGTGAAACATGTAAGATCGTGGGTTCAAAAGAGTATGACATTGGTAATTGTTGCTTCTCAGCTAAACAGGCAGCAGTACGAAGTAAGAGTAAAGCCCGTGTTAAATACTTAACAGATAACACTTATTTTGTTTTCGTTACAGACACGGACGTGACATGATGGAAGGAGGTGATTTGCTAACGATCATTGTGGATCATTAGTATTGGGGCATTTGATTATGAGTTAGTAGGGTTTTATTTTGAGGATATATTACAGAATTTGTAACAAAGAAAAGGTTGAAGATAACAAAGGGGTAACCAGAATCAGTAAATCGAAAAAGACCAGACAATACAATTGTCAAACGAAAAGGGACAAAAGGACAAACAATGATCTGTAAAACATTACACAGAAGATTAAAAGAATCAAAATCCAACTAAGCGTGATGATCTAGTACAAAACATCATCACCGAAGATAACTTGTTCTGGCCATAATACAGCTAAAGAACAACTGCTGATTTTAATCAGTCGCTCATATACAATAGCAACAAGGGCGAAGTAATATAAACCCCAAATGTGTTTATTTTATGAAAACTGTCTTCTTTGGAGAAGCACACCTTTGTACCATTTTCTTCGAAACAAATATGCATATGGATTTTTGAAGAATATCTGTCAATTGTGAATTGGATATTATAGTAGGGCAAAGAGTAGAAATGTCAAATAAACAAGTTGATTATAATTGCAAACACGGAAGTGATTTGTTTAAAGATTAGAAGTAATGATCTAAATTTAACTCTGTTGGTCACGACAATATTTTTGGAGATCACCTGGTGACACCACTAAATCTTTTCTGTGTATTCTTTCTGTGTGGATAATTATTTGCCTTTTTGTCAAATTTCTTTTCATCATTGTGTAGTTTTCTTTCTGTTGATCATAGTTTTTTTGTTGTACTTTTTCTTTGTGTTAATGTGTAGTTTTCTTTTTGTTGATCATAGCTCTTTGTTGTACTTTTTCTTTGTGTCATTGTGTAGTGTTTAGTGTTTATTAAAGCATAAACAGTGATGGTTAACAATTCATTAAAAGTCACTACATAATTCATATGGTGTTGGAAATCCATGTCCTGTCTTGGGACAGACAAGTGTGGCAGGGTTAAATAAACTGGTTAATAGGATCTCCAACAGATATAAACAAACAATATAAACCTGCACAGATTCGCTACCACTCAAACAGTCTACATACTATCATAACAATAAATGCCAGCATGAACATGTTGTGGTATTTTCCAGCTGTTATATGTATTTTAATATAATTTTGGTATCCATGATAGTGAGGGAAGATCAAAGTCTTCTTCGTCACTTATATTGATCCAGAAAGAACTAAGGACACTTATGTAATGTTCCATTTTTTGTCATTGAGAGTGATATAGGACGGCAGAACTAATAATAAGATGGTGGATCACTTTATTTCCTTTTTGCTCCACTTGTTGTGTTATGACAATAAAGACAATACTTTTTACTAGCGGCACCAGAGCGAATTAGACAGTAGTAGACCACGTGCTTGTTGTGTTATGTCAATAAGGATAAAGCTGTGATGCTGACTTTTAACGCGTTCATGAAAACATGCGCATGTAAAGATACAAGGATCAACTAACAGTTAATAAGTAAAATGAAAAACCAAAATTACGGCACTTCCGAAGCAGTTCCAAAATGTAAGAGATAAATCGTAGAAACAGGCTAAAAATCAACACCCTAACATACAAATACATGATCTCCCACTTTCCTGTCTTTGTTCAGATACTTCTATAAAAGGTGGCAGAGTTATGCTATTTCTAGTTCTAGTTTACATTAAACTTTGTCTCCTCATATTCAAGGAAAATCAACAATTCTACCACAATTGCATTTTAACTCAAGCGGAGTATCATGGGAATCTGCTGCAAATGAATGTGGACACTATGGACTGGAGAATGATCAACATATTTTACGCAATATACATGAATTAGAAGGGAAGACATTTTGGATAGGAGAAAAAGTGTATCACGTAACCTTGCCTTGGATGGAAATATCAGGTAGATATTTAGACAAAGATCTAACTACGTTTAACCTTGTACCAATGTATTAACTATATGTGTGTTTCCTTCCAGAGGAGGCCGTCATGAATTTGAATCCCGAGCTGTCGATGTGTACTCAATACAACATTATGCGATAAACTTTGTTAGTAACTTGCAGGTCGCCGATTTTCTCCGAGTACTCTGGTTTCATCCACCAATAAAACTGACCGCCAGGATATAGCTGAACTATTGTTGACAGTGGCGTTAAATACCATAATCATATAATTTATGATACACTTTATTGCTTCTATCCGTCAGCTGTCATTTATTTGAGTATATGACATAAAAACGAAGATATCTAATTTAGATATATTTATTATTGAAAATAATAGTTCCTAAATATTCAGTTATTATTAAAATTAAGGTTCTCCTCGCTCAGGTATGTGTGACTTTAGGAGAGGCACTTCAATGCAAACCCGATCGTGTTTTAATATTCGAGTCAAATGCTGATCCTCACATGTAACTGGATGAGCAGAATTGTTGTAATCTTGAAATTTATACATATTTGTCCTTCGTGACATATGAGGAGCCACATGTTTAAAGCTAGTTATATTAAAGGAAGCCGATGGCCTTAGCCTTCAATTTAATGTTAGATAGTCTACAAAACCATCGGATTACATCGTATATCAGATTTAATATGAAAACTCATATACCCCACAAGCACCTATCAGCGGTTGTGTGCAAGGAAAAGTAAAGTCGCGCCTCCAAAAGTTGTCAAGCGTACCTCTGGCTCTCACTTATTTACGCCTAATTACAAACTTGATCATAGGTTTTCATCTTGTTAGCAATATAGGCCATATGCATATCATTTCAAATTGTTTTTATATCGTTCCTTGTAAGGATGTTTTGCTGTAAACAACATATCATCTACACATCAGAACACATCACTAGGACAGTGTCAACGACAGTGTATGGTATCTACATATTTTGGCTACAAGGTATTTATACATGGGAGTCCTTCGCGAGCACCTGGGTTCACCCCCGATTTTTTGGTGGGTCCGTGTTGCTCATCTGTTTAGATTTCTGTGGTGTGTTTTTGTTTTGATTGTCTTTGGTCTGTGTGTTGTGTGTCCAATGTTACCAGTTTTTCTGGATTGTCCCTTCGGTTTTCTCTACCGTTTATTTACTACCTAAATTCTTTCATGTGTCTTATGTGCCCAATGTTGCCAGTTTCTCTGGATAGTTCATTCTTGATTTCCCCTTCGGTGTTCTCTAACTTTTATTAAGAGTAGAAATAACATTCATTGTAGCAATTAACAGCTTTGTCAATACCTATAGTCTTAATGAGGTATATATATATTATGTTGTCGTCGAATATCAGTTGATTTTCTATATGGGTGAATACAATACTTGCAGAGCAATTTTCGCTTGTTATCCACGTTAATAGTAACATATGTGTGTCAATATAGCATATTATCGACGTTTTTATTAATATTATTAGTGTGCATTTATGCTGATTTTTAGCAAATTGATATATATATCAGAACCAAGCATGACTTTACATATGGTTAAGTTGAAGTCATCATTTCAAAAGTTTTACGGTCGCCACCATGATTTGGTTTAACAAATGACCATGGCTATGTAATCACAATCCGGTCATTTCCTCATCACCGGGTTTGCAACAAGAGTAACACCACGGATGCCACATGTGGAACAGGAACTGCTTACCTTTCCGGATCACTTGTGTTTACCCTCCCCGGTTTTAGTAGGGTTCGTGTTGTTTGATCTTTAGTTTTCTGAGAAATATTTTGTAAATCGTTGTTTGTCCTTTTGTCTCTTTTCTTTTGGCCATTGTGTTTTCTGTCCGAATTACTGGTTTTTATTACCCCTTTGGCATCTTCAAACTTATCTTGCGATCCACCAAATATCCAAATGAAAGGGATCTACAAACCACTACACAGAAAACTGCGCTAAAATCCGAGTGGATTCTGTTTTACGGCAGAAATGGGAGCTCAGACTTCACATGTGTACCGTACTTTCCTTCTCCTTACTGAATACTACATTAAAAGAGCTAATCTTGTCTCCTGTTTTATCATGTTTATATAATTATGTTTGTTTTAAGGATACTAATTATTTTGTGGGAAAAAGCTTGAAATTAGAAGCTATATTGATTTTGTATGTTGTAAATAAATTAACGCTGTCATGCTATATGCTTTAAGGAGGAAACTCGGGAATGTGTTTGTCTTAGAGAGAGAGGTCACAACAGCAGTTTTGACAACTGTATCAACAGGGATATGGGTAGTAGTTTCTTCGTTTATACAAGTAAGTTAGTACAATTTTAAGAAGCATAGCGACATATTAAATCAATGTTGGGTACGAAAAGGTCAAAGTAAGAAGCTGGCTAATGAAGATTTAAAAAATAATTAACTATAATATTTGATGTTGAAATGCAACATCAACTGTAAATACACGTTAAAGAAAACTGAAGGGGCAACTAAAGATGGACAATCCTGAAAGACTGGCAACATTGGGCCAAGACATATGTTGCCTACTTGAACGCTATTATTGTCATTTTGTGCTAAAACAATTTTACTGTCTATCTTCTGGGTATAGGAATATCAAAACACGGTTTATATGTACAAAGTTTTCTTTTCCATACATTTTCTATAGTTTTGCGGTGTCTGCCATCCTCGCATATTTTTGGTTTATAAAATATAGCTGAAATATTCTTTAACATGGCGTTAAATCCATAATCCATAAATCCTTAAATAGTCCATCATTTTGTGCAAATCGTAAAACAGTAATGTTTATTAGAACTAAAACCAAATGTAGTACACTTATTATGCCCTGTCTATGTAATAAAAACGTCGATATCTATTTAGTCCACACGACGCGTTTTTTGGAATAACCTTCACCACGTACGCTCATAGTCAAATTTAGAAAACCAAGTAATGTAATATATGTTATTAGATTTCAGTGATAGCAATTTTGGTTCTGATCCTGCTGATGGTAAAAACTGTATGACGTCGAACTGTACATTTGAAGGCCATGTTAATTTCGTAAAAGTATATTGTAATACCACTGACGGTTCTGTAAAGGGTGTGTGTGGTAAATATGGATTTATTGATTGATTGATTGATTGTATTCATAATGCGACCTATTCACCTAGCATATTGCTTTCATTAGAAGATTCCACAACTTGTTTTAATAGACACATGGATATCAAATTTAGTACGCACGACGCACGACCCATTTCTGGAATAACCTTCGTCAGGTACGCTCAAAGTCGAAAGGTTGGAAAGACAAATTATTGAGAGGTGTTTGGGAGTAATAAAACCGGGATGTTTCATCGATGTTATGGTTTCTTGATTCTTATGCCGTGAAGTAAACTGAAAATTAAAGAGAAACAAATTCAAAGATATCAACAAATAAAATATAAATCATAATATAGTAAAAGCTCGTTGTATGGAAGTCGGAGGGAACGACTATTTAAGATAAATTTATGAAACCTTTTGACGATACCAAGGAGGTAACGAGAAACCATCAATCAAAGAAGAATATAATACAATAACAACAACCCCCCTCCCGCTTATAATCACAATAAACTTAAGTAGTAAAAAAACAAAAAGCAAAATATAACACACTGTGCAAATTCCAAATTCTAATCGGAACATCGGATAAGCAGAGGAGGCACAATTGATACCCCAAACACACATGCATGACCGCTCATTCGCTTAGCTTAGTACAAGCACTTAGTACAAAGTGGCGGAGTCAAACGGGTTTTATGGACCCAATTGAAGTCTATCAAAGACGGAATAAACGACTTTAAACACCGATGTATTTATTTTTCTTGTTCATGTTGTGAAACATACCACAAAATTAGTTGAATGACTCTTTTTTTTCTTTCCTTTTTTATTATTCAATTCCATAATCAAGAACTTCCTGCTTAAATTATAATTTATTTTGGGCTTGCGGAAAACTATGTTAATTCTAAGGCATTTTCATGTTCAAGCAGGTTTCATTTGTAGTTAATTATACCAAGATACATCATACATGTACATTTACTTACAGATGACGGAAGTACAGCCACAACAGAATCGTTTTGGGGTATAACAAAATCTGTAATAATGGAACGTTGCGAAAAAATTCATAAACTACTACCATCTTCAACATTTTGTGAAGTACCTGGCATTCAAGTTTGGACAAATGTATTTCGTGTTGAGGAAGATTTTGATATTGAAACAGGTATAAGTAAATAATAGCATCGAATGATATAAAGCAACTTATTCATACAGAACTGAAATCATATATTAACTCCAATTGCTGAGTTTAACAAAATGAGACGATACTGAATTCTAATCTTTTTAGCCCATTAATACAATACAAGTCTATTGATTGAGGAAGCAAAATTATGTGTTCATACGGTTGATTTCATAACTTAACATTTTTTTTTTGGTTGCGCAATGTCTTTTTTAACAGACACATTGTATTCCTACGTGTCATATGATTCTCGTCGGTGTTTTGTATTTGTATCAGTATTAGTATATATATATATATATATGTGTGTGTGTGTGTGCATTGATCTGAATAATCGCCTTAATACACTATATCCATCCTTATTTTGTGGAATATAAACAGGGCAGCCTTAGGAAGTGCGGGTTCCCATTGCTGTTATTTGTAAAACCTAGTGTGTTCTGTCTGTACTTAAACAAACGAGAGTATATAACTACAGCACGAGGCTCCTTACGCACAAAGCCCAATTTGGGAGCAATTGGTCCAATGTGCTTATGGCCGGTCCTGAAGAAAATTTTTAGATTGCTCACCAGTATTATAATAATAATATAACACATTTTCAGCTGTTTTTGTTTACATTGTCAGAGTGGGTTATGCTTATGGTGCTTAACGCCACTTTCAACTATATTTCAGTTATATCGTGGGGGTCAGTTTTATTGGTGCAGAAAACCGGAGTAATCGACAAAAACCACCAAACTTTCGCAAGTTACTGACACACTTTATCACATAAAGTTCTATCAGGTACAGGTCGCCATGAGCGGGGGTCGAACTCACAACTTTAATGGTGATAGGCACTGATTACACAAGTAGTTGTAAATCCAACTACCATACTATGACGACCACGACGCCCCCTTTTCTGAATGATATTATCATTGGTAATAATTTAGACTTGCCACTTATCTTTACAAACAACTTTTTTTTTTACTTTTTGCCTTTGGATAGTAAATGTAAGTAACCAGTTAAGATTTCAACTGTCATAGTAACAATTTATTTAAAGGGATTATTAATAAGAAAGGGACTTGTAGCCAATCTATTTACATCCTTATACTTCAGTAAGTCTATCATTAATATAAAACTGTTCTTTAAAGATGATGCAGGAGACTACAAACCTATTGGATGTGTAGCTGCCACACTGAACAATAGTGTGTTATATAAAACACACATATCATGTGATGATACTGTGAAATATTTTGTTTGTAAACAAAGTGAGTACTTTTTTTTGGGTATATTTGCTCTGTTTTTATCAATTGTGCACTTTTCACCGCTTTTTGTATTTTCAGCGATTTCGTTTAGAATTTGCAATATAATAAATACTAGAAAAATCAAAATAAAACAAAGATATTAATAAAAACAAAGAGAAACAGACACAGAAAAAAACATGATGAATAAAAAAAACAAAAAAACACACACATAGTTTTGTTTCTGGATGAAATGTTGCAATCGCAAAGACAAAGGACAAACAATGATCTGCAAAACACTATGCATAGAAAACAAAACATCTAGCAACACGAACCCCACTACAAGCCAGTTATTTACATGATTAGGTCAAACTTACAAGAAAGAAATCATGTAAGTGAACTGTAGCTTTGGGATGAACCTGATGTGAGGAAGATTAGTATGTCAATGGTTAGAGTTGGAACATTGTGTATTCACAACTTATTCATCAGTGATTGGTTCGTTACGCATTTACAACTGTATCACAGTGTGAACAGCAGTGAGTATGTAGTTACTGTTGATCGCAAAGTGAGCCCAATATGAGCTATATCATTGTCTGAACAAGTATAATACTGATACCTGCTTTGTACTAAAGGAAAACTACATAGATTCTATAGTGCCACATAACAATAGCAAAAGTCCACACTACACTCGGACACATAATGACACATATCAAACCAGTATTTACTCTTATTTCATAATACATTCATGATGTATTGAAAAATGGTAATGACAAACCAATATTTGTATTCCAACGAGAATTCATTCAAAAGTTTGAAATAGTATACATTTGTCTATGCTATTTATATCGTTAATTCAATAAAGAATAAGATTGGTTAACGACAATCTGTATAATGCCAACGTCGTACATTTTATTTTACCTTATCATATATAGTGGAACCAACAACGTTGAAACCTGACGTTACAGCATCAACAGGGTTCATTCTTAATATCACGTCAACCCCAAGTCGTCCAACTGTAGGTGAGCTGATTTTATGTTATTATCTATTGATTGCGTCAGATGATAGCAAATTAACAAAGTGTGGTCAGATTGACTTGTAGACAGCAACACATATTTAAATCAAATCAGAAATAAAAAAGATACAAATCGGAAAAAGTAGAATACCACACTGTCCGAACAGTTAAAACATTTAATCGTTTTGCAAAATCATTACCACTAACATACATATACATGATCGCCAATTTTCCTGGTGTGGTACAGACACTTCAATTAACTGTGGTATGATTAAACTAAATTGATGGGACCAATCTCCCTCTTCTTAGCACAATGATGCGGTCATGCCAGTGTTGAAACTATTAAAACAATTTTCAACTTGTCCTACCGAACTAAACCTTCCAATAAAATAAAATAAAATATATTCAACCCATAATAAATTGGGAGTAACGGAAAAATTAACATCGTAATATGTCGAATATAACATTTTAGACAACACCATTGAAATGAAATAGTCACGTGTTGATTTATGTGAGATTTGTTGATTAAGTCAATACAATCAATAGCGTCTAGGAAGGATAATTCCCTGATACAGTTATCATTATGAAGTATGAAATTAATTATTCTACCACCTTGATAATCGCTGAATTTGTATTTTGTCACTGTACATGTATTACCGGTGTGCTAAAATTTCTGATGATCAAATAAAATGAAAAAGAAAAATATATCACAGTGTCGGAACAGTTCTAAACTCCAATCGAAAAATCGTAGAGAGGCAACATCGATACCACTTATTCACATGCCTGCTCACTTTCCTGGCTTGATTCAAGAACTTTAATGAAAAGTGGCAGGGTTAAACTAGTTTTGTTAGCTAAAATGACTAATTTATTTGTATGCTTGCTTCTGGATAATTACAGAGAATAAGGGCACAAGTGAAAGACCTATTAATGTAAAGTCAACAACAAAGAAATACAAGACACATCAAACATCTACAGGTTTGTATGCTACAAATACTATATTATGGCTATAAGTGAGTGAGTGAGTGTTTGTTATTTAACACGCTATGAGTAATTTTACAACTATATCATGTCGAGAGCGAAAATTCTCCTCCCTCAGGCATAGGTGACCTTAGACGATTCTATCCATATTAGGCCCTTTGTCATTCTTGCTCCCGATGACATTTAGGTTATTTGGCTTTGTGCCTGATACTTCATTAGGACACATTAATGTCCTGATTCCCAGCCAATCAATCCTGTTCTCCTTAATGCTGCGAGGTACGCGGAAAAGTAACATATACCAATTTTATAGTCTTTGATTTGACCCGACCGGGACTCGAACCCACAATCTTCCGCACTCGAGATGAGCACGCTAACCATTACACCATCGATGCGGTTATATTGTGGATATGCTAATTATAGTAAATGCAGATAAAATTGTAACGTTAGACATTCAGTTTTGTACTTAATTTGATAATTTTAAGAAGTAATATAATTTTTAAATTGATGGATGGATGGACTGTAGAATGTTTAAATGTATGTAATGATTTTTAAAAGTTAGAACATATTATTTAGCATCATAATTATGCTAAGTTATACTTTGAGGTAGAAACCGAAAATTAACAATAAACACGAAATTTGAATTAAATGTAGAAAGTAGTTGAAGACCGATTTAGTTTTTATATAGTTCTCAATCTAAGGCCTTGATGTAAGCTATAATGCCTTCCTTAATCAGACTTGCTCTGTTTTTATATATTTAGTGCATAATGTAGATGTAGAGACGACATTAAAGCAAAATTCAGAAAGTGGAACTATGAAATCTGACCAAATGATTGCCACTAAGACGGTACCAATCGGTATGTAAACTTTAGAAGTGTGTGTGTGTGTGTGTGTGTGTGTGTGTGTGTGTGTTGTGTTGTGTGTGTCTGTCTGTCTGTCTGTCTGTCTGTCTGATATTGTATTGCCTTCCTGCTTTAAAATCTAGCACACCTGTAACATTAAATATATTTATTTGGATATTTATCAAGAAAACGAAATAATAAAAAAAAATAATAATAATAATGCATGCACAAATGTAATTTTGAAGATATCAAAGAGGTAATCGGAAGCCGTAAATCGAAGGACAGATGATGCAATGACCAAACACGAAAGATATCTGCAAAATATTCTACAACTACAGAGAACAATGCAAATTGAATTCCAATGGCATATGATACATACCCTTGTTAATACTTGAAATACTGTTTTATGAACGGTTTGAAATGAAATGTTTAATAATAGTGTTCTTAGTACTAAACACTTTTATGTGTTGACTAGAACTGTGGTTTACTGGAAACAAAACAATGTCCATGTTCTCAATTGGCCAATATACAGTGCATAGTTGTTACCGAACGGAGTAGACAGGAGGGTCAATAAACTGAATGATCACAAAACATGGTGAGGTTAGAGAAAACCGAAAGAGCAAATAAGAATAGACAAATCACAGACACAGTCAATATTGGGCACAAGACGTAGAAAGAAGAGAGAAACAAACAAACAGCAAAGAAAACTAAGATGACCAACACGAACACCACCAACACGTGTTAAATAAATTACTCTTATGTTAAATAAATTACTCTCATGTTAAATAAATTACTCTTATGTTAAATAAATTACTCTCATGTTAAATAAATTACTCTTATGTTAAATAAATTACTCTCATGTTAAATAAATTACTGTCATGTTAGATACATTGCTGTCATCTTAAATAAATTACTCTCATGTTAAATAAATTACTATCATGTTAAATAAATTACTCTCATGTTAAATAAATTACTATCATGTTAAATAAATTACTCTTATGTTAAATAAATTACTCTCATGTTAAATAAATTACTCATATGTTAAATAAATTATTATCATGTTATACTTTGATTTTTCAACAGTTTAGATTGAATACAACTGACAAATATAGAAATGAACATTTCGTACATTGCATTACGGTATCTTTAATGTTAATTGAATAATTTCACTAACAGCGAGATTTGGGCCCTTATATATTTATGCTATAGCATCAATTTCATATGGACAGCGATGAACTTGGGATCTGATTATTAGGCATGCCTTACCCACTTGAACAAACATTCCACCAGTACTTGTATAGATTTCATTTTCGAGGCGCAATTGCTAATTATTAAATGTCATATCCATGGTTTCGAACACAATTGGTGTCTTTAATGATAAGAAAATATATTTTTGATAATTTTTCTAGGAGCAATAGCTGGAGGAATTGTTGGTATTTTAGTTGTATCCCTGACTGTGATCTCACTTATAATGTGCAGAAGAAGGTAGGGATATCAAACACATGATATAGATCTAACTGAAATACATTAACAGTGGCTGTAGCCACCAAAAATAAAAACAAGAAAAAACAAGAAAAAAAAAGAAAAAAAGAAAAGGAAAAAAAAGAAAAACAAACGATATCCAACCTGAAATCACATGACATGAGAGTGTCAACAATGACGTAGTGACACTAATTAGCTTATCTATGTAAATCTAGTAAAGTAAACTAATATTAAATATAAGAGTAACAATTGGAATCTCAATATTAATAGAGAAGGCAGTTGTAGAGTAAAAAGAGATATGATATAATACAATGTGGTTCTAAGCATAGACTTAAATTATGACATTTTTAATACTCGCAAGATATACATGTGCGATACAACAACAAAATACATTCTTTTGCGGAGATTTAAGTTAGTGTGATTTGAGAAGTGACTTGTGTTACATCAAATGAACAATTGATCGTGGTCAGAGCAAGAAATGTTATTATGTCTGCCTTGTATGTACTAAACTAACCATTCACATATGCTAGTACGCTGAAGCAGCAGTCCGATGGCCGATTTGTCTTTAAGTCACCCACTATCTACCCATGCAAGTTTAGCGAAGAAACAACTGTTATTCATAATATAGTGTTGAACTAATCCAAGATGATCCGCATTCATGTGGAGTACACTTATCGGTGCCATATGGAGACGATCAATAACTACACATGAAAAGTCCCATTTCCCTGGAATGACAAAAGTATATCATTTTACTATATTTGTTGTTATTTACTTTGTATACAGCGTTAGAATCGTTTTTGTAATAGGAGTTTATATTATTCTTTGATATTTGTTTTGTATAACCTATTGCAATCTTGTTTTGTAGACGAGTTTGTATGTTTCAACATAAAAATAACCATTCGAACATGTCAAGTACATACGTTGATGTTTCTAACACAACAAGCAGCAACGTCAAGGGTTCAACTGATACAGATGTTAACGGAAGTAACACTGTCAATAATGCGATCTATTCTGGAAATTTCGATGCTGATTTGGTATATAGCGAGGAGGAAGCACCTCAAAACAGTAATAACATTGACACTGACTCCTCCCTCGAGTGCTATGACCATTTGCATCTATATGATAAACGGGAAACCATGTTAAGCGAAAATTTGTATAGCAGTAATGTCGGGTTTAGAAGTAATACTGACCCTACATATGATTATTCAACCATGGGTACTATTCAAAGGAAAGACACTAACAGTATTTATGACCACACCTTGGAGAGCATGAACAGCAACAATGTCGGTTTTAGAAATAACACTGACCCTGCATATGATGATTCAACCATGTGTACTATCCAAGGTAAAGACACTAACAATATGTATGACCACATTTTGGAACACATGGACTCCACATGCTCCAATATAGATGATGTCTATGCAGTTTCCAGCAAATTCAAACCAGCAAAGTGACATGTCAAATCAAAAGTGGATAAAATATGTTATTCCTTAGAGTGACATGTAAAGACCAAATGTTGATCAAATACGTTATTATGCAGTTAAAATAGGTAGAATGAAATACAGAATTTATGTTATGGTATTATTAAGTGTGTTAATCCTCATTTTGATGTCTTTTCCCCGATTTGTTCGTAGGGGTGCTCTTGTCGTATTTGTGTTATTTGTACTTTTAGAGGGTCTCATCTTTTTTGTTTACTGTGTTGTGTTTTTCTATTTGTTTATCTTCGTTCTGTGCCTTCTGCATTTAATAATGTAACACTTGTGCATATTTTTGTTGTTATTTACAGAAAGTATGATAATATAATAAAGAATAATTTTACTTTGTTTTGCATTTAAAATTAATATTATTACTTTTGACTTGGAGTACATTGATATCTCCCCCAGTTCAACACTAATTAAACAGTACCAAGTATGCTTATGTAACACCAGTCATGTTTATATACTAATTAACCTATTTGATCTATCCCAACATTTTTTCTTACACCGTTATATCTATTTTTTTAAATGTTGGCATATGTTGAATGAACCGTTTATATTATCATCAAATATTGATTGATCAATAGTTTCAACTGATAGAAAGACATATTTGTTTTCACACCCGTCTGAACTGTATTACTATATCAACACAATGGCCAAATGAAAAAGTACAAAAGGACAAACAACGATCTAAAAAAACATACACATAGAACAAAAGATCGAATAACACGAACCCCACTTAAAACCGGATATGAATTCAGGTGCTCCGGAAGGGTAGGCAGTTCTTGCTCCATTAGTGACATCCGTCCCGTCATCGTGTTAATCTAGTTACAAACCCGGTGATAAGTCATCAATGAGGAAAGGACAGGGAAGTGTTTGCGACACAGATATTCCATAACGGTCAACCATGGCACGGTGGCGGCCGTAGAACTTTCGAAGTGATGACTTCAACTTAAGCAAGAGGAATCCTTGCTTTAGTAGCTTCCTTGTTAGCTGAACCCCTCTATCAAGGAAATCCTGATAAGAACCACAAGCTCTGGAATATCGTATCAACGGAGAGAGATATACTCCATATGTAGGTGCTGGCAAGTGCACCATTACACAACTAAGGCTATCTGGCAGGTAGGATAGTATTGAGGGTGTTCCTTCCAATAGAAGGTTCGTCGTCGCTAATTCACGACATTTTACGCCTTTTATTTTGTTTTCTGTTTCTGTTATATAAGAGGGTACAATTCCTCTGAATCTTAGGAACCAGTGAATGATTCAGTAGTAACTAGTGTCATTGTACACCTCCCTTTTTTTGTTATCAAAATGATCATTGGTTCAATACTATCCATGACATACAGGGAAATTAGAATTCCACGAATAATAATGACATCACAGGACGGAATTCGCGACTATCGCCTCTCGTTAATAACATTTACAGAATCCACTGCTCTGTAATAGAAATCTGTTTTTAACTATTGTAATTACGTTATTGTAAGCTGCTACAGTACAGACATAATACTTTTAACTTAAAATACTGTTGTAAATTTATAGTTCTGACAGACATTTGTAATAGTTTTATCAAATGAGATTTCCTTTATGATAGCGATAGGGGCCGTCATGGTCGTGATCGTATAGTAGTTGGATTTACAACTAATTATGCAATCAGTGCCTATCATCACGAACGTTGTGAGTTCGAATCCCGCTTATGGCGGGCTGTACTCAATACAACATTATGTGATAAAGTTTGTCAGTGGCATGCAGCAGATCGATGGTTTTCTCCGGGTACTCTGGTTTCCTCCACCAATAAAACTGACGCCACGATAGAACTGAAATATTGTTGACAGTAGCGTTAAACACCATATCCCTAGTCATAGCCCTAACGATAACGATTATTTTCCTTAATGTGAATTTTCTTCTTTTTCAATTGTTTAGTTTTTATTTTCTGTTGACCTGGTATTTTGTCCGAAAAATTAATTTCGCCTCTTCATATAACATACTATCCAGGAACAATATATCGATATCGGGTCCACTCGTCCTAATTACACATTCGCCCTGGGTTCGTTTGCCCTAAAAGTGGGTACTTAAAAAGTATTTTAATGAAAATAATCCATATTCTAAATTTAAATTAAAGAAGTAAATATATAGAAAAGTATTAATTAAAAAAATTTTGCTTTTGGAAAGTTCTTTTCAGCCAATTATTAGTTCCCACAGTGGGAGGGATATAATTAGCGAAGAATTGGTGAGAAAATTGTTTATTTATTAGGAACAAAATTGTGTAAATAAACTGTAAATAAACTGTAAATGCGACAATATTTTATTATGACAAGGAAAGTGTCTGAGAATGTAATATTAATTTCTGTATATATTTATTATTTGATTTTAAAAATATCAAATGTAATTTTGATATACATTAAAAAAGTGAAATTATATATATTGTTTCAAACTATGGGGGAACATCTGCTAAAAAGAAGCGCTATGCAATCATTTAAAATAGAACTTTTAATAAACAATTGTTACGAATTAACATATGGTGATATATTGATTGATTGATTGATTGATTGATTGGCGCTTAACGAAACTTTTAGCAGTATTTCAGCTATATCGTGGCGAAAACAGGTGTTATATAATAAATTCTATAACTACAGCACCATTTGATATAAACTAGATTTGTGCATAAAGAATGATAAAAGAAAAATACGTGATAAAAACATTGTTTATAAATCAGTGGTTTAATATCACAAGGAACAAGACTTAGTTCATGACTTATCACCGGGTTTTTAACTAGAGTAATACGACCGGTGCCACTAGTGGAGAAGGAACTGCTTACCCTTCCGGAGCACTTGAGTTCACCCCCGGTTTTTAGTGGGGTTCGTGTTACTCAATCTTTTGTTTGATGTGTATGTTTTGTAGATCGTTGTTTGTGCATTTGTCCTTTTTCGTTTGGTCATTGTGTTGTCTGTTCTTCTTCGATTTACAGATTTTGGTTACCCCTTTGGTATTTTCTCACTCTTCTTTGTTAAAAATGGAGCAAATGACGTCATGGGGGAGAACAAATTATAGTTCGATAAGATGATGATGTCAGCTATATGTACTAGACCAATTCCCTTAATTGGAGTTTTATAATGTTAGCTTATTGAAACACCAGTTCACAGGTAGACATGATGCTTCACTCAGCCACTTTATATCCTCATTCCGAGCCAACCAGTATTTGCTCTTACACTCCTTTATGCTCCATGCTTAGCTGAGAAACAGTAAATACCATTACGTCGTCGATGTTATTGTCATTCATTAGGCTATGTACAATGAACATGAATCATACATTGCAAATTAAAATGGAAATAATTTGTGGTTACCTCCGTAATTTATATTTTAGCTAAATACACTAAATCAAACCCAAAAAACCAACGAATCCTTTATCATAATAATAGATAGACTCCGAACAAACATTCTAACCAGAAAATAAAGCGTGTTTAAAATTTAAAAGTGAATGAGTGATTGTTGCTTAACTCCAATTCATTAATTTCAGCTATATCATGGCGAGAGCAAGTTAATTTCCAATGGGATGATGATGACGTCCGCTTTGTACTAGTGATCAACTATTATCAAAAAGTAGATTTAGTCACATCACAGAAATGTGCAATTATTTCCTTTTTTTCTTAAACGAAGAAAATATTTTTTGCGGTTTTTTTCTTCAGAAACTGACACAAAATCAACATGGATGGAAGCGATGACAAAATGTCGCCATCAATGTTCTACTATAGAAAGTGATACCACGATCTTAAAACAACTTTACTTAAAAGTGAATGAACGATTATGTCTTCCTGCTGCAGGGTACAAAACCACGTGGACAGAACAGCTAGGTATATGTATATAAACGCTAGAGAATACGGAAAGGGGCAATTAATAATGGATAATCCAGATAAATTGGCAACATAGGGCACTAAAGACGATGACAAAACAACACACAAAATTGGCCAGCCCTTTGGTTTACTTGCTCACTAAGACTATTAGATTATTTAGCTTTCCAATCTTTTGACTAATAGTGCACCTACTGAAGGTTGTTCCGGAAACGCATCCGGTGAACTTAATTTGATATCTACGTTTTTATTGTTAAAATTAATATAATTAATGAATGCCATTGATTATGTCTATTGGGTTTAAATCTGTATCCATCTATTATCCAGTTTTGTCATACCGATCAACTTTACCAGTCATTGAAACCGGAATATCACCAGAAAACCATCAACATGTAGCACCAATATAGTGAAACACGTGAGAAAAGTTTAAAGATACCAAAGGGGTAATCAGAAGCCGTTATTTGAAGGACAGACAACACAAAAAAACAAAGGAAAAATGACAAAAAGGACAAACAACGATCTACAAAACATACACACCAAATGGATAAGCAGCTCCGTCTCCGCTCGAGGTACCAGTCGTTAACCTTGAAGTTAAAATGTTAAATAATATCCTTTCTGTATAATATCCTTTGTCAAAGTAGGCTCTAACAGTGAGATGCTAACCCTTCCGGAGTACCGATTCTCACTTCCGTTTTATTGTGGAATGTGATTGTTGCTGTTTTATTTATTTATAGCTAACACTTCTGATTTGCTTTTGTTCTTTCTGGATTGTGATTTCTTTTCTGTTCCTTCTGTTTTATCCTTTGAGTGATATACGATTCCATTTCAGGGTGCTATCCATTTATAGCAAACCCAGATCGAAGCCATTTTAATGTAACATTAGGCTGGTGCCAGCAGCTGTGTCTAAATAACAATGTAACATATTTCTCATATAAGGTATGTGTATATATATTTATAACAAGCTCAGTATTCCTGTGTTATGTTTAAGAAATGTTTATATATACCAAATGTAAAGCTTATTGCTGAACACTTTTCCTTTGGCCCATAAAACTAGTTTAACCCCGTCACATTTTTATTGGAGTGTCTGTACTAACGCAGGAGGTGACCGGTCATTTAAATGAGTATTAGGGATACCTATTTTGCCGATGTTTCCACAATTAACCATTGAGATTTGGTAGTGTTTCGACAATGTCATGCTTTTTGTTTTTCAATTTTTACTATATTTTACGAGAATATGATAATTTGTTGTTGTATTCTCTATACAATAATTTGATTTTATCATAAATATAAACATCATTTTTTTACATTTCCTAGGATAGTAAATGCATTTGCTTACCGCAGTTTGCAAATACTATGTCTCCAGCACAAAGAACAGGGCCTTGTAATTATATTATATATCATAGTAAATATTGGTTCTGACATATATTGTTCAATTTCATATGATATTGGAAATACCAGTTTTTAAATTGGAATAATAAAATGAAAAACGAAAAAAATGTCGATTTACTCTTGTTACAAATAATTTCATAAGACTAGATTGTGATATTATGCAAAACAAAATATAACACACCGTCGGAACAGATCTAATATTCAATAACAAATCGTAGAAACAGAAGCAAAACATATACCACTAATACACAAAGACATGATCGATCACGTTCCTGACTTGGTCGCGGGATAAAACCAATTGTATTGTCCAAACCTTAAATAGATGATTATATAATATGAACTATCACTATTCAATATATCGTCTAAATATTTCATAATATCCCAAAAATATTTCAAAAGTTTTGTTATTTTATATTCTTAAATTTGAACTTAAGAGCATTAGTTTTATCAGCAAAAGAGACATGTGATGCACTGAAAAGAGGAAATCACTTTCTAATGTATATGTATGTCGTTGAACCTTATGCCCACGGCCTAGACCACTCGGCCACACCCGCTATGTATAAAATATAACTTCAATAGTCCAAGTATTGTCTCGTAAGGCGTACAACATGTGTTAAAGCGTGTGTAGACGGTATATAATAAAAACGTATATATCTAATTTAGTGCGCACAACGAGTTTCTAAAATAACCTTCATCAGTCAATATCAAAAGATAGGAAAGCCATATGCCAAACAACATTGATTTGGACATTACCTCTCCATATTACATATTATCTGACATTTACAATTGGAAAACTGTCACTCTAAAAACGATTATCATAATATACAACAGATTAAATGAATTAGGCAAATACATGACTAAATTATAACCTACAAAAGTCATTTAAAACTATGTTTTTTCTAATGAATACTAGTAAACGTTAGAGAAAACTAAATGGTGCAATCAAGAATGGATAATCTAGAGACTTTGGCAACATTTGGCACAAAAGATAAATGATGAAGACAAATAAAACAAAACAAAACAAAACACAACACAAAACAGTAAACTACAAATATGAGCAGCATAGGATCCCAAGAAAGGGGTTAATCCAGGTGCTCGCGAAAGGGAAGCAGTCTTTACTTCTTATGAGACTCTCGCCGTACTCTCAGGAACACATTAAACGGTTTAATCCCGCAATAATGTTGTGCCTATCCCAAGCCAGGACCTGGATTTTCAACGTCCCACGTCATGGTTTTTCTTATGTTCAATGATTTATGGTGAGAGATGGTCGTTCGTTTTGTTGATATTGATGGAACGGTTGACCATCATTGTTTAAAATTGCTTTTCATAACCGAGAATTCCACTAACATTTAGGATAATACTGTAACATTGTAGTAATTCACAATCTGAAATTTACTGGAAGTGGTGATGGTATGCAAACAACATGTAGAAATGCAGGAGAGGGATATTATGTTAAAGGACAATGTATAGCTACGAACTGTCAGACGAATTATGATATCAATGATATCTGTAGTAAGAATTATCTTATCTTACTAACATCAAGTACGAGAATCCATGGCCGCGATCGCATGATAATTTGAATTGTGTTTCTCTAACAATTGCAAGTGACTAGCATGTTTGATGGTAAAATAAAACTAAAAACGTAGATATCATATCTTGTGTACACGATGCGCTTCTGGAATAACCTTCATCAGGTATTCTCAAAGCCAAATATTTTAAAATTCTTTGGGAGCTAGTAAACAAAAGGACCTAACCACAATATATACAATTGTCTAAGATCATATATGCCTGAGGGAGGAGAATCTTAGTTTTTAATAATAAATCTCATAATAAATATATATAATAAACAATGTCAGTGCCGAAGGATTGACTGTTCAGAGCATGCTAACTATGAAATGATGTTCAAAGTAAATATACAATGAATTAAAGAAGAGTTTGAAGATACCAAAGGGGTAATCAGAACCCATATACCGAAGAAGAACAGACAACACAATGGCCAAAAGAAAAAGTACACAAGGACAAACAACGATCTACAAAACATACTTATAAAACTAAAGATCGAGTAGCACGGACCCCACTAAAAACCGGGGTGAGCTCAGGTGCTCCGGAAGGGTAAGCAGTTCCTGCTCCACTAGTGACACCCGTCGTGTTGACAAAAACGTCATTATCTCCTAACTTTCTCAAATATATAACAAATCTTATTATATCATATCTACGAAAAGCTTGAAGACTCTAAAGGGATAATCAGAATCAGTTAATATGCAAATTAACTGGTTCTGGTTCAATTGCGAAAAGAAAAAAAACAAAAATGATCCACAACACACTATGCAGAAAACTTAGAATTGAGCAGCGCGAACCCCACTAAAAACTGTAGGAGGACTTATTTGTGCCGCCAGGGTAAGAAACTCCAAAATGTGAAGAGAAAAATGCAGTAATATTACTTTCGCAATGTCCTTACACAATGCAGTAATGGAAACAATGTATAGTTTTGTGACCTATATAAAATATTGCCCCACATATGAATCTTATTAGGATGGTTGTTCATATATTGCTGTTCGTTGTAGGTAAAATTATATTCAGGCAAACCATCCCGGCAATAGGTCCATCTCATAGCCAACGTTTTTACCTAAATTGGCAAATGTTTTGATTGCCATTCTTAACATCGTTTTGCAAGTTGTTTTGAACGTGGAAAAAAGCCGTGGCATTTTCAATTTTCTTCAACCATGAGGTACACACTCACGTTCCATACCAAGGGTGTGCTGTTTATTTGATTCATACCACACAACAAGGGCCAAGGCGTACATTGCACGGAAGTCTTCATCTTAAGCGATGTGATCACAGTCGTACGCGTGCTTGGTTTACATATATGTTGTCTGTCATTCCATTTACCATATTCATAGATATTCAATAATGGAAATTATTAGGCAATCATATCTCCCAAAGACAAGCAATGACGACATGCCTGAAGAGTCATAGTAATCTTCCCGGACACGTTGGTAAGTCCTGTACTACCATTGCTGCTAACACAGGACAGGGCGGGCAGACTTCAATGATGTGGTCGTCCATATTTAAAACTACATTTAACAAAAAAATATACTATAGCAGGTACGTTAATTTTTATTTAAGATTAGTATTTGACAGTTTACGTAGTTTGAATATTCCTATATGTAAAAATATGGAGCATTATGAACCCTATTAGGACCTGGGATAACTCAGGTATTTCGGAAAGATAAGCAGTTCCTGCTACACTGTTGTGTTATGGTTAAAAGAAGCTAACATCATGTGGTACATAAATCGTGTTGACACGGAGTTTGTCCTGTGAACAAATGCTTTGGTTGTATGTTTTGTAGATCGTTGTTTGTCCTTTTGTCCTTTTTCTTTTGGTCATTGTGTTGTCTGTCCTTCGTCGATTTACAGATTCTGATTACCCCTTTGGCACCTCCAGATTATTCATACACACATGATGTTCTATTGTACTACAATAATATAAGTACCCGTGATGTTTATTGGCACAAACTACTTAATAGTATTGATATATTACAGATAAACTAAAAGAAGGATCATTGACATGTAAAAGTGGCAGATTTTCGGAAAAAACCTTCGGCAGCCGAATAATTGAGGAGAACACAGATTATAATGCTGTCTTGTCATTTATTTGTCAAGGAACAGGTATATATAAAACATCAAGCTTGATATATGTCTCATTGCGTAACGTTGGTGATATTCCAACATGTATCAGAGTTGTATTTCTTGTCTAGTTATCATTGTATGATAATGGGTTACAGTTTAGTGTATTCCTATTGCAATCACGTTTGCTTTATACATGTACGTTTACTTGACGTATATAATCTACCGGTACCCTCCTACTTATGTAGAGCAAAGCGCAAAATACACTTGTGGAACGGGAACCGCGCTGTATGCACACCATAAGAAATCAAACAAATTATTAAATGTGTTTGCCTTATTGTTAGTAAAACGTTTACTAAATTTAATGATGTGTTGCATACATGACATTGAAGTATAAACACAATATACGTTCATTGTTGAGAAATATAAATATATTTTGTACTCGTTGGAGACTCGCTTTTCTTACCGTTTCTAAAGCTCGTAAAACAAATTTGTATTTCCCGGAAATGTATGTGTATAGTCTATGTTTAACCAGTTATTTAAGGCAAGTGTATCTATATAGAAAATAAATAAAGGATATCATTCCGTGTTATGAGGAATTATGACAAAGACGTTTAGTTTGTGCTTCGAGGAAATATGACACGGATGTTTGTCCTCTTTGTGGGGAATATGGCAAGGCAATCTGTCATTGTTTATCATTTCCTATTAATAAAGAAAGCTCCAGAAAAAAAATACAAAATGACGTTTGATCTTATAGGATACGAAAATGCGTGAATGATTGTAACAAAACGGGAATTCAGTCATGTACACAATGTACATGTGGGCTTTCCATTGGAGTGTGGGGCTGTCTCGACATTGTGATATTTTTTGACCGTTTTCTTTTCATTTTCCTTTCTATTGAATGATGGAAAACATGTCCACGCAACAAACGCAGTAACATGCAACTTACATGTGATATGTATAGCACATAATCATAATTATTTGTAGCCGTAGCTGTTTTTTGGTTCATGATTTCAGAAAACAAGACTGTTGTATCAACTGAATATGAAACAAACAATGATCCTGTTGGTAGCCTTCAAACGGTTGGTAAGTAGA
The DNA here is from genome assembly GCA_963680875.1 of Bathymodiolus brooksi. Lineage (NCBI taxonomy): Eukaryota > Metazoa > Mollusca > Bivalvia > Mytilida > Modiolidae > Bathymodiolus > Bathymodiolus brooksi. The sequence continues at coordinate 97,278,236 of OY804583.1, forward strand.
CATTGAAACACGATTCCATGTAGTGATAGCATATTGATTACATAAGAAGATTTAAATGAAACTGTCATACAATCACGACCACTGCGCTGCCCCCTCCCCTTTGTATATGACGTCAAGTAAGGTTGAAATATTGCTATTATTACAAGGAAGCATTTCTAGCTTAACATACCGTATTCTTTTTGATTCTACAACCAATATCTGCTTTGTTGATCAACTAGATATCGATTACACTGATGTCGACCTTTAAGACGCACCAAAGGATTATGTTATTGATGCTGGCGTTATTTGTAAACATATATGTTTAATATTTTGCATGGTGAAAGTATATTACCTAACCCCTGTTTGTTCTGAATTTTATTAAAAATCGTCTAATTACACGATGTGTCCAAAAGCCCGACACGGCTGAGATGAGTACATGACGTTGCAGATTTGTACACATATTTGCACATAGGAAAAACATATTTAAAATAATAGTCAACAATCGTCCTTACGTTGATGTTAGAAAAATAAATTATCAAACGTCAAAAACACCACCAAAAACCAATCGTAACTACTCGGCCATTCTCGCAACCCTTCCAATAACCTCGTAAATAAGTAGTAGAAATTCTTCTTAAATTATTTGCCGGAAGATAAGCCGCACCAAAATATAGTCCACGAAAATATGGAAGACAAAATTAATATCGCTAGGGAGAAACTAGAAGTTAATTTCCCTTTGACAGAAAAGCAAATGGAAACTTTGCAGTACGTGTACGAGGGGAAAGACTGCATAAGTGTGTTACCAACTGTCACATGACCTAACATTTAGAAAATAGTTGTATTTATCCGCCACCTACTTACGAGGTTATTGGAAGGGTATGGCCGAGTAGCTACGATTGCACCAACAGCATTTATAAATTTTCGTTAGTTCAATGGTCAGAAACAGGAAAAATATTTGTGTCAGTGTGTGTTATCCACAATCGTACCTAACCGACAAATGTTTATGAGTGACTTCGGGTGAAAATTGTATTTGACCTTTACAAACTATAGCTCAGTCGAACAAGAAAAAGTAAACAGGAGTGAAGAAAAAGGAAAATTTTAGTCAACTATTCTTGGCGCGTGCTAGATGTATAGCTACAAGAAGGCGGACTATGATACAGAAGCAGACAGAAGGTCAGGTTTGCAAAAAATAATGATGAAAAGCGTTATGTATTTGAGATGAATTTGCGTAATTTTAATTGCAAACATTTTAGTGCAAACTTGTTATGCAGTAGGCAACCTCACACTCAACAATAAAGCTTGATATATACGATAACCATGATCAATTGTAACATTTTCAGACTGCTGTGAACGTAGATACGATAACGTAACCCTCAGTCCGCTTTTGCTCCAGCGAGGGTCCTCGCTGGAGCATTTTAAGCGGACTGAGGGTTACGTTATCGTATCTACGGTGAGTGCAAAGCTCTGGAATGAGCTGCCTGACCACTTTAGAAAAGACATGTCACTAGACCAGTTTAAAAATTTGATTAATACATGGTCAGGCAGCTCATGTCATTGCTTTGCATGCAAGGCTTCAGTTTGATTTCCTTCCCTTAGTATGCTAGATATTTTTAGTTTAGTTCATCAACTGTGCTTATTTTTAATTTAGTTGAACTACTGTGCTTTTATGTCTTATAATATGTATGTGCTCTGCTTTTTATGCATGTCTGTCCTTATGCTTGTTTTGTTATTTACATGTATGTCGGTTTTAAAAGCTCTTCAGAGGTTTATAATGTATGTTTTATACTCCTACTTTAAATAAAATGTGTATCTGTATCCAACTATGCACAAAAAGACAGCTTTGTAGCAGCTTTATACAAATACGGGGATTGCTATTTAAAATTTTGATTCGAATGATTGTTGGGGTTTCCCACACCGAAACAGGGACATAGTGCCGGCTGCGGACACACGTCTTCAATAGCAGACTCGGATCTAAGTTTTTCCAAACACAACCCTTTGTTCTACATGTACCGTGTTAATACATATAGGTAAACAGAAATGATTACATGTAGGCTTAGCTGCGGAACTGTAGCTCTTTGGGATGGACCATTTAACTTGAAGGGGGGCTATGGTTTTTTCTAAAAAAATATTTTGTTCCTGAATTTTGAGAAGAAAATTAATTTGGCTTGGATGGGTAGAAAAAAAATTAATCTGAGACAGGTTTTTCACTATATAAGATAATGTTAAATGGTCGGTTCTTTATCTTACAGACACATTTTCTAGTTTTGTTTGTAATACATAATTCTTGAAAATTTAAACAATTTCATGTATACAAATTCATTATTCTTTTGTAACCAAGTAACATTAAAAGTGAAGAGGGAGGACGGACGGTAAAGTTATAACTGTTAAAGCCAGTGAATCATTAAAGAAAATGATACTTTCACCTAATGTTAGTCCAGATGTTAAACAGCTTTTAATTAATGGCTTAATTCATGATCAGATGTCACATTCTGAAACAAATGAATCATCTATAGGTCCTGGTCCTACATAACCTGTCAATAGTGTTCAGACAGGGTCACTGGAACCTGCGAATACTGTTCAGACAAGGTCATCGACCACTACTTCATTTCCAGAGTCATCTGATCATGAACAAACAGGAACATATGTATCAAACACTAAATCACTAGACGAAACCTCCAGTCTAAACTTTAAAGCTTGGAAAGAAAATGAAGAAAAACTATTAATTGACACTAGACACCAGATGGACAACTTGTTCAACAGAAGCAGAAATCATGTGGTATTGTGGAAGCAAGTGTCAGAAAAACTTTTAGAAACCCTTAATTATAGAGTTACATACCAAAAGTGCATGTACAAGTATAATGCTTTAAAGAAAAAATGGAAGGAAGTGATTGATTCTCCATCTGGCTCTGAAACCAAACATTTTACTCATAAAGATGAATTTGACCAATTGTATGGAACAAAAGCTAGTACAAAACCACAGTATACAATTGATACAGACAAAACAGAAAGAAAGCGACAACAGGAAAATGTATCCTCTGAAGATGATAACACCCCCATGACCACACCTCCAACAACATCAAAGTATAAGTCATGTAAAAAGACTAGACAACAGGATATTCCGTCAATTTTAGAACAACAACATTCTGAGTGTGTAAACCATATGACAAAGATGCACGATGATAAAATGCAGAGATTTGATAAATTTCTTGACTTGATGTCCAATAAATTGTCAGAAAAGAAATTTACATTGAAGAATTTGATGATGTTTGACACAAATCCTATTTTTTGTGATTTATTTTCTAATTAGAAAACTTTTGTTGAAATATGACCACATAGGGCTGTGATATGATTCTGATACACTTAGTGATAGATTCGTTAATCATTGATATTTTATATTGACATGCATAGCATGCCTTTAAATATTTTTTTAAGGATTTTTTTTATGTATATATTATATTACATTTGTTGTTTATTAATGATCTTTTGGCAAGCATAGACAAGGGGTTCTTTTTTTTAAAGGAATCTGTAATAGGTGAGATGATTTAGATCTTTTTTGTATACCCCCGCTCCACCGGAGGGGGGGCATACTGTTTTACCTCTGTCCGTCCGTCCTTCCGTCCGTCCCATAATATTTCCGTCACATTTATTTCAGCAACTATTGATGGCACAAATCTGATATTTGGTCACAAGCTTCATATAGGTATGCCATATCGTGGAAGCGATTTCGGACCCGTCAGGTTCCTACTTCTTGTTTGCCGACTTAGTTTGTTTTTATACACATTGAATATAATAAGCAAATTTGTTGTCACATTTTTCTCAGCAACTATTGATGGCACAAATATAATATTGTATCACAAGCTTCATATACAATGTAGGTATGCCATATTATGGGAAGCTATTTCAGACCCGTGAGGTTCCTACTTACCGTTTGCTGACGTTTGAAGAACGGGGGTATCATAGGTGAGCAGTAGCTCACATTTCATCTTGTTTTTTTGTTTTTTTTTGGTTGGTACTTGTTTCCCAATGGCAGTATATTTGTTTACAGGATCATATAATTTATTTTGTAAATTGTAATATGCTTTCAAGAGAAAGTTAGTTATTAATAAATATTTATGTTCTTTTTTGTTTACAGGATTATATAATTTATTTTGTTAATTGTAATGTGCTTTCAAGAGAAAGTTTGTTATTAATAAATATGTATGTTCTTTTTTGTTTACAGGATCATATAATTTATTTTGTTAATTGTAATATGCTTTCAAGAGAAAGTTTGTTATTAATAAATATTTATGTTCTTTTTTGTTTACAGGATTATATAATTTATTTTGTTAATTGTAATGTGCTTTCAAGAGAAAATTTGTTATTAATAAATATTTATGTTCTTTTTTGTTTACAGGATCATATAATTTATTTTGTTAATTGTAATATGCTTTCAAGAGAAAGTTTGTTATTAATAAATATTTATGTTCTTTTTTGTTTACAGGATTATATAATTTATTTTCTTAATTGTAATGTGCTTTCAAGAGAAAGTTTGTTATTAATAAATATTTATCTTCTTTTTTGTTTACAGGATTATATAATTTATTTTGTTAATTGTAATGTGCTTTCAAGAGAAAGTTTGCTATTAATAAATATTTATGTTCTTTTTTGTTTACAGGATCATATAATTTATTTTGTTAATTGTAATATGCTTTCAAGAGAAAGTTTGTTATTAATGAATATTTATGTTCTTTTTTGTTTACAGGATTATGTAATTTATTTTGTTAATTGTAATGTGCTTTCAAGAGAAAGTTTGTTATTAATAAATATTTATGTTCTTTTTTGTTTACAGGATTATATAATTTATTTTGTTAATTGTAATGTGCTTTCAAGAGAAAGTTTGTTATTAATAAATATTTATGTTCTTTTTTGTTTACAGGATCATATAATTTATTTTGTTAATTGTAATATGCTTTCAAGAGAAAGTTTGTTATTAATAAATATTTATGTTCTTTTTTGTTTACAGGATTATATAATTTATTTTGTTAATTGTAATGTGCTTTCAAAAGAAAATTTGTTATTAATAAATATTTATGTTCTTTTTTGTTTACAGGATCATATAATCTATTTTCTTAATTGTAATGTGCTTTCAAGAGAAAGTTTGTTATTAATAAATATTTATGTTCTTTTTTATTTACAGGATTATATAATTTATTTTGTTAATTGTAATGTGCTTTCAAGAGAAAGTTTGCTATTAATAACTATTTATGTTCTTTTTTGTTTACAGGATCATATAATTTATTTTGTTAATTGTAATATGCTTTCAAGAGAAAGTTTGTTATTAATGAATATTTATGTTCTTTTTTGTTTACAGGATTATATAATTTATTTTGTTAATTGTAATGTGCTTTCAAGAGAAAGTTTGTTATTAATAAATATTTATGTTCTTTTTTGTTTACAGGATCAAATAATTTATTTTGTTAATTGTAATGTGCTTTCAAGAGAAAGTTTGTTATTAATAAATATTTATGTTCTTTTTTGTTTACAGGATTATATAATTTATTTTCTTAATTGTAATGTGCTTTCAAGAGAAAGTTTGTTATTAATAAATATTTATGTTCTTTTTTGTTTACAGGATTATATAATTTATTTTGTTAATTGTAATGTGCTTTCAAGAGAAAGTTTGCTATTAATAAATATTTATGTTCTTTTTTGTTTACAGGATTATATAATTTATTTTCTTAATTGTAATGTGCTTTCAAGAGAAAGTTTGTTATTAATAAATATTTATGTTCTTTTTTGTTTACAGGATTATATAATTTATTTTGTTAATTGTAATGTGCTTTCAAGAGAAAGTTTGCTATTAATAAATATTTATGTTCTTTTTTGTTTACAGGATCATATAATTTATTTTGTTAATTGTAATATGCTTTCAAGAGAAAGTTTGTTATTAATGAATATTTATGTTCTTTTTTGTTTACAGGATTATATAATTTATTTTCTTAATTGTAATGTGCTTTCAAGAGAAAGTTTGTTATTAATAAATATTTATCTTCTTTTTTGTTTACAGGATTATATAATTTATTTTGTTAATTGTAATGTGCTTTCAAGAGAAAGTTTGTTATTAATAAATATTTATGTTCTTTTTTGTTTACAGGATTATATAATTTATTTTGTTAATTGTAATATGCTTTCAAGAGAAAGTTTGTTATTAATAAATATTTATGTTCTTTTTTGTTTACAGGATTATATAATTTATTTTGTTAATTGTAATATGCTTTCAAGAGAAAATTTGTTATTAATAAATATTTATGTTCTTTTTTGTTTACAAGATTATATAATTTATTTTGTTAATTGTAATGTGCTTTCAAGAGAAAGTTTGTTATTAATAAATGTTTATGTTCTTTATTTGTTATACGTTTCTACCATTGCCCCCATTTTTATGTTCTGGCGAATGATATTAGAAAATTATGAAAGGACAAATAAATGTAGCATATTTTGTTATTTTCAAACGCCTCAGTGGTCTTGTGGTTAGCGTGCTTGCCTGAAGTGCGGGAAGTCGTGGGTTCAAACCCCGGCTGGGTCAAACCTAAAAATAATAAAATTGGTATCCGCTGCTTCTCTGCCAAGCGAGCGGCATTAATGAGTAAGAGCAAAGACTTGTTGGCTCAGAGTCAGAATACGATAATGTGTCCGAGTAAGGTGGTATGTCTTCCTTTAAATAGAAACTTTATGGGAAATCATTGTTTGATCTTCTTTTCAAGAACAAATGAAGTGAAATGGAAGCAAACAATGCAGAATTAGTCCTTAAATGATTGTTGTTACTTACTGTCTTTGATCCAGTGTTGATGTAAGGGACCAAAATAGTCTTAACTGTTCCAAATTTAAAGATCTTTTGAAGATTCATTATGGCTAAAACAAATGATCACCAATAATACACTATTTTGCCAGTTGAGCGGTACAGGCTTATGTGAGTGCCTGAGGCTCTAGTTAGGGCATACTTTTGCAAGCTGTACCAGTTGTGAGAGGAAAAGACTTGTAAACTAAAATAAGGAATTTAGCTTATATGGAAATAAGCTTACAAGGTTTCCCTTCCTCTCACAACTGGTACAAAAGTATTTAAACAACAATAAGAGAATGACAACATTTTGCTTTATTTATATTACAAATTCACATTTGTTGTAGAAGTCTTAATCTCCTAGCCACACCATGGACGCCATGCTGGAAAATGTTTTCACATTCATTCACATCAACAATCATGTTATTGCCCATGAATTCTTCTATGTCATCACTATGGATCACACATAGAGTATGCAAGATACATCCAGCCATGATTAACTTTGCAATTTTACTTGGATCGTACAATGTCACTGCTTTCAAATGACGAAACCTGCCTTTAAGATGGCCAACACATCTTTCTACTGGTTGTCTTGCACTGGACAATTTAGTATTGCACCTCCGTTGTTGTGGTGTGAGGTGTCCATAGTTCTTAAAAGGGGAAATAAGCCAGTTGTGCAATGGGTATGCATTGTCTGCTAGTATATGATGTATCTTAATGATAGCTTGGCCTTCTTCAGCTTTCTTGTACAGGCTTGAATTTCGCAAGAACTCTTGCATCATGTGTGCAGCCAGGCCAACCGGTATATGCACTTATAATCAGCAGGTTGTTATCCACTACAGCCTGTAAAGAAGTGAGAGTCAAAGTAATGATTTCATTCTACATGTTAGACTGATAACTGTTATGTCTCAAACACTGACTAATGCAAAACAAAAATTGTGTGTGCTAAGGGTACCTTTTCTGTATAAACAGGAAAGGATATATTATTCTCCATATCTTTCCCCTTATTGAATATGGAGACCTGCAATTCTGTCACAGTTCACAACTAAAAGGTGCAAATGAAAACTTGAAGCTATGAATTGTAAGGCTAAAAATGTAAGGCAGGTTAGACAAATTCTCAACACAATTGTTTTGGTAATTGTTTGGTTATGTCTTTTTTCTCTCTCATTATAATCACATATATGTCATGTATGTACAATATGTATTGAAAAAGTATGTAGAAGCTTTCATGTGTTCAAGTTTGAAATACTTTGCCAAAGTTTTCATAGCTTTTTAATGTTCGATCATTTGATTCTGGAGGGGCGGGGGCAAAATTGCAACTAAATATTCTGTTTTGCAATTTACTTGAAATACAATTTCTGTCCCTCTAAAACTTGAAAATAAATATTTTGACTAGAAAATAATTATCAGACCCCTCACCTCCAGAATCAAATGGTCGTCCCCTAAATATAAAGGGAATAGGCTAAATCATATATAAAATGGGAAATAAATGGACAAAACAGCTGTCAACCCCTGTTGTGCATTCTTATTAAGATGACTTTTTATAAGTTAAGCTGATATACAACTTTGATTAATATACAACTTGGACTAAAATTTATATTGAGTTTCTTGCTTAGTAATTGTGTAGCAGATACAACTTTTACATCTTTGTTATGATCAGACATGTGTCAGTTATATCCAAAATTATAATTTGTCCATTTGGTGTATATTGGTGTACCTGTAGTTGCATAGACGGATAGCCATTCCTTTTGTAGTAGTCCTTATCATATCCTGGTGCACCAGCAATTCGGATATGAGTCCCATCGATGAATCCTGTCACACCTGGAATACCATATCATTCTTCTACTTCCCTGGCAGTTTGTTGCTGTTTCTGTGCAGATCACCACTGAATAACCTAGTTAAAATGAATACAGAAGTAATTATTAAATGTATGGCAATGACAAAAAAGCACTGTGTATACATAATATAACTATGTGTGTGTGTGGGGAGCAGTTTTCGAATTTAGCACAATGCCAACAGCTTTTGATTGTAAAAATTGCTTTAGGCTTGTACAAATTTGTACTTACAAGCCAATTATAATCTATTCAAATGCTATTCGGGCTTGTAGACATAAAGTTTTTCCTGAAGACTCAGACTGGATTGTGAAAATCCACTTTAATTTAGTTACCCTTTGCAAATGTAGTGTTTTAACTGTCATTTATTAAGATTAAAAAGTGTTAATTTATGGTATATATTTTTTCAACAAAGATAGATAATATTTATTTTCACCCTTGATTGCAACTCCAACACAGCTTCCATGACACGGTTTATTATGTCATGCACAGTGGACATAGATAATCCCAAAAATTTCCACATTCTCTCATTGACTGTTGATTTCCCATAAAGTTTAAGAAAACGAGAAGCTGTTTCTCTGGCGCAACAGGTATTGATCCTCCGTGGTTTTGACGCTCTAATTTTCCCGTGCAGTTCACGTAATATGACATCAAACATGTCTAAAGTGATCCTGTAGTGAGTTTTGAAGTCACTAATATTTCTATGCATTCTCATTTCACATAAAACGCGTTCATAAGTTCTTAACTTTCGGTACGGCACTCCTCTTGTTATTAATGTTAATGTTAGAACATGCAAAGTTTGTTAATTGTTCAATATTCATAAATTCATCCTCATCAGACATAATTTCAAATATGAAAATGCAAGGATCCAAATAGTCATCCATTATTATCATCAACTATAATCGGTATAAACCGTGTTCGACTGCTGCGAGAGTTCGCGCATGCGAACTCAGACTTCCTGTTTTTACTATAGTTTTCACCCGAAGTCACTCTATATAACGTCCTGTTCTAACTATTTTTTTATATACAGTATTAAAAGACCTAAACTTCGAAATTGATTGTTGTAAATAAGAACAATCGGATCAAGTGGAAACACAAGAAGTCGCCTTTAGATTAAATAATACAACAGTTGTCAGCAATCATTCATATATTCTTTGTGTAGGTATTGCGACGGGCGTTACAGTTGGGTTAGCTCTAATTCCGAGTGTATTACTTATTACCATAGTAATATCTAGAAAGAGGTATTTATATTTAGCATCACACCTTCTGTCATTTGTTAGAGAATAGTTTTAGATTACATTCTACCGTTTTATGTGTATGTTCTGTAGGTCGTTGTCTGTCCTTTTGCTTTGTACTTTTTCTTTTGGCCATTGTATTGTCTGTTGTTCTTTGATATACATATTCAGATTATCCCTCTGGTATCTTCAAACACTTCTTACCTTTGTTCATATTGATATCATACAGGCATGCACATGTAGTTTTGCTATGTTGCTTATTTCTTGTTCGTTGGAGGACATATCATTTCCTGTAAGGCTGAGGAGGCCGTCGTGACCATATAGTAGTGGGATTTATAAATACTTCTGCAATCAGTGCCTATCACCACTAACGCTGTGAGTTCGAATTCTGCTCAGGCGAGGTGTATTTGATACAACTTTATGTGATAAAGTTTGTTAGTAACTTGTGGCAGGTTGGTGGTTATCTGAGAGTACTCCGATTTCCTCCTCCAATAAAATTGACTGTCGTGATATGACTGAAATAAAGCAAAATATGAATAACAAAGGATAACACATGAATAACAGAGTAAATTGTAAAGTATAACACATGAATAACAAAGTAAATTGCAATGCATAAAAATAAAGAGCGAAAAGTGAATAACAAGCCAACTAGAATTTAGCAGTCTGTCGGGTTCTAACATTGTTATTACTTTGATTAGAAGTTTGTGGTTTGACAGAGGAACAGTTTGTAATGTTACGGTTGTCTATATTGTCGATTATCACTATCTAACGTCGACATTTTCGACAAAATAATTATATTAAAACATTATATGTACGTCGATCTACGGCCAGATCAAACTATAAATTTGATGTGTTGGTTCAGCGCAAAATAACAAATTCCACCAATCTGAATAAAACCCAAGATAAATGTGGTGGGGTCAAGCCTGTCCGGTAAAATTTAAGACAATGAAATTGGTATTTGTATCAACCTCTGTGTTGTCAATTCTAGAAACTGTGGTCCTTTCAAACATAATCCTGACATGAAAAACGAGGGTACAGAAAGCATTAATATAAACCGACCAAATCATAGATCAAGCCGTCACCATGGTGATATTGGTATGAGTACAGAATTACAGCATGTTAGAGGGACAATAAACAACGATGAATATGCCGTCATCAATAGAAACACGCTACACCATCAACGTCATCCACCAACAACTACCGTCATCAACAGAGAGATAGTGTATATTACACCTACTCCAGAATACGACAGACTTAAACATTCTGATTCAAACACTCTACAACTAAATAATGGGATTTATGGTAGAAACATCCAAACTTATGCTGGTTATAATACATCTATGTTCAATGTACGTCAACCAAACACAGTTGCGGAGGAGGGATATGATCATGTTACCATGGACGGATATGTTCAGGATAATTCTGAATATGCTTGACATTTAATGAATTGACAATATTATTTTGTTAAATTGAATGACAGAGAGTTATGATATTATTGATATCATTATAAAAGTCAAAGATTTTATTGATTTAAAATCCAAAATCTGGATTGTCATCAAACACAATACAAAATAACAAACATTAATCATTATCTGTATGTACATGTATATTTCAAGGCAAACATATATAAATACCACTGTATTTTTTCTTTCAATTTGACTTACAGACAGTTTACATTGTCCCTATCATAATATAAGTATATAATGTTTAATAAAATACATAATCTTAATATGTATGAATATATATTTTAATGATATATATAGTGGAATAAATTAAGATAATGATCATCTAAGTTTGTAAATTTCACTAATACATTTGATGCAACATTTACTGACATCATAATCATTACTACGAAATGTGAGATGGAATTATTCAGTGTCTGAAAGATTATAGAAAGAGGGTAAAATATCTGACATTTTCTGATAACATTTATTTCTCAACTCTTGGAGTTTGGTACATTTTTCAGTGAAGTGCAATTCTTCTTCCACTTCAAATTTACATAGGGGGCATAAGCTGTTTTCTAAATCTATTTTTCTGTGACTGCCCTTTTCGATCATAAGGATACTATTACTTATGCTGAGTCTTACAAAATTTGAAATATCAGATCTGTCAATATCTAATTTCAAAAAGTTTTCCATCTCAAATGTCTTCTTCAAATCTTTGTATGTTATTAATTTGTTTCCTTTTTTTTCAGTGATATTTTTTGTTAATGGAATCCTCCCAAAATTTAATAAAATCATTTCTCAGTTTTTTATACATAGCATAAGTTAAACGATTTTTACTAAATGATTTAGATTTTTCCAGACATTATTAAATCCAACTTTATCAAATAACAATTAAATTTTTATTCTATACCAGTCTGAGTTATTATTAACACTTGATAAATACATGTTATTTATTAAACTATCTGGGTTTGAATTGACAACATGATGCCAGAAACCTACACAAAGTGTAATAGCATCAACTGAACATGGAATCATACCTAATTCTCCTAGTACTGCCAAATGTGGTGCAGTTTTGTTAACTCCTAAAACGTATTTAGCAAATTTAATTTGTACTTTTACAGGTTGGAATACAAAATATCTAGACTCCATGGTTACATTATCTTTCAACAGAGTATCTAAGCACATAATTTCACTACAATAAAGAAGCATAGGTTTAACACATTAATCAAATAATTTAAGATTTGGTAATATGCTTAGATTGTCTGAATATAGTGTTTTGTAAATGCAAATAATGCTTTTCTACCTTTTTTACATAAATATTCATTTGCTTTGGTAAAACTACCGGAAGGTTTAAGCAATACTCCAAGATATTTGTATTCCTGAGTAATTTCTAGTACATATTACATGTACTTAAAGTTATCTTTCTTAATGACTCTGCCAGATTTATTGAATATTATAACCTTAGATTTGTCTATATTAACTGATAAATTCCATATATCACAATAATTTGACATCTTATTTAAACAATTTTGTAGAGCTTTGGCGGATTCAGATATCAAAGCAATATCATCTGCATACGTAAGACAAGATACTTTTATGTTGTTAATTGTAATGGGATCACATATGTTATCAACTATTTTGACCATTTCATTTAGATATAAGGAAAAAAGTGTAGGGCTTAACATACATCTTTGTTTAACTCCAATTTTTGACGAAAACGAACTTGCTTCTCCTTCTGTAAATTTTATTGAGTATTTAACTTCATCGTACATATTAAAAAACAACCCGATAATTTATAATGAGATAGTTCAAATAACAATGCTTCTCTATTAACTGTATCAAAAGCCTTCCTTAAATATATAAAGTAAACATACAATGATTTAGGCATCTTGAAGGCCTTGCCTATAATACATTTTAAAGTTAAAATATGCTCACTAGTTCTAGTGTTTTTTAAATCCAATTTGTTCACTGCAAATAATATTATTTTCTTCTAGAAATTTATCTATTCTGTTTGACAGTATTTTAGAAAAACAAATCCAAAACAACTAGATAAGGCAACTCCCCTATAATTAGAGGGGTCATTGAAACACCCTCCTTTGAAGATTGGTTTTATACAATTTTCTCTCCGTAAATCAGGATTAGTTTCAGATTTTAATATAGCATTGAAGAAACACACATACACCTTTGTATTAATATTACAGGTTATTTGTAACATTTCAATTAATATACCATCAGACCCACTGGCCTTTCCATACTTCAGATCTTTGCTGCCTTCTGTATCTCCTCAGTCGTACCCTCTGAATTTAAAATTTTAATGTTTTGATTTTTATCATGAGATAAGTACATATCTGCATTTTCATATTTATTGATATGTTCTATATTCATTTATTGTTTAAAATAATTCATCCATTCATTAGGGGATATATTACAACCGGGGTCATTGCTCACTTTTTCTTTTAACTGGTTTACTGACTTCCAAAACTCTGATGGGTTTTTGTCCTCGGACTCTAAATTTGTTTTTAATAAATTATTGTTAAATAGTCTATGTTTCTTTCTTGTTAATTTGTTAAATTCTTTTTTATTTAAAGCAACCTTTTGTCTCAAATTTTTGTCCCAAGGATTATTACTTAAATGTCTTGCCAAGTTTTGTACATGTCTGTATTTGACTTCACATTCGTTGTCATACCACAGCTTTTTCTTTTTTCTCTTTTTCTGATAATTTGGTTTATTTGAAATATGTATTCTGTCATTTGTACTCTTTGTTGCCGCACTAATCAAAAAAGAAGAAAATTCAGAAAGTTTTTCATTTATAATAGTCTCATTTAATAAGGGATCAGATCTTTGATTCTCATGTGGCTTAGTAATATTTTCTAAGTCTTCACATAACTTGTCAAAATCAAAATTTAATAAGTTGGACTTGAAAGTAATGTCTTTAGTATCATTCCATTTAATTTTTCTGACACTTTTTTTAAGCAATCTTGTGAATATCTCTCAGTAAATTGAGATAGAATTTTCACATGTATAGGACAGTGATCGGAGAGTATAGGATTGAATTCACCAACATTAAAACTCACAAGATTTTGTAAAAAATTTGAATTACAAGTGCAATAATCATCAATTGAAGCTCCAATATAGGTATGATATGTTATTTTCCCTATGGTTCTACTATTTAAAATCATAAGTTGTGCATCATTGCATAGGTCAACAGTATTCTTTCCATATTCATTTGTATTTTGATGTAATTAAGTATTACGAAATTTTTTTTATGCTATCTGACACATAATTAAGTGGTAAAAAAATTTCAAGAACATGATCCGATTACTATATAATCTTGTTCATCTTGGTTAATGTGAGTATTTAAATCCCTCATTACCATACTATCTCCCAATTGACTAAATTTTGAAACATCCCTCTCTAGTTTTTTTCAAAAATTATTCTGTCTCAATTTGTCTTTAATGTGTAAGAAGAATTTGTGGAGGAAATGTAAGCAAAGCACAAATATAAATCTTTGGAAAATTTGAAAAAATCTTTGTCTAATTTGAACCAAAACATATCTTTAACTGATTTATCAACCAATTGAATACCATGTATGATATTTCTTTTACTAAAAGTTGCAAGACCCCCACTTGGTTTCTGGGATTCATTTCCCCGACAGTTCATATAACATTTATAACCTTCATATTGTAAAACATCTTTTGATTTTGCATGCGTTTCTGATAGGCATACTATATCACATTGCATATATATACTAAAATTGTCATCACTCAATTTACACATTCTCTGTTTATTCATTTTTTTTTAATAAAACATAAACATTCCAGGAACTTACAGAAATGCATTTTGACACTTTAATACACATTTTTGACAAATTAAAATGACCATTTCAACAGTACAGACAATAGCATAATATCCTGAACATCATCAGATCTAAATTGGACAAGAGTTATCTTTCTTTTTCCATAAAATATAGCTTTCAATTGATATGAACTATGAATAATAATAATAAAAATAAATACAATAAAAATAAATTTTGTGAAATGATGACATTAGATAATAAATTAAACTTATGAACTAATGATTGTATATAATGTTTTATATTATTATTGAACCTTTGATTCTTTCAATAGTATGGCAAGCAGCATAACTGCATTGTTTTGAAAATAGATTAACAAAATATTAGCTATTTAATACTATTAGCTTTCACATTTCGAAATGATTAAGGTTTCAAATCTTAATTAAAAAGAAAATTGTTGACTGATTTTGTCTGTTTGTATACTTATGAGTTTTGATTTTCCCTTTGTAAGATTGTTCGGAGTTCGGTAATTTTGTTATTACCCTTATTGCATTGATTGTTTATTGGTGTTATACGAGTACCGTCTCCCATAAGATAGACGAGAAGTAGATTTACTGTTCACATTGTCATATTGTCTTCACCTCAACTCGGGGAATAATGCTCTTCGTAGATTCTCTGCCAGTAGGCAAATACCATGTTCTCTAGACAACTTTGTGTTGTTGAAGAATAATTGTTCAATTACTTAACCATTCACGGAGAAATTACTGTTGTAGCACAAAGTTATTTTTTCGGATCTTTACAATTTGGATCTTATGAGGTTATTTAGATTATGGACTCTGTTGTTTAGATATCTTGCTCTGGATGGAGTTGGAAGTGATATAACTACCCTATCAGACTTTTGACATGCTTCATTTATTAGCTCTGATAATTGAGAAAAAACCTCTTCAGCGGGCTGAGATTTCAAAATGTTAATTCCAACATGTTAAAGTAAAGCTTGGGCATAATCGATCTCCGATATGAATGAACTTGTCTCTTCAATAGTGTAAGTAAGTAGTGTGCTTTTTCACCATTTCTGTCGCTACCTGCTATCAACCGCCTCATTTCTATAGCATTACAAATTGAGTCATGGAGAAATAAAATGTCATATTTATTTCTGTTTTTGTCTTCATTATCATCTCTTCTTGGAGAAGTTTCGTCACCAGACAAAGATTGTTTTATTATTGTAGTGATTTCATGCATATTATCAATGTTCTTATCTGTCTCAATTTCACTCTCTCTTTTCTCCATTTTATCTTCAAAATGTTCAACTTTCTTTCACCATGGTTCTCCATTTAAATCATACAAATAGTTTTGAATCCGATCCTGTAGATCAGTTATCATTTTGTCTTTTTGACGTAATTTGTTCTGAAATTCTTGTTTTAATTCAGTTTCCTTTTCCTCTTATATATTTATGATAATAGCAAGTTTTTCATTATCACTGCTTGCTGCATCTCTCTGCTTGCTAACTTCTTTTATTTTTCTTGATAATTTATCTTCTTTTGAATTGAACTCTGATTGTAATTTTTTGCACTGTTTTTCATGCACTTTTGACAAATCTTCACAATTATTTTGGTAGCTTTTTTACTTCCTCATCTTTTTCTTTTAATGTTTCTCAAGAACATTATTGTTTAAGTTAATAAGGAATTGACTTACTGTTCTTCCTAGATTTTCAAGTTCTTTAGTTAGAATGTCGTGTAGTCTTGATTATTTGCAAGTAAATTTGAAATTGTTGTTTTAATATCAACTACAGCACCCTCTAAAACTGACATATTGTTTTAATGGGGTTCACAAAATTTGCATAGCATCCTCAACTGATTGCGGTTTTGCATCATCATCTGATGTGTTTTGGGAAACTTGGTTCCCTGTGGATTTTATCTCTAAAGTAGACATTGGGACTGTAGCATTGTCATTTGAGTGTTGCAAATTTAGTTAAATTTCCCGATCTAAATTGTCATTTGGAGAAGTTAAAAACCTTCCTTTAAAGATGCTTGATCATGACCGTCTATAGTTCTTACAATATTTGGTAGACATTTCTCAAAAACATGGTCACAGAAATGTTGCCATTCCCTGCCTTGAATCATCACATTACCAGTAGAGAGATAAACAATCACTTTGTATAGAAAATCATCTTCATTGTCACTGGTCGATACTTTATCACTTACTATGAATTCTGTCTGACTTATATTATCGCTCTTGCCTTCTTTCCTATATCTCCAAACAATGTCAAATTTATCACTCGATTTCACTCATATTATTTCGGCTAGGGCTATAATCCAATAGTGTATTCTATCTTTTTACGTGACAAAACAGGTACAGTTAGCCCTTTCTTTATAAATTGTCTTATCAACTGTTTCAAAGGGAATAATTCTTCCTGAACTACTTTTTTGACGCTTCTAATATTTGTCTTTTACTGGATACATTTATATTATTCACATTTAAGTCTATGTTATTTGATTTTTGTCTATGATAAAGTTAGTCAAACTCATTTTGAATGGTTTATACTGTTTCTGGTCACTAAAAACTACTCATTCATGCATTTTTATCGTTATTTTTTTCTAAATTGTATCGGTGTGTTAATATGATAGTATTATTTTGAAGTCTTATTTCATCAAGGTGTGGTCGTGATGGTATGGTAGGTAAATTTGCAACAATCTATGATATCAATGCGTTCCACTAATACAGTTGTAAGCTTGATTGTTAAACGTTGAGTGGTGTTTATCACAAGCTCTAGCAGTATTCCAGCTATATTGTGTCGTGAACAAATTGTATATATTAGACACTTACAAGACCATAAGAAACGTAGTGAGGTGTATTCGCTACACCTTTGCGCAATATATGTTGTCCGTTACGAATGGGAGGTCGGTAGTTTTCACCGGGTACTCCGAATTCTTCGATTGAGATAAAATTCAATACCATAATATCACTGATATATAATTGAAATTGGCTGCTTCAATTACATAATCTAACATAGCCACAGAATAAGACCTATGTTACGTATATATTATCCATTTAGGAAAAATTTCCAATTTCTACTTATAATTATCCTGTCCATAAAACATTTTTCAATAAATACATTGCACAAGTTGCCATGCATTGAAATACATTTTGTATATATACATGCGTCAACTGTACAATGGCAAGCCTCAGTGGTTATCATATTCTTAGGAAATATAATATAGGTTAATCAGAAGTAAGGACCGACAATTCTGGTTAGAGATTGCAGGGTAATGAGAAGCCGTAAACTGAAGGATCGACGCTACAATGGCCACACGAACAAGGACAAAATGACAAACAATGATCAACTAAACACTACACAGAAAACTAAAAGATCGCACAACACGAACTCTACTAAAATAGTTAGCAGTAACTCTCTCTCTCTATCAAGCAAATCACGATAAGAAGCACAAACTCTGCTATATCGAATCAGCTGAGAGATATATATCACATATGCTGGTGCTGCTGGAATGTTGTAACATATAAATGGGAAGTGGAAATTAAAATCATCTCTTTTGTCGTACGGTTTTGTTCTTAACCGTCCCTCCCTGTCAATTTCGAGATTGAGGTCAAGGTATGAAGCAGGTCTAGTTGTATCTGTGATATCCTTTATTTCAAACTCTACGCATAGATGTGATAACAAAATCGCTAAACTTAGAAAACGCATTTAGGAAGATGCCAAGACCTTGTTGAAAAGTATTATCAATTGCGCATAGATGACGAAAGATTGTATTTTTGGCAATTATAATTTGGTCCACAATTGACTATTGTTTCACTATTATGTCTTACGATGGCCTTGTATACTATCCAATATTTGGATAATGGTTGAGGTCATTGGATCTCTTTAATAGAATATTTAACTTATATTATTCATATGACACCTTATGTGTCGCGAAAATTAACTAAAAAAACGCATACTATGTATAATGTTGAAGATCATAGTGTTTTTTTTATAATAACGCTGTTTGCCCTGTCAATGTGAGGGTTGGCATTTTACTCACATATGGAAAACGCTGGTATGACCGCATCATTCCACTAAGAGGGGAGATTTTGGTTTGACGGAGAACTTGCGTTCACTCCCAGGTTTAACTGATGTTCTCGTTGTTCGATCTTTAGTTTTCTGTGTAGTGTTTTGTATATCATTGTTTGTCCTTTTGATTCTGATTATCCCTTTGGTATCTTTAAACATTTCTTGGTAAGAGTAAATATATGTCGTCAAAATGATCTATTTTTATATCTGATCTCATTTTTTGGCTATCCTGTTTAGATCTCTTGACTTACTTACTCACAAAGACTTTTAAATTATTTGAATTTAAATGTATCTGATGCAGATTATTCCAGAAACGCGTCGTGTGCATTAAGTTTATAAAATCAATATGGAATTCATCCTTTTTTTTTCACCAACACCACATATATATTCTAAGGTGACTTGATATAGTTTAAGCAGTGCAGGTGATACAATCTCCTGTATTTGACCTTGGTCAAGGTCAAGTGAAATCAGATACCTTGCTACAAAAAGACCTATATAGATTACGCCCTAAATATTACAAACAACTTAATTTTAGATAAATATTTATTTTTCTGAGACAGAAAGACTTCCGTGTTCAGATAACACATATATTTTTCATATAGGGAGAAACGGACATGATGGAAGGTGGTGATTTGTTAACGACCATTGTGTTAACATTGGGCCAGGTAATCATTGGTAAGTGTTGTTTTATGTTGAGGATTTAATATAGAATTTGAACAAAGAAAAGTTTGAAGATAGCAAAGGAGTCGTAATTCGAAGACAATACAATGACCAAATGTAAAGGAACATAAGAGCAAACAATGATATAAAAAAACACTACACAGAAAACTAATGATTGGGCAACACAAATCCAGGGGAAAGGGAAGGGTAAACTCAGGTGCTCCGGACTGGTAGCGTGAGTGATGCATGTATATCGTGGGTTCAAACCCTTATTGGGTCAATCCAATTATCATACAAATGATATTTGCTGCTTTTCAGTTAAACAGACAGCATACAGGAGTAAGAATAAAGATTATCTGGCCGGGAGTCAGTTTAATGTGTCTGATATTTATGATGTTTCAGTGAGCTAAAAGTATCAAAAATTCAACTAGCATGATGGTGTAGTACAAAATCATTATCATCACCGACATGTAGTTTGTTCTCGTCATGATTCAGCTAAAGAACAACTGCTGATTTGGCGTTAAGCACCCAATCAGTCAATCATGATACAGTAGTACGATTTAGTTTAAATGGACATGGATATTAGCTATAGAGAATTGGAGATCTACCATTTAACTTTTACGGGAGATATGTGTTTTTTCACATTGGCATGTTTTCCAAATACTTTTGTACTTTCAAATTTCTTGTTGAAAATGTCAGGGTCAGATTTATTTTTCTATAAAATTTCGCGATAGAAATGAAAATAAGAACATATTCCCTCTAAAATAAAGTTAATTGGACGGCCCCTTTACTGTGATGCATAGAGTTCGACAGGATGTCTAAGACATTTTCCACATGAAAATGGGTACTTTCTTTTAAATACTACCAACATTTCTTGTTGAAAACGGCAGGGTCAGATTGTAAGTACACGTGTGTATTATTTTCCGCAAACAAATATGCATATGGATTTTGCAGAATATCTTCCAATTGTGAATGGGATATATACAATACTTGTGCACTGTCGAAGCATATGGGTAATATGTGTATGAGGCTTAGAAACGCGGGAAAAGGCAAGGCTTCGCCGAGCCTTTTCCCGCGTTTCGCGCCGAATACACATATTTACCTATATGCTTCGACAGTGCACATGTATTGTATTTATCCTGCAATTTTAAATCGTAAATAAACGTTTACTGGACGATGATAAAAGTATTTGAAATAATTTTATGTATGTATTTGAAAACAATATCCCCCGATGTGCCCCGTTTTACATTTGTATGTTCTATTTATAACTGACCAATATCAAAAAATGTTCTATTTATAACTGACCAATATCAAAAAATATATTAGGCAGGCTATATTGGTCGGTAAATGCTGTCATTGCAGGATAAATTATAGTACGGCAAAGAGTAGAAATGTCAAAGGTCTTGATATACGAATAAACCAGTTGATTATAATTGCAAACACGGAAGTGAAATGGTTTTAAGATTAGAAGTAAAGATTGAAATTTAACTATGTTGGTCACGACAATATCTTTGAAGATCACCTGGTGAAACCACCAACATTTTTGTGTTACTAAATCTTTTCTTCATATTATTTTGTGTTGATCATTGTTTGTGTTTGTGGCCCTTTTCTTTTCGTCATTGTGTAGGGTTTTTTTTGGGCAGATCCTTGTTTGTCTTTTTGGCCATTTTTTGTTCGTCATAGTGTTTAGCTTTTTTATTATTATTTTTATTGGCGAATCATTATTTGTCTTATCATAAACATTACCAACAATACTACCACCTCTTTTTACAAATTTCTACACAAAAGTACATATACATATGCTATGCCTATGGCATTGAAAATCAAGGTACTAACTTGAGACAGACACAGCAGTGTGGAGGGTTAGATGTTGATTGGATTTCCAACGCTAATACAGATATAAACAAACAATTATACCTGCACAGATACGCTACCACTAAAAAAATACCACATACTATCATAAAAATGAATGCCTGCCAACATGAACATGATGTGGTATTTTCAAGCCGCTGCATGTACTTTAATATAATTTTGATATCCATACAGGAGATATGTTTGAGGTCTTCTTCAATACTTGCACCGATACAGACATGATGAAGGATATATATGTAAAGTTCCATATTTTCAGTCATTCCGAGTTAAATAATGACAGCAGAACGAATCGTAAGACGGTGGATCACGTTCTTATTGTTCCATTCATGACACTTGTTGTAGTATGTCAGTAAACAGAAGACAGAGATATTAGGTTTCAACACGTACATGAAAACATACAGGTAAAGATACAATGATCCAATTACAGTAAAGAAATAAAATGAAAACAATATATATTACACTACTGGAACAGTTCCAAAATCTAATTGACAAATCATAGAGACGAAAAATTGATACACCTAATATACATATACATGATCGCTCACTTTCCTTTCTTGGTGCAGACACTCCTGTGAAAAGTGGCGGTGTTAAGCTAATTATATGTAACCAAATAATGTGTTTTAATATTTTACATTAAGGTTTGTATTCTTATCCTCAAGGAAAATCAACAATTCTACCATCATTGTATTTTGATTCAAATGGGGTATCATGGGATTATGCTGCAAATAAATGTGGTCAACACGGACTGGAGAATGATCAACATATTTTACGCAATATACCTGAATTAGAAGGGGAGACATTTTGGATAGGAGAAAAAGTTTATCACGTAACTTTGCCTTGGATGGAAATATTAGGTAGATATTTAGACAAAGATTTAACAACGTTTAAACTTATACCAATGTATTAACTATGTGAGTGTTGCCTTCTAGAATTCATGAATTTGAATCCCGAGTTGTCAATGTGTACTCAATACAACATTATGTGATAACGTTGCCAGTGACTTGCGACAAGTTGGTGGTTTTCTCCGGTTTCCTCCACCAATAAAGCTGACCACTGATATATTGTTGAAAGTGGCGTTAAACCACATAACTCTAGAATCTATGATATACTACTATTCGTCAGTTGTCATTTATTATAAAAACGAAAATATCTAATTAAGTGCGCATGACGCATTTCTGGAAAAAAGTTCATCAGGTACGTTCATAGTAAAACGATTGGAATTAAAACCAAATAATTTAAAAGTCTTTGGGGCTAGTAAACCAAAGTTCCCGCACAGGACAACCAACGTTGACTTAGGTTATATTATGTCATGATTCCTGTCGTCCCAAACTGTGTACTAATTGTGGAGGAGAGGAAAAAGGTCTATCAGGTTTATTTGTTCTGATTTAAGTGGTTGTTTGCGTATCTTATTTACTATTGTGTGTCCGGCTTCCGATTAATTCTCTGGTATCTTCAAACTTTTTATATGATATATCTACTTGAAAATACTAAATAGATAAACAGACGCATTAATTCGAAGGATCATTCTCCTGTTGGGTTCACTACAAAGTGCGATCATGTAAGTGTTTTAATATACGAGTCAAATGCTGACCCTCAAATGTAAGTGGGTGAGCAGAATAGTTGTAATTTTGATCATTATACACTATATATTTGTCCTCCGTAACATAGTGGTTGTCATGTGTATATTGCTAGTTCTAGTATATTAGGTACTAGTATATTACTAGTTCAGATGTAATATGAAAACACATTTACCCCTCACGTACCCATCAGCTGTTGTCAAGCGTACCTCGCTCTTATTTATGACTAATTACAAACTTGATCATAAGTTTTCATCTTGTAAGCAATATATGCATTCCATCTCAAGTTGTATTTCTATCGTTCCATGTAAGGATGTTTCGCTGTAAACAACATAACGTCTACACATCACAACACATCACTAGGACAGTGTCAACGACAGTGTATGGTACATGTATCTACGTATTTTGGTTACAAGGTATTTATACATGACAGTCATCTAGAGTTTAGATAACATTCATTCTATCAATTAAAAGCTTTGTCAATATCTATAGGTTTGATGAATTATATCTACACACATCGGTTTTATACGGAAATCGTAACGGACAACACAACACGGAACTCAGAGCGTAAAGACACATAATAGGACAACACAAAAAACTATAAAAGTAGAAAAAAAAAGAAATAGCAACACAGATCTCACCAAAAACGGTGAAAAGGATGAACTCAGGTGTTCGTAAAGAGTAAGCAGTTCTTACGTCTTATATTTACACCCACCGTGTTACTCATATATACAGTCCAGTCCTTTCAAAGTCTTGGCAGTGATATAAGAAAGAAAACGTCTACGTAAAAGGCAAATGATCCATAAACTAGTTTAACCCGCCACTTTTTATTGAAATGCTTGTGCAGAGACAGGAAAGTGAGTTGACCTGCACCTGTGTGTTAGAGGTATCGATTTTGCCTCTTTCTACGATTTTGACATTTAATTTTGGAATTGTTCCCACAGTGTGGTATTTTTGTTTTCTTTTTCATTTTACTGTGAAAGGACAAAACTCGGGAATGTGTTTGTCTTAGAGATAGAGGACACAACAGTAGTTTTGATAGTTGCATCGGCAGAGATAAGAGCAATAGTTTCTTCGTTTATACAAGTAAGTTAGTACAATTTGAAGATATATTTAGTCTTGGATACGAAAATGCCAAAATAATAATATTTAAGAACAGTTTGAAGATATCAAAGGGGTAATTTAATATAGATAAATATGGTATATACAAATGTATTTTTATTTGATAGCATTCTAATTCAGCATTTTAAATGATATAAAAAGTCTATTATTATGAGGTAAAAATATAAAGACTTTTTTGTCAAATTACGATGCTTTCGACCAGACTTTACCGGTCTTCTTCTGTGATATTTTATTAATATTTGGCTGCAAAATTATTGCATGACATTGAATCATTAAGCAACAAGTATGGCAAACGCCGAAATCACATAACGGCAACATCTACGTTATTCTTTTGTTCCGATGCCATTCGGTTGTACGGAGTTTTCTGTGCTTATCTGTAATTTTGCTGCAACTGTCATCATATTTTATTCGTGCATAAGATATAACTGAAATATTGCTGAAAATCGCGTTAAATCCATAAAACCATAAATAGTCTAAACAGTAATGTTATAAGAACTAAAACTGTTTGTAGTACAATAACTATGAGTTTGCTCTATGTCTTGTCTATGTAATAAAAACGTTGATATCTAGTTTAGTGCACACGACACGTTTCTAAAATACCGTTCACCATGCACGCGCATAGTCCAAACATTGGAAAGCCAGATAATGTGATATATGTTATTAGATTTCAGTGATAGCAGTTTTGTTTCTGGTCCTGCTGAGGGTAAAAATTGTATGACGTCGAGCTGTACAGATGCAAGCCATGTTATTTTTGTGAAAGTATACTGTAATACCACTGACAGTTATATACGGGGTTTATGTGGTAAATATTGATTGATTGATTGATTTATTTATTTATTATATTTATAACGAGAATACACAAATTCCACAAATTTTCTTAAGATCTAATTAAGGAAAGTTTAAAGATACCAAAGGGGAAACCAGAAGCTGTAATCGAATAATAAAAAGGTAAGAAGAAAAAAAGGACAGTTTTCGAGTTATCGGAGCATATTAAGCTAATAATTACAATAGACTTTAGTAGTAAAAAATAAAAAAAATAAAAATAAAATAACACTGTCCAAATTCCAAAATACAATCGAAACATTGTAGAAACAAAGACAAAATATATACCCCAAACTCACTTAGATTGGTACAGGCACTTAGTAAAAAGTGGCGGGGTTAAACTAGTTTTATGGACCCAATTCAAGTTGAGGTGGGTATTCGAATTGGATGATAGACGGAATAAAAACGACTTTAAGCACCGATGTACTTATTCTTCTTGTTCATGTTATAATACAAACCACAAAATTAGTCGAATGATTTAAAAAAAAGATTAAATTCCATAATCAAGAACTTCTTGTTTAAATTATAATTTATTTTGTGTTTGCGGAAAACTACATTAATTTTAATGCATTTATATGTTCAAGTAGGTTTCATGCGTAGTTAATTATACCCTGATACATCTTGTCTGTTTACTTATAGAAGACGGAGATGAAGCCAGACCAGAAGACGGTTCGGTTTGGGGTCAAACAAAATTTGAAATAATGCAGCGTTGCCGAAGAAAACATAAACTATTACCATCTTCAACATATTGTAAAGGACTTGGTAGTCGTGTCTGGATAAATGTATTTCGCGTTGAGGAAGATCTTGAAATTAAAACAGGTAAATGATAGCATCGAATAATATAAAGCAACACATACATACAGAATGGGCAATTTGAAACTGAAATCATATACTAACTCCTAATGCTGAGTTTGGCAAAAAGAGATGAACCTGGGTTCTCCTCTTAGCTCATTTGCACGATATAACCTTCCAAAGTTTATTGAATTAGGGAACACATTCACGTGTTCATATGCATGATTTTATAACTTAACATTTGTTTGTCAGTTTGTGTAATATCTTTTTTTAAGCAAACACATTGTATTGCTACCTGTCATATGATATACGGTCTGTACGTCCCTTATCGGCAGTGTTTAGTATCTACATATATATTGCTCTGAATGACAAAATGAATGCACTATATCCATAATTATGTTTGGGATAATGAATGTTAAATTGTTCACCAGTATTATGACAATGTAGCAAGTTTTAGCTGTTTGCTGTTTGCATTGTCTGAATGGGTTAGGGTTAGGGTTATGATGCTTAATGCCACTTTCAGTAATATTTCAGATATATCGTCAGTTTTATTTGTGTAGGAACCCAGAGTACCCGGAGAAAATCACCGACCTGCTGCAAGTCACTGTAAAAACTTTATCACATAATGTTGTATTGAGTACATCTCGCCATGAGCAGGATTCGAATTCACAGCTTCAGTGATGATAATCACCGATTGCACATTTAGTTGTTAATCCAACTACCATACAATCACGACCACGGCGGCTCCTTGTCTGAATGATATTAGTTTTGAAAATGATGTAGACTTGCTTCATGTCCCTTTCCTAATGATAATCTCATTACAAAAATGTAAGAAAGTTTAAACCGTCAAGTTGACCACTTATTCTTACTAATCACATTTCTTTACTGATTACATGTGGATAGATTTCAACTGCCATAGCAACAATTTACTGAAAGGGATTATTAATAAGAAAGGTACTTGTAGCAAGTCTATTTATGTCCATGTACTTCAGCAAGTCTATCAGTAATGTAAAACGATTCTTTACAGATGATGCAAGAGACTACACACCTATTGAATGTGTAGCTGCCACACTGAACAATAGTGTGTTACATAAAACACACATTCCCTGTGATGATGCTGTGAAATATTTTGTCTGTAAGCAAGGTGAGTATTTTTTTATGGTTAATGACACATATCACACCAGTATTTACTCTTATTTTGTAATACATTCATGCGTTATTAGAAAATTGTAATGACAAATCAATATTTGTATTCAAGCGAAAGTTCATTCATAAGCTTGAAATAGTATACATTTGTATATGTCATTTATTTCGGTAATTGAATACACTTTAATTGGTTTAATGACACTCTGTAAAATACCAACGTCATGCATTTAATTTTACATTGACATGCGCAATAGAACTAACAATGTTGAAGCCTGATGTCACAGCATCAACAAGGTTCACGTCAAGTTCAAGTCATCAAACTGTAGGTGAGCTAGTTTTATTTTATCATCTATTGGTTGCGTCAGGTGATTGTAAATTAACCAAGTCTGATAAGATTTTCTAGTAAAAAGATAATTAGAACAGCAACAAATATTAATAAAAAATCAGAAACAGAATATATATCAAACGGAAAATGAAGAACACAACACTGTCCAAACAGTTAAAGATGTAATCGATGCAAACTCGATACCCCTCACATACATATAGATGATCGCGTAGTTTCCTGGCTTGGTACAGGCACTTCAATAAACCGTGGTGTAATTAAACTAGTTCTAAGGAACCCTCTTAGTACAATGATAATGCCAATGTAGAAACTTTTAAAACAAATATTTGTATTTTGTCAGGTATTATGTTAAAATGTCTGAATATCAAATAAAATGAAAAACAAAGAATATCACACTGTCGGAACAGTTCCAAACGAGATAAAAAAATAAAGAAAGGGACACATCAATCCACTAACACACATATACATTACCGCTCACTTTCCTGGCTTGGTACTAACACTTCAATAAAAAGTGGCGGGGTTAAGCTAGTTTTGTTGGCTAAAATGATTTATTCATTTTTATGCTAACTTCTGGATAATTACAACAGGAGAAAAGCACACACGTGAAAGACATAGTAATTTAGAGTCAACAACAAAGACAAATAAAAATTATCAAATATCTACAGGTATGTATACTACATATAATCTGCTATGGCTGTGAGTGAGTAAGTGAGTGAGTTAGTGTTGTTCAACGCGAAATGAGTAATTTTCCAGCTATGTCATGTCGAGAACTAAGATTTTCCTCCCTCAGGCATAGGTGACCTTAGTCGGTGTTGTCCATCCAGATTAGTGCCTTTGGTTTTCTTGCTCCCGAAGACTTAAATTATTTGGCTCTGAGCTTACCTGATGAAGGTTATTCCAGAAACACGTCGTACGCACTAAATTTGATATTTACGTTTTTACTTCGATGAGATGATAATGATATCCGTTTTGTAATAAACCAATACGCTTAGTTGGATTTTTATAATGCTAACTCACTGAAACAACACTTCCAGTGTAAACATTATCCTGATTGTGAGCCAACCAGTCTTTGTTGTTTCTTCTGAATGTCGCGTGTGCTTAGCGGAGAATCACCAAATTGGGAGGGGGATCTGACCTGACAGAGACTCGAACTCACAATTCAGCGCACTCTATGTGATCGAGCTAATCACCGCACTACCGATGTTGTTATGTGGTGGTTATACTAATTAGAGTAAATTAAGTTAGGTAAGTTGTGATGATAGACGTTCAATATTGTGTTTATTTGAGAAAATAATTATTAAACTGACAGGTGAAACTGTAGAATATTTTGTTTCTGGAGAAACAAAAAACAAAAAACAAACTCTAATAAAAGTATGATTTTGAAGTTAATATTTAGGGCTATTTGTAAATGTAGCTAGAAGCTTTTAAACTATCTTTGCATAGTAGACTAACCCTTTGCACAATTATATCCCATGCATAACCTGCAAGTTGAACAAATTCTGCTGTACTTTGACATGTAGCAAGTGCATTGTTTGAAATGAATTCTAGAAAAGTTGCGTTATCAGGCATCCCAATTATGTAGAAAACTAAAAAGAAAAAAAGGCGATATTATATTATATGTAGTATATAGTTGAAGACCGATATTCTTTAATATGGTTCTCCATTTATGGCCTTGATGTAAGAAGTTGTTTCAGATAATATACGTACTTTTAATAAACTTTGCTCTGTGTTTTACATATTTAGAGACGACATCAAAACCATATTCAGAAAGTGGAACTATGGGATCTAGTCAAAAGATTGCCAATAAGACTGTACCAGTCGGTATGTATGCAAACTTTAGAATTATTTTTTCTTAGTTTTTTCTTTGTGTATGTAAAAGAAGAGTTTGAATGGGTAATCAGAATCTTTAAATCGAAGGACAAACATACACATACAACTAATGATCGAGTAACACAAATCCCACTAAAAACTGGGGGTGAACTCAAGTGCTCCGGAAAGATAAGCAGATTATGTATTGTCTTGCAGCTATTAAACCTTATACACCAATAATATTGAATTTGGATATTTATCTTAAAGCAAATAATGAACAAAATAGATAATAAACTAAAAAAAATAATAAAAAAAATACACCAAATTTGTAATCAGAAACCGTAAAGCAAAGAAAGACAGATAATACAATGGCCATATACAATAGATTTCTGAGAGAGATAAAACATTGCTTTAATGTAATATTCTACAACTCCTACTGCAAAGAACATTACAAATTATATTAAAATGGCAAATGCGATCTACCCGTGTAGCAACTTGAAATCTCAGTGTATTGTCTATATAATATACATGTGTTTTAACCGATTTTCAATATAAACACATGGATCAGGTCATTATTGTGTGGTATATACTTAAAAAACTATTGAATTAAAAGTATTTGGGAACAAGAAAACCAAAGGGCTTAAACAAGATAAAATTGTACATGTTCTTTAATGTCTGATGTTAAATGTTGGTCTGCCAACTGCATAGATAGAAAAACATTTGTACGATGTTCAATACACAAATGGTCATCTGGTGCACTATTATTGGTACCTTTAATGGTAATAATTGTTCTTTATTTTATCATTATCTAGGAGCAATAGCTGGGGGTATTGTTGGTGTTTTAGTTGTTGTCTCTCTGGTTGTGTTCTCGCTTATAGTATGTAGAAGAAGGTAAGAATATCAATCACATGATATAGGTCTAACTGATATACAATAACATTGGCTTTAAATTATAAAGAAAAACAACAACAAAAGACAAAAGACAAACAAAACAAACAAAAAGAAAAAAACAAAATCAACAAGAAAAAACAAGAGTATCCAACCTGAAATCACATGAGATGATGATGCCAATAATGACGTACTGACACTAATTGAATATAAGAGTAGCGAATGGGATCCCAATGTTAATAGAGAAGGCAATTGTAAAGTAAAAAGAAACATGCTATAATACAAGGCGGTTTTACACATAGATTAAATTATGACATTTTTAATACTCACAAGGTATAGATGTGCGAATCAACAAAAAATACATTCATTTGACGAGATGTAAGTTAGTGTGATTTAAGATGTGACTGTTCTTTTACATCAAATGAGGAATTTCCCTGATATGACCAAAATTATTTCATTTTTCTATATTCGTTGAATAACGTGTTAGAATCGTTTTTTTTATTGGAGTTTATATTATTCTTTGATATTTGTTTTGTATAACGTATTGCAATTATAAGTATGCTTTGTAGACGAGTTTGTATGTTTCAACATAAACATAACCATTCGAAGATGTCGAATACAGACGCTGATATTTCTAATACAACAATCAGCAGGGTCAAACGTTCAACTGATGCAGATGTTAAAGGAAGTAACACTGTCAATAATGAGATCTATTTTGGAAATGTCCATGCTGATTTAGTATATAGTGAGGAGGAGGCACATCAAAACAGTAATACCATTGACACGGACTCTTCCCTTGACCTTGACTGTTATGACCATTTGAATTCTCATGATAAACGGGAAACCATGTTAGACGGAAATTTGTACAGCAGCAATCTAGGTTCTAGAAGTAATACTGACCCTACATACGATCATTCAACCATGGGTACTATCCAATGGAAAGATACCAGCAGTATTTATGACCACACTTTGGAGAGTATGGACTCCATATGCTCCACTATTGATAATGTCTATGCAGTTTCCAGCAAATTTAAACCAGCAAAGTGACATTTAAGATCAAAAGTGGATAAACTATGTTATTATTCAGAGTGGCATGTAAAGTCGTTGATCAAATACGTTACCATGCAGTTAATATACGCTAACTGAAATTACGAATTTATGTATTTTTTAAGTGTGTTAGTCCTCATTTCAATGTCTTGTCCTGCAGTTGTTCGTAGAGGAGCTCATGTATGTGTTATTTGTGTTTGTAGTGGAGTCATTTCGTTTTTGTTTTTTTCGTTTTTTTTGTATTTGTAGGGCTGGGGACTCATGTCGTGTTTGTCTTATTTGTATTTATTTACCTATAGTGATGTCCAATACATCTTCACAATTTCAGTAGTTGACTGTCATGGTCGTGATCGCATGGTAGTTGGATTTACAACTACCGGTGCAATCAGTGTCTATCGCCACTAAAGTTGTGAGTTCGAACCCCGTCCATGGCGTGGTATTCTCGACATAACATTATGTGATAAAGATAGTCAGTGACTTACGGTAGGTCGGTGGTTTTCTCCCGGTACTCCGTTTCCTCCACCAATAAAACTGACCACCACGATATAGCTGAAATATTGTTGAAAGTGACGTTAAACACCATAAACCAAACCAAGCCAAACAATATTGAGTAGCATGGCGTCTGTTATATAAGAAGCAGGAACTGCTTACACTACACTATCTGCATTTGCCCCACCCCCCTGGTTATTTTGTAGCTAATCGTTTTAGCTTACTGTGATGTGTTTTTGTTTTGTTTATCTTCGTTCTGTGTTTTGTGCATAATGTTTTTTTTTATTTATAGAAAGCATGATAATAAAGTATACGTTTACTTGTTTTACATTTCATACTAATATTATAACTGTGGACTTGAAGTACATTGATATCTTCCCTGATTCAACACTAATTAAACAACACAAAATATGCTTACACAACATCAGTTTATATCATATTTATATAACAATTAAGATTACTCTTTTATACCCATTCTTGTTAATGTTGGCATAGACTGAATGAACCGTTTATATTATCATCAGGAATTGATTGACCAATAGTCTCAACTGATAGAATGGCATATGTGTTGTCTATGCACACTCGTCTGAACTGTATTTGTTATATCAATGCTCTTCTGCAAGAAGAGTTTGAAGATACCAATCAGAAACACAATGGTCAAAAGAAAAAGTACAAAAGGACAAACAACGATCAAACAAAACATACACATAAAGCTAAAGATCGAGTAACATGAACCCAACTAAAAACCGTGGATGAACTCAGGTGTTCCGGGAGGGTTCGCAGGCACCCGTCGTCATGTTAATATAGTTACAAATTCGGTGGTAAGTCATGAATGAGGAAAGGACATGGAAGTGCTTACGACAAGCGGAACATATCCGTGGTCATTTGTGATACAGATATTCCATAATGGTGACACATGACATTATCTTCATTGTTAGCAGAAACCCTCTATCAAGAAAATCCTGATAGGAACCACACGCTCTGGAATATCGTATCAACTGAGAGATATATGCTCCATCTGCAGGTGCTGGCAAGTGAGACCAAGTGCACCATTACACTATTAAGGCGGTCTGGTGGGTAATATAGTATTAAGGGTGTCCCTTCCACTAGAAGGTTCGTCGTCGCTAATTCACGACATTTTTCGCCTTATATTTTGTTTTATGTTTCTGCTATTTTAGAGGATAGACATCTCCCTACCATCATTCCTCTGAACCGCGGGTACCAATGAATGGATTTCAATGAAGTGTCAGCGATTCAGTAGTAACTAGTGTCATTGCACACCTCTCTTTTTCTTTATCAAAATGATCTTTGGTTTAATACTATCCACAAAATACACGAACATTAGAATACCACGAATTATAATGAATTCACAGAACGTAATTCGGGACTACCACCTCTCGTTAATAACCTTTAAAACGAATGCACTGGTTGTTGCATATACCATCCCTACACTGTAATATAAACCCGTTTTAAAAATTGTAATAACGTTATTATAGCTTTGTAATGTACAGATAAAAAATGATTTTAGCATAAAATACTGTTGTAAATTTGCTTTAGTTCTGACAGTTATTTGTAATAGTTTTATCAAATGAGATTTCCTTTATGATAGCGATAGGGGGCGTCGTGGTCGTATGATAGTTTGATTTACAACTTCCTATGCAATCAGTGCCTATCAACTCTAAAGTTGTGAGTTCGAATGTCGCTCATGGAAAGGTGCACTCGATACAACATTATTTGATATAGTTCGTCAGTGACTTACGGCTGGTCTGTAGTTTTCTCCGGTTACTGTGGTTTCCTTCACCAATAAAAATGACTGAAATAGTTTGAAATATATTTGACAGTGGCGGTAAACACCATACCATAATCCCAACCCTAACGATAGCGATTATTTTCCTTAATGTGAATTTTCTTCTCTTTCAATAGTTTAGTTTTATTTTCTGTTGAACTGATATTTTGTCCGAATGATAAACTTCGCCTGTTCATATAGCTTACTATCCAGGAACAATGTATCGATATCGGGTCTGTTCGCCCTAATTACACATTCGCCCTGGGTTCGTTCGCCCTGACAATTAAAAAATATTTTAATTAAAATAATGCAAATTTTAATTTATTTAAAGAAGTAAATATATAGAAAAAGTATTAATTATAAAACTATGAGCTTTTGAAAATTAATTAAATTCTTGTCAAGCAATTATTAGTTTTGTTTGTTTGTTTGATGGTGTTTAACGCCACTTTCAACAATATGCCAGCTATATCGTGGTAGTCAGTTTTATTGAAGGGGGAAACGGGAGGACCCGGAAAAAACCACCGACCTGTCTCAAGTCACTGACAAACTTTATCACATAATGTTGTACACCTCGTCCTGATCGAGATTCGAACGTACAACATCAGTGGTGATAGGCACTGATTGCATAGGTAGTTGTATATCCAACTACCATACGTTCACGGCCACGACAGCCCCTTGGAATTATTAGGTATATTCTTTGAAGTGTTTAATTGAAATTAATGGTTGTTGTGATTTTCTGTGGTTTTTCTTCTAATTATTAGTATAACCTTTATCTCGTAAACTTGAAAAAAAAACAACAGGTAAAATGCAGTCTTCAGTCAAGACTTCCTGGTTGTCACAAATATTGTATCTTTAACACACAACAAGAATATTTATGTTGGCAAGAAGTCATAATACATTACGACAATATCAATGTACACACTTCGACAAAATGGTAGCACCACCCTATATTTATTTATTTTGGTAGTTCGAATGAACTAAATAAAGCACTACAACAGCTTTACAGACAGTCATATAACGGTTATGGCATATGATAAGATGAGGATCAAATAAACATTTAAATTAAGACATGGATGTCTGACTTGTAGTTGCTGGAAATAGCTGCACCGCCAGCATCGAACACTGTCGTACCCATATTTTGTGGGATTCGTGTTGTTCAACATTTTCTTACTTCTATTTCCACAATATTACATCTAACAAAACAAATATTGGAAGACTGCATCAGATTGCTGGACTGGAGCTGTCAGAATGTGACGAAGAAAGGTTTGAAGATACCATAGGGGTAATCAGAAGCCTTAATTCGAGGAAGGACAGACAACTCAATGGCCTATAGAAAAATAACAAAAAGACAAACAATAGTTTACCAAATGCTACACTGAAAAGTAAAGATTGAGCAACACAAACAGTCACCTGAATTTTGTACAGTTTTTGTTTTATTCAAATCATTTGAACCACGATAAGATATTGCTTTGCCCACCAATCATTCAATCAAGCACTCCGTACAGGAGAATGTCCGCGTAGCTCTCCATTCCTTCAACATACTTGTTTTTAATAAATGGAGAGATACGAGGACATTCTCCAACTTAAAATCCACCCATTGTACTTTATTAATTTTATAAATTATTAATCTTGTAACAAAACAAAGTCTGTGATTAGTATCTAAAGTACAAAGAGAACAAGAACTCTCCATTCCTTAAAAATAATGGAGAGTTTTCACAATAGATTTACATAACAGGTGGATTTTAATACTATTCAATAGCTTTAGACCAAAGTAATTAATTTCAAAACATTTGTCATAACAGTAGTGACGTAGGGTTTTTCCAAATCGTTTAGAATAAATTGCTAACCCATAATTTGTCAGAAAGATAATAATTTTCAAGATTGTCCAACTGTGTAGCATTCATAACATCTAAAGCAATTTCAATAGTATATCGAGATGTTTTAAGCTTAATATGAAAGTTTATTTTGACATTGCCACATAACCATGTTAATTGTAGATGAACACTCTTTCCATGATCATGGTGTAATAGTTAGCGTGATCGCATCGATGGCGGTAGATCGCATGTTTGGGCCCAGGTGGGTGGTGCGACAAAAAGATTAGATTATGGGTGTTTAACGTCCGACTGATCTAATCAGGTATTGCGGACAGATTATTTTTCTTTCTGCCAGCCTTTAGCTTGTATCTTTCGTCCCGTTGCGGCAAACATATAAACCCGCTGACTTTTGTTTCAATGAGCTAGCACTATGAAAATAAATCCAACTCAAACGTGCTGGTCTAGTATAAAGCGGACATCATCACCATGTCATCGATTACAACTTGTTTCTTCAAGATATTGCGGAGGAGTTGCTCATTCTGTGTTAAGCAACAATAACTCACTCACTCACTCTTACGATGATCGTATGCATGATACCAACATTAACTCACTCACTCACTCTTACGATGATCGTATGCATGATACCAACAATAACTCACTCACTCACTCTTACCACGATCGTATGCATGATACCAACATTAACTCACTCACTCACTCTTGCCACGATCGTATGCATGATACCAACATTAACTCACTCACTCACTCTTACCATGATCGTATGCATGATACCAACAATAACTCACTCACTCACTCTTACCATGATCGTATGTATGATACCAACAATAACTCACTCACTCACTCTTACCATGATCGTATGCATGATACCAACAATAACTCACTCACTCACTCTTACCATGATCGTATGATACCAACAATAACTCATTCACTCTTACCATGATCATATGATACCAACAATAACTCACTCACTCACTCCTACCATGATCCTATGCATGATACCAACAATAACTCACTCACTCACTCTTACCATGATCGTATGCATGAAACCAACAATAGCTCACTCACTCACTCCTACCATGATCGTATGATACCAACAATAACTCACTCACTCACTCTTACCATGATCCTATGCATGATACCAACAATAACTCACTCACTCACTCCTACCATGATCCTATGCTTGATACCAACAATAACAGTTTTCCCGAATATCAAACAAGTAGACATAAAACAAAAAATCAATATTTAAATCTTGTTTGGAGATTAAACAGTTTGTTTCGAGATAAAAAGTTAGTTTGTGTGATAAAAGTTCATATGAATGTTATGTAACTATGGTTTCTTATCGATTTGTACATGTACATGTATGTCAATCATGGCCGTCTTCATCAAAGTTATTTTATTTATTTATGTTTTATGCGCAATGTTTACAACAATACAGTCAAAAGGTAGGTAATAATAATAAATTATTTTAAATAATAATGAATACTTTTTGTATCGATTTAACAAGCAGATACATGTAACAGAAATTATTTTGTTATATTTATTCCTTCTTTCTTAATCAGTAAGATTAGTTGTAACATATAGATCGCACAGACTCTTAAAGATTGATAAAACAATTTCATTATTGTTCTCCTTTTTTTCTCGGGGGGGTGGGGGGGGGGGGGGGGGGGGGGGGGTTGGACGACTGGCTCATTTGTGATAGAATTTTGAAAATATGTTGAGGGAAGTCTTATGAAAAGAAAGTCCGTATCAACGAAACGAGGACACCCACCAACGATCTCCAATGACATTACAAATAGTGTTTGTTAATGTTGATTGCATATGACTTTCATGTGTATACCTAATTTGGTTATAGCAGTTTTGCTTTTTATAAAAGAAATATTAATTTCTAAAATCGTGTATCGTTTCTTTTGTTAACTAGTATATGATAACAATGACAAATTGTTTTATGTGTGAAGGCTATATAATCTGGCTGCAAATCTTTTAGGTCAGTGTATGTCAATGATAATCGTCTTGATCAAAGACGTTTTGTTTGTTTCTGTTTTATTTATAAGATTAACTGAGATACAATTAACAGGTATGTAATAAAATAATAAAATAATAAAATACCTATTTTCTATCAACTGAACGAATGGAATAAGACATTTTGGGGTTATAGTCATACTTCCTTCTTCCTGAATCGGTAAGGTTGTTTGAGGCATATATATCTTCTGGAAAAAAGTTAAGATCGTTAAACGAAAACGCCTTACAAGAAAACATAAAAGGACGGTTATATGTTAAACCTTTAAACATCGTATATACATTCTTTTGTTTGCATGTTTGCTTGATTATTTGTTAAGGAAGGAAATATCATAAATATTAGAGCATTTTCTAAATTCTTTGGCTGAAAAATAACAAACTGCTGAACTACCGACGACACAGTTTTATAGACAATGTACATCATAGTTATTTTGTAATGTAGATACTATTGGTTGCACATATGTAAAAAAAAGATTGAAGATACCAAAGTGGTAACTAGAAGCCGTATATGAAAGAAAGAAAGACAATATAATTGTTAAAAAGAAAAAGTACACAAACACAAACAATGATATACAAAACA
The DNA here is from genome assembly GCA_963680875.1 of Bathymodiolus brooksi. Taxonomy (NCBI): domain Eukaryota; kingdom Metazoa; phylum Mollusca; class Bivalvia; order Mytilida; family Modiolidae; genus Bathymodiolus; species Bathymodiolus brooksi. The sequence continues at coordinate 97,316,178 of OY804583.1, forward strand.
TTACACAGAAAAATAAATAACTTTAGAGATTCTTAGAGTCAATACCTAGGATATGTGTCACAAAGTCAGATTTAATGGTCGGGAAATATGAAAACTATCAATCTAAGTGAATATGAAATAAGCAGTGTTGTAAATCGTTTTGAATGTTTCATTCGCGTGTCATAGAAGATTTCACATGGACGTGTTGGCCATTGCATGGACCGGAAGTGTCACCTGAGAACGCATAGGTGGATGACATCTGATTTCTTCAGAGTGTAATCCGGTGGTCAAAATGATGACCAAACATTGGCAGGATTTGTAAGACGGGTGCCACTAGTGGAGCAGATATTACCTACTCTTCAGGAGAACCTAGTGTAACCCCGTTGTCTTCTTACATGATTTGTCACAGGATTTGTAAGACGGGTGCCACTAATGGAGCAAATATTACCTACTCTTCAGGAGAACCTGGTGTAACCCCGTTGTCTTCTTACATGATTTGTCACATGATTTGTAAGACGGGTGCCACTAGTGGAGCAGGTATTACCTACGCTTCAGGAGAACCTGGTGTATCACTGGGTTTTTGGGGGGTTCGTGTTGTTCAACATTTTCTTCCGTCTATGGCCACAATGTTACATCTAACAAAGCAAATATTAGAAGTCTGCATCAGATTGTTGAACTGCAGAAAAGTTCGTAGACACCAAAGGGGAAACCTGTAGCCGTAATTCAAGGGGCAGACAACCCAATGGCAAAAAGAAAAAGAACCATATGATAAACAACGATATACCAAATACTACGCTGAAAACTAAATATTGAACAACACAAACTGTCATCTGTATTTTGTACAGTTTTTACATCATTTTAACAACAACAAGATATTTTTGAAATACTGCAACAGCTGACGTTACCCACCAATCATTCAATCAAGCAATCCTACCATTTAATAGCTGACGTTACCCACCAATCATTCAATCAATCAATCCTACCATTTAATGGCGGACGTTACCCACCAATCATTTAATCAAGCAATCCTACCACTTAATAGCTTCAAACCAAAGTGATTAATTGTAAAACGATTTATCATAACCGTAGTGACGTAGGCCTTTCCCTTTTCGTTTAGAATAATTTACTAATTCATTCCTGGTCAGACAGATAATTAAATTGAAGATAGAACTACAAATTTGATTTGAAGAAAACCCACAATCTATTAAATATGAGTTTATTGGGATTCGGGTAAGGGTTATGGTATTGAACGCCACGTTCAACAATATTTCAGTTATATCGTGGGGATCAGTTTTATTGGTGGCGGAAACCGGAGAAAACCAACTGACAAACTTTATCACACAATATTGTATCGAGCACACCTCGTCATGAACGGGATTCGAACTAAACCTTTAGTGGTAATAGGTACTAATGAATGTATTAGGTAAATATGCGACATTTAATAACATCTAAAGCATTTTCAATTATGTGTCGAGATGCTTCAGACTTAACATGAAAGTTTATTTAGACATTGCATCGGTAATCGTTGATGGAAACTCTTTTCATGCTCAACCGCACCAATGGTGTAATGGTTGGCGTGATCTCATCGAGTGCGGTAGATCGTGGGCTCGAGCCCCAGTCGGATCAAACATAAGACTATAAAATTCAGAGTGGATGCTCTTCCTTTAAGAACACAGCATTAAGGAGAAAGAACAAAGAAGGATTTCCTCACAATCAGGATAATGTGTCAGGGTGGAGCGACACGACAAATGTGTCTACACGCTGACTGTATCAAGCGGACATCATCATCATGTCATCGAATGCAACTTGTTTCTTCTTGGTATAACTGAATATTTTTCGTTTGGAGTTAACTTCAATCACTCACTCACTCTTACCGTGATAGCATGCATGATACCAACAATAACAGGTTTTTTATCGAATATCAAACAAGTAGAAATAAAACAAAATCAATATTTAAATCTTGTTTGGAGATTAAAAAGTTAGTTTGTGTGATAAAAGTTCATATGAATGTTATGTAACTATGGTTTCTTATCGATTTGTACATGTACATGTATGTCAATCATGGCCGTATTCATCAAAGTTATTTTATTTATTTATGTTTTATGCGCAATGTTTACAACAATACAGTCAAAAGGTAGGTAATAATAATAAATTACTCTAAATAATAATAATTACGTTTTATATCCATTTTAAAAGCAGATAACAGAAATGATCTTGTTATATTTAGGACAAAATAAATCAACTTCTTTCTTCCTTAATCAGTGAAATTATTTGAAACAAGCGTAGTATTGTTGTAAGAAAAAGTTTGTTCTAAGTGACATGATTTTTGTATGTATGGATCCTTTGTTTGCGATTTCTTTTGAACGCGTGTCTCTATTTGTTTGTTATTGTGGTAATGTTATTTGTTAGGAAAGTAAAGACAATAAACAAACCGTGCTTTCATTTCATAATAGGAAATTATAAAAAAAAAACCAACAAAACAACATAAAAAACGCACACACAGAGAAACGAAAAACAAACAAACAAACAAAACAAAGCAAAACAAAACAAGCAAAAAACACCAGCAACATCAACAAAAAACAAAACAAAGCAACCACAAAAGTAAACAAGAACAAAATAAAAACACAAGGCAAAAAAAAAGACACACAAAACAAATGCAAAAACACAATTTCATTTAGCAATTATTCATTTTGTCCATTTGCACAATTCATTTTTTGCTTCATAGTTATATTCTGCAAGATGGCAAAAATCTCTTTATTGTATTATGCACAATTAAATTTTTTTTTCTTGGATAGGGAACCCTTTTAATTTTAACTTGCGTTTCTGGAATAACCTTCATAATATTTGAAAACCAAATAATCTAAAAGCTTTGTGAGCAAGAAATCATGATAGCCAAAATTACTTGCGTTTACATAGTCCTGAGAAAATAGAACCTTCGTTTTGGGTTTTTTTTTGTGTGTTTTATTTACCAGTAAGCATATTTTATTTGCTAATATGTGAAAAAAGGATAAGAAAAACGTTCAACAATCTTAGGAAGTCTTTTCCTATATACCATAAGTAACAACATTATTTGATAGAGCATTCATGTATATGAATATTTCTTACATTAAATGTAAATTGATAAAGAACAGAGAATGGGGGAATAAATGAGAGAGAGGGAGGGAGAGGGGGTGGTGGTAATGTGTGTGGTTGTTCCCTTTGTGAACCACTTAGACACCAATCATTAGGTAGTCAGCTGTAATTGTGAAACAATACATGTCTCATATTTGCATAAAAGGAACAATTGAAGAACCTTACATTTGTATACGGAATGACCCAATTTGTGCATTGTAAACTTGTAAATATATCTTATAAATCAAGTCAATGCCGAAACATTGAATACTGGACGTTTGATACTCACAATATTAGTGATAACACTATGAGTTAGTATACAATTCCTTTGTCTTCCATTTCCATTTCCAAATCATATTGTTGACATGTAATTGATTGCTGGTTGTTTAGCGTCCAGTGTTATATATGTTATACATATGAACAAATTTAACAATATCATAAAACTACAGAAGTGAGGTAAATAAATAAAAGGAAACCCGGGGCAACGACTTTTGACTGCCATTGATCAATTATGGAGAACTGGGTAGGGATGAGAATTTGATTAATTGGATATATCTATGATTTAAATTTACAGTTCCTAAAAATGCAACAATTATTGAAACTAAGGTTCACCTCCATCAGGCAGGGGTAACCTTAGCCTTTTTTTCCTGTTTATGCCCTTTGGGGTTTTTTTTTGCTTTCAAAGATCTAAAATATTTGGCTTTCCAATATTTCGACGTTGAACGTACATGATGAAGGTTATTCCAGAAGCGCGTCATCGGCAGTTACTTTGATATCTACGTTTTTTTAATAAGCTTGTTATTAACATGTAACCAATGTATTTAACATATAGCAGCATCTTATTACATAGGATCTAAATAATAATGGTAAGATATAAATAAACAATGTATTTAATATTATGTCTATCCTGCGATTGACTGCTTCTGATTACTCCTTTGGTATCGCAAACTTTTCTTTCAGAACAAACTTTTTTTAAAGAAACACTAACATGGTTTGAAGCGCAAAGATGTTGTGCATCCAGATTAGGACAGCTTGCAACCATAGAGGAGGATAGTAAGATTGTGAGCTGTCATAACATTCTAAAAGACAACAACGCTTTAGAAATATGGACTGGAAATATTCGAAGACATTCGGAATGGATTGAATTTCAAGGTACATTTAATATATCGTTCATCCTCATATATGCATGAAAATCATTCAAATATATTTTTCAAGATGCTTATCATAAAAAATGAAGTTCAAACAGAAGCGGATATTGGTATTAGATTTGAGAATTAGTGTTTGTATTTATGACAACAAAATGGAAAGCAATTATTCAATATTTAAACTGTATATTTTTAGCTATTCAGACCCAAGGTTTCTTCTATTTAACAAAGCAACATGTTAATGCAACCATTACATAATACGTCTTTTCATTGGCTATTACTTATCCACAGTTTACAGGGGCCGTCGTGGCCGTGATCATACGGTAGTTGGATTTACAGCTTCCTATGCAATTAGTGCCTATGACCACTAATAGTGTGAGTTCGAATAGAATATCGCTCATGGCGAGATATACTCTATACAACATTATGTGATAAAGCTTGTTAGTCACTTGGGGCAGGTCGGTGGTTTTCCTCGTGTATTCCGGTTTCATCCACCAATAAAACTGACCGCTAAGCTATAGCTAAAATATTGTTGAAAGTGGCATTAAACACCATAACCCTACCCAATAGTTTACATGTCATAAGTGATCTACTTACATTGAGTCGCCATAATACTTTCTTGAAATCTAACCTGTTTAAGTATTGCAATATGATCAAATTACGAATATCACTTACCCCAAAGAGCATGTTTAATGATATAATTCTTCAAACCTTATTTGTTCATAATAACAGTTTGTAGCTATGAAAGGGGTAATCAGAATCCGCAAATCGAAGAAGGCCAGACAATACAATGGATAAACAAAAAAGAACAAAAGGGCAAACAAAATCCAAAAACGTCAAATGGTTATATAATTAGCTATGATGGCGTTATTATGATCTAATGTGTTGCTATGACGTAAATACGTTAAATTCATCCACTATATTTTACAGTATGTTGTTTGAATTATGTTTTCAGAACGTTTTAACTGTTCAAATGAAACATGTGTTTGCAATGCTTTAGAATAAGCATAATAGCATTGTATTTGAAGAGTTGCTCCGCGTCGTCAGTAAAACTGCATTTCCACCATCAAATTTTCAACTTACATTATTAATCATTTTTATTCCTTAAATATATTTAAAAAAACATCGGTATCTGAACAATTCAGTGTTGAAAATTACAATAGATGAAAATGTGTCTCACAAGACGAACAAAAGGTACCAATCTATCAGAATAAGTTTGTGCAAAGATACAATTTGTATATAACTAACACAAACGTTAATTCCAACAGTGGTGTAATGGTTAGCTTGCTTAATTCGAGTGCAATAAGACATGTTTTATATCCCTGATCGTTTCGAACAAAATAGTTTGGTATCTGCTGCTTCTCCACTGAACATACATCGAAAGGAGTAAAAGTAAAGACTGATTATTAAAGAATCAGTATAATGTATCCCGCTGAATCGATATGCACTACAAAATTTCAGCTGAACGTGGAGGTCTGGTATAAAACTGACACCATGACCTCAACAAAATGTAGCTTGTTCTTGTCTTAAAAATTGCCCACTTGGCCTTAAACAACAATCATTCACTCATCGACGATTTGACACAAGGATGTATCTTCTTACTGTAGGAAACATGCAGATTTTCTATTTTGTGAATGGAATATGGTCAAACATGTTCTTATATTATTTTGTTTTAGGTTGTTTTGAGCTTTCTGGTAAATACGATGTTGCAAACAATATAAGTGAATGCTACCAAAGCTGCATCCATAAACAACGAAATTCAATTGAGTATTTCGCATTCAAGGTAAAACGTTTTGAATTATTCTCCTTATTTAAACAATAATAATAAAGCGTAATAAATATTTGCAATATTATTGTTTGCAATTTACACTTCCCAAATAACGTAATTTATTAAAACTAATGTCGATCTTAAGATAGAGCAACACGTACCCAACAAAATCCGGAAGGATAAGCCGCTCCTGTTCAACTAGTGACACTCGTTGTGTTAAAATCCCATGTCAATTGTGTTCTAGTTTCGTTCTCCTGAATCAATGGACGGTGGCCCGCTTCTAAATTAGATCATATAATTTCCATGTTCCTAGTGATATTGTATTTTATATAATTTGTTGCTAGGGAGAACACTGGGGTCTCATTAATACTGGAGGTCAAATGTCGATATCTGTCAATTGAAGAATACGTGTTGTCAAAATAATAGCGTTCATTATATCAACACTGTTCGCCCGGTTATGTGTGAAAGTTGTAATTTTTTATTACATGTGACTGCATCTTTTCACTAAGAGGTTTAGGCCCATAAAACTAGCTTAACCCCACTTCTATTTTTTTCTTTTCTTTTCATAAAAGTGCCTGTTCAAAACCTGGAGTTAAATGCGTACATATCAACTAATTACTCACGAGTTTTTAGAATAACCTACATCAGGTATTATCAAATTATGTTAAAGTCTTTGGGAGCGTTACTCATATATTTATATTAATAAAAGTCTGAAGACACCACAGACTTGATCCGAAGCCGCAATTCGAAGACGACAGACAATGCAATGGCTAAAAGAAATGGCACAAGTCAAGTCATGGTCTACAAAATACCTTTCAGAAAAGTAATAACACGAACCTCACTAAAACACGGGGATGACAGATGTTCCGGAAGAATAGGACGTTCCTGCTCCACTGGTGGCCCCGGTCATGTTATACTTGCTAAACATTCCGTGATAATTCATGAATGGGGACAGGACGGGATTGTGAATACGATACAAAGAACATATCCGTGGTGATTTCAACTTAACCCCATGAGAAACTCCTGATTTAAGTATCTTCTTTCTTAGCAGAAATCGAACTAGGAACCACAAGCTCTAGAATAATTGAGAGATATATGTTCGTTATGCCAGGGCTAGAGGAATGATGCAACGTATAGATGGAACGATTACAATGGGAATGTTGAAATTATCACTTTTTTCCGCTAAGTTGCGTTGCTAACCGATCATAACTGTCAATTTCTTGGTGCAGGTAAAAGTATGAAACTGACCTAGCTGCATCTGTGGTGTGTTGGTGGGGTCCGCTTTGTTCATCGTTTTTTGGTTGTGTTTGGCTTCGTCCTGTGTCTTGTATTCCCAATGTGGCCATTGTCCATTCTTGATTTCCCCTTTGCTTTTCTATAACTTTTAATTATGTGTCACGCTCAACAATATAGATGTGATCAATATAATCACCAAGCTTTGAATTATTTAGTGAAAGGACATCATCTTTATATTGGGGAACGTGGCATTAAAGGATCGGGCTAGCTTCTTTTCGTTTTTCTTCAGAAACCCTTGTATTAAATCTGCCTCATTCGAATAAAGAAACCAATTGGCGAGAATAGAAGCAGAGTGAGCACCCAAAGGAATGACGACTGTCTGTTGACAAATATAGAGAATTTTGATGATATCAATTTCAGAAAACATTTTGTTAAAATCAGAGTGGCTTTTTTAACAACAAAAAAAGTTTCCCCTGATATGAAAAGAAGATATGAACTACAAACTATGCAATATATTTTATTTTATACAAGGATACATTTTCTTAATTTGTCTTTTTTCACAATGTTTTATTTAAGGAAGACATTGCAAATTTCTTACTTAATTTTTATTATATTTCAAATGAATACGTTCAATACTACTACAGAGAGAAATATAATTGTACCACTCTTTTGTTAAGGAAATCTTATATTAGGCGAATATTAAATAATGTAACATTATGAAAAAGTCAATATGTTTATTATTTAATATACACATCTACAATGACATGACATAAATGTTAACAGTTAAAATAGATACAACTGTAAATTTGGAAAATATTCAAACTGGTATGCGCATAACACGTACTTCTTGGTTTTGTGTTCTCTTCTTAAATGTATGGTACTTATTATATATTTCAGGAGAATCAATGCATATGTCATTTAACTATTAGACAAACTCATGCCAACAAGTATTTATGTCATACCGCAGTTCTGACTTATTATTCGTGGGTATATAAAGGTAGGATTTCATTAAAGAAGGTGAAGGTCAAATTGGTCCTACAAATTCTCTTCAAGCATTACCTGTCCAACTGTTTCAAACACAAATGCACGTCGTCAAACACGTTGGAAGAGAGTTGGATAGGTTCTTTGTCCAACACGTTCAATGAAGTTTCAACACAAATTTGATCGTGTGAACGGCATTAGATGCTCAAGCCAATGCAATTCATTATTCGCAAATAATTCCATAAAGAGGAAATACTCATGTTTGTCGCAAAACTAAAATTTATCTTTATTAAGAACGGTTGAGTTATGTATGTTTGATGGCAGTTTCAACATTATTTCACTTGTGTCGTAGATATTGGCTTTATTGAAGAAAGAAAACCACCAATCTACCGTATGTCTCTGTGAAATATCATCACATAAAATAATGGATATTCCAGTAACCCATTGTGTGCACTAAATAAATAACTAAAGCATTGGAAAATGAACCAATGCTGAAGGAAGTAATTTGTTGTTTGTCCTGTTGTCCTTCTTCGATTTACGGATTGTAATTACCCCTTTGGTATCATCAAATTGTTCTTACCTAATTAATATTTGAATATGATTTTTTTCAGTTTTATACAATGCGTCTTTTGACGGGTATGGCAATTGTGTGGCTTCAAAATGTACCACTGGGTCAGAGAAAAAGGTTGCAGAGAGGTGTACATCATTGCATATAACAATGTGTGGTTTGTAAATAATAATTAAAAAAACAGCATTATAAATGTACGCGTGTGACTTCATATTTAATTGTTTGTCAATTTATTTAACAAGATTTCGTATTTATCTTCTTTTACGTATAGACAATATACGTACATTGTCTGAAAATATTAAGTTTCTACGAGATTCAGAAAAGTGGGTAGAAAAGCGAGGTTTTATTAATTTTTGTGAGCTTTTCTGCAGCGAGTGCAAAATAATTTTACATTTTTCGAAAATGTACGTATATTGTGTTGATCCTGTAATTTCTAAAAATCCAAAAACAACAGCTAAATTGTTTGAAAAGAGCCTGTTCTAATGGTTTTTGATGTTCTCCGCGCTTATACTGCTACCATTTCTTACTTGTTCTACACGAATCGGGTACCAGAACAGCTATATTTTGGTCATTGACAGTATATAACAAAATAACATCCAGTCAATCCAATTTGACTCCTCAAATAGAACAAGTACATGACAAATATTAATATCACAACAATATAACAGAGAGAAAGGAGTATGTGTACTCTGTGTTGCCGGTTTCTCTGGATTCTCCTTTTTTGATAGCCCCTTCGGTATTCTCTAATATTTATTTTCAATAGGAAGGATATTGATCGAGAAATTATAGCCATGTATTGACATAGTTACGACATTGATGCTCTCCATGTTTTTAATTGTCTTATTGGGATCCGTGTTCTTCGTGTGATTACATTACATGTCTTCAGGCACGTTTTTAATTATGTGTTGCGTGTCCGCTGCGATATCCAGGTAAGAGTTCGTATTTATTCCTATTTGTTTTGTAGGGAGTTCATGTTATATTTCTGTTAGTTGTATTTATTTACGCATACTTGTGTCCAACACGATTTCCGTATCAGACGATGTTCATGTTGTTTAACAGTAACACGACTTGTAACAATGGTGAAACAGGAACTGGCAACCCTTCCGAAGCACATGAGTTCACCCTCGTTTTTTTGTGTGTGTTTTTTTTACTTCTATTGCTGCATCCATTCCAGAATACCTCCAGTTTCATAAGGGTACGTGTTTCTCAATCATTAGTTTTCTATGTAGTGTTTTGTAGGTTTTTGTATGTCCTTTTTCCTTTAGTCTTTCGATTCATTGCTTCTGATTACCTCTTTTTTTTGTATGAATGGTGACAATACATGGAGGGTAGAAAAATGTCTGGTCTACAAAGCAAGGACTTAAATACATTATTTCATTTCTGTGTAACAGGACTGGCTAGTTCATCAACAAACTGGACTAAAAGTCAAAGCAATTGTAAAACTCCAACTTATATGGAAAATCATGCTACTGATATCTGTAAACTAAACAAAGAAACAACCGAAACAGGGATGTGGACGAATACTTTCCGAGTTGAGATTTCGGCTCATGTAGATCATGGTAATACATTTTATGATAATACACAAATATATTTATTTAGTCTTATGGGAATAACCAATGCTGAAGGACATTTCTAGTAAAGAGCAAAATAGAGCAATATCAATGTAAAAGAAAAGGCGTATTTCCGGTCCGTGAAAGTGATATGTTTATTTATTGCAATGTTGTCACTTTAAGAAAGGTTTGAAGTTATACCAAACGGGTAAAAATCAGAAGCCGTAAATAGAAGTATGATTAAATGACTTATGACTTAACAATATAAAATGTATGTACTTATTGTTTGTCATTAGTGAATACCTTAATTAAAACGGTACCAAATAAAGTGTGCATGGCGTGTATCTGGAATCACCTTCATCATAGTCCAAAGATTGGAAAGACGAACTATTTAAAAGTTATTGACAACAGGGAGACCAAACAGTCTAAACAATATAACCAATGTCTGAACCCAGACGGAATTCCACCTCACAGTATTTAGTGTATTGCATGGATATTTATCAACAATATTCAATTCATATCGTTATTATGTTATTTAGAAAGGACAATCGGAGTGGCGGATCTTCCGCATGTTACTGACAAATCTGCAGCATACAGTTTTATCAAGTACACCTCACTACTAGTGGGAATAGATCTAGTCACTTTTGTGGTGTTGGATATTCTTTGTATTGCTATATATAACTCCAACTACCATGTGATTGTAGCTACGACTATTGACACGAATTTGAAGATTATATTTGTATTTAGCATATGGGTTGTTATATATACAGAATAATCTTTTTTCTGTGTTCTTTTTTCTTTTTTTTTATTCATTGTCATCAATATTAGATTAGTACACGAAAAATACCAAATTAAAGAAAAAAGAAGGACATTAAACTGAAAAAACAAAGCATACCAGATTATCACAACAGTTCTAAAATATAGTTACAAAACAGTAGAAAGAGACAATATCGATATCCCTAATACACAAATACATGACCGGTCAAATAAAAGTGAGGTTAAACTAGTTTCATGTCCCCAAACCTCACCGTTTAATTTAATTGCATTTATATTTCAGCGAACAATATTAGCATGAAAGAAATATCGTCTTGTGTAGCTGCTGAATGTCCCAACAATATAAAAACAATCGAATATCGTCATACCAAGTGTAATGAAACCGCGGATGGTTTTTTCTGCAAGTCAGGTATTTGTAATTTAAGTTAGATAATTAAATTCGACACCATTAACCAGTGCCGGATTTGCCTTTAAGCTTGCAAGGCTGAATCAAAGGGCCTCAAAATCCTGGGGACCACCAACCAAGGTGTACAATATTTTTACACTGGTATATGCCTTTCAAACATATGTTGTCATAGCGCACTGTAGTCTCTAAATAACCCTTCATTAATTTTCCTTGCACAGCTGCATTTCATTTCAGCATAATACTGGGCTGTGAGGAGTCTCACTAGTACAATAGCCTATGGCCTCTCTTCATCTAATTCCGACATGGCCATTAAATGTAAATCATAGCTTGTAAAATGTCAAAGTTGAAGATAAGGGAGGTAATCGACAACACTCAATGACAACAACATTCTTTGTATGTAGCTGATGGTCTAGTAGCTTTAAATTATTGCATGTTCCAATGCAACGTTGTACGGCACAATTCAGTGTTTTACCAAATTTGATGAAGGTATGATAAGAATGATAAACAAGACACCCGGTATATAGTTATTGACGGAACATTTAATGACTTTCTCGAGTGATGTCATGTATTTCTTCAGGATCATGGTGCTTAAAAATATCAACGTTAGCTTTGCTTTTTTTTACATGTATTCATTTTTCCATGAACAAAATATTGAAAACCACTACTTTAGTACATTGCCGTCTTCCGGTGATGTAGTTTACCAGGAACGCTGGTGACATTGACAGGTGCAGGTTACTGATTTATTTTTTTCGCATTTTACTTGCTTATTTTAAAGTTGCTAAAATCTAAATATCACCATATTTGGAAATATATTTCTCGTATTGCTTTCCCTTTAAACAAATCTATTAGATTGTTCCTATTATAATCGTAATTATTCATGATGACAAGTTTTAATTTCATATTTCAATTACTTCATATGATGAATGTATTTCATTTTTAGTTGATAATAGCACAATAATATCTTCAGCTGACTGCATGCGTCAAACTACAAAGGTTCACAATATATCTAAGGCACACTCGACAGGACAATCTACGATATCTAGTTATATTTCGAAATATCCATTTTCAAGTAGTCATCACAGTACAAAAACATGGAAAACCGATAATAAAGGTAAGGATTTATATATTGATTGATTGATTTGTGCTTGACGCCAACCTTCGCAATATTTCAGCTATGTCGTGGCGTGATGATTTATGTAAATAACCATTTAGTGAAATGAAGGGGTTGCAATAAAGCAAACTTATATTTTATCATATAAATAGAAAGGAGTCATGTTTATATCTCGCTTCAATTACCACATAAAATACCACTCATTTCAAGTAATTTGTACAACGTAAAATATTAAATACATTATTTCAGATAAAAACATTTAAATTAAAGATACAACTGTTGTACTCTTGGTTTAATATTTGCTCCCTTAATTGTAGATTTTACAATTAAAAATCACCTTTCGACAATTTTTTTCAGTAAAACAAGTTACCGTGGATCTTATTTCATCAATATTTTTGCTGTTCTTTGTTTGATTGTTGTTCATCGTATGGAATGTATATGACATGTGAATGTCTACTGTTTTTCTTTGTTTTTTTTTTAATTTCAAACCACATAGATGTTGTAATGGTTAGTGCGCTTGCATCTGCTATTAGATGTTAGCTCCATTTTTGATATAATACAGGATATTCTAATTACTAATTAAGTATCTATTATTTCACAGTCTAAATATATTACTTAATTTATGATTGTAGAAATAAGCAAAGTCTCCGTTAACATAACAGTTTCAGCATCAGTGACAAAGTTAAATGGTAATATTGTATCCAAACGAACTACATACTCCAGTTCTCTAAGGACTGCTAAAACGAGCGACAAACTGCCTGGTAGTATTATTTGTTTTATTAAAAGAATTGTTTCTTACCTTATGCATTGTATTTGATATGCAATCAAAGCTATATCAAGCAATGCTACGACGCTCCTAGACATCACTGCAAACATTCTACGATCGTCTTTGCAAAGTGGTTGTCCTTTAAGAAATATCAATTTCTCAAATGGCAATGGATCTATTTCGTTTTTGCGTAACACCACGGGTGTCACATGTCGGGTTGTAACTGTTATCCCTCCCGGAGCACCCGGGTTCACTTTCTTTTTTTGTGGGGTTCGTGTTTGTCGATCTTTTGTTTACCGTGTAATGTCTTGTAGATAGTTGTTTGTCCTTTTGAAATTTTTCTTTTGGCCCTTGTGTTGTCTGTTCTTCTTCAATTACGTCTTCTGATTACCCCTTTGGTATCTTCAAACTTTTTTTTATTTCATTCCTCTATCACCGACATACTTTTACTTAACTCCGAGTAACACAAAATGCTTATCCTTCGCGAGCACCTGTGTTTAATCCATGTTTTTTGGTGGGGTCCGTGTTGCACATCTTTTTAGTTTTCTGTGTTTTCTATTTTGTATCTTCGAATATGGTGCAATAAAGTAGCATTGTCACCTTTAATCTTTTAAGATGCTTCCAACTGATAATTCGGTATTTAAATTGGTTAACGACAATTCAACAATTTGTCCAGCTATCTTGTACAATAAATTGATATTAAGTAGTAAATTTGATGTTGTTTATTCCAAGTACTGCATCTCCAAGATAAATTCTGTCTGGAATACCTCCACAAGTTAAACTAACCTGGATTTGCAACGCATTATGTCGTCGTCTGTTTTTGTTTTCAAGATTTGATGTGAGGGATGGTTGTTCGTTTTGTTGATATTGGTGGAATTGTTGACTATCATTATTTAAACTTAAACGTCTTTTTTATAATAATGACGATGGGTAATGTTTATTATAAGTAATAATAATAATAATACTGTATTCTTTTCTTAATAATTTAAATGATATACATTTTTGTTGTAATTTAATACTTTGTATACTTCTTTCTCAAAGCAGTTATTCGTTCTGTTGGTGTGCTAACTACTCATAAACCATCATATACGATAACTGATATTACACCCACCATGAATGAACATGTTGGTAATAAACCAGAGGCTACTAATATTGGTAAGAGTACATTAAATTTTCATGTGTAGATAGTTTTTGATCATAGTATAAACGTAGATATCAAATCTAATGCGAATGACGCGTTTCTGGAAAAATCTTCATTTACGCTCAAAATCGACTGGTAATATATATACCTCTTTTGCATGACTCGTCATTTCACTTAGAGGGGAGGTTTGGTCCACAACCATACATAAACACTTGACAATCCAAGAAATCTGATCAAATGAATGTTTTATTTTAATATCATTATATTATATTTTACTTGGTACTAAAGGATAATTTTATGATTGTAAATGAACACGTGAAATTATCAAACTTTACATTTAGACAAAAATTAAAGTAACAAAGGAATGGTGCTTTTATGTGCTGTTCTACATTACCTATGTATATCTTCTATTTAACTTTGTTAGTAAGCTGACCCGTAATAATGTAAACTTCCGCATTTTCTCCCGATCTGGTCGTTTTGCGTTGCCGACTATAATATAACAAATAGTCCATGGCAGATTATGGACCGGTTGGTCACACCCAAATTAATATCTCTATCACAGCTTCGTTCCCTGTGAATTATTGTTGACATTCGTTAATGTCTGCAAGTTGATATGTGATTAGTAATACACTCAAATTGTAGATTCTTAAAAAAGAATTAATGAGAACAGTAAGGGATATCTAGAGAGAAACACCGACCTTTGAAAAGACAATTTGTAATGGGAAATATAAGTACTTCAGAGATGCTAGCTTTTGAAGTAGACCAAGACGTGAGGGGTGAGTCTCAGAAGATAACCAGATAGTGAGGGCAAGGCTCATGACCCGGATAATGGGGGGGACAATCTTTCAAAACCAACAGGCGAGAACAAAGTAATTTGGCTTCAAAACATACATTTGTAGCCTCGAATCTCGTGTCTTACTGCACATTTTCTGCTTACATCCTAGCATTTCAGCTCTAACGAAATTGTATGCCAAAATGTGGGAGAATATACTCGCCATGAATGTGACTTAAAATCACAACCTATAGACAGTGGTGATGAGCAGTGATTAAATAGGTAGAGGTAAATACAACTACCAATAGAAAATTGGTCACAGAAGAACCTGCATGTCAGAAATGAATTTCCACAGCGTTGTCAATACCAGAATGATTTGCTTAAATCTTGTTTTTTAGCAATAAACTTTATATTTTACTCGATGCCTGGAACTATTAAATAAAAAATGAGTATTTTTTGTAGGTCTTATATGTGGTGTTGCAGTAGGTGGTGTGGTCTTGATTGCTGTAATCGCTATAATTGCTTGTAAAATGAGGTTAGATTTAACCTTTTAATTAATGTATGGCAATATAATTCACATGGGTTTGAATTTATCCCAAAAATTAAAATTAAACATATAAACAGTGATATTTACACTTTAACCGATCACAATATATATATCTACAAAAACCAGTATTAGCTTAACACACGAGAAACTATTGAAAAACATCTTTGGTTCTAGATTGGAATTGTGATAGCCACCATTAGCATATGATTAGACAACGTTGAAAACGAGGCCTCGTTTCTAAAAACATTTGCATTTCACTTTTAATGTCACTTTTATATGTACCAATGTGTTTAAGCATTCTTTTCATAATTTGTGTTCAATGTACACCCATAATTTTGATATCTGATGTTATAATATGTATTTACTTTGCATTAATTTGAATTCTCTCACTCTGTAACCTTTGCAACATTGGTTTAAAGAATAAAGTTATATATACGTATTAAAAAAAAAATATATTTTCATAACAACGTGGATATCTAATTTAGTACACACGAAACGTTTCAGTTAAATAATCTTCATCAGATACGGTCGGTCAAAAGATTGGAAAACTAAATAGCCAATAAATCAAAGGGTCTAAACAGGATAGCAAAAATCGTCTACAAATGGTGCTTCGTTGTACTGTTAAATGAGCTTTACTGCCTCTACCATAGTATGGATTTTAACAAATCAAAGATGTATGATTTCCATAGGTTGTATTTTATTTCTTCAATTTTTACAGGAATGCTGGACCATTTAGAAAGCGACTATATAATGAAGATAATATTGAAATGAATAATAGTATTGATTGTGCGATACCAGTGTATCACGATACAGTGATGAATACCGACAATGGAGGTCTTCCAAAAAATGCAATTCGTAACAACACTGCTGAAAGCACATCCACTGGGGTAGAAAGACACAATAGCACGTATTTTTCAAGTCATGAATACGCTGTTGTTGTTAAAAAGCATCCAGCAGGTCCAGCAGCACAACCAAGCGAGTTTGATTTGGAGGGGAGTGACACTCAAAGTCAACGATTTGAAACTGAAGATGAATATGACACACTTAAACATACAGTTGATAAAGGAGAAGAACAGATAGAAAACAATGTGTATGACAGTAGTCTAGGGGTTTGTGATGGAGATGATCCTACATATAACAGTATTAAGATGGGACCGGTCAATGACGATACGACATATGACCACATATCTAATATTGTACAAATACAAGTCAATAATGATACGACATATGACCACACTTGTAATATTATACAACAATGACGTTTCTGCTCCACGATAAGTCCATATATGTTGTTTGTCCACTTTACAAGTTCTATGTTCAGCTACTTTTGTTTTTGGCATACACTATTTTGCTTTCTAACATTTAGTAATTGAAGGAGGTGAAAACAGCAGAAGCAGGTCTTGTGCACTGGATTTAATATCTAGGTTTTATTATATTATTAGAAGAAAATCAAAACAGAGATCTGGTTTACTGTCAACAAGGACCAGTGGTGACTTTAATTAGTATAGTTCATTTCCATTGATTAAGATATCAAATAATTAATTTGCATTGAAGTCCATAGCTTAGATTCACGAAGATCCTGATGGGCTTCACCTCCGAACGTTTATTTTCAAATTACAAATGCTAATCATTGATTGGTTAATTACATAATATGATGTCATGCCAGATAATACAATTGTACAAAGGTAACAATTACTTGATGTTATTACTACAAGCACAGAAATGTTACTTTTCAATTGTACAAGCTTAAGCCCTATGTATGTATAGTTTGGTTCGCTATAATAATTGTTTATATAAAATATTTATCTTTCTCCCAGATGATTTTGGGTTTTCTTGCTCCCAAAGAATTTTAAATTTATTTGGCTTTGAGCATTCCAGAAATGCATCGTGGACACTAAGTTATATATCTACGTTTTCTTAATATGGTCGGTTTATGGTGTTTAACGCCACTTTCAACAATATTTCATTTATATTGTGGCGGTCAGTTTTATTGGTGGGTGAAAGAGGAGTACCCGGCCTGTTACAAGTGACGGAAAAACTTTGTTGTATCGAGTACACCTCGCCATGAACGGGTTTCAAACTCACAACTTTAGTGATGATAGGCATTGGTTGCACTGGTAGTAGTAATTCAAAGTAAGCTGAAGTAATCTGTTTCACTTGAAATCATAGCTTATGTCTTTATAAATTTTTTAGAAATAAGGTATATTTTGTGTTTTTCAAAAGACCCCTATCAGGGTCATCCAGGTATACTCAAATGTAATGAATTATAGACAAGCGTTTGATCTTTTAGTGCAATCTTTCAGTTATATCATGGCGAGATCAATATAAGGTACATTTCAATGAGATGATTTCAACTTTGTACTATCCCAACACAGTTGGAGTTTTATAGTGATAACTAATGGAAACAACAGTCTGCGTGAGGACCTGTCACTGACACATTATCCTGATTCATTCAAAGGAAGACCACTCTTTCCTCTTACTCCTAAATGCTGCATAATTATCATGATTTAACCTTTTGTTCGAAACCATGATCTACTGCACACGATAACCATTACATCACCAATGCAGTTTACAAAGGGATGACAATTGTTTACCATGTAAAGATAATTTTATGATAAGCGGGACGACTTCAATTTTAAAATCATAAATTTTCCAAATATGTGCAGCAATATATCAGCTTCTCCTGCATATGGTGTTTACATCTCGCAATTGATTCGCTATGCAAGGGGCAGTAGCAATTATTCTGATTTCCTGAAACGTCATCTTCATCTGAGAAACAGGCTACTGGACCAGGGCTATAAAAAGATTCGCCTTATTCGATCTCTTAAAAAGTTTATATTCCGATACCAATATCTTGTCGAAATATATTCCGTCTCTGCAGAAAAAATTATAAGCGATGCATTTTCATATAGTGAAAATGTATAAAGATAAAGAGTCAAATATGTCAAGAATTTTTTTTGTCCATGTGTGACGTAAAAATATTTTTGACATTTACGTCACCGAATATGGTACTGCTTTGACAACTATTTTACCTATTTTGTTCCTGTATTTAAATACTGTTACAGTGACAGCCGGAACCTTTGAACCGTAATGAGAGCGGGAGGTTTGGCGCCTTAAAATCTGATTCAACCCACCATTTCTTTAGAAATGCCTGTACCAAGTCAGGGTCATTGCAGTTTTCACAGTTTTCCGGTTGTTGACTGATTTTGTCTGTTTATATAATTATGAGTTTGACTTTCCCTTTGTAAGATTGTTCGGAGTTCGGTAATTTTGTTATTACCTTTATTTATATTGCAAGACTACCAAATTAATCTGATTAAAATTAGTAGTTTTTTTTAAATATTTGTTGTCGATACACTAACATCTAACAGCTCAATGTGTCTACAGTTGTGTAATAATGACGATGAAGAAAACACCCATACCAAAATTATGGGGCTATATAACTAGAGGCTCACCGAGCCTGTGTCGCTCACCTTTCATTCTGCTTTGAGGAAACTTAATACAGAACCTCCCATACATGCAGATGCTTCCTACCAATTTTCGGTTCATATGGCTAAGTAGTTTCAAAGGAGAAGATTGCTTAGATATCGACCAATCAGAAACAAGAATTGCATGTGGTGGCTATGTTTGTTAACCGATCGGGACAAAATGAGCAATCTTCAAAGAAGACATTCCATAGATGTATCCTATCAAGTTTCAATTCATTTGGCCAAGTGGTTTCAGAGGAAAGGATTTAAAAAGATCGGCCAATCAGAAACAAGAATTGCCTGTGGCGGCCATGTTTGGTAATGGATCATAACAAAATGTACACTCTTTAGAGAGGACATTCCATAGATGCTTCCTTCGAAGTTTCAGTTCATTTGGGCTGAGGGTTTTCAGAGGTGAAGATTAAAATGTGAAAAGTAAGCGAATGTATCTCTGACTGTGATCTCACTTATGATATGTAGAAGAAGGTAAGAATATTACACATGTGAAAAGCAAAAACGATGGCATTAAACAAAACCCCATAAAAAACCTACATGGAATGAGGGTACCAACAATAACGTAGTGATACTGCATTAACTGATGTACACTAATCCAAATGAGTAAAATAATATCTAATGTAGCAGTAACATAATCTTAACGGAGAACGCAATTTATCTGTAAAATCATAATAAACAGGACATAATACAAAGCCGTTCTACACATAGATTAAACTATGACATTTTCGCAAGGTATATATCTGCGATACAGCAACAAACAATACACTCATTTCACAAGATGTAAATTAGGATCATTTAGGGAATGATTGTTGTTTTACGTCAAATTAGAATTAGTCAGCCAAAACATGAAATATGATAATAACTGTTTTGCATGCGCTAAACTAATAATTCGCATTTCTAGTACACTGAAATAACAGTCCGAATGCAGAATTTCTTTAAACCAACCATCATCTAGCTATGCGCTTTTATCGTAGAAACAACCATTATTCATAATAGTGTTTTGATTGACCCGACGGGAGATTTACTCAAGATGTCCAGCATTCATTGTGAGAACACTAACCGTTACCATTGTTCTTACATAAACAATTCCATTTCCCTTACATGACAAAATTTTTTTCATTTTTTCTATATTCTTTAATATTTACTTTGCATAGCGTGTTACAATCGTTTTTGTTATAAGAGTTTATATCATTCTTTGGTATTTGCTTTGTATAACGAATTGCAATCATATTTTGTAGACAGGTTTGCATGTTCCAATATAAAAAGAACCCTTCAAACATGTCGAATACATACGCTGATAATTCTAATACAACAAGCAGCAGTCTCAAGCGTTCAACGGATGCAAATGTTAACGGAAGTAACACTGTCAATAATGAGAAATATTCTGGAAATTTCCATGCTGATTTAGTATATAGTAAGGAGGAGGCATATCAAAAGAGTAATACCATTGCAACGGACTCTTCCCTTGACCTTGACTGTTATGACCATTTGAATGCACGTAGTAAACTGGAAAATATAAGCGAAAATTTGTATAGCAGCAATGTCCGTCCTAGAAGTAATACTGACCCTACATACGATTATTCAACCATGGGTACTACCCAAAAGAAAGACGTTAGCAGTATTTATGACCACACCTTGGAGAGCATGAACAGCAACAATGTCGGTTTTAGAAATAACACTGACCTTACATATGATGATTCAACCATGTGTACTATCCAAGGGATAGACACTAACAATATTTATGACCACACCTTGGAACACATGGACTCCACATGCTCCGATATAGATGATGTCTATGCAGTTTCCAGCAAATTGAAACCAGCAAAGTGACATGTCAAATCAAAAGTGGATAAAATATGTTATTCTTTAGAGTGACCTGTAAAGACCAAATTTTGATCAAATACGTTATTATGCAGTTAGAATAAGTATAATGAAATAAATAATTGATATTATGGTATTATTAAGTGTGTTAATCCTCACTTCGATGTATTTTCCCGCATTTGTTCGTAGATGTACTCTTCTCGTATTTGTGTTATTTGTACTTTTAGAGAGTCTCATATTTTTAGTTTACTGTGTTGTGTTTTTATTTGTTTATCTTCGTTCTGTGTCTTCTGCATTTAATAATGTAATACTTGTGCATATTTGTGTTGTTATTTACAGAAAGTATGATAATATAATGAAGAATAATTTTACTTTGTTTTGCATTTAAGATTAATATTATAACATTGGACTTGGAGCACATTGATATCTCCGCAAGAAGAGTTTGAAGATACCAAAGGGGTAATCAGAATCAGAATCCGTATATCGAAGAAGAACATACAACACAATGGCCAAAAGAAAAAGTACAAAAGAACAAACAACGATCTAAAAAACCATACACATAGAACTAAAGATCGAATAACACGAACCCCACTTAAAACCGGGGATGAACTCAGGTGCTTCGGAAGGGTGGACAGTTCTTGCTCCATTAGTGGCACCCGTCGTCGTGTTAATCTAGTCACAAACCCGGTGATAAGTCATGAATGAGGAAAGGACAGGGAAGTGTTTACGACAAGCGAACATATCCGTGGTCAATTGTGACACAGATATTCCATAGCGGTCAACCATGGCAGGGTGGCGGCCGTAAAACGTTCGAAGTGATGACTTCAACTTAACTAAGAGGAATCCTTGCTTCAGTAGTCTCCTTGTTAGCAGAAACCCTCTATCAAGGAAATTCTGATAGGAACCACAAGCTCTGGAATCTCGTATCAACTGAGAGAGATATACTCCCATATGCAGGTGCTGGCAAGTGCACCATTACACTACTAAGGTGGTCTGGCGTGTAATATAATATTGGGGGTGTCCCTTCCACTAGAAGGTTCGTCGTCGCTAATTCACGACATGTTACGCCTACATTTTGTTTTCTGTTACTTTCTGTTATATAAGAGGGTAGACATCTCCCTACCACAATTCCTGTGAATCTCGGGATCCAGTGAATGGATTTCAATGAAGTGTCAGCGATTCAGTAGTAACTAGTGTCATTGTACACCTCACTTCTTTTTCTTTTTCAAAATGATCATTGGTTTAATACTATCCATGAAATACAGGGAAATTAGAATTCCACGAATAATAATGATTTCACACGACGGAATTCGCGACTATCGCCTCTCGTTAATAACATTAAAAGAATCCACTACTCTGTAATAGAAATCTGTTTTTAATTATTGTAATTGTGTTATTGTAAGCTGCTACAGTAGACAGGATACTTTTAACTTAAAATACTGTTGTAAATTCATACTTCTGACAGATATTTGTAATAGTTTTATCAAATGAGATTTCCTTTATGATAGCGATAGGGACCGTCATGGTCGTGATCGTATAGTAGTTGGATTTACAACTACGTATGCAATCAGTGCCTATCACCACGAACGTTATGAGTTCGAATCCTGCTTATGGCGAGCTGTACTTGATACAACATTATTAGATAAAATGTGTAGGTGACATGCAGCTGGTCGATGGTTTTCTTCGGATACTCCGTTTTCCTCCACCAATAAAACTGACAGCCACGATAGAACTGAAATATTGTTGACAGTGGCGTTAACCACCATAGCCCTAGTCATAGCCCTAGCGATAACCATTATTTTCCTTAATGTGAATTTTCTTCTTTTTCAATTGTTTAGTTTTTATTTTCTGTTGAACTGGTATTTTGTCCGAATGATAAAGGAGTAGGTATGATAAGGTCAGAAATTGGCCTAAAATAGACAAATTATAAATGAAACGTATAGCTTTCGTTGTTTCTTGATTTTATAAGACCTTTACCCCAACTACTATTTTGGTAACAATTTTCCATATTTGCACGTGCGATGACGTCACACTAGTCAATGAAAAGTCCATCGTTTCGTGAAAATCTATGAAATCTAACAAGAAATGTGTATTTAATGTCAATTTTCAGTATGACCACAAGCAGGTACCAACGGCATATTTAAGTATGATGTTTAATATACATAAACACATATCTCATTTAATTGTTGTGTTGGTACCCGAGTGTGGAGAGTATGAAATCTGCAATCAAAAAATTATTTTAAGGTCAATTTCTCGTCAGCGGCATTTTTTTATTGACCGTTTTCATCCGTAATAGACAGAAATAGAAATCGACCTTTTAATCTCATCCAAAATAAAGTTGGTTATCGTAGTTGTTTTGCTACGGTAGTAAAACTTGAACAATTTTTATGAAACTGTTTTGACGTTTAATAAATTTTGGAGGTGATTTACTGTCGATCTGATTGTGCATTGACTCCGACGTGTTTTTTTTCTAACCCTCAGTGGAATTTCATGTGTTACTATACTAAAGTATACTTTAATATTATCCCCACAATTCACAAAAAGTACAGAAAACAAAACAAGCAACAAACAAGAAAATTAGTACGTCAGATTATCTTAGAAATTAATTCATTGGACATGTAAACACATCGGAACTTTCTATTTTGAGTAGTCCCTTTACTTTTTATTATTTTTTTTTTCTTTAACAAATATATTTTATTTAGCTCTTTCGCAAAGTGAATTCCCGATGAATAATTGTATTAACGTAAATTTGATTTATATATAGATTAATATTAACGTTGCGGTGGCCTAATGGTTTAGCACACATGACTGCCGATAACAACATCGTGAGATCAATATTTCATTCTTACTTATTTCAATAAAGTATGGAAAAACAAACAATATATTTGATAATTCATAATTCATCTAATACAGTACATATAACGATATAACGTGCATGTTTTAACATAGAACACGGATGTCAGGCTTGATTTACAAATTCGGTGTTTTGTTTATAATGGTCCTTTTGTTATCCTTACTAAGAATTTCATTGATTTATCGGTAGTCTATCGTTTATGAGTCAGTTGCTAAATGTGTAGTATTACTTGGCATTTTAGTGGTATGATTTTACTTTAATGGGCCATGACCGATAATACAGTATTACCAAGCATTCTATTTATATAATCTATCACGTTTTACTTTTCTCAGCAAAAAAGTTTGAAGATACCGTAAATATACATTACCGTCTTCCATTCAAAGTATACTACCGTATTTGTACTCTTAGACATTTCAGAATCGAAATAAATCATGGAAGCCAGAATGTGTTTTGAGTTTTAACATGGATTGGCGGATATTAGTAAATTTTATTCCTCGCTTCTGGCTCGGGATAAAATACTATTCTCTGATGTTTTCGTGGCAAGTCGAATTTTGATTGGCTAAAAAGTACTTTTAAAACTTCAAGGAAGCCGTGCAGTGACAGAAAATCAATAATCGCTCTCACCTATGTACTGTCCATTTGCATTGTGCACAGCAGACAACACACATTTCACAAGATAACAGAAAATCAATAATCGCTCTCTGTGATCTTTGTCCAAAGATACACGTACTTATGTTTTTCCTATAATAAGGACATACTTATTAATGTTGGAACATTCAGATAAAATTGTTATCAGTCTCTAGATGTTATATATCCCGTTTTAAAGGGCAGTGGTTTTGTTAAAAGGTTAACAAAACCACTATTCTTAACAAACCACTGCCCTTTAAAACAGGATATATAAAATCTCGAGACTAATAACGTATAATATCCACCAATCCATGTTAAAACTCCCAACACATTATGGCTTCCATGATTTATTTCTTAATTACTCAACATGGATTATATCCTCTCCTGCCTCTGTAGCGCTGCTTTACCATGTTATGCAGTTTACTTGGTTCCTTTGACATTCTAATTACTGAGAATAATGTTCTTTCATGATATAAAAAATAGAAAGATCAACATGAAAAGACTGTGCATAGGGAAACATGTTGCTATGGACGGGGCATAGCTATGAATAACAATATCAAAATGTATTTTTGAAATATGAAATGACATTTGTAGTGTGTATTGCTTGACAAAAATATACCGCTTAATCAAATATCAAGTCAAAAGATCGTAGATGTCAAAATTCAACCATTAATTGCAATAATATAGGCTAATTTAATGTTTACAAAACCGTTGCTAGGGTGACAAAACTGCACAAACATACTATATGCTACCATAGAGAATTGGAATATTATTTTTAGAGTGTACATACACAGAATATAACATTAAAGACTATGCAAGATATGAAAATAAAACCACCATATTTGAATTTCCAATGATTAATTGGACCCTCCTCCATTTACGTTGCTAAGCAACAACGGACAAAGTGAAATCATCAAAAAAATTAAAATTCTTACCTTTCAGTGATTGTGTTTAATATTATATCTATATGAACAGTTTCTGAGATTGGGCCAAAATCTACCATTATCATACTCACTCCTTTCGCCTGTTCATATAGCATACTATCCAGGAACAATGTATTGATATCGGGTCCGTTCGCCCTAATTACACATTCGCCCTGGGTCCGTTAGCCCTAATAGTGGGTCCATTCGCCCTGATACTTAAAAATCATTTTAATGAAAATAATGCATATTTTAATTTAAACTAAAGAAGTGAATATATGGAAAAGTATTAAATAAAAAAAATTTAGCTTTTGGAAAGTTCTTTTCAAGCAATTATTAGGTATATTATTTGAAATGTTTAATTGCAATTAATGGTTGTTGTGATTTTCTGTGGATTACCGTTATCTCGTAAACTTGAATAAAAGGTTAGCTTGAGTCATCAGTCATAACCTCCTGGTTTGCACAAATATTTTATCTTTAACACACTACAAGAATGTTTATGTTGGCAAGTAAAATTGATTACGACGAAATCAATATAGACACCACTCTATATTTATTTATTTTGTTATGGATGAAATAAGTAGAGGCGTTACAGCAGGTTTACAGACTGAATCATATAACAGTTATAACATATGTTAAGATGAGGATCAAATAAACATTTAAATTAACACTGTAAAGCACAATCTGTTTATCAACACCCTTTGTAGACGGGCGAGTCCGTGATGTATAAGAAGTTTTAAATGTACAATGTATGTGTAGGGGAGTGTTGTCGTGCACATACGTTAAATAGTGACTAAAGCTACCGATAATGTAATAACACTCCTCCCATTATTTTTTTTCTCGTGAATTGGATTTGTAGATATATTATTAGATGTATATCAAATGACAATGACACACAGCTAACGTGTGTGAATGGCAGCTTGTTTCGTGACTTCTCTGTCAATTGAGGGTACAATGAGATATTGCGTTGTCGTCCATACAGATTAGCCTCTATACCAACAGGTGGTTATAAATAGGGTACACCGTATTCGGTTTAGCACTTTGCCATGACATGTAGCACACCACTGTACAACAGACGTCTAGTTGATGGAAATAGCTGCACCGCCAGCATTGAACACTCTCGTATCCATAATGTTCCTCTCATGACATACGGTTATTGTGCCTTTTCGCTAACGCGACTAGTTTCAATTAAAAAAAGACTTTGTCTGACCAAATGTCCAATTACAATATTAATGCAGATAAATAAGGGTAATAACAAAATTACCGAACTCCGAACAATCTAACAAAGGGAAAGTCAAAACTCATAAGAATATAAACAGACAAAATCAGATGTGACGAAGGAAATCAATAATAGCGATAATTTACTGATTTTGGGTCTCCTGGCCTGCATTGAACCACCGGTTGACAATCAATACACTTGTTTGTCCAATTAACTAGCCAATTAACTTGACTATAATACTAGCCGATGTAGCAAATATCTGTTTTGCATAGCGGGATCTTCAGGGGATATTCACTGTCGACTGTGTTCTATGGTCACTGAGTTGTCAGGCGAGTGTGATATAAAACACTTACCAGGTATATCAACCCGTTTCACCTTTAATCCCGAATAACTTTTATATTATATTTGAGTGCCGTTGAAATATATCAGCAATTAACCTGTTGAGTATCGCTCTGTTGGCAAGTTTACTTTGCAGACAAAAGGGGAGACCACTATGACTTAGTTAACCGTCATGAAATATATGTGTCACAGAAGACCAAGGAAATGTTCTGTTTGTCATAATCACAATCCCGTCACCCTTCATGATTTATTTGTAATACGGATAATACGACGGGTACCTACGCTTCAGACTAACACGGGTTCATCCCTGTTTTTGTAGGGTTGCTCAACATTTTATTAAAACTTCTATTACCACAGTGTTACATCTAGCAAAACTAATATTAGAATCCTGCATCAGATTGTTGGACTGGAGCTCTTAGAATGTGATGAAGAAAGGT
The DNA here is from genome assembly GCA_963680875.1 of Bathymodiolus brooksi. NCBI lineage: Eukaryota > Metazoa > Mollusca > Bivalvia > Mytilida > Modiolidae > Bathymodiolus > Bathymodiolus brooksi. Next base: position 97,343,732 of record OY804583.1, read on the forward strand.
TTGTGGATGCCAAAGGGTTATCAGAAGACGTTATTCGAGGAAAAACACACAATCCAATGGCCAAAAGAAAAAGAAAAACTGGTAGGTAATATAGTATTAAGGGTGTCCCTTCCACTAGAAGGTTCGTCGTCGCTGATTCACGACATGTTTCGCCTTACATTTTGTTTTATCTTTCTGTTATATAAGAGGATAGGCATCTTCCTACCACAATTCCTCTGAATCTCGGGCACCAATGAATGGATTTCAATGAAGTGTCACCGATTCAATAGTAACTAGTTTCTTGCACACCTCACCATTTTTTGTTGTATCAAAATGATCTTTGGTTTAATACTATCCACACAATACACGAAAATTAGATTACCACGAATAATAATGAATTCACAGAACGTAATTCGCGATTACCACCTCTCGTTAATAACATTTATAAAGAATACACAGGTTGTTGCATATACGATCCCTACTTTGTAATATAAACCCGTTTTAAAGATTGTAATAACGTTATTATAACTTGGTAATGTACAGATAGAAAATGATTTTAGCATAAAATTAAAGTTTGTTTTTGCCCGAAAAAACGTATGTCTCCCCCTTTCCCAGAAACTGTAGTCAAAGGAAAACAATTTATTTAGGTAACAAATAAAATAATCCATGAAACACACAAAAAAATTAATCAAAAGTGCTAAAGCAAGTGTTACAGGTACTATTCCATATTGTCATGGCAAAGTTCCCCATTCCAGAAAATTGCTCAGCCTATTTTTCAATGATATTACAGGAGTTGTGTTCTTCTAAAATCAATGGATTGGTGATGAAAAACTTTTTCAGGGACATAGTGACATTATGATAGACTCTTGTACATATATATATATATATATATATACGTCTGAAAATTAAACCAAACAGTGTTAGAATTAGATTTTAGAGCTGTCAAATTTTGTTCTTCCCTCGACGGGATTTGAACCCACACCATTGTTACACTGCAGCACCATTCGCTTAGCCTTACGTCCAGCGCCCTAGACCACTCGACTACATCCACTCCCGTTTATATATATATATATATATATACAAGTTGCAGTAAGGGATATTACACTAGAGTGTTTGCAAATAACAGTGTCCACTTAAAATCAGTAATACCTGAATATATTTATAAAATGATTCTACTGAAGTTGTTGCATATCTACAGTAATATATGTCATATCATGGTAGCTGTAATAAATTGGCACTACACCAGCTTGTTGAGTTTTCATATTTCGAGTGTAAATATGATCTGGGCACGTCAGTTTACGAGTAGTAGGAGATTTTATATTTTGTTCAAAAGCAGAAAATGTGCGTGTGACTACATCATCTTCTCTGGATAAAAGGTCCACATTGAAATCGCCCATGACTATTTGTGGAATGCCAGGTGTCAAATCTTTCAAGAGACGATTTAGCACTTAACAGAAATATTTCACTGGCGGATCTGGTGGTCTGTGAATATAGATAACGAAGATCTGATGAGATTTGACATGCACAACGACACATTCTATTCCATATTTGATCGTAGTATATTTCGGGAATTTTCAAAAGGGCATGACTCCCACAATATTCATGAGATCAAAATGTCCTGGTAATATGCACAACTACATATCATGCCCCTACTACCTACCAAGTTTCATGAAATTCTGTTCAGTAGTTGCAGAGGAGTTGCCCTGACAAGCTGCTTCAGTAGTATATTTCGGGAATTATTTTAGTTCAAAGGGGCATAACTCCCACAAAATTCAGGAAATCAAAATTTCCTGGTAATATGCACAACTACATATGATACCCTTACTTCCTACCAAATGTCATGAAATTCTGTTCAGTAGTTTCAGAGAAGTTGTGATGACAAGCTGCTTCAGAAGTATATTTCGGGAAATTTCTAACTTCAAAGGGGCATAACTCCCACAAAAATCAGGCGATCACAATTTCCTGGGAATATGCACAACTAAATATGGTGTCCTTACTATCTGCCAAATTTCATGAAATTCTGTTCAGTAGTTGCAGAGGAGTTGCGCTGACAAACTGTGGGATGGACAGACGGACGGACGGACGGACAGGACACACAAATATGTCTCCCACCAAAGTGGGGGGGAGACATAATACTGTTGTAAGTTTGTTTTAGTTCTGACAGTTATTTGTAATAGTTTTATCAAATGAAATTTCCTTTATGATAGCGATAGGGGGCGTCGTTGTCGTATGGTAGTTTCATTTACAACTTCCTATGTAATCAGTGCCTATCAACGCTAAAGTTGTGAGTTCGAATCCCATTTATGGAGAGGTGTACTCGATATAACATTATTTGATAAAGTTTGTCAGTGATAAAGTGTTCTACGGTTACTCTGGATTCCTTCACCAATAAAACTGACTGATATAGTTTGAAGTATATTTGAAAGTGGCGTTAAGCACCATACTATAATCCCAACCCTTAACGATAACGATTATTTTCCTTAATGTGAATTTTTTTCTTTTTCAATAGTTTAGTTTTTATTTTCTGTTGAACTAGTATTCTGTCCGAAAGATATATTTCGCCTGTTCATATTGCATACTATACAGGAACAATGTATCGATATCGGGTCCGTTCGTCCTAATTACACATTCGCCCTGGGTTCGTTCGCCCTGATAACTAAAAGTATTTTAATTAACATAATGCATATTTTAATTTAATTAAAGAAGTAAATATATAGAAAAGTATTAATTACAAAATTATGAGCTTTTGAAAATTAATTAAATTCTTTTCGTGCAATTATTAGTTTTGCTTGTTTGTTTCATGGTGTTTAACGTCACTTTCAACAATATTTCATCTTGGCAGTCAGTTTTATTGGTGGAGGAAACGGGAGGACCTGGAGAAAACCACCGACCTGTCTCAAGTCACTGACAAACTTTATCACATAATGTTGTACACCTCGCCCTGATCGAGATTCGAACATACAACATCAGTGGTGATAGGCACTGATTGCATAGGTAGTTGTAAGTCCAACTTCCATATGATCACGGCCACGACGAGCCCTTGGAATTATTAAGTATATTATTTGAAGTGCTTAATTGAAATTAATAGTTGTTGTGATTTTCTGTGGTTTTTCTTCAAATTGTTAGTATAACCTTTATCTCGTAAACTTGAAAAAGAACCAGGTAAAATTCAGTCTCAAGTCAAGACTTCCTGGTTGTCACAAATATTTTATCTTTAACACACAACAAGAATGTTTATGTTAGCAAGAAGTAATAATACATTACGACAATATCAATGTACACACTTCGACAAAATGGTAGTACCACACTATATTTATTTATTTTGGTATTACGAATGAACTAAGTAAAGCACTTCAACAGTTTTACAGACTGAGTCATATAACGGTTATAACATATGTTAAGATAAGGATCAAATAAACATTTAAATTAACACTGTAAAACAATATTGTTTTTTAACACTTTTGGTAAACGGGAGAGTCCCTCATTATTAAGAAGTTTTAAATGTAGGTGTAAGGAAGTGTTGGCGTGCTAAATATCGACAATACTTACCGCTAATCATAATGTATGATTTATCACCGGGTTTGTAGCTAGACCAACACGACGGGTGCCGCTAATGGAGCAGGTACTGTCTACCTTTCCGGAGCACCCGAGTTCACCTCAGGTTTTTAGTGGGGTTCGCGTTACTCGATCTTTAGTTATATGTGTATGTTTTGTACATATAAGATCGTTGTTTTTCCTTTTGTCCTTTTTTCTTTTGGCCATTGTATTGTCTGTTCTTCTTCGATTTACGGATTCTGATTACCCCTTTGGTATCTTCAAACCCCTCGTATAATATATGATAAGATGGGGAACACATCAACATTTAAAATTAGACTGTAAAACCAAAGTCTTTTTATCAACGCCCTTTGTAAACGGACGAGTCCCTAATCTTTAAGAAGATTTAAATGTACAATGTATGTGTAGGAAAGTGTTGTCTAGCACATAAGCTAAATAGTGACTAAAGTTACTGGTAATGTCATCACACTCCTTCCATTTTATCTCGTGGATTGAAATTGGTGAATATATCATTGGATGCATATCAAGTGTCAATGATATATAGTCAATGTGTGTGAATGGCAGCTTGCTTCACGACTTCTCTGTCAAGTGAGGGTACAATGAGATCGTACGTTATCGTCCATAATTAACCTATATACCAAAAAGTGGCTATAAATAGGGTACACCGTAAGCGGCATGTAAAATACCACTGTGCGACTTTTTGTACGACATGGATGTCTGACTTGTAGTTGCTGGAAATAGCTGCACCGCCAGCATCGAACACTGTCGTATCCATATTTTGTGGGATTCGTGCTGCTCAACATTTTCTTACTTCTATTTCCACAATATTACATCTAACAAAACAAATATTGGAAGACTGCATCAGATTGCTGGACTGGAGCCATCAGAATGCGACGAAGAAAGGTTTTAAGATACCATAGGGGTAATTCGAGGAAGGACAGACAACTCAATGGCCAATAGAAAAATAACAAAAAGACAAACAATAGTTTACCAAATGCTACACTGAAAAGTAAATATTGAGTAACACAAACAGTCACCTGTATTTTGTACAGTTTTTTTTATTCAAATCATTTGAATCACGATAAGATATTGCTTTGCCCACCAATCATTCAATCAAGCACTCCGTATAGGAGAATGTCCGAGTAACTCTCCATTCCTTTAAAATAAATGGAGAGATACCAGGACAATTTCCAACATAACATCCACACATTGTACTTTATTAATTTTATTAATTATTAATCCTATAGCAAAAAAAAAGTCTGTGTATAGTATCTAAAGTACAAAGAGAACAATAACTCTCCATTCCTTAAAAATAATGGAGTGTTTTGACAATAGATTTACATAACAGGTAGATTTTAATACTATTTAACAGCTTTAGACCAACATAATTAATTTCAAAACAATTTGTCATAACCGTAGTGACGTAGAGTTTTTCCAAATCGTTTAGAATAAGTTACTAACCCATAATTTATCAGAAAGAAAATAATTTTCAAGATTGTCCAACTGTGGAGCATTCATAACATCTAAGGCAATTTCAATAGTATATCGAGATGTTTCAAGCTTAATATGAAAGTTTATTTTGACATTGCCACATAACCACGATAATTGTAGATAAACACTGTTTCCATGATTATGGTGTAATGGTTAACTTGATCGCATCGATTGTGGTAGATCGCAGGCTTAGGCCCCGGTCGCATCTAACGTAAGACTATGAAATTGGGATTTGTTGCTCTTCCTCTAAGCACGCAATATTAAGGAGAAAAAAACAAAGATTTGTTGGCTCGGATTAAGGATAATGTGTCCACGTTGAGCGATATGTCTACCGGTGGATTGTTGTTTCAGTGGGCTAGCACTAACAAATCTAACTTAAGCGTGCTGGTCTTGTATAAAGCGGACAGCATCATGATGATATGATTGTAACTTGTTTTCGCCATGATATAGCTGAAAAATAGCTGTTTCGTCGTTAAACATCAATCACTCCCTCACTTACTCATTACTGTAATCGCATGCATATTTCCAATAATAATAGGGTTTTTTTCAGAATATCATACAAGTAGAAATAAAACAAAATCAATATTTAAATCTTTTTCGAGATAAAAAGATAGTTTGTGGTAAAAGTTGATAAGAATGTTATGTCACCACGGGTTCTTATCGATTTATACAATCATGGCCGTCTTCATCAAAGTTATTTTATTTATTTATGTTTCATACGCAATTTTTACAACAATACAGTCAGCAGGTAGGTAATATTAATGAATTTCAATTAAAAAATAATAATTACATTTTATATCGATTTAGCAAACAAATAACAGAAATTATTTTGTTATATTTAGGACAAAATAAATCAACTTCCTTCTTCCTTAATCAGTAAGATTATTTGAAACAAACGTAGTATTGTTTGACAAAAGTTGAAACATCCATTCAAATCGGTCTTTTTAGGCAAATCCACATGTAATAAACCGTTGTGTACGATTTCAATTGAACGGTTGTTTGTCTGATTTTATTTTTTAATTGTATTTTTTTTTTTTTGGCTTTATTTATTTCTTCGTTTGTTTTTGCTTGTTTGTTTTCTGTTTGTTTTTAATTTGTTTGTTTTTTTGTGTTTCTGTTTTTATTATTGTCTTTTTCAACAATTGATTAATGAAGTAAATATCATAAACAACCAGTATTGTCGTTTCATCATCAGTTTTTGTTTTAGACAATTTGTGTAAAGTTCTCCAATAGTATTGTGAAAATTGACAACAAATCCTCTTGGTAAATTTTGACAATTTAATTAACTTTTTGTTATATATTCTATAAGAAGAGTTTGAAGATACCAAAGGGACAACCATAATCCACATATCGAAGAAGAACAGACAACACAGCGACCAACAGAAAAAGAACAAACGGACAAACACCGATCTCCAAAACATACACATAAAACTAAAGATCGAGATATACGAACCCCACTAAAAACCGGGGGGAACTCATCTGTTCCGGAATGGTAAGCAGTTTCTTCCCCACTAGTGGCACCCGTCGTGCTATTCTAGCTACAAGTCATGAATGAGGAAAGGTCCGGGAAGTGCTATGACATACATTCACGTGTATGGAAATCCATGTGTACATTTAAGTGAGTGAGTGATAAACAAATGTAGTGTCCACGATGTCATTCTATAATGACCTCCATAGTTTACATTCTATGCTGAAAGTCTATCTATAATAACCTCAATAGTTTACATTGTATACTAAAAGCCAGATAACATAAAAGCCTTGGGGGCGATATCAGGTTTAACATTATAGAATAGGTAGCTTATTGTGATTTTTAGCGAATCAATATACAATTTAATGAATATGTATGTTATCAAGTAAAATATATTGCAACTACAAAATGCACTATACACACTTCGTCAAAACGTTCCCGCCACCCTATGTTTATTATATTTATTATTACTGATAAAATAAGTAAAAAGCTGTAGCATTTTTTGTACAATGTTATTATGGATTAGCTCACGGTCTATAGGATGATCCATATATAATATTCAGTAGTTAATTCGTCCGATTGATTGGTTATAATGTATGATATGAGAGGGAGATCACACAGACTCTTCAAGATTGAAACAAAAACAAATTCAGTAGTGTTTTTCAACATTTTTGAGAAAGGGATGATTCGTTCATTTCAGACTGTTCAATTATTAGATTTTGTCCATCTTTTGATCATGTGCGTGAAAGCGTGTTTTATGAAAGTTATTCCAAAAACTAGTTATGCACACTATATTATATATCTACGTTTGCATTGCCAAGTATAAAATTCAAATACAAAAAAACACATTGTTTTGAAGAACAAAGCAATTTTTTTTCAAAGAAAAATTAACATGGTTTGAAGCTCAAAGATGTTGTGCGTCAAGATCTGGACAGCTGGCAACTATAGATGATGCAATTGTTAGCTGTAACAACATTCCATCAGGGGCTGAAACTTTGTGGACTGGAAATGTTCGAAGACCATCAGAATGGATTGAATTTCAAGGTAAACTCGGCGAAATCGAAAGATACACATATATGTATTTCAAATAGATCTGTCATTGTGTGAGCTTCGTAAACACAATTAGAAAAGTTTGAAGATATCAAAGTGGTAATCAGGCGAAGACGAACAGACACTGCAATGGCAAAAAGAAAAGGTGCAAAAGGACAAACTACGATCTACAAAGCATACACATACGCATAAAACTAAAAATCGAGTAATACGAACCCCACTAAAACCGGGGGTGAACTCCGGAAGGGTAAGCAGTTCCTGCTCCACTAGTGACACCGCCGTGTTAATCTATTTACAAAACTGGTGATAAGTCATGAATGGGGAAAGGAACGGACAGTGCTTACCACAAGTGGAATATATCCGTGGTCAATGATCTACAAAGCAAAACTACACAGGCAACAATATATTGTGCAACGCGAACCTCACTAATAAACGGGAGTGAATTGGGATGCTGAGGAACAATGCAGTTCCTGCTTCACTAGAGGTATTCGTCGTGTTACTGTTAAACGACACAAAAATCATCTAAGATGGAAGTCGTTTATATTATATCCAACAATATTGTTAGCAAAATATATCTTCTCACATCAATGTCTGAACAGTATTGTTTTCAATAATAATTTAGTAGTCAGTTCTCCAAAGACAGATACAAAGTACAAATAGTACAATAGTTATTCGTGCAAATGTATAACTTATATTTTTATTCTCCAATAAAAAGCATTATTGGTGGGTTTGAATGGAAGGATGTATTGGCGAATGCTTGTCGATACAACACACAATGTCAACGATACATGTTCAACACATAAAATCATTGTTTTTTTATAGGTGATTAATCGTACATATAACGCACAAAGCAAAAAGGTATTATAGGCGATGGGTTACTATACCTACCTGTGTATATGAATAATCATATTTGAAAATGATATGATATTTTATATTATTCTATTGTAGGTTGTTATCAAGTTAATGGTCCTTTGTCCTATCAATCCAATATAAGTGAATGCTACCAAAAGTGTCTCCATCAAAAACAGCTTCCATTTGACTATATCTCATACAAGGTAAGAAGTCAATAAAAAATAAATTATATTCTGCAATAAATATTTGCAATATTATTATTTGAAATTTAAGCTCCAGAATAATCTTATGTATGAAAACTAAGATCAATGCTAAGATTGAGCAACACGTACCGAACGAAAAAAACCCAGAGATTAATGCAGTTGCACCGGAGAGACACGCAGCTCCTGTCCAACTATGACACTCGTAGTATTAATGCCCGCGTTATTTGTGTTCTAGTTCCCCCTCCACTGCTCCCCCTCCCCAATTAGCAGACGATGTCCCTGTTCTACATTAACGCATATAATAATTGTATTCCTGTTCCTGGTGAGATTGTATTTTTGCATAATTGTTTTGTCTAGTAGAATACTTGGGTCTCAGTAATATTAGAGGTCAAAGGTCGATTTATGTCATTTGGAGAATACGTGGATTCAGAATTCGTGTAAATTGAGTTTAATATGTAGGTGTTTTTCGCTGAAGCAGATTTAATGTCATCGTATTCGCTTATTCTTTAGTATGTCTTTTCGGGAATTCAAAGACAAATATATAAATAAAGACAAGTGTTATTGTCATCGTTACAAAACATTATTATGTCATTTGTTCACAAAATATTAGAAATAAAAAAATAGATATCTAATTGAGATCACACTAATGATTTCAGGAATAACACTTATCAGGTACGTTTATAATCCAAAGATTGCAAAGCAAAATAAGACAAGTGTCTAGGCAGAAGTAAACCAAAGGGCTCAAACATGATAGTCAAGATTATCTCTGACGGATGGATCTTGACCTTAGCTTTACTTCATTTTAGGTATCATGTGACATGATACCAAAAATCAAGTAAAGCTAATAAAAGACGAAGTCATTTTAACTATAGGATGTACGATTTTTCCTCCTTTCTATAGGAGTCGACTCCTATGTATCAATTCATAGCCAAATATCTTTTCACCCGAAGTTTTAAAAATATATCATTTGATATTTAGAAATAAAAAAAATATATATTTCAATGAAAAATTCCCATTTCTTTAATTATTTACTATATGCAAAATCGAAATAAACTTGAAATAAAATTCTAATTAAAAACTATCTTTCTACGACATTCTCAGCGAAAGAGCGGCGTAGGTAAAATGAACGGAACAGCCATAGCAAAAAATTATCTGCTACAAAATTCATTCAAAATAAAAGATAATAGCGTGTACGGATCATCGTATTATTGAAATTTCATTGAGGGATTTGCATTTGACCAGTTGATCGTTATTTCCTGTATTTTCGTGTTGTTTTAGTGTGGCTGTAATACAGAAAATGGCGTAGTTACACTGTAAATAAAAAGAGGGGTCTTGAATCACGGTGTAGAATGGTAGCGGACTACTCGAGGTTTTTTTCTGCGTTACCAGATTACTCGGGTTGAGCAACGGACTTTTCGTGTTTTTTTAGAGAACGAGAGGGAAAGTAAGTCGCAATTTCCTTAACCAGTATATATACTATTTTTTGTATTTCAAATAAGCTTTATGTCACGTAATACAAAAATATATTTCTGTCCCGGATATTCATTCATATCTAGTGAAAGGGGTCTGCTATTTTCAAGATCGTCTACACAAACTTGTGACCCTAAGGTAAAATTACCGATTTTGCTAGAAAAGACATTGCATCGAAGCATATTGTGAGTAATCTGTCCTCTTTTTTGTTATAATGTTTGTCTTAATTTGTTCAAAGTAGACCATAAAACCTTTCCAATTCGTGCAAGTCTATATATTTGTGCAAATTAACATTAAAATAACAGTTATCCAGCGTTTTCAGTGGCACGGGACTATCTGTCTTGCTGGCACCGGACTATTGTATTTTTCAGCAAAGGACTACATTTGTTCACTACCCAAAGTAGCAAAATTATTTATATCGATACAACAATCTTGTTAACCAATGGGGTCTATGTTTTATACATAACTTTCATGATAACATATAACGACCCTACATCTGTGTTATTCTTCTCATTGCATTGACGGTGACTTACGAATATTCAACCACGTTTATTATTTTCTTTATTTTGCCAGATTGATGTTTATATGTAATTGGAAATAACACGATAAGACTCGAAAAATATGAGTGATTTCCATAGCGTCCGCCAGCTGGGTCATAATTTAGGTCATAGGCGCGGAACAGGGGGGGAGGGTATTGTTTTGCCCCCCCCCCCCCGATTTTGGGCCAAAATTTGCAATTCCCTGGTAAATATTCTGCTTTGCTTTCCTTCGGAATTTTGCCCCATCACTCAAAATTTCTTTCCGCCACCTATGATTACGGTCGTCATATAATTTTCTATATCTACAACAGTTTCTAATTAAGATCTACACTTTGATAGTACGCGACGTTACTGTCAAGATTCATGTAAGTAATTTATGCAAACTTTATGCAATAAGCACAGTTCCATAATCCCTATATACTGTACTCGACCAGGAAAATTAATCATGACCGATACTGTATTCGTTTGTGTCATTCCACTAGACAATTTGAAACATAACATGCTTCAGATCTGGAGTTTGACGAAAAAGGTTGATTACAACAGCTAAAAATCGCTTAGATTATGAATTTTAAGTTTTTAATCCTATACGTTTCTGAGTGACTATGACGTAGAATAAATATCTTATTGTATAAAACGTCACAATTTTTCCTTCTCTTCGGCTTGTTTAGCCATAGGTTCTTTTTCCTCTTTACCCTAAAAATAATAAACACAATTAGTCCTTTGCTTAAAATCCCTAACAGTCCTGTGCCACAAATATTGGCAATAAACCATAAACACAAAAAGTCCGTTGCTCGGGTTTTAGAGTAAAACTTAAATATGCAATAAGTATTATTCTTTCATATATTTATATAGTTTCCATTTGTATTGGATATGTTATAAAGGAAAACGAAATAGTCAAAAATGATATAAAATGCTTATTTGAAGGAAAAACAAGACGATATTTAATGGGTTCGACGGTATATCGTGCCTTTGTTGGACTTGCTGAAATAACCATGAGGCCTACCAAAAGCAATCATCCAAAAACTTCAACATAGTTCATTGGTACATTCCGCAAATGTAGTATTATGAGGACTTACGAATTGTTTTGATCTGTGTGGTCCATTTTCTGTGACAGGTCATATGTTAACACGCAAAAAGTCCGATGCTAAATCCGAACAGTCTGGAAACGCAGAAAAAAACTCGAGTAGTCTGTTACCATTCTACACCGTGTGAATAAGTGTAATAACAAAATTACCGAACTCCGAGCAATCTTACAAAGGGAAAGTCAAAACTCATAAGTATATAAACAGAAAAAATCAGTCATCAACCGGAAAACTGTGAAAACCGTAATGACCCTGACTTGGCACAGGCATTTCTAAAGAAATAGTGGGTTGAATCAGATTTTAAAGCACCAAACCTCACGCTTTCATTACGGCTTAAAGGTTCTGGCTGTCACTATGACAGTATTTATAACAATACTGGAACAAAATAGGTAAAATGGAATATCTTTGTTAGCAGACGAATGTTTTCTAACTCGCCGAGGTATTACTTCGCTCACAACTTTTTTGAATTTGTAAGTGGTTTTTTTTCAACCTAAATCTTATATATTGATCATGTGTAGACTGGTATATTCCCTTCTCACGCCCCCCTCTTAAAAATATAGGACTTTGTCCTTCAAACAGGTTGTGCCTGTCTCATATTATTTAAATGTTGGTTATAGTCATTGCTCTCCTTAACTAACACTATACATGACGACTTTTCTGTGACGAATATAAAATATATTTTGCATACTTTCAAAATTATAGCTGTTCACCCGGTTATGTGAAGGTTAACATTTAAATCACACGTGACCGCATCATGTGACTAAGCAGTAGGCGGTTGGGTCAATGAAACAGTTCGTGTTGCTCATCATTTTGTGTTTTGTTTGTCTGTGTCCTGTGTCTTGTATTCCCAATGTTGCCAGTGACTCTGGATTGTCCATTCTTGATTTCCCCTTTGGGTTTCTCTAACCTTTATTTATATCTCAAACTCAAAAATATTGATGCGATCAACATAATCTTCAAACTTAGAATTATTTAGTGTAAGGATATCATCTATATATAGGGGAACGTGAATTTAAAGGATTGGGCTAGATTCTTTTCGGTTTTCTCGAGAAGCCCTTGTATGAAGTATGCCTCATACAAAAAGGAATTAATTGACGAGAAGAGAAGCAGAGTTAGCATCCATCGAAATGCATTATAAGCATGTAAAATATTCAAACTAGTATACGCATAACACGTACTTCTTGGTTTTGCGTTCTCTTCTTAAATGTTTGGTACTCAACATATTATATATTTCAGGAGAATCAATGCATATGTCAATTGATTAAACATATTAGGAAAACTGGTGACAATAAGTTGTGTCTTCGTGAAGCCAGGACTAATTATTCGTGGGTATATAAAGGTAGGATTCCATTAAAGAAGGTGAAGGTCAGATTGTTCCTTCAAACTTTACCCATCCAACTGTTTCAAACACGTGGTCAAACATGTTTGATGTGTCCATCAAATCGTGGAAGAGAGTTGGATATGTTCCCATTTTATCCAACACGTTTAATGACGTTTCAACACAAAGTGATCGTGTGAACGGCGTTAGATGCTCATTTCAACAATTAAATTTAATTAATTATTTGCAAATAATTCCGTAAAGAAGAAATATTCATATAGCATATTCATATAACTGAAATTTAGATTTATTTAAACTCTAAAATATGAAAATGGTTGAGTATGTATGTTTGACGGCAGATTCAACATTATTTCACTTATGTCGTAGATATTGGTTGTATTGAAGAAAGAAAACCACCAATCTACAGTATGTCTCTGTAAAACATCATTTTATCATCATCATTATCACATAAAATAATGGTTATTCCAGTAACGCATTGTGTGCACAAAATAAGTAATACAAGCAATTAAAAATGTACCAATACTAAAAGAAGTAATTTACCTAATTAATATTAGAATAGTTGTTCAAATATCGAATGATGTCAATTGAAAATGGAATATGATTTTTTCCCTCAGTTTTATACAGTGTGTCTGTTGACGGGAATGGAAATTGTGTGGCTTCAAAATGTACAAATGTGGCAAAGAAAAGGGTTGCAGAGAGGTGTGCGTCATTACAGATACCAATGTGTGGTTTGTAAATATCAATTAAAAAGACAGCATTAGAAATATACGCGTGTGACTACATAGTTTACTGCTTATCAATTTATTTTAAAAGAATTCTTATTTTGCTTCTTTTACAGATAGACATTTGTACGAGATTTAAAAAAGCGGGTCGAAAAGTAATGTACGAATATTGTGTTTGTCCTGCAATCTCACAAAATCCAAAACAACAGCCAGATTGCCTAAACATAGCTTTCTTTTTTATGGTGTCCTATGAGAAGTCCGCGCTGTTACCGTTTCCTACCGTCACTCTACGTGAATCAGGTATCAGAAAGCTATATCTTGGTCAGTGACTGTATATAACTAAAAGTATCCATTCAATGCAATTTGACTCCTTAATTAGAACAAGTGCACGATACATATAATTTTCCCAACAATATAACATAGAGAAAAGAGTAGGATATTGGTCAACAACATGGATGCTCTCCTGTTTTTTTTAACTTGTTTTGTGGGACTCGTGTTGTTCATGTGATCAAATTACATGTCTTCACGTTTTTGGTTCATTTTTATGATGTCAACTGCGATATCCGCGTAAAAACGATGTTCAGTTCGTCTTTACAACCCATTTGTTTTGTAAGGAGTTATATTTATGTTAGTTGTATGTATTTACGTATACTGGTGTCCAACATGATTTCTGTATTAGATTATCTTCATGTCATTAAACAGTATCACGACTGGTGCCACTAACCTCTAACCCTTTCACAGCACATAGGTTCACCCGCAGTTTTATTTTTGTGTGGGTGTTTTACTTCTGTTGCCGCTATGCTATATCAAAGAAAACAAAATGTGGAATAGGAACTGCTTTCCTTCCAGAACACCTCCGGTTTTCTAGGGGTTCCTGTTCCTCAAACATTAGTTTTCTATGTAGTGTTTTGTAGATCATTGTTTGTCCTTTTTCCATTGGCCATTGTATTGTCTGTTCTCCGATTCATGTCTTCTGATTACCCCTTTGGTATCTTCACGCTTTTCTCTGCCATGAATGGTGACAATATATGGAGGGTAGAATAATGCCTGGTCTACAAAGCAAGACTTTTTTAAATAACATATATTTCTGTGTAACAGGATTGTCTAATTCAACAAAAAACTGGACTGCAAGTCAAAGCAATTGTAAAGCTATAAATTCTACAGAAAATCATGCTACTGATATCTGTGAACCAAACAAAGACACCGTCAAAACAGGGATGTGGACGAATATTTTCCGAGTTGAGATTTCGGCTGAGATAGATTATGGTAATACATTTTATAATAATAAACGAATATATTTATTTACCTTACGGAACTACTTGTTATGTTCTCTTCTCTCCGGTGTCGGAGCTCGAGGTATACAGAACCGATGTTAATAACCAATGCTAATAACCAATGCGTAATGACATTTCTAGTAAAGAGTTATTCCGGATGCAAAATAAAACAATACCAATGTAAAAGAAAAGTCGTAGCCCAGTATTTCCGTCCGACAGTCAATGAAAGTGATGCATTTATATATTGCAATGTTGTCACTCAGACGGGGTGTCAGAAAGGTTTGAAGATTTACCAAAATGTGTACGTAATTATTGTTTGTCATTAATGAATATCTTCTTAATAAAAACTTAGTGCCCGGGTGGCTCATGAGTTAGGTAGTTGGATTACCTAACAACTCATACACGCCTATCACTAATACGGCGTGGGTTCGTGCCCGCTTTGTAAATTACAAAAGGGTGCACTCGACACGTAGCCGCAAGTGATACATGTACCAGTTGCTTGCCCATGGTCGGTGGTTCTCCCCGTGTACTCCGGCTTCTTCCACCACTAAAACTGGTCGCCATGTAATAACTGTAATATTGCTGAAAGTGGCGTTAAGCACAATAAATCAAATCAAATCAATCATGAAAACTTAGATATTACACAGGAGACGTTTCTATAATAACATTCATCATAGTCTTAAAAGATTGGAAAGATAAACCACTTAGAAGTCTTTGGGAGCATGGAAAACCTCAATGGGCCTCAACCGGAGAGACAATGTCTGAACATTGACAAATCAAACTCACAATACTTAGTGCATTACATGGATATTTATCACCACTTCTAGCAATATTCCATTCATATCGTTGTGGTCAATGTAATTAAGAAAGGACATACTTTACAGCATACAGTTGTATCAAGTACATTTCCCTACGATCTAGACACTTTTGTAGTGTTGGGAATTGTTTGTATAGATAGATATAATTGCAACTACCATGTCATCGTGGCCATGACTATTGAAACAACGAGACCGTGACAATTTGAAGATTATATTTGTATTTTGCATACGCGTTGTTATTAATACAGAATAATCTTTTTTGTATTCATTGTCGTCAATGTCAGATTACTAACGGTAACAGCAAATTAAAGAAAAAGGTGGGACAATAAGATAAATAAAAAAAAAACATACCACATTGTCGGAACAGCAAAACCGTAGAAATAAAGGCAGAATCGATACCCATAACACATAAATATATTACCGCTAACAAAAGTGGCGGAGTTAAACTAGGTTTATTTGGCCAAATCTCTCCTTTTAATATAATTGTATGATATTTCAGGGAATATGATTAAAATGACAGATATATCTTCTTGTGTAATTGCCAAATGTCTCAAAAATATAGGAAATGTCAAACCTGAAGATACCAACTGTAATGAAATGGCGGATGCTTTTTTCTGTAAATCAGGTATATAATTTTATCTAATTTAATTTTAGCAAATTCGACATCATCAATGATAAGGGAGATAACATAGACGAACTTAAATGAAAACACTTGTGTGGTTCAGTACATTTAATATTATTCAGTTAAAATGCAATTGTATACAACGTTATTCAGTATTTTAGACCAATCTGGATGAGTTCAGGGTTGGCGAAATATATATATATATTCGTCTGAAAATTAAACCAAACAGTGTTAGAATTAGATTTTTGAGCTGTCAAATTTTTGTTCTTCCCTCGACGGGATTTGAACTCACACCATTGATACACTGCAGCTCCAATCGCTTAGCCTTATGTCCAGCGCCCTAGACCACTCGACCACATCCGCTCCATATGAACATCAAACCCTGTGTTGAGTAATATATATGTATATATATTGACAAGGAAAATATTTTGAAAACGGCAAGCTATAAATGAACGCCTGGTTATGCAAAAAAGTGAGTGATTGTTGTTTAACGCCAAATGAGCAATATTGCAGCTATATCATGGCGAGAACAAGTTACAATTGATGAGATGATTATGATGATGGACTCATTAAGCTGATTCCGAGCTGACCAATCTTTGCTCTTACTCCTAAATACGACGTGCTTCGCAGTCCATAGTTAGACCCGACTCGAGGAGAGCACGCTGACCATTACACCACAGATGCGGTTCCAGTTAATGAGATTCATTCCTATATAAACTGAAATAAAACAATAGAAAACATAGTAATCTGGTAAAAACTTCTGAATTCAAGTACTTATTTATTTAAGCTCACAATAGTACCATAATGTCTTCACTAGACTGCAAAAGTCAAACCACGAATATCTACAATTTATCTAAACCACATACTATAGGAGAAACTACAGTTACTAGTTCTGTTTCGAGATACAAGCACACATTTTCTAATAGAACACAGAATCATTACAGTACTGAAGCACTGACAACTGTTAAGACAGGTATGTATTGATATACACTTATCATTTACTGACTGTATATATGAGTAACACTGTGAGTGTCTTATGAGTAGCAGGAACTGCTTACCCTTCACGAGCACCTGAGTTCATCCCCGAATTCTTTTGTGGTGTCCGTGTTACTCATCTTTCTAGTTTTTTGTGTTGTCCTTTTATGTGTATTTACGTTCTGAGCTCCGTGATGTGATGTCCGTTACGATGTTTGAATGATTTTTACCTCCAGTTGTTTGTAGGGGGGATCATGTCGTATTTACGTTAATTGTGTTTGTTTGCGTATAGAGGTGTGCAACACATATTGTGTTCTGGGTTTTTTTTCGCTTTGTGTACCCTATGTTGCCAGTCTCGCCCCCTAGCAACTGAGAGAACCCGATAAGAGGTAATATCCACATAAACTCCAGATCATCCAATGAAAACACCACTGTCAAAGTATTTGAGTATTTCTAGCTTTTTTGAATGAAATCCATATTATGTTTTAAAACTTTCTTTTTACAATACAGGAGTATACACACTGTGCGGTTAAGTAATAATGTTTTATTGTATCTCTTTTCACATCCATGATGAACCTAATGATTCGGTGTTTAAAATCTCACACTATCTTCCTTCAGTATGTTATTTGTTTTCATATTTGTCTTCTGTCGGGGTGATGATGGTTGTGGTAGTGCAATCAGTGTCTATAACCACTTAAGATGTGAGTTCGAATTCCGCTCATGGCGATGTGTATTCGACACAACATATTGTGAATATAATATAGCAATGGCCGACACAATATAGGTGAAATATTGTTGAAAGTGGCGTTAAGCACCATAAGCATAACACCTTTCTTCTTTCGGAATAGAATAACAACAGCACAAAGAGTTATCTCACTCCGTTATGTTATATGCAATGTCTATACTTTCACATCTGTTAGATCGTTCTAACGGTAAAGGTATATTTCAATATCAACAAATTATAGTAAAGGATGTTCTAATGATTGTTTATATTTATTTCGTGATCTAATAAGACTAAAGCATGCTGTTCAATTACAAGTGTGATATAAGCAAGACCAAAGCAACAGTTTCAGCATCAGTCACAAAGTGTAATAGTAATTATGTATCCAAAAGAACAGCATACTCCAGTTTTGTAGTGACTGATATAATGAGCGTCAAGCTGCCAGGTAGTATAATATGTTTTATTAAAAGAATTGCTTCTCACTTTATTCATTGTATTCTCTGCCAAATTACCAGGTATTTTTTTCTTTTGGCCATTGTGTTGTCTGTTCTTCGATTACGGATTCTGATTACTCCTTTGGTATCCTCAAAATCTTCTTACTTATAAAATGTTTTTTTAATTTATTCTTTGTATTCCATGTGCAATCAAAGCTTTATCAAACAAGGCTACGACGCTCCGATGTTGAAGACATCACTGCATACATTCTACTATCGTCAATACGATGTGTTCGCCTCTTAAGACATATCTATTTCTCAAATGGCGATGGATCTTTTTCGTTTTTGTGTAACACGACGGGTGTCACATGTGGAGCTGGAACTTCTAATCCTTCCGGAGCACCCGAGTTCACTCCCGATTTTTAGTAGATTCGTGTTGCTCGATCTTTAGTTTTCTGTGTATTTTTTTGTATATACAACTGTAGTTGTTTGTCCTTTTTTTCTCCTTTCTTTTCGCCATTGTGTTGGCACGAAATGCTTATCCTTCGCACACACCTGTGTTTACCCCAGATGTTTTTGTTGGGCCCGTGTTGCACATCGTGTTAGCTTTCTGTGTTGTGTTTTCTCTTTTGTTTATCTTTGATCTATGTAGTGCCCAATGCTACCAGTGTCTTTCCTTAGTTCATTCTTAGTTGCATTTTCCGTTTTCTCTAACGCCCGTTTATTCATCACATACCATTTTAACTAACTTTTTGAAATGTGACATTTCTAAGAATTTTCCTATATTAATTTGGAGAAGCTATGGGTCTATCTTCCACATAATAGATAGCTTTAACTGATTCAGCTTGTAAGATTGTTGCTTTTAAATGTTTGGTGTTTCATCCTTTTGTGGTGTTTGTGTGTGTGACCTTTTTATGGGCATGTTTTATATTATGAAAACAAAGTTTAAACAACGACAGTCATCAATTCCGCCAATATCAACAAATCGAATAATCACCTCTCACCTTCACTCACTGGACACAACAATAAGACCACAACATATGACAGAGTTCCAACTCTAAAGAATGGTTATTGCATTGAATTGACCGCCAAATCCCGCAACATTACTTACCGAAAGCAACGACCTTGATTTCCAGTGTCATACGTCGTGGTCTTTTTGTGTTTCAATAATTTGAAGTTGTTGGTTTATTGTTTTTTGTTTTATATTGGTTGCATTGTTGACTAAAATTCATACTAAATGTAAATATGTATTTTATGCCATTTCATTTTTTTTTCAAAGCTTATTCAGATACAGAACTTGCAATCTTGTATATTAAATTGCTATTAAGTAGTAAATTTGTATGATTGTTATTTCACGTACTATCGCTGTGACGTGTCTGTGGTTTCTCAGGTTTCCTCCACCAATAAAACTGACTTACACGATAAAACAGAAATATTGTTGAAAGTGGCGTTAAACACCACAACCCTATGTCTAATCCGTATTGTCGCTCAGTGATAACTTATGTCTGGGATAACTCCACAAATTAAAATAACCTGGATTTCCAGCGCCATATGGCGTCGTCTTTCCTATGTTCACTGATTAAAGATTTGATATGAGGGATGGTTGTTCGTTTTGTTGATATTGGTGTTTATCATTATTTAAACTTAAACGTTTGTTTACCATGAATAATGTTTATTATGAATAATAATAATAAGAATAATAATAATAATAATGTATTCTGTTCTTTATAATTTAGATGATATAATTTAATACTTTGTATATTTCTTTCTCAAAGCAGTTAGTCGTTCTGTTGATGTGATAACTACTCATAAACCATCATATACGATAACTAATATTACACCCACCATGAATCAACACGTTGGTAATAAACCAGAGGCTACTAATATTGGTAAGAGTACGTTAAATTTTATATGTAGATGGTTATATTCTACTACACTGACTGGAAATATGAATTCTCTCTTGCATGACTGCATCAGTTCACCCTAGAAGGGATGTTTGACCCAAAGAAACCTAGTCTAACCTCGCCACTTTATATTAGTGCCTGTATATGTTGGTATTTTATTCACATGTTGAAAGCACTTACACCGCACCATTTCACTAAGGGAGGAGGTTTTGGTTCTATAAATATTTAAACCCCGCCACATTTTTTTGAAGTGCCTGTACCAATCCAGAAAAGTGAGCAGTCATGTATTTGTGTGCTAGGGTACCGATTTTGCATCTTTCTACGATTTATTCTCTTTGATTTTGGAATTGTTCCCTCAGAGTAGTATTTTGTTTTCATTTGATTTCTCTTGGATATTTGTCTGTAAATCTTATCACTTGGAGTGTGTGTCCGTGTCAGTAGAAACATAACCAATGGCCATACATAAACAGAACAATCTGATGTATTTAATGTTTTATTTCAATATCATTATACAAAGTTATTATATTTTACTTGGTAAGAAAGGATATGGATGTAAATGAACATGTGACACTATCTAACTTTATACTTAGATATACATTAAAGTAAAGAAACAGCTTGTAGTAAGAAAGTATATAGATGTAAATGAACATGAGAGACTATCTAACATTATACCTAGACACACAACAAAGTAAAGGAACAGCTTGTAGTAAGAAAGTATATGGATGTAAATGAACATGAGAAACTATCTAACATTACACGTAGAAACACATTAAAGTAAAGGAACAGCGCATGTATTGTTGTTCTACATTACCTATGTATATATTATATTTGACTGTGTTGTTAGTAAAGTGATCTTCCGGATTTTCTCTCGAGCTGATCGTATTGGTTTCCCGACCACAATATAACAAATAGTGCATGGTGGTTCATGCCAAATGGTAGTTTATGGACCGTTGGTCACTCCCAAATTACTATGTATGTCATTATTTGGGAATTATTGAATTATTGTTCACATTAATTATTGTATGCAAGTTGATAAGTGATGATGAATACACTCAAATTGTAGATTAGTAGGATAGTGGGATCAAGCCTCATGAGTGTGTGAGGAGGGGACAGGCTTTTAAATCCGACAAGCAAGAAAAAAAAAGTAATTTTGCCTCAAAGCATACATTTACAGCATTAAATTTCGTGTCGTACTGCACATTTTCTGCTTACATGCTCAAATTTCCGCTGATTTTGTATGCCTAAAAAGGTGGGATGTTGTAATCGCCATGGACGCGAGGTAAAATCACAAACTATATAGTGGTACATGTACAATTTAAAATGTTACTCGCTATCTGGAACTCCTACGCCAATATTTAGTATATTTTGTAGGTCTTATATGCGGTGTTGCAGTAGGTGGTGTGGTCTTGATTGCTGTAATCATTATAATTGCTTGCAAAATGAGGTGATATTTAAAGTTTCTTTTAATATATGGCAATATAATTCACACTGCTTTGAATTAATCCAAACATGTAAAATTAAACAGATAAGCAGTGCAATTTACACTTTAACGGATCACAACATATAGATATACATAATATATCCTGTAAACCTGTATTAGCTTAACACACGAAAAACTATTGAAAGACATCTTGGGTTTGGTTTCGAATTGCGAAAGCCAAAATTACCACTTGGTTCGACTACGAGTCCTCGTGTCTACAACCTTTCCATTTCAATTATCATATCACATATTCGATAATTTCATAGCTTGTATTTGTACGGATGTTGTATTTTACACCAAAACGCAGGTATCTAATTCAGTGCGCACGTCGCGTTTTCGGAATACCTTTCATCAGGTATACTCATAATCAAAGATTGGAAAGCTAAATAACTTAAAAGTCTTTTGGGCACAAGCGATCTAAAGGGTCTCAACAGGATAGCCGCAATCGACTACTGTGAAAATAATGATTAGTCGTAACACTTAATAAGCTTTACTGGGGCTCATGTTGCTCGATCTTCAGTTTTATGTGTATGTTTTGTAGATTGTTGTTTGTCCTTTTTCTTTTGGTCATTGTGTTGTCTGTCCTTCTTTGATTTATGGATTCTGATTACCCCTTTTGTATCTTCAAACTCTTCTTACTGCTTAAACTAGTGGGTTATGTACTTTATAAATAAAAACTTTATGATTTTCATAGATCACATTTTTTTTTCAATTTTGACAGGAAGATTGGACCATTTAGAAAACGACCATTATATGAAAAAACTATTGCAATGAATAGCGTAGATTATGCAATACCAGGGAATTATGATACAGTGTTAAATACTGATAATGGAAGTGTTCCGAATTTTTATATCAATAGCGACACCGGTGAAGACCAATATGATACGATAGACTGAAAAACAGTTGATAAGCGTTATGGTGTTTAACCCTTTGACTGCGACGTTGCATGTATAATCGTAGCGCCGTGTGCGAAATTTTTTCCTGACGTTATGACCCTTTCAGCAGAGTGAGTTCATTTATTTCATGACGTCATTTTAACAGCATTGTGACGTTACTTACAGTTTCTTTTTAATTTCAAAGAGGTTCTATATGTGCAAAATCTATATCAAATTGTGCAATCTAAATATAGCGTATTTGCGTAGCTTATTCTTAAAGACAATAAACGTAAATTTATATCTTAAGAGACATATATGTCCCTAGAACAGTCTACCAACCAGGGACATGTATGTCCCTAGCGCAGACTACCAACAAGGGACAATAGAAGACTTTGGTCTTTCCCAATACCTCGGGGGAAATAGTCTGGTCTATTGCCTTACTACACATTAAATAACTGTATTTTGTCACTTTCTTGTAAACCAACGAAAATGCTGGATTTCCATGCAAATTTACATATCATAAAATAAATAAAAATAACATGGAATAATGAAGAAACACAGTGGTAAAGTCCCTTTTGCTTCTCTTCTTGACCAAGCGAAAGAAATCTGTCCAGGTGAAGAAGCTCGGAAATGGCACATCATTTGTTCAAAAATTCGATAGAAGACGAGCTTCATTTTTTTAATTAAATGTTCTTCTTTAAATGCATTAGACTGAAGATAAAACCGTTATTAATACATAAAAGTGTTATTTGACTTCAAACTAAATATATGGCCTTTAAAACCTTTTTCTTTTTCTTTTTTTTTTGCTCCCATGTTATAATTTTGGTCTTTTCTTAAATTTTGGTCAAACACTGGGAGGGGGTTGCAAGTTCTCCCACTTCCTGATATCAAAATAGTTTTTAGTTTGTAATAAATTCCATCTAAAACTTTATCCCTCTGATATGTCCAATTGCATTTTCCAAGAAAATATGTGGGAAAAACAGGAGTAAGGACTATAGACCGTCTTAATGATAATTTCAGTAGGATCATATACGGAGCAATCATTAAATTTGGTTGAGAAATAAACGCCCCACGTACAAAGCAAAAACACAAAATAAAAATAAAAAAATAAAAAAATAAAAAAAACAAGCAAAATTTATAAAAAATAAAATAACAGAAAATAACATATGTCTCCAGCACAAAGTTCAGGGCCTTGTAATTTTATTATATATCATAGTAATTAATTGTTCTGGTATACAATTGTATTATTTAATTTCATATAATATTGGTAATGAAACTTTTTAAATTGAAAAAAAAGAAGTACCACACTGTCAGAACTGTCTAAATCCAATAGCATAATCGTACAAAGAGGCACAATCAATACCTCTAAGAGAGAGAGATAGAGAGAGAGAGAGAGAGAGAGGGGGGGGGGGGTGAAATACAACAAACACAATTTTTATTTTCTACAAATCTAGAAGATCGTATAATTAAAGGCAAGTAACAATAAATAACAGTTCCATTTCCGCAGTTCACTGAATGAACTTGGTCTCTTATATTTAAAGTTAAAGGGTTTAATAGGCTCCCTGGTCAAGATTAGAGTGATCTCTGCAATCAGAAATTTCTTTTACAATATCTTTTATGGTGCTAGCTCACAGAAACTAGTTCGCGAGTAGACATGTCGCTCCACTCGGACATATTACCTGATCCGGAGCCCATCAGTCGTTGACCTTGCTCCTTAATGCTGCGTGCTTAGAGGAGAAGCAACACATACCAATTTAATAGTCTTTGGTTTGATCCGATTGGGGCTCGAACCCACGATCTACTGTACTCGAGGCGAGCACACTAACCATACATCACCGAAGCTGTTCTATATACATAGCACATTGGGTTTTATATAAATCATATTATATAAGAAGATATTCTTATATTAATGTAGTGCACTAGAACAGCATGTCTGAAAGAGGAGTTTGAAGGTACCAAAGGGGTAATCAGAATCCGTAAATCATAGAAGGACAGACAACACAATGGCCAAAAGAAGGACAAAAGGTCAAACAAGACAAACATTTGATCTACAAAACACTACCCAGAAAACTAAAGAATGAGCAATACAACTCTCACTAAATTAAGCAGATGCACATATACATGTAACCAGTTATTTAAGACAAGTGTATATACATTGTTTAGTATTTCTTATAACATTTATCCATTGATCTTTATTCATATATGATACGAGAATTTGTAAACAAATATATTAAGATACTGAACCAAGGGTTCATATTGGTTCAGTTGAAGTCATCATTTCGATAGCTTTACGGTCGCCACCATGACTTGGTCAACCGGTACGGAATATCTGTCATAAATGACCACTGATATGTTCCACTTGTCGTAAAGCACACCCCGGTCCTTTCATCGTTCAAGACTTATCACCGGAATTGTAAGCAGAGTAACACGACCAATTGGTTCGTGTTACTAAGAAATAAATCATGGAAGCCAGAATGTGTTGGGAGTTTAAACATGGATTGGCGGATATTAGTATTTTATCCCGAGCCAGAAGTAGGGAGATAAAATTTAGTAATATCCGCCAATCCATGTTTAAACTCAAAACACATTCTGGCTTCCATGATTTATTTCGATTCTGATATGTCTAAGAGTACAAATACGGTAGTATACTTTGATTGGAAGGCGGCAATTTATATTGATGTTTGCAGAAAATGTTGCACACAATTTATGCTGTCAATGGAAAAGTCCGTCACATTCACCTGCGCATGTGCTAATGAGATTATGCTGAATGGATAACTCGTTCGCTTGTTAACAACGCGAAAGAAGGAGGTTATGTTAGAACCGATCTTTAAATTTTTTCCTATGATTTACGATTATGATTACCCCTTTGGTGTCTTCATACTCTAGACCATTGTGTTGTCTGTCCTATGATTTACGGATTATGATTATCCCTTTGGTGTCTTCATACTCTAGACCATTATTTTGTCTGTCCTATGAATTACGAATTATGATTATCCCTTTGGTGTCTTCAAATTCTTCTGAAGCATAGCGATTATCACCTCTAAGAAAAAATTACGGCGCGACGGTATTAATTATTTCTTACAAATGATAATCGATTTGCTTTTGTTAAGAAGAGTTTGAAGATACCAAAGGGCGTAATCAGAATCCGTAAATATTAAAATTATAATATATTTTAGCTAGGTATTGCGCTCTAAGATGTGAAGCACAAAGTTATTTATCATACATTGATAGTTGCTTAACGTTCATCGAGAAATAATAACAGCAATAAGAGAGGCACAACGACCTTAGATTGCTACTAGAAAGGTTGATGGGAGATTTGAGTACGGACGAAACAATTTAGCCTTACTAGCGACTACAATGTACCTACTATATGTCGAAATGTATAAATGTGGTATTCAACGTGCAAGGAACGATGCAAGCTCCGAACATGACACCTGCTGTAGTCCATGGTCAGATATTTCGTATTGTTACCTGCAAATCCCATATCGAAAACGCTATCCTCTTCAGATCCATTGGTTTTTATTGCTCCCAAGATTGTTTATGTTTCCAATCTTTTAATTGTGGGCATACCTGATGATGTTTAATCCCCAAACGCGTCGTGCTCAGAACATATGATATCTACGGTTTTAGTTCACCTCTCCTATCTGTTTCCAAAGGATGCGCTTGACAACTCTTTGGGCTGAAATCTTGGAGCCGTCACCAGTAAAGATTAAACTACTAGGTTGACCTAACAGTGTTCAAAAATCACATTCGTGAATGCAAAGCACAATATCAGTGAAACAGACATTAACAAAATATTGATAGATTGGACTCAAAAAACCAAATCTTATCAGAGCAGATACTTCAACCAGCTCCCTGTAGAATGCTAATTGTGAACATAACGTCTCTTTAAATTGAGCACAAAGCGATCCCTGTCAAAATGATAAGTGATACTGTGAATTAATTTCAATTCATTCATAGATGTCAACATAGTGAAAGTAGATATTTATGATGATATATATTCATTGAATGCTTAATTTCACGAATTGCAACAAACCACGAGATTCACGAAAAATGAGCATACCACAAATAATAACGAATTCACAGTATGATTATGGTATCACCGATGAATTGTATTCTAAATTCCATTGATGAGATGCACAGAAGCATTAATTAACGCTGGTAAATGTATCTAATTTAATCTAGAACAGTTCTCTATTTTACCGACATCACAAGTAAACAACAAATACAAGCAAAGATAAGGTCTCGATACAATATGTACATCAACTTTAAAGGGGAATTATCTGCCAAAATCGTAAATTTTTCTTACCCATATAAACTATCAGATATGATTGATGCCTTAATACAACGTGTTTATGGAACTTATACATGTTATGAAATGTACTCGCATCGGGGAAAAAAGGTGCAACTGCTCGTGTTTTGAGATCGATCAAGAAATGGACGCCATCTTATTAATTATAATTTATCGGCATTGTTTACGGAGTTTGCCGAATCGTCATTAAATCAGTACAACAATGCACTTATTTCTTATTTTCTGTGAATCTGCTTTTAGTCGGCGTTAATTACGGACAAAGAACCATGCAAGTGTGCAGTTAATAAGCGACAAAATACAAATTATTCGTTTTTACTTGTCACTAGTAAGGTTAGTTGCATACGGAGAAAGGGACGACCAATTATTTACTTGCAAGGAAATAATAAACCGATGGTAATTTTCATTCTCTAAAGGCGAAAAGTGGTACGATAAGCTGTTTATTGTGAAATATTTACCTTTATTTCATCATTTTAAAGCTCTTTACCAATTTCCAAAACATATAATTTGTTGGGGCCAAAATCGTAGCTAATGCCTCTTTAAATAAGCGATGTTTCAAATTTAATTGATTGATTTATTATTGCTGTACGTCTGAATATTTCAACTCTATTTCTGAGGAGAACAAGAGTAATAGTACATAAATACTATATAGAAGTCAGGGAGGAATGGGTTATCCCCGCCACTTTGTTATTGAAGTGCCTCTACCATGTCAGGAAAGTGAGCGGTCATGTATTTCTGTGTGAGGGTATCGATTTTGACTCTTTCTATGATTTTGATATTGATTTTGGAATTGAGTAATTCTTCACTGAGTAATATTGTATCTCGTGAGAATGATTTAGCGAGAAAACATAATGCTTAAATAATGTTTTCGTTCAAATTGAGCACAAAACGAGTCTTAATGGATCAAATGATATTGGTATGCATATCGAATACTACTAATATTGCGCACTCAATGTGCGGGGGTGGGGGGTTTGGGGGGGGGGGGTATTTAACGTCTCAAGTGCATCTCAACTTCAATAAAGTGGACAGTCATATTTCACTACGAGGGAGGTTTGGGAACATAAAGCTAGCGTAACCTCGTCATTATATTTTAATTGTCTGTACCAAACCACGAAAGTGAGCGGTTATATTTTTGTGTGTAAGAGGTATCCATTTTACCTCTTTTTACGATTTATCTATAGCATTTTGGAACTGTTCCGATAGTGAGGTATTTTAGTTCCGAAAAACAATTAATTGTCCCTTTTATATTTTCAACGTAACATCCCTTGAAAATAAACAACGTTTACAAAGGTTTGCTTGTTCAACAAATGAATTTGGAAGATACTTTCTAAGAATAATTATTTCTCATCAAGATTATCTATTTTTATTTCTGATATCATATTCATACAGACTGTTAAATAACTTCACTTTCCAATCATTTGATTTTGACGCGCACTAAATTAGATATCCACGTTTTCATTAAACCAAAACAAAAGCCATCTTTTATTCATCAATATTACATTTTACGGTTATACGATTCAGTTTCAGCAGAGTAGGTGATTCAATCTCATACATTAGGTCAAGTGAAAGCAGATACCTTGATACAAAAACACTTATATAGATTACGCCCCAATTTACAAAAGACTTAATTTAGATAAAAATGTTGTTACCCGAGACAGAAAGACTTCCGTGTTTAATACCGAACAGATAACAATTTTGTTTTCATGAAAGGAGACACAAACATAATGGAAAGAGGGTGATTTATTAATAATCACTGTGTTATTATTGACTCATTTGATTATTGGTAAGTTTTGTTTTGACGATTTAGTTAAAATTTACTCAAAGGTCGTACTTCTTATACAGTAGTACGAATGTCATATGTGATGTAATAGTTAGGTTCTCGATTCAGATGTGAACATCTAGATCGCGGGTTCGCCTCCATGACTTTATTGACCGTTATGTAATATATGTGTCACAAATGACCACGGATATGTTCCACTTGTCGTAAAAACTTCCCGGGCCTTTCCTCGTTCATGACTTATCACAGGGTTTGTAACTAGATTAACACGACGGGTGCCACCAGCGGAGCAGGAACTGCTTACCCTTCCGGATTTTAGTGGGGTTCGTGTTACTCGATCTGTAGTTTTATGTTTATGTTTTGTAGATCGTTGTTTGTCCTTTTGTACTTTTTTCTTTTGATCATTGTGTTGTCTGTTCTTCTTAGAAATACGGATTCTAATTACCTCTTTGGTATCTTCAAATTATTCTTCTTCTAGCCCCTGTTGGGTCAAACTAAACATTAAAATTAGTATTTGCTGCTTCACACCTAAGCACATAACATTACAGAATAATAGCACTGTGAATCATGATTGTATATCCAAGTGGCCCAAATGTTGGTTCAGTGAGCTTGAATTATCCAAAATCTCATTAATCGTGTTGGTTTATTAGACACCATCATTATTTCATAGAAATGTCGCTTGTTCTCACCATGATATATCTAAAACAGATGGTGATTTGCCTTTAAACAACAAACATTCTTTCGCCACTATCTAGTAGTATGAACAAGCTTAAATGGACGTGCATATAACAGCAGCAGAATTACTGGGATGTATGGACCCATTGAACACATCTGACGTTTGAAATCCATGTCCTGGCTTGGGACAAACACAAAAATGCCACGTAAGCAATTTTGCAGTGATTTCATGGCAAGAACAAATTAACAAGTGAAATGATGATGATATCAGCTATGTACTAGACCAGCACCCTTAGTCGGATTTTCATTGTGCTACATTGTAGCTCACCATGTTCACTAAAACAACAGTCCGTGGGTAGATATGTCGCCCCACTGGTATTCATTATAATGATTCTGAGAAATTAATGATAAATGCTTAGTAAAGAAGCCAATAAGACCAATTTTATAGTCTGGCTTGACACGACCGGGTTTCGAACCCACGATCTACCTTCATCAACGCTTCATTATAATGGTTTAATATAAACAATATGCCAATTATTGGTATGCACTAAAGAACTGCTGAAGTCAATAAGAAATGGATTATCCTTTGAACTGTTCAATTTATTGGAAGTTGAGAAATATATTAGTGTGCTTAATCATTGATATGTCAATATTTAGTAATAGTTAAATCTGTTAATATAAATTATTTAAATGTACACAACTGAACAGAGGGACCGTCTTGGCCGTGATCGTATGGTAGTTAGATTTACAACTACCAGTGCAATCAGTGCCTATCACCACTGATGTTGTGAGTTCGAATCACGATCAGGGCGAGGTGTACAACATTACGTGATAAAGTTTGTCAGTGATTTGCGACAGGTCGGTGGTTTTCTCCGGGTACTCCGGTTTCCTCCACCAATAAAACTGATTGCTACGATATAGCTGATATATTGCTAAGAGTGGCGTTAAGCACCATCAAACAAACAAACACAACTGAACAGAAAAAATAACACACACACACACAATTAAATGGTTACTGTTGGTGTAGGTGTATTGACAGAGGCGCAGTAAAATAAACCTAAAATGTGTTGTGTAGTTTATCGTATGAAAAGAAAGTTTAATCAATGATCGTTTACAATTACACCAACAAAAACTACACCTCTCATTACAAGTCACTACATAAAAAGGACCAATACTTATGGCGTAGCAAATCTAGGTCCTGGCTTGGGACAGGTACATAAATGTGGCGGGTTAGATAAATTAGTTAATGAAATTGCCAACGCCAATAAAGATATAAGAAATACAGATTCGCTACCACTCAAAAAGATCACATACTATCATAAAAAAGAATGCGATCATGAACATGTTGTGATATTTTCAAGTTGTTATATGTACTTTAATATAATGTTGGTATCCATGACATGGAGGGAAGATCAAAGTCTTCTTCGTCACTTATATTGACATATAACGAACTAAGGACATATAAATAATGTTCTATTTATTTATGTCATTGAGAGTGATATTGGACTGCAGAACGAATCGTAAGATGGTAGATCATGTTCTCTTTGTTCCGTTTAAGGCACTTGTGGTATGTCAATAAAGACAAGACTTTTAACTAGCGGCATCACAACAAATATGACAGTAATAGACCGCGTTCTTCCCTTATTGCTGCATGCATGGAACTCGTGTTATATCAATTATGTCAAGGCCGTGATGGTGGCTCACGTTCCTGTCTTGATACAGACACTTCAATAAAAAGTGGATGTGTTAAACTAGTTCCCTGTGCCCAAATAATGTATTGCAATAGTTTACATTAAGCGTTATATTCTTATATTCGAGGACAATCAACAATGCTACCACAAGTTCATTCTATTTTAAATGGGGTATCATGGGATTCCGCAGCAACGGAATGTAGACAACAGGGACTGGTGAATGATCAACATATTTTACTCATTATAACTGATTTAGATGGGAAGACATTTTGGATAGGAGAAAAAGTTTATCACGTAACTTTGCCTTGGATTGAAATATTAGGTAGATATTTAGATACTGATGTAACAATGTTTAGACTTGTACCAATATAGTAACTATACGAAAGAGAGTTGTCTTCTAGAATTTATTATCAACGTTATTACTTCTATTGGTCAGTTGGCATGTATTTGAGTATACGATATAAAAACGAAGATATTTAGTCTAATGCGCACGGAGCGTTTCTAGGGCAATGTTCATCAGGTACGATCATGGTGAAAAGATTTGAATTAAAACCAAATAATTATAAAATCTTTGGAGACAAGTAAACCAAAGGTCTCATTAAGATTCTGGTATATGATATATCTACTTGATAATACCAAACGGGATAAACAGAAGCAGTAATTCGAATGACAGACATGCAAAATCACTCCCATGTTGATTTGGTGAGATCATGTAAGTGTTTTAATATAAGAGTTAAAATGCTGACCCTCACATGTAACTGGGTGAGTAGAATTGTTGTAATCTGGAACTATTTGTCCTTCGTGACATATAAGTGTCCACATATTTAAAGCTAGTTCTATAAAAGGGAGCCGATGGCTTAATTATCAATTAAATGTTGGATAGTCTACAAAGCCATTGGTTAGATTATATTTCAGATTTAAAATGAAAACACATATACGACACAAGAATCTAACAATAGTTGCTTGCAGGAGAAAACGAAGTCGGACCTCCCAAAGTTGTCAAGCGTACCTCACTCTTATTTACGACTAATTACAAACTTGATCATCAGTTTTCATCTGGTTAGCAATATATTGCTTTCCATCTGAATTTGTTTTTATATCGTTCCATGTAAGGATGTTTCGCTGTAAACAACATAACGTGTACACATCACAACATATCACTAGGACAGTGTCAACAACAGTGTATGCGCAGAACATACTTCCGAACAGGGCACGTGACTGACGTCAATTCAGGTCACGTGACTGACGTCAATTCAGATCACGTGACTGACGTCGCTTCTGGTCACGTGACTTCCGCTCACATGACTTCCGGTTGCTCCTCATCGCTCATCCGCAAATACTAACTGAGCTGTACCCATATACTACTGGCATCCGTCGTGTTAATCTAGCTACAAACCAGGTGATAAGTCATGAATGAGGAAAGGAAAGTGTGCTTACTACAAATGGAACATATCCGTGATCATTTGTGACACAGATATTTCATAGCGGTCATTCAAGTCATGGTGGCGACAGTACAACTTTCGAAGTGATGACTTCAACTTAACCAGGAGGAACCCTTGGTTCAGTAGCTTCCTTGTTAGCAGTAACCTTCTATCAAGGAATTCCTGATATGAACCAAAAGCTCTGGAATATCGTATCAACTGAGAGATATATACTCCATATGCAGGTGCTGCTGGAATGCTGTTACATATAAATGGAAATTTCACAATTGGAAGATTGAATTCAACGTTCTTAACCGTCCATCACTGTCAATTTCGAGGAATAGACTAACCGTTTGCACAATATGGTATGCATGGAATATCTGTGTCACAAATGACCACGGATATGTTCCACGTAAACACTTCCCAGTCCTTTCCTCATTCATGACTTATCACCTGGTTTGTAAATAGATTAACACGACGGGTGTCACTAATGGAGCAGGAACTGCCTACCCTTCCGGAGCACCTGAGTTCACCGGCGGTTCTTAGTGGGGTTCGTGTTACTCGAACTTTAGTTTTATGTGTATGTTTTGCTGATCGTTGTTTGTCCTTTTGTACTTTTTCTTTTGGACATTGTGTTGTCTGTTCTTCGATATACGAATTCTGATTACCCCTTTGGTATCTTCAAATTCTTCGAACTAAAGTGACTAAACCTCGACATGTAGCAATGCTTGAAGTAAATTCTGGGAGTTAATGCCCGTTATTAAGCATCACAATTATGCTTAATTATACTTGAGATCGAAAACAAAACGAACATTTTGTTTTATTCTACTAATAGTTCTCAATTTAAGGCCTTAATGTAAGAAGTTGCTTCAGACAGTATGCTTTGCTTACTCTTACTTAGGCAATTATATAGAGACGTCATCCAAACAATATCCGGAAAGTGGAACTACGGGATCTGGTCAAAATAGTGTCAACAAGACGGCACCAGTCGGTATGAGTGTAACTCTAGAATTCATTTTTTAGTTTTAGCTTTTTGGGGTTTTGTGTATATGGAATATGTATATTGCAAGTATAAAACCTAATACACTAATAATATTGAATTTGGACATTTATCAAGAGAAAAAAAATAATGAAAAAAGAAATAGAAATAAATATACAAAGGTAATTTTGATTTTAAGAAAAGTTAGAAGAAACCAAAGGAGTAATCAACAGTCGTAACTCAAAGAAAGACAGACAATACAAAGGCCAAATACAATAGATTTCTGAGAGAGAGAAAAAAACAGTTTTAAAATAATATTCTACAACTCCTACTACAAAAAACATTAAAAAAATATATTAAAATGACAAATGCTGCCCACCCGTGTAGCAATTAGAAATGTTAGTGTATTATCTATATAATAATAATATGTTTTTACCGATTTTCAATATATACGTGAGTCATGGGCATTATCGTGTGGTAAAATTATTAAATTAAAAGTCTTTGGGAGCAGGGCCTAAACAAGATAAAATTGTACGTGTTCTGCAATGTGCCATGTTAAATATTGGTGTTCCAACTGTATAGATAGAACACTATTTACGATTTTCAATAAAAAAAATGGCCATCTGGTGCACTATATAATTACTGGTACCTTTAATGGTAATTATTAATGTTTAAATATTTTTCTAGGAGCAATAGTTGGAGGAATTGTTGGTATTGTAGTTGTTGTATCTCTGACAGTGTTATCACTTATAATATGTAGAAGAAGGTAGGAATATTAAACATATGATATAGACCTAGCTGAACTACAATAACAGTGTTTTTAAAAAAAAAAAAAAAAACAACAAAAAAGCAAGAACAAAATACAAAACAAAACAAAACAAATCAACAGACAAAAACAAACTAAAACAATCAAAATAAAGGAAAAACAACAACAAACAAAAACAGAGAAAAACAGGAAAACCCAACGCTACCCAACCTGAAATCAGATGACAAC
Organism: Bathymodiolus brooksi; assembly: GCA_963680875.1. Classification (NCBI taxonomy): domain Eukaryota; kingdom Metazoa; phylum Mollusca; class Bivalvia; order Mytilida; family Modiolidae; genus Bathymodiolus; species Bathymodiolus brooksi. The sequence continues at coordinate 97,378,431 of OY804583.1, forward strand.
AGAGAGTCAACAATGCCCTAGTGACACTAATTAACTGGTGTATGTAAATCCAGTAAAGTAAAATAATATCCAATCTAAGAGTAACGAATGGGATCTAAAACTTAATAGATAAAGTAAGTTATGTGTAACGTAAACAGAAACATGATATAATACAATGCAGTTCTAAATATAGATTAAATTATGACAATTCTCACAAGATTTACATATGCTATTCAACAAAAAATAACATGTATTTGACGAGATGTAAATAAAGGTAATACAAAAATTACCGAATTCCGAACAATCTTACAAAGGGAAAGTCAAAACTCATAAGTATATACACAGACAAAATCAGTCAACAATCGGAAAACTGTGAAAACCGTAATGACCCTGACTTGGTACAGGCATTTCTAAAGAAATGGTGGGTTGAATCAGATTTTAAAGCGCCAAACTTCCCCTTTCATTACGGCTCAAAGTTAGTGTGATTTAAGAAGTGACTGTTCTTTTACGTCAAATGAGCAATTAATCAGCTATATCATGATCAATACAAGAAATGTGATAATATCTGTTTTGTGCGCGTTGAACTAACATTTCACATTGCTAGTTCACTGAAGCAGCTGTCTAAAGATAGATTTGTGTTTAAACCAACCACCATCTATCTTTTCGTGTTTATTCATAATATGGTGTTTTGATTCACCCAACCGAGGAACTAATCCAAGATGATCCGCATTCATGGCGAGTACATTAACTGTTACCATGCAGAGGCGGTCAATAACTATACATAAAAAATCCCATTTCGCTGGTATGATAATTATTTTTTACTTTTCTATCTTCGTTGATATTTACGTTGTATAGCATGTTATAATCGTTTTTGCTATTGGAGTTTATATTATTCTTTGATATTTGTTTTGTATAACATATTGCAATCTTGTTTTGTAGACGAGTTTGTATGTTTCAACATAAAAATAACCATTCGAACATGTCAAATACATACGTTGATGTTTCTAACACAACAAGCACCACCGTCAAGCGTTCAACTGATACAGATGTTAACGGAAGTAACACTGTCAATAACGTGATTTATTCTGTAAATGTCGATGCTGATTTGGTATATAGCAAGGAGGAAGCACCTCACAACAGTAATAAGACTGACACTGACTCCTCCCTCGAGTGCTATGACCATTTGCATGTATATGATAAACGGGAAACCATGTTAAACGAAAATTTGTATTGCAGTAACGTCGGTTTAGAAGTAATACTGACCCTACATACGATGATTCAACTATGGGTACTACCCAAAGGAAAGACGCTAACAGTATTTATGACCACACCCTGGGGAGCATGCATAGCAGCAATGTCGGTTCTAGAAGTAATACTGATCCTACATATGATTATTCAACCATGGGTACTACCCAAAAGAAAGACGCTAACAATATTTATGACCACGCCATGGAGAACATGGACTACACGTGCTCCAATACATAGATTATGTCTAGTCTATGCAGTTTCCAGCAAATTTAAGCCTTGATGATCAAATACGTTATTATTCAATTAAAATAAGCAGAATGAAATAAAGAATTTATGCTATAGTTATGTATTATAAAGTGTGTTAATCCTCACTTCAATATATTTTCTGGTAGTTGTTCGTAGAGTACGAAAATTGCGGTAATTTACATCATCATCAGGAATTGACCATCGGTGGTGTAATGTTTAGCGTGCTCGCCTCCAGTGCGGAAGATCGTGGGTTCGAGCCCCGGTCGGGTCAAAACAAAGACTATAAAATTGGTATATGTTGCTTCTCCGCTAAGAACGCAGCATTAAGGTGAAAGGGCAAAGACTGGTTGGCTCGGAATCAGAATAATGTGTCCGAGTGGAGCAATATGTCTACCCGCGGAATTTTGTTTCAGCGAGCTAGCACTATAAAATCCAACTCAGCGTGTTAGTCTAGTACATAGCGGATCGCATCGTCATCTCATTGAAAACTAACGTGTTCTCGCCATAATATAGCTGAATAAAAATGCTGAATTGGCGTTAAACAACAATCATTCACTCACTCTCTCACTCATCAGGAATTGATTGATCCATTGTCTCAACTAATAGAATGACATATTTGTTGTCTATGCACACTTGTCTGAACTGTATTGCTATATAAAACATCTTCCGCAATTGATGGGAGCAAGCAAAGCCATTACACTACTAAGGCGGTCTGCTGGGTAATATAAAATTGAGGATGTCCGTTCCACTAGAAGGTTCGTCAGTAATTCACGAATTGTACGCCTTATATTTTGTTTCTGTTTCTGTTATATAAGATGTATTTCCCTACCATTACTCATCTGACACCTGTGAATGGATTGCAATGAACCTTCGGCGATTCAGTAGTAATTGTACACCTGGCATTTGTTATCCAAATGATTTTTGTTTCACTCCTTTACGAGAAATACACGAACATTGGAATACCACGAATAATAATGAATTCACAGTACGTAATTCGCGACTATCGCCTCTCGTTTATAACATTTAAAGAATTCACTGCTTGTTTCATATACGATCCCTACACTGTAATGTGAACCCGTTTTAAGGATTGTAATAGTTTTAACAAGTGAGATTTCCTTTATGATAACGATAGGGGCCGTGGTGGTCGTGATCGTATGGTAGTATCCTGTTGGATTGTCAACTACCAATGCAACCAGTGCCTATTACTATTAAAGTTGTGAGTTGGAATCCCGCTCATGGCAAGATGTACTCGAGACAACATTATGTGATAAAGTTCGTCAGTGACTTGCAACAGGTTGGTGGTTTTCTCCTTGTACTCCGGTTACCTCCACCAATAAAACTGACCGCCACGATATATCTGAAATATAATAAAGTATCATTAAACTTCATACCCTAGCCCCAACCCTAAAGATAACTATTATTTTCCTTAATGTGAGTTTTCGTCTTTTTCAATAGTTTAGTCTTTATTGTTTGCTGAACTGGTCTTTTATCCGAATGATAAATGATACATCTCGCTTATCCATACCGTGCTATCCAGGAACAATGTATTTTGTTCTGGATTGTGATTTTCTGTGGTTTTCCCTCTAGTTGTTAGCATACCGTTATCTCATAAACTTGAACAAATACTATGTAATCTTCAGTCATCAGTCATAACTTCCTGGTTGTCACAAATATTTCATCTTTAACACAAAACATGAATGTTTATTTTGGCAGGTAATACTATATCAAGTTAATATCAATATAGACACTTCGACAAATGATAACACCACCCTATGTTTATTTATTTTATCACTACGAATGAAATAAGCAAAGAGCTACAGCAGTTTTCCAGAGACTTGGTTATATAACGATTATAACATATGATACCATGAGGATCAAATAAGCATTTAAATCAAGACTGTGAAAACAATATCCTTTTATCAACACTTTTGGTATTCGGACGAGTCACTCATGTTTAAGAAGTTTTAAATGTACAGTGTATACATAGGGAAGTGTTGTCATGCACATAAGTGGAATAGCGATTCAAGCTACCGCTAATGGTATCACACCCCTCCCATTTCTACTCGTGGATTTGAATTCTGGATATATAATTGGATGTATATCACGGGTGACATGACAGACAACGAATGTGTGTGAATGGCAACCTGTCATGACTTCTTTGCACAATATGATCTGACGTTATCGTCCATAAAAAGTAGCCTATATACCAACAGGTGTTATAAAACATATGCGGTTTAGCACTTCGTCATTGTTTGTTTTACGACCTTGAACAACCTGCATGTCTAACATGTAGTTAACATGTAGTTAATGAAAATAGCTGCACCGCCATCATCGAACACTGTCGTGTCCATAACGCTCCTCTCATGACATACGGTTAATGTGCCTCTTCGTTGACGTGACTATCGTCTAATCTCAATAAAAAGACACTCTTCTCAGATCAATTGTCTAATTAAAATATTAATGCAGATTGTCACGTGACGCGATAAATTGCCTACCCTTCAGATGCACATCTAACAAGACAAATATTGCAAGCCTGTATCAGATTGTTGGACAGGAGCTGTCAGAATGTGGTGAAGAAAAGTTTGTAGCTATCAAAATGGTAATCATAAGTCGTAGTTTAAGAAAGGACAAACACTACAATGATCAAAAGATAAAAGAGAGAAAAGACAACTAATGGTCGATAAAACACTACAGAGAAAGCTTAAGATCAAGAAGAAATGTAGTTTGTATATATTGTACTGTATTTTATTTACATCATTTAAACCATAACAAGATATTGCTGAAATACTACAAATTGTCGTTAAGCACCAATCATTCAATCAAGAAATCGTGCATCTTAACCGAAACCAAATTGAACCAAAATAATTAATTTTAATACAGTTTTCTATAACTTCAGTGATATAATACTTTTCTGAATCGTTCAGAATACATTACTAGCCAATCGTTTGTCTCGGGAGCACCTGCATTCATCCGTGCGTTTTAGTTGTGTTCGTGTTGCTCGAACTTTATTGTTCTGTGTAATGTTTTGTAGATCAATGTTTTTCCCTTTCTCTTTTGGCCACTGTATTGTCTGTCCTTATGATTTACGGCTTCTGATAACCTAATTTGTATCTACAAACCTTTTTCCTCATAACCGTAGTGGAATAAGGCTCTTCCAAATCGTTTAGGATAAATTACTAATCCATTCTTTGTCAGAAGGATGATAATTTTGAAGATTGACCTACAAATTTGACTTGAATTGAAAAGAAATCTTGAAATCAGACTGTATTAGGCAACTCTGAGACATGCAAAACATCTAAATCATTTTCAATAATGCGTCGAGATTAAAAGTTTATCTAGACATCAGGATAATCGTAGATTGACACTATGTTGATGATCAACCATGTCAATGGTGTAATGGTTACTAGTAGGCTCTGGCTGTATGTAATCCTCATGAAATAAATAAAGGAATGATTAGCGTGATCGCATCGAGTGCGGGTCGAACATAGGAATATGACAATGGAATTTGAAGTTCATCTCTACACACGCAGTAGTAAGAAGAAAGAGCAAAGATTTGTTATCTTGGAATAAGGATAATGTGTCTACGTGGAGCGATATGTCTATTTCAATGTCCTAGCACTGTACAAATCCAACTCAAGCGTGTTGGTCTAGTACAAAGCGGACATCATCATAATTGTATCGATTGTAGCTTGTTCTTGCCATGATATAGCTGTAAAAATGCTAAACATCACTTACTCACTCGATCACTCTTACCATAATTGTATGCATGATACCAACAATAACAGGATTTTAAAAAACAAAAATCAATATTTAAATTTATCTTGGAGATAAAAAGTTAGTGTATGTGATAAAAGTTCATATGAATGTTATGTAACTATGGTTTCTTATCGATTTGTACATGGACATGTTTGTCAACCATGGACGTCTTCATCAAAGTTATTTTATTTATTAATATTTTATACACAATGTTTACAACAATACAGTCAACAGGTAGGTAATATTAATGAATTTCTTTTAAGAAATAATAATTACATTTTATATCGATTTAATAAACAGATAAAGGAAATTATTTTGTTATATTTAGGACAAAATAAATCAACTTCCTTTTTCCGTAATCAGTAAGATTATTTGAAACAAACATAGTATTGTTCGACAAAAGTTGACATATCCATTCGAATGAGTCTTTTTAGGCAAATGCCTATGTAATAAACCTTTGTGTACGATTTCAACTGAACGTTTTTTTTTTCATTTTTAGCTTTGTTTATTTGTTTGTTTTTGCTTGTTTGTTTTTTGTTTGTTTTTAATTTGTTTGCTTTTTGTTTGTTTGTTTTTATTATTGTCATTTTTTAACAATTGATTAATGAAGTAAATATCATAAACAACCAGAATTGTCGTTTCATCATCAGTTTTTATTGAAAAAAAGACAATTGTGTAAAGTTCCCCAATAGTATTGTGAAAATTGACAAAAAATCCTCTCGGTAAATGTTGGCAATTTAATTAACTTTTTTTTTATAAATTCTATAAGAAGAGTTTGAAGATACCAAAGGGAGGCAACCATAATCTGTATATCGAAGAAGAACAGACCACACAATGGCCAGAAGAAAAAAGTACAAAAGGACAAACAACGATCTGCAAAACATACACATAAAACTAAAAATCGAGTTACACGAACCCCACTAAAAACCGGGGGTGAACTCGTGTGTTCCGGAAGGGTAAGCAGTTTCTGCCCAACTAGTGGCATCCGTCGTGTTATTCCAGTTGCAAGTCATGAATGATGAAAGGTCCAGGAAGTGCTATGACATACATTCACGTGTATGGAATTCTATGTGTACATTTAAGTGAGTGAGTGATAAACAAATGTAGTGCGCACGATGCCATTAATAACCTCCATGGTTTACATTGTATGCTTAAAGCCATATAACATAACAGCCTTGGGAGCTATACCAGGTTTGACAATACAGAAGAGGTAGCTTATTGTGATTGTTAGAGAGTCAATATACAATTTAATGAATATGTATGTTATCAAGTAAAATAAACTGCAACTACAGAATGCACTGTACATACTTCGTCAAAATGTTCCAGCCACCCTATGTTTGTTATATTTATTACTACTGATACAATAAGTAAAACGCTGTTGCATTTTTTGGTACAATATTATTATGGATTAGCCCACTGTCTATAGGATGAGTCATATATACTATTTAGTAGTTAATTCGTCCGATTGATTGGTTATAATGCATGATATGAGAGGGAGATCACACAGACTCTTCAAGATTGAAACAAAACCAAATTCAGTAGTGTTTTACAACATTTTTGAGAATGGGATGATTCGTTCATTTCATAGAATGTTGAAAATATGCTTAGTGAAGTCTTAGGACAAGAAATTCTATATCAACTAAACGATAACATAAACCACCTCCAACGATCTACAACGACATTACAACTATTGTAAATACATGTTGATTGTTTATGACCTACACGTCTATATCTAATTTGGTTTGTTGCAGTTGTGCAGTATCGTTTCTTGTGTTGATTATTATATGATAACAATGACAAATTGTTTTATGTGTGAAGGCTATAATAATCTTGCGCTGCTAATCTTTTAAATCAGTATGTGTTAATCATGGTGGTCTTGATCAAATTTGTTTTGTTTGTTTCTGTTTTATTTACAAGATTAGCTGCGATACAATTAACAGGTATGTAATAATAAAACATTTTGTAGAAAACAATAAACGTATGGAATAAAGACATTCTGAGGTTATATGCAAATAATTATACTTCTTTCTTCCTGAATCAGTAAGGTTGTTTGAGGGATTTAAAACATAGACCATTGAACTTGTGATGGAATATAGCATTTAATTTTCAATACAAAAGGATAAAGAATGACAAACGGAAAACATAGGTTGATGAAACACAGAGTAGACATATTTTGTCCATGACTTTTGCTAGAATCTCTTAAGAATAATATCCATTCTTAGCTTTATTGGGACGAATATTTGTGTCTTTTGTAAAGGTTGCTAAGTGCCTACTTCTTTTAAATCTACAAAAGAGGATTTTAGTTTGCAAGGGAGTGTGATCCTCTCCAAAGACGTTATCCAATATTGCTTACGATCATAACTTGACATCCCCATGTTGCTACATATGAATGGAAAGTACACAATGGGAAACTTGAAATAATTTCCTTTGACGTAAAGTTTCGTTTGTAACCTACCCTCACTTTCGAGATGTAGGTCAACGCATAGCTCTATTTGTGGTATCTTTTAACTGGAGTACATTTGCACACAATCAAGGAGCTGAGTAGTAGATTAAGATTTGCATGGTGACAGATGACCCAGTTGTGAAAGTTAACTGTTCTGTCGACTACAATAGTTATTAGTACGCAAAGAACTCCATTCAGCAAATATCTATATCACGTTCAAATTGATCAGGCCTTTTGGTTTTTCTTGCTCCAAAAGACTGCTCAATTATTTATATTTTCCATCTGTTAATTATGAGCGTGAAAGCGTGAATTATGAAAATTATTTCAGAAACGTGTTGTGCACACTACATTAGATATCAACGTTTTTTTAGCCAAGCTTAAAATAAAAATAGAAACATTACATATTCACTCATTAATTTGAAAAAATAAACTTTTTTTCAAAGACGGAATAACATGGTTTGAAGCTCAAAGATGTTGTGCATCTAGATTTGGACAGCTTGCACCTATAGATGATAAAATTGTTCGATGCAAAAACATTCCACCAAGGGCTGAAACATTGTGGACTGGGAATATTCGAAGACATTCAGAATGGATTGAATTTCAAGGTAAACTCAATAAAATCGAAATATACACATATAAGTATTTCAAATAGATTTGTCATAGTGTTAGCTTTACGTGAACAAAAATATAAAAGTTTGAAGGTACCAAAGTGTTAATCAGAAGCCATACCGAGGACATACACTGCAATGGCCAAAAGAAAAAGGACAACAATGATCCACAAAAACCTACACAGAAATCTAAAGATTGAACCCCACTAATAAACGGGAGTGAATTTGGATGCCGAGGAACAATACAGCTCCTGCTTCACTAGAGATATCCGTCGTGTTACTGTTAAAAGACACAAAAATCATCTAAGATGAGAATCGTGCTTATTATATGTTACGTAAAGTTTTTCTATAATATTCTGGTAACAGAAAGAAATAACCAACAATAAATTAAGTTTCTATTCTTTAACACAATAACAAAATTTACTTAATGCTATTATACAATCACAAATATGAAATTAATAAATTATAACTGGCCTGTCTGTCAATGTTCAAATTCCTTTAGAATAAATGTTCTTGTCCTTTATGGTAAATAGTTCGTTCCTTTCCTATGCAAATTAATTCTTGTTGAATTAAAATATCCTTTAGTTATAATCCAGAACGTTTCCAAATATTGTCTGTTGAAATTGTTAATAGTTCAATGTTCAAGTCACGTGACTACACTAAGTAAATATATCTAAATACAATGCTGTAGATTCCAGCTATTATATGAAATCTAAATTTCCGACTGACTACTCTTGAATATGCTGCCTCTTATATACTATTTCATGAAATCATGAAGTGTGACCTTGTTTACATACATAAACAATATTTAGAAATATCTAAAACATATAAATAGTCAAGGTAAAAATTAAAAACTTGTAAGCAACTTGACCTATTTTAATCTACAATTACAATAGCTGCTTTTTATTCACCAATACAAATTATTATTGGTGGGCTTGAAGAAAATCAAATTGATGGAACGATGTAGTGACGACTAATCGTACATACAACCTACTAAGTCAATCATGTTTTTATTGTTATAGGCGACTAATTAATGCATACCTGTGTATACTAATAATCATATTTGAAAATAATATGCTATTTTATAGTATTGTATTTTAGGTTGTTACGGGCTTGATGGTATTTTGTACTATCACAACAATATAAGTGAATGCTACCAAAGATGTCTCCATAAACAACATAATTCATTTGAGTATTTCGCATTCAAGGTAACAAGTTATGAACTCGTTTCAATATCTTAAACAATAAAAATAAAGTAAATTGCGTAATTAATATTAGCAATATCATTGTTTGGAATAATGTAAAGGGCCCGGGCGGCTCAACGAGTTAGGTAGTTGGACTACCTAACAACTCATCTAGGCCTATCACAAATACGGTGTAGGTTTGCACCCGGCTTTTTAAATTACAAAAAGGGTGCACTCGACTCGTAACCGGAACTGATAAAGTTTACCAGTTGCTTGCCCATGATCGGTGGTTCTCTCCGTGTACTCCGGCTTCTTCCACCACTAAAACTGGTCGCCATGATATAGCTTGAATATTTCTGAAAGTGGCTTTAAATACCAAAATTAAAATCCAAATAATGTAATGTATTAAAGCTAGGGTCAATCTTAAGATCTAGCAACACGTACCCGAAACAAAACAACAGAGCAGCAATTCCTGTCCAACTAGTGAATAAGTGAAAAGCCCGTGTTATTTGTGTTTTAGTTTCGCCAACATCCCACAATTAACGGATGACATCCCGGTTCTATATTAACACATTTAATCAATTCTATTCATGTTCCTTGTGAGATTATATTTTGCATAATTGCTTTGTCAAGTAGAACACTGGGGTATCATTAATATTAGAGGTTAAAGGTCGATTTCTGTCAATTGGAGAATAAGTGGTTTCATAATTCGTGTAGATTTAGCTTAAGATGTGGCTGTTTTTCGCTGAAGTAGATTTACAGACTAGTAGCATCCCCAAATTCAAAAATACTCGAATTGCCATTTAAAAAACAAATATACATTGTGTATAAATCTAGACAGGTGTTATTTGTATCTACGTTGACTATTCTCTTTTAAAGAACACTGTTGAACTAATTCCTTTAATTATGAGAGGGGAATAGTTGTTCGTGTTGCTTAACCGTACCAGTAAATGAGACTAGAGTGGAACACAAACTGCTTGACCCTCCGAACACCTGAGCTCACCTAGTTTTTTTATGAGGTTCATGTTACTCAATCTGTAGTTTTCTGAATAACGTTTTGTAGATCATTGTTTGTATTTTAGTCCTTTTTGTCGTCACGTGGCCACTGTTTTGTCTCGCCTTCGAGTTTCTGATTGCCCCTTTGGTATCTTTTTTTGTAGGATAGAAATTAAAATGTTATTGAATGATAAGAGACTCCTAACATATATTAAGAATATTTCAGAATACACATCAAATTAACACCACTTATGGTGCAGCTAATGTCACAGTAAATCTGAAGCCCGGCTATGACTGCTGATTAAACATGATTTGACTTAAGAAAGACATTGTTTGCGCATAGTGGTGTCCAACACATATTGTGTTGTGTTTTTGTTCTGTTTTTCTTCGTCTTGTGTACCCTATGTTGCAGGTTTTTCTGGATTGACCATTTGTGTTTGTCCTTAAAGTTGTTATTTCATTTTATTATATTTCAAATGAATAGGTTCAATACTACACAGGAAAATATAATTTTAACATCCTTTTTTTTATTTGCAGGAAATCATTTTTTAAATTGTATTTAAGTCAACATCTTCATTGCTTGTCAACATATTTTATTTATACATCTACAATGACATGACACATTATATATTTCAGAAGAATCAATGCATTTGCAATTTCACTATTAGAACAACTGACACCAACAAGATCGTGTGTCTTCGTGAAGCCAAGACTAGTTATTCATGGGTATATAAAGGTAATATTCTTTAAAAACTCATTAAAGTCAAATTGGTCCTTCAAATTCCTTTCAAACATTACATGTCTGATGGGTCCAATAAATATTGGAAGAGAGTTTGATAGGTTTCTGTTTTTATCGTTGAATGTCGTTTCAATCCAAATTGATCGTGTGGACGGTATTGGATGCTCATTTCAACATTTTAAATTAAATACTCATTTGCAAATATTTTCATAAAGAAGAAATACTCATTTGTTTTTAGCAGCACTAAAATCTAGATATATTTAAAACACTTGCAGATGGATAGGGTTGCGTATGTATGTTTGACGGTAGATTCAACATTATTTCACTTACGTCGTAGATATTGGCTTTATTGAAGAAAGAAAACCACAAATCTACCGTATGTCTCTGTGAAACAGCATCTCATAAAATGATAGTTATTCTAGTTACGCATTGTGTGCACTTAATTAGTAACACAATCAATTAAAAATGAACTAATACTAAAGGAAATAATTTACATGATTATTATTTAAATAATTGTTCAATTATTAAATGATGTTTTTAAGCATCAGCAAATTTTGAAGAACATTCATTATTTCTCGTTATATTTCAGTTGTCAATTGACAATGATTTTTTTTCTTCAGTTTTATACAATGCGTCTTTGCCGGGTATGGAAATTGTGTGGCTTCAAAATGTACAAATATGTCACAGACAAAGGTTGCAGAGGAGTGCGCATCATTACATATACCAATGTGTGGTTTGTAAATAATAACTAAAAAACAGCATTAGAAATATTCGTGTGTGACTTCATATTTTACTGTTTGTCATATTTTTTTTAAACGATTATCCTATTTTGATTCTTTTACATACAAACAATATACGTACATTGTCTGAAAATATTAAATTTATTTGTACGAGATTTAGAAAAATGGGTAGACAAACCAGTTTTTGGTGAGCTTTTCTGTCATGTTTCGTAGCGAGTGCAAATGAATTTTACATTTTCCGACAATGTACATATATTGTGTTTACCCTGTAATATAACATAATCCAAAATAACAGCCAATTTGTCTACAAATAGCAGAAATAAGTTTTTTGTTGATGTCCTCTGAGAAGTCAGCACTTATACTGTCACAATTCATGAATCAGTTACCAGAATTTTTTTTTTATTTTGGTCATTGACCGTATATAGCAAAAAGTATCCAGTCCAGTGCATGATAAATATTATTTTCCCAACCATATAACATAGAGAAAAGAGTAGGAAGGATATTGGTCAACAACATGGATGCTCTCCCCTGTTTTATTTTACTTGTCTTGTGGGACTCGTGTTGTTCATGTGATCATACTACATGTGTTCACTTTTTTAGTTCCGTGATGTGATGTCCTCTGAGATTTCCGATTTAAAACGGTGTTCATTTCGTATTTACTCCCATTTGTTGTGCAGATAGTTCATGTTATTTTTATGTTAATTGTGTTTATTTTCGCAAACTCCTGTCTAACACGATATCCGTATCAGATGATGTTGATGTCGTTTAATAGTAACACGACTAGTACCACTGGCAGAGCAAGAAATAATAACCCTTCCAGAACACATGAATTCAACCGCAGTTGTTTTGTGTGTGGGTGTTTTGCTTCTGTTGCTGCTATGTTATATCAAAGAAAACAACATATGGAACAGGAACTGCATTCCATTTCAGAACACCTCCGGGTGTTCTAGGGGTTACCGATCCTTAGTTTTCTGTGTAGTGTTTGTATATCATTGTATGTCCTTTCTTCTTTGGTCAATGTATTGTCTGTCCTTCGATTCATGTCTTCAGATTGCCCCTTTGGTATCTTCAAATTTTCTTTGTTAAAATGGTGTAGAGATAATGTCGTGTCTACAAAGCAATGCCTTTGTAGCTAATATATTTTATTTCTGTATAACAGGATTGCCTAGTGACAACGAGCCATTTAGTTATTCAACAACAAACTGGAATAAAAGTCAAATCAATTGTAAAACTCCAAATTCAATGGAAAATCATGCTACTAATATGTGAACCAAACAAAGACACCGTCAAAACAGGGATATGGACGAATATTTTCCGAGTTGAAATTTCGGCTCATGTAGATTATGGTAATACATTTTATTATAATAAACGAATATATTTATTTATCCTGCAATCATTACATTTGATATGCAAATATACTATACAAATCAATTTTTGCTTTTTTCGTCTGGTATACATTTCAAGCCCCGTCCATTACAGAACTACTTTTTATGTTCTCTGCTCTCCGGTGTAGGAGGTACACAGAACCAATTCGAATGACAAATGATGAAGGACATGTCAAGTAAAGAGTTAATGCAAAATAGAACAATACCAATGTAAGCGAAAAGTTGTGACCCAGTGTTTCCATCCGACTGTCAATGAAAGTGATACATTTATATATTACAATGTTGTCACTTAGACGGGTATAAGAAAATTTTGAAGATTTACCAAATGTGTACGTAATTATTGTTTGTCATTAATGAATATATCCATAAAAAACTTAGGGTCCGGGTAGCTCAATGAGTTAAGTAGTTGTATTATCTAACAACTCATACACGCCTATCACAAATAGAGGGCCCTGTTGGCTCAATGAATTAAGTAGTTGGATTACCTAGCAACTCATACACGCCTATCACAAATACGGCGTGGGTTCGTGCCCGGCTTTGTAAATTACAAAAAGGGTGCACTCGACTCGCAGCCGTAAGTGATAACGTTTACCAGTTACTTACCCATGGTCGGTGGTTCTCCCCGGGTACTCCGGCTTCTTCCACCACTAAAACTGGTCGCCATGATATAGCTGAAATATTGCTGAAAGTGCCGTTAAGCACAATAAATCAAATCAAAGCAATCATAAAAACTTAGATATCACACAGGAGACGTTTGTATAATAACCTTCGTTATAGCCTTAAAAGATTGGAAAGACAAAGCATTTAGAAGTCTTTGGGAGCAAACCAAACCTCAATGGACCTCAACAGGAGAGACAATGTCTCAACATAGACAGAAATCAAACTCACAATGCTTAGTGCATTACATGGGTATGTATCACCACTTCTAACAATATTCCATTCATATCGTTATGATCAATTTAATTAAAAAAGGACAAACATTGCAGCATACAGTTGTATCAAGTACATTTCACTACGATCTAGACACTTGTGTAGTGTTGGAAATTGTTTGCATAGATAGATATAATTGCAACTACCATGACTATTGAAACAACGACACCGTGACAATTTGAAGATTATATTTGTATTTTGCATACGTGTTGTTATTTATACAGAATAATCTTTTTCTGTGTTTTTTTTTATTCATTGTCGTCAATGTCAGATTAGTAACGGTAATAGCAAATTAAAGAAAAAAGGTGGGACAATAAGATAAATAAAAAAGGCATACCACATTGTCGGAACAGCAGAACCGTAGAAATAGAGGCAAAATCGATACCCATAACAAATAAATACATTAACTTTAAAGAAGAAGTGGCGGGGTTAAATAGTTTTATGTGACCAAACCTCTCCTTTTAATTTAATTGTATGATATTTCAGGGAATATGATTAAAATGACAGATATATCGTCTTGTGTAATTGCCAAATGTCTCCAAAATATAGGATATATCACTCCTGAAGATACCAACTGTAAAGAAACGGCGAATGCTTTTTTCTGTAAATCAGGTATATAATTTTATCTAATTTAATTTTAGCAAATTCGACATCATCAATGATAAGGGAGATAACATAGACGAACATAAATGAAAACATCTGTGTGGTTTTGTAGATTTAATATTATGCAGTTAAAATGCAATTTTACACAACATTATTCAGTATTTTAGACCAATCTGGATGAATTCAGGATTGGCGAAATATATATACATATATATATTTATTCTAAAGCCAAAACAATTGTTTATTATCCTTTACGTCAACGTTCGCGTGAAACGTGTTTCTCCTCACAAAACAAACAATAACATCCTGTTCCGGTATGGACAAATTCCGGTAAGTCAATTTCCCGTCCTATAATCGAATTAGGCATTTAAACCAACTACGATCATTAATTGTGCTGGTAACAAATGTAAACAATTTGCCATTCTGAAAATTTTCACAAGAACGTCGATGCCACGGCTCTGTCAAAATGACCGTGGGCGAGCGGTGGTTATGGTTCAGGATCAAATGACTCACCAGGCGTTGCAGACCACTTTAATGTGTCCACACTAACAGTTAAGACAACAAACCTCGTAACGGCAGGACGCGTGTGACCTCACAACGTCAAGACAACCATTTACTCTATATTCACCTTCGGAACCGTATGATTACGGCTGAGGATACTGCCAGTAGAACACCTGGTCTAGCGAACGTCCGAATTTTGGGTCAGACTGTTTACAGAAGACTACGTGAATCTGGACTCCGAGCTAAGCGTCCGGTGGTAGGACCAATCCTTAAACAACGACTTATGACCGCGATGGACGTTATCGTCTGCACCTCAGACGTGGGGAACATTCTTACGGATCACTGTGTTTACGAATCCGACCGTTTTGGAGGCGGAAGTGTTGGTCTGGGCTGGAATTTGTCATGATGATCGCACTCAGCACAAAATTGCTCAAGGAACATTGAATGCCATAAAATACAGAAACGATATTCTTGATCCTATCGTTCTGCCCTTTCTGCATCAGCGAAACTTTGATCACGTCTTTCAGCATGACCATGCAATATGTCACGTGGCCCGTGTTTGCCAAAACTTTCTTAACCAGAATCACATCCGTGTTCTTCCTTCGTCGGCATTATCATCGGATCTGTCACCAATTGAACATTTATGGGTTGAACTCGGCAGACGTGTTCGCCATCTTCAAAATCCACCGGAAACACTACAGGAGCTGCGTGACGCACTTGTGCACGAGTGGAACAACATCCCACAAGCCATTAGCCAACGATTGATTGGTTCTACGTGTCGGAGAGCGAAGCTGTCGTTGTTGGAAGAGGTGGTCACACACGTTACTGAACTCTGCAAACCACAATACTGCATGACAATTTCTGTCTGTCCATGATTTGTTCTGATAATGATGTTGAGGAATTTTGTTGATATCGTCTTATTTGCTATGCCCATATGAATCTAAATTATACGATTATTGTCGATTTTTTGTTATTCTCTATGTAAAAAATATTGAGCATCAAACCCTGGTATCGTTTCTTTTGTTGACTAGTATATATGTATATATGTATATATATATTGACAAGGTAAATATTTTGAAAACGGCAAACTATAAATGAACGCCTGGTTATGCAAAAGAGTAAGTAATTGTACTTTAGCGCCAAAAGAGCAATATTGCAGCTATATTATGGCGAGAACAAGTTACATTTGATGAGATGATTATGATGATGGACTCATTAAGCTGATTCCGATCTGACCAATCTTTGCTCTTACTCCTAAATACGACGTGCTTCGCAGTCCATGGTTTGACCCGACTCGAGGAGAGCACGCTAACCATTACACCACAGATGCGGTTCCAGTTAATGAGATTCATTCCTATAAAAACTGAAATAAAACAATAGAAAACATAATATTCTGGTAAAAACTTCTGAATTCAAGTACTTATTTATTTCAGCTCACAATAGTACCATAATGTCTTCACTAGACTGCAAAAGTTAAGCCACGAACATCTACAATTTGTCTAAGCCATATACTATAGGAGAAACTACCGTTACTAGTTCTGTTTCGAGATACAAACACAAATTGTCTAATAGAACACAGAATCATTACAGTACTGTAGCATTAACGGCTGTTAATACTGGTATGTATTGATATAAATCAATCATTTACTGGACTTGACTGTATATATAAGTAACACTGTGGGTGTCTTATGAGAAGCAGGAACTGCTTACCCTTCACGAGGACTTGAGTTCACCCCCGAGTTTTTGGTGTTGTCCGTGTTACTCATCTTTTTAGTTTTTTGTGTTGTCCATTGATGTGTCTTACCTTCTGAGTTACGTGTTGTGATGTCCGCTACGATGTTCGGTTCATCTTAATCTCCAGTTATTTGTAGTAGGGCTCATGTCTTATTTACGTTATTTGTATTTATTTCTAGGAGGGTTCATGTCTTATTTACGTTATTTGTGTTTGTTTGCGTATAGTAGTGTGCAACACCTATTGTGTTTTGAGTTTGTTTCGTCTTGTGTACCCTAGCAACTGACAGAACCCGATAAGACGTAATATCCACATAAACTCCTGATCATCCAATGAAAACACCCCTGGCAAAGTATTTGAGCATTTCTAGCTTTTGTTTAATGAAATGCATATTATGTTTTAAAACTTTCTTTTTACAATACAGGAATATGCACCCTGTACGATTAAGTAATAATGTGTTATTGTATCTCTTTTCACATCCATGATTGACCTATTGATTCAGTGTTTAAAATCTCACACTATCTTCCTTCAGTATGTTATTTGTTTTCATATTTGTCTTCTGTCGGGGTGGAGATGGTCGTGCTCGTACAGTCAGTGTCTATAACCACTTAAGTTGTGAGTTCGGATTCCGCTCATGGCGATGTGTATTCGACACAACATTTTGTGAATATAAATAACAATGGCCGACACAATATAGGTTAAATATTGTTGAAAGTGGCGTTAAACACCATAATCATAACACCCTTCTTCTTTCGGAATAGAATAGCAATAACACAAAGAGTTATCTCACTCCGTTATGCTATATACAATGTCTATACTATCACATCTGTTAGATGTTTCTGACGGTAAAGGTATATTTCAATAAAAAATAATTATAGTAAAGGATGGTTTAATGACTGTTTATATTTATTTCGCGATTTAAGAAGACTAAAGCATGTTGCTCAATTACAATTGTGATATAAGCAAGACCAAAGTGTAATAGTAATTTTGTATCCAAAAGAACAGCATACTCCAGTTTTGTAGTGACTGGTATAACGAGCGTCAAGCTGCCAGGTAGTACACTATGTTTTATTAAAATGATTGCTTCTTACTTTATTCATTGTATTCTCTGACAAATTACCAGGTACTTTTTCTTTTGGCCATTGTGTTGTCTGTTCTTCTGCGATTTACGGATTCTGATTAGTCCTTTGGTTTCCTCAAACTCTTCTTACCTATAAAATATTTTTTACCTTATTCTTTGTATTCCATGTGCAATAAAAGCTTTATCAAACAAGGCTACGACGCGCTGATGTTGAAGACATCCCTATACACATTCTACGATCGTCAATACGATGTGGTTGCCCTTTAAGAAATATCTATTTCTCAA
Source organism: Bathymodiolus brooksi (assembly GCA_963680875.1). NCBI lineage: Eukaryota > Metazoa > Mollusca > Bivalvia > Mytilida > Modiolidae > Bathymodiolus > Bathymodiolus brooksi. The sequence goes on from OY804583.1 coordinate 97,396,887, forward strand.
ATGGCGATGGATCTTTTTCGTTTTTGTGTAGCACAACGGGTGTCACATGTGGAGATGGAACTTCTAATCCTTCAGGAGCACCCGAGTTCACTTCCGATTTTGAGTGGATTCGTGTTGTTCAATCATTAGTTTTCTGTGTAATGTTTTGTATATACAAATGTAGTTGTTTGTCCGTTTTTTCTCCTTTCTTTTCGCCATTGTGTTGTCACGAAATGCTTATCCTTCGCACACACCTGTGTTTACCCAAGATTATATTGTTGGACCCGTGTTGCACATCGTGTTAGCTTTCTGTGTTCTGTTTTCTGTTTTGTTTGTCTTCGATCTATGTAATGTCCAATGCTACCAGTGTCTTTGTATAGTTCATTCTTAGTTGCATTTTCCGTTTTCTCTAACGCCCGTTTATTCATCATATACCATTTTAACTAACTTTTTGAAATGTGACATTTTTAAGAATGTTCCTATATTAATTTGGAGAAGTTATGGGTCTATCTTCCACAGAATAGATAGCTTTAACTGATTCAGATTGTAGGATTGTTGCTTTGCAATGTTTGGTTTTTCATCCTTTTGTGGTGTTAGTGTGTGGTCTTTTTATGGACATGTTTTATATTATGAAAACAAAGTTTAAGCAAAGACAGTCATCAATTCTGCCAATATCAACAAATCGAATAATCACCTTTCACCTTCATTCACTAAACACAAGAATAAGACCACAAAATATGACAGAGTTCCAACTATAAAGAATGATTTCCAGTGTCATATGTCGTGGTCTTTTTGTGTTTCAATAATTTGAAGTTGTTGGTTTATTGTTATTTTTTTACATTGTTGACCAAAATTCATACTAAATGTAAATATGTATTTTATGGCCATTTTTATTATTTTTCAAAGCTTATTCAGATACAGAACTTGTAATCTTGTATATTAAATTGATATTAAGTAGTAAATTTGTATGATTGCTATTTCACGTACTATCGCTGAGACAGGTCTGTGGCTTCTCCGGATACTCCGGTTTCCTCCACCAATAAAACTGACTTACACGATATAACAGAAATATTGTTGAAAGTGGCGTTAAACACCACAACCCTAACCCTAATCCGTACCGTCGCTCAGTGATAAGTTCTGTCTGGGATACCTCCACAAGTTAAACTAACCTGGATTTCCAGCGCCATATGGCGTCGTCTTTGCTATGTTCAATGATTAAATGTTTGATGTGAGGGATGGTTGTTCGTTTTGTTGATATTGGTGTCTATCATTATTTAAGCTTAAACATTTGTTTTTACCATGAATAATGTTTATAATAATAATAATAATAATAATAATAATAATAATAATAATAAAGTATTCTGTTCTTTATAATTTAGATGATATAATTTAATACTTTGTATATTTCTTTCTCAAAGCAGTTTTTCGTTCTGTTGATGTGATAACTACTCATAAGCCATCACATACGATAACTACGTTAAATTTTATTATAGGATTAAACGCATTTTTTCCGGAGTTTATTTATGTATAACCTGGACCAATTCACTCACAAACAAATAAAAGTCCGGAAAAAATGCGTTTAATCCTTATAATTCTGTAACTAAGTTTTTATTTCATTTGTTTTGAAAATTTACCTTCGAGGATCCACAATACGCACACATACATTCCATTGATGTGTGTCGGCCGGCCATGAATAACAACATGAACTAACCTTGTTTTCTTACTTTAAACTAGACGGTGATGTAATTAAGTTACTGATATATTCCAATTTGATGGCATTTTGCATTTAGCTACTCAAACAAGTAAAATGCCCACAAAATCGTAAAATAAATCAGTAACCAGCTTGTGTCAATCAGCGTCCCTTGTAAACAACGTCACAGGATGACGATATATTACAAAAGTCAAAGTCGATAGATGGTTGTCTTAAGTATTTTTTCCGGAATTTTTTTTTATATCAACAATACAAGCTTTTGTTTTCATTGGCATTTATTTTTTAATTTCATATCTAACAATAATTGTCGATTATTAACAATATACATTGTTTCTTTTATCTTTTTTATTATCGGGAATCCAAGCCGCCATTTTATTTACATTACGAAAAAGGTAGTCTGGTAAACATCGTCTATGGAAAAATAAACTGACAAAACCCCGCCTCCATAAGGGCTTATACCCAATCAGAGTATAGGATTTCTAATTATGTAAATCATATAAGAATTATATGTAGATAGTTCTATTCTACTACACTGGCTGGTAATATAAATTCTTCCCTTGCATGACTGCATCAGTTCACCCTAGAAGGAATGTTTGATCCACAGAAACCTTGTCTAACCTCGCCACTTTATATTAGTGCCTGTATAGGTTGGTATTTTACTCACATGTTGAGAGCACTTACACCGCACTAAGAGTATAGGTTTTGGTTCTATAAATATTTGAAACCCGCCACTTTTTATTGAAGTGCCTGTACCAATCCAGAAAAGTGAGCAGTCATGTATTTGTGTGCTAGGGTACCGATTTTGCATCTTTCTACCGTTTTTTCTGTTTGATTTTGTAATTGTTCCCTCAGTGTGATATTTTTTTGTTTTTCATTTTATCTCTCTTGGATACTTATCTGTAAAACTTATTACTTGGATATTTGTCTATAAAACTTATTACTTGGAGTGTGTGTCCGTGTCAGTAGAAACATAACCAACAACCATACATAAACACAAGAATCTGATTTATTTAATGTTTTATTTCAATATAATTATACAAAGTTATTATATTTAAGCAATGATATGGATGTAAATGAGCATGTGACTCTATCTAACATTACACCTAGACACACATTAAAGTAAAGGAACAGCTTGTAGTAAGAACGTATATGGATGTAAATGAACATGAGAGACTATCTAAAATTACACTTAGACACACATTAAAGTTAAGGAACAGCTTGTAGTAAGAAAGTATATGGATGTAAATGAACATGAGAGATTATCTAACATAACACCTAGACACACATTAAAGTAGAGGAACAACTTGTAGTAAGAAAGTATATGGATGTAAATGAACATGGAAGACCATCTAACATTACACGTAGACACACATTAAAGTAAAGGAACAGCTTGTAGTAAGAACGTATATGGATGTAAATGAACATGAGAGACTATCTAACATTATACCTAGACACACATTAACGTAAAGGAACAACTTGTAGTAAGAAAGTATATGGATGTAAATGAACATGAGAGACTATCTAACATTACACCTAGACACACATTAAAGTAAAGGAGCAGCGCTTGTATAGTTGTTCTGCATTACCTATGTATATATTATATTTGACTTTGTTATTAGTAAACTGGTCTGTTATAATGTTATCTTCCGGATTTTCTCTCGAGCTGATCGTATTGGTTTCCCGACTATAATATAACAAATAGTGCATGGTGGTTCGTGCCAAATGGTAGTTTATGGATCGGTTGGTCACTCCCAGATTACTATGTATATCATTATTTGGGAATTATTGAATTATTGTTCACATTAATTATTGCATGCAAGTTGATATGTGATGATGAATACACTCAAATTGTAGATTAATAGGATAGTGGGATCAAACCTCAGGAGTGTGTGTGGGGAGGGGACAGGCTTTCAAAGCCAACAAGCAAGAAAACAAAGTAATTTGGCCTCAAAGCATACATTTGGAGTATTAATTTTCGTGTCGTGCTGCGCATTTTCTGCTTACATGCTCAAATTTCCGCTGATTTGCTATGCCTACAAAGGTGTGAGGTTGTACTCGCCATGGACGCGAGGTAAAATCACATACTATATAGTGGTACATGTACAATTTAAATTGCTACTCACTATCTGGAACCCCTACGCCAATCTTTAGTATATGTTGTAGGTCTTATTTGCGGTGCTACAGTAGGTGGTGTGGTCTTGATTGCTGTAATCGTTATAATTGTTTGCAAAATGAGGTGATATTTAGTTTTATATGATATATGGTAATATAATTCACACTGCTTTGAATTTATTCAAACATGTAAAATTAAACAGATAAGCAGTGATATTTAGATTTTAACGGATCACAAACATATAAATATACATACTATATCCTGTAAACCTGTATTAGCTTAACACACGAGAAACTACTTAAAGACATCTTGGTGTTGGTTTGGAATTGCAAAAGCCACAATTGCCACATGGTTCGACTACGGGTCCTCGTGTCTACAACCTTTCCATTTCAATTATCATATCACATATTCGATAATTCCATAGCTTGTATTTGTGCGGATGTTTTATTTTTTCCAATGCGCAGATATCTAATTCATTGCACACGTCGCGTTTCTGGAATACCCTTCATCAGGTATACTCATTATCAAAAGATTGGAAAGCTAAATAACTTAAAAGTATTTAGGGCACAAGAGATATAAAGATTCTAAACAGGATAGCCACAATCGGCTACTGTGAAAATAGTGATTCATCATTAGCTTTACTGGGGCTCATGTTGCTCGACCTTCAGTTTTATGTGTATGTTTTGTAGATTGTTGTTTGTACTTTTTTCTTTTGACCATTGTGTTGTCTGTCCTTCTTCGATTTACGGATTCTAATTATCCCTGTTGTATCTTCAAACTCTTCTTACTGCTTAAACTGGTGGGTTATGTATTTTATAAATAAAAGCTTTATGATGTTCATAGATCACATTTTGTTTTCAATTTTGACAGGAAGGTTGGACCATTTAGAAAACCACCAATATATGAAAACACTATTGTAATGAATAGCGTAGATTATGCAATACCAGCGAATTATGATACAGTGCTAAATACTGATAATGGAAGTGTTCCGAATGTTTATATTAATAGCGACACCGGTGAAAACCAATATGATAGGATAGACTGAAATACAGTTGATGAAGGGTTATGGTGTTTAGCCATTTGACTGCGACGTTGCATGTATAATCATAACGTCGTGTGCGATATTTTTTCCTGACGTTATGACCCTTTCAGCAGAGTGAGTTCATTTATTTCATGACGTCATTTTAACAGCATTGTGACGTTACTTACAGTTTCTTTTTAATTTCAAAGAGGTTCTATATGTGCAATATCTGTATCAAATTGTGCAATCTAAATATAGCGTATTTGCGTAGCTTATTCTGAAAGAAAATAAACGTAAATTGCTTTCCCAAGCACAGTCTACCAACCAGGGGCATGTATGTCCCTAGCGCAGACTACCAACAAGGGACAATATAACACTTTGGTCTTTCCCAATACCTCGGGAAAAATATTCTGATCTATTGCCTTACTACACATTAAATAACTGTATTATGTCACCTTCTTGTAAACGAACGAACATGCAGGATTTCAATGCAAATTTACATATCATATAATAAATAAAAATAACAGGGAACAATGAAAAAACATAGTGGTAAAGTCCCTTTTTCTTCTATTCTTGACCAGCGAAATATATCTGTCCAGGTGAAGAAGTTCGGAAATGGCACATCATTTGTTCAAAGATTCGGTAGAAGATTAACTTCATTTTTTTAACTAAATGTTGTTTTTTAAATACACTAGATCTCAGATAAAACCGTTATTAATACATAAAAGGGTTATTTGACTTAAAACTGAATATATGCCCTTTAAAACCTTTTTTTTCTTTCTTTTTTTTTGCTCCAATGTTATAATTTTTGTCTTATCTTGAATTTTGGCCAAACTGTGGGGGGTTCAAGTTCTCCCACTTCCTGATTTAAAGATAGCTTTTAGTTTGCAATACATTCCATCTAAACCTTTATCCCTCTAATATGTCCAATTGCATTTTCCAAGGAAAATGTGGGAAAACAGGAGTAAGGACTATAGGACAAGAGACTAAGAGAATATGTTCTGGTATACGATTTTATTATTTAATTTCATATACTTTTGGTAATGAAGCTTTTAAAATTGAAAAACAAGTAGTACCACACTGTCAGAACTGTCTCAATCAAATAGTATGATCGAGAGAGAGAGAGAGAGAGAGAGAGAGAGAGAGAGATAGAGAGAGAGAGAGAGAGCATATAACAAAACAAACACAATTTTCATTTTTTTACAAATCTACAAGATCATATAATTAATTGCAAGTAACAATAAATAAGAGTTCCATTCCCGCTGTCCACTGAAGGTACTTGGTCTCTTAGATTTAAAGTTAAAGGGTTTAATAGGCTATCTAGTCTTTTCAAGATTAGAGTGATCTGTACAGTCAGACATTTCTTTCACTATTTATTTTATGGTGCTAGCTCACGGAACCCACAGTCCACGGGAAGACATGTCGCTCCACTGGGACATATTATCCTGATTCGGAGCCCACCAGTCTTTGACCTTGCTCCGTAGTGCTGTGTGCTTAGAGGAGAAGACTCAAATACCAATTTTATAGTCTTTGGTTTTATCCGATTGGGGCTCGAACCCAAGATCTACTGTACTGAACACTAACCATACATCACCGAAGCTGTTCTATATTCAGAGCACATTGCAAACCGGAGGACCCAGTGAAAACCACCGACCTGTCACAAGTCATTGACTTTATCACTTAATGTACACCTCACCCTGATCGAGATTCGAACTCACAACGTTAGTGGTGTTAGGCACTGATTGCATAGGTAGTTGTAAATCGAACTACCGTACGATTACCACCACGACGGCCCCTCTAAACTGGTTTGGTATGATGTATCCGAGTGAAGAAACTTGTCTACTATAGGACCTTTGTTTCTGTTATATAGCACTATAAATCTCTAAGTAAACGTGTGTTTTAGTACAAAGCGGGCATCGTTATCATATTATTAAAAACTAACTTGTTCACACAATGATATAGCTTGACGTGTACTTAAATTAACACCAATATATGACACAGATACTAAGTAACGATTAACCAAGTCACGGTGGTGACTTCAGCTTAACCACATGTAAAGTCATGCTTGGTTCTGATATGGAGAGTCGCCATGGTTATGGTGTTTAACGCCATATTCAACATTTGTTTCAGTTATATTGTGGTGGTCAGTTTTTTTGGATACAAAATCAATCGTTTTTATATATCACGTTGCTACAAATCAGCATATTAATATTAACAAAACGTAGATATTGTGTTATTTTGACCATGGAATACAATGGAAAATTACTCTAAAGTATCTTAGTCTCCCTAATAGAAAATCAATTGACATTCAACAACATGTGTATAGATATAATTCGTTGAAACTATAGGTATTGACAAAACTGTTAATTGATACAATGAATGTTATCTAAACTCTAGATGACTGTCATGTATAAATACCTTGTAACCAAAATACGTAGATACTATACACTGTCGTTGACACTGTCCTCGTGATGCGTTGCGATGTGTAGACGTTCTGTTGTTTACTGCGAAACATCCTTACATGTAACGATAGAAAAACAAGTTCAGATGGAATGCATATATTACTAACAAGATGAAAACTTATGATCAAGTTTGTAATTATGTGTAAATAAGATAGATGTACGCGTGACAACTTTGGGAGGTGAGACCTCGCTTTCTTCTGCAAACAACAGTTGTTTGGTTCTTGTGTGGTATATTTGTTTTTATATTAAATCTGAAATATAACCAGTGCCGGATTTAGATAAAGAGAGGCCCTAGGCTATTACATTTGTGAGCCCCCCCCCCCTAATTTCCCAACTTCACGACTGGAGGAACAGAACAGAACAGAACATAATTGGTTTTGCTTTGAAATCCATATGCAAAGGATTGTTACCACAACAACACATTAAATACAAAACAAAGTAGCTATTATAAGATAGAAGTGTGTTTGATCAATTTCAATAAAAGCGAAGATGACGAGGGGTGTTTAGATTTCTGCAATATTCTGAAATTGAGTGCAACTGTGTAAGAAAAAATACTGAAGGGTTGTTCAGAAAGTACAGTACGTTACCTTGCCCGGCGGTCCCTTTAATTTTGAGGCCGTAGGCTTCAGCCTATCGAGCCTACAGGTAAATCGGCCACTGAATATAACGTAATACAATGACCTTGTGTAATATCTAATATTTAATTGATGGTTCCCTTTTTTAGAACTAGTTTCACGAAGAACAAATATATTATGTATAAAGTTCAAGATTACAACAACTCTGCTCACCCAGTGACACGTGTGAGGGTCAGCATTTAACTCGTTTGTTAAAACACTTACATGATCGCACTTTTTATTGAGGTGACTCTCCCAAGCAGGAGAGTGATCGTTCATGTCTCTCATTCGAATTACTGCTCCTGTTTACCACTTTGGTACTTTCAACTTGATATATTATATGAAAAACATTTGAAGATACCAGAGGCTTAATGAGACCTCTGGTTTACTTGTGCCCAAAGATTTTTAAATTATTTGTTTTTTAACTATGATCGTATCTGATGAACATTGTTCTAGAAACGCGTCATGCGCACTGAATTAGATTTCTTCGTTTTTATATCATATACTCAAATAAGTGACAGATGACGAATATAAGTACATCTCGCCATGAGTTCTTTTCGAACCCACAACGTTAGTGGTGATAGGCACTGATTGCATAGGTAGTTGTAAATTCAACTACCATACGATCACGACCACGAGGACTCCCTCATAAATTCTAGAAGACAACTCTCCCTCGCATAGTTAATATATTGGTATAAGTCTAAACATTGTTAAATCAGCATCTAAATATCTACCTAATATTTCAATCCAAGGCAAAGTTACGTGATAAACTTTTTCTCTTATCCAAAATGTCTTCCCTTCTAATTGAGGTATATTGCGTAAAATATGTTAATCATTCTCCAGTCCGTATTGTCCACATTCCATTGCAGCAGATCCCATGATACTCCGTTTGAATTAAAATGCAATTCTGGTATCGCTGTGGATTGCCCTGAAATGTAAGGAGACGAAACCTAAAGTCAAATATTGAAATACATTTGGACCCATAAGTGTGGTATATCTGATTTTTCATTTTATTTCTTATCTGATCTTTGTATCTTTACATGCATGTTTTCATATATGTGTTTAAGGTCTCCATCACGGTCTTGTCTTTATTGACATAACACAAATGCCATGCACGGAGAAAAAGGAAGAGTGTGATCTACTACCGTCAGAATTGTTCTGGTGCCACATGCTTTACAACATGCTTATCATGCTTCTGATTTATTCCGCTGCTTAACTTTGCATGCTAGCTAGCTTAGTAACTGTTTAATCATGTAGCCTAGCATATTAACTCTACTAACAATGGGTGGTGGTGACAGATGTAGTATTGGTGTCTGCAATAATGACAGACGATATCCCGATAAAATTATTGTCAGATCACATGTTTCTAACCTCCAGTTTCATGGTTTACCAAAAGATCAAAACCTGCGACAAATTTGGCATGACAAAATCCGACAAGGTCGACAAAATTATATTGAAAGTGCCTATGTCACAATATGTTCCAATCATTTTGAGAACAGAGAACGTAACTTTCGGTGTTCTCTCCCAAAACTTGTTTTGACAAAAAGTGATGTGAAAACACAACAATCAGTACATCAATTAAACGTTGTGAGACATTAAGAACACCAGAAGATAGTGGAAAGAAAAAAAAAAGTTGTAAAATCTGAAACAAGTTTATGTGATCAAACTTGTTCTCTTTCTTTGGCCTCTTTACAATTAACCAGAGATGCAGATGCTCAATTTTATACAGGCCTTAGTAATACAAATGTTGTTAAGATCTTATTTGATCATTTAAACCCTAATATGGCATATGTAGTGCATCATTGGAAAGCACCACGGCAAACTTTGAAGGAGGCACTAATGAGGTATTCCATGGATGATGATCCAAGTTATTTTTGAAACCAGGTCCAGGTAGAAAACTGAAACATGAATTAGAATTGTTGTTGGTCATGATGCGTTTGAGGTTAGGATTTTTCGTACATGACTTGGCATGCCACTTCCAAATATCGGACTCACTTGTAAGTTCCATTTTTATAACATGGATACAACTTATGAGGTTAGAGCTAAGTCATCTTATTGTATGGCCTGCTAAACATGTAATTAAAGAAAGTCTTCCACTGTGCTTCAAAAAGTGTTATCCACATGTTCGTTGCATTATTGATTGCACAGAGGTTTTTATTGAAACTCCGTCAAGCCTTGACATTCAGGCTCAGTCTTGGTCAGACTATAAACAGCATTGCACTCTGAAATTCCTAGTTGCAATAAATTGTTTCATAAGATTCATAAGCCTCCAACATATAGTAATTTTCCAAAAAGGAAGAAAATGTGTATGGTGTTATACAAATTTGTTGTAATTTGTTCCTTTTTATTAATGGTTCAGAAAAGAAGCTTTTGTTCAATGAATCGATTGTATTGCATAGCATTTGTATATGTGTATTCTAGAATGCACCAGTTGATATTCAAAATGGTAATTAAATGATTATAGTATAATAGGTATTATCCTAAAAAAAAATCTATCAAAAAATTCTCGAGTTTGATGTGTATATATCAAAAGTTTTGGAAAAATGTTACTTTATTAATATTGATACAGATTCATACTGAAAGACCAATAAATCATGTAATTACCAAATGCTGCAAAAAATGATCAACAAAAAAGTTCGTTATGCCATATTTACTTTCAAAATAGCAAATTATAGCAAAAAAATTTGATTAGCTGAAAAGACTGATTAATTCAAATTAGTAAAATTGTGTTGTTCATTTCTGTATTGTCATATTGACAATGTATAATAACCATCTTTTTCTGTGCTTCCTGACTTCATATAAATAATACACATATCGATTATATTTTCAGAAAGTATCACTATTAGAAATAGCTAAAGAGGATAACATTCTGAATCATTCAATTATTAACCTTTTTACAAAAACTATTCCCTAAAAGCATGACAAATATAAACAATATTTTCTCACTGTTACCTTTAGGAAGTCTTGCATGCAATTTTAGATGTAGAGCTAGAATAGATATCTTAAATAACAACAGTTTCATAAGCTATTGATACAAATGATAAGGCAACACACATCCTTATCTTTTATAGAGAACTTGATGTATATTTCCCAATACTAATAGTCTGAAGAAATTTATAAGGACTATTAATTTAATGAAATAATCTACTTTCCTAAAATAACCATGAGAAGTAAAAATCAAATTTGTGTTGCCTCATCTACATCATGTAATTTCAGTTGTAATTTACAAATCAACAGCATTCATAAGACAGTCAGCACAAACCCATGCATCGTCGGAAGGGTTATCCTTAATTCCATCACACTTCCAGTGGTACCACAAGTCACAACAGTCACACAAGACAATTTTCGAACGGGTTATTGATCTCATCTGGTTCACAGCATACTTTCTCACACTTTGGACATATCCACAGTTGTTTTGCACTTAGCAAATAGGGAACAATGTATGCCTTACAAAAGTTTGAAAGTTTTTCCTGCAAATGAAACCAAAACATTGGATCAAAGTTGACAATGGTTTGTAATGACCCTTTTGAAGACCACATAAAGAAATGTCCCATTTTTAGACCTGTCACTGCCATTTGCCCTTGCAATTGTATATACTATGGGTGTTTCTGGTTAAGTTCAAAGATTTGTTTGTCATTCATATTTAAGTATTCCAAATCTTTCCATCCATATTTAACCTACTTTTCCACTAATGTAAATGGACACTTTATTTCTAACACAGCTGTAGGACAGCAATTATACGAAACTATTCCATCAGGACTACCTGCGATGTAAAGGCGATTAGATTTAACAAATAGGCCACACTGCTCCACTTTTAAATTTCTGTGTTTTTGGGACTCCAGGGCGAAAAACAAGTTTCTAGCAGTATTTTCGTTGGCACGACCATATTTTATAGCTGGTACATGGTCAATACTCTGAGATTTACACAAAACTTTGGCTATAAAGGGTGTTGTTTTTGTAATTTTATGTTTTACAATATCTTCCATTGTATTGCTTACTTCTTGTAATATAGAAGCACTCAATCTACCTTTACGCATTGTTACTTTGTCCTCGTGTGCATTGTTCAATAACAATAGATTGGTCACTGGTAAGATCTAAACTATCAATAAAACTGATTCTATCAGAATCTCCATCTTCCTTACTAAATTCCCCTGCATCAACTACTGATTGCGGACAGCTTGTATTGGTCGATTTAGATGTTGGAAAACCTGTAAGGAGGACAGCCTTTGGCTTTACTTTATGTAGAGAAGTATATAAACTTGAAATATCTGCATCTGAGACAGATTTATGGTCTTCTCTTCTGGGGTCATACTTCAGCTTGAAGTCAAGATTTAAATCTACTGCTTCAAGTGTGGCTCCTGAAAAGCAAATATACATGGAGTTAAAAGGTATACCAAAATGTTAAAACAGATATACTCATACTGCTTTAATAGATAATATGTGTATAGATTTGATTCAAAACAATCAATTAATGTATTAGCATCTGATAGATTATATCATTATATTGGTATGTGTTATGTATGTTGTTTGTTAATGATAAATCATAATGTTATGTTAAATTTTCAATTCAGATCTTCGTTCTCTTTTTTTTGTAAGTACAAGAAAATGAACGAGAGTTATCTCCCATATACTGGTAAAGCATCAAATTATTGTCAAAGTGTCAAAAGTTCATATCAAGTGAAGACATCATGTATGTTATTTCAGAATGTCCTTAATGATTGATTTATTGATTGATTGTTGGTTGCTGAATGTCCTTTATGCAAGTGTAAAAGTTTAGGACCACTCTAGTTTGATACTAGGAACCCTTATGGAAATTTGAAACAAACAACTTATAATTTTGAATTCAAATTGCATGAAAAGGTAACATTGTTCATAATCTAGTTTCAGGTGTAGTTTTAAATTGAAACAAACAATTGTACGACTTTTAAAATCAGTGGACCTGAACTTTGTTATGATTATATAATTTGTAAGTATGTGGTAATACCTGATATTGTACTACGGTTGTCTTTTCGTAGATTCAAGTTAGAAAGTCGGCAAGGCTGGACATTTGTTTTAGGTGTTCCATCCACAAGGAATTGAGGTACAAACATGATCACTGTATCCCATATGTGTTGCATATTCAACTTCGTACAGCACTGCAATAACATGGTTACAGGTTTGGGCCAGGCCTGCAATACAACTACACCATGAAACTACAATTGCATGTCTCTTATTCAAAGCAATCCAGACATTATGCGCTTCATTTCTTATACTCTGCAAAGGTGAACGCGTGATTTCACTACTTTTTTACGATTTAGGGATGTAAAATAAATGGCATCAACAAAATCAGACTGGTAGTATGAATATGCTTTCTGAGTTTTATAATGCCCCACCCTGTTCCTTCCTTGATAGAACAAAGGACAATATCTGACCGAGGTCTTCTTTTGGCCAGTAGCTCCAAACTTCATCTTTGAATGATCTAGTGTCATCTATGTTTGCCTCTTTCAACCTGGTGTCATATTCTGTCTGAAGTCTGCTAAGTTGTTGTTTTTCGGTATGCTTAAGAGGTGTTTTGGATTCCCATACGACGAAACATCTGGATACCAGTTGTTGTTTGCAACCAGTACATGACAATCCTCTGGCTGACAAGAAGTCTTTCAAATGGCCAATGGTATTGGAAGCAAATTCCTCATATGCATTGTCCTCCATGAAACCTGAAAAACAAAAGTAAGGTTTACCAATATGGAAAGAGTAACCAAATCTAGTAAATTCTATATATTTTTTTCCTGCTGAAAACGGATAAAATTACATGTGTTGATTTGCTTTGAATATATTAGAAATGATATTTACATGTATTGCTCTAGCGATTTATGATGAAAAGAACTTTGATCTGAGTCACACTTTCCATAGGGTGAAAAAGATGAATATGAAAGGTGTATATAAACTATGATGACCAATACACGTACCTGGGGGTTATTCCGTCTGAAAGTAGATACGGAAATGACACTCATATGCAGGGATTACTTTGTAAAATGACCCATTGTTATTATCATCATCTCTTCTTTTAATGGGTCATTGTCCCATTACTTTTGTAAATAAATGCATTAATTGACCCCCTGAAATCTTTTAAATAATCAAATAGAAAATTTTCAATATTTATTTCTGATATGAGAGGGACATACATGCACATTTTCTTGTTCTTTTGTTTAAGACCATGAACACCACCCCAATAGAAGAAAGAGTAGAACAAGCTTGGGCTAAATTTCCCTTATCTTAAAGAAATCTCTTTTGTTCTACTAATGAGATAGCTATATTTTTTTTCTTTGGTTTACCTTGTGAATATCCTTGAATATTTCCATAGCACACACACACGAATATTTTGGGCAGAATACAAGACTTGTGTGGGAAATGGTATCAAATAATTTGGTTTGTCTCATCAGTAATTAATTAAAAAATATTCCGACATTTTGATATGTGAAAAATCGTGTTTCACCCACGTTATCATGAAAAACAGTGATTTGCAACCACCTCTTTTTCAATGGTTTTTTCTATCGAAAATATTGTTCACTGGAAGAAAAGTGTGTTACGAAGTCATATACCTTCAATACAGCATCTTCTTATGTTATTTCCATGAGTAGATATGTCTTAAAATCGATGATTTGCTTCGTTGTCTCAATGGTTGTCAAAATTCCCGCTGCGAAATATTCCGGAAGTAAACAATTTTGGTTACCACGCAACTTGCCCCTTTCCAAGATGGCGCTAATAACCGTGTAGTGACGTATTCCGACACAAACATTTTGATTATGCATGTTTGTTTAACAATTTGATTGACCTCGTTAACTTTGACATGTTAATTGTAAACATCTGGCATATCTTTAATTCTTTTTTTAGATCGGCGTGCTCAAACGGAACAAACTTTACCTGAGAAATTATTGAAGCGAATTTTAATACCCAAGCCAATTTGTCGTAATTTGTATTGAACTTTTCACAATAATGTCCAATTATGGAAGCTTTGTTTAACATTGATTACGGAGATTATAATTGACAAAGAATACAATCACTGGTGATCGATTTTCTTTCATATTCATTGAAAACGTGATTGATAATAATTTGTGATATCGTTTTTTTATTCAGTTTAAACAGTTCACATTCATTTTTATTAAATATAAAATTTATAGAATAATAAATAAAAGTTTTGTGTATCGATATTTCTTTATTTATAAGTTCATTGAAACAGACAAAAACATCTAGTACATATCGAACAAAGCGTAAACGGTAAGCATGACAATCAAATATATATTTTACACATTTTCAAGCATGATGGAAACACACATCTGAACCTTTATCAATAAAACAGCTGACGCCATAGTCGATCTCTGATAAGTCGAACCTCGGACAACTCGAGTATTTTTGGGTGGTCCCTTCGAGATCGAGACAACGAGGTTCGACTGTACATGAATGGTTGGTCGGTTTATGGTGATTAATGCCACTTTCAACAATATTTTAGTTATATCGTGGTGGTAAGTTTTATTGGTGGAGGAAACCTGAGTAGCCAGAGAAAACCACCGACTTGTCTCAAGTCACTGACAAACTTTATCACATACTGTTGTACCGAGTACACCTCGCCATGAACGGGTTTCGAACTCACAACGTTAGTGGTGATAGGCACTGGTTGTACAGGTAGTTGTAAATCTAACTACCATACGATCACGACCAAGGCGGCCCCAAATACAGGAATGAAAATGTAGTTTTGATATGTCACTTATTTCATGTTCGCTTGAGAACATATACTTTCCTATCAAACATCATTTCAGATAATATACATGATATTTATAATATTTTGTCTACTCCCTATCGAGATGTGGACATTTAAAATCACACACCCACGCATGTGTGTTGACAATATCATATAATATATATAATATTTATTTGTGTTATCTTATGATAAACATGAATAACAATGTACATTGCAGTGAATAAAAATAAAGAATGAAAAGTGAATAGCAATCCAATCGACAGTAATGTTATTACAATGATTAGAAGTTTGTGGCTTGGCAGAGGAACAGTTTGTAATGTTACGGTTGTCTATTTTGACGACTATTGCTCTTTAACGTTTTATTTTCGATTGATTGTAGAATAACATAAATATCAAAGTCTAGAAAGCACGAGTATGACCAAATTAATATTAAAAATATAATAAATACCTCGTCCTACTGTCGTATCAAAGACTAAGCTTTGATATGTGTTGCTTCTGCATTAAGTACTTAATTCTAAATGGGCAGAAGTAGAAATTGCTTAGCTTTCATATCATTAGATAAAAAAGTTATACAGTGATGGTCAACAATTACACCAATATCAACAAAACAAACAACCACATTTGACCTCAAGTCATTGAACACAAAAAGACCATGAAACAAATGACGTTGGAAATTCAGGTGCAAACTTTGGACAGGCACACAAATGTTGTGGGGTCAAATCGGTTAATGAAATTCCAACCTTCCACCCTGTTCTAACTTATAGTGTGTGTTCAGGGTAAAACAGGTAGTATCATTGTTTTCTAAAGCAAAACGTGTAATTGTAAAAAACTGTGAAAAATCAATGTCGTGTTAGCGCTGTACAGTAATCACACTCATTTTAAGACATAAATTCAATCAAGCCTGCCCACCCAATCAACTCTATTAAGTCGCCTGTATGTTTCTTGTATGTTTCTTGTCCTGTCATAGATAATTTCATATGAATTGAACCTCATTTAAGAGGTCACCTGTATTGCAAGACCACATTTTCTTTGTCCAAATGTGACCTCTGAATACGGTTTTACTGCAATAGTAACGGAAGTGCGTGATGCTGACACACAAATATAACAGAAATAAAAATACACACTATGAAGATGCTGATGAATCGTTGTGGTGTCTGTTTTTCTTCGATATACGGATTCTGATTACCCGATGGTGTAATGGTTAGCGTGCTCGTATCGACTGCGGTAGATCGTATATTGGAGTCACGGTCGGTTCAAATTAAATGAAATTTGTATTTACATCAACGTGTGTATTTTCAATTCTAGAAACTGTGGCCCATTCAAACACAATCCTGACATGTAAAACGAAGGTGCAGAAAACAGCAATACAAACCGACCAAATCATAGACCAAGCCGTCACCATGGTGATATTGGCATGAGTACATAATTAGAGCATGTCAGAGGGACAATTAACAACGATGAATATGCCGTGATCAATAGAAACATTCTACAACATCAACATCATCCACCAACAACTACCGTCATCAACAGAGACGTAGTGTATATTACACCTACACCAGAATATTACAGACTTAACCATTCTGATAAAAACACACTACAATTAGATAATGAGGTTTATGATAGAAACACTCAGAATTACACCGGTTATACTACTGTAATGTTCAATGTACGTCAGCCAGATGGTGTGGTGGAAGAGGGATATGATCATGTCCCCATGGACAGAGGGTGTGGTAGAAGAGGGATATGATCATGTCCCCATGGACAGAGGGTGTGGTAGAAGAGGGATATGATCATGTCCCCATGGACGGATATTTTCAGGATAATTCTGACTATGTTTGATATTTAATTGACTGACACTTTTATTTTATTAAATTGAATGAAAGAGAGATATGATACTATAGTTTTGAAGTCTTATTTTATCAGTGGGTTGACGTGGCGATCGAATGGTACGTGAATTTGCAATAATTTAAGACACCAATGCATACCATTAATACAGTTTTAAGCTTGATTGTTAAACTTTGATTGATTGATTGATTGATTGGTATCTAACGCGAATTTTAGCAGTATTTCAGCTATATCGTGGCATGAACAAATTTTATATATTAAAAACATAGAAGACGTAGTGAGGTGTACTCGATACAACGTTGTGTAATAGATATCGTCAGATTCGAATTGAATGTCGGTAGTTTTCACTGGGTACTCCCGAGTTCACCCATTTAAATGGAATCGAATGCCATGATATCACTGAACAATATTTGAAATTGGCTGCATCAAGCCGCCATTACACAATCTAACACATTAAGACCTATGTTGCGTATATATTATCCATTGTATTACAATTTCGAATTTATTCTTTTACCTTTGAAAATGACCTGTCCATATAACATTTTTCAGAAAAGACATTGCACAAGTTTACGTGCATTGAAATGCATTTTGTATATATACATGAGTCAAATTTAAAATGGTAATTTAATTCCAAGCTTCAGTGGTCAAGAAAAGTTTGAAGATACTCAAGTGGTAATCAGAAACGTAAATCGAAGAAGGACAGACAATGCAACGGCCAGAAGTAAAAGGAAACAAGGACAAACAATGATATCCAAACACTAAACAGAAAACTAGAGATCGAGCAACAGGAACCCTACTAAAGAAACGTTAGCAGCATCATTCTAACAAGTAAATCACGATAGGAAGCACAAGCTCTGCTATATCGGATCAACTAAGAGATATATCCTCCATTTACAGGTGCCGCTATCATGCTGTTACATACAGATGGAAAGTTCACAATGGGAAAATTGAAACCATCTCTTTTGTCGTAAAGTTTTGTTTTTAACCAGACCTCACTATCGATTTCGAGGAGAAGGACAAGATATGAAGCAGGTCTTGTTGCATCTGTGGTAACCTTTATTTCAAGCTCTACCGTAAAGATGTGAACAACAACATTTATCGGAAAATATCAACATCTTGTTGAAAAGTAATGTCAGTTGCACACAGATGACGAAAGATGGTATTTTGGCAATCAGAATGTGGTTCAAAATTGACTATTGTTTCACTGTTATATCTTACGATGACCTTGCATACTATTTAATATTTATATAATGATTGAAGCCATCGCCTCTCTTTAATAGAAGTTATATTATATATATGACACCTTCTATGTCACGAAGATTAACTGTAAAATGCATACTGTGCTGTTCGTCATGTTATATGTGAGAGTTGGCATGTTACTCGCATGTGTAAAGCTCTTGTATGAGCACATCATTTCATTAAGAGGAGAGATTTTCAATCGTAACACTAATTTAACCTGGCCACTTTTAAATAAAGTAACTGTATCAACCAAGGAAAGTGAACGGTCATATATTTCTGTGTTAGGTGTATAAATTTGACCTCTTTTTACGATTTTTCTATTGGATGTTAGAACTGTTCTGACAGTATGAGATTATTTTGATTTTTTTAATTCGTTTAAATATTACATAATACAACAAAACAGACAAATCAATTGAGACGACCAACCAATTAAATCTCCTTTATATATATTCAACGCAACATCCAATGAAAATAAAGAAATAGATGGTTTTACAATAATTCGTTTCTCCAATAAGGAATTTGGAAGCTTCTTGGCAACACGACGGGTGTCACTAGTAGAGCAGGAACTGCACACCATTCCGGAGAGCCTGCATTCACCCCTGGTCTAAGTGAGGTTCGCGTTGCTCGATGTTTAGTTTTCTGTGAAGTGTTCTGTTGATTATTGTTTTTCCTTTTGACTCTGATTACCCCTTTGGTAGGATGAAATATATTTCGTCAAATGATCTATTGTTATACCTAATCTCATTTGTTGGCTATGCTGTTTATATTTCCTGGCTTACTTACTCCGAGAAACTTTTAAATTTCTAAAACTAACATGAAATTCATCTTTTCTTCATCAACATGTATTTTAAGGTGATATGAAACAGTTTCAGCAGTGCAGGTGATACAATCTCCTGTATTTGACCTTTGTCAAGGTCACATGAAAACAGATACCTGGCTACAAAAAGACTTAAATAGCTTACGCCTCAAAAATTACATACGATTTAATTTTAGATAAATATTGATTTACCTGAGACAGAAAGACTTCCGTGTTCATATAACAAATATATTTTTCATATAAGGGGACACGGAGATGATGGAAGGGGGTGTCTTATTAACGATCACTGTGTTAGCATTGGCTCATTTGATTATTGGTAAGTGTGGTTCTTTCTATTTTGAGTATCCAAGTTAAAGTTTGAACAAAGATTGTTCTTTTTCTCCGGTAGGATCACCCACATCGGTGGCGTAATGGTTAGGGACTCGACTTGAGTGTGAAACATGTAAGATCGTGGGTTCAATAGAGTATGAAATTGGTATGTGCTGCTTCTCAGATAAACAGGCAGTGGTACGGAGTAAGAGTAAAGCCCGTGTTAAATACATAACAGTCAACACTTATTTTGTTTTCGTAAGAAACACGGACATGATTTGCTAACGATCATTGTGGATCATTAGTATTGGGGCATTTGATTATGAGTTAGTAGGGTTTTATTTTGAGGATATAATACAGAATTTGGAACAAAGAAAAGTTTGAAGATAACAAAGGGGTAACCAGAATCCGTAAATCGAAAAAGACCAGACAATACAATTGTCAAAGGAAAAGGGACAAAAGGACAAACAATGGTCTGTAAAACATTACACAGAAGATTAAAAAAATCCAAATCCAACTAAGCGTGATGATCTAGTACAAAACATCATCACCGAATATAACTTGTTCTGGCCATAATACAGCTAAAGAACAACTGCTGATTTGAATCAGTCTCTCATATGCAGTAGCGACAAGGGCTTGGTAAAATAAACCCAATGTGTTTATTTTATGACAATTTTTGTATCATTTTCCTCGAAACAAATATGCATATGGATTTTTGAAGCATATCTGCCAATTGTGAATTGGATATTATAGTAGGACAAAGAGTAGAAATGTCAAATAAACAAGTTGATTATAATTTCAAACACGGAAGTGATTTGTTTTAAGATTAGAAGTAATGATCTAAATTTAACTACTTTCGTCACGACAATATTTTTGGAGATCACCTGGTGAAACCATTAAGTCTTTTCTGTGTATTCTTTCTGTATGGATCATTATTTGCCTATTTGTTAAATTTCTTTTCATCATCGTGTAGTTTTCTTTTTGTTAATCATAGTTTTCTTTGTTGTGCTTTTTTTCCGTCATTGTGTAGTGTTTAGTGTTTATGAAAATAAAGTATAAACAGTGATAGTTAACAATTCATTACAAATCACTACACAAAAAGTAAATGAATTGGTTAATGGGATCTCCAACAGATATAAACAAACAACACAGATTCACTACCACTCAAGTCCACATACAATCATAAAGATAAATGGCAGCATGAACATGTCGTGGTATTTTCCAGCTGTTGTATGTATTTTAATATAATTTTGGTATCCATGACAGTGAGGGAAGATCAAATTCTTCTTTATCACTTATAATGATACAGAAAGAATTAAGACATATATGCAGTGTTCCATTTTTTCTATCATTGAGAGTGATATAGGACTGCAGAACGAATCGTAAAATGGTGGATTACGTTGTTTCCTTTTTGCTCTATGCATAGTACTTGTTGTGTTATGTCAATAACAACAAGACTTTAAACTAGCAGCACCAGAACTCATCTGACAGTAGGCCACGTTCTTCTCTTATTGTGCAATGCATGGTACTTGTTGTGTTATGTCAATAAAGACATATAGAATATAACACCGGCAAAAGTGCAAGACAGGGAAATCTTACCCGAAGGTGTCGAAGATTTCCCTGTCTTGCACTTTTTGCCGGTGTTTGATTTTATTTCTTACTTTTATCAGCTGCTTTTAGTTTCGTGTTTGTTTGACAGCTATGTACTTTTAGCAGACGATCATGTAAACAATGTGACTTATTTCCCCTTCATGTCAATCAAAAACGTTTTTTGTGTATTGCGTGAAGGTTATTATGTAATAATATGGCTGATTGTTAGGATTTGCGTGTTTATAAAAGATTGAAAACTTATATACAGTGAATTTTTTATTTTAAAAAGGAAAAGCATGGGTAATGGGGGGACAGTTGATATTAACTGTACAGCATGTATTTGCCGGTAAAACGCACGTGATTTTTTTTTCTTGTACTAGAGCAAGATAAGAAAATCTCACATCGCTAAAAATAGGAACTGGTCTGTATCAAAAGTGAGAAAAAACCGTCATACTGACTTTTAGCGCTTTCATGAAAACGTGCACATGTAAAGATACAAGGATCAGATGACATATAAGAAATAAAATGAAAAACTAAAAATGCGGCACTTCCGGAACAGTTCCAAAATCTAAGAGAGAAATCGTAGAAAGAGAGGAAAATTCGATACCCCTTACATGAATATACATGATCGCTCTCTTTACTGTCTTTTACAGATACTTCAATAAAAAGTGGCTGTGTTAAGCTAGTTCTCTGTGCCCAAATAATGTATTGCAATAGTTTACATTAAGCTTTGTATTGTTATTTTCCAGGACAATCAACAATGCTACCACAAGTGCATTCTAATTTAAGTGGGGTATCATGGGAATCCGCTGCAACGAAATGTGGACAATACGGACTGGAGAATGATCAACAGATTTTACGCGATATATTTTACTTAGAGGGGAAGACATTTTGGATAGGAGAAAAGGTTTATCATGTAACTTTGCCTTGGATGGAAATATTAGGTAGATATTTAGATACTAATTTAACAATGTTTCGAGTTGTACCAATGTATTAACTATACGAGGGAGAGTTGTCTTCTAGAATGTATGAGGGAGCCGTCGTTGTCGTGATCGTATGCTATGTGAATTTACTACTATCTGTGCAATCAGTACCTATCACTACTACCCTTTTAACATCGAATATCGCTTATGTCGAGGTCTACTCGATACATCATTATGTCATAAACTTTGTTAGTGAATTGCTACAGGTCGATGGTTTTCGCTGGAGATTTTTCTATCCTGTTTACGTCCTTTTGCTTTCCAACTTTCGATTTTGAGCGTACATGATGCTGGTTATTTCTGAAACGCGTCATGCGAACTAAATTAGATATCTTCTTTTTTATTAGTGCTCATAGTTAAAGATTGGGATTGAAACCAAATAATGTAAAACTCTTTGGGGCAAGTATTAAACCAAACGGGAGAGCCGAAATTGGCTTAGGTTAGAATGCGCCATCATGGCCTATCACGTACACTTGGTCTGACTTTTAGTGGTTGTTCGTGAATCCTTTTTTCTATTGGCTATTTTTTTATATGATATATCTACTGTACTTGAAAATGTCAAAGGGGTAAACAGAAGCAGTAATTCGAAGGACAGCAGACATGACCGATCACACCACTGTTGGCTTGGGAGGGGCACCTCAATACAAACTGCGATCATGTAAGTGTGTTAAACATTCGCGTCAAATACTGATCCTCACATGTAACTGGGTGAGCGAAATTGTTGTTATCTAGAACTTTATACATAATATATGTTCTTCATGACATATAAGTTGCCACATGTTTAAAGCTAGTTCTATAAAAGACACCCGATAATCTTAGCCATCAATTACATGTTAGATAGTCTAAAAAAAAACATCGGATTATATCAGATTTAATATGAAAACACAAGTACCTATCAGCTGGTGTTTGCAATGGAAAGCAAAGTCTTATATTGGGCAAGCATTAAACCAAACAGGAGAACCGAAATTGGCTTAGGTTAGAATGCGCCATCATGGCCTATCAGGTACACTTGGCCTGACTTTTAGTGGTTGTTCGTGAATCCTTTTTTCTATTGGCTATTTTTTATATGATATATCTACTGTACTTGAAAATGCCCAAGGGGTAAACAAAAGCAGTAATTCGAAGGACAGTAGACATGACCCATTACTCCACTGTTGGCTTGGGAGGGGCTCAATTCGAATGACAACAGACATGACCGATCACTCCATTGTTGGCTTGGGAGGGGCTCAATTCGAATGACAACAGACATGACCGATCACTCCACTGTTGGCTTGGGAGGGACTCAATTCGAATGACAACAGACATGACCGATCACTCCACTGTTGGCTTGGGAGGGGCTCAATTTGAATGACAACAGCCATGACCGATCACTCCACTGTTGGATTGAGAAGAGCTCAATTCGAATGACAACAGACATGACCGATCACTCCACTGTTGGCTTGGGAGGAGTTCAATTCGAATGACAACAGACATGACCGATCACTCCACTGTTGGCTTGGGAGAGGCACTTCAATACAAACTGCGATCAGGTAAGTGTATTAAACATTGGCGTCAAATGCTGATCCTCACATGTAACTGGGTGAGCAGAATTGTTGTAATCTTGAACTTTATACACAATATATTTGCTCTTCATGACATATAAGTTGCCACATGTTTAAAGCTAGTTCTATAAAAGACACCCGATAATCTTAGCCATCAATTACATGTTAGATAGTCTAAAAAAAACATCGGATTATATCAGATTTAATATGAAAACACAAGTACCTATCAGCTGTTGTTTGCAATGGAAAGCAAAGTCTTATATTGGGCAAGCATTAAACCAAACAGGAGAACCGAAATTGGCTTAGGTTAGAATGCGCCATCATGGCCTATCAGGTACACTTGGCCTGACTTTTAGTGGTTGTTCGTGAATCCTTTTTTCTATTGGCTATTTTTTATATGATATATCTACTGTACTTGAAAATGCCCAAGGGGTAAACAGAAGCAGTAATTCGAAGGACAGTAGACATGACCCATTACTCTACTGTTGGCTTGGGAGGGGCTCAATTCGAATGACAACAGACATGACCGATCACTCCATTGTTGGCTTGGGAGGGGCTCAATTCGAATGACAACAGACATGACCGATCACTCCACTGTTGGCTTGGAGGGACTCAATTCGAATGACAACAGACATGACCGATCACTCCACTGTTGGCTTGGGAGGGGCTCAATTCGAATGACAACAGACATGACCGATCACTCCACTGTTGGATTGGGAAGAGCTCAATTCGAATGACAACAGACATGACCGATCACTCCACTGTTGGCTTGGGAGGGGTTCAATTCGAATGACAACAGACATGACCGATCACTCCACTGTTGGCTTGGGAGAGGCACTTCAATACAAACTGCGATCAGGTAAGTGTATTAAACATTGGCGTCAAATGCTGATCCTCACATGTAACTGGGTGGGCAGAATTGTTGTAATCTTGAACTTTATACACAATATATTTGCTCTTCATGACATATAAGTTGCCACATGTTTAAAGCTAGCTCTATAAAAAAAACACCCGATGGTCTTAGCCATCAATTAAATGTTAGATAGTCTAAAAAAACATCGGATTATATCAGATTTAATATGAAAACACAAGTATCTATCAGCTGTTTGCAATGGAAATCAAAGTCTTATCTCCCGAAGTTGTCAAGCGTACCTCGCTCTTACTTACATCTTTCACAAACTTGATCATAACTGTTCATCTTGTTAGCAATATATATATTCCATCTGAATTTGTTTTTTATTCGCTCCATGTAAGGATGTTTCACTGTAAACAACATAATGTCTAAACATCACAGCATAGCATTAGGACAGTGTCAACGACAGTGTATGGCATCTACGTATTTTGGTTACAAGGTATTTATGCACGACATAATATTCATTGTATCAATTAATAACTTTATTAATATTTATTGCTTTAATGAAATATATCTATAAATGTCGTTAAATGTCAGTTGAATTTCTATTTGGGTGACCAAAATACTTGCAGAGCAATTTTCGCTTGTTATCCACGTTAATGAACATGTGTGGGTCAAAATAACATACTATCTACGTTTTTATTAATATTATTAGTGTGTATTTATGCTGATCTTTAGCAAACTGATATATATCAGAAACAAGCATGACCTTACATGTGTTAAGTTGCATTCATCATTTCGAAAGTGTTACGGTGGCCACCATGATTTGGTCCTTTCTGCATCACCGGTAACAAGAGTAACACCACGGATGTCACAAATGGAGCAGGAATTACTTACCTTTCCGGATCACCTGTGTACATTCACCCCTCCCCCGTTTATAGTAGGGTTCGTGTTGCTCGATCTTCTGTGAAATATTTTGTAAATCGGTGTTTCTCCTTTTTCATTTGGCCATTGTATTGTCTGACCTTCTTCGATTTACGGATTCTGATAACCTCTTTGGTATCTTCAAAATTGTCTTGCAATCCACCAAATAACCAAATGAAAGTGATTTACAAAACACTACACAGAAAATAAAAACGCACTAAAATCCGGGTATATTCAGTTTTTACGGAAGGGTAAGCAGTTCCTGCATCTCTGGTGGAGGCTTAAACTTCACAATTTGTACCGTACATTCCTTCTCCCTACTAAATACTAGATTACAAGGGTTAATCTTGTCTCCTGTTTTATCATGTTTATACAATTGTGTTTGGTTTTATAATGCTCATTATTTTTCAAAAACTCTTGAAATTAGAAACCATAGTGATTTTGTCTGTTGTTTACAAATTAACGATGTCACGTTTCATAATTAAAGGAGGAAACTCAGGAATGTGTTTGTCTTAGAAATAGAGGTCACAGCAGCAGTTTTGACAACTGTATCAACTGGGATATGGGTAGTAGTTTCTTCGTTTATACAAGTAAGTTAGTACAATTTTAAGAAGCATGGCGACAAATTAAGTCAATGCTGGGTACGAAAGGGTCAAAATAAGAAGCTGGCTAATGAAGATTTAGAAAATAATTTAACTATAATATTTGATGTTGAAATGCAAGATCAACTGTAAATAAACGTTACAGAAAGCTGAAGGGGCAACTAAAGATGGAAAATCCAGAAACACTGGCAACATTAGGCCAAGACAGATGTTTCCTATTTGAAAGGTGTTATCGTCAATAATTTTATTGTCTATTGGAAAATTTAAATGCGGTGTATACGTACGGAGTTTTCTTTTCCATACATTTTTGTTTGATAGTGTTGCTGTGTCTGTCATTTTTTGTTCATAAAATATAACTGAAATATTCTTGAACATGTCGTTAAATCCATAAAAAAAATCCATAAAACCTTTAATAGTTCATCATTTTGCACAAATAGTAAGAAAGTAATGTTTATTAGAATTAAAACCAAATGTAGTACAATTATTATACCATGTCTATGTAATAAAAAACGGTGATATCTAGTTTAGTGCACAAGACGTGATTTTGGAATAACATTCACCACGCATGCTCAGAGTCAAAAGATTGGAAAGTCAAATAATGTAATATATGTTATTAGATTTCAGTGATAGTAGTTTTGTTTCTGATCCTGCTGATGGTAAAAACTGTATGACGTCGTCCTGTACATATGTCGGCAATCCCCAGCAAGTTCATTTCGCGAAAGTGTACTGTAATAGCAAAAACAGTTCTGTGCGAGGTGTATGTGGTAAATATTGTTATATTGATTGATTGGTTGTATTCATAGCGAGAACAATTTACCTAACATAGTGTTGTTCATTAGAAGATTCCACAAATTGTCTTAAACATATAAATGAACATGGGATATGTTCATCGAGTTTTCGAGTCATCGGTTTATATGAAGTTGATAATCACAATGAACTGACCATAATTTTACTTCGAGATATCCAAGAATATATCATTATTACTGCCAAGATTATAAATCGCACAGATATAAAGAACTGACCGATAAAACCCCCGGAACTTGAGTAGTAAGACATGAAAAACAAAAAATGCTATCCATATTCCAAATTCCAAATATCAAATGCCCAATTGATGCTTCCAACACAAATACACAAACACAACTACTCGTCGTCCTACTTTGGTACCGCATCGATGGTGTAATGGTTAGCGTGCTTGCATCGAGTGCGGTAGATCGTGGGTTCGAGACCCAAACCGGTCAAACCAAAGACTATAAAATTGGTATTTGTTGCTTATCGTCTACGAACGCATCATTAGGAGAAAGAGCAACGACTGACTTGGTCGGAATCATGATAATCTGTCCGAGTGAGGCGACATGACAGTAGTATATGGGCACGGACAAAACCGCAGTTGTGGGGGTGGTGCTACCGGAAGTCACGTGACCGGAAGTATGCTCTGCGCATGCGCTCTTTTCTTACTATAATAGTAGAACAAAATGCAGAACAGTAGTACAAGTACAATGGCTACCGGAAGTGATCGATGGTCACTTGATCCCTTCGGGGTTCCCTTGGGTGTGCGAATGCGCAACCGAAATTGTGCAATATCCGCCCTAGTGGGGCACTTTCACCGGAAGTGCCCCTTGGGATGCTCTATGACGTCCGCGTCTATCATTGTCTAGCCCTGGTTATCTACCCCTTTTATTTTCATATAATATTTCAATAATGGTTTTCACCTACGGTGTTTGCGGTTGGAAGACTTGTATTGTGACCTGTATATATTAATGAATTACTTATTTAACCCTTACATGTTCAAAGAGCCTATTTTTGTTATACTTTTAACGTTTTATTCATTAATTGTTCGTTTTTGCTATATTTTTTCGTGAACTTTCTATCTATAACGACGTTTCTTGATACCGTCCTCTAATTGTCGTGTTTATTCAACATCGTAATCACTATTTTGTTGACTTGTTGTAGTTTTGTCATAGAAAATGTTAATGTGTGGTATTTTCTTAATGTGTTTCGTTTTGTTTTTGCTTGTCACGTGTTTTGTGTGGAATTTCAACAGAGACGGCGGCTGCTGCTCTGGGATATATGGTTGTTGCTGCTGCTGCTGCTCCTGTGGGGTATATGGCTGATGTTGCTACTACTGCTGCTGCTGAGTGTGTGAGAGGCAAATGCTACTGGGTGAGAGAGAGGAAATTGATGGTATTGTGACGTGAAGTAGAAAATAGAAACAAAAATAAACAAGGGAGACATAGAACAAACGAAGAGATAAACGAACAAATAGCCATTAAAAAGTTAAATGAACACGAAAAATTTTGAGGATGAGGTTGAAGGGGAGGAGGAGGGAGGAGGAGGAGGTCTCTTTGGGTGTAATTATGACAAACACAGAAATCTTCCATATTTTCCATATCATTTCACTATGCAACTTGCCTTTTTTCCATATTTTCCATATCATTTCACTATTCAACCTACTTTTCTTCGATATTTTTCATATCTTTTCACAATTTTCTTCTGTATTTTCCAAATCATTTCACAATCAACCTACTTTTCTTCCATATTTTTCATATCTTTTCACAATTTTCTCCTGTATTTTTCAAATCTTTTCACTATTGAACTTGGGTTTCCTATATAATTTTTCATATCATTTCACAATTTTCTGCTGTATTTTCCATATCTTATCACTATTCAGCTTCGGTTTCTTCCATATTTTTCATATCTTTTCACTCTTCACCTTACCTTTCTTCCATATTTTCCTTATCTTTTCACTATTCAACTTACTTTTCTTGTGTATTTTCCAAATCTTTTCACTATTCAACTTACTTTTCTTCCATATTTTTCATATCATTTCACATTTCAACTCCCCTTTATTCCATTTTGTCCATATTTTTTCACTATTCAACTTACCTTTCTTCCATATTTTCCCTATCTTTTCACTATTTTCTTCCATATTTTCTAAATCATTTCACTATTCAACTTGTCTTTCTTCCATATTTTCCAATATTTTCCAGTTATCAGAAACAAGCATTAACAGTTATGATATCTCCTTTATGTACAAACTGCCATGATATAACTGTAATATTGTTGAATGCGGCATTAAACACCATAAACCTAACCCTTTATTTACAAAGACATATACCTACTTACCTATCTATTTACATTTTTATCAGAATTATAGATTTTATTAAATTTTGCTAGTTATTTTCCTATCTTGATGAGTTTCAAATTTCCTCAATCAAATTTATTTTACATAACAGTCTAACACAGTGTTCTATTTTTAGAGCAGTAAGAAAACTTACTTCCTGAACAGGATTGTAGTATATATTTACCTGCCAAAGGCAAGCACATATCTGTATATAAGTTTAGATATATCTATGTTCCTGCCAAGGGCAAGTAACTCTCTGTATATAAATGTAACAATCGATTTCCAAATAGCCTTTCTTGATACCTATTATATAGTATTTCTCTTTTTGCAGAGGTATATGTCCAAATACAGAGTGATCTAAAGAGTTATGCGCCTACTACACTGTTATCCCCACATGAATAGTTATGTCGCATACTGCAGTGTTAAACCTCCACATAAAGAGTTATTCCCCCTACTGTAGTATTATCCTTGCACATACAGAGTTGTAAGTTATTCTTCCACATAAAGAGTTATGTCCCCTACTGCAGTGTTAAACCTCCACACACAGGGTTATGTCCCTTACGGCAGTGTTATCCCCACATAAATTGCTATGCCCCATAATGCAGTGTTAAACCTTCACATAAAGAGTTATTCCCCCTACTCTAGTTTTATCCTTGCACATACATAGTTGTAGCTTATTCCTCCGCAAAAAGAGTTATGTTCCCTACTGCAGATTTAAACCTCCACACAGGGTTATGTCCCCTAGGACAGTGTTATCCCAACATAAATAGCTATGCCCAATATTTCAGTGCTAAGCCTCCACATAAAGAGTTATTCCCCCTACTGTAGTATTATCCTTGCACATACAGTGTTGTAAGTTATTCCTCCACATAAAAGAGTTATGTCTTCTATTGCAGAGTTAAACCTCCACACACAGGATTATGTCCCCTACGGCAGTGTTATCCCACATAACTAGTTATTTCCCCTACTGCAGTGTTAAACCTCCACATAAAGAGTTATTCCCCCTACTTTAATATTATCCTTGCACATACAGAGTTGTAACTTATTCCCCACATAAAGAGTTATGTCCTCTATTACAGAATAATCCCTTCAGATACAGAGTTATTCCCCCTTACTGTAGGGCATAATGTAAGCTTAAATAAATCACATGCAATATTAATTGTTTTGTTAAGAAAAAATACTGTTCTTCTATATGTTCGATATTTTTCCTATCTTTTCACAATTTTCTTCTGCATTTTCCAAATCTTTTCACTATTCGACTTGCCTTTCTTCCATATTTTCCATATTATTTCACATTTCAACTTACTTTTCTTCCATATTTTCCATATCATTTCAGAATTCAACTTGGGTTTCTTCTGTATTTTCCATATCTTTCCACTATTCAATTTGGCTTTCTTCCATATTTTCCATATCTTTTCACTATTCAACTTGGCTTTACTTCCATATTTTGCATATCAATTCACTTTTCAACTTACCTTTCTTCCATATTTTCCATATCATTTCACTATTCTACCTACTTTTCTCCCATATATTTCATATCTTTTCACAATTGTCTTTTGTATTTTCCAAATCTTTTCACTTTTCAGCTTACTTTTCTTCCATATTTTCCATATCTTTTCACTATTCAACTTAATTTTCATCGTATCTTCCATATCTTTTCACTATTCAACTTACGTTTCTTTCATATGTTCCATATCTTTTTTCCATTGTTTCTAATGATTCTTTCAAATCAAAATTTTCTTCTCTCCATATTTGCTGATTTTCCAAGATTAATTCTGTTTTCCTAATTCTGGAAATATAAAAGAATGATTAAATTCTTAACTTCATATGCCATGACTATGATATTGTGGTGTTTACTCTCAGAACAGTGAAATCTATATAATCATATTAAAACTCTGTAAAACAAATATAACTTGCAACGTTACTTGTTTTCCCCGTACATGTCGACATAAGACATTTCATTTTACCGTACTTTTTCAAACCGCAACGTTTGGAAAGTATGAAAGAAAAATCAGTTGAATAGTGGAAAGATATGGACAATGTGGAATGATTTGGAAAATATGGAAGAAAGGTAAGTTGAATAGTGGAAAGATTTGGAAAATACAGAATAAAATTAAGTTGAATAGTGAAAAGATATTGAAAATAGGGAAGAAAAATAAGTTCAAAAGTGAAAAGATACGAAAAATATGGAAGAAAAATAAGTTGAAAAGTGAAAAGATTTAGAAAATACAGAAGAAAATTGTGAAAAGATATGAAAAATATGGACGAAAAGTAGGTTGAATAGTGAAATGATATGGAAAATATGGAAGAAAGCCAAGTTGAATAGTGAAAAGATATGGAAAATACAGAAAAAACACAAGTTGAATTGAGTAATGATATGGAAAATATGGAAGAAAGGCAAGTCGAATAGTGAAAAGATTTGGAAAATACAGAAAAAAATTGTGAAAATATATGAAAAATATGGAAAATATGGAAAAAAATATTTTTTTTACAAAACAATTAATACTGCATGTAATTTATTTAAGCTTACATTAAGTAAGGGGGGATAACTCTGTATCTGAAGGGATAACTCTGTAATAGGGGACAACTCTTTGATTTGGGGAATAAGTTACAACTCTGTATGTGCAAGGATAATATTAAAGTAGGGGGAATAACTCTTTATGTGGAGGTTTAACACTGCAGTAGGGTTATAGCTATCTATGTGGGGATAACACTGCCGTAGGAGACATACCCTGTGTGTTGAGGTTTAACATTGCAATAGGGGACATAGCTCTGTATGTGGAGGAATAACTTACAACTCTGTATGTGCAAGGATAATACTACAGCATGGGAATTAACTCTTTCTTTGGAGGTTTAGCACTGCAGTATGGGGCATAACTATTTATGTAGGGATAGCACTGTCGTAGTGGACATAACCCTGTGTGTGGAGGTTTAACACTGCAGTAGGGGACATAACCCTGTATGTGGATCAATAACACTGTAGTAGTGGCATAACTCCTTAGATCACTGTATTTGGACATATACCTCTGCAGAAAGAGAAATACTATATAGTACGTATCAAGAAATGGCTATTTGGAAATCGATTGTTACATTTATATACAGAGAGTTACTTGCTCTTGGCAGGAAAATAGATATATTAAAACTTATATACAGATATTTGCTTGCCTTTGGCAGGTAAATATATACTAAAACCCTGTTCAGGAAGTAAGTTTTCTTACTGCTCTAAAAATAGAACACTGTGTTAGGCTGTTATGTAAAATAAATTTGATTGAGGAAATTTGAAACTCATCAAGATAGGAAAATAACTAGCAAAATGGAGTATAATCTATAATTCTGATAAAAATGTAGATAGATAGGAAGGTAGGTATATGTCTTTGTAAATGAAGGGTTAGGTTTATGGTGTTTAAATCCACATTCAACAATATTACAGATATATCATGGCAGGCTGTGCATAAAGGAGATATCAAACTGTTAATGCTTGTTTCTGATAACTGGAAAACATTTGAAAATATGGAAGAAAGATAACTTGAATAGTGAAATGATTTGGAAAATATGGAAGATAAGTCAGTTGAACCGTGAAAAGATTTGGAAAATACAGGAGAAAATAGTGAAAAGATAGGGAAAATATGGAAGAAAATAGTGAAATGATTTGGTAAATACGGAAAAAAGGCAAGTCGAATAGTGAAATGTTTGGAAAATAGAGAAGAAAATTGTGAAAAGATATGAAAAATATGGAAGAAAAGTAGGTTGAATAGTGAAATGATATGGAAAATATGGAGGTAAGGTAAGTCGAATAGTGAAAAGATATGGAAAATGCGGAAGAAAAGTAGGTTTAATAGTGAAAAGATAGGGAAAATATGGAAGAAAGGTAAGTTGAATAATGAAAAGAAATGAAAATTATGGAAGAAACCCAAGTTGAATAGTGAAAAGATTTGGAAAATACAGAAGAAAATTGTGAAAAGATATAAAAAATATGGAAGAAAAGTAGGTTGAATAGTGAAATGATATGGAACATATGGAAGAAAAGTAAGTTGAATAGTGAAAAGATATGGAAAATACGGAAGAAAAATAGGTTTAATAGTGAAAAGATAGGGAAAATATGGAAGAAAGGTAAGTTGAATAATGAAATGACTTGGAAAATTCAGAAGAAAATTGTGACAAAAATATGGAAGAAAAGAAAGTTGAAATGTGAAATGATTGGAAAATATGAAAGAAAAGTAAGTTGAAAAGTGAAAAGATATGAAAAATATGAAAAAAAGGCAAGTTGAATAGTGAAATGATATGGAAAATAGGGAAGATTTCCGTGTAAGTCATAGTTACACCCAAAGAGACCTCCTCCTCCACATCCGCCTCCTCCCCTTCATCCTCCTCTTCCAAGTCTTTCGGGTTCATTTAATTTTTAATGACTATGTGTATCGTTTCTTTCTCCGTTTGTTTGATGTTTTCCTTGTTTTTTTCTGTTTCCAATTTCTACTTCACGTCACAGTACCACCAATTTCCTCTCTCTCACCCAGCAGCAGCATTTTCCTCTCCCACACTCAGCAGCTGTAGCAGCTGCTGCAGCCATATACCCAAGAGCAGCAGCAGCAGCAGCAGCAGCCGTCGCTATTGAAATTCCACCCAAAACACGCTACAAACAAAAACAAAGCGAAACACATTATGAAAATGCTACACATTAACATTATCTATGACAAAACTACAACAAATCAACAAAATAGTGATTAAGATATTGAATAAACACGAGAATTAGAGGAAGGAATCAAGAAACGTCATTATAGATAGAAAGTTCACAAAAAAATGTAGCAAAAACGAACAATTAATGAATAAAACGTTAAAAGATCTCTGAAAATATAACAAAAATAGACTCTTTGGACATGTAAGGGTTGAATAAGTAATTCATTAATATATACAGGTCACAATACAAGTATTTCAAGCGAAAACACCGTAGATGAAAACCATTATTGAAATATTATATGAAAGTAAAAGGGGTAGATAACCAGGGCTAGACAATGATATACGCGGACATCATAGAGAGCACCCCAAGGGACACTTCCGATGAAAAAGCCCCACGAGGTAGTATGTTGTGTAATTTCCGGTTGTGCATGCGCACACCCCTTCCACCCCCCTTCGGTCATTACGGGGTGACGTTTTATAACGTCACTTCCAGTCAAAAGGCTCCACTAGGGTGGATATTGCACAATTTCCGGTTGCGCATACGCACACTGAAGGGAACCCCGAAGGGATCACGTGACATTTGGTTACTTCCGGTAGCAATGGTACTTGCACTACTGTACTCCATTTTGCACTACTACTATATTAAGAAAAAACGCGGGAATTGGTTGCGCATGCGCTGAAAATACTTCCGATCACGTGACTTCCGGTAGCACCACCTTCACAAATGCGGTTTTGTCCGTGCCCATATACTACTCATGTCTATTCGCGGACTGTCATTTCAATAAGCTATCACTGTAAAAATCCAACTAAGTGTGTTGACCTAGTACAATACCGACCTCATCATCATCTCAGGTGAAAATTTACTTGTTTTTGCAATAATATAGCTGAACTCACCTCTAGCTTGGTACAGACACATTATAAAAAGTGTTGGGGCTAAGCTATTTCTATGGACTCATGAAACTTTAGGTGGATATTCGAAAGAATGTAAAATAAAGTCAGTATTGTTGGCATTCTATACGGAATAAACGACATTAAACATATTTATTCTTCTTCTTCATATTGGAATAATTTATTTTTTAAATTCAAAAATCAAGAACTTCTTGTTGACATTATACTTTATGTTGTGTTTACGGGAAACGTCATCATTTTTTAGGCATTTATATGTTTAAGCATGTTTCATTGGTAGTTAATCATACCATGGTAATCTTGTTTGTTTACTCACAGCAGATGGAAATGATGCTTCGCAATCGATTTGGAGTAAAACAAAATTTGAAATAATGCAACAATGCCGAAGGATACATAAACTTTTACCATCGTCAACATTTTGTAAAGGGATTGGTGTTCATGTTTGGACAAATGTGTTTCGTGTTGAGGAAGATCTTGAAATTAAAACAGGTAAATGATAGTATATGGCAACATATACATGCATAACTGAAATCATATACTAACTCCTATTGTTAAGTTTGACACAAAGAGATGAACCTGGGTTCAAATTCCTTTAATTCATTAGTACAATATAAGTCTATGGATTTAGAGATCAAAATCATGGTTGATTTTATAACTTAACATTTATTTGTCAGGTTGCGTAATGTCTTTTTTAAACAGACACCTTGTATTCCTACACGTCTCCTCCTGTCAATGTTTTGTATTTGTATCAGGAGTAATATATACATTGCTTTAAATGAAAAAATTAATACACTATACCCATCCTTATGTTTGGGATAATAGATGTTAGATTGTTCACCAGTATTAGAAAAATGTATCAGATTTTAGCTGTTTGTTGTTTACATTGTCTGAGTTAGGGTTATGTTTATGGTGCTTAGCACCACTTTCAACAATATTTCAGCTATATCGTGGCGGTCAGTTTTATTTGTGTAAGAAACCGGAGTACCCGGAAAAAAACACCGACCTGCCGCAAGTCACTGATAACCTTTATCACATAATGTTGTATCGAACTCACAACTTTAGTGGTGATAGGCACAGATTGCACGGGTAGTTGTCAATCCAACAACTATGCGATCACGACCACGACGACCCCTTGGCTGAATGATATTAACATTAGAAATACGGTAGACCTGCTACAAGTCCCTTTAATCTCATTAAATATTTAATGAAAGTTCAAATCGTGACTGACCACTTATCCTTATTAACAACATTTCTTTACTGATTACATGTGAATAGTAAATATAAGAATTCAACCTTCATAACAACAATTTATTTAAAGGGATTTTTTTTTATAAGAAAGGTACTTGTAGCAATGCTATTTACGTACATGTACTTCAGCAATTCCATCAATAATGTAAAACGATGTCTTTACAGATGACGCAGGAAAATACAACCCTAGTGGATGTGTAGCTGCCACACTGAACAATAGTGTGTTATATAAAACACACAAATCCTGTGATGATACTGTGAACTATTTTGTTTGTAAACAAAGTCAGTACTTTTTATGGCTATGTTCGCTCTGTTTTTACAAATTGTTGACTTTTTACTGCTTGTGATATTTTCAATGATTTCGCTTAGAATTTTCAATGTAATATATGCTACAAAAATCAAAATAAAACAAAGATATTAATAAAAACAAAGAGAAACAGACATAGAAGAAGCATGATAAATGAAAAAAAACCTAAAATACCACACAGACATAGATGAAATGTTGCAATCGCAAAGACAAAGGACAAACAATAATCTGCAAAACACTATGTATACATAACAAACGATCGAGCAACACGAACCCACAGCTATTTACACGACTAGGTCAAACTTACAAGAAAGATATCATGTGGCTTTGGGATGAACTTGATGTGAGGAAGATTAGTATGTCAATGGGTAGAGTTGGAATACTGTGTATTCCACAACTCGCGCAGCAGTGATTGTTTGTTACGCAAAGTGAATGCATTTACAACTGTATCACGGTGTGAACAGTGAGTATGTGGTTGCTGTTTATCACAAAGCGAGCACAATATGAGCTATATCATTGTGTGAACAAGTATAATACTGCTACCTGGTTTATACTAAAAGAAAACCACGTAGATTGTATATTGCCCGATAACAGTTGCAAAAGGCCAAAGCTACACTCGGATACATCAAGACACATATCAAACAAGAATTTACTCTTATTTTGTAATACATTCATGCGTTATTAGAAAATTGTAATTACAAATCAATATTTGTATTCAAACGAAACTTCATTCATAAGCTTAAAATAGCATACATTTGGATATGTCATTTATTTCGGTAATTGAATACACTTTTATTGATTAAAGTCATGCATTTTATCTTACCCTCACATATACAATAGAATCAACAACGTTAAAGACTGATGTTACAGCATCAACAAGGTTCACGTCAAGTTCAAGTCATCAAACTGCAGGTGAGCTAGTTTTATGTTATTATTTATTGGTTGCAAAGCAATTAAGTCTGGTAAGATTTTCTAGTAAAAGAATAATTAGGACAGCAGCAAATATTAAAAACAAATCAGAAATAAAAATAGATATAAAACTGAAAAAGAAGAATATCACGCTGCCCGAACAGTTAAAAAATGTAATCGACAAATCTCATAAATTGAGGATACCCCTAAAAGACATATACAAGACCGCTCATTTTCCTGACTTGGTACAGGCTCTTCAATAAACTATAGTGTCATTAAGTTAGTTCTATACGACCAAACCTCACCTCTTAGTTAAATGGTGCTGTCATGCCAGCATAGAAACTTTTAAAACAAAATATCGGTTTCATCTTGTCTTACCCAACCAAACTTTCCATTGAAATAAAATAAAATATATTTAAATTGGAAGCAACGGAAAAATGAACTTCGTAATATGTCGAATATAACATTTTAGACAACACTATTGAAAGGAAATAGTCACTTGTTAATTTATGCGAGATTTGTTGATTAACTCCTTACAATCAATGGCGTCAAGGAAGAATAATTCCTTGATACAGTTATCATTATGAAGTATGAAATTAATTATTCTCCAACCTTGATAATTGTTGAATTTGTATTTTGTCACTGTACATGTATTACCGATATGTTAAAATTTCTGATGATCAAATAAAATGAAAAAGAAAAATATATCACATTGTCGGTACAGTTCTAAACTCTAATTGAAAAATCGTAGAGAGGCAACATCGACACCACTTACACACATACACATGACTGCTCACTTTCCTGGCTCGATTCAAGAACTTTAATGAAAAGTGGCAGTGTTAAACTAGTATTATTGGCAAAAATGACTAATTTATTGTATGCTTACTTCCGAATAATTACAACAAAAGAAAAGAAAACAACGGAAAGACCTTTTAATGTAAAGTCAACAACAAAGAAAAATAAAACACATCCGAGCCAATCAATAATTATCTCCTTAATGCTGCGTGCTAAGCGGAGAAGTAACATATACAAATTTGATATTATTAAATTGTAGAACTGTAGAATGTTGTAAATGTATGTAATGAATTTCAAAAGTTAGTACATATTATTTAGTATCACAATTATGTTAAATTATACTTGAGGTAGAAACCGAAAAAGAACAAAAAACCCGAAATTTGATTTAAATGTAGTAAGTAGTTGAAGACCGATTTAGTTTTTATATAGTTCTCAATGTTTTTACATATTTAGGGCATAATGTAGAGCCGACATCAAAGCAAATGGTGGCCACTAAGACGGTCCCAATCGGTATGTAAACTTTAGTAGAAGTGTGTGTGTGTGTGTGTGTGTGTGTGTGTGTGTGTGTGTGTGTGTGTGTGTGTGTGTGTGTGTGTGTGTGTGTGTGTGTGTGTGTGTGTGTGTGTGTGTGTGTGTGTGTGTGTGTGTGTGTGTGTGTGTGTCTGTATCTCTGTGTGTGTGTGTGTGTGTGTGTGTGATATTGTATTGCCTTCCTGCTACTAAACCTAACACACCTATAACATTAAATATATTTACTTGGATATTTATCAAGAAAACGAATTAATATAAAAAATGAATAAAAATAATACATGCATAAAGGTAATTTTTTTAATATCAAAGATGTAATCGGAAGCCGTAAATCGACAGACGATGCAATGACCAAATACAAAAGTTTTCTGCGAAATATTCTACAACTACTGAGATCAATGTAAATTGTATTCCAATGGCAAATGATATCTACCCTTGTTAATACTTGAAATAATTTTGTATGAACGGTTTCAAAAGAAATGTTTAATAATAGTGTTCTTAGTACTAAACACTAGAACTGTGGTTTACCGGGAACAAAGCAATGTCCATGTTCTCAATTGGCCCATATACAGTGCATATTTGTTACCGAACGGAGTAGACAGGAGGGCCTATAAACTGAATGATCACAAAACATGGTAAGGTTAGATAAAACCGAAAGAGCAATTAAGAATAGACAAACCACAGACACAGTCAACATTGGGCACAGGACGTAGAAAGAAGAGACAAACAAACAAACAGCGAAGAAAACTAAGATGACCAACACGAACACCACCAACACGTGTTAAATAAATTACTCTTATGTTAAATAAATTACTCTCATGTTAAATAAATCACTCTTTTGTTAAATAAATTACCCTCATGTTAAATAAATTACTCTCATGTTAAATAAATTACTATCATGTTAAATAAATTACTCTCATGCCAAATAAATTACTCTTATGTTAAATAAATTACTCTTTTGTTAAATATATTACTCTCATGATAAATAAATTACTGTCATGTTAGATCAATTACTGTCATGTTAAATAAATTACTCTCATGTTAAATAAATTACTCTCATGCCAAATAAATTAATCTTATGTTAAATAAATTACTCTTTTGTTAAATATATTACTCTTATGTTAAATAAATTACTCTCATGTTAAATAAATTACTCTCATGTTAAATAAATTACTTTTTTGTTAAATAAATTACTCTCATGTTAAATTAATTACTCTCATGCTAAATAAATTACTCTTATGTTAAATAAATTACTCTCATGTTAAATACATTACTCTCATGTTAAATAAATTACTCTTATGTTAAATAAATT
The DNA here is from genome assembly GCA_963680875.1 of Bathymodiolus brooksi. Taxonomy (NCBI): domain Eukaryota; kingdom Metazoa; phylum Mollusca; class Bivalvia; order Mytilida; family Modiolidae; genus Bathymodiolus; species Bathymodiolus brooksi. The sequence continues at coordinate 97,437,022 of OY804583.1, forward strand.
ACTATCATGTTAAATAAATTACTCTCATGCTAAATAAATTACTCTTATGTTGAATAAATTACTCTCATGTTAAATAAATTACTTTTTTGTTATATAAATTACTCTTTTGTTAAATAAATTACTCTCGTGTTAAATAAATTACTCTCATGTTAAATAAATTACTCGTATGCTCAATAAATTACTATCATGTTAAATATATTACTGTCATGTTAAATAAATTACTCTCATGTTAAATGAATTACTCTCATGTTAAGTAAATTACTCTCATGTTAAATAAATTACTCTCATGTTAAATACATTACTCCCATGTTAAAATAAATTACTCTCATGTTAAATAAATTACTATCATGTTAAATAAATTACTGTCATGATAAATAAATTACTGTCATGTTAAATAAATTACTCTCATGTTAAATAAATTACTCTCATGTTAAATAAATTACTCTTATGTTAAATAAATTACTCTCATATCAAATAAATTACTGTCATGTTAAATAAATTACTGTCATGTTAAATAAATTACTCTCATGTTTAATAAATTACTCTTATGTTAAATAAATTACTCTAATGTTAAATAAATTACTGTCATGTTAAATAAATTACTCTCATGTTAAATAAATTACTAGAATGTTAAATAAATTAGTCATGTTAAATAAATTACTCTCATGTTAAATAAATTACTCTCATGTTAAATAAATTACTCTCATGTTAAATAAATTACTCTTATGTTAAATAAATTACTCTCATGTTAAATAAATTACTCTCATGTTATGCTTTGGTTTTTTAACTGTTTAGATTGAATACAACTGACAAATATAGAAATGAACATTTCGTACATTGCATTACAGTATCTTTAATGGTAATTTAATAATTTCACTAACAGCGAGATTTGGGCCCTTATACATTTTTGTTATAGCATCAATTTCATATGAACAGCGATGAACTTGGGATCTGATTATTAGGCATGCGCTACCCACTTGAACAAACATTCCACCAGCACTAGTATGCATCTCATTTTCTAGGCGCAATTGCTAATTATTAAATGCCATAACCATGATTTCGAACACAATTGGTGTCTTTAATGATAAGTAAATATATTTTTGATTATTTTTCTAGGAGCAATAGCTGGAGGAATTGTTGGTATATTAGTTGTATCCCTGACTGTGATCTCACTTATAGTATGCAGAAGAAGGTAGGAATATTAAGCACAATATATAGATCTAACTGAAATACATAAACAGTGGCTGTAAGCACCAAAAATAAAAAAATAAAAAACAAGAAAAAAAAATAACAAAGAAACAAAAGGAAAAACAAACGAAAAACAAACGCTATCCAACCTGAAATCACATGACATGAGAGTGTCAACAATGACGTAGTGACACTAACTAGCTTATCTATGTAAATCTAGTAAAGTAAAATAATATTCAATATAAGAGTAACAAATGAAATCTCAATATTAATAGAGAAGGCAGTTGTAGAGTTAAAAGAGACATGATATAATACAATGTGCTTCTAAGCATAGACTTAAATTATGATATTTTTAATACTCGCAAGATATACATGTGCGATACAACAACAAAATACATTCATTTGCGAAGATGTAAGTTAGTGTGATTTGAGAAGTGACTGATGTGTTACATCAAATAAACAATTGATCGTGGTTAGAACAAGAAATGTTATTCTGTCTGCCTTGTGTGCACTAAACTAAAAATTAATATATGCTAGTACGTTGAAGCAGCAGTCGGAAGGCAGATTTGTTTTTAAACCATCCACTACCTACCCATGCGAATTTAGCGAAGAAACAACTGTTATTCATAATATAGTGTTGAACTAATCCAAGATGATCCGCATTCATGTGGAGTACACTTATCGGTACCACATGGAGGCGATCAATAACAACACATGACAAGTTCCATTTTCCTGGAATGACAAAAATATTTCATTTGACTATATTTGTTGATATTTACTTTGCATAGAGCGTTAGAATCGTTTTTGCTATAGGAGTTTATATTATTCTTTGATATTTATTTTGTATAACCTATTGCAATCTTGTTTTGTAGACGAGTTTGTATGTTTCAACTTAAAAATGACCAGTCGAACATGTCAAATACATACGTTGATGTTTCTAACACAACAAGCAGCAACGTCAAGCGTTCAACTGATACAAATGTTAACGGAAGTAACACTGTCAATAATGCGATCTATTCTGGAAATATCGATGCTGATTTAGTATATAACGAGGTGGATGCACCTCAAAACAGTAATAACATTGACACTGACTCCTCCCTCGAGTGCTATGACCATTTGCATGTCTATGATAAACGGGAAACCATATTAAGCGAAAATTTGTATAGCAGTGATGTCGGGTCTAGAAGTAATACTGACCCTACATACGATGTTTCAACCATGGGTACTACCCAAAGGAAAGACGCTAACAGTATTTATGACCACACCCTGGAGAATATGCATAGCAGCAATGTCGGTTCTAGAAGCAATACTGATCCTACATATGATTATTCAACCATGGGTACTACCCAAAGGAAAGACGGTAACAATATTTATGACCACGCCATGGAGAGCATGGACTCCACGTGCTCCAATATAGATTATGTCTATGCAGTTTCCAGCAAAGTTAAGTCTTGATGATCAAATACGTTATTATTCAATTAAAATAAGTAGAATGAAATAAAGAATGTATGCTATGGTTATGTATTATAAAGTGTGTTAATCCTCACTTCAATGTATGTTCTGGTAGTTGTTCGTAGAAGGGCTCAGGTTTTATTTGTGTTATTGCTTTTAAGTTTTCTGTGTTGTGTTTTTCGTTTGGTTTGTCTTCGTGTCTTGTGCCTAACTTTGTCTGTGTCTCTGGGTTGTCTCTGGGTTGTCCATTCTTAATTGCCTCTTTCGGTTTTATCTAACGTTTATTTTCAACCGTATTTCAATTATATAGCGCAGATAATTTCCACTGGAAGATGAGGAAGCCGGGGTATAGATATAAGAAAACTTTGAAGAAACAGGTAATCAGAATACATAAGTCGAAGAAGGACAGACATTACAATGGCGAGAAGAAAATGGGTAAAAGGACAAACAACGATCTACAAAACATTAGACCGGCGGTGAACTCATGTGATCCGGAATGGTAATTTATTTACCAAACTTTATCATGTAAAGGTGTATCTAGTGCACATCACCATTAGCTGGAATCGAACTCACACTTTAATTGCAAATGGAAATATTGAATATCTAGTTGTGAGGAAGTTCCAAAATATTTTGAACTATTTTTTGCTTGTATAAATAAAAAAGCCAACACATTTACCATACGATATTCCAGAGCTTGTGGTTCCTCTAGGGATTCCCTTGAAAGAAGGTAGCTGCTAACAAGGAAGCTATTGAACCAAGGGTTCCTCTTAGTTAATTTGAAGTCATCACTTCGAAAGTTTTATGGTAGCCACCATGACTTGGTTGACCGCTATGGAATATATGTGTCACAAATACCCACGTATATGTTCCACTTGTCATAAACATTTTCCCGTCCTTTCCTCATTCATGACCTATCACCGGGTGTGTAACTAGATTAACACGACGGCTGCCACTAGTGGAGTAGGAACTGCTTACCCTTCCGGAGCACCTGAGTTCATCCCCGATTTTTAGTGGGGTTCGTGTTACTCGATCTCTATTTTTATATGCATGCATTGTAGATCGTTGTTTGTCCTTTTGGCCATTGTGTTGTCTGTTCTTCTTCGAAATACAGATAGTTTTTAGAATAAGATAATTCATGTCTTGCCCAATCAAGGTTTGAAATACGAAAATCGATGTAGTTTACATCATCATCAGGAATTGACCATCGGTGGTGTAATGTTTAGCGTGCTCGCCTCGAGTGCGGAAGATCGTGGGTTCGAGCCCCGGTCGGGTCAAACCAAAGACTATAAAATTGGTATATGTTGCTTCTCCGCTAAGCACGCAGCATTAAGGAGAAAGGGCAAAAACTGGTTGGTTCGGAATCAGAATAAAGTGTCCGAGTGGAGCAATATGTCTACCCACGGATTGTTGTTTCAGTGAGCTAGCACTATAAAATCCAACTCAGCGTGTTAGTCTAGTACAAAGCGGACCTCATCATCATCTCATTGAAAATTAACGTGTTCTCGCCATGATATAGCTAAAAAAATACTGAATTGGCGTTAAGCAACAATCATTCAATCACTCTCTCTCATCAGGAATTGATTGATCCATTGTCTCAACTGATAGAATGACATATTGGTTGTCTATGCACACTTGTCTGAACTGGATTTCTATATCAAAGATCTTTCGCAATTGATGCGACCAAGCAAACCATTGCACTACTAAGGCTGTCTGTTGATAATATAAAATTGAGGATGTCCGTTTCACTAGAAGGTTCGTCGGTAATTCACGGAATTGTACGCCTAAAATTTTGTTTTCTGTTTCTGTTATATAAGATGCATTTCCCTTGCCATTACTCATCTGACACCTGTGAATGGATTGTAATGGACTTTCAGCGATTCAGTAGTAATTGTACACCTCACATTTGTTATCCAAATGAGTTTTGGTTCACTGCTATTCGCGAAAAACACGAACATTGGAATACCACGAATAATAATGAATTCACAGTACATAATTCGCGACTATCGCCTCTCGTTAATAACATTTAAAGAATTCACTGCTTTTTTCATATACGATCCCTACACTGTAATGTGAGCCCGTTCTAAGGAATGTAATAGTTTTAACAAGTGAGATTTCCTTTATGATAGCGATAGGGGCCGTAGTGGTCGTGATCGTATGGTAGTATCGTGTTGGATTAACAACTACCTATGCAATCGGTGCATATTACTATTAAAGTTGTGAGTTGGAATCCCGCTCATGGCAAGATGTACTCGAGACAACATTATGTGATAAAGTTCGTCAGTGACTTGCAACAGGTCAGTGGTTTTCTCCAGGTACTTCGGTTACCTCCACTAATAAAACTGACCGCCACGATATAACTGAAATATAATAAAGTGACGTTAAACACCATACCATAACCCTAAACCTAAAGATGACTATTATTTTCCTTAATGTGAATTTTCTTCTTTTTCAATAGCTTAGTCTTTACTTTTTGTTGAACTGGTCTTTTATCCGAATGATAAATGATACATTTCGCTTATCCATACCGTGTTATCCAGGAACAATGTATGTTGTTCTGGATTGTGTTTTTCAGTAGTTTTCCCTCTAGTTGTTAGTATACCGTTATCCCGTAAACTTGAGCAAAAACTATGTAATCTTCAGTCATCAGTCATAACTTCCTGGTTGTCACAAATATTTTTTCTTTAACACAATACATGAATGTTTATGTTGGCAAGTAATAATATATTACGTTAATATCAATATAGACACTTCGACAAAATGGTAACACCACCCTATGTTTATTTATTTTATCACTACGAATGAAATGAGCAAAGAACTACAACAGTTTCCCAGAGACTGGGTTACATAACGGTTAGAACATATGATACGATGAGGATCAACTAAGCATTTAAATCAAGACTGTAAAAACTATATCCTTTTATCAACACGTTTGGTATTCGGGCGAGTCACTCATGCTTACGAAGTTTTAAATGTACTGTGTATACGTAGGGAAGTGTTGTCATACACATAATTTAATAGCGATTCAAGCTACCGCTAATGGTATCACACTCCTCCCATTTGTACTCCTGGATTTGAATTCTGGATATATTATTGGATGTATATCACGGGTGACATGACAGACAACGAATGTGTGTGAATGGCAGCTTGTGTCATGACTTCTTTGCACAATATGATCTGACGTTATCGTCCATAAAAAGTAGCCTATATACCAACAGGTGTTATAAAAAACATATGCGGTTGAGCACTTCGTCATTGTATGTTTTACGACCTTGAACAACCTGCATGTCTGACATGTAGTTAACATGTAGTTAATGAAAATAGCTGCACCGCCATCATCGAACACTGTCGTATCCATAACGCTCCTCTCATGACATACGTTATTGTGCCTCTTCGTTGACGTGAGTATCGTCTAGTCTCAATAAAAAGACACTCTCCTCAGATCAATTGTCTGATTAAAATATTAATGCAGATTGTCACGTGACGCGAGAAATTGCCTACCCTTCAGATGCACATCTAACAAGACAAATATTGCAAGCCTGTATCAGATTGTTGGACAGGAGCTGTCAGAATGTGATGAAGAACAGTTTGTAGATATCAAAATGGTAATCAGAAGTCGTAGTTTAAGAAAGAACAAACACTACAATGATCAAAAGATAAAAGAGAGAAAAGACAACTAATGGTCGATAAAACACTACAGAGAAAGCTTAAGATCAACAAGAAATGTAGTTTTTATATATTTTACTGTATTTTAGTTACATCATTTAAACCATGACAAGATATTGCTGAAATACTACAAATTGTCGTTAAACACCAATCATTCAATCAAGAAATCGTACTTTTTAACCGAAACCAAATTGAACCAAAATAATTAATTTTAATACAGTTTTCTATAACTTCAGTGATGTACGACTTTTCTGAATCGTTCAGAATACATTACTAGCCAATCGTTTGTCTCGGGAGCACCTGAGTTTATACGCGGGTTTTAGTTGTGTTCGTGTTACTCGAACTTTATTGTTCTGTGTAATGTTTTGTAGATCAATGTTTTTCCCTTTTTCTTTTGGCCACTGTATTATCTGTCCTTGAAATTGGAATTTGACGTTCTTCTCTAAACACGCAGTATTAAGAAGGAAGAGCAAAGATCTATTGTCTCGAAATAAGGATAATGTTTCTACATAGAGCGATATGTCTATTTCAATGTACTAGCACTGTACAAATCCAACTCAAGCGTGTCGGTCTAATACAAAGTGGAAATCATCATCATGTTATCGAATGTAACTTGTTCTTGCCATGATATAGCTGTAAAAATGTTAAACATCACTTACTCACTCGATCACTCTTAACATAATCGTATGCATGATACCAACAATAACAGTTGTTAAAAAAACAAAAATCAATATTTAAATATAGCTTGGAGATAAAAGGTTATTTTATGTGATAAAAGTTCATATGAATGTTATGTAACTATGGTTTCTTATCGATTCGTACATGGACATGTATGTCAACCATGGCCGTCTTCATCAAACTTATGCTATTTATTCATGTTTTATACGTAATGTTTACAACAATACAGTCAGCAGGTAGGTAATATTAATAAATTACTCTAAATAATAATAATTACGTTTTATATCGATTTAATAAACAGATAACAGAAATTATTGTGTCATGTTTAGGAAATAATCAATCAAATTCCTTCTTCCTTAGACAGTGAGATTATTTGTAACATAGAGATCGCACAGACTTAATGATCGAAAAAAAACAATTTCATTATTGTTCCCCAACTTTTTTTTTGGGGGGTGGACGATTCACTCATCTCATAGAATTTTGAAAATATGTTTAAGGAAGTCTTATGAAAAGAAAGTCTGTATCATCGAAACGAGGACAACCACCAACGATCTCCAACGACATTACAAATAGTGTATGTTAATGTTGATTGTATATGACATTCATGTGTATATCTAATTTGATTATTGCAGTTTTGCTTTTTATAAAAGAAATATTAATTTCTATAATCGTGTATCGTTACTTTTGTTAACTAGTATATGATAACAATGACAAATTGTTTTATGTGTGAAGGCTATATAATCTTGCTGCTAATCTTTTAAGTCAGTTTGTGTCAATGATAATCGTCTTGATCAAATACGTTTTGTTTGTTTCTGTTTTATCTAAAAGATTAACTGAGATACAATTAACAGGTATGTAATAACAAGACATTTTGTTGAAAACATATACATATTTTCTATCAACTGAACGAATGGAATAAGACATTCTGAGGTCATAGTCATGCTTCCTTCTTCCTGAATCGGTAAGGTTGTTTGAGGCATGTATATCTTCTGGAAAAAAGTTAAGATCGTAAAACGAAAACGCCTTACAAGAAAACATAAAAAGACGGTTATATATTAAACCTTTAATCATCGTATATACATTCTTTTGTTTGTATGTTTGTTTGATTATTTGTTAAGGAAGGAAATATCATAAATATTAGAACATTTTCTAACTTCTTTGACTGAAAAATAACAAACTGCTGAACATACCGACGACACAGTTGTATAGACAATGCACATCATAGTGATTTTGTAATGTAGATACTATTGGTTGCACGTATGTATAAAAAGATTCAAGATATCAAAGTGGTAACTAGAAGCCGTATATGAAAGAAAGAAAGACAATATAATTGTTAAAAAGAAAAAGTACACAAACACAAACAATGATATACAAAACATTACACAGAAAAATAAATAACTTTAGAGATTCTTACAGTCAATACCTAGGATATGTGTCACACAGTCAGATTTAATGGTCGGGAAATATGAAAACTATCAATCTAAGTGAACATGAAATAAACACTGTTGTGAATCGCTTTGAATGTTTCATTCGCGTGTCATAGAAGATTTTACATGGACGTGTTGGCCATTGTATGTACCGGAAGTGTCACCTGAGAACGCATAGGTTGATGACATCTGATTTCTTCATAGTGTAATCCGGTGGTCAAAATGATGACCAAACATTGGCAGGATTTGTAAGACAACAAAATCTACCCGCTGTCTTTTGTTTCAAAGAGCTAGCACTATGAAAAAATCCAACTCGAACGTGCTGGTCTAGTATAAAGCGGACATCATCATCATGCCATCGATTGCAACTTGTTTCTTCAAGATATTGCGGAGGAGTTGCTCATTCTGTGTTAAGCAACAATAACTCACTCACTCACTCTTACCATGATCGTATGCATGAAACCAACAATAACTCACTCACTCACTCTTACCATAATCGTATGCATGATACCAACAATAACTCACTCACTTACTCACTCTTACCATGATCGTATGCATGATTAAACAATAACTCACTCACTTACTCACTCTTACCTACTGATACCAACAATAACTCACTCACTCTTAACATGATCGTATGCATGATATCAATAATAACTCACTCACTCACTCTTACCATGATCATATGTATAATACCAACAATAACTCACTCACTCACCCTTACCATGATCGTATGTATGATACCAACAATAACTCATTCACCCACTCTTACCATGATCGTATGATACCAACAATAACTCACTCACTCACTCTTACCATGATCGTATGATACCAACAATAACTCATTCACTCACTTTTACCATGATCGTATGTATGATACCAACACTAACTCACTCACTCACTCTTACCATGATCGTATGATACCAACAATAACTCACTCACTCACTCTTACCATGATCGTATGATACCAACAATAACTCACTCGCTCACTCTTACCATGATCCTGTGATACCAACAATAACTCACTCACTCACTCTTACCATGATCGTATGTATGATACCAACAATAACTCACTCACTCACTCTTACCATGAACGTATGATACCAACAATAACTCACTCACTCACTCTTACCATGATCGTATGTATGATACCAACAATAACTTACTCACTCACTCTTACCATGATCGTATGATACCAACAATAACTCACTCACTCACTCTTACCATGATCATCTGATACCAACAATAACTCACTCACTCACTCTTACCATGATCGTATGATACCAACAATAACTCACTCACTCACTCTTACCATGATCGTATGTATAATACCAACAATAACTCACTCACTCTTGCCATGATCGTATGATACCAACAATAACTCACTCACTCACTCTTACCATGATCGTATGTATGATACCAACAATAACTCACTCACTCACTCTTACCATGATCGTATGATACCAACACTAACTCACTCACTCACTCTTACCATGATCGTATGATACCAACTCTAACTCACTCACTCACTCTTACCATGATCGTATGTATAATACCAACAATAACTCACTCACTCACTCTTACCATGATCGTATGATACCAACACTAACTCACTCACTCACTCTTACCATGATCGTATCTATAATAACAACAATAACTCACTCACTCACTCTTACCGTGATCTTATGATACCAACAATAACTCACTCACTCTTACCATGATCGTATGATACCAACAATAACTCACTCACCCACCCTTACCATGATCGTATGTATAATACCAACCATAACTCACTCACTCGCTCTTACCATGATCGTATGATACCAACAATAACTAACTCACTCACTCTTACCATGATCGTATGTATAATACCAACAATAACTCACTCACTCAATCTTACCATGATCGCATGATACCAACAATAACTCACTCACTCACTCTTACCATGATAGTATGTATAATACCAACAATAACTCACTCACTCACTCTTACCATGATCGTATGATACCAACAATAACTAACTCACTCACTCTTACCATGATCGTATGTATAATACCAATACTAACTCACTCACTCACTCTTACCATGATCGTATGTATAATACCAACAATAACTCACTCACTCACTCACTCTTACCATGATCGTATGATACCAACAATAACTCACTCACTCACTCTTACCATGATCGTATGATACCAACAATAACTCACTCACTCACTCTTACCATGATCGTATGCATGATACCAACAATAACTCACTCACTCACTCTTACCATGTTCGTATGGTACCAACAATAACTCACTCACTCTTACCATGATCGTATGCATGATACCAACAATAACTCACTCACTCACTCTTACCATGATCGTATGATACCAACAATAACTCACTCACTCACTCTTACCATGATCGTATGTATGATACCAACAATAACTCACTCACTCTTACCATGATCGTGTGATGCCGACAATAACTCACTCACTCACTCTTACCATGATCGTATGATACCAACAATAACTCACTCACTCACTTTTACCATGATCGTATGCATGATACCAACAATAACTCACTCACTCACTCTTACCATGATCGTATGCATGATACCAACAACAACTCACTCACTCACTCTTACCATGATCGTATGATACCAACAATAACTCACTCACTCACTCTTACCATGATTGTATGTATAATACCAACACTAACTCACTCACTCACTCTTACCATGATCGTATGTATAATAACAACAAGAACCCACTCACTCACTCTTACCATGATCTTATGATACCAACAATAACTCAGTCACTCTTACCATGATCGTATGATACCAACACTAACTCACTCACTCACTCTTACCATGATCGTATGTATGATACCAACAACAACTCACTCACTCACTCTTACCATGATCGTATGATACCAACAATAACTCACTCACTCACTCTTACCATGATCGTATGATACCAACAATAACTCACTCACTCACTCTTACCATGATCGTATGATACCAACAATAACTCACTCACTCACTCTTACCATGATCGTATGATACCAACAATAACTCACTCACTCTTACCATGATCGTATGATACCAACAATAACTCACTCACTCACTCTTACCATGATCGTATGCATAATACCAACAATAACTCACTCACTCACTCTTACCATGATCGTATGGTACCAACAATAACTCACTCACTCACTCTAACCATGATCGTGTAATACCAACAATAACTCACTCACTCGCTCTTACCATGATCGTATGATACCAACAATATCTCATTCACTCACTCTTACCATGATCGTATGTATAATACCAACAATAACTCACTCACTCACTCTTACCATGATCGTATGATACCAACAATAACTCACTCACTCTTACCATGATCTTATGATACCAACAATAACTCACTCACTCTTACCATGATCGTATGATACCAACAATAACTCACTCACCCACCCTTACCATGATCGTATGTATAATACCAACAATAACTCACTCACTCGCTCTTAACATGATCGTATGATACCAACAATAACTCACTCACTCACTCTTACCATGATCGTATGATACCAACAATAACTCACTCACTCACTCTTACCATGATCGTATGATACCAACAATAACTCACTCACTCAATCTTACCATGATCGTATGTATGATACCAACAATAACTCACTCACTCACTCTTACCATGATCGTATGATACCAACAATAACTCACTCATTCACTCTTACCATGATCGTATGATACCAACAATAACTCACTCACTCACTCTTACCATGATCGTATGTATGATACCACCAATAACTCACTCACTCACTCTTACCATGATCGTATGATACCAACACTAACTCACTCACTCACTCTTAGCATGATCGTATGTATATTAACAACAATAACTCACTCACTCACTCTTACCGTGATCTTAGGATACCAACAATAACTCACTCACTCACTCTTACCATGATCGTATGATACCAACAATAACTCACTCACTCACTCTTACCATGATCGTATGATACCAACAATAACTCACTCACTCTTACCATGATCGTATGATACCAACAATAACTCACTCACTCACTCTTACCATGATCGTATGTATGATACCAACAATAACTCACTCACTCACTCTTACCATGATCGTATGATACCAACAATAACTCACTCACTCACTCTTACCATGATCGTATGATACCAACAATAACTCACACACTCAATCTTACCATGATCGTATGTATGATACCAACAATAACTCACTCACTCACTCTTACCATGATCGTATGATACCAACAATAACTCACTCACTCACTCTTACCATGATCGTATGATACCAACAATAACTCACCCTCCCTTACCATGATCGTATGATACCAACAATAACTCACTCATTCACTCTTACCATGATCGTATGATACCAACAATAACTCACTCACTTACTCTTACCATGATCGTATGTATGATACCAACAATAACTCACTCACTCACTCTTACCATGATCGTATGATACCAGCAATAACTCATTCACTCACTCTTACCATGATCGTATGTATGATACCAACAATAACTCACTCACTCACTCTTACCATGATCGTATGATACCAACAATAACTCACTCACTCTTACCATGATCGTGTGATGCCGACAATAACTCACTCACTCACTCTTACCATGATCGTATGATACCAACAATAACTCACTCACTCACTTTTACCATGATCGTATGCATGATACCAACAATAACTCACTCACTCACTCTTACCATGATCGTATGCATGATACCAACAACAACTCACTCACTCACTCTTACCATGATCGTATGATACCAACAATAACTCACTCACTCACTCTTACCATGATTGTATGTATAATACCAACACTAACTCACTCACTCACTCTTACCATGATCGTATGTATAATAACAACAAGAACCCACTCACTCACTCTTACCATGATCTTATGATACCAACAATAACTCAGTCACTCTTACCATGATCGTATGATACCAACACTAACTCACTCACTCACTCTTACCATGATCGTATGTATGATACCAACAACAACTCACTCACTCACTCTTACCATGATCGTATGATACCAACAATAACTCACTCACTCACTCTTACCATGATCGTATGATACCAACAATAACTCACTCACTCACTCTTACCATGATCGTATGATACCAACAATAACTCACTCACTCACTCTTACCATGATCGTATGATACCAACAATAACTCACTCACTCTTACCATGATCGTATGATACCAACAATAACTCACTCACTCACTCTTACCATGATCGTATGCATAATACCAACAATAACTCACTCACTCACTCTTACCATGATCGTATGGTACCAACAATAACTCACTCACTCACTCTAACCATGATCGTGTAATACCAACAATAAATCACTCACTCGCTCTTACCATGATCGTATGATACCAACAATATCTCATTCACTCACTCTTACCATGATCGTATGTATAATACCAACAATAACTCACTCACTCACTCTTACCATGATCGTATGATACCAACAATAACTCACTCACTCTTACCATGATCTTATGATACCAACAATAACTCACTCACTCTTACCATGATCGTATGATACCAACAATAACTCACTCACCCACCCTTACCATGATCGTATGTATAATACCAACAATAACTCACTCACTCGCTCTTAACATGATCGTATGATACCAACAATAACTCACTCACTCACTCTTACCATGATCGTATGATACCAACAATAACTCACTCACTCACTCTTACCATGATCGTATGATACCAACAATAACTCACTCACTCAATCTTACCATGATCGTATGTATGATACCAACAATAACTCACTCACTCACTCTTACCATGATCGTATGATACCAACAATAACTCACTCATTCACTCTTACCATGATCGTATGATACCAACAATAACTCACTCACTCACTCTTACCATGATCGTATGTATGATACCACCAATAACTCACTCACTCACTCTTACCATGATCGTATGATACCAACACTAACTCACTCACTCACTCTTAGCATGATCGTATGTATATTAACAACAATAACTCACTCACTCACTCTTACCGTGATCTTAGGATACCAACAATAACTCACTCACTCACTCTTACCATGATCGTATGATACCAACAATAACTCACTCACTCACTCTTACCATGATCGTATGATACCAACAATAACTCACTCACTCTTACCATGATCGTATGATACCAACAATAACTCACTCACTCACTCTTACCATGATCGTATGTATGATACCAACAATAACTCACTCACTCACTCTTACCATGATCGTATGATACCAACAATAACTCACTCACTCACTCTTACCATGATCGTATGATACCAACAATAACTCACACACTCAATCTTACCATGATCGTATGTATGATACCAACAATAACTCACTCACTCACTCTTACCATGATCGTATGATACCAACAATAACTCACTCACTCACTCTTACCATGATCGTATGATACCAACAATAACTCACTCTCCCTTACCATGATCGTATGATACCAACAATAACTCACTCATTCACTCTTACCATGATCGTATGATACCAACAATAACTCACTCACTTACTCTTACCATGATCGTATGATACCAGCAATAACTCATTCACTCACTCTTACCATGATCGTATGTATGATACCAACAATAACTCACTCACTCACTCTTACCATGATCGTATGATACCAACAATAACTCACTCACTCAATCCTACCATGATCGTATGTATGATACCAACAATAACTCACTCACTCTTACCATGATCGTATGATACCAACAATAACTCACTCACTCTTACCATGATCGTATGATACCAACAATAACTCACTCACTCACTCTTACCATGATCGTATGCACGATACCAACAATAACTCACTCACCCACTCTTACCATGATCGTATGGTACCAACACTAATTCACTCACTCACTCTTACCATGATCGTATGATACCAACACTAACTCACTCACTCACTCTTACCATGATCGTATGTATGATACCAACAACAACTCACTCACTCACTCTTACCATGATCGTATGATACCAACAATAACTCACTCACTCACTCTTACCATGATCGTATGATACCAACAATAACTCACTCACTCACTCTTACCATGATCGTATGATACCAACAATAACTCACTCACTCACTCTTACCATGATCGTATGATACCAACAATAACTCACTCACTCTTACCATGATCGTATGATACCAACAATAACTCACTCACTCACTCTTACCATGATCGTATAATACCAACAATAACTCACTCACTCACTCTTACCATGATCGTATAATACCAACAATAACTCACTCACTCGCTCTTACCATGATCGAATGGTACCAACAATAACTCACTCACTCACTCTAACCATGATCGTGTAATACCAACAATAACTCACTCACTCGCTCTTACCATGATCGTATGATACCAACAATAACTCACTCACTCACTTTTACCATGATCGTATGCATGATACCAACAATAACTCACTCAGTCACTCTTACCATGATCGTATGATACCAACAATAACTCACTCACTCACTCTTACCATGATCGTATGATGCCAACAATAACTCACTCACTCACCCTTCCCTTGATCGTATGTATGATACCAACAATAACTCATTCACTCACCCTTACCATGATCGTATGTATAATACCAACAATAACTCATTCACCCACTCTTACCATGATCGCATGATACCAACAATAACTCACTCACTCTTACCATGATCGTATGATACCAACAATAACTCACCCACTCACTCTTACCATGATCGTATGCATGATACCAACAATAACTCACTCACTCACTCTTACCATGATCGTATGGTACCAACAATAACTCACTCACTCACTCTAACCATGATCGTGTAATACCAACAATAACTCACTCACTCGCTCTTACCATGATCGTATGATACCAACAATAACTCACTCACTCACTTTTACCATGATCGTATGCATGATACCAACAATAACTCACTCAGTCACTCTTACCATGATCGTATGATACCAACAATAACTCACTCACTCTCTCTTACCATGATCGTATGATACCAACAATAACTCACTCACTCACCCTTCCCTTGATCGTATGTATGATACCAACAATAACTCATTCACTCAGCCTTACCATGATCGTATGTATAATACCAACAATAACTCATTCACCCACTCTTACCATGATCGCATGATACCAACAATAACTCACTCACTCTTACCATGATCGTATGATACCAACAATAACTCACTCACTCACTCTTACCATGATCGTATGCATGATACCAACAATAACTCACTCACTCACTCTTACCATGTTCGTATGGTACCAACAATAACTCACTCACTCTTACCATGATCGTATGCATGATACCAACAATAACTCACTCACTCACTCTTACCATGATCGTATGATACCAACAATAACTCACTCACTCACTCTTACCATGATCGTATGTATGATACCAACAATAACTCACTCACTCTTACCATGATCGTGTGATACCAACAATAACTCACTCACTCACTCTTACCATGATCGTATGATACCAACAATAACTCACTCACTCACTTTTACCATGATCGTACGCATGATACCAACAATAACTCACTCACTCACTCTTACCATGATCGTATGATACCAACAATAACTCACTCACTCACCCTTACCATGATCGTATGTATGGTACCAACACTAACTCACTCACTCACTCTTACCATGATCGTATGATACCAACACTAACTCACTCACTCACTCTTACCATGATCGTATGTATGATACCAACAACAACTCACTCACTCACTCTTACCATGATCGTATGATACCAACAATAACTCACTCACTCACTCTTACCATGATCGTATGATACCAACAATAACTCACTCACTCACTCTTACCATGATCGTATGATACCAACAATAACTCACTCACTCACTCTTACCATGATCGTATGATACCAACAATAACTCACTCACTCTTACCATGATCGTATGATACCAACAATAACTCACTCACTCGCTCTTACCATGATCGAATGGTACCAACAATAACTCACTCACTCACTCTAACCATGATCGTGTAATACCAACAATAACTCACTCACTCGCTCTTACCATGATCGTATGATACCAACAATAACTCACTCACTCACTTTTACCATGATCGTATGCATGATACCAACAATAACTCACTCAGTCACTCTTACCATGATCGTATGATACCAACAATAACTCACTCACTCACTCTAACCATGATCGTGTAATACCAACAATAACTCACTCACTCGCTCTTACCATGATCGTATGATACCAACAATAACTCACTCACTCACCCTTACCATGATCGTATGTATGATACCAACAATAACTCACTCACTCACTCTTACCATGATCGTATGATACCAACAATAACTCACTCACTCACTCTTACCATGATCGTATGATACCAACAATAACTCATTCACTCACTTTTACCATGATCGTATGTATGATACCAACAATAACTCACTCACTCACTCTTACCATGAACGTATGATACCAACAATAACTCACTCACTCACTCTTACCATGATCGTATGATACCAACAATAACTCACTCACTCACTCTTACCATGATCGTATGATACCAACAATAACTCACTCACTCACTCTTACCATGATCGTATGTATGATAACAACAATAACTCACTCACTCACTCTTACCATGATCGTATGTATGATACCAACAATAACTTACTCACTCACTCTTACCATGATCGTATGATACCAACAATAACTCACTCACTCACTCTTACCATGATCATCTGATACCAACAATAACTCACTCACTCACTCTTACCATGATCGTATGATACCAACAATAACTCACTCACTCACTCTTACCATGATCGTATGTATGATACCAACAATAACTCACTCACTCACTCTTACCATGATCGTATGATACCAACACTAACTCACTCACTCACCCTTACCATGATCGTATGATACCAACTCTAACTCACTCACTCACTCTTACCATGATCGTATGTATAATACCAACAATAACTCACTCACTCACTCTTACCATGATCGTATGATACCAACACTAACTCACTCACTCACTCTTACCATGATCGTATGTATAATAACAACAATAACTCACTCACTCACTCTTACCGTGATCTTATGATACCAACAATAACTCACTCACTCTTACCATGATCGTATGATACCAACAATAACTCACTCACCCACCCTTACCGTGATCGTATGATACCAACAATAACTAACTCACTCACTCTTACCATGATCGTATGTATAATACCAACAATAACTCACTCACTCAATCTTACCATGATCGTATGATACCAACAATAACTCACTCACTCACTCTTACCATGATCGTATGTATAATACCAACAATAACTCACTCACTCACTCACTCTTACCATGATCGTATGATACCAACAATAACTCACTCACTCACTCTTACCATGATCGTATGATACCAACAATAACTCACTCACTCACTCTTACCATGATCGTATGCATGATACCAACAATAACTCACTCACTCACTCTTACCATGTTCGTATGGTACCAACAATAACTCACTCACTCTTACCATGATCGTATGCATGATACCAACAATAACTCACTCACTCACTCTTACCATGATCGTATGATACCAACAATAACTCACTCACTCACTCTTACCATGATCGTATGTATGATACCAACAATAACTCACTCACTCTTACCATGATCGTGTGATACCAACAATAACTCACTCACCCACTCTTACCATGATCGTATGATACCAACGATAACTCACTCACTCACTTTTACCATGATCGTATGCATGATACCAACAATAACTCACTCACTCACTCTTACCATGATCGTATGATACCAACAATAACTCACTCACTCACCCTTACCATGATCGTATGTATGATACCAACAATAACTCACTCACTCACTCTTACCATGATCGTATGATACCAACAATAACTCACTCACTCACTCTTACCATGATCGTATGATACCAACAATAACTCATTCACTCACTTTTACCATGATCGTATGTATGATACCAACAATAACTCACTCACTCACTCTTACCATGAATGTATGATACCAACAATAACTCACTCACTCACTCTTACCATGATCGTATGATACCAACAATAACTCACTCACTCACTCTTACCATGATCGTATGATACCAACAATAACTCACTCACTCACTCTTACCATGATCGTGTGATACCAACAATAACTCACTCATTCACTCTTACCATGATCGTATGTATGATAACAACAATAACTCACTCACTCACTCTTATCATGATCGTATGTATGATACCAACAATAACTTACTCACTCACTCTTACCATGATCGTATGATACCAACAATAACTCACTCACTCACTCTTACCATGATCATCTGATACCAACAATAACTCACTCACTCACTCTTACCATGATCGTATGATACCAACAATAACTCACTCACTCACTCTTACCATGATCGTATGTATGATACCAACAATAACTCACTCACTCACTCTTACCATGATCGTATGATACCAACAATAACTCACTCACTCACTCTTACCATGATCGTATGATACCAACACTAACTCACTCACTCACTCTTACCATGATCGTATGTATGATACCAACAACAACTCACTCACTCACTCTTACCATGATCGTATGATACCAACAATAACTCACTCACTCACCCTTCCCTTGATCGTATGTATGATACCAACAATAACTCATTCACTCACCCTTACCATGATCGTATGTATAATACCAACAATAACTCATTCACCCACTCTTACCATGATCGCATGATACCAACAATAACTCACTCACTCTTACCATGATCGTATGATACCAACAATAACTCACCCACTCACTCTTACCATGATCGTATGTATGATACCAACAATATCTCATTCACTCACTCTTACCATGATCGTATGTATAATACCAACAATAACTCACTCACTCACTCTTACCATGATCTTATGATACCAACAATAACTCACTCACTCACTCTTACCATGATCTTATGATACCAACAATAACTCACTCACTCTTACCATGATCGTATGATACCAACAATAACTCACTCACTCACCCTTACCATGATCGTATGTATGATACCAACAATAACTCACTCACTCGCTCTTAACATGATCGTATGATACCAACAATAACTCACTCACTCACTCTTACCATGATCGTATGATACCAACAATAACTCACTCACTCACTCTTACCATGATCGTATGATACCAACAATAACTCACTCACTCAATCTTACCATGATCGTATGTATGATACCAACAATAACTCACTCACTCACTCTTACCATGATCGTATGATACCAACAATAACTCACTCATTCACTCTTACCATGATCGTATGATACCAACAATAACTCACTCACTCACTCTTACCATGATCGTATGTATGATACCACCAATAACTCACTCACTCACTCTTACCATGATCGTATGATACCAACACTAACTCACTCACTCACTCTTACCATGATCGTATGTATATTAACAACAATAACTCACTCACTCACTCTTACCGTGATCTTAGGATACCAACAATAACTCACTCACTCACTCTTACCATGATCGTATGATACCAACAATAACTCACTCACTCACTCTTACCATGATCGTATGATACCAACAATAACTCACTCACTCTTACCATGATCGTATGATACCAACAATAACTCACTCACTCACTCTTACCATGATCGTATGTATGATACCAACAATAACTCATTCACTCACTCTTACCATGATCGTATGATACCAACAATAACTCACTCACTCACTCTTACCATGATCGTATGACACCAACAATAACTCACTCACTCAATCTTACCATGATCGTATGCATGATACCAACAATAACTCACTCACTCACTCTTACCATGATCGTATGATACCAACAATAACTCACTCACTCACTCTTACCATGATCGTATGATACCAACAATAACTCACTCTCCCTTACCATGATCGTATGATACCAACAATAACTCACTCATTCACTCTTACCATGATCGTATGATACCAACAATAACTCACTCACTTACTCTTACCATGATCGTATGATATCAACAATAACTCACTCACTCACTCTTACCATGATCGTATGATACCAGCAATAACTCACTCACTCACTCTTACCATGATCGTATGTATGATACCAACAATAACTCACTGACTCACTCTTACCATGATCGTATGTATGATACCAACAATAACTCACTCACTCACTCTTACCATGATCGTATGATACCAACAATAACTCACTCACTCAATCCTACCATGATCGTATGTATGATACCAACAATAACTCACTCACTCTTACCATGATCGTATGATACCAACAATAACTCACTCACTCTTACCATGATCGTATGATACCAACAATAACTCACTCACTCAATCTTACCATGATCGTATGCATGATACCAACAATAACTCACTCACCCACTCTTACCACGATCGTATGGTACCAACACTAACTCACTCACTCACTCTTACCATGATCGTATGATACCAACACTAACTCACTCACTCACTCTTACCATGATCGTATGTATGATACCAACAACACCTCACTCACTCACTCTTACCATGATCGTATGATACCAACAATAACTCACTCACTCACTCTTACCATGATCGTATGATACCAACAATAACTCACTCACTCACTCTTACCATGATCGTATGATACCAACAATAACTCCCTCACTCACTCTTACCATGATCGTATGATACCAACAATAACTCACTCACTCTTACCATGATCGTATGATACCAACAATAACTCACTCACTCACTCTTACCATGATCGTATAATACCAACAATAACTCACTCACTCGCTCTTACCATGATCGAATGGTACCAACAATAACTCACTCACTCACTCTAACCATGATCGTGTAATACCAACAATAACTCACTCACTCGCTCTTACCATGATCGTATGATACCAACAATAACTCACTCACTCACTTTTACCATGATCGTATGCATGATACCAACAATAACTCACTCAGTCACTCTTACCATGATCGTATGATACCAACAATAACTCACTCACTCACTCTTACCATGATCGTATGATACCAACAATAACTCACTCACTCACCCTTCCCTTGATCGTATGTATGATACCAACAATAACTCATTCACTCACCCTTACCATGATCGTATGTATAATACCAACAATAACTCATTCACCCACTCTTACCATGATCGTATGATACCAACAATAACTCACCCACTCACTCTTACCATGATCGTATGCATGATACCAACAATAACTCACTCACTCACTCTTACCATGATCGTATGGTACCAACAATAACTCACTCACTCACTCTAACCATGATCGTGTAATACCAACAATAACTCACTCACTCGCTCTTACCATGATCGTATGATACCAACAATAACTCACTCACTCACTTTTACCATGATCGTATGCATGATACCAACAATAACTCACTCAATCACTCTTACCATGATCGTATGATACCAACAATAACTCACTCACTCACTCTTACCATGATAGTATGATACCAACAATAACTCACTCTCTCACCCTTCCCTTGATCGTATGTATGATATCAACAATAACTCATTCACTCAGCCTTACCATGATCGTATGTATAATACCAACAATAACTCATTCACCCACTCTTACCATGATCGCATGATACCAACAATAACTCACTCACTCTTACCATGATCGTATGATACCAACAATAACTCACTCACTCACTCTTACCATGATCGTATGCATGATACCAACAATAACTCACTCACTCACTCTTACCATGTTCGTATGGTACCAACAATAACTCACTCACTCTTACCATGATCGTATGCATGATACCAACAATAACTCACTCACTCACTCTTACCATGATCGTATGATACAAACAATAACTCACTCACTCACTCTTACCATGATCGTATGTATGATACCAACAATAACTCACTCACTCTTACCATGATCGTGTGATACCAACAATAACTCACTCACTCACTCTTACCATGATCGTATGATACCAACAATAACTCACTCACTCACTTTTACCATGATCGTATGCATGATACCAACAATAACTCACTCACTCACTCTTACCATGATCGTATGATACCAACAATAACTCACTCACTCACCCTTACCATGATCGTATGTATGATACCAACAATAACTCACTCACTCACTCTTACCATGATCGTATGATACCAACAATAACTCACTCACTCACTCTTACCATGATCGTATGATACCAACAATAACTCATTCACTCACTTTTACCATGATCGTATGTATGATACCAACAATAACTCACTCACTCACTCTTACCATGAACGTATGATACCAACAATAACTCACTCACTCACTCTTACCATGATCGTATGATACCAACAATAACTCACTCACTCACTCTTACCATGATCGTATGATACCAACAATAACTCACTCACTCACTCTTACCATGATCGTGTGATACCAACAATAACTCACTCATTCACTCTTACCATGATCGTATGTATGATAACAACAATAACTCACTCACTCACTCTTACCATGATCGTATGTATGATACCAACAATAACGTACTCACTCACTCTTACCATGATCGTATGATACCAACAATAACTCACTCACTCACTCTTACCATGATCATCTGATACCAACAATAACTCACTCACTCACTCTTACCATGATCGTATGATACCAAAAATAACTCACTCACTCACTCTTACCATGATCGTATGTATGATACCAACAATAACTCACTCACTCACTCTTACCATGATCGTATGATACCAACACTAACTCACTCACTCACCCTTACCATGATCGTATGATACCAACTCTAACTCACTCACTCACTCTTACCATGATCGTATGTATAATACCAACAATAACTCACTCACTCACTCTTACCATGATCGTATGATACCAACACTAACTCACTCACTCACTCTTACCATGATCGTATGTATAATAACAACAATAACTCACTCACTCACTCTTACCGTGATCTTATGATACCAACAATAACTCACTCACTCTTACCATGATCGTATGATACCAACAATAACTCACTCACCCACCCTTACCGTGATCGTATGATACCAACAATAACTAACTCACTCACTCTTACCATGATCGTATGTATAATACCAACAATAACTCACTCACTCAATCTTACCATGATCGTATGATACCAACAATAACTCACTCACTCACTCTTACCATGATCGTATGGTACCAACAATAACTCACTCACTCACTCTAACCATGATCGTGTAATACCAACAATAACTCACTCACTCGCTCTTACCATGATCGTATGATACCAACAATAACTCACTCACTCACTTTTACCATGATCGTATGCATGATACCAACAATAACTCACTCAGTCACTCTTACCATGATCGTATGATACCAACAATAACTCACTCACTCACTCTTACCATGATCGTATGATACCAACAATAACTCACTCACTCACCCTTCCCTTGATCGTATGTATGATACCAACAATAACTCATTCACTCAGCCTTACCATGATCGTATGTATAATACCAACAATAACTCATTCACCCACTCTTACCATGATCGCATGATACCAACAATAACTCACTCACTCTTACCATGATCGTATGATACCAACAATAACTCACTCACTCACTCTTACCATGATCGTATGCATGATACCAACAATAACTCACTCACTCACTCTTACCATGTTCGTATGGTACCAACAA
Organism: Bathymodiolus brooksi; assembly: GCA_963680875.1. NCBI lineage: Eukaryota > Metazoa > Mollusca > Bivalvia > Mytilida > Modiolidae > Bathymodiolus > Bathymodiolus brooksi. The sequence continues at coordinate 97,462,340 of OY804583.1, forward strand.
TAACTCACTCACTCTTACCATGATCGTATGCATGATACCAACAATAACTCACTCACTCACTCTTACCATGATCGTATGATACCAACAATAACTCACTCACTCACTCTTACCATGATCGTATGTATGATACCAACAATAACTCACTCACTCTTACCATGATCGTGTGATACCAACAATAACTCACTCACTCACTCTTACCATGATCGTATGATACCAACAATAACTCACTCACTCACTTTTACCATGATCGTATGCATGATACCAACAATAACTCACTCACTCACTCTTACCATGATCGTATGATACCAACAATAACTCACTCACTCACCCTTACCATGATCGTATGTATGATACCAACAATAACTCACTCACTCACTCTTACCATGATCGTATGATACCAACAATAACTCACTCACTCACTCTTACCATGATCGTATGATACCAACAATAACTCATTCACTCACTTTTACCATGATCGTATGTATGATACCAACAATAACTCACTCACTCACTCTTACCATGAACGTATGATACCAACAATAACTCACTCACTCACTCTTACCATGATCGTATGATACCAACAATAACTCATTCACTCACTTTTACCATGATCGTATGTATGATACCAACAATAACTCACTCACTCACTCTTACCATGAATGTATGATACCAACAATAACTCACTCACTCACTCTTACCATGATCGTATGATACCAACAATAACTCACTCACTCAATCCTACCATGATCGTATGTATGATACCAACAATAACTCACTCACTCTTACCATGATCGTATGATACCAACAATAACTCATTCACTCACTTTTACCATGATCGTATGTATGATACCAACAATAACTCACTCACTCACTCTTACCATGAATGTATGATACCAACAATAACTCACTCACTCACTCTTACCATGAATGTATGATACCAACAATAACTCACTCACTCACTCTTACCATGATCGTATGATACCAACAATAACTCACTCACTCACTCTTACCATGATCGTATGATACCAACAATAACTCACTCACTCACTCTTACCATGATCGTATGTATGATAACAACAATAACTCACTCACTCACTCTTACCATGATCGTATGTATGATACCAACAATAACTTACTCACTCACTCTTACCATGATCGTATGATACCAACAATAACTCACTCACTCACTCTTACCATGATCATCTGATACCAACAATAACTCACTCACTCACTCTTACCATGATCGTATGATACCAACAATAACTCACTCACTCACTCTTACCATGATCGTATGTATGATACCAACAATAACTCACTCACTCACTCTTACCATGATCGTATGATACCAACACTAACTCACTCACTCACCCTTACCATGATCGTATGATACCAACTCTAACTCACTCACTCACTCTTACCATGATCGTATGTATAATACCAACAATAACTCACTCACTCACTCTTACCATGATCGTATGATACCAACACTAACTCACTCACTCACTCTTACCATGATCGTATGTATAATAACAACAATAACTCACTCACTCACTCTTACCGTGATCTTATGATACCAACAATAACTCACTCACTCTTACCATGATCGTATGATACCAACAATAACTCACTCACCCACCCTTACCGTGATCGTATGATACCAACAATAACTAACTCACTCACTCTTACCATGATCGTATGTATAATACCAACAATAACTCACTCACTCAATCTTACCATGATCGTATGATACCAACAACAACTCACTCACTCACTCTTACCATGATCGTATGTATAATACCAACAATAACTCACTCACTCACTCACTCTTACCATGATCGTATGATACCAACAATAACTCACTCACTCACTCTTACCATGATCGTATGATACCAACAATAACTCACTCACTCACTCTTACCATGATCGTATGCATGATACCAACAATAACTCACTCACTCACTCTTACCATGTTCGTATGGTACCAACAATAACTCACTCACTCTTACCATGATCGTATGCATGATACCAACAATAACTCACTCACTCACTCTTACCATGATCGTATGATACCAACAATAACTCACTCACTCACTCTTACCATGATCGTATGTATGATACCAACAATAACTCACTCACTCTTACCATGATCGTGTGATACCAACAATAACTCACTCACCCACTCTTACCATGATCGTATGATACCAACGATAACTCACTCACTCACTTTTACCATGATCGTATGCATGATACCAACAATAACTCACTCACTCACTCTTACCATGATCGTATGATACCAACAATAACTCACTCACTCACCCTTACCATGATCGTATGTATGATACCAACAATAACTCACTCACTCACTCTTACCATGATCGTATGATACCAACAATAACTCACTCACTCACTCTTACCATGATCGTATGATACCAACAATAACTCATTCACTCACTTTTACCATGATCGTATGTATGATACCAACAATAACTCACTCACTCACTCTTACCATGAATGTATGATACCAACAATAACTCACTCACTCACTCTTACCATGATCGTATGATACCAACAATAACTCACTCACTCACTCTTACCATGATCGTATGATACCAACAATAACTCACTCACTCACTCTTACCATGATCGTGTGATACCAACAATAACTCACTCATTCACTCTTACCATGATCGTATGTATGATAACAACAATAACTCACTCACTCACTCTTATCATGATCGTATGTATGATACCAACAATAACTTACTCACTCACTCTTACCATGATCGTATGATACCAACAATAACTCACTCACTCACTCTTACCATGATCATCTGATACCAACAATAACTCACTCACTCACTCTTACCATGATCGTATGTATGATACCAACAATAACTCACTCACTCACTCTTACCATGATCGTATGATACCAACAATAACTCACTCACTCACTCTTACCATGATCGTATGATACCAACACTAACTCACTCACTCACTCTTACCATGATCGTATGTATGATACCAACAACAACTCACTCACTCACTCTTACCATGATCGTATGATACCAACAATAACTCACCCACTCACTCTTACCATGATCGTATGTATGATACCAACAATATCTCATTCACTCACTCTTACCATGATCGTATGTATAATACCAACAATAACTCACTCACTCACTCTTACCATGATCTTATGATACCAACAATAACTCACTCACTCACTCTTACCATGATCTTATGATACCAACAATAACTCACTCACTCTTACCATGATCGTATGATACCAACAATAACTCACTCACTCACCCTTACCATGATCGTATGTATGATACCAACAATAACTCACTCACTCGCTCTTAACATGATCGTATGATACCAACAATAACTCACTCACTCACTCTTACCATGATCGTATGATACCAACAATAACTCACTCACTCACTCTTACCATGATCGTATGATACCAACAATAACTCACTCACTCAATCTTACCATGATCGTATGTATGATACCAACAATAACTCACTCACTCACTCTTACCATGATCGTATGTATGATACCACCAATAACTCACTCACTCACTCTTACCATGATCGTATGATACCAACACTAACTCACTCACTCACTCTTACCATGATCGTATGTATATTAACAACAATAACTCACTCACTCACTCTTACCGTGATCTTAGGATACCAACAATAACTCACTCACTCACTCTTACCATGATCGTATGATACCAACAATAACTCACTCACTCACTCTTACCATGATCGTATGATACCAACAATAACTCACTCACTCTTACCATGATCGTATGATACCAACAATAACTCACTCACTCACTCTTACCATGATCGTATGTATGATACCAACAATAACTCATTCACTCACTCTTACCATGATCGTATGATACCAACAATAACTCACTCACTCACTCTTACCATGATCGTATGACACCAACAATAACTCACTCACTCAATCTTACCATGATCGTATGTATGATACCAACAATAACTCACTCACTCACTCTTACCATGATCGTATGATACCAACAATAACTCACTCACTCACTCTTACCATGATCGTATGATACCAACAATAACTCACTCTCCCTTACCATGATCGTATGATACCAACAATAACTCACTCATTCACTCTTACCATGATCGTATGATACCAACAATAACTCACTCACTTACTCTTACCATGATCGTATGATATCAACAATAACTCACTCACTCACTCTTACCATGATCGTATGATACCAGCAATAACTCACTCACTCACTCTTACCATGATCGTATGTATGATACCAACAATAACTCACTCACTCACTCTTACCATGATCGTATGATACCAACAATAACTCACTCACTCAATCCTACCATGATCGTATGTATGATACCAACAATAACTCACTCACTCTTACCATGATCGTATGATACCAACAATAACTCACTCACTCTTACCATGATCGTATGATACCAACAATAACTCACTCACTCAATCTTACCATGATCGTATGCATGATACCAACAATAACTCACTCACCCACTCTTACCATGATCGTATGGTACCAACACTAACTCACTCACTCACTCTTACCATGATCGTATGATACCAACACTAACTCACTCACTCACTCTTACCATGATCGTATGTATGATACCAACAACACCTCACTCACTCACTCTTACCATGATCGTATGATACCAACAATAACTCACTCACTCACTCTTACCATGATCGTATGATACCAACAATAACTCACTCACTCACTCTTACCATGATCGTATGATACCAACAATAACTCCCTCACTCACTCTTACCATGATCGTATGATACCAACAATAACTCACTCACTCTTACCATGATCGTATGATACCAACAATAACTCACTCACTCACTCTTACCATGATCGTATAATACCAACAATAACTCACTCACTCGCTCTTACCATGATCGAATGGTACCAACAATAACTCACTCACTCACTCTAACCATGATCGTGTAATACCAACAATAACTCACTCACTCGCTCTTACCATGATCGTATGATACCAACAATAACTCACTCACTCACTTTTACCATGATCGTATGCATGATACCAACAATAACTCACTCAGTCACTCTTACCATGATCGTATGATACCAACAATAACTCACTCACTCACTCTTACCATGATCGTATGATACCAACAATAACTCACTCACTCACCCTTCCCTTGATCGTATGTATGATACCAACAATAACTCATTCACTCACCCTTACCATGATCGTATGTATAATACCAACAATAACTCATTCACCCACTCTTACCATGATCGTATGATACCAACAATAACTCACCCACTCACTCTTACCATGATCGTATGCATGATACCAACAATAACTCACTCACTCACTCTTACCATGATCGTATGGTACCAACAATAACTCACTCACTCACTCTAACCATGATCGTGTAATACCAACAATAACTCACTCACTCGCTCTTACCATGATCGTATGATACCAACAATAACTCACTCACTCACTTTTACCATGATCGTATGCATGATACCAACAATAACTCACTCAATCACTCTTACCATGATCGTATGATACCAACAATAACTCACTCACTCACTCTTACCATGATAGTATGATACCAACAATAACTCACTCTCTCACCCTTCCCTTGATCGTATGTATGATATCAACAATAACTCATTCACTCAGCCTTACCATGATCGTATGTATAATACCAACAATAACTCATTCACCCACTCTTACCATGATCGCATGATACCAACAATAACTCACTCACTCTTACCATGATCGTATGATACCAACAATAACTCACTCACTCACTCTTACCATGATCGTATGCATGATACCAACAATAACTCACTCACTCACTCTTACCATGTTCGTATGGTACCAACAATAACTCACTCACTCTTACCATGATCGTATGCATGATACCAACAATAACTCACTCACTCACTCTTACCATGATCGTATGATACAAACAATAACTCACTCACTCACTCTTACCATGATCGTATGTATGATACCAACAATAACTCACTCACTCTTACCATGATCGTGTGATACCAACAATAACTCACTCACTCACTCTTACCATGATCGTATGATACCAACAATAACTCACTCACTCACTTTTACCATGATCGTATGCATGATACCAACAATAACTCACTCACTCACTCTTACCATGATCGTATGATACCAACAATAACTCACTCACTCACCCTTACCATGATCGTATGTATGATACCAACAATAACTCACTCACTCACTCTTACCATGATCGTATGATACCAACAATAACTCACTCACTCACTCTTACCATGATCGTATGATACCAACAATAACTCATTCACTCACTTTTACCATGATCGTATGTATGATACCAACAATAACTCACTCACTCACTCTTACCATGAACGTATGATACCAACAATAACTCACTCACTCACTCTTACCATGATCGTATGATACCAACAATAACTCACTCACTCACTCTTACCATGATCGTATGATACCAACAATAACTCACTCACTCACTCTTACCATGATCGTGTGATACCAACAATAACTCACTCATTCACTCTTACCATGATCGTATGTATGATAACAACAATAACTCACTCACTCACTCTTACCATGATCGTATGTATGATACCAACAATAACGTACTCACTCACTCTTACCATGATCGTATGATACCAACAATAACTCACTCACTCACTCTTACCATGATCATCTGATACCAACAATAACTCACTCACTCACTCTTACCATGATCGTATGATACCAAAAATAACTCACTCACTCACTCTTACCATGATCGTATGTATGATACCAACAATAACTCACTCACTCACTCTTACCATGATCGTATGATACCAACACTAACTCACTCACTCACCCTTACCATGATCGTATGATACCAACTCTAACTCACTCACTCACTCTTACCATGATCGTATGTATAATACCAACAATAACTCACTCACTCACTCTTACCATGATCGTATGATACCAACACTAACTCACTCACTCACTCTTACCATGATCGTATGTATAATAACAACAATAACTCACTCACTCACTCTTACCGTGATCTTATGATACCAACAATAACTCACTCACTCTTACCATGATCGTATGATACCAACAATAACTCACTCACCCACCCTTACCGTGATCGTATGATACCAACAATAACTAACTCACTCACTCTTACCATGATCGTATGTATAATACCAACAATAACTCACTCACTCAATCTTACCATGATCGTATGATACCAACAATAACTCACTCACTCACTCTTACCATGATCGTATGGTACCAACAATAACTCACTCACTCACTCTAACCATGATCGTGTAATACCAACAATAACTCACTCACTCGCTCTTACCATGATCGTATGATACCAACAATAACTCACTCACTCACTTTTACCATGATCGTATGCATGATACCAACAATAACTCACTCAGTCACTCTTACCATGATCGTATGATACCAACAATAACTCACTCACTCACTCTTACCATGATCGTATGATACCAACAATAACTCACTCACTCACCCTTCCCTTGATCGTATGTATGATACCAACAATAACTCATTCACTCAGCCTTACCATGATCGTATGTATAATACCAACAATAACTCATTCACCCACTCTTACCATGATCGCATGATACCAACAATAACTCACTCACTCACTCTTACCATGATCGTATGCATGATACCAACAATAACTCACTCACTCACTCTTACCATGTTCGTATGGTACCAACAATAACTCACTCACTCTTACCATGATCGTATGCATGATACCAACAATAACTCACTCACTCACTCTTACCATGATCGTATGCATGATACCAACAATAACTCATTCACCCACTCTTACCATGATCGCATGATACCAACAATAACTCACTCACTCACTCTTACCATGATCGTATGCATGATACCAACAATAACTCACTCACTCACTCTTACCATGTTCGTATGGTACCAACAATAACTCACTCACTCTTACCATGATCGTATGCATGATACCAACAATAACTCACTCACTCACTCTTACCATGATCGTATGCATGATACCAACAATAACTCACTCACTCACTCTTACCATGTTCGTATGGTACCAACAATAACTCACTCACTCTTACCATGATCGTATGCATGATACCAACAATAACTCACTCACTCACTCTTACCATGATCGTATGATACCAACAATAACTCACTCACTCACTCTTACCATGATCGTATGTATGATACCAACAATAACTCACTCACTCTTACCATGATCGTGTGATACCAACAATAACTCACTCACTCACTCTTACCATGATCGTATGATACCAACAATAACTCACTCACTCACTTTTACCATGATCGTATGCATGATACCAACAATAACTCACTCACTCACCCTTACCATGATCGTATGTATGATACCAACAATAACTCACTCACTCACTCTTACCATGATCGTATGATACCAACAATAACTCATTCACTCACTTTTACCATGATCGTATGTATGATACCAACAATAACTCACTCACTCACTCTTACCATGAACGTATGATACCAACAATAACTCACTCACTCACTCTTACCATGATCGTATGATACCAACAATAACTCATTCACTCACTTTTACCATGATCGTATGTATGATACCAACAATAACTCACTCACTCACTCTTACCATGAATGTATGATACCAACAATAACTCACTCACTCACTCTTACCATGATCGTATGATACCAACAATAACTCACTCACTCACTCTTACCATGATCGTATGATACCAACAATAACTCACTCACTCACTCTTACCATGATCGTGTGATACCAACACTAACTCACTCATTCACTCTTACCATGATCGTATGTATGATAACAACAATAACTCACTCACTCACTCTTATCATGATCGTATGTATGATACCAACAATAACTTACTCACTCACTCTTACCATGATCGTATGATACCAACAATAACTCACTCACTCACTCTTACCATGATCATCTGATACCAACAATAACTCACTCACTCACTCTTACCATGATCGTATGATACCAACAATAACTCACTCACTCACTCTTACCATGATCGTATGTATGATACCAACAATAACTCACTCACTCACTCTTACCATGATCGTATGATACCAACAATAACTCACTCACTCACTCTTACCATGATCGTATGATACCAACACTAACTCACTCACTCACTCTTACCATGATCGTATGTATGATACCAACAACAACTCACTCACTCACTCTTACCATGATCGTATGATACCAACAATAACTCACTCACTCACCCTTCCCTTGATCGTATGTATGATACCAACAATAACTCATTCACTCACCCTTACCATGATCGTATGTATAATACCAACAATAACTCATTCACCCACTCTTACCATGATCGCATGATACCAACAATAACTCACTCACTCTTACCATGATCGTATGATACCAACAATAACTCACCCACTCACTCTTACCATGATCGTATGTATGATACCAACAATATCTCATTCACTCACTCTTACCATGATCGTATGTATAATACCAACAATAACTCACTCACTCACTCTTACCATGATCTTATGATACCAACAATAACTCACTCACTCACTCTTACCATGATCTTATGATACCAACAATAACTCACTCACTCTTACCATGATCGTATGATACCAACAATAACTCACTCACTCACCCTTACCATGATCGTATGTATGATACCAACAATAACTCACTCACTCGCTCTTAACATGATCGTATGATACCAACAATAACTCACTCACTCACTCTTACCATGATCGTAAGATACCAACAATAACTCACTCACTCACTCTTACCATGATCGTATGATACCAACAATAACTCACTCACTCAATCTTACCATGATCGTATGTATGATACCAACAATAACTCACTCACTCACTCTTACCATGATCGTATGATACCAACAATAACTCACTCATTCACTCTTACCATGATCGTATGATACCAACAATAACTCACTCACTCACTCTTACCATGATCGTATGTATGATACCACCAATAACTCACTCACTCACTCTTACCATGATCGTATGATACCAACACTAACTCACTCACTCACTCTTACCATGATCGTATGTATATTAACAACAATAACTCACTCACTCACTCTTACCGTGATCTTAGGATACCAACAATAACTCACTCACTCACTCTTACCATGATCGTATGATACCAACAATAACTCACTCACTCACTCTTACCATGATCGTATGATACCAACAATAACTCACTCACTCTTACCATGATCGTATGATACCAACAATAACTCACTCACTCACTCTTACCATGATCGTATGTATGATACCAACAATAACTCATTCACTCACTCTTACCATGATCGTATGATACCAACAATAACTCACTCACTCACTCTTACCATGATCGTATGATACCAACAATAACTCACTCACTCAATCTTACCATGATCGTATGTATGATACCAACAATAACTCACTCACTCACTCTTACCATGATCGTATGATACCAACAATAACTCACTCACTCACTCTTACCATGATCGTATGATACCAACAATAACTCACTCTCCCTTACCATGATCGTGTGATACCAACAATAACTCACTCATTCACTCTTACCATGATCGTATGATACCAACAATAACTCACTCACTTACTCTTACCATGATCGTATGATATCAACAATAACTCACTCACTCACTCTTACCATGATCGTATGATACCAACAATAACTCACTCACTCACTCTTACCATGATCGTATGTATGATACCAACAATAACTCACTCACTCACTCTTACCATGATCGTATGATACCAACAATAACTCACTCACTCAATCCTACCATGATCGTATGTATGATACCAACAATAACTCACTCACTCTTACCATGATCGTATGATACCAACAATAACTCACTCACTCTTACCATGATCGTATGATACCAACAATAACTCACTCACTCACTCTTACCATGATCGTATGCATGATACCAACAATAACTCACTCACCCACTCTTACCATGATCGTATGGTACCAACACTAACTCACTCACTCACTCTTACCATGATCGTATGATACCAACACTAACTCACTCACTCACTCTTACCATGATCGTATGTATGATACCAACAACACCTCACTCACTCACTCTTACCATGATCGTATGATACCAACAATAACTCACTCACTCACTCTTACCATGATCGTATGATACCAACAATAACTCACTCACTCACTCTTACCATGATCGTATGATACCAACAATAACTCCCTCACTCACTCTTACCATGATCGTATGATACCAACAATAACTCACTCACTCTTACCATGATCGTATGATACCAACAATAACTCACTCACTCACTCTTACCATGATCGTATAATACCAACAATAACTCACTCACTCGCTCTTACCATGATCGAATGGTACCAACAATAACTCACTCACTCACTCTAACCATGATCGTGTAATACCAACAATAACTCACTCACTCGCTTTTACCATGATCGTATGATACCAACAATAACTCACTCACTCACTTTTACCATGATCGTATGCATGATACCAACAATAACTCACTCAGTCACTCTTACCATGATCGTATGATACCAACAATAACTCACTCACTCACTCTTACCATGATCGTATGATACCAACAATAACTCACTCACTCACCCTTCCCTTGATCGTATGTATGATACCAACAATAACTCATTCACTCACCCTTACCATGATCGTATGTATAATACCAACAATAACTCATTCACCCACTCTTACCATGATCGTATGATACCAACAATAACTCACCCACTCACTCTTACCATGATCGTATGCATGATACCAACAATAACTCACTCACTCACTCTTACCATGATCGTATGGTACCAACAATAACTCACTCACTCACTCTAACCATGATCGTGTAATACCAACAATAACTCACTCACTCGCTCTTACCATGATCGTATGATACCAACAATAACTCACTCACTCACTTTTACCATGATCGTATGCATGATACCAACAATAACTCACTCAATCACTCTTACCATGATCGTATGATACCAACAATAACTCACTCACTCACTCTTACCATGATAGTATGATACCAACAATAACTCACTCTCTCACCCTTCCCTTCATCGTATGTATGATATCAACAATAACTCATTCACTCAGCCTTACCATGATCGTATGTATAATACCAACAATAACTCATTCACCCACTCTTACCATGATCGCATGATACCAACAATAACTCACTCACTCTTACCATGATCGTATGATACCAACAATAACTCACTCACTCACTCTTACCATGATCGTATGCATGATACCAACAATAACTCACTCACTCACTCTTACCATGTTCGTATGGTACCAACAATAACTCACTCACTCTTACCATGATCGTATGCATGATACCAACAATAACTCACTCACTCACTCTTACCATGATCGTATGATACAAACAATAACTCACTCACTCACTCTTACCATGATCGTATGTATGATACCAACAATAACTCACTCACTCTTACCATGATCGTGTGATACCAACAATAACTCACTCACTCACTCTTACCATGATCGTATGATACCAACAATAACTCACTCACTCACTTTTACCATGATCGTATGCATGATACCAACAATAACTCACTCACTCACTCTTACCATGATCGTATGATACCAACAATAACTCACTCACTCACCCTTACCATGATCGTATGTATGATACCAACAATAACTCACTCACTCACTCTTACCATGATCGTATGATACCAACAATAACTCACTCACTCACTCTTACCATGATCGTATGATACCAACAATAACTCATTCACTCACTTTTACCATGATCGTATGTATGATACCAACAATAACTCACTCACTCACTCTTACCATGAACGTATGATACCAACAATAACTCACTCACTCACTCTTACCATGATCGTATGATACCAACAATAACTCACTCACTCACTCTTACCATGATCGTATGATACCAACAATAACTCACTCACTCACTCTTACCATGATCGTGTGATACCAACAATAACTCACTCATTCACTCTTACCATGATCGTATGTATGATAACAACAATAACTCACTCACTCACTCTTACCATGATCGTATGTATGATACCAACAATAACGTACTCACTCACTCTTACCATGATCGTATGATACCAACAATAACTCACTCACTCACTCTTACCATGATCATCTGATACCAACAATAACTCACTCACTCACTCTTACCATGATCGTATGATACCAAAAATAACTCACTCACTCACTCTTACCATGATCGTATGTATGATACCAACAATAACTCACTCACTCACTCTTACCATGATCGTATGATACCAACACTAACTCACTCACTCACCCTTACCATGATCGTATGATACCAACTCTAACTCACTCACTCACTCTTACCATGATCGTATGTATAATACCAACAATAACTCACTCACTCACTCTTACCATGATCGTATGATACCAACACTAACTCACTCACTCACTCTTACCATGATCGTATGTATAATAACAACAATAACTCACTCACTCACTCTTACCGTGATCTTATGATACCAACAATAACTCACTCACTCTTACCATGATCGTATGATACCAACAATAACTCACTCACCCACCCTTACCGTGATCGTATGATACCAACAATAACTAACTCACTCACTCTTACCATGATCGTATGTATAATACCAACAATAACTCACTCACTCAATCTTACCATGATCGTATGATACCAACAATAACTCACTCACTCACTCTTACCATGATCGTATTGTACCAACAATAACTCACTCACTCACTCTAACCATGATCGTGTAATACCAACAATAACTCACTCACTCGCTCTTACCATGATCGTATGATACCATCAATAACTCACTCACTCAATTTTACCATGATCGTATGCATGATACCAACAATAACTCACTCAGTCACTCTTACCATGATCGTATGATACCAACCATAACTCACTCACTCACTCTTACCATGATCGTATGATACCAACAATAACTCACTCACTCACCCTTCCCTTGATCGTATGTATGATACCAACAATAACTCATTCACTCAGCCTTACCATGATCGTATGTATAATACCAACAATAACTCATTCACCCACTCTTACCATGATCGCATGATACCAACAATAACTCACTCACTCTTACCATGATCGTATGATACCAACAATAACTCACTCACTCACTCTTACCATGATCGTATGCATGATACCAACAATAACTCACTCACTCACTCTTACCATGTTCGTATGGTACCAACAATAACTCACTCACTCTTACCATGATCGTATGCATGGTACCAACAATAACTCACTCACTCACTCTTACCATGATCGTATGATACCAACAATAACTCACTCACTCACTCTTACCATGATCGTATGTATGATACCAACAATAACTCACTCACTCTTACCATGATCGTGTGATACCAACAATAACTCACTCACTCACTCTTACCATGATCGTATGATACCAACAATAACTCACTCACTCACTTTTACCATGATCGTATGCATGATACCAACAATAACTCACTCACTCACTCTTACTATGATCGTATGATACCAACAATAACTCACTCACTCACCCTTACCATGATCGTATGTATGATACCAACAATAACTCACTCACTCACTCTTACCATGATCGTATGATACCAACAATAACTCACTCACTCACTCTTACCATGATCGTATGATACCAACAATAACTCATTCACTCACTTTTACCATGATCGTATGTATGATACCAACAATAACTCACTCACTCACTCTTACCATGAACGTATGATACCAACAATAACTCACTCACTCACTCTTACCATGATCGTATGATACCAACAATAACTCACTCACTCACTCTTACCATGATCGTATGATACCAACAATAACTCACTCACTCACTCTTACCATGATCGTGTGATACCAACAATAACTCACTCATTCACTCTTACCATGATCGTATGTATGATAACAACAATAACTCACTCACTCACTCTTACCATGATCGTATGTATGATACCAACAATAACGTACTCACTCACTCTTACCATGATCGTATGATACCAACAATAACTCACTCACTCACTCTTACCATGATCATCTGATACCAACAATAACTCACTCACTCACTCTTACCATGATCGTATGATACCAAAAATAACTCACTCACTCACTCTTACCATGATCGTATGTATGATACCAACAATAACTCACTCACTCACTCTTACCATGATCGTATGATACCAACACTAACTCACTCACTCACCCTTACCATGATCGTATGATACCAACTCTAACTCACTCACTCACTCTTACCATGATCGTATGTATAATACCAACAATAACTCACTCACTCACTCTTACCATGATCGTATGATACCAACACTAACTCACTCACTCACTCTTACAATGATCGTATGTATAATAACAACAATAACTCACTCACTCACTCTTACCGTGATCTTATGATACCAACAATAACTCACTCACTCTTACCATGATCGTATGATACCAACAATAACTCACTCACCCACCCTTACCGTGATCGTATGATACCAACAATAACTAACTCACTCACTCTTACCATGATCGTATGTATAATACCAACAATAACTCACTCACTCAATCTTACCATGATCGTATGATACCAACAATAACTCACTCACTCACTCTTACCATGATCGTATGTATAATACCAACAATAACTCACTCACTCACTCACTCTTACCATGATCGTATGATACCAACAATAACTCACTCACTCACTCTTACCATGATCGTATGATACCAACAATAACTCACTCACTCACTCTTACCATGATCGTATGCATGATACCAACAATAACTCACTCACTCACTCTTACCATGTTCGTATGGTACCAACAATAACTCACTCACTCTTACCATGATCGTATGCATGATACCAACAATAACTCACTCACTCACTCTTACCATGATCGTATGATACCAACAATAACTCACTCACTCACTCTTACCATGATCGTATGTATGATACCAACAATAACTCACTCACTCTTACCATGATCATGTGATACCAACAATAACTCACTCACTCACTCTTACCATGATCGTATGATACCAACAATAACTCACTCACTCACTTTTACCATGATCGTATGCATGATACCAACAATAACTCACTCACTCACTCTTACCATGATCGTATGATACCAACAATAACTCACTCACTCACCCTTACCATGATCGTATGTATGATACCAACAATAACTCACTCACTCACTCTTACCATGATCGTATGATACCAACAATAACTCACTCACTCACTCTTACCATGATCGTATGATACCAACAATAACTCATTCACTCACTTTTACCATGATCGTATGTATGATACCAACAATAACTCACTCACTCACTCTTACCATGAACGTATGATACCAACAATAACTCACTCACTCACTCTTACCATGATCGTATGATACCAACAATAACTCACTCACTCACTCTTACCATGATCGTATGATACCAACAATAACTCACTCACTCACTCTTACCATGATCGTGTGATACCAACAATAACTCACTCATTCACTCTTACCATGATCGTATGTATGATAACAACAATAACTCACTCACTCACTCTTACCATGATCGTATGTATGATACCAACAATAACTTACTCACTCACTCTTACCATGATCGTATGATACCAACAATAACTCACTCACTCACTCTTACCATGATCATCTGATACCAACAATAACTCACTCACTCACTCATACCATGATCGTATGATACCAACAATAACTCACTCACTCACTCTTACCATGATCGTATGTATGATACCAACAATAACTCACTCATTCACTCTTATCATGATCGTATGATACCAACAATAACTCACTCACTCACTCTTACCATGATCGTATGATACCAACACTAACTCACTCACTCACTCTTACCATGATCGTATGTATGATACCAACAACAACTCACTCACTCACTCTTACCATGATCATCTGATACCAACAATAACTCACTCACTCACTCTTACCATGATCGTATGATACCAACAATAACTCACTCACTCACTCTTACCATGATCGTATGTATGATACCAACAATAACTCACTCACTCACTCTTACCATGATCGTATGATACCAACACTAACTCACTCACTCACCCTTACCATGATCGTATGATACCAACTCTAACTCACTCACTCACTCTTACCATGATCGTATGTATAATACCAACAATAACTCACTCACTCACTCTTACCATGATCGTATGATACCAACACTAACTCACTCACTCACTCTTACCATGATCGTATGTATAATAACAACAATAACTCACTCACTCACTCTTACCGTGATCTTATGATACCAACAATAACTCACTCACTCTTACCATGATCGTATGATACCAACAATAACTCACTCACCCACCCTTACCGTGATCGTATGATACCAACAATAACTAACTCACTCACTCTTACCATGATCGTATGTATAATACCAACAATAACTCACTCACTCAATCTTACCATGAATGTATGATACCAACAATAACTCACTCACTCACTCTTACCATGATCGTATGTATAATACCAACAATAACTCACTCACTCACTCACTCTTACCATGATCGTATGATACCAACAATAACTCACTCACTCACTCTTACCATGATCGTATGATACCAACAATAACTCACTCACTCACTCTTACCATGATCGTATGCATGATACCAACAATAACTCACTCACTCACTCTTACCATGTTCGTATGGTACCAACAATAACTCACTCACTCTTACCATGATCGTATGCATGATACCAACAATAACTCACTCACTCACTCTTACCATGATCGTATGATACCAACAATAACTCACTCACTCACTCTTACCATGATCGTATGTATGAAACCAACAATAACTCACTCACTCTTACCATGATCGTGTGATACCAACAATAACTCACTCACCCACTCTTACCATGATCGTATGATACCAACAATAACTCACTCACTCACTTTTACCATGATCGTATGCATGATACCAACAATAACTCACTCACTCACTCTTACCATGATCGTATGTATGATACCAACAATAACTCACTCATTCACTCTTACCATGATCGTATGATACCAACAATAACTCACTCACTCACTCTTACCATGATCGTATGATACCAACACTAACTCACTCACTCACTCTTACCATGATCGTATGTATGATACCAACAACAACTCACTCACTCACTCTTACCATGATCATCTGATACCAACAATAACTCACTCACTCACTCTTACCATGATCGTATGATACCAACAATAACTCACTCACTCACTCTTACCATGATCGTATGTATGATACCAACAATAACTCACTCACTCACTCTTACCATGATCGTATGATACCAACACTAACTCACTCACTCACCCTTACCATGATCGTATGATACCAACTCTAACTCACTCACTCACTCTTACCATGATCGTATGTATAATACCAACAATAACTCACTCACTCACTCTTACCATGATCGTATGATACCAACAATAACTCACTCACTCACTCTTACCATGATCGTATGTATGATACCAACAATAACTCACTCACTCACTCTTACCATGATCGTATGATACCAACACTAACTCACTCACTCACCCTTACCATGATCGTATGATACCAACTCTAACTCACTCACTCACTCTTACCATGATCGTATGTATAATACCAACAATAACTCACTCACTCACTCTTACCATGATCGTATGATACCAACACTAACTCACTCACTCACTCTTACCATGATCGTATGTATAATAACAACAATAACTCACTCACTCACTCTTACCGTGATCTTATGATACCAACAATAACTCACTCACTCTTACCATGATCGTATGATACCAACAATAACTCACTCACCCACCCTTACCGTGATCGTATGAAACCAACAATAACTAACTCACTCACTCTTACCATGATCGTATGTATAATACCAACAATAACTCACTCACTCAATCTTACCATGAATGTATGATACCAACAATAACTCACTCACTCACTCTTACCATGATCGTATGTATAATACCAACAATAACTCACTCACTCACTCACTCTTACCATGATCGTATGATACCAACAATAACTCACTCACTCACTCTTACCATGATCGTATGATACCAACAATAACTCACTCACTCACTCTTACCATGATCGTATGCATGATACCAACAATAACTCACTCACTCACTCTTACCATGTTCGTATGGTACCAACAATAACTCACTCACTCTTACCATGATCGTATGCATGATACCAACAATAACTCACTCACTCACTCTTACCATGATCGTATGATACCAACAATAACTCACTCACTCACTCTTACCATGATCGTATGTATGAAACCAACAATAACTCACTCACTCTTACCATGATCGTGTGATACCAACAATAACTCACTCACCCACTCTTACCATGATCGTATGATACCAACAATAACTCACTCACTCACTTTTACCATGATCGTATGCATGATACCAACAATAACTCACTCACTCACTCTTACCATGATCGTATGATACCAACAATAACTCACTCACTCACCCTTACCATGATCGTATGTATGATACCAACAATAACTCACTCACTCACTCTTACCATGATCGTATGATACCAACAATAACTCACTCACTCACTCTTACCATGATCGTATGATACCAACAATAACTCACCCACTCACTCTTACCATGATCGTATGTATGATACCAACAATAACTCACTCACTCACTCTTACCATGAATGTATGATACCAACAATAACTCACTCACTCACTCTTACCATGATCGTATGATACCAACAATAACTCACTCACTCACTCTTACCATGATCGTATGATACCAACAATAACTCACTCACTCACTCTTACCATGATCGTGTGATACCAACAATAACTCACTCATTCACTCTTACCATGATCGTATGTATGATAACAACAATAACTCACTCACTCACTCTTACCATGATCGTATGTATGATACCAACAATAACTTACTCACTCACTCTTACCATGATCGTATGATACCAACAATAACTCACTCACTCACTCTTACCATGATCGTATGATACCAACAATAACTCACTCACTCACCCTTACCATGATCGTATGTATGATACCAACAATAACTCACTCACTCACTCTTACCATGATCGTATGATACCAACAATAACTCACTCACTCACTCTTACCATGATCGTATGATACCAACAATAACTCATTCACTCACTTTTACCATGATCGTATGTATGATACCAACAATAACTCACTCACTCACTCTTACCATGAATGTATGATACCAACAATAACTCACTCACTCACTCTTACCATGATCGTATGATACCAACAATAACTCACTCACTCACTCTTACCATGATCGTATGATACCAACAATAACTCACTCACTCACTCTTACCATGATCGTGTGATACCAACAATAACTCACTCATTCACTCTTACCATGATCGTATGTATGATAACAACAATAACTCACTCACTCACTCTTACCATGATCGTATGTATGATACCAACAATAACTTACTCACTCACTCTTACCATGATCGTATGATACCAACAATAACTCACTCACTCACTCTTACCATGATCATCAGATACCAACAATAACTCACTCACTCACTCTTACCATGATCGCATGATACCAACAATAACTCACTCACTCACTCTTACCATGATCGTATGTATGATACCAACAACAACTCACTCACTCACTCTTACCATGATCGTATGATACCAACAATAACTCACTCACTCACCCTTCCCTTGATCGTATGTATGATACCAACAATAACTCATTCACTCACCCTTACCATGATCGTATGTATAATACCAACAATAACTCATTCACCCACTCTTACCATGATCGCATGATACCAACAATAACTCACTCACTCTTACCATGATCGTATGATACCAACAATAACTCACCCACTCACTCTTACCATGATCGTATGTATGATACCAACAATATCTCATTCACTCACTCTTACCATGATCGTATGTATAATACCAACAATAACTCACTCACTCACTCTTACCATGATCGTATGATACCAACAATAACTCACTCACTCACTCTTACCATGATCTTATGATACCAACAATAACTCACTCACTCTTACCATGAAAGTATGATACCAACAATAACTCACTCACTCACCCTTACCATGATCGTATGTATGATACCAACAATAACTCACTCCCTCGCTCTTAACATGATCGTATGATACCAACAATAACTCACTCACTCACTCTTACCATGATCGTATGATACCAACAATAACTCACTCACTCACTCTTACCATGATCGAATGATACCAACAATAACTCACTCACTCAATCTTACCATGATCGTATGTATGATACCAACAATAACTCACTCACTCACTCTTACCATGATCGTATGATACCAACAATAACTCACTCATTCACTCTTACCATGATCGTATGATACCAACAATAACTCACTCACTCACTCTTACCATGATCGTATGTATGATACCACCAATAACTCACTCACTCACTCTTACCATGATCGTATGATACCAACACTAACTCACTCACTCACTCTTACCATGATCGTATGTATATTAACAACAATAACTCACTCACTCACTCTTACCGTGATCTTAGGATACCAACAATAACTCACTCACTCACTCTTACCATGATCGTATGATACCAACAATAACTCACTCACTCACTCTTACCATGATCGTATGATACCAACAATAACTCACTCACTCTTACCATGATCGTATGATACCAACAATAACTCACTCACTCACTCTTACCATGATCGTATGTATGATACCAACAATAACTCACTCACTCACTCTTACCATGATCGTATGATACCAACAATAACTCACTCACTCACTCTTACCATGATCGTATGATACCAACAATAACTCACTCACTCAATCTTACCATGATCGTATGTATGATACCAACAATAACTCACTCACTCACTCTTACCATGATCGTATGATACCAACAATAACTCACTCACTCACTCTTACCATGATCGTATGATACCAACAATAACTCACTCTCCCTTACCATGATCGTATGATACCAACAATAACTCACTCATTCACTCTTACCATGATCGTATGATACCAACAATAACTCACTCACTTACTCTTACCATGATCGTATGATATCAACAATAACTCACTCACTCACTCTTACCATGATCGTATGATACCAGCAATAACTCACTCACTCACTCTTACCATGATCGTATGTATGATACCAACAATAACTCACTCACTCACTCTTACCATGATCGTATGATACCAACAATAACTCACTCACTCAATCCTACCATGATCGTATGTATGATACCAACAATAACTCACTCACTCTTACCATGATCGTATGATACCAACAATAACTCACTCACTCTTACCATGATCGTATGATACCAACAATAACTCACTCACTCACTCTTACCATGATCGTATGCATGATACCAACAATAACTCACTCACCCACTCTTACCATGATCGTATGGTACCAACACTAACTCACTCACTCACTCTTACCATGATCGTATGATACCAACACTAACTCACTCACTCACTCTTACCATGATCGTATGTATGATACCAACAACACCTCACTCACTCACTCTTACCATGATCGTATGATACCAACAATAACTCACTCACTCACTCTTACCATGATCGTATGATACCAACAATAACTCACTCACTCTTACCATGATCGTATGATACCAACAATAACTCCCTCACTCACTCTTACCATGATCGTATGATACCAACAATAACTCACTCACTCTTACCATGATCGTATGATACCAACAATAACTCACTCACTCACTCTTACCATGATCGTATAATACCAACAATAACTCACTCACTCGCTCTTACCATGATCGAATGGTACCAACAATAACTCACTCACTCACTCTAACCATGATCGTGTAATACCAACAATAACTCACTCACTCGCTCTTACCATGATCGTATGATACCAACAATAACTCACTCACTCACTTTTACCATGATCGTATGCATGATACCAACAATAACTCACTCAGTCACTCTTACCATGATCGTATGATACCAACAATAACTCACTCACTCACTCTTACCATGATCGTATGATACCAACAATAACTCACTCACTCACCCTTCCCTTGATCGTATGTATGATACCACCAATAACTCATTCACTCACCCTTACCATGATCGTATGTATAATACCAACAATAACTCATTCACCCACTCTTACCATGATCGTATGATACCAACAATAACTCACCCACTCACTCTTACCATGATCGTATGCATGATACCAACAATAACTCACTCACTCACTCTTACCATGATCGTATGGTACCAACAATAACTCACTCACTCACTCTAACCATGATCGTGTAATACCAACAATAACTCACTCACTCGCTCTTACCATGATCGTATGATACCAACAATACCTCACTCACTCACTTTTACCATGATCGTATGCATGATACCAACAATAACTCACTCAGTCACTCTTACCATGATCGTATGATACCAACAATAACTCACTCACTCACTCTTACCATGATCGTATGATACCAACAATAACTCACTCACTCACCCTTCCCTTGATCGTATGTATGATACCAACAATAACTCATTCACTCAGCCTTACCATGATCGTATGTATAATACCAACAATAACTCATTCACCCACTCTTACCATGATCGCATGATACCAACAATAACTCACTCACTCTTACCATGATCGTATGATACCAACAATAACTCACTCACTCACTCTTACCATGATCGTATGCATGATACCAACAATAACTCACTCACTCACTCTTACCATGTTCGTATGGCACCAACAAAACTCACTCACTCTTACCATGATCGTATGCATGATACCAACAATAACTCACTCACTCACTCTTACCATGATCGTATGATACCAACAATAACTCACTCACTCACTCTTACCATGATCGTATGTATGATACCAACAATAACTCACTCACTCTTACCATGATCGTGTGATACCAACAATAACTCACTCACTCACTCTTACCATGATCGTATGATACCAACAATAACTCACTCACTCACTTTTACCATGATCGTATGCATGATACCAACAATAACTCACTCACTCACTCTTACCATGATCGTATGATACCAACAATAACTCACTCACTCACCCTTACCATGATCGTATGTATGATACCAACAATAACTCACTCACTCACTCTTACCATGATCGTATGATACCAACAATAACTCACTCACTCACTCTTACCATGATCGTATGATACCAACAATAACTCATTCACTCACTTTTACCATGATCGTATGTATGATACCAACAATAACTCACTCACTCACTCTTACCATGAACGTATGATACCAACAATAACTCACTCACTCACTCTTACCATGATCGTATGATACCAACAATAACTCACTCACTCACTCTTACCATGATCGTATGATACCAACAATAACTCACTCACTCACTCTTACCATGATCGTGTGATACCAACAATAACTCACTCATTCACTCTTACCATGATCGTATGTATGATAACAACAATAACTCACTCACTCACTCTTACCATGATCGTATGTATGATACCAACAATAACGTACTCACTCACTCTTACCATGATCGTATGATACCAACAATAACTCACTCACTCACTCTTACCATGATCATCTGATACCAACAATAACTCACTCACTCACTCTTACCATGATCGTATGATACCAAAAATAACTCACTCACTCACTCTTACCATGATCGTATGTATGATACCAACAATAACTCACTCACTCACTCTTACCATGATCGTATGATACCAACACTAACTCACTCACTCACCCTTACCATGATCGTATGATACCAACTCTAACTCACTCACTCACTCTTACCATGATCGTATGTATAATACCAACAATAACTCACTCACTCACTCTTACCATGATCGTATGATACCAACACTAACTCACTCACTCACTCTTACCATGATCGTATGTATAATAACAACAATAACTCACTCACTCACTCTTACCGTGATCTTATGATACCAACAATAACTCACTCACTCTTACCATGATCGTATGATACCAACAATAACTCACTCACCCACCCTTACCGTGATCGTATGATACCAACAATAACTAACTCACTCACTCTTACCATGATCGTATGTATAATACCAACAATAACTCACTCACTCAATCTTACCATGATCGTATGATACCAACAATAACTCACTCACTCACTCTTACCATGATCGTATGTATAATACCAACAATAACTCACTCACTCA
Source organism: Bathymodiolus brooksi (assembly GCA_963680875.1). Taxonomy (NCBI): domain Eukaryota; kingdom Metazoa; phylum Mollusca; class Bivalvia; order Mytilida; family Modiolidae; genus Bathymodiolus; species Bathymodiolus brooksi. The sequence goes on from OY804583.1 coordinate 97,487,938, forward strand.
CTCACTCTTACCATGATCGTATGATACCAACAATAACTCACTCACTCACTCTTACCATGATCGTATGATACCAACAATAACTCACTCACTCACTCTTACCATGATCGTATGCATGATACCAACAATAACTCACTCACTCACTCTTACCATGTTCGTATGGTACCAACAATAACTCACTCACTCTTACCATGATCGTATGCATGATACCAACAATAACTCACTCACTCACTCTTACCATGATCGTATGTTACCAACAATAACTCACTCACTCACTCTTACCATGATCGTATGTATGATACCAACAATAACTCACTCACTCTTACCATGATCATGTGATACCAACAATAACTCACTCACTCACTCTTACCATGATCGTATGATACCAACAATAACTCACTCACTCACTTTTACCATGATCGTATGCATGATACCAACAATAACTCACTCACTCACTCTTACCATGATCGTATGATACCAACAATAACTCACTCACTCACCCTTACCATGATCGTATGTATGATACCAACAATAACTCACTCACTCACTCTTACCATGATCGTATGATACCAACAATAACTCACTCACTCACTCTTACCATGATCGTATGATACCAACAATAACTCATTCACTCACTTTTACCATGATCGTATGTATGATACCAACAATAACTCACTCACTCACTCTTACCATGAACGTATGATACCAACAATAACTCACTCACTCACTCTTACCATGATCGTATGATACCAACAATAACTCACTCACTCACTCTTACCATGATCGTATGATACCAACAATAACTCACTCACTCACTCTTACCATGATCGTATGTATGATACCAACAATAACTCACTCATTCACTCTTACCATGATCGTATGATACCAACAATAACTCACTCACTCACTCTTACCATGATCGTATGATACCAACACTAACTCACTCACTCACTCTTACCATGATCGTATGTATGATACCAACAACAACTCACTCACTCACTCTTACCATGATCGTATGATACCAACAATAACTCACTCACTCACTCTTACCATGATTGTATGTATAATACCAACACTAACTCTCTCACTCACTCTTACCATGATCGTATGTATAATAACAACAACAACCCATTCACTCACTCTTACCATGATCTTATGATACCAACAATAACTCACTCACTCTTACCATGATCGTATGATACCAACAATAACTCACTCACTCACCCTTACCATAATCGTATGTATAATACCAACAATAACTCACTCACTCGCTCTTACCATGAACGTGTGATACCAACAATAACTCACTCACTCACTCTTACCATGATTGTATGTATAATACCAACAATAACTCACTCACTCACTCTTACCATGATCTTATGATACCAACAATAACTCACTCACTCTTACCATGATCGTATGATACCAACACTAACTCACTCACTCACTCTTACCATTATCGTATGTATGATACCAACAACAACTCACTCACTCACTCTTACCATGATCGTATGATACCAACAATAACTCACTCACTCACTCTTACCATGATCGTATGATACCAACAATAACTCACTCACTCACTCTTACCATGATCGTATGATACCAACAATAACTCACTCACTCACTCTTACCATGATCGTATGATACCAACAATAACTCACTCACTCACTCTTACCATGATCGTATGATACCAACAATAACTCACTCACTCACTCTTACCATGATCTTATAATACCAACAATAACTCACTCAATCGCTCTTACCATGATCGTATGGTACCAACAATAACTCACTCACTCACTCTAACCATGATCGTGTAATACCAACAATAACTCACTCACTCGCTCTTACCATGATCGTATGATACCAACAATAACTCACTCACTCACTTTTACCATGATCGTATGCATGATACCAACAATAACTCACTCAGTCACTCTTACCATGATCGTATGATACCAACAATAACTCACTCACTCACTCTTACCATGATCGTATGATACCAACAATAACTCACTCACTCACCCTTCCCTTGATCGTATGTATGATACCAACAATAACTCATTCACTCACCCTTACCATGATCGTATGTATAATACCAACAATAACTCATTCACCCACTCTTACCATGATCGCATGATACCAACAATAACTCACTCACTCTTACCATGATCGTATGATACCAACAATAACTCACCCACTCACTCTTACCATGATCGTATGCATGATACCAACAATAACTCACTCACTCACTCTTACCATGATCGTATGGTACCAACAATAACTCACTCACTCACTCTAACCATGATCGTGTAATACCAACAATAACTCACTCACTCGCTCTTACCATGATCGTATGATACCAACAATAACTCACTCACTCACTTTTACCATGATCGTATGCATGATACCAACAATAACTCACTCAGTCACTCTTACCATGATCGTATGATACCAACAATAACTCACTCACTCACTCTTACCATGATCGTATGATACCAACAATAACTCACTCACTCACCCTTCCCTTGATCGTATGTATGATACCAACAATAACTCATTCACTCACCCTTACCATGATCGTATGTATAATACCAACAATAACTCATTCACCCACTCTTACCATGATCGCATGATACCAACAATAACTCACTCACTCTTACCATGATCGTATGATACCAACAATAACTCACCCACTCACTCTTACCATGATCGTATGCATGATACCAACAATAACTCATTCACTCACTCTTACCATGATCGTATGTATAATACCAACAATAACTCACTCACTCACTCTTACCATGATCGCATGATACCAACAATAACTCACTCACTCACTCTTACCATGATCGTATGATACCAACACTAACTCACTCACTCACTCTTACCATGATCGTATGTATAATAACAACAATAACTCACTCACTCACTCTTACCATGATCTTATGATACAAACAATAACTCACTCACTCTTACCATGATCGTATGATACCAACAATAACTCACTCACTCACCCTTACCATGATCGTATGTATAATACCAACAATAACTCACTCACTCGCTCTTAACATGATCGTATGATACCAACAATAACTCACTCACTCACTCTTACCATGATCGTATGATACCAACAATAACTCACTCACTCACTCTTACCATGATCGTATGATACCAACAATAACTCACTCACTCAATCTTACCATGATCGTATGTATGATACCAACAATAACTCACTCATTCACTCTTACCATGATTGTATGATACCAACAATAACTCACTCACTCACTCTTACCATGATCGTATGTATGGTACCACCAATAACTCACTCACTCACTCTTACCATGATCGTATGATACCAACACTAACTCACTCACTCACTCTTACCATGATCGTATGTATAATAACAACAATAACTCACTCACTCACTCTTACCGTGATCTTATGATACCAACAATAACTCACTCACTCACTCTTACCATGATCGTATGATACCAACAATAACTCACTCACTCACTCTTACCATGATCGTATGATACCAACAATAACTCACTCACTCACCCTTACCATAATCGTATGTATAATACCAACAATAACTCACTCACTCGCTCTTACCATGATCGTGTGATACCAACAATAACTCACTCACTCACTCTTACCATGATTGTATGTATAATACCAACAATAACTCACTCACTCACTCTTACCATGATCTTATGATACCAACAATAACTCACTCACTCTTACCATGATCGTATGATACCAACACTAACTCACTCACTCACTCTTACCATGATCGTATGTATGATACCAACAACAACTCACTCACTCACTCTTACCATGATCGTATGATACCAACAATAACTCACTCACTCTTACCATGATCGTATGATACCAACAATAACTCACTCACTCACCCTTACCATAATCGTATGTATAATACCAACAATAACTCACTCACTCGCTCTTACCCTGATCGTGTGATACCAACAATAACTCACTCACTCACTCTTACCATGATTGTATGTATAATACCAACAATAACTCACTCACTCACTCTTACCATGATCTTATGATACCAACAATAACTCACTCACTCTTACCATGATCGTATGATACCAACACTAACTCACTCACTCACTCTTACCATGATCGTATGTATGATACCAACAACAACTCACTCACTCACTCTTACCATGATCGTATGATACCAACAATAACTCACTCACTCACTCTTACCATGATCGTATGATACCAACAATAACTCACTCACTCACTCTTACCATGATCGTATGATACCAACAATAACTCACTCACTCACTCTTACCATGATCGTATGATACCAACAATAACTCACTCACTCACTCTTACCATGATCGTATGATACCAACAATAACTCACTCACTCACCCTTACCATAATCGTATGTATAATACCAACAATAACTCACTCACTCGCTCTTACCATGATCGTGTGATACCAACAATAACTCACTCACTCACTCTTACCATGATTGTATGTATAATACCAACAATAACTCACTCACTCACTCTTACCATGATCTTATGATACCAACAATAACTCACTCACTCTTACCATGATCGTATGATACCAACACTAACTCACTCACTCACTCTTACCATGATCGTATGTATGATACCAACAACAACTCACTCACTCACTCTTACCATGATCGTATGATACCAACAATAACTCACTCACTCACTCTTACCATGATCGTATGATACCAACAATAACTCACTCACTCACTCTTACCATGATCGTATGATACCAACAATAACTCACTCACTCACTCTTACCATGATCGTATGATACCAACAATAACTCACTCACTCACTCTTACCATGATCGTATGATACCAACAATAACTCACTCACTCACTCTTACCATGATCGTATAATACCAACAATAACTCACTCAATCGCTCTTACCATGATCGTATGGTACCAACAATAACTCACTCACTCACTCTAACCATGATCGTGTAATACCAACAATAACTCACTCACTCGCTCTTACCATGATCGTATGATACCAACAATAACTCACTCACTCACTTTTACCATGATCGTATGCATGATACCAACAATAACTCACTCAGTCACTCTTACCATGATCGTATGATACCAACAATAACTCACTCACTCACTCTTACCATGATCGTATGATACCAACAATAACTCACTCACTCACCCTTCCCTTGATCGTATGTATGATACCAACAATAACTCATTCACTCACCCTTACCATGATCGTATGTATAATACCAACAATAACTCATTCACCCACTCTTACCATGATCGCATGATACCAACAATAACTCACTCACTCTTACCATGATCGTATGATACCAACAATAACTCACCCACTCACTCTTACCATGATCGTATGCATGATACCAACAATAACTCACTCACTCACTCTTACCATGATCGTATGGTACCAACAATAACTCACTCACTCACTCTAACCATGATCGTGTAATACCAACAATAACTCACTCACTCGCTCTTACCATGATCGTATGATACCAACAATAACTCACTCACTCACTTTTACCATGATCGTATGCATGATACCAACAATAACTCACTCAGTCACTCTTACCATGATCGTATGATACCAACAATAACTCACTCACTCACTCTTACCATGATCGTATGATACCAACAATAACTCACTCACTCACCCTTCCCTTGATCGTATGTATGATACCAACAATAACTCATTCACTCACCCTTACCATGATCGTATGTATAATACCAACAATAACTCATTCACCCACTCTTACCATGATCGCATGATACCAACAATAACTCACTCACTCTTACCATGATCGTATGATACCAACAATAACTCACCCACTCACTCTTACCATGATCGTATGTATGATACCAACAATAACTCACTCACTCACTCTTACCATGTTCGTATGGTACCAACAAAACTCACTCACTCTTACCATGATCGTATGCATGATACCAACAATAACTCACTCACTCACTCTTACCATGATCGTATGATACCAACAATAACTCACTCACTCACTCTTACCATGATCGTATGTATGATACCAACAATACCTCACTCACTCTTACCATGATCGTGTGATACCAACAATAACTCACTCACTCACTCTTACCATGATCGTATGATACCAACAATAACTCACTCACTCACTTTTACCATGATCGTATGCATGATACCAACAATAACTCACTCACTCACTCTTACCATGATCGTATGATACCAACAATAACTCACTCACTCACCCTTACCATGATCGTATGTATGATACCAACAATAACTCACTCACTCACTCTTACCATGATCGTATGATACCAACAATAACTCACTCACTCACTCTTACCATGATCGTATGATACCAACAATAACTCATTCACTCACTTTTACCATGATCGTATGTATGATACCAACAATAACTCACTCACTCACTCTTACCATGAACGTATGATACCAACAATAACTCACTCACTCACTCTTACCATGATCGTATGATACCAACAATAACTCACTCACTCACTCTTACCATGATCGTATGATACCAACAATAACTCACTCACTCACTCTTACCATGATCGTGTGATACCAACAATAACTCACTCATTCACTCTTACCATGATCGTATGTATGATAACAACAATAACTCACTCACTCACTCTTACCATGATCGTATGTATGATACCAACAATAACGTACTCACTCACTCTTACCATGATCGTATGATACCAACAATAACTCACTCACTCACTCTTACCATGATCATCTGATACCAACAATAACTCACTCACTCACTCTTACCATGATCGTATGATACCAAAAATAACTCACTCACTCACTCTTACCATGATCGTATGTATGATACCAACAATAACTCACTCACTCACTCTTACCATGATCGTATGATACCAACACTAACTCACTCACTCACCCTTACCATGATCGTATGATACCAACTCTAACTCACTCACTCACTCTTACCATGATCGTATGTATAATACCAACAATAACTCACTCACTCACTCTTACCATGATCGTATGATACCAACACTAACTCACTCACTCACTCTTACCATGATCGTATGTATAATAACAACAATAACTCACTCACTCACTCTTACCGTGATCTTATGATACCAACAATAACTCACTCACTCTTACCATGATCGTATGATACCAACAATAACTCACTCACCCACCCTTACCGTGATCGTATGATACCAACAATAACTAACTCACTCACTCTTACCATGATCGTATGTATAATACCAACAATAACTCACTCACTCAATCTTACCATGATCGTATGATACCAACAATAACTCACTCACTCACTCTTACCATGATCGTATGTATAATACCAACAATAACTCACTCACTCACTCACTCTTACCATGATCGTATGATACCAACAATAACTCACTCACTCACTCTTACCATGATCGTATGATACCAACAATAACTCACTCACTCACTCTTACCATGATCGTATGCATGATACCAACAATAACTCACTCACTCACTCTTACCATGTTCGTATGGTACCAACAATAACTCACTCACTCTTACCATGATCGTATGCATGATACCAACAATAACTCACTCACTCACTCTTACCATGATCGTATGATACCAACAATAACTCACTCACTCACTCTTACCATGATCGTATGTATGATACCAACAATAACTCACTCACTCTTACCATGATCATGTGATACCAACAATAACTCACTCACTCACTCTTACCATGATCGTATGATACCAACAATAACTCACTCACTCACTCTTACCATGATCGTATGATACCAACAATAACTCACTCACTCACTCTTACCATGATCGTATGATACCAACAATAACTCATTCACTCACTTTTACCATGATCGTATGTATGATACCAACAATAACTCACTCACTCACTCTTACCATGAACGTATGATACCAACAATAACTCACTCACTCACTCTTACCATGATCGTATGATACCAACAATAACTCACTCACTCACTCTTACCATGATCGTATGATACCAACAATAACTCACTCACTCACTCTTACCATGATCGTATGTATGATAACAACAATAACTCACTCACTCACTCTTACCATGATCGTATGCATGATACCAACAATAACTTACTCACTCACTCTTACCATGATCGTATGATACCAACAATAACTCACTCACTCACTCTTACCATGATCATCTGATACCAACAATAACTCACTCACTCACTCTTACCATGATCGTATGATACCAACAATAACTCACTCACTCACTCTTACCATGATCGTATGCATGATACCAACAATAACTCACTCATTCACTCTTACCATGATCGTATGATACCAACAATAACTCACTCACTCACTCTTACCATGATCGTATGATACCAACACTAACTCACTCACTCACTCTTACCATGATCGTATGTATGATACCAACAACAACTCACTCACTCACTCTTACCATGATCGTATGTATGATACCAACAACAACTCACTCACTCACTCTTACCATGATTATAGCGACATAACTCTCGATCATAGCGACATAACGATAGCGACATAACTCTCGATTCGTTTCCGAATATTATCCATCGAAAAGACCGTTCAAATAGTGGTGGTGGGCTCCTCATTTATTCGAAAAATGATATCTCTATAAGTAGGAAATCCGAATTAGAAAACAATCTTGACGAAACTATCTGGGTTGAAATACGATCCAAAGGTCAATCTTTTTTACTATGCAACACATATAGATCTCCGTGTACAGATATTGATTACTGGACACGATTAACATACGCAATAGAGTTGGCCCTTCAGGTAAATGAAAACATCATTATCACGGGCGATCTGAATTCAAATCTATTGTGTTCAAATAACAACAAACTTATTGACCTTGTGAATATTTTTAATCTTAAGAATGTGATTGATAAACCTACCAGGATAAGTGGTAATACTAGTACTTTATTAGACCCCATTATTCTAAGCGATACCTTGAACTGTAATTATTCTGATGTACTTAAAATACCAAGACATATAAGCGACCACGATGCAGCAATTGCATTCATTAAATGCCCAAAAGCTACATCGAAGTCATTTACAAGAGAAATCTGGTTGTATGACCAAACTGATTTTGTTAGATTTAATCAGATGCTAACTGATATAAATTGGAATGAAAAACTTTGCAATTTTGATGATGTAGATGATATGTGTGAAGAATTTTCAAAAACTTTCCTTCAAATCTCAAGTGCATGTATCCCTTCAAAAACAATATTGATACGCGAAAAAGACAAACCATGGTTCAGTAACGAAATACGAAAAGAAATCCGCATACGTGACCGGATTAGGAAAAAATTATTAAAATCTCAAAATGAAAACAACATTATTAAATATAAAAAACAAAGAAATAAGGTAAATAATATGAAAAAAATAGCAAAGGAGAAATTTGAAAATAATTTAGACAACTTTTTATTAAATAACTCTTCAAACCCCAAAATGTATTGGAAAATAATGAAGATGTTAATCAAATCTAACAAAGGAAATTATTGTATACCCCCACTCCGAAATTCAATCAATGATCAAAATATTGATGATATTGCTTATGACGATTCGGACAAATGCGAGTTATTGAATAAATATTTTAGCTCAATATCAAAACTGGACGAAGAAAATGTTACTCTCCCACAGTTTGACTCAAAAACAAATAATATTATTCACGAAATACATATAACAGAGAACGAAATTATTGATGTTATTCAAATTCTTGACCCAAACAAAGCAACAGGACCAGACAAAATAAGTAATAAAATGCTTAAAATTTCTCCTGAGAAAATTGCAAAGCCCCTTCTAATAATATTTAATAAATCTTTACAACAGAGCAAATATCCTTCTAATTGGAAGAGTGCTCATGTTGTTGCAATTTTCAAAAAGGGCGACACATCCCTACCCTCCAATTATCGCCCGATATCTTTAATAAGTTGTGTAGGTAAATTAATGGAACGAATAGTTTACAAGCATGTTTACAATCATCTTGTTAATAACAATCTCATATATAAATACCAATCGGGGTTTTTGCCAAAACATTCCACTGTCCATCAACTATTAGAACTATACAATTCGATCCTAAACTCTCTAGAAAAAAAAGAATTTAGCTGCTTCGTCTTTTGCGATTTTTCTAAAGCTTTCGACAAGGTTTGGCATAAAGGTCTTATTCACAAAATGAATTCATACGGAATTCAAGGAAAGTTAATAAAATGGTTCGAAAACTATCTGTTCAAAAGAAGACAAAAAGTAATTAATAAAAACTCTTGGTCAAGTTTCGAACCTGTCTCAGCTGGTGTACCCCAAGGGTCGGTATTGGGTCCCCTCATGTTTCTAATATACATAAATGATATAGGAGAAAAACTTATATCGTTGAGTAGATTATTTGCTGACGACACATCACTCGGATATTCTAGTCAAAGTGTTGATCAAATAAAAACTGTAATCAATCATGATCTACTCGAACTAAATGCCTGGTCTAGTAAATGGCTAATGTCATTCAATCCCGAAAAAACAGAAATCTTGTTTTTCTCCAATACCGGTAACATAGACAACATCGAATTTTCTTTTAATGGCAAAAATATCCCTTTATCTACTAGCCATAAGCATCTGGGAGTTATCCTCTCTCAAAATGCAAAATGGAATGAACATTTAGAAAATATGATAACAAATATAACCAAACATTTAGGTATATTACGGAAATTAAAATTCAGTCTAAATAGATCCAACTTAGAAAAAATGTATTTAGTCTACATTCGCCCCCTTTTTGAATACGCTTGTGAAGTCTGGGATAATTGCGGAATTGGCTATTCAGACAAATTAGAAAAACTTCAATTAGACGCTGCCAGAATTGTAACAGGTTTACCCATTTTTACAAAATCGGAGTATTTATATGCTGAGACAGGCTGGGAAACACTATCAGAGCGGAGATACCGCAGAAAACTCCAATTATTTTTTAATATAAAATGTGGAATGGCACCTGAATACTTGCGTTATCTAGTTCCCCCAACTATTCAGAGTACTACTATATACCCTTTGCGAAATGGTGATAATTTAATAGTTCCTTTCTGTAGACTCTCTATAACCAATTCGTCATTTATTCCTTCCACAGTTAAAGAATGGAATAAACTTGACATTGCAATCAGAAAATTAGATTCATTATCCAAATTCAAAAACGCTATTCGTCTTAACAGCCAACCAAATAAGATCTCAGTTCCCAAACTTTATTACTATGGCCCTAGAAGGTTAAACGTGATCCTAACACAAATTAGATGTACAGCTTCTTTCCTCAACCACGATCTACATAAGGTTCATATTTTATCTAGCCCAGCGTGTAGCTGCGGTGCCCCCCAAGAAGATGCGAACCACTTCTTTTTTGTTTGTACCAAATATTCTTTAATAAGAAATGAACTGTTTCTCAGCATAAGCGATTTGTCTCAATCGATCAATACTTCACTTCTCACTTCAGGAAGTGAAACCTTAAGCTATGCAGATAATTGCTTTATTTTTTATTCAGTTTTCCGATTCATAAAAAGGTCTAAACGATTTCTAATCGTTTAATGTACTAACCAAACATCATCCAGCATCCATACACACACACACACATACTTTTTCTTCATTTCTTTTTACTCGTTTACTATTTTCAGCTATATTATATGATAAAATTGTATTTTTCTTGTTTTCTTGTGCATTCTCAATATAATGTAATAATGATTGTATATATAGGAGAAGACTCCATAAGTTGGTAAAACTTGTGTCTGATCCTCTTTGTATCATTGATCAAATAAAATAATTATAAACTAAAAAAACTACCATGATCGTATGATACTATAATACCAACACTAACTCACTCACTCACTCTTACCATGATCGTATGTATAATAACAACAACAACCCATTCACTCACTCTTACCATGATCTTATGATACCAACAATAACTCACTCACTCTTACCATGATCGTATGATACCAACAATAACTCACTCACTCACCCTTACCATAATCGTATGTATAATACCAACAATAACTCACTCACTCGCTCTTACCATGATCGTGTGATACCAACAATAACTCACTCACTCACTCTTACCATGATTGTATGTATAATACCAACAATAACTCACTCACTCACTCTTACCATGATCTTATGATACCAACAATAACTCACTCACTCTTACCATGATCGTATGATACCAACACTAACTCACTCACTCACTCTTACCATGATCGTATGTATGATACCAACAACAACTCACTCACTCACTCTTACCATGATCGTATGATACCAACAATAACTCACTCACTCACTCTTACCATGATCGTATGATACCAACAATAACTCACTCACTCACTCTTACCATGATCGTATGATACCAACAATAACTCACTCACTCACTCTTACCATGATCGTATGATACCAACAATAACTCACTCACTCACTCTTACCATGATCGTATGATACCAACAATAACTCACTCACTCACTCTTACCATGATCGTATAATACCAACAATAACTCACTCAATCGCTCTTACCATGATCGTATGGTACCAACAATAACTCACTCACTAACTCTAACCATGATCGTGTAATACCAACAATAACTCACTCACTCGCTCTTACCATGATCGTATGATACCAACAATAACTCACTCACTCACTTTTACCATGATCGTATGCATGATACCAACAATAACTCACTCAGTCACTCTTACCATGATCGTATGATACCAACAATAACTCACTCATTCACTCTTACCATGATCGTATGTATGATAACAACAATAACTCACTCACTCACTCTTACCATGATCGTATGTATGATACCAACAATAACTTACTCACTCACTCTTACCATGATCGTATGATACCAACAATAACTCACTCACTCACTCTTACCATGATCATCTGATACCAACAATAACTCACTCACTCACTCTTACCATGATCGTATGATACCAACAATAACTCACTCACTCACTCTTACCATGATCGTATGCATGATACCAACAATAACTCACTCATTCACTCTTACCATGATCGTATGATACCAACAATAACTCACTCACTCACTCTTACCATGATCGTATGATACCAACACTAACTCACTCACTCACTCTTACCATGATCGTATGTATGATACCAACAACAACTCACTCACTCACTCTTACCATGATCGTATGATACCAACAATAACTCACTCACTCACTCTTACCATGATCGTATGTATAATAACAACAACAACCCATTCACTCACTCTTACCATGATCTTATGATACCAACAATAACTCACTCACTCTTACCATGATCGTATGATACCAACAATAACTCACTCACTCACCCTTACCATAATCGTATGTATAATACCAACAATAACTCACTCACTCGCTCTTACCATGATCGTGTGATACCAACAATAACTCACTCACTCACTCTTACCATGATTGTATGTATAATACCAACAATAACTCACTCACTCACTCTTACCATGATCTTATGATACCAACAATAACTCACTCACTCTTACCATGATCGTATGATACCAACACTAACTCACTCACTCACTCTTACCATGATCGTATGTATGATACCAACAACAACTCACTCACTCACTCTCACCATGATCGTATGATACCAACAATAACTCACTCACTCACTCTTACCATGATCGTATGATACCAACAATAACTCACTCACTCACTCTTACCATGATCGTATGATACCAACAATAACTCACTCACTCACTCTTACCATGATCGTATGATACCAACAATAACTCACTCACTCACTCTTACCATGATCGTATGATACCAACAATAACTCACTCACTCACTCTTCCCATGATCGTATAATACCAACAATAACTCACTCAATCGCTCTTACCATGATCGTATGGTACCAACAATAACTCACTCACTCACTCTAACCATGATCGTGTAATACCAACAATAACTCACTCACTCGCTCTTACCATGATCGTATGATACCAACAATAACTCACTCACTCACTTTTACCATGATCGTATGCATGATACCAACAATAACTCACTCAGTCACTCTTACCATGATCGTATGATACCAACAATAACTCACTCACTCACTCTTACCATGATCGTATGATACCAACAATAACTCACTCACTCACCCTTCCCTTGATCGTATGTATGATACCAACAATAACTCATTCACTCACCCTTACCATGATCGTATGTATAATACCAACAATAACTCATTCACCCACTCTTACCATGATCGCATGATACCAACAATAACTCACTCACTCTTACCATGATCGTATGATACCAACAATAACTCACCCACTCACTCCTACCATGATCGTATGCATGATACCAACAATAACTCACTCACTCACTCTTACCATGATCGTATGGTACCAACAATAACTCACTCACTCACTCTAACCATGATCGTGTAATACCAACAATAACTCACTCACTCGCTCTTACCATGATCGTATGATACCAACAATAACTCACTCACTCACTTTTACCATGATCGTATGCATGATACCAACAATAACTCACTCAGTCACTCTTACCATGATCGTATGATACCAACAATAACTCACTCACTCACTCTTACCATGATCGTATGATACCAACAATAACTCACTCACTCACCCTTCCCTTGATCGTATGTATGATACCAACAATAACTCATTCACTCACCCTTACCATGATCGTATGTATAATACCAACAATAACTCATTCACCCACTCTTACCATGATCGCATGATACCAACAATAACTCACTCACTCTTACCATGATCGTATGATACCAACAATAACTCACCCACTCACTCTTACCATGATCGTATGTATGATACCAACAATAACTCATTCACTCACTCTTACCATGATCGTATGTATAATACCAACAATAACTCACTCACTCACTCTTACCATGATCGCATGATACCAACAATAACTCACTCACTCACTCTTACCATGATCGTATTATACCAACACTAACTCACTCACTCACTCTTACCATGATCGTATGTATAATAACAACAATAACTCACTCACTCACTCTTACCATGATCTTATGATACAAACAATAACTCACTCACTCTTACCATGATCGTATGATACCAACAATAACTCACTCACTCACCCTTACCATGATCGTATGTATAATACCAACAATAACTCACTCACTCGCTCTTAACATGATCGTATGATACCAACAATAACTCACTCACTCACTCTTACCATGATCGTATGATACCAACAATAACTCACTCACTCACTCTTACCATGATCGTATGATACCAACAATAACTCACTCACTCAATCTTACCATGATCGTATGTATGATACCAACAATAACTCACTCATTCACTCTTACCATGATTGTATGATACCAACAATAACTCACTCACTCACTCTTACCATGATCGTATGTATGGTACCACCAATAACTCACTCACTCACTCTTACCAAGATCGTATGATACCAACACTAACTCACTCACTCACTCTTACCATGATCGTATGTATAATAACAACAATAACTCACTCACTCACTCTTACCGTGATCTTATGATACCAACAATAACTCACTCACTCACTCTTACCATGATCGTATGATACCAACAATAACTCACTCACTCACTCTTACCATGATCGTATGATACCAACAATAACTCACTCACTCACCCTTACCATAATCGTATGTATAATACCAACAATAACTCACTCACTCGCTCTTACCATGATCGTGTGATACCAACAATAACTCACTCACTCACTCTTACCATGATTGTATGTATAATACCAACAATAACTCACTCACTCACTCTTACCATGATCTTATGATACCAACAATAACTCACTCACTCTTACCATGATCGTATGATACCAACACTAACTAACTCACTCACTCACTCTTACCATGATCGTATGTATGATACCAACAACAACTCACTCACTCACTCTTACCATGATCGTATGATACCAACAATAACTCACTCACTCTTACCATGATCGTATGATACCAACAATAACTCACTCACTCTTACCATGATCGTATGATACCAACAATAACTCACTCACTCACCCTTACCATAATCGTATGTATAATACCAACAATAACTCACTCACTCGCTCTTACCATGATCGTGTGATACCAACAATAACTCACTCACTCACTCTTACCATGATTGTATGTATAATACCAACAATAACTCACTCACTCACTCTTACCATGATCTTATGATACCAACAATAACTCACTCACTCTTACCATGATCGTATGATACCAACACTAACTCACTCACTCACTCTTACCATGATCGTATGTATGATACCAACAACAACTCACTCACTCACTCTTACCATGATCGTATGATACCAACAATAACTCACTCACTCACTCTTACCATGATCGTATGATACCAACAATAACTCACTCACTCACTCTTACCATGATCGTATGATACCAACAATAACTCACTCACTCACTCTTACCATGATCGTATGATACCAACAATAACTCACTCACTCACTCTTACCATGATCGTATGATACCAACAATAACTCACTCACTCACCCTTACCATAATCGTATGTATAATACCAACAATAACTCACTCACTCGCTCTTACCATGATCGTGTGATACCAACAATAACTCACTCACTCACTCTTACCATGATTGTATGTATAATACCAACAATAACTCACTCACTCACTCTTACCATGATCTTATGATACCAACAATAACTCACTCACTCTTACCATGATCGTATGATACCAACACTAACTCACTCACTCACTCTTACCATGATCGTATGTATGATACCAACAACAACTCACTCACTCACTCTTACCATGATCGTATGATACCAACAATAACTCACTCACTCACTCTTACCATGATCGTATGATACCAACAATAACTCACTCACTCACTCTTACCATGATCGTATGATACCAACAATAACTCACTCACTCACTCTTACCATGATCGTATGATACCAACAATAACTCACTCACTCACTCTTACCATGAGCGTATGATACCAACAATAACTCACTCACTCACTCTTACCATGATCGTATAATACCAACAATAACTCACTCAATCGCTCTTACCATGATCGTATGGTACCAACAATAACTCACTCACTCACTCTAACCATGATCGTGTAATACCAACAATAACTCACTCACTCGCTCTTACCATGATCGTATGATACCAACAATAACTCACTCACTCACTTTTACCATGATCGTATGCATGATACCAACAATAACTCACTCAGTCACTCTTACCATGATCGTATGATACCAACAATAACTCACTCACTCACTCTTACCATGATCGTATGATACCAACAATAACTCACTCACTCACCCTTCCCTTGATCGTATGTATGATACCAACAATAACTCATTCACTCACCCTTACCATGATCGTATGTATAATACCAACAATAACTCATTCACCCACTCTTACCATGATCGCATGATACCAACAATAACTCACTCACTCTTACCATGATCGTATGATACCAACAATAACTCACCCACTCACTCTTACCATGATCGTATGCATGATACCAACAATAACTCACTCACTCACTCTTACCATGATCGTATGGTACCAACAATAACTCACTCACTCACTCTAACCATGATCGTGTAATACCAACAATAACTCACTCACTCGCTCTTACCATGATCGTATGATACCAACAATAACTCACTCACTCACTTTTACCATGATCGTATGCATGATACCAACAATAACTCACTCAGTCACTCTTACCATGATCGTATGATACCAACAATAACTCACTCACTCACTCTTACCATGATCGTATGATACCAACAATAACTCACTCACTCACCCTTCCCTTGATCGTATGTATGATACCAACAATAACTCATTCACTCACCCTTACCATGATCGTATGTATAATACCAACAATAACTCATTCACCCACTCTTACCATGATCGCATGATACCAACAATAACTCACTCACTCTTACCATGATCGTATGATACCAACAATAACTCACCCACTCACTCTTACCATGATCGTATGTATGATACCAACAATAACTCATTCACTCACTCTTACCATGATCGTATGTATAATACCAACAATAACTCACTCACTCACTCTTACCATGATCGCATGATACCAACAATAACTCACTCACTCACTCTTACCATGATCGTATGATACCAACACTAACTCACTCACTCACTCTTACCATGATCGTATGCATAATAACAACAATAACTCACTCACTCACTCTTACCATGATCTTATGATACAAACAATAACTCACTCACTCTTACCATGATCGTATGATACCAACAATAACTCACTCACTCACCCTTACCATGATCGTATGTATAATACCAACAATAACTCACTCACTCGCTCTTAACATGATCGTATGATACCAACAATAACTCACTCACTCACTCTTACCATGATCGTATGATACCAACAATAACTCACTCACTCACTCTTACCATGATCGTATGATACCAACAATAACTCACTCACTCAATCTTACCATGATCGTATGTATGATACCAACAATAACTCACTCACTCACTCTTACCATGATCGTATGATACCAACAATAACTCACTCATTCACTCTTACCATGATTGTATGATACCAACAATAACTTACTCACTCACTCTTACCATGATCTTATGTATGGTACCACCAATAACTCACTCACTCACTCTTACCATGATCGTATGATACCAACACTAACTCACTCACTCACTCTTACCATGATCGTATGTATAATAACAACAATAACTCACTCACTCACTCTTACCGTGATCTTATGATACCAACAATAACTCACTCACTCACTCTTACCATGATCGTATGATACCAACAATAACTCACTCACTCACTCTTACCATGATCGTATGATACCAACAATAACTCACTCACTCTTACCATGATCGTATGATACCAACAATAACTCACTCACTCACTCTTACCATGATCGTATGTATGATACCAACAATAACTCACTCACTCACTCTTACCATGATCGTATGATACCAACAATAATTCATTCACTCACTTTTACCATGATCGTATGTATGATACCAACAATAACTCACTCACTCACTCTTACCATGAACGTAAGATATCAACAATAACTCACTCACTCACTCTTACCATGATCGTATGATACCAACAATAACTCACTCACTCACTCTTACCATGATCGTATGATACCAACAATAACTTACTCACTCACTCTTACCATGATCGCGTGATACCAACAATAACTCACTCATTCACTCTTACCATGATCGTATGTATGATAACAACAATAACTCACTCACTCACTCTTACCATGATCGTATGTATGATACCAACAATAACTTACTCACTCACTCTTACCATGATCGTATGATACCAACAATAATTCACTCACTCACTCTTACCATGATCATCTGATACCAACAATAACTCACTCACTCACTCTTACCATGATCGTATGATACCAACAATAACTCACTCACTCACTCTTACCATGATCGTATGTATGATACCAACAATAACTCACACACTCACTCTTACCATGATCGTATGATACCAACAATAACTCACTCACTCACTCTTACCATGATCGTATGATACCAACACTAACTCACTCACTCACTCTTACCATGATCGTATGTATGATACCAACAACAACTCACTCACTCACTCTTACCATGATCGTATGATACCAACAATAACTCACTCACTCACTCTTACCATGATTGTATGTATAATACCAACACTAACTCACTCACTCACTCTTACCATGATCGTATGTATAATAACAACAAGAACCCACTCACTCACTCTTACCATGATCTTATGATACCAACAATAACTCACTCACTCTTACCATGATCGTATGATACCAACACTAACTCACTCACTCACTCTTACCATGATCGTATGTATGATTCCAACAACAACTCACTCACTCACTCTTACCATGATCGTATGATACCAACAATAACTCACTCACTCACTCTTACCATGATCGTATGATACCAACAATAACTCACTCACTCACTCTTACCATGATCGTATGATACCAACAATAACTCACTCACTCACTCTTACCATGATCGTATGATACCAACAATAACTCACTCACTCTTACCATGATCGTATGATACCAACAATAACTCACTCACTCACTCTTACCATGATCGTATGCATAATACCAACAATAACTCACTCACTCACTCTTACCATGATCGTATGGTACCAACAATAACTCACTCACTCACTCTAACCATGATCGTGTAATACCAACAATAACTCACTCACTCGCTCTTACCATGATCGTATGATACCAACAATAACTCACTCACTCACTTTTACCATGATCGTATGCATGATACCAACAATAACTCACTCAGTCACTCTTACCATGATCGTATGATACCAACAATAACTCACTCACTCACTCTTACCATGATCGTATGATACCAACAATAACTCACTCACTCACCCTTCCCTTGATCGTATGTATGATACCAACAATAACTCATTCACTCACCCTTACCATGATCGTATGTATAATACCAACAATAACTCATTCACCCACTCTTACCATGATCGCATGATACCAACAATAACTCACTCACTCTTACCATGATCGTATGATACCAACAATAACTCACCCACTCACTCTTACCACGATCGTATGTATGATACCAACAATAACTCATTCACTCACTCTTACCATGATCGTATGTATAATACCAACAATAACTCACTCACTCACTCTTACCATGATCGTATGATACCAACAATAACTCACTCACTCACTCTTACCATGATCTTATGATACCAACAATAACTCACTCACTCTTACCATGATCGTATGATACCAACAATAACTTACTCACTCACCCTTACCATGATCGTATGTATAATACCAACAATAACTCACTCACTCGCTCTTAACATGATCGTATGATACCAACAATAACTCACTCACTCACTCTTACCATGATCGTATGATACCAACAATAACTCACTCACTCACTCTTACCATGATCGTATGATACCAACAATAACTCACTCACTCCATCTTACCATGATCGTATGTATGATACCAACAATAACTCACTCACTCACTCTTACCATGATCGTATGATACCAACAATAATTCACTCACTCACTCTTACCATGATCATCTGATACCAACAATAACTCACTCACTCACTGTTACCATGATCGTATGTTACCAACAATAACTCACTCACTCACTCTTACCATGATCGTATGTATGATACCAACAATAACTCACTCACTCACTCTTACCATGATCGTATGATACCAACAATAACTCACTCACTCACTCTTACCATGATCGTATGATACCAACACTAACTCACTCACTCACTCTTACCATGATCGTATGTATGATACCAACAACAACTCACTCACTCACTCTTACCATGATCGTATGATACCAACAATAACTCACTCACTCACTCTTACCATGATTGTATGTATAATACCAACACTAACTCACTCACTCACTCTTACCATGATCGTATGTATAATAACAACAAGAACCCACTCACTCACTCTTACCATGATCTTATGATACCAACAATAACTCACTCACTCTTACCATGATCGTATGATACCAACACTAACTCACTCACTCACTCTTACCATGATCGTATGTATGATTCCAACAACAACTCACTCACTCACTCTTACCATGATCGTATGATACCAACAATAACTCACTCACTCACTCTTACCATGATCGTATGATACCAACAATAACTCACTCACTCACTCTTACCATGATCGTATGATACCAACAATAACTCACTCACTCACTCTTACCATGATCGTATGATACCAACAATAACTCACTCACTCTTACCATGATCGTATGATACCAACAATAACTCACTCACTCACTCTTACCATGATCGTATGCATAATACCAACAATAACTCACTCACTCACTCTTACCATGATCGTATGGTACCAACAATAACTCACTCACTCACTCTAACCATGATCGTGTAATACCAACAATAACTCACTCACTCGCTCTTACCATGATCGTATGATACCAACAATAACTCACTCACTCACTTTTACCATGATCGTATGCATGATACCAACAATAACTCACTCAGTCACTCTTACCATGATCGTATGATACCAACAATAACTCACTCACTCACTCTTACCATGATCGTATGATACCAACAATAACTCACTCACTCACCCTTCCCTTGATCGTATGTATGATACCAACAATAACTCATTCACTCACCCTTACCATGATCGTATGTATAATACCAACAATAACTCATTCACCCACTCTTACCATGATCGCATGATACCAACAATAACTCACTCACTCTTACCATGATCGTATGATACCAACAATAACTCACCCACTCACTCTTACCACGATCGTATGTATGATACCAACAATAACTCATTCACTCACTCTTACCATGATCGTATGTATAATACCAACAATAACTCACTCACTCACTCTTACCATGATCGTATGATACCAACAATAACTCACTCACTCACTCTTACCATGATCTTATGATACCAACAATAACTCACTCACTCTTACCATGATCGTATGATACCAACAATAACTTACTCACTCACCCTTACCATGATCGTATGTATAATACCAACAATAACTCACTCACTCGCTCTTAACATGATCGTATGATACCAACAATAACTCACTCACTCACTCTTACCATGATCGTATGATACCAACAATAACTCACTCACTCACTCTTACCATGATCGTATGATACCAACAATAACTCACTCACTCCATCTTACCATGATCGTATGTATGATACCAACAATAACTCACTCACTCACTCTTACCATGATCGTATGATACCAACAATAACTCACTCATTCACTCTTACCATGATCGTATGATACCAACAATAACTCACTCACTCACTCTTACCATGATCGTATGTATGATACCACCAATAACTCACTCACTCACTCTTACCATGATCGTATGATACCAACACTAACTCACTCACTCACTCTTACCATGATCGTATGTATATTAACAACAATAACTCACTCACTCACTCTTACCGTGATCTTAGGATACCAACAATAACTCACTCACTCACTCTTACCATGATCGTATGATACCAACAATAACTCACTCACTCACTCTTACCATGATCGTATGATACCAACAATAACTCACTCACTCTTACCATGATCGTATGATACCAACAATAACTCACTCACTCACTCTTACCATGATCGTATGTATGATACCAACAATAACTCACTCACTCACTCTTACCATGATCGTATGATACCAACAATAACTCACTCACTCACTCTTACCATGATCGTATGATACCAACAATAACTCACTCACTCAATCTTACCATGATCGTATGTATGATACCAACAATAACTCACTCACTCACTCTTACCATGATCGTATGATACCAACAATAACTCACTCACTCACTCTTACCATGATCGTATGATACCAACAATAACTCACTCTCCCTTACCATGATCGTATGATACCAACAATAACTCACTCATTCACTCTTACCATGATCGTACGATACCAACAATAACTCACTCACTTACTCTTACCATGATCGTATGATATCAACAATAACTCACTCACTCACTCTTACCATGATCGTATGATACCAGCAATAACTCACTCACTCACTCTTACCATGATCGTATGTATGATACCAACAATAACTCACTGACTCACTCTTACCATGATCGTATGATACCAACAATAACTCACTCACTCAATCCTACCATGATCGTATGTATGATACCAACAATAACTCACTCACTCTTACCATGATCGTATGATACCAACAATAACTCACTCACTCTTACCATGATCGTATGATACCAACAATAACTCACTCACTCACTCTTACCATAATCGTATGCATGATACCAACAATAACTCACTCACCCACTCTTACCATGATCGTATGGTACCAACACTAACTCACTCACTCACTCTTACCATGATCGTATGATACCAACACTAACTCACTCACTCACTCTTACCATGATCGTATGTATGATACCAACAACAACTCACTCACTCACTCTTACCATGATCGTATGATACCAACAATAACTCACTCACTCACTCTTACCATGATCGTATGATACCAACAATAACTCACTCACTCACTCTTACCATGATCGTATGATACCAACAATAACTCACTCACTCACTCTTACCATGATCGTATGATACCAACAATAACTCACTCACTCTTACCATGATCGTATGATACCAACAATAACTCACTCACTCACTCTTACCATGATCGTATAATACCAACAATAACTCACTCACTCGCTCTTACCATGATCGAATGGTACCAACAATAACTCACTCACTCACTCTAACCATGATCGTGTAATACCAACAATAACTCACTCACTCGCTCTTACCATGATCCTATGATACCAACAATAACTCACTCACTCACTTTTACCATGATCGTATGCATGATACCAACAATAACTCACTCAGTCACTCTTACCATGATCGTATGATACCAACAATAACTCACTCACTCACTCTTACCATGATCGTATGATACCAACAATAACTCACTCACTCACCCTTCCCTTGATCGTATGTATGATACCAACAATAACTCATTCACTCACCCTTACCATGATCGTATGTATAATACCAACAATAACTCATTCACCCACTCTTACCATGATCGCATGATACCAACAATAACTCACTCACTCTTACCATGATCGTATGATACCAACAATAACTCACCCACTCACTCTTACCATGATCGTATGCATGATACCAACAATAACTCACTCACTCACTCTTACCATGATCGTATGGTACCAACAATAACTCACTCACTCACTCTAACCATGATCGTGTAATACCAACAATAACTCACTCACTCACTCTTACCATGATCGTATGATACCAACACTAACTCACTCACTCACTCTTACCATGATCGTATGTATGATACCAACAACAACTCACTCACTCACTCTTACCATGATCGTATGATACCAACAATAACTCACTCACTCACTCTTACCATGATCGTATGATACCAACAATAACTCACTCACTCACTCTTACCATGATCGTATGATACCAACAATAACTCACTCACTCACTCTTACCATGATCGTATGATACCAACAATAACTCACTCACTCTTACCATGATCGTATGATACCAACAATAACTCACTCACTCACTCTTACCATGATCGTATGCATAATACCAACAATAACTCACTCACTCACTCTTACCATGATCGTATGGTACCAACAATAACTCACTCACTCACTCTAACCATGATCGTGTAATACCAACAATAACTCACTCACTCGCTCTTACCATGATCGTATGATACCAACAATAACTCACTCACTCACTTTTACCATGATCGTATGCATGATACCAACAATAACTCACTCAGTCACTCTTACCATGATCGTATGATACCAACAATAACTCACTCACTCACTCTTACCATGATCGTATGATAACAACAATAACTCACTCACTCACCCTTCCCTTGATCGTATGTATGATACCAACAATAACTCATTCACTCACCCTTACCATGATCGTATGTATAATACCAACAATAACTCATTCACCCACTCTTACCATGATCGCATGATACCAACAATAACTCACTCACTCTTACCATGATCGTATGATACCAACAATAACTCACCCACTCACTCTTACCACGATCGTATGTATGATACCAACAATAACTCATTCACTCACTCTTACCATGATCGTATGTATAATACCAACAATAACTCACTCACTCACTCTTACCATGATCGTATGATACCAACAATAACTCACTCACTCACTCTTACCATGATCTTATGATATCAACAATAACTCACTCACTCTTACCATGATCGTATGATACCAACAATAATTCATTCACTCACTTTTACCATGATCGTATGTATGATACCAACAATAACTCACTCACTCACTCTTACCATGAACGTAAGATATCAACAATAACTCACTCACTCACTCTTACCATGATCGTATGATACCAACAATAACTCACTCACTCACTCTTACCATGATCGTATGATACCAACAATAACTTACTCACTCACTCTTACCATGATCGCGTGATACCAACAATAACTCACTCATTCACTCTTACCATGATCGTATGTATGATAACAACAATAACTCACTCACTCACTCTTACCATGATCGTATGTATGATACCAACAATAACTTACTCACTCACTCTTACCATGATCGTATGATACCAACAATAATTCACTCACTCACTCTTACCATGATCATCTGATACCAACAATAACTCACTCACTCACTCTTACCATGATCGTATGATACCAACAATAACTCACTCACTCACTCTTACCATGATCGTATGTATGATACCAACAATAACTCACTCACTCACTCTTACCATGATCGTATGATACCAACAATAACTCACTCACTCACTCTTACCATGATCGTATCATACCAACACTAACTCACTCACTCACTCTTACCATGATCGTATGTATGATACCAACAACAACTCACTCACTCACTCTTACCATGATCGTATGATACCAACAATAACTCACTCACTCACTCTTACCATGATTGTATGTATAATACCAACACTAACTCACTCACTCACTCTTACCATGATCGTATGTATAATAACAACAAGAACCCACTCACTCACTCTTACCATGATCTTATGATACCAACAATAACTCACTCACTCTTACCATGATCGTATGATACCAACACTAACTCACTCACTCACTCTTACCATGATCGTATGTATGATTCCAACAACAACTCACTCACTCACTCTTACCATGATCGTATGATACCAACAATAACTCACTCACTCACTCTTACCATGATCGTATGATACCAACAATAACTCACTCACTCACTCTTACCATGATCGTATGATACCAACAATAACTCACTCACTCACTCTTACCATGATCGTATGATACCAACAATAACTCACTCACTCTTACCATGATCGTATGATACCAACAATAACTCACTCACTCACTCTTACCATGATCGTATGCATAATACCAACAATAACTCACTCACTCACTCTTACCATGATCGTATGGTACCAACAATAACTCACTCACTCACTCTAACCATGATCGTGTAATACCAACAATAACTCACTCACTCGCTCTTACCATGATCGTATGATACCAACAATAACTCACTCACTCACTTTTACCATGATCGTATGCATGATACCAACAATAACTCACTCAGTCACTCTTACCATGATCGTATGATACCAACAATAACTCACTCACTCACTCTTACCATGATCGTATGATACCAACAATAACTCACTCACTCACCCTTCCCTTGATCGTATGTATGATACCAACAATAACTCATTCACTCACCCTTACCATGATCGTATGTATAATACCAACAATAACTCATTCACCCACTCTTACCATGATCGCATGATACCAACAATAACTCACTCACTCTTACCATGATCGTATGATACCAACAATAACTCACCCACTCACTCTTACCACGATCGTATGTATGATACCAACAATAACTCATTCACTCACTCTTACCATGATCGTATGTATAATACCAACAATAACTCACTCACTCACTCTTACCATGATCGTATGATACCAACAATAACTCACTCACTCACTCTTACCATGATCTTATGATACCAACAATAACTCACTCACTCTTACCATGATCGTATGATACCAACAATAACTTACTCACTCACCCTTACCATGATCGTATGTATAATACCAACAATAACTCACTCACTCGCTCTTAACATGATCGTATGATACCAACAATAACTCACTCACTCACTCTTACCATGATCGTATGATACCAACAATAACTCACTCACTCACTCTTACCATGATCGTATGATACCAACAATAACTCACTCACTCCATCTTACCATGATCGTATGTATGATACCAACAATAACTCACTCACTCACTCTTACCATGATCGTATGATACCAACAATAACTCACTCATTCACTCTTACCATGATCGTATGATACCAACAATAACTCACTCACTCACTCTTACCATGATCGTATGTATGATACCACCAATAACTCACTCACTCACTCTTACCATGATCGTATGATACCAACACTAACTCACTCACTCACTCTTACCATGATCGTATGTATATTAACAACAATAACTCACTCACTCACTCTTACCGTGATCTTAGGATACCAACAATAACTCACTCACTCACTCTTACCATGATCGTATGATACCAACAATAACTCACTCACTCACTCTTACCATGATCGTATGATACCAACAATAACTCACTCATTCACTCTTACCATGATCGTATGTATGATAACAACAATAACTCACTCACTCACTCTTACCATGATCGTATGTATGATACCAACAATAACTTACTCACTCACTCTTACCATGATCGTATGATACCAACAATAATTCACTCACTCACTCTTACCATGATCATCTGATACCAACAATAACTCACTCACTCACTCTTACCATGATCGTATGATACCAACAATAACTCACTCACTCACTCTTACCATGATCGTATGTATGATACCAACAATAACTCACTCACTCACTCTTACCATGATCGTATGATACCAACAATAACTCACTCACTCACTCTTACCATGATCGTATCATACCAACACTAACTCACTCACTCACTCTTACCATGATCGTATGTATGATACCAACAACAACTCACTCACTCACTCTTACCATGATCGTATGATACCAACAATAACTCACTCACTCACTCTTACCATGATTGTATGTATAATACCAACACTAACTCACTCACTCACTCTTACCATGATCGTATGTATAATAACAACAAGAACCCACTCACTCACTCTTACCATGATCTTATGATACCAACAATAACTCACTCACTCTTACCATGATCGTATGATACCAACACTAACTCACTCACTCACTCTTACCATGATCGTATGTATGATTCCAACAACAACTCACTCACTCACTCTTACCATGATCGTATGATACCAACAATAACTCACTCACTCACTCTTACCATGATCGTATGATACCAACAATAACTCACTCACTCACTCTTACCATGATCGTATGATACCAACAATAACTCACTCACTCACTCTTACCATGATCGTATGATACCAACAATAACTCACTCACTCTTACCATGATCGTATGATACCAACAATAACTCACTCACTCACTCTTACCATGATCGTATGCATAATACCAACAATAACTCACTCACTCACTCTTACCATGATCGTATGGTACCAACAATAACTCACTCACTCACTCTAACCATGATCGTGTAATACCAACAATAACTCACTCACTCGCTCTTACCATGATCGTATGATACCAACAATAACTCACTCACTCACTTTTACCATGATCGTATGCATGATACCAACAATAACTCACTCAGTCACTCTTACCATGATCGTATGATACCAACAATAACTCACTCACTCACTCTTACCATGATCGTATGATACCAACAATAACTCACTCACTCACCCTTCCCTTGATCGTATGTATGATACCAACAATAACTCATTCACTCACCCTTACCATGATCGTATGTATAATACCAACAATAACTCATTCACCCACTCTTACCATGATCGCATGATACCAACAATAACTCACTCACTCTTACCATGATCGTATGATACCAACAATAACTCACCCACTCACTCTTACCACGATCGTATGTATGATACCAACAATAACTCATTCACTCACTCTTACCATGATCGTATGTATAATACCAACAATAACTCACTCACTCACTCTTACCATGATCGTATGATACCAACAATAACTCACTCACTCACTCTTACCATGATCTTATGATACCAACAATAACTCACTCACTCTTACCATGATCGTATGATACCAACAATAACTTACTCACTCACCCTTACCATGATCGTATGTATAATACCAACAATAACTCACTCACTCGCTCTTAACATGATCGTATGATACCAACAATAACTCACTCACTCACTCTTACCATGATCGTATGATACCAACAATAACTCACTCACTCACTCTTACCATGATCGTATGATACCAACAATAACTCACTCACTCCATCTTACCATGATCGTATGTATGATACCAACAATAACTCACTCACTCACTCTTACCATGATCGTATGATACCAACAATAACTCACTCATTCACTCTTACCATGATCGTATGATACCAACAATAACTCACTCACTCACTCTTACCATGATCGTATGTATGATACCACCAATAACTCACTCACTCACTCTTACCATGATCGTATGATACCAACACTAACTCACTCACTCACTCTTACCATGATCGTATGTATATTAACAACAATAACTCACTCACTCACTCTTACCGTGATCTTAGGATACCAACAATAACTCACTCACTCACTCTTACCATGATCGTATGATACCAACAATAACTCACTCACTCACTCTTACCATGATCGTATGATACCAACAATAACTCACTCACTCTTACCATGATCGTATGATACCAACAATAACTCACTCACTCACTCTTACCATGATCGTATGTATGATACCAACAATAACTCACTCACTCACTCTTACCATGATCGTATGATACCAACAATAACTCACTCACTCACTCTTACCATGATCGTATGATACCAACAATAACTCACTCACTCAATCTTACCATGATCGTATGTATGATACCAACAATAACTCACTCACTCACTCTTACCATGATCGTATGATACCAACAATAACTCACTCACTCACTCTTACCATGATCGTATGATACCAACAATAACTCACTCTCCCTTACCATGATCGTATGATACCAACAATAACTCACTCATTCACTCTTACCATGATCGTACGATACCAACAATAACTCACTCACTTACTCTTACCATGATCGTATGATATCAACAATAACTCACTCACTCACTCTTACCATGATCGTATGATACCAGCAATAACTCACTCACTCACTCTTACCATGATCGTATGTATGATACCAACAATAACTCACTGACTCACTCTTACCATGATCGTATGATACCAACAATAACTCACTCACTCAATCCTACCATGATCGTATGTATGATACCAACAATAACTCACTCACTCTTACCATGATCGTATGATACCAACAATAACTCACTCACTCTTACCATGATCGTATGATACCAACAATAACTCACTCACTCACTCTTACCATAATCGTATGCATGATACCAACAATAACTCACTCACCCACTCTTACCATGATCGTATGGTACCAACACTAACTCACTCACTCACTCTTACCATGATCGTATGATACCAACACTAACTCACTCACTCACTCTTACCATGATCGTATGTATGATACCAACAACAACTCACTCACTCACTCTTACCATGATCGTATGATACCAACAATAACTCACTCACTCACTCTTACCATGATCGTATGATACCAACAATAACTCACTCACTCACTCTTACCATGATCGTATGATACCAACAATAACTCACTCACTCACTCTTACCATGATCGTATGATACCAACAATAACTCACTCACTCTTACCATGATCGTATGATACCAACAATAACTCACTCACTCACTCTTACCATGATCGTATAATACCAACAATAACTCACTCACTCGCTCTTACCATGATCGAATGGTACCAACAATAACTCACTCACTCACTCTAACCATGATCGTGTAATACCAACAATAACTCACTCACTCGCTCTTACCATGATCCTATGATACCAACAATAACTCACTCACTCACTTTTACCATGATCGTATGCATGATACCAACAATAACTCACTCAGTCACTCTTACCATGATCGTATGATACCAACAATAACTCACTCACTCACTCTTACCATGATCGTATGATACCAACAATAACTCACTCACTCACCCTTCCCTTGATAGTATGTATGATACCAACAATAACTCATTCACTCACCCTTACCATGATCGTATGTATAATACCAACAATAACTCATTCACCCACTCTTACCATGATCGCATGATACCAACAATAACTCACTCACTCTTACCATGATCGTATGATACCAACAATAACTCACCCACTCACTCTTACCATGATCGTATGCATGATACCAACAATAACTCACTCACTCACTCTTACCATGATCGTATGGTACCAACAATAACTCACTCACTCACTCTAACCATGATCGTGTAATACCAACAATAACTCACTCACTCACTCTTACCATGATCGTATGATACCAACACTAACTCACTCACTCACTCTTACCATGATCGTATGTATGATACCAACAACAACTCACTCACTCACTCTTACCATGATCGTATGATACCAACAATAACTCACTCACTCACTCTTACCATGATCGTATGATACCAACAATAACTCACTCACTCACTCTTACCATGATCGTATGATACCAACAATAACTCACTCACTCACTCTTACCATGATCGTATGATACCAACAATAACTCACTCACTCTTACCATGATCGTATGATACCAACAATAACTCACTCACTCACTCTTACCATGATCGTATGCATAATACCAACAATAACTCACTCACTCACTCTTACCATGATCGTATGGTACCAACAATAACTCACTCACTCACTCTAACCATGATCGTGTAATACCAACAATAACTCACTCACTCGCTCTTACCATGATCGTATGATACCAACAATAACTCACTCACTCACTTTTACCATGATCGTATGCATGATACCAACAATAACTCACTCAGTCACTCTTACCATGATCGTATGATACCAACAATAACTCACTCACTCACTCTTACCATGATCGTATGATACCAACAATAACTCACTCACTCACCCTTCCCTTGATCGTATGTATGATACCAACAATAACTCATTCACTCACCCTTACCATGATCGTATGTATAATACCAACAATAACTCATTCACCCACTCTTACCATGATCGCATGATACCAACAATAACTCACTCACTCTTACCATGATCGTATGATACCAACAATAACTCACCCACTCACTCTTACCACGATCGTATGTATGATACCAACAATAACTCATTCACTCACTCTTACCATGATCGTATGTATAATACCAACAATAACTCACTCACTCACTCTTACCATGATCGTATGATACCAACAATAACTCACTCACTCACTCTTACCATGATCTTATGATATCAACAATAACTCACTCACTCTTACCATGATCGTATGATACCAACAATAACTCACTCACTCACCCTTACCATGATCGTATGTATAATACCAACAATAACTCACTCACTCGCTCTTAACATGATCGTATGATACCAACAATAACTCACTCACTCACTCTTACCATGATCGTATGATACCAACAATAACTCACTCACTCACTCTTACCATGATCGTATGATACCAACAATAACTCACTCACTCAATCTTACCATGATCGTATGTATGATACCAACAATAACTCACTCACTCACTCTTACCATGATCGTATGATACCAACAATAACTCACTCATTCACTCTTACCATGATCGTATGATACCAACAATAACTCACTCACTCACTCTTACCATGATCGTATGTATGATACCACCAATAACTCACTCACTCACTCTTACCATGATCGTATGATACCAACACTAACTCACTCACTCACTCTTACCATGATCGTATGTATATTAACAACAATAACTCACTCACTCACTCTTACCGTGATCTTAGGATACCAACAATAACTCACTCACTCACTCTTACCATGATCGTATGATACCAACAATAACTCACTCACTCACTCTTACCATGATCGTATGATACCAACAATAACTCACTCACTCTTACCATGATCGTATGATACCAACAATAACTCACTCACTCACTCTTACCATGATCGTATGTATGATACCAACAATAACTCACTCACTCACTCTTACCATGATCGTATGATACCAACAATAACTCACTCACTCACTCTTACCATGATCGTATGATACCAACAATAACTCACTCACTCAATCTTACCATGATCGTATGTATGATACCAACAATAACTCACTCACTCACTCTTACCATGATCGTATGATACCAACAATAACTCACTCACTCACTCTTACCATGATCGTATGATACCAACAATAACTCACTCTCCCATACCATGATCGTATGATACCAACAATAACTCACTCATTCACTCTTACCATGATCGTACGATACCAACAATAACTCACTCACTTACTCTTACCATGATCGTATGATATCAACAATAACTCACTCACTCACTCTTACCATGATCGTATGATACCAGCAATAACTCACTCACTCACTCTTACCATGATCGTATGTATGATACCAACAATAACTCACTCACTCACTCTTACCATGATCGTATGATACCAACAATAACTCACTCACTCAATCCTACCATGATCGTATGTATGATACCAACAATAACTCACTCACTCTTACCATGATCGTATGATACCAACAATAACTCACTCACTCTTACCATGATCGTATGATACCAACAATAACTCACTCACTCACTCTTACCATAATCGTATGCATGATACCAACAATAACTCACTCACCCACTCTTACCATGATCGTATGGTACCAACACTAGCTCACTCACTCACTCTTACCATGATCGTATGATACCAACACTAACTCACTCACTCACTCTTACCATGATCGTATGTATGATACCAACAACAACTCACTCACTCACTCTTACCATGATCGTATGATACCAACAATAACTCACTCACTCACTCTTACCATGATCGTATGATACCAACAATAACTCACTCACTCACTCTTACCATGATCGTATGATACCAACAATAACTCACTCACTCACTCTTACCATGATCGTATGATACCAACAATAACTCACTCACTCTTACCATGATCGTATGATACCAACAATAACTCACTCACTCACTCTTACCATGATCGTATAATACCAACAATAACTCACTCACTCGCTCTTACCATGATCGAATGGTACCAACAATAACTCACTCACTCACTCTAACCATGATCGTGTAATACCAACAATAAATCACTCACTCGCTCTTACCATGATCGTATGATACCAACAATAACTCACTCACTCACTTTTACCATGATCGTATGCATGATACCAACAATAACTCACTCAGTCACTCTTACCATGATCGTATGATACCAACAATAACTCACTCACTCACTCTTACCATGATCGTATGATACCAACAATAACTCACTCACTCACCCTTCCCTTGATCGTATGTATGATACCAACAATAACTCATTCACTCACCCTTACCATGATCGTATGTATAATACCAACAATAACTCATTCACCCACTCTTACCATGATCGCATGATACCAACAATAACTCACTCACTCTTACCATGATCGTATGATACCAACAATAACTCACCCACTCACTCTTACCATGATCGTATGCATGATACCAACAATAACTCACTCACTCACTCTTACCATGATCGTATGGTACCAACAATAACTCACTCACTCACTCTAACCATGATCGTGTAATACCAACAATAACTCACTCACTCGCTCTTACCATGATCGTATGATACCAACAATAACTCACTCACTCACTTTTACCATGATCGTATGCATGATACCAACAATAACTCACTCAGTCACACTTACCATGATCGTATGATACCAACAATAACTCACTCACTCACTCTTACCATGATCGTATGATACCAACAATAACTCACTCACTCACCCTTCCCTTGATCGTATGTATGATACCAACAATAACTCATTCACTCAGCCTTACCATGATCGTATGTATAATACCAACAATAACTCATTCACCCACTCTTACCATGATCGCATGATACCAACAATAACTCACTCACTCTTACCATGATCGTATGATACCAACAATAACTCACCCACTCACTCTTACCATGATCATATGTATGATACCAACAATAACTCATTCACTCACTCTTACCATGATCGTATGTATAATACCAACAATAACTCACTCACTCACTCTTACCATGATCGTATGATACCAACAATAACTCACTCACTCACTCTTACCATGATCGTATGATACCAACACTAACTCACTCACTCACTCTTACCATGATCGTATGTATAATAACAACAATAACTCACTCACTCACTCTTACCATGATCTTATGATACCAACAATAACTCACTCACTCTTACCATGATCGTATGATACCAACAATAACTCACTCACTCACCCTTACCATGATCGTATGTATAATACCAACAATAACTCACTCACTCGCTCTTAACATGATCGTATGATACCAACAATAACTCACTCACTCACTCTTACCATGATCGTATGATACCAACAATAACTCACTCACTCACTCTTACCATGATCGTATGATACCAACAATAACTCACTCACTCAATCTTACCATGATCGTATGTATGATACCAACAATAACTCACTCACTCACTCTTACCATGATCGTATGATACCAACAATAACTCACTCATTCACTCTTACCATGATCGTATGATACCAACAATAACTCACTCACTCACTCTTACCATGATCGTATGTATGATACCACCAATAACTCACTCACTCACTCTTACCATGATCGTATGATACCAACACTAACTCACTCACTCACTCTTACCATGATCGTATGTATAATAACAACAATAACTCACTCACTCACTCTTACCGTGATCTTATGATACCAACAATAACTCACTCACTCACTCTTACCATGATCGTATGATACCAACAATAACTCACTCACTCACTCTTACCATGATCGTATGATACCAACAATAATTCACTCACTCTTACCATGATCGTATGATACCAACAATAACTCACTCACTCACTCTTACCATGATCGTATGTATGATACCAACAATAACTCACTCACTCACTCTTACCATGATCGTATGATACCAACAATAACTCATTCACTCACTTTTACCATGATCGTATGTATGATACCAACAATAACTCACTCACTCACTCTTACCATGAACGTATGATACCAACAATAACTCACTCACTCACTCTTACCATGATCGTATGATACCAACAATAACTCACTCACTCACTCTTACCATGATCGTATGATACCAACACTAACTCACTCACTCACTCTTACCATGATCGTGTGATACCAACAATAACTCACTCATTCACTCTTACCATGATCGTATGTATGATAACAACAATAACTCACTCACTCACTCTTACCATGATCGTATGTATGATACCAACAATAACTTACTCACTCACTCTTACCATGATCGTATGATACCAACAATAACTCACTCACTCACTCTTACCATGATCATCTGATACCAACAATAACTCACTCACTCACTCTTACCATGATCGTATGTATGATACCAACAACAACTCACTCACTCACTCTTACCATGATCGTATGATACCAACAATAACTCACTCACTCACTCTTACCATGATCGTATGATACCAACAATAACTCACTCACTCACTCTTACCATGATCGTATGATACCAACAATAACTCACTCACTCACTCTTACCATGATCGTATGATACCAACAATAACTCACTCACTCTTACCATGATCGTATGATACCAACAATAACTCACTCACTCACTCTTACCATGATCGTATAATACCAACAATAACTCACTCACTCGCTCTTACCATGATCGAATGGTACCAACAATAACTCACTCACTCACTCTAACCATGATCGTGTAATACCAACAATAACTCACTCACTCGCTCTTACCATGATCGTATGATACCAACAATAACTCACTCACTCACTTTTACCATGATCGTATGCATGATACCAACAATAACTCACTCAGTCACTCTTACCATGATCGTATGATACCAACAATAACTCACTCACTCACTCTTACCATGATCGTATGATACCAACAATAACTCACTCACTCACCCTTCCCTTGATCGTATGTATGATACCAACAATAACTCATTCACTCACCCTTACCATGATCGTATGTATAATACCAACAATAACTCATTCACCCACTCTTACCATGATCGCATGATACCAACAATAACTCACTCACTCTTACCATGATCGTATGATACCAACAATAACTCACCCACTCACTCTTACCACGATCGTATGTATGATACCAACAATAACTCATTCACTCACTCTTACCATGATCGTATGTATAATACCAACAATAACTCACTCACTCACTCTTACCATGATCGTATGATACCAACAATAACTCACTCACTCACTCTTACCATGATCTTATGATATCAACAATAACTCACTCACTCTTACCATGATCGTATGATACCAACAATAACTCACTCACTCACCCTTACCATGATCGTATGTATAATACCAACAATAACTCACTCACTCGCTCTTAACATGATCGTATGATACCAACAATAACTCACTCACTCACTCTTACCATGATCGTATGATACCAACAATAACTCACTCACTCACTCTTACCATGATCGTATGATACCAACAATAACTCACTCACTCAATCTTACCATGATCGTATGTATGATACCAACAATAACTCACTCACTCACTCTTACCATGATCGTATGATACCAACAATAACTCACTCATTCACTCTTACCATGATCGTATGATACCAACAATAACTCACTCACTCACTCTTACCATGATCGTATGTATGATACCACCAATAACTCACTCACTCACTCTTACCATGATCGTATGATACCAACACTAACTCACTCACTCACTCTTACCATGATCGTATGTATATTAACAACAATAACTCACTCACTCACTCTTACCGTGATCTTAGGATACCAACAATAACTCACTCACTCACTCTTACCATGATCGTATGATACCAACAATAACTCACTCACTCACTCTTACCATGATCGTATGATACCAACAATAACTCACTCACTCTTACCATGATCGTATGATACCAACAATAACTCACTCACTCACTCTTACCATGATCGTATGTATGATACCAACAATAACTCACTCACTCACTCTTACCATGATCGTATGATACCAACAATAACTCACTCACTCACTCTTACCATGATCGTATGATACCAACAATAACTCACTCACTCAATCTTACCATGATCGTATGTATGATACCAACAATAACTCACTCACTCACTCTTACCATGATCGTATGATACCAACAATAACTCACTCACTCACTCTTACCATGATCGTATGATACCAACAATAACTCACTCTCCCATACCATGATCGTATGATACCAGCAATAACTCACTCACTCACTCTTACCATGATCGTATGTATGATACCAACAATAACTCACTCACTCACTCTTACCATGATCGTATGATACCAACAATAACTCACTCACTCAATCCTACCATGATCGTATGTATGATACCAACAATAACTCACTCACTCTTACCATGATCGTATGATACCAACAATAACTCACTCACTCTTACCATGATCGTATGATACCAACAATAACTCACTCACTCACTCTTACCATAATCGTATGCATGATACCAACAATAACTCACTCACCCACTCTTACCATGATCGTATGGTACCAACACTAGCTCACTCACTCACTCTTACCATGATCGTATGATACCAACACTAACTCACTCACTCACTCTTACCATGATCGTATGTATGATACCAACAACAACTCACTCACTCACTCTTACCATGATCGTATGATACCAACAATAACTCACTCACTCACTCTTACCATGATCGTATGATACCAACAATAACTCACTCACTCACTCTTACCATGATCGTATGATACCAACAATAACTCACTCACTCACTCTTACCATGATCGTATGATACCAACAATAACTCACTCACTCTTACCATGATCGTATGATACCAACAATAACTCACTCACTCACTCTTACCATGATCGTATAATACCAACAATAACTCACTCACTCGCTCTTACCATGATCGAATGGTACCAACAATAACTCACTCACTCACTCTAACCATGATCGTGTAATACCAACAATAAATCACTCACTCGCTCTTACCATGATCGTATGATACCAACAATAACTCACTCACTCACTTTTACCATGATCGTATGCATGATACCAACAATAACTCACTCAGTCACTCTTACCATGATCGTATGATACCAACAATAACTCACTCACTCACTCTTACCATGATCGTATGATACCAACAATAACTCACTCACTCACCCTTCCCTTGATCGTATGTATGATACCAACAATAACTCATTCACTCACCCTTACCATGATCGTATGTATAATACCAACAATAACTCATTCACCCACTCTTACCATGATCGCATGATACCAACAATAACTCACTCACTCTTACCATGATCGTATGATACCAACAATAACTCACCCACTCACTCTTACCATGATCGTATGCATGATACCAACAATAACTCACTCACTCACTCTTACCATGATCGTATGGTACCAACAATAACTCACTCACTCACTCTAACCATGATCGTGTAATACCAACAATAACTCACTCACTCGCTCTTACCATGATCGTATGATACCAACAATAACTCACTCACTCACTTTTACCATGATCGTATGCATGATACCAACAATAACTCACTCAGTCACACTTACCATGATCGTATGATACCAACAATAACTCACTCACTCACTCTTACCATGATCGTATGATACCAACAATAACTCACTCACTCACCCTTCCCTTGATCGTATGTATGATACCAACAATAACTCATTCACTCAGCCTTACCATGATCGTATGTATAATACCAACAATAACTCATTCACCCACTCTTACCATGATCGCATGATACCAACAATAACTCACTCACTCTTACCATGATCGTATGATACCAACAATAACTCACCCACTCACTCTTACCATGATCATATGTATGATACCAACAATAACTCATTCAC
Source organism: Bathymodiolus brooksi (assembly GCA_963680875.1). Lineage (NCBI taxonomy): Eukaryota > Metazoa > Mollusca > Bivalvia > Mytilida > Modiolidae > Bathymodiolus > Bathymodiolus brooksi. The sequence goes on from OY804583.1 coordinate 97,529,152, forward strand.
TCACTCTTACCATGATCGTATGTATAATACCAACAATAACTCACTCACTCACTCTTACCATGATCGTATGATACCAACAATAACTCACTCACTCACTCTTACCATGATCGTATGATACCAACACTAACTCACTCACTCACTCTTACCATGATCGTATGTATAATAACAACAATAACTCACTCACTCACTCTTACCATGATCTTATGATACCAACAATAACTCACTCACTCTTACCATGATCGTATGATACCAACAATAACTCACTCACTCACCCTTACCATGATCGTATGTATAATACCAACAATAACTCACTCACTCGCTCTTAACATGATCGTATGATACCAACAATAACTCACTCACTCACTCTTACCATGATCGTATGATACCAACAATAACTCACTCACTCACTCTTACCATGATCGTATGATACCAACAATAACTCACTCACTCAATCTTACCATGATCGTATGTATGATACCAACAATAACTCACTCACTCACTCTTACCATGATCGTATGATACCAACAATAACTCACTCATTCACTCTTACCATGATCGTATGATACCAACAATAACTCACTCACTCACTCTTACCATGATCGTATGTATGATACCACCAATAACTCACTCACTCACTCTTACCATGATCGTATGATACCAACACTAACTCACTCACTCACTCTTACCATGATCGTATGTATAATAACAACAATAACTCACTCACTCACTCTTACCGTGATCTTATGATACCAACAATAACTCACTCACTCACTCTTACCATGATCGTATGATACCAACAATAACTCACTCACTCACTCTTACCATGATCGTATGATACCAACAATAATTCACTCACTCTTACCATGATCGTATGATACCAACAATAACTCACTCACTCACTCTTACCATGATCGTATGTATGATACCAACAATAACTCACTCACTCACTCTTACCATGATCGTATGATACCAACAATAACTCATTCACTCACTTTTACCATGATCGTATGTATGATACCAACAATAACTCACTCACTCACTCTTACCATGAACGTATGATACCAACAATAACTCACTCACTCACTCTTACCATGATCGTATGATACCAACAATAACTCACTCACTCACTCTTACCATGATCGTATGATACCAACACTAACTCACTCACTCACTCTTACCATGATCGTGTGATACCAACAATAACTCACTCATTCACTCTTACCATGATCGTATGTATGATAACAACAATAACTCACTCACTCACTCTTACCATGATCGTATGTATGATACCAACAATAACTTACTCACTCACTCTTACCATGATCGTATGATACCAACAATAACTCACTCACTCACTCTTACCATGATCATCTGATACCAACAATAACTCACTCACTCACTCTTACCATGATCGTATGTATGATACCAACAACAACTCACTCACTCACTCTTACCATGATCGTATGATACCAACAATAACTCACTCACTCACTCTTACCATGATCGTATGATACCAACAATAACTCACTCACTCACTCTTACCATGATCGTATGATACCAACAATAACTCACTCACTCACTCTTACCATGATCGTATGATACCAACAATAACTCACTCACTCTTACCATGATCGTATGATACCAACAATAACTCACTCACTCACTCTTACCATGATCGTATAATACCAACAATAACTCACTCACTCGCTCTTACCATGATCGAATGGTACCAACAATAACTCACTCACTCACTCTAACCATGATCGTGTAATACCAACAATAACTCACTCACTCGCTCTTACCATGATCGTATGATACCAACAATAACTCACTCACTCACTTTTACCATGATCGTATGCATGATACCAACAATAACTCACTCAGTCACTCTTACCATGATCGTATGATACCAACAATAACTCACTCACTCACTCTTACCATGATCGTATGATACCAACAATAACTCACTCACTCTTACCATGATCGTATGATACCAACAATAACTCACTCACTCACTCTTACCATGATCGTATAATACCAACAATAACTCACTCACTCGCTCTTACCATGATCGAATGGTACCAACAATAACTCACTCACTCACTCTAACCATGATCGTGTAATACCAACAATAACTCACTCACTCGCTCTTACCATGATCGTATGATACCAACAATAACTCACTCACTCACTTTTACCATGATCGTATGCATGATACCAACAATAACTCACTCAGTCACTCTTACCATGATCGTATGATACCAACAATAACTCACTCACTCACTCTTACCATGATCGTATGATACCAACAATAACTCACTCACTCACCCTTCCCTTGATCGTATGTATGATACCAACAATAATTCATTCACTCACCCTTACCATGATCGTATGTATAATACCAACAATAACTCATTCACCCACTCTTACCATGATCGCATGATACCAACAATAACTCACTCACTCTTACCATGATCGTATGATACCAACAATAACTCACCCACTCACTCTTACCATGATCGTATGCATGATACCAACAATAACTCACTCACTCACTCTTACCATGATCGTATGGTACCAACAATAACTCACTCACTCACTCTAACCATGATCGTGTAATACCAACAATAACTCACTCACTCGCTCTTACCATGATCGTATGATACCAACAATAACTCACTCACTCACTTTTACCATGATCGTATGCATGATACCAACAATAACTCACTCAGTTACTCTTACCATGATCGTATGATACCAACAATAACTCACTCACTCACTCTTACCATGATCGTATGATACCAACAATAACTCACTCACTCACCCTTCCCTTGATCGTATGTATGATACCAACAATAACTCATTCACTCAGCCTTACCATGATCGTATGTATAATACCAACAATAACTCATTCACCCACTCTTACCATGATCGCATGATACCAACAATAACTCACTCACTCTTACCATGATCGTATGATACCAACAATAACTCACCCACTCACTCTTACCATGATCATATGTATGATACCAACAATAACTCATTCACTCACTCTTACCATGATCGTATGTATAATACCAACAATAACTCACTCACTCACTCTTACCATGATCGTATGATACCAACAATAACTCACTCACTCACTCTTACCATGATCGTATGATACCAACACTAACTCACTCACTCACTCTTACCATGATCGTATGTATAATAACAACAATAACTCACTCACTCACTCTTACCATGATCTTATGATACCAACAATAACTCACTCACTCTTACCATGATCGTATGATACCAACAATAACTCACTCACTCACCCTTACCATGATCGTATGTATAATACCAACAATAACTCACTCACTCGCTCTTAACATGATCGTATGATACCAACAATAACTCACTCACTCACTCTTACCATGATCGTATGTATGATACCAACAATAACTCACTCACTCACTCTTACCATGATCGTATGATACCAACAATAACTCACTCACTCAATCTTACCATGATCGTATGTATGATACCAACAATAACTCACTCACTCACTCTTACCATGATCGTATGATACCAACAATAACTCACTCATTCAGTCTTACCATGATCGTATGATACCAACAATAACTCACTCACTCACTCTTACCATGATCGTATGTATGATACCACCAATAACTCACTCACTCACTCTTACCATGATCGTATGATACCAACACTAACTCACTCACTCACTCTTACCATGATCGTATGTATAATAACAACAATAACTCACTCACTCACTCTTACCGTGATCTTATGATACCAACAATAACTCACTCACTCACTCTTACCATGATCGTATGATACCAACAATAACTCACTCACTCACTCTTACCATGATCGTATGATACCAACAATAACTCACTCACTCTTACCATGATCGTATGATACCAACAATAACTCACTCACTCACTCTTACCATGATCGTATGTATGATACCAACAATAACTCACTCACTCACTCTTACCATGATCGTATGATACCAACAATAACTCATTCACTCACTTTTACCATGATCGTATGTATGATACCAACAATAACTCACTCACTCACTCTTACCATGAACGTATGATACCAACAATAACTCACTCACTCACTCTTACCATGATCGTATGATACCAACAATAACTCACTCACTCACTCTTACCATGATCGTATGATACCAACACTAACTCACTCACTCACTCTTACCATGATCGTGTGATACCAACAATAACTCACTCATTCACTCTTACCATGATCGTATGTATGATAACAACAATAACTCACTCACTCACTCTTACCATGATCGTATGTATGATACCAACAATAACTTACTCACTCACTCTTACCATGATCGTATGATACCAACAATAACTCACTCACTCACTCTTACCATGATCATCTGATTCCAACAATAACTCACTCACTCACTCTTACCATGATCGTATGATACCAACAATAACTCACTCACTCACTCTTACCATGATCGTATGTATGATACCAACAATAACTCACTCACTCACTCTTACCATGATCGTATGATACCAACACTAACTCACTCACTCACTCTTACCATGATCGTATGTATGATACCAACAACAACTCACTCACTCACTCTTACCATGATCGTATGATACCAACAATAACTCACTCACTCACTCTTACCATGATCGTATGATACCAACAATAACTCACTCACTCACTCTTACCATGATCGTATGATACCAACAATAACTCACTCACTCACTCTAACCATGATCGTATGATACCAACAATAACTCACTCACTCAATCTTACCATGATCGTATGATACCAACAATAACTCACTCACTCACTCTTACCATGATCGTATGATACCAACAATAACTCACTCACTCACTCTTACCATGATCGTATGATACCAACAATAACTCACTCACTCTTACCATGATCGTATGATACCAACAATAACTCACTCACTCACTCTTACCATGATCGTATGTATGATACCAACAATAACTCACTCACTCACTCTTACCATGATCGTATGATACCAACAATAACTCACTCACTCACTCTTACCATGATCGTATGATACCAACAATAACTCACTCACTCAATCTTACCATGATCGTATGTATGATACCAACAATAACTCACTCACTCACTCTTACCATGATCGTATGATACCAACAATAACTCACTCACTCACTCTTACCATGATCGTATGATACCAACAATAACTCACTCTCCCTTACCATGATCGTATGATACCAACAATAACTCACTCATTCACTCTTACCATGATCGTACGATACCAACAATAACTCACTCACTTACTCTTACCATGATCGTATGATATCAACAATAACTCACTCACTCACTCTTACCATGATCGTATGATACCAGCAATAACTCACTCACTCACTCTTACCATGATCGTATGTATGATACCAACAATAACTCACTGACTCACTCTTACCATGATCGTATGATACCAACAATAACTCACTCACTCAATCCTACCATGATCGTATGTATGATACCAACAATAACTCACTCACTCTTACCATGATCGTATGATACCAACAATAACTCACTCACTCTTACCATGATCGTATGATACCAACAATAACTCACTCACTCACTCTTACCATAATCGTATGCATGATACCAACAATAACTCACTCACCCACTCTTACCATGATCGTATGGTACCAACACTAACTCACTCACTCACTCTTACCATGATCGTATGATACCAACACTAACTCACTCACTCACTCTTACCATGATCGTATGTATGATACCAACAACAACTCACTCACTCACTCTTACCATGATCGTATGATACCAACAATAACTCACTCACTCACTCTTACCATGATCGTATGATACCAACAATAACTCACTCACTCACTCTTACCATGATCGTATGATACCAACAATAACTCACTCACTCACTCTTACCATGATCGTATGATACCAACAATAACTCACTCACTCTTACCATGATCGTATGATACCAACAATAACTCACTCACTCACTCTTACCATGATCGTATAATACCAACAATAACTCACTCACTCGCTCTTACCATGATCGAATGGTACCAACAATAACTCACTCACTCACTCTAACCATGATCGTGTAATACCAACAATAACTCACTCACTCGCTCTTACCATGATCCTATGATACCAACAATAACTCACTCACTCACTTTTACCATGATCGTATGCATGATACCAACAATAACTCACTCAGTCACTCTTACCATGATCGTATGATACCAACAATAACTCACTCACTCACTCTTACCATGATCGTATGATACCAACAATAACTCACTCACTCACCCTTCCCTTGATAGTATGTATGATACCAACAATAACTCATTCACTCACCCTTACCATGATCGTATGTATAATACCAACAATAACTCATTCACCCACTCTTACCATGATCGCATGATACCAACAATAACTCACTCACTCTTACCATGATCGTATGATACCAACAATAACTCACCCACTCACTCTTACCATGATCGTATGCATGATACCAACAATAACTCACTCACTCACTCTTACCATGATCGTATGGTACCAACAATAACTCACTCACTCACTCTAACCATGATCGTGTAATACCAACAATAACTCACTCACTCACTCTTACCATGATCGTATGATACCAACACTAACTCACTCACTCACTCTTACCATGATCGTATGTATGATACCAACAACAACTCACTCACTCACTCTTACCATGATCGTATGATACCAACAATAACTCACTCACTCACTCTTACCATGATCGTATGATACCAACAATAACTCACTCACTCACTCTTACCATGATCGTATGATACCAACAATAACTCACTCACTCACTCTTACCATGATCGTATGATACCAACAATAACTCACTCACTCTTACCATGATCGTATGATACCAACAATAACTCACTCACTCACTCTTACCATGATCGTATGCATAATACCAACAATAACTCACTCACTCACTCTTACCATGATCGTATGGTACCAACAATAACTCACTCACTCACTCTAACCATGATCGTGTAATACCAACAATAACTCACTCACTCGCTCTTACCATGATCGTATGATACCAACAATAACTCACTCACTCACTTTTACCATGATCGTATGCATGATACCAACAATAACTCACTCAGTCACTCTTACCATGATCGTATGATACCAACAATAACTCACTCACTCACTCTTACCATGATCGTATGATACCAACAATAACTCACTCACTCACCCTTCCCTTGATCGTATGTATGATACCAACAATAACTCATTCACTCACCCTTACCATGATCGTATGTATAATACCAACAATAACTCATTCACCCACTCTTACCATGATCGCATGATACCAACAATAACTCACTCACTCTTACCATGATCGTATGATACCAACAATAACTCACCCACTCACTCTTACCACGATCGTATGTATGATACCAACAATAACTCATTCACTCACTCTTACCATGATCGTATGTATAATACCAACAATAACTCACTCACTCACTCTTACCATGATCGTATGATACCAACAATAACTCACTCACTCACTCTTACCATGATCTTATGATATCAACAATAACTCACTCACTCTTACCATGATCGTATGATACCAACAATAACTCACTCACTCACCCTTACCATGATCGTATGTATAATACCAACAATAACTCACTCACTCGCTCTTAACATGATCGTATGATACCAACAATAACTCACTCACTCACTCTTACCATGATCGTATGATACCAACAATAACTCACTCACTCACTCTTACCATGATCGTATGATACCAACAATAACTCACTCACTCAATCTTACCATGATCGTATGTATGATACCAACAATAACTCACTCACTCACTCTTACCATGATCGTATGATACCAACAATAACTCACTCATTCACTCTTACCATGATCGTATGATACCAACAATAACTCACTCACTCACTCTTACCATGATCGTATGTATGATACCACCAATAACTCACTCACTCACTCTTGCCATGATCGTATGATACCAACACTAACTCACTCACTCACTCTTACCATGATCGTATGTATATTAACAACAATAACTCACTCACTCACTCTTACCGTGATCTTAGGATACCAACAATAACTCACTCACTCACTCTTACCATGATCGTATGATACCAACAATAACTCACTCACTCACTCTTACCATGATCGTATGATACCAACAATAACTCACTCACTCTTACCATGATCGTATGATACCAACAATAACTCACTCACTCACTCTTACCATGATCGTATGTATGATACCAACAATAACTCACTCACTCACTCTTACCATGATCGTATGATACCAACAATAACTCACTCACTCACTCTTACCATGATCGTATGATACCAACAATAACTCACTCACTCAATCTTACCATGATCGTATGTATGATACCAACAATAACTCACTCACTCACTCTTACCATGATCGTATGATACCAACAATAACTCACTCACTCACTCTTACCATGATCGTATGATACCAACAATAACTCACTCTCCCATACCATGATCGTATGATACCAACAATAACTCACTCATTCACTCTTACCATGATCGTACGATACCAACAATAACTCACTCACTTACTCTTACCATGATCGTATGATATCAACAATAACTCACTCACTCACTCTTACCATGATCGTATGATACCAACAATAACTCACTCACTCACTCTTACCATGATCGTATGTATGATACCAACAATAACTCACTCACTCACTCTTACCATGATCGTATGATACCAACAATAACTCACTCACTCAATCCTACCATGATCGTATGTATGATACCAACAATAACTCACTCACTCTTACCATGATCGTATGATACCAACAATAACTCACTCACTCTTACCATGATCGTATGATACCAACAATAACTCACTCACTCACTCTTACCATAATCGTATGCATGATACCAACAATAACTCACTCACCCACTCTTACCATGATCGTATGGTACCAACACTAGCTCACTCACTCACTCTTACCATGATCGTATGATACCAACACTAACTCACTCACTCACTCTTACCATGATCGTATGTATGATACCAACAACAACTCACTCACTCACTCTTACCATGATCGTATGATACCAACAATAACTCACTCACTCACTCTTACCATGATCGTATGATACCAACAATAACTCACTCACTCACTCTTACCATGATCGTATGATACCAACAATAACTCACTCACTCACTCTTACCATGATCGTATGATACCAACAATAACTCACTCACTCTTACCATGATCGTATGATACCAACAATAACTCACTCACTCACTCTTACCATGATCGTATAATACCAACAATAACTCACTCACTCGCTCTTACCATGATCGAATGGTACCAACAATAACTCACTCACTCACTCTAACCATGATCGTGTAATACCAACAATAAATCACTCACTCGCTCTTACCATGATCGTATGATACCAACAATAACTCACTCACTCACTTTTACCATGATCGTATGCATGATACCAACAATAACTCACTCAGTCACTCTTACCATGATCGTATGATACCAACAATAACTCACTCACTCACTCTTACCATGATCGTATGATACCAACAATAACTCACTCACTCACCCTTCCCTTGATCGTATGTATGATACCAACAATAACTCATTCACTCACCCTTACCATGATCGTATGTATAATACCAACAATAACTCATTCACCCACTCTTACCATGATCGCATGATACCAACAATAACTCACTCACTCTTACCATGATCGTATGATACCAACAATAACTCACCCACTCACTCTTACCATGATCGTATGCATGATACCAACAATAACTCACTCACTCACTCTTACCATGATCGTATGGTACCAACAATAACTCACTCACTCACTCTAACCATGATCGTGTAATACCAACAATAACTCACTCACTCGCTCTTACCATGATCGTATGATACCAACAATAACTCACTCACTCACTTTTACCATGATCGTATGCATGATACCAACAATAACTCACTCAGTCACTCTTACCATGATCGTATGATACCAACAATAACTCACTCACTCACTCTTACCATGATCGTATGATACCAACAATAACTCACTCACTCACCCTTCCCTTGATCGTATGTATGATACCAACAATAACTCATTCACTCAGCCTTACCATGATCGTATGTATAATACCAACAATAACTCATTCACCCACTCTTACCATGATCGCATGATACCAACAATAACTCACTCACTCTTACCATGATCGTATGATACCAACAATAACTCACCCACTCACTCTTACCATGATCATATGTATGATACCAACAATAACTCATTCACTCACTCTTACCATGATCGTATGTATAATACCAACAATAACTCACTCACTCACTCTTACCATGATCGTATGATACCAACAATAACTCACTCACTCACTCTTACCATGATCGTATGATACCAACACTAACTCACTCACTCACTCTTACCATGATCGTATGTATAATAACAACAATAACTCACTCACTCACTCTTACCATGATCTTATGATACCAACAATAACTCACTCACTCTTACCATGATCGTATGATACCAACAATAACTCACTCACTCACCCTTACCATGATCGTATGTATAATACCAACAATAACTCACTCACTCGCTCTTAACATGATCGTATGATACCAACAATAACTCACTCACTCACTCTTACCATGATCGTATGATACCAACAATAACTCACTCACTCACTCTTACCATGATCGTATGATACCAACAATAACTCACTCACTCAATCTTACCATGATCGTATGTATGATACCAACAATAACTCACTCACTCACTCTTACCATGATCGTATGATACCAACAATAACTCACTCATTCACTCTTACCATGATCGTATGATACCAACAATAACTCACTCACTCACTCTTACCATGATCGTATGTATGATACCACCAATAACTCACTCACTCACTCTTACCATGATCGTATGATACCAACACTAACTCACTCACTCACTCTTACCATGATCGTATGTATAATAACAACAATAACTCACTCACTCACTCTTACCGTGATCTTATGATACCAACAATAACTCACTCACTCACTCTTACCATGATCGTATGATACCAACAATAACTCACTCACTCACTCTTACCATGATCGTATGATACCAACAATAATTCACTCACTCTTACCATGATCGTATGATACCAACAATAACTCACTCACTCACTCTTACCATGATCGTATGTATGATACCAACAATAACTCACTCACTCACTCTTACCATGATCGTATGATACCAACAATAACTCATTCACTCACTTTTACCATGATCGTATGTATGATACCAACAATAACTCACTCACTCACTCTTACCATGAACGTATGATACCAACAATAACTCACTCACTCACTCTTACCATGATCGTATGATACCAACAATAACTCACTCACTCACTCTTACCATGATCGTATGATACCAACACTAACTCACTCACTCACTCTTACCATGATCGTGTGATACCAACAATAACTCACTCATTCACTCTTACCATGATCGTATGTATGATAACAACAATAACTCACTCACTCACTCTTACCATGATCGTATGTATGATACCAACAATAACTTACTCACTCACTCTTACCATGATCGTATGATACCAACAATAACTCACTCACTCACTCTTACCATGATCATCTGATACCAACAATAACTCACTCACTCACTCTTACCATGATCGTATGTATGATACCAACAACAACTCACTCACTCACTCTTACCATGATCGTATGATACCAGCAATAACTCACTCACTCACTCTTACCATGATCGTATGTATGATACCAACAATAACTCACTCACTCACTCTTACCATGATCGTATGATACCAACAATAACTCACTCACTCAATCCTACCATGATCGTATGTATGATACCAACAATAACTCACTCACTCTTACCATGATCGTATGATACCAACAATAACTCACTCACTCTTACCATGATCGTATGATACCAACAATAACTCACTCACTCACTCTTACCATAATCGTATGCATGATACCAACAATAACTCACTCACCCACTCTTACCATGATCGTATGGTACCAACACTAGCTCACTCACTCACTCTTACCATGATCGTATGATACCAACACTAACTCACTCACTCACTCTTACCATGATCGTATGTATGATACCAACAACAACTCACTCACTCACTCTTACCATGATCGTATGATACCAACAATAACTCACTCACTCACTCTTACCATGATCGTATGATACCAACAATAACTCACTCACTCACTCTTACCATGATCGTATGATACCAACAATAACTCACTCACTCACTCTTACCATGATCGTATGATACCAACAATAACTCACTCACTCTTACCATGATCGTATGATACCAACAATAACTCACTCACTCACTCTTACCATGATCGTATAATACCAACAATAACTCACTCACTCGCTCTTACCATGATCGAATGGTACCAACAATAACTCACTCACTCACTCTAACCATGATCGTGTAATACCAACAATAAATCACTCACTCGCTCTTACCATGATCGTATGATACCAACAATAACTCACTCACTCACTTTTACCATGATCGTATGCATGATACCAACAATAACTCACTCAGTCACTCTTACCATGATCGTATGATACCAACAATAACTCACTCACTCACTCTTACCATGATCGTATGATACCAACAATAACTCACTCACTCACCCTTCCCTTGATCGTATGTATGATACCAACAATAACTCATTCACTCACCCTTACCATGATCGTATGTATAATACCAACAATAACTCATTCACCCACTCTTACCATGATCGCATGATACCAACAATAACTCACTCACTCTTACCATGATCGTATGATACCAACAATAACTCACCCACTCACTCTTACCATGATCGTATGCATGATACCAACAATAACTCACTCACTCACTCTTACCATGATCGTATGGTACCAACAATAACTCACTCACTCACTCTAACCATGATCGTGTAATACCAACAATAACTCACTCACTCGCTCTTACCATGATCGTATGATACCAACAATAACTCACTCACTCACTTTTACCATGATCGTATGCATGATACCAACAATAACTCACTCAGTCACTCTTACCATGATCGTATGATACCAACAATAACTCACTCACTCACTCTTACCATGATCGTATGATACCAACAATAACTCACTCACTCACCCTTCCCTTGATCGTATGTATGATACCAACAATAACTCATTCACTCAGCCTTACCATGATCGTATGTATAATACCAACAATAACTCATTCACCCACTCTTACCATGATCGCATGATACCAACAATAACTCACTCACTCTTACCATGATCGTATGATACCAACAATAACTCACCCACTCACTCTTACCATGATCATATGTATGATACCAACAATAACTCATTCACTCACTCTTACCATGATCGTATGTATAATACCAACAATAACTCACTCACTCACTCTTACCATGATCGTATGATACCAACAATAACTCACTCACTCACTCTTACCATGATCGTATGATACCAACACTAACTCACTCACTCACTCTTACCATGATCGTATGTATAATAACAACAATAACTCACTCACTCACTCTTACCATGATCTTATGATACCAACAATAACTCACTCACTCTTACCATGATCGTATGATACCAACAATAACTCACTCACTCACCCTTACCATGATCGTATGTATAATACCAACAATAACTCACTCACTCGCTCTTAACATGATCGTATGATACCAACAATAACTCACTCACTCACTCTTACCATGATCGTATGATACCAACAATAACTCACTCACTCACTCTTACCATGATCGTATGATACCAACAATAACTCACTCACTCAATCTTACCATGATCGTATGTATGATACCAACAATAACTCACTCACTCACTCTTACCATGATCGTATGATACCAACAATAACTCACTCATTCACTCTTACCATGATCGTATGATACCAACAATAACTCACTCACTCACTCTTACCATGATCGTATGTATGATACCACCAATAACTCACTCACTCACTCTTACCATGATCGTATGATACCAACACTAACTCACTCACTCACTCTTACCATGATCGTATGTATAATAACAACAATAACTCACTCACTCACTCTTACCGTGATCTTATGATACCAACAATAACTCACTCACTCACTCTTACCATGATCGTATGATACCAACAATAACTCACTCACTCACTCTTACCATGATCGTATGATACCAACAATAATTCACTCACTCTTACCATGATCGTATGATACCAACAATAACTCACTCACTCACTCTTACCATGATCGTATGTATGATACCAACAATAACTCACTCACTCACTCTTACCATGATCGTATGATACCAACAATAACTCATTCACTCACTTTTACCATGATCGTATGTATGATACCAACAATAACTCACTCACTCACTCTTACCATGAACGTATGATACCAACAATAACTCACTCACTCACTCTTACCATGATCGTATGATACCAACAATAACTCACTCACTCACTCTTACCATGATCGTATGATACCAACACTAACTCACTCACTCACTCTTACCATGATCGTGTGATACCAACAATAACTCACTCATTCACTCTTACCATGATCGTATGTATGATAACAACAATAACTCACTCACTCACTCTTACCATGATCGTATGTATGATACCAACAATAACTTACTCACTCACTCTTACCATGATCGTATGATACCAACAATAACTCACTCACTCACTCTTACCATGATCATCTGATACCAACAATAACTCACTCACTCACTCTTACCATGATCGTATGTATGATACCAACAACAACTCACTCACTCACTCTTACCATGATCGTATGATACCAACAATAACTCACTCACTCACTCTTACCATGATCGTATGATACCAACAATAACTCACTCACTCACTCTTACCATGATCGTATGATACCAACAATAACTCACTCACTCACTCTTACCATGATCGTATGATACCAACAATAACTCACTCACTCTTACCATGATCGTATGATACCAACAATAACTCACTCACTCACTCTTACCATGATCGTATAATACCAACAATAACTCACTCACTCGCTCTTACCATGATCGAATGGTACCAACAATAACTCACTCACTCACTCTAACCATGATCGTGTAATACCAACAATAACTCACTCACTCGCTCTTACCATGATCGTATGATACCAACAATAACTCACTCACTCACTTTTACCATGATCGTATGCATGATACCAACAATAACTCACTCAGTCACTCTTACCATGATCGTATGATACCAACAATAACTCACTCACTCACTCTTACCATGATCGTATGATACCAACAATAACTCACTCACTCTTACCATGATCGTATGATACCAACAATAACTCACTCACTCACTCTTACCATGATCGTATAATACCAACAATAACTCACTCACTCGCTCTTACCATGATCGAATGGTACCAACAATAACTCACTCACTCACTCTAACCATGATCGTGTAATACCAACAATAACTCACTCACTCGCTCTTACCATGATCGTATGATACCAACAATAACTCACTCACTCACTTTTACCATGATCGTATGCATGATACCAACAATAACTCACTCAGTCACTCTTACCATGATCGTATGATACCAACAATAACTCACTCACTCACTCTTACCATGATCGTATGATACCAACAATAACTCACTCACTCACCCTTCCCTTGATCGTATGTATGATACCAACAATAACTCATTCACTCACCCTTACCATGATCGTATGTATAATACCAACAATAACTCATTCACCCACTCTTACCATGATCGCATGATACCAACAATAACTCACTCACTCTTACCATGATCGTATGATACCAACAATAACTCACCCACTCACTCTTACCATGATCGTATGCATGATACCAACAATAACTCACTCACTCACTCTTACCATGATCGTCTGGTACCAACAATAACTCACTCACTCACTCTAACCATGATCGTGTAATACCAACAATAACTCACTCACTCGCTCTTACCATGATCGTATGATACCAACAATAACTCACTCACTCACTTTTACCATGATCGTATGCATGATACCAACAATAACTCACTCAGTTACTCTTACCATGATCGTATGATACCAACAATAACTCACTCACTCACTCTTACCATGATCGTATGATACCAACAATAACTCACTCACTCACCCTTCCCTTGATCGTATGTATGATACCAACAATAACTCATTCACTCAGCCTTACCATGATCGTATGTATAATACCAACAATAACTCATTCACCCACTCTTACCATGATCGCATGATACCAACAATAACTCACTCACTCTTACCATGATCGTATGATACCAACAATAACTCACCCACTCACTCTTACCATGATCATATGTATGATACCAACAATAACTCATTCACTCACTCTTACCATGATCGTATGTATAATACCAACAATAACTCACTCACTCACTCTTACCATGATCGTATGATACCAACAATAACTCACTCACTCACTCTTACCATGATCGTATGATACCAACACTAACTCACTCACTCACTCTTACCATGATCGTATGTATAATAACAACAATAACTCACTCACTCACTCTTACCATGATCTTATGATACCAACAATAACTCACTCACTCTTACCATGATCGTATGATACCAACAATAACTCACTCACTCACCCTTACCATGATCGTATGTATAATACCAACAATAACTCACTCACTCGCTCTTAACATGATCGTATGATACCAACAATAACTCACTCACTCACTCTTACCATGATCGTATGTATGATACCAACAATAACTCACTCACTCACTCTTACCATGATCGTATGATACCAACAATAACTCACTCACTCAATCTTACCATGATCGTATGTATGATACCAACAATAACTCACTCACTCACTCTTACCATGATCGTATGATACCAACAATAACTCACTCATTCAGTCTTACCATGATCGTATGATACCAACAATAACTCACTCACTCACTCTTACCATGATCGTATGTATGATACCACCAATAACTCACTCACTCACTCTTACCATGATCGTATGATACCAACACTAACTCACTCACTCACTCTTACCATGATCGTATGTATAATAACAACAATAACTCACTCACTCACTCTTACCGTGATCTTATGATACCAACAATAACTCACTCACTCACTCTTACCATGATCGTATGATACCAACAATAACTCACTCACTCACTCTTACCATGATCGTATGATACCAACAATAACTCACTCACTCTTACCATGATCGTATGATACCAACAATAACTCACTCACTCACTCTTACCATGATCGTATGTATGATACCAACAATAACTCACTCACTCACTCTTACCATGATCGTATGATACCAACAATAACTCATTCACTCACTTTTACCATGATCGTATGTATGATACCAACAATAACTCACTCACTCACTCTTACCATGAACGTATGATACCAACAATAACTCACTCACTCACTCTTACCATGATCGTATGATACCAACAATAACTCACTCACTCACTCTTACCATGATCGTATGATACCAACACTAACTCACTCACTCACTCTTACCATGATCGTGTGATACCAACAATAACTCACTCATTCACTCTTACCATGATCGTATGTATGATAACAACAATAACTCACTCACTCACTCTTACCATGATCGTATGTATGATACCAACAATAACTTACTCACTCACTCTTACCATGATCGTATGATACCAACAATAACTCACTCACTCACTCTTACCATGATCATCTGATACCAACAATAACTCACTCACTCACTCTTACCATGATCGTATGATACCAACAATAACTCACTCACTCACTCTTACCATGATCGTATGTATGATACCAACAATAACTCACTCACTCACTCTTACCATGATCGTATGATACCAACACTAACTCACTCACTCACTCTTACCATGATCGTATGTATGATACCAACAACAACTCACTCACTCACTCTTACCATGATCGTATGATACCAACAATAACTCACTCACTCACTCTTACCATGATCGTATGATACCAACAATAACTCACTCACTCACTCTTACCATGATCGTATGATACCAACAATAACTCACTCACTCTTACCATGATCGTATGATACCAACAATAACTCACTCACTCACTCTTACCATGATCGTATAATACCAACAATAACTCACTCACTCGCTCTTACCATGATCGAATGGTACCAACAATAACTCACTCACTCACTCTAACCATGATCGTGTAATACCAACAATAACTCACTCACTCGCTCTTACCATGATCGTATGATACCAACAATAACTCACTCACTCACTTTTACCATGATCGTATGCATGATACCAACAATAACTCACTCAGTCACTCTTACCATGATCGTATGATACCAACAATAACTCACTCACTCACTCTTACCATGATCGTATGATACCAACAATAACTCACTCACTCACCCTTCCCTTGATCGTATGTATGATACCAACAATAACTCATTCACTCACCCTTACCATGATCGTATGTATAATACCAACAATAACTCATTCACCCACTCTTACCATGATCGCATGATACCAACAATAACTCACTCACTCTTACCATGATCGTATGATACCAACAATAACTCACCCACTCACTCTTACCATGATCGTATGCATGATACCAACAATAACTCACTCACTCACTCTTACCATGATCGTATGGTACCAACAATAACTCACTCACTCACTCTAACCATGATCGTGTAATACCAACAATAACTCACTCACTCGCTCTTACCGTGATCGTATGATACCAACAATAACTCACTCACTCACTTTTACCATGATCGTATGCATGATACCAACAATAACTCACTCAGTCACTCTTATCATGATCGTATGATACCAACAATAACTCACTCACTCACTCTTACCATGATCGTATGATACCAACAATAACTCACTCACTCACCCTTCCCTTGATCGTATGTATGATACCAACAATAACTCATTCACTCAGCCTTACCATGATCGTATGTATAATACCAACAATAACTCATTCACCCACTCTTACCATGATCGCATGATACCAACAATAACTCACTCACTCTTACCATGATCGTATGATACCAACAATAACTCACCCACTCACTCTTACCATGATCATATGTATGATACCAACAATAACTCATTCACTCACTCTTACCATGATCGTATGTATAATACCAACAATAACTCACTCACTCACTCTTACCATGATCGTATGATACCAACAATAACTCACTCACTCACTCTTACCATGATCGTATGATACCAACACTAACTCACTCACTCACTCTTACCATGATCGTATGTATAATAACAACAATAACTCACTCACTCACTCTTACCATGATCTTATGATACCAACAATAACTCACTCACTCTTACCATGATCGTATGATACCAACAATAACTCACTCACTCACCCTTACCATGATGGTATGTATAATACCAACAATAACTCACTCACTCGCTCTTAACATGATCGTATGATACCAACAATAACTCACTCACTCACTCTTACCATGATCGTATGATACCAACAATAACTCACTCACTCACTCTTACCATGATCGTATGATACCAACAATAACTCACTCACTCAATCTTACCATGATCGTATGTATGATACCAACAATAACTCACTCACTCACTCTTACCATGATCGTATGATACCAACAATAACTCACTCATTCACTCTTACCATGATCGTATGATACCAACAATAACTCACTCACTCACTCTTACCATGATCGTATGTATGATACCACCAATAACTCACTCACTCACTCTTACCATGATCGTATGATACCAACACTAACTCACTCACTCACTCTTACCAGGATCGTATGTATAATAACAACAATAACTCACTCACTCACTCTTACCATGATCTTATGATACCAACAATAACTCACTCACTCACTCTTACCATGATCGTATGATACCAACAATAACTCACTCACTCACTCTTACCATGATCGTATGATACCAACAATAACTCCCTCACTCTTACCATGATAGTATGATACCAACAATAACTCACTCACTCACTCTTACCATGATCGTATGTATGATACCAACAATAACTCACTCACTCACTCTTACCATGATCGTATGATACCAACAATAACTCATTCACTCACTTTTACCATGATCGTATGTATGATACCAACAATAACTCACTCACTCACTCTTACCATGAACGTATGATACCAACAATAACTCACTCACTCACTCTTACCATGATCGTATGATACCAACAATAACTCACTCACTCACTCTTACCATGATCGTATGATACCAACAATAACTCACTCACTCACTCTTACCATGATCGTGTGATACCAACAATAACTCACTCATTCACTCTTACCATGATCGTATGTATGATAACAACAATAACTCACTCACTCACTCTTACCATGATCGTATGTATGATACCAACAATAACTTACTCACTCACTCTTACCATGATCGTATGATACCAACAATAACTCACTCACTCACTCTTACCATGATCATCTGATACCAACAATAACTCACTCACTCACTCTTACCATGATCGTATGATACCAACAATAACTCACTCACTCACTCTTACCATGATCGTATGTATGATACCAACAATAACTCACTCACTCACTCTTACCATGATCGTATGATACCAACAATAACTCACTCACTCACTCTTACCATGATCGTATGATACCAACACTAACTCACTCACTCACTCTTACCATGATCGTATGTATGATACCAACAATAACTCACTCACTCACTCTTACCATGATCTTATGATACCAACAATAACTCACTCACTCTTACCATGATCGTATGATACCAACAATAACTCACTCACTCACCCTTACCATGATCGTATGTATAATACCAACAATAACTCACTCACTCGCTCTTAACATGATCGTATGATACCAACAATAACTCACTCACTCACTCTTACCATGATCGTATGATACCAACAATAACTCACTCACTCACTCTTACCATGATCGTATGATACCAACAATAACTCACTCACTCAATCTTACCATGATCGTATGTATGATACCAACAATAACTCACTCACTCACTCTTACCATGATCGTATGATACCAACAATAACTCACTCATTCACTCTTACCATGATCGTATGATACCAACAATAACTCACTCACTCACTCTTACCATGATCGTATGTATGATACCACCAATAACTCACTCACTCACTCTTACCATGATCGTATGATACCAACACTAACTCACTCACTCACTCTTACCATGATCGTATGTATATTAACAACAATAACTCACTCACTCACTCTTACCGTGATCTTAGGATACCAACAATAACTCACTCACTCACTCTTACCATGATCGTATGATACCAACAATAACTCACTCACTCACTCTTACCATGATCGTATGATACCAACAATAACTCACTCACTCTTACCATGATCGTATGATACCAACAATAACTCACTCACTCACTCTTACCATGATCGTATGATACCAACAATAACTCACTCACTCACTCTTACCATGATCGTATGATACCAACAATAACTCACTCACTCACTCTTACCATGATCGTGTGATACCAACAATAACTCACTCATTCACTCTTACCATGATCGTATGTATGATAACAACAATAACTCACTCACTCACTCTTACCATGATCGTATGTATGATACCAACAATAACTTACTCACTCACTCTTACCATGATCGTATGATACCAACAATAACTCACTCACTCACTCTTACCATGATCATCTGATACCAACAATAACTCACTCACTCACTCTTACCATGATCGTATGATACCAACAATAACTCACTCACTCACTCTTACCATGATCGTATGTATGATACCAACAATAACTCACTCACTCACTCTTACCATGATCGTATGATACCAACAATAACTCACTCACTCACTCTTACCATGATCGTATGATACCAACACTAACTCACTCACTCACTCTTACCATGATCGTATGTATGATACCAACAATAACTCACTCACTCACTCTTACCATGATCTTATGATACCAACAATAACTCACTCACTCTTACCATGATCGTATGATACCAACAATAACTCACTCACTCACCCTTACCATGATCGTATGTATAATACCAACAATAACTCACTCACTCGCTCTTAACATGATCGTATGATACCAACAATAACTCACTCACTCACTCTTACCATGATCGTATGATACCAACAATAACTCACTCACTCACTCTTACCATGATCGTATGATACCAACAATAACTCACTCACTCAATCTTACCATGATCGTATGTATGATACCAACAATAACTCACTCACTCACTCTTACCATGATCGTATGATACCAACAATAACTCACTCATTCACTCTTACCATGATCGTATGATACCAACAATAACTCACTCACTCACTCTTACCATGATCGTATGTATGATACCACCAATAACTCACTCACTCACTCTTACCATGATCGTATGATACCAACACTAACTCAATCACTCACTCTTACCATGATCGTATGTATATTAACAACAATAACTCACTCACTCACTCTTACCGTGATCTTAGGATACCAACAATAACTCACTCACTCACTCTTACCATGATCGTATGATACCAACAATAACTCATTCACTCACTCTTACCATGATCGTATGATACCAACAATAACTCACTCACTCTTACCATGATCGTATGATACCAACAATAACTCACTCACTCACTCTTACCATGATCGTATTTATGATACCAACAATAACTCACTCACTCACTCTTACCATGATCGTATGATACCAACAATAACTCACTCACTCACTCTTACCATGATCGTATGATACCAACAATAACTCACTCACTCAATCTTACCATGATCGTATGTATGATACCAACAATAACTCACTCACTCACTCTTACCATGATCGTATGATACCAACAATAACTCACTCACTCACTCTTACCATGATCGTATGATACCAACAATAACTCACTCTCCCATACCATGATCGTATGATACCAACAATAACTCACTCATTCACTCTTACCATGATCGTACGATACCAACAATAACTCACTCACTTACTCTTACCATGATCGTATGATATCAACAATAACTCACTCACTCACTCTTACCATGATCGTATGATACCAGCAATAACTCACTCACTCACTCTTACCATGATCGTATGTATGATACCAACAATAACTCACTCACTCACTCTTACCATGATCGTATGATACCAACAATAACTCACTCACTCAATCCTACCATGATCGTATGTATGATACCAACAATAACTCACTCACTCTTACCATGATCGTATGATACCAACAATAACTCACTCACTCTTACCATGATCGTATGATACCAACAATAACTCACTCACTCACTCTTACCATAATCGTATGCATGATACCAACAATAACTCACTCACCCACTCTTACCATGATCGTATGGTACCAACACTAACTCACTCACTCACTCTTACCATGATCGTATGATACCAACACTAACTCACTCACTCACTCTTACCATGATCGTATGTATGATACCAACAACAACTCACTCACTCACTCTTACCATGATCGTATGATACCAACAATAACTCACTCACTCACTCTTACCATGATCGTATGATACCAACAATAACTCACTCACTCACTCTTACCATGATCGTATGATACCAACAATAACTCACTCACTCACTCTTACCATGATCGTATGATACCAACAATAACTCACTCACTCTTACCATGATCGTATGATACCAACAATAACTCACTCACTCACTCTTACCATGATCGTATAATACCAACAATAACTCACTCACTCGCTCTTACCATGATCGAATGGTACCAACAATAACTCACTCACTCACTCTAACTATGATCGTGTAATACCAACAATAAATCACTCACTCGCTCTTACCATGATCGTATGATACCAACAATAACTCACTCACTCACTTTTACCATGATCGTATGCATGATACCAACAATAACTCACTCAGTCACTCTTACCATGATCGTATGATACCAACAATAACTCACTCACTCACTCTTACCATGATCGTATGATACCAACAATAACTCACTCACTCACCCTTCCCTTGATCGTATGTATGATACCAACAATAACTCATTCACTCACCCTTACCATGATCGTATGTATAATACCAACAATAACTCATTCACCCACTCTTACCATGATCGCATGATACCAACAATAACTCACTCACTCTTACCATGATCGTATGATACCAACAATAACTCACCCACTCACTCTTACCATGATCGTATGCATGATACCAACAATAACTCACTCACTCACTCTTACCATGATCGTATGGTACCAACAATAACTCACTCACTCACTCTAACCATGATCGTGTAATACCAACAATAACTCACTCACTCGCTCTTACCATGATCGTATGATACCAACAATAACTCACTCACTCACTTTTACCATGATCGTATGCATGATACCAACAATAACTCACTCAGTCACTCTTACCATGATCGTATGATACCAACAATAACTCACTCACTCACTCTTACCATGATCGTATGATACCAACAATAACTCACTCACTCACCCTTCCCTTGATCGTATGTATGATACCAACAATAACTCATTCACTCAGCCTTACCATGATCGTATGTATAATACCAACAATAACTCATTCACCCACTCTTACCATGATCGCATGATACCAACAATAACTCACTCACTCTTACCATGATCGTATGATACCAACAATAACTCACCCACTCACTCTTACCATGATCATATGTATGATACCAACAATAACTCATTCACTCACTCTTACCATGATCGTATGTATAATACCAACAATAACTCACTCACTCACTCTTACCATGATCGTATGATACCAACAATAACTCACTCACTCACTCTTACCATGATCGTATGATACCAACACTAACTCACTCACTCACTCTTACCATGATCGTATGTATAATAACAACAATAACTCACTCACTCACTCTTACCATGATCTTATGATACCAACAATAACTCACTCACTCTTACCATGATCGTATGATACCAACAATAACTCACTCACTCACCCTTACCATGATCGTATGTATAATACCAACAATAACTCACTCACTCGCTCTTAACATGATCATATGATACCAACAATAACTCACTCACTCACTCTTACCATGATCGTATGATACCAACAATAACTCACTCACTCACTCTTACCATGATCGTATGATACCAACAATAACTCACTCACTCAATCTTACCATGATCGTATGTATGATACCAACAATAACTCACTCACTCACTCTTACCATGATCGTATGATACCAACAATAACTCACTCATTCACTCTTACCATGATCGTATGATACCAACAATAACTCACTCACTCACTCTTACCATGATCGTATGTATGATACCACCAATAACTCACTCACTCACTCTTACCATGATCGTATGATACCAACACTAACTCACTCACTCACTCTTACCATGATCGTATGTATAATAACAACAATAACTCACTCACTCACTCTTACCGTGATCTTATGATACCAACAATAACTCACTCACTCACTCTTACCATGATCGTATGATACCAACAATAACTCACTCACTCACTCTTACCATGATCGTATGATACCAACAATAATTCACTCACTCTTACCATGATCGTATGATACCAACAATAACTCACTCACTCACTCTTACCATGATCGTATGTATGATACCAACAATAACTCACTCACTCACTCTTACCATGATCGTATGATACCAACAATAACTCATTCACTCACTTTTCTCATGATCGTATGTATGATACCAACAATAACTCACTCACTCACTCTTACCATGAACGTATGATACCAACAATAACTCACTCACTCACTCTTACCATGATCGTATGATACCAACAATAACTCACTCACTCACTCTTACCATGATCGTATGATACCAACACTAACTCACTCACTCACTCTTACCATGATCGTGTGATACCAACAATAACTCACTCATTCACTCTTACCATGAACGTATGATACCAACAATAACTCACTCACTCACTCTTACCATGATCGTATGATACCAACAATAACTCACTCACTCACTCTTACCATGATCGTATGATACCAACACTAACTCACTCACTCACTCTTACCATGATCGTGTGATACCAACAATAACTCACTCACTCGCTCTTACCATGATCGAATGGTACCAACAATAACTCACTCACTCACTCTAACCATGATCGTGTAATACCAACAATAACTCACTCACTCGCTCTTACCATGATCGTATGATACCAACAATAACTCACTCACTCACTTTTACCATGATCGTATGCATGATACCAACAATAACTCACTCAGTCACTCTTACCATGATCGTATGATACCAACAATAACTCACTCACTCACTCTTACCATGATCGTATGATACCAACAATAACTCACTCACTCACCCTTCCCTTGATCGTATGTATGATACCAACAATAACTCATTCACTCACCCTTACCATGATCGTATGTATAATACCAACAATAACTCATTCACCCACTCTTACCATGATCGCATGATACCAACAATAACTCACTCACTCTTACCATGATCGTATGATACCAACAATAACTCACCCACTCACTCTTACCATGATCGTATGCATGATACCAACAATAACTCACTCACTCACTCTTACCATGATCGTATGGTACCAACAATAACTCACTCACTCACTCTAACCATGATCGTGTAATACCAACAATAACTCACTCACTCGCTCTTACCATGATCGTATGATACCAACAATAACTCACTCACTCACTTTTACCATGATCGTATGCATGATACCAACAATAACTCACTCAGTCACTCTTACCATGATCGTATGATACCAACAATAACTCACTCACTCACTCTTACCATGATCGTATGATACCAACAATAACTCACTCACTCACCCTTCCCTTGATCGTATGTATGATACCAACAATAACTCATTCACTCAGCCTTACCATGATCGTATGTATAATACCAACAATAACTCATTCACCCACTCTTACCATGATCGCATGATACCAACAATAACTCACTCACTCTTACCATGATCGTATGATACCAACAATAACTCACCCACTCACTCTTACCATGATCATATGTATGATACCAACAATAACTCATTCACTCACTCTTACCATGATCGTATGTATAATACCAACAATAACTCACTCACTCACTCTTACCATGATCGTATGATACCAACAATAACTCACTCACTCACTCTTACCATGATCGTATGATACCAACACTAACTCACTCACTCACTCTTACCATGATCGTATGTATAATAACAACAATAACTCACTCACTCACTCTTACCATGATCTTATGATACCAACAATAACTCACTCACTCTTACCATGATCGTATGATACCAACAATAACTCACTCACTCACCCTTACCATGATCGTATGTATAATACCAACAATAACTCACTCACTCGCTCTTAACATGATCGTATGATACCAACAATAACTCACTCACTCACTCTTACCATGATCGTATGATACCAACAATAACTCACTCACTCACTCTTACCATGATCGTATGATACCAACAATAACTCACTCACTCAATCTTACCATGATCGTATGTATGATACCAACAATAACTCACTCACTCACTCTTACCATGATCGTATGATACCAACAATAACTCACTCATTCAGTCTTACCATGATCGTATGATACCAACAATAACTCACTCACTCACTCTTACCATGATCGTATGTATGATACCACCAATAACTCACTCACTCACTCTTACCATGATCGTATGATACCAACACTAACTCACTCACTCACTCTTACCATGATCGTATGTATAATAACAACAATAACTCACTCACTCACTCTTACCGTGATCTTATGATACCAACAATAACTCACTCACTCACTCTTACCATGATCGTATGATACCAACAATAACTCACTCACTCACTCTTACCATGATCGTATGATACCAACAATAACTCACTCACTCTTACCATGATCGTATGATACCAACAATAACTCACTCACTCACTCTTACCATGATCGTATGTATGATACCAACAATAACTCACTCACTCACTCTTACCATGATCGTATGATACCAACAATAACTCATTCACTCACTTTTACCATGATCGTATGTATGATACCAACAATAACTCACTCACTCACTCTTACCATGAACGTATGATACCAACAATAACTCACTCACTCACTCTTACCATGATCGTATGATACCAACAATAACTCACTCACTCACTCTTACCATGATCGTATGATACCAACACTAACTCACTCACTCACTCTTACCATGATCGTGTGATACCAACAATAACTCACTCATTCACTCTTACCATGATCGTATGTATGATAACAACAATAACTCACTCACTCACTCTTACCATGATCGTATGTATGATACCAACAATAACTTACTCACTCACTCTTACCATGATCGTATGATACCAACAATAACTCACTCACTCACTCTTACCATGATCATCTGATACCAACAATAACTCACTCACTCACTCTTACCATGATCGTATGATACCAACAATAACTCACTCACTCACTCT
Source organism: Bathymodiolus brooksi (assembly GCA_963680875.1). NCBI lineage: Eukaryota > Metazoa > Mollusca > Bivalvia > Mytilida > Modiolidae > Bathymodiolus > Bathymodiolus brooksi. Next base: position 97,558,083 of record OY804583.1, read on the forward strand.
TACCATGATCGTATGTATGATACCAACAATAACTCACTCACTCACTCTTACCATGATCGTATGATACCAACACTAACTCACTCACTCACTCTTACCATGATCGTATGTATGATACCAACAACAACTCACTCACTCACTCTTACCATGATCGTATGATACCAACAATAACTCACTCACTCACTCTTACCATGATCGTATGATACCAACAATAACTCACTCACTCACTCTTACCATGATCGTATGATACCAACAATAACTCACTCACTCACTCTTACCATGATCGTATGATACCAACAATAACTCACTCACTCTTACCATGATCGTATGATACCAACAATAACTCACTCACTCACTCTTACCATGATCGTATAATACCAACAATAACTCACTCACTCGCTCTTACCATGATCGAATGGTACCAACAATAACTCACTCACTCACTCTAACCATGATCGTGTAATACCAACAATAACTCACTCACTCGCTCTTACCATGATCGTATGATACCAACAATAACTCACTCACTCACTTTTACCATGATCGTATGCATGATACCAACAATAACTCACTCAGTCACTCTTACCATGATCGTATGATACCAACAATAACTCACTCACTCACTCTTACCATGATCGTATGATACCAACAATAACTCACTCACTCACCCTTCCCTTGATCGTATGTATGATACCAACAATAACTCATTCACTCACCCTTACCATGATCGTATGTATAATACCAACAATAACTCATTCACCCACTCTTACCATGATCGCATGATACCAACAATAACTCACTCACTCTTACCATGATCGTATGATACCAACAATAACTCACCCACTCACTCTTACCATGATCGTATGCATGATACCAACAATAACTCACTCACTCACTCTTACCATGATCGTATGGTACCAACAATAACTCACTCACTCACTCTAACCATGATCGTGTAATACCAACAATAACTCACTCACTCGCTCTTACCGTGATCGTATGATACCAACAATAACTCACTCACTCACTTTTACCATGATCGTATGCATGATACCAACAATAACTCACTCAGTCACTCTTATCATGATCGTATGATACCAACAATAACTCACTCACTCACTCTTACCATGATCGTATGATACCAACAATAACTCACTCACTCACCCTTCCCTTGATCGTATGTATGATACCAACAATAACTCATTCACTCAGCCTTACCATGATCGTATGTATAATACCAACAATAACTCATTCACCCACTCTTACCATGATCGCATGATACCAACAATAACTCACTCACTCTTACCATGATCGTATGATACCAACAATAACTCACCCACTCACTCTTACCATGATCATATGTATGATACCAACAATAACTCATTCACTCACTCTTACCATGATCGTATGTATAATACCAACAATAACTCACTCACTCACTCTTACCATGATCGTATGATACCAACAATAACTCACTCACTCACTCTTACCATGATCGTATGATACCAACACTAACTCACTCACTCACTCTTACCATGATCGTATGTATAATAACAACAATAACTCACTCACTCACTCTTACCATGATCTTATGATACCAACAATAACTCACTCACTCTTACCATGATCGTATGATACCAACAATAACTCACTCACTCACCCTTACCATGATGGTATGTATAATACCAACAATAACTCACTCACTCGCTCTTAACATGATCGTATGATACCAACAATAACTCACTCACTCACTCTTACCATGATCGTATGATACCAACAATAACTCACTCACTCACTCTTACCATGATCGTATGATACCAACAATAACTCACTCACTCAATCTTACCATGATTGTATGTATGATACCAACAATAACTCACTCACTCACTCTTACCATGATCGTATGATACCAACAATAACTCACTCATTCACTCTTACCATGATCGTATGATACCAACAATAACTCACTCACTCACTCTTACCATGATCGTATGTATGATACCACCAATAACTCACTCACTCACTCTTACCATGATCGTATGATACCAACACTAACTCACTCACTCACTCTTACCATGATCGTATGTATAATAACAACAATAACTCACTCACTCACTCTTACCGTGATCTTATGATACCAACAATAACTCACTCACTCACTCTTACCATGATCGTATGATACCAACAATAACTCACTCACTCACTCTTACCATGATCGTATGATACCAACAATAACTCCCTCACTCTTACCATGATCGTATGATACCAACAATAACTCACTCACTCACTCTTACCATGATCGTATGTATGATACCAACAATAACTCACTCACTCACTCTTACCATGATCGTATGATACCAACAATAACTCATTCACTCACTTTTACCATGATCGTATGTATGATACCAACAATAACTCACTCACTCACTCTTACCATGAACGTATGATACCAACAATAACTCACTCACTCACTCTTACCATGATCGTATGATACCAACAATAACTCACTCACTCACTCTTACCATGATCGTATGATACCAACAATAACTCACTCACTCACTCTTACCATGATCGTGTGATACCAACAATAACTCACTCATTCACTCTTACCATGATCGTATGTATGATAACAACAATAACTCACTCACTCACTCTTACCATGATCGTATGTATGATACCAACAATAACTTACTCACTCACTCTTACCATGATCGTATGATATCAACAATAACTCACTCACTCACTCTTACCATGATCATCTGATACCAACAATAACTCACTCACTCACTCTTACCATGATCGTATGATACCAACAATAACTCACTCACTCACTCTTACCATGATCGTATGTATGATACCAACAATAACTCACTCACTCACTCTTACCATGATCGTATGATACCAAAAATAACTCACTCACTCACTCTTACCATGATCGTATGATACCAACACTAACTCACTCACTCACTCTTACCATGATCGTATGTATGATACCAACAACAACTCACTCACTCACTCTTACCATGATCGTATGATACCAACAATAACTCACTCACTCACTCTTAACATGATTGTATGTATAATACCAACACTAACTCACTCACTCACTCTTACCATGATCGTATGTATAATAACAACAACAACCCACTCACTCACTCTTACCATGATCTTATGATACCAACAATAACTCACTCACTCTTACCATGATCGTATGATACCTACAATAACTCACTCACTCACCCTTACCATAATCGTATGTATAATACCAACAATAACTCACTCACTCGCTCTTACCATGATCGTGTGATACCAACAATAACTCACTCACTCACTCTTACCATGATTGTATGCATAATACCAACAATAACTCACTCACTCACTCTTACCATGATCTTATGATACCAACAATAACTCACTCACTCTTACCATGATCGTATGATACCAACACTAACTCACTCACTCACTCTTACCATGATCGTATGTATGATACCAACAACAACTCACTCACTCACTCTTACCATGATCGTATGATACCAACAATAACTCACTCACTCACTCTTACCATGATCGTATGATACCAACAATAACTCACTCACTCACTCTTACCATGATCGTATGATACCAACAATAACTCACTCACTCACTCTTACCATGATCGTATGATACCAACAATAACTCACTCACTCTTACCATGATCGTATGATACCAACAATAACTCACTCACTCACTCTTACCATGATCGTATGCATGATACCAACAATAACTCACTCACTCACTCTTACCATGATCGTATGGTACCAACAATAACTCACTCACTCACTCTAACCATGATCGTGTAATACCAACAATAACTCACTCACTCGCTCTTACCATGATCGTATGATACCAACAATAACTCACTCACTCACTTTTACCATGATCGTATGCATGATACCAACAATAACTCACTCAGTCACTCTTACCATGATCGTATGATACCAACAATAACTCACTCACTCACTCTTATCATGATCGTATGATACCAACAATAACTCACTCACTCACCCTTCCCTTGATCGTATGTATGATACCAACAATAACTCATTCACTCACCCTTACCATGATCGTATGTATAATACCAACAATAACTCATTCACCCACTCTTACCATGATCGCATGATACCAACAATAAATCACTCACTCTTACCATGATCGTATGATACCAACAATAACTCACCCACTCACTCTTACCATGATCGTATGTATGATACCAACAATAACTCATTCACTCACTCTTACCATGATCGTATGTATAATACCAACAATAACTCACTCACTCACTCTTACCATGATCGTATGATACCAACAATAACTCACTCACTCACTCTTACCATGATCGTATGATACCAACACTAACTCACTCACTCACTCCTACCATGATCGTATGTATAATAACAACAATAACTCACTCACTCACTCTTACCATGATCTTATGATACCAACAATAACTCACTCACTCTTACCATGATCGTATGATACCAACAATAACTCACTCACTCACCCTTACCATGATCGTATGTATAATACCAACAATAACTCACTCACTCGCTCTTAACATGATCGTATGATACCAACAATAACTCACTCACTCACTCTTACCATGATCGTATGATACCAACAATAACTCACTCACTCACTCTTACCATGATCGTATGATACCAACAATAACTCACTCACTCAATCTTACCATGATCGTATGTATGATACCAACAATAACTCACTCACTCACTCTTACCATGATCGTATGATACCAACAATAACTCACTCATTCACTCTTACCATGATCGTATGATACCAACAATAACTCACTCACTCACTCTTACCATGATCGTATGTATGATACCACCAATAACTCACTCACTCACTCTTACCATGATCGTATGATACCAACACTAACTCACTCACTCACTCTTACCATGATCGTATGTATAATAACAACAATAACTCACTCACTCACTCTTACCGTGATCTTATGATACCAACAATAACTCACTCACTCACTCTTACCATGATTTTATGATACCAACAATAACTCACTCACTCACTCTTACCATGATCGTATGATACCAACAATAACTCACTCACTCACTCTTACCATGATCGTATGATACCAACAATAACTCACTCACTCTTACCATGATCGTATGATACCAACAATAACTCACTCACTCACTCTTACCATGATCGTATGTATGATACCAACAATAACTCACTCACTCACTCTTACCATGATCGTATGATACCAACAATAACTCATTCACTCACTTTTACCATGATCGTATGTATGATACCAACAATAACTCACTCACTCACTCTTACCATGATCGTATGTATGATACCAACAATAACTTACTCACTCACTCTTACCATGATCGTATGATACCAACAATAACTCACTCACTCACTCTTACCATGATCATCTGATACCAACAATAACTCACTCACTCACTCTTACCATGATCGTATGTATGATACCAACAATAACTCACTCACTCACTCTTACCATGATCGTATGATACCAACACTAACTCACTCACTCACTCTTACCATGATCGTATGTATGATACCAACAACAACTCACTCACTCACTCTTACCATGATCGTATGATACCAACAATAACTCACTCACTCACTCTTACCATGATCGTATGATACCAACAATAACTCACTCACTAACTCTTACCATGATCGTATGATACCAACAATAACTCACTCACTCACTCTTACCATGATCGTATGATACCAACAATAACTCACTCACTCTTACCATGATCGTATGATACCAACAATAACTCACTCACTCACTCTTACCATGATCGTATAATACCAACAATAACTCACTCACTCGCTCTTACCATGATCGAATGGTACCAACAATAACTCACTCACTCACTCTAACCATGATCGTGTAATACCAACAATAACTCACTCACTCGCTCTTACCATGATCGTATGATACCAACAATAACTCACTCACTCACTTTTACCATGATCGTATGCATGATACCAACAATAACTCACTCAGTCACTCTTACCATGATCGTATGATACCAACAATAACTCACTCACTCACTCTTACCATGATCGTATGATACCAACAATAACTCACTCACTCACCCTTCCCTTGATCGTATGTATGATACCAACAATAACTCATTCACTCACCCTTACCATGATCGTATGTATAATACCAACAATAACTCATTCACCCACTCTTACCATGATCGCATGATACCAACAATAACTCACTCACTCTTACCATGATCGTATGATACCAACAATAACTCACCCACTCACTCTTACCATGATCGTATGCATGATACCAACAATAACTCACTCACTCACTCTTACCATGATCGTATGGTACCAACAATAACTCACTCACTCACTCTAACCATGATCGTGTAATACCAACAATAACTCACTCACTCGCTCTTACCGTGATCGTATGATACCAACAATAACTCACTCACTCACTTTTACCATGATCGTATGCATGATACCAACAATAACTCACTCAGTCACTCTTATCATGATCGTATGATACCAACAATAACTCACTCACTCACTCTTACCATGATCGTATGATACCAACAATAACTCACTCACTCACCCTTCCCTTGATCGTATGTATGATACCAACAATAACTCATTCACTCAGCCTTACCATGATCGTATGTATAATACCAACAATAACTCATTCACCCACTCTTACCATGATCGCATGATACCAACAATAACTCACTCACTCTTACCATGATCGTATGATACCAACAATAACTCACCCACTCACTCTTACCATGATCATATGTATGATACCAACAATAACTCATTCACTCACTCTTACCATGATCGTATGTATAATACCAACAATAACTCACTCACTCACTCTTACCATGATCGTATGATACCAACAATAACTCACTCACTCACTCTTACCATGATCGTATGATACCAACACTAACTCACTCACTCACTCTTACCATGATCGTATGTATAATAACAACAATAACTCACTCACTCACTCTTACCATGATCTTATGATACCAACAATAACTCACTCACTCTTACCATGATCGTATGATACCAACAATAACTCACTCACTCACCCTTACCATGATCGTATGTATAATACCAACAATAACTCACTCACTCGCTCTTAACATGATCGTATGATACCAACAATAACTCACTCACTCACTCTTACCATGATCGTATGCTACCAACAATAACTCACTCACTCACTCTTACCATGATCGTATGATACCAACAAAAACTCACTCACTCAATCTTACCATGATCGTATGTATGATACCAACAATAACTCACTCACTCACTCTTACCATGATCGTATGATACCAACAATAACTCACTCATTCACTCTTACCATGATCGTATGATACCAACAATAACTCACTCACTCACTCTTACCATGATCGTATGCATGATACCACCAATAACTCACTCACTCACTCTTACCATGATCGTATGATACCAACACTAACTCACTCACTCACTCTTACCATGATCGTATGTATAATAACAACAATAACTCACTCACTCACTCTTACCGTGATCTTATGATACCAACAATAACTCACTCACTCACTCTTACCATGATCGTATGATACCAACAATAACTCACTCACTCACTCTTACCATGATCGTATGATACCAACAATAACTCCCTCACTCTTACCATGATCGTATGATACCAACAATAACTCACTCACTCACTCTTACCATGATCGTATGTATGATACCAACAATAACTCACTCACTCACTCTTACCATGATCGTATGATACCAACAATAACTCATTCACTCACTTTTACCATGATCGTATGTATGATACCAACAATAACTCACTCACTCACTCTTACCATGAACGTATGATACCAACAATAACTCACTCACTCACTCTTACCATGATCGTATGATACCAACAATAACTCACTCACTCACTCTTACCATGATCGTATGATACCAACAATAACTCACTCACTCACTCTTACCATGATCGTGTGATACCAACAATAACTCACTCATTCACTCTTACCATGATCGTATGTATGATAACAACAATAACTCACTCACTCACTCTTACCATGATCGTATGTATGATACCAACAATAACTTACTTACTCACTCTTACCATGATCGTATGATACCAACAATAACTCACTCACTCACTCTTACCATGATCATCTGATACCAACAATAACTCACTCACTCACTCTTACCATGATCGTATGATACCAACACTAACTCACTCACTCACTCCTACCATGATCGTATGTATAATAACAACAATAACTCACTCACTCACTCTTACCATGATCTTATGATACCAACAATAACTCACTCACTCTTACCATGATCGTATGATACCAACAATAACTCACTCACTCACCCTTACCATGATCGTATGTATAATACCAACAATAACTCACTCACTCGCTCTTAACATGATCGTATGATACCAACAATAACTCACTCACTCACTCTTACCATGATCGTATGATACCAACAATAACTCACTCACTCACTCTTACCATGATCGTATGATACCAACAATAACTCACTCACTCAATCTTACCATGATCGTATGTATGATACCAACAATAACTCACTCACTCACTCTTACCATGATCGTATGATACCAACAATAACTCACTCATTCACTCTTACCATGATCGTATGATACCAACAATAACTCACTCACTCACTCTTACCATGATCGTATGTATGATACCACCAATAACTCACTCACTCACTCTTACCATGATCGTATGATACCAACACTAACTCACTCACTCACTCTTACCATGATCGTATGTATAATAACAACAATAACTCACTCACTCACTCTTACCGTGATCTTATGATACCAACAATAACTCACTCACTCACTCTTACCATGATTTTATGATACCAACAATAACTCACTCACTCACTCTTACCATGATCGTATGATACCAACAATAACTCACTCACTCACTCTTACCATGATCGTATGATACCAACAATAACTCACTCACTCTTACCATGATCGTATGATACCAACAATAACTCACTCACTCACTCTTACCATGATCGTATGTATGATACCAACAATAACTCACTCACTCACTCTTACCATGATCGTATGATACCAACAATAACTCATTCACTCACTTTTACCATGATCGTATGTATGATACCAACAATAACTCACTCACTCACTCTTACCATGATCGTATGTATGATACCAACAATAACTTACTCACTCACTCTTACCATGATCGTATGATACCAACAATAACTCACTCACTCACTCTTACCATGATCATCTGATACCAACAATAACTCACTCACTCACTCTTACCATGATCGTATGTATGATACCAACAATAACTCACTCACTCACTCTTACCATGATCGTATGATACCAACACTAACTCACTCACTCACTCTTACCATGATCGTATGTATGATACCAACAACAACTCACTCACTCACTCTTACCATGATCGTATGATACCAACAATAACTCACTCACTCACTCTTACCATGATCGTATGATACCAACAATAACTCACTCACTCACTCTTACCATGATCGTATGATACCAACAATAACTCACTCACTCACTCTTACCATGATCGTATGATACCAACAATAACTCACTCACTCTTACCATGATCGTATGATACCAACAATAACTCACTCACTCACTCTTACCATGATCGTATAATACCAACAATAACTCACTCACTCGCTCTTACCATGATCGAATGGTACCAACAATAACTCACTCACTCACTCTAACCATGATCGTGTAATACCAACAATAACTCACTCACTCGCTCTTACCATGATCGTATGATACCAACAATAACTCACTCACTCACTTTTACCATGATCGTATGCATGATACCAACAATAACTCACTCAGTCACTCTTACCATGATCGTATGATACCAACAATAACTCACTCACTCACTCTTACCATGATCGTATGATACCAACAATAACTCACTCACTCACCCTTCCCTTGATCGTATGTATGATACCAACAATAACTCATTCACTCACCCTTACCATGATCGTATGTATAATACCAACAATAACTCATTCACCCACTCTTACCATGATCGCATGATACCAACAATAACTCACTCACTCTTACCATGATCGTATGATACCAACAATAACTCACCCACTCACTCTTACCATGATCGTATGCATGATACCAACAATAACTCACTCACTCACTCTTACCATGATCGTATGGTACCAACAATAACTCACTCACTCACTCTAACCATGATCGTGTAATACCAACAATAACTCACTCACTCGCTCTTACCGTGATCGTATGATACCAACAATAACTCACTCACTCACTTTTACCATGATCGTATGCATGATACCAACAATAACTCACTCAGTCACTCTTATCATGATCGTATGATACCAACAATAACTCACTCACTCACTCTTACCATGATCGTATGATACCAACAATAACTCACTCACTCACCCTTCCCTTGATCGTATGTATGATACCAACAATAACTCATTCACTCAGCCTTACCATGATCGTATGTATAATACCAACAATAACTCATTCACCCACTCTTACCATGATCGCATGATACCAACAATAACTCACTCACTCTTACCATGATCGTATGATACCAACAATAACTCACCCACTCACTCTTACCATGATCATATGTATGATACCAACAATAACTCATTCACTCACTCTTACCATGATCGTATGTATAATACCAACAATAACTCACTCACTCACTCTTACCATGATCGTATGATACCAACAATAACTCACTCACTCACTCTTACCATGATCGTATGATACCAACACTAACTCACTCACTCACTCTTACCATGATCGTATGTATAATAACAACAATAACTCACTCACTCACTCTTACCATGATCTTATGATACCAACAATAACTCACTCACTCTTACCATGATCGTATGATACCAACAATAACTCACTCACTCACCCTTACCATGATCGTATGTATAATACCAACAATAACTCACTCACTCGCTCTTAACATGATCGTATGATACCAACAATAACTCACTCACTCACTCTTACCATGATCGTATGCTACCAACAATAACTCACTCACTCACTCTTACCATGATCGTATGATACCAACAAAAACTCACTCACTCAATCTTACCATGATCGTATGTATGATACCAACAATAACTCACTCACTCACTCTTACCATGATCGTATGATACCAACAATAACTCACTCATTCACTCTTACCATGATCGTATGATACCAACAATAACTCACTCACTCACTCTTACCATGATCGTATGCATGATACCACCAATAACTCACTCACTCACTCTTACCATGATCGTATGATACCAACACTAACTCACTCACTCACTCTTACCATGATCGTATGTATAATAACAACAATAACTCACTCACTCACTCTTACCGTGATCTTATGATACCAACAATAACTCACTCACTCACTCTTACCATGATCGTATGATACCAACAATAACTCACTCACTCACTCTTACCATGATCGTATGATACCAACAATAACTCCCTCACTCTTACCATGATCGTATGATACCAACAATAACTCACTCACTCACTCTTACCATGATCGTATGTATGATACCAACAATAACTCACTCACTCACTCTTACCATGATCGTATGATACCAACAATAACTCATTCACTCACTTTTACCATGATCGTATGTATGATACCAACAATAACTCACTCACTCACTCTTACCATGAACGTATGATACCAACAATAACTCACTCACTCACTCTTACCATGATCGTATGATACCAACAATAACTCACTCACTCACTCTTACCATGATCGTATGATACCAACAATAACTCACTCACTCACTCTTACCATGATCGTGTGATACCAACAATAACTCACTCATTCACTCTTACCATGATCGTATGTATGATAACAACAATAACTCACTCACTCACTCTTACCATGATCGTATGTATGATACCAACAATAACTTACTTACTCACTCTTACCATGATCGTATGATACCAACAATAACTCACTCACTCACTCTTACCATGATCATCTGATACCAACAATAACTCACTCACTCACTCTTACCATGATCGTATGATACCAACAATAACTCACTCACTCACTCTTACCATGATCGTATGTATGATACCAACAATAACTCACTCACTCACTCTTACCATGATCGTATGATACCAACAATAACTCACTCACTCACTCTTACCATGATCGTATGATACCAACACTAACTCACTCACTCACTCTTACCATGATCGTATGTATGATACCAACAATAACTCACTCACTCACTCTTACCATGATCGTATGATACCAACAATAACTCACTCACTCACTCTTACCATGATTGTATGTATAATACCAACACTAACTCACTCACTCACTCTTACCATGATCGTATGTATAATAACAACAACAACCCACTCACTCACTCTTACCATGATCTTATGATACCAACAATAACTCACTCACTCTTACCATGATCGTATGATACCTACAATAACTCACTCACTCACCCTTACCATAATCGTATGTATAATACCAACAATAACTCACTCACTCGCTCTTACCATGATCGTGTGATACCAACAATAACTCACTCACTCACTCTTACCATGATTGTATGCATAATACCAACAATAACTCACTCACTCACTCTTACCATGATCTTATGATACCAACAATAACTCACTCACTCTTACCATGATCGTATGATACCAACACTAACTCACTCACTCACTCTTACCATGATCGTATGTATGATACCAACAACAACTCACTCACTCACTCTTACCATGATCGTATGATACCAACAATAACTCACTCACTCACTCTTACCATGATCGTATGATACCAACAATAACTCACTCACTCACTCTTACCATGATCGTATGATACCAACAATAACTCACTCACTCACTCTTACCATGATCGTATGATACCAACAAGAACTCACTCACTCTTACCATGATCGTATGATACCAACAATAACTCACTCACTCACTCTTACCATGATCGTATGCATGATACCAACAATAACTCACTCACTCACTCTTACCATGATCGTATGGTACCAACAATAACTCACTCACTCACTCTAACCATGATCGTGTAATACCAACAATAACTCACTCACTCGCTCTTACCATGATCGTATGATACCAACAATAACTCACTCACTCACTTTTACCATGATCGTATGCATGATACCAACAATAACTCACTCAGTCACTCTTACCATGATCGTATGATACCAACAATAACTCACTCACTCACTCTTACCATGATCGTATGATACCAACAATAACTCACTCACTCACCCTTCCCTTGATCGTATGTATGATACCAACAATAACTCATTCACTCACCCTTACCATGATCGTATGTATAATACCAACAATAACTCATTCACCCACTCTTACCATGATCGCATGATACCAACAATAAATCACTCACTCTTACCATGATCGTATGATACCAACAATAACTCACCCACTCACTCTTACCATGATCGTATGTATGATACCAACAATAACTCATTCACTCACTCTTACCATGATCGTATGTATAATACCAACAATAACTCACTCACTCACTCTTACCATGATCGTATGATACCAACAATAACTCACTCACTCACTCTTACCATGATCGTATGATACCAACACTAACTCACTCACTCACTCTTACCATGATCGTATGTATAATAACAACAATAACTCACTCACTCACTCTTACCATGATCTTATGATACCAACAATAACTCACTCACTCTTACCATGATCGTATGATACCAACAATAACTCACTCACTCACCCTTACCATGATCGTATGTATAATACCAACAATAACTCACTCACTCGCTCTTAACATGATCGTATGATACCAACAATAACTCACTCACTCACTCTTACCATGATCGTATGTATGATACCACCAATAACTCACTCACTCACTCTTACCATGATCGTATGATACCAACAATAACTCACTCACTCACTCTTACCATGATCGTATGCATGATACCAACAATAACTCACTCACTCACTCTTACCATGATCGTATGGTACCAACAATAACTCACTCACTCACTCTAACCATGATCGTGTAATACCAACAATAACTCACTCACTCGCTCTTACCATGATCGTATGATACCAACAATAACTCACTCACTCACTTTTACCATGATCGTATGCATGATACCAACAATAACTCACTCAGTCACTCTTACCATGATCGTATGATACCAACAATAACTCACTCACTCACTCTTACCATGATCGTATGATACCAACAATAACTCACTCACTCACCCTTCCCTTGATCGTATGTATGATACCAACAATAACTCATTCACTCACCCTTACCATGATCGTATGTATAATACCAACAATAACTCATTCACCCACTCTTACCATGATCGCATGATACCAACAATAAATCACTCACTCTTACCATGATCGTATGATACCAACAATAACTCACCCACTCACTCTTACCATGATCGTATGTATGATACCAACAATAACTCATTCACTCACTCTTACCATGATCGTATGTATAATACCAACAATAACTCACTCACTCACTCTTACCATGATCGTATGATACCAACAATAACTCACTCACTCACTCTTACCATGATCGTATGATACCAACACTAACTCACTCACTCACTCCTACCATGATCGTATGTATAATAACAACAATAACTCACTCACTCACTCTTACCATGATCTTATGATACCAACAATAACTCACTCACTCTTACCATGATCGTATGATACCAACAATAACTCACTCACTCACCCTTACCATGATCGTATGTATAATACCAACAATAACTCACTCACTCGCTCTTAACATGATCGTATGATACCAACAATAACTCACTCACTCACTCTTACCATGATCGTATGATACCAACAATAACTCACTCACTCACTCTTACCATGATCGTATGATACCAACAATAACTCACTCACTCAATCTTACCATGATCGTATGTATGATACCAACAATAACTCACTCACTCACTCTTACCATGATCGTATGATACCAACAATAACTCACTCATTCACTCTTACCATGATCGTATGATACCAACAATAACTCACTCACTCACTCTTACCATGATCGTATGTATGATACCACCAATAACTCACTCACTCACTCTTACCATGATCGTATGATACCAACACTAACTCACTCACTCACTCTTACCATGATCGTATGTATAATAACAACAATAACTCACTCACTCACTCTTACCGTGATCTTATGATACCAACAATAACTCACTCACTCACTCTTACCATGATTTTATGATACCAACAATAACTCACTCACTCACTCTTACCATGATCGTATGATACCAACAATAACTCACTCACTCACTCTTACCATGATCGTATGATACCAACAATAACTCACTCACTCTTACCATGATCGTATGATACCAACAATAACTCACTCACTCTTACCATGATCGTATGTATGATACCAACAATAACTCACTCACTCACTCTTACCATGATCGTATGATACCAACAATAACTCATTCACTCACTTTTACCATGATCGTATGTATGATACCAACAATAACTCACTCACTCACTCTTACCATGATCGTATGTATGATACCAACAATAACTTACTCACTCACTCTTACCATGATCGTATGATACCAACAATAACTCACTCACTCACTCTTACCATGATCATCTGATACCAACAATAACTCACTCACTCACTCTTACCATGATCGTATGTATGATACCAACAATAACTCACTCACTCACTCTTACCATGATCGTATGATACCAACACTAACTCACTCACTCACTCTTACCATGATCGTATGTATGATACCAACAACAACTCACTCACTCACTCTTACCATGATCGTATGATACCAACAATAACTCACTCACTCACTCTTACCATGATCGTATGATACCAACAATAACTCACTCACTCACTCTTACCATGATCGTATGATACCAACAATAACTCACTCACTCACTCTTACCATGATCGTATGATACCAACAATAACTCACTCACTCTTACCATGATCGTATGATACCAACAATAACTCACTCACTCACTCTTACCATGATCGTATAATACCAACAATAACTCACTCACTCGCTCTTACCATGATCGAATGGTACCAACAATAACTCACTCACTCACTCTAACCATGATCGTGTAATACCAACAATAACTCACTCACTCGCTCTTACCATGATCGTATGATACCAACAATAACTCACTCACTCACTTTTACCATGATCGTATGCATGATACCAACAATAACTCACTCAGTCACTCTTACCATGATCGTATGATACCAACAATAACTCACTCACTCACTCTTACCATGATCGTATGATACCAACAATAACTCACTCACTCACCCTTCCCTTGATCGTATGTATGATACCAACAATAACTCATTCACTCACCCTTACCATGATCGTATGTATAATACCAACAATAACTCATTCACCCACTCTTACCATGATCGCATGATACCAACAATAACTCACTCACTCTTACCATGATCGTATGATACCAACAATAACTCACCCACTCACTCTTACCATGATCGTATGCATGATACCAACAATAACTCACTCACTCACTCTTACCATGATCGTATGGTACCAACAATAACTCACTCACTCACTCTAACCATGATCGTGTAATACCAACAATAACTCACTCACTCGCTCTTACCGTGATCGTATGATACCAACAATAACTCACTCACTCACTTTTACCATGATCGTATGCATGATACCAACAATAACTCACTCAGTCACTCTTATCATGATCGTATGATACCAACAATAACTCACTCACTCACTCTTACCATGATTGTATGATACCAACAATAACTCACTCACTCACCCTTCCCTTGATCGTATGTATGATACCAACAATAACTCATTCACTCAGCCTTACCATGATCGTATGTATAATACCAACAATAACTCATTCACCCACTCTTACCATGATCGCATGATACCAACAATAACTCACTCACTCTTACCATGATCGTATGATACCAACAATAACTCACCCACTCACTCTTACCATGATCATATGTATGATACCAACAATAACTCATTCACTCACTCTTACCATGATCGTATGTATAATACCAACAATAACTCACTCACTCACTCTTACCATGATCGTATGATACCAACAATAACTCACTCACTCACTCTTACCATGATCGTATGATACCAACACTAAATCACTCACTCACTCTTACCATGATCGTATGTATAATAACAACAATAACTCACTCACTCACTCTTACCATGATCTTATGATACCAACAATAACTCACTCACTCTTACCATGATCGTATGATACCAACAATAACTCACTCACTCACCCTTACCATGATCGTATGTATAATACCAACAATAACTCACTCACTCGCTCTTAACATGATCGTATGATACCAACAATAACTCACTCACTCACTCTTACCATGATCGTATGCTACCAACAATAACTCACTCACTCACTCTTACCATGATCGTATGATACCAACAAAAACTCACTCACTCAATCTTACCATGATCGTATGTATGATACCAACAATAACTCACTCACTCACTCTTACCATGATCGTATGATACCAACAATAACTCACTCATTCACTCTTACCATGATCGTATGATACCAACAATAACTCACTCACTCACTCTTACCATGATCGTATGTATGATACCACCAATAACTCACTCACTCACTCTTACCATGATCGTATGATACCAACACTAACTCACTCACTCACTCTTACCATGATCGTATGTATAATAACAACAATAACTCACTCACTCACTCTTACCGTGATCTTATGATACCAACAATAACTCACTCACTCACTCTTACCATGATCGTATGATACCAACAATAACTCACTCACTCACTCTTACCATGATCGTATGATACCAACAATAACTCCCTCACTCTTACCATGATCGTATGATACCAACAATAACTCACTCACTCACTCTTACCATGATCGTATGTATGATACCAACAATAACTCACTCACTCACTCTTACCATGATCGTATGATACCAACAATAACTCATTCACTCACTTTTACCATGATCGTATGTATGATACCAACAATAACTCACTCACTCACTCTTACCATGAACGTATGATACCAACAATAACTCACTCACTCACTCTTACCATGATCGTATGATACCAACAATAACTCACTCACTCACTCTTACCATGATCGTATGATACCAACAATAACTCACTCACTCACTCTTACCATGATCGTGTGATACCAACAATAACTCACTCATTCACTCTTACCATGATCGTATGTATGATAACAACAATAACTCACTCACTCACTCTTACCATGATCGTATGTATGATACCAACAATAACTTACTCACTCACTCTTACCATGATCGTATGATACCAACAATAACTCACTCACTCACTCTTACCATGATCATCTGATACCAACAATAACTCACTCACTCACTCTTACCATGATCGTATGATACCAACAATAACTCACTCACTCACTCTTACCATGATCGTATGTATGATACCAACAATAACTCACTCACTCACTCTTACCATGATCGTATGATACCAACAATAACTCACTCACTCACTCTTACCATGATCGTATGATACCAACACTAACTCACTCACTCACTCTTACCATGATCGTATGTATGATACCAACAACAACTCACTCACTCACTCTTACCATGATCGTATGATACCAACAATAACTCACTCACTCACTCTTACCATGATTGTATGTATAATACCAACACTAACTCACTCACTCACTCTTACCATGATCGTATGTATAATAACAACAACAACCCACTCACTCACTCTTACCATGATCTTATGATACCAACAATAACTCACTCACTCTTACCATGATCGTATGATACCTACAATAACTCACTCACTCACCCTTACCATAATCGTATGTATAATACCAACAATAACTCACTCACTCGCTCTTACCATGATCGTGTGATACCAACAATAACTCACTCACTCACTCTTACCATGATTGTATGCATAATACCAACAATAACTCACTCACTCACTCTTACCATGATCTTATGATACCAACAATAACTCACTCACTCTTACCATGATCGTATGATACCAACACTAACTCACTCACTCACTCTTACCATGATCGTATGTATGATACCAACAACAACTCACTCACTCACTCTTACCATGATCGTATGATACCAACAATAACTCACTCACTCACTCTTACCATGATCGTATGATACCAACAATAACTCACTCACTCACTCTTACCATGATCGTATGATACCAACAATAACTCACTCACTCACTCTTACCATGATCGTATGATACCAACAAGAACTCACTCACTCTTACCATGATCGTATGATACCAACAATAACTCACTCACTCACTCTTACCATGATCGTATGCATGATACCAACAATAACTCACTCACTCACTCTTACCATGATCGTATGGTACCAACAATAACTCACTCACTCACTCTAACCATGATCGTGTAATACCAACAATAACTCATTCACTCGCTCTTACCATGATCGTATGATACCAACAATAACTCACTCACTCACTTTTACCATGATCGTATGCATGATACCAACAATAACTCACTCAGTCACTCTTACCATGATCGTATGATACCAACAATAACTCACTCACTCACTCTTACCATGATCGTATGATACCAACAATAACTCACTCACTCACCCTTCCCTTGATCGTATGTATGATACCAACAATAACTCATTCACTCACCCTTACCATGATCGTATGTATAATACCAACAATAACTCATTCACCCACTCTTACCATGATCGCATGATACCAACAATAAATCACTCACTCTTACCATGATCGTATGATACCAACAATAACTCACCCACTCACTCTTACCATGATCGTATGTATGATACCAACAATAACTCATTCACTCACTCTTACCATGATCGTATGTATAATACCAACAATAACTCACTCACTCACTCTTACCATGATCGTATGATACCAACAATAACTCACTCACTCACTCTTACCATGATCGTATGATACCAACACTAACTCACTCACTCACTCTTACCATGATCGTATGTATAATAACAACAATAACTCACTCACTCACTCTTACCATGATCTTATGATACCAACAATAACTCACTCACTCTTACCATGATCGTATGATACCAACAATAACTCACTCACTCACCCTTACCATGATCGTATGTATAATACCAACAATAACTCACTCACTCGCTCTTAACATGATCGTATGATACCAACAATAACTCACTCACTCACTCTTACCATGATCGTATGATACCAACAATAACTCACTCACTCACTCTTACCATGATCGTATGATACCAACAATAACTCACTCACTCAATCTTACCATGATCGTATGTATGATACCAACAATAACTCACTCACTCACTCTTACCATGATCGTATGATACCAACAATAACTCACTCATTCACTCTTACCATGATCGTATGATACCAACAATAACTCACTCACTCACTCTTACCATGATCGTATGTATGATACCACCAATAACTCACTCACTCACTCTTACCATGATCGTATGATACCAACACTAACTCACTCACTCACTCTTACCATGATCGTATGTATAATAACAACAATAACTCACTCACTCACTCTTACCGTGATCTTATGATACCAACAATAACTCACTCACTCACTCTTACCATGATCTTATGATACCAACAATAACTCACTCACTCACTCTTACCATGATCGTATGATACCAACAATAACTCACTCACTCTTACCATGATCGTATGATACCAACAATAACTCACTCACTCACTCTTACCATGATCGTATGTATGATACCAACAATAACTCACTCACTCACTCTTACCATGATCGTATGATACCAACAATAACTCACTCACTCAATCTTACCATGATCGTATGTATGATACCAACAATAACTCACTCACTCACTCTTACCATGATCGTATGATACCAACAATAACTCACTCACTCACTCTTACCATGATCGTATGATACCAACAATAACTCACTCTCCCTTACCATGATCGTATGATACCAACAATAACTCACTCATTCACTCTTACCATGATCGTATGATACCAACAATAACTCACTCACTTACTCTTACCATGATCGTATGATATCAACAATAACTCACTCACTCACTCTTACCATGATCGTATGATACCAGCAATAACTCACTCACTCACTCTTACCATGATCGTATGTATGATACCAACAATAACTCACTCACTCACTCTTACCATGATCGTATGATACCAACAATAACTCACTCACTCAATCCTACCATGATCGTATGTATGATACCAACAATAACTCACTCACTCTTACCAAGATCGTATGATGCCAACAATAACTCACTCACTCACTCTTACCATGATCGTATGATACCAACAATAACTCACTCACTCACTCTTACCATGATCGTATGCATGATACCAACAATAACTCACTCACCCACTCTTACCATGATCGTATGGTACCAACACTAACTCACTCACTCACTTTTACCATGATCGTATGCATGTTACCAACAATAACTCACTCACTCACTCTTACCATGATCGTATGATACCAACAATAACTCACTCACTCACTCTTACCATGATCATATGTATGATACCAACAATAACTCATTCACTCACTTTTACCATGATCGTATGTATGAAACCAACAATAACTCACTCACTCACTCTTACCATGATCGTATGATACCAACAATAACTCACTCACTCACTCTTACCATGATCGTATGATACCAACAATAACTCACTCACTTACTCTTACCATGATCGTATGATATCAACAATAACTCACTCACTCACTCTTACCATGATCGTATGATATCAACAATAACTCACTCACTCATTCTTTCCATGATCGTATGTATGATACCAACAATAGCTCACTCACTCACTCTTACCATGATCGTATGATACCAACAATAACTCACTCACTCACTCTTACCATGATCGTATGTATGATACCAACAATAACGCACTCACTCACTCTTACCATGATCGTATAATACCAACAATAACTCACTCACTCACCCTTACCATGATCGTATGATACCAACAATAACTCACTCACTCACTCTTACCATGATCGTATGATACCAACAATAACTCACTCAATCACTCTTACCATGATCGTATGATACCAACAATAACTCACTCACTCACCCTTACCATGATCGTATGATACCAACAATAACTCACTCAATCACTCTTACCATGATTGTATAATACCAACAATAACTCACTCACTCAATCTTACCATGATCGTATGATACCAACAATAACTCACTCACTCACTCTTACCATGATCGTATGTATAATACCAACAATAACTCACTCATTCACTCTTACCATGATCGTATGATACCAACAATAACTCACTCACTCTTACCATGATCGTATGATGCCAACAATAACTCACTCACTCACTCTTACCATGATCGTATGATACCAACAATAACTCGCTCACTCACTCTTACCATGATCGTATGATACCAACAATAACTCACTCACTCACTCTTACCATGATCGTATGTATAATACCAGCAATAACTCACTCACTCACTCTTACCATGATCGTATGATACCAACAATAACTCACTCACTCACTCTTACCTACTGATACCAACAATAACTCTCTCACTCACTCACTCACTCTTACCATGATCGTATGGTACCAACAATAACTCACTCACTCACTCTTACCTACTGATACCAACAATAACTCACTCACTCACTCTTACGATGATCGTGTGATACCAACAATAACTCACTCATTCACTCTTACCATGATCGTATGTATAATAACAACAATAACTCACTCACTCACTCTTACCCTGATCTTATTATACCAACAATAACTCACTCACTCTTACCATGATCGTATGATACCAACAATAACTCACACACTCACCCTTACCATGATCGTATGTATAATACCAACAATAACTCACTCACTCGCTCTTACCATGATCGTATGATACCAACAATAACTCACTCACGCACTCTTACCATGATCGTATGTATAATACCAACAATAACTCACTCACTCACTCTTACCATGATCGTATGATACCAACAATAACTCACTCACTCACTCTTACCATGATCGTATGATACCAACAATAACTCACTCATTCACTCTTACCATGATCGTATGTATAATACCAACAATAACTCACTCACTCGCTCTTACCATGATCGTATGTATAATAACAACAATAACTCACTCACTCACTCTTGCCGTGATCTTATGATACCAACAATAACTCACTCACTCACTCTTACCATGCTCGTATGATACCAACAATAATTCAATCACTCACCCTTACCATGATCGTATGTATAATACCAACAATAACTCACTCACTCACTCTTACCATGATCGTATGATACCAACAATAACTCACTCACTCACTCTTACCATGATCGTATGTATGATACCAACAATAGCTCACTCACTCACTCTTACCATGATCGTATGATACCAACAATAACTCACTCACTCACTCTTACCATGATCGTATGTATGATACCAACAATAACTCACTCACTCACTCTTACCATGATCGTATGATACCAACAATAACTCACTCACTCGCTCTTACCATGATCGTATGTATAATAACAACAATAACTCACTCACTCACTCTTGCCGTGATCTTATGATACCAACAATAACTCATTCACTCACTCTTACCATGCTCGTATGATACCAACAATTATTCACTCACTCACCCTTACCATGATCGTATGTATAATACCAACAATAACTCACTCACTCACTCTTACCATGATCGTATGATACCAACAATAACTCACTCACTCACTCTTACCATGATCGTATGTATGATACCAACAATAGCTCACTCACTCACTCTTACCATGATCGTATGATACCAACAATAACTCACTCACTCACTCTTACCATGATCGTATGTATGATACCAACAATAACTCACTCACTCACTCTTACCATGATCGTATGATACCAACAATAACTCACTCACTCACCCTTACCATGATCGTATGATACCAACAATAACTCACTCACTCACTCTTACCATGATCGTATGATACCAACAATAACTCACTCAATTACTCTTACCATGATCGTATGATACCAACAATAACTCACTCACTTACTCTTACCATGATCGTATGATACCAACAATAACTCACTCACTCACTCTTACCATGATCGTATGATACCAACAATAACTCACTCAATCACTCTTACCATGATCGTATGATACCAACAATAACTCACTCACTCACTCTTACCATGATCGTATGATACCAACAATAACTCACTCAATCACTCTTACCATGATCGTATAATACCAACAATAACTCACTCACTCAATCTTACCATGATCGTATGATACCAACAATAACTCACTCACTCACTCTTACCATGATCGTATGTATAATACCAACAATAACTCACTCACTCACTCTTACCATGATCGTATGATACCAACAATAACTCACTCACTCTTACCATGATCGTATGATGCCAACAATAACTCACTCACTCACTCTTACCATGATCGTATGATACCAACAATAACTCACTCACTCACTCTTACCATGATCGTATGATACCAACAATAACTCACTCACTCACTCTTACCATGATCGTATGTATAATACCAACAATAACTCACTCACTCACTCTTACCATGATCGTATGATACCAACAATAACTCACTCACTCACTCTTACCATGATCGCATGATACCAGCAATAACTCACTCACTCACTCTTACCATGATCGTATGATACCAACAATAACTCACTCACTCACTCTTACCTACTGATACCAACAATAACTCTCTCACTCACTCACTCACTCTTACCATGATCGTATGGTACCAACAATAACTCACTCACTCACTCTTACCTACTGATACCAACAATAACTCTCTCACTCACTCACTCTTACCATGATCGTATGCATGATACCAACAATATCTCACTCACTCACTCTCACGATGATCGTGTGATACCAACAATAACTCCCTCATTCACTCTTACCATGATCGTATGTATAATAACAACAACAACCCACTCACTCACTCTTACCATGATCTTATGATACCAACAATAACTCACTCACTCTTACCATGATCGTATGATACCTACAATAACTCACTCACTCACCCTTACCATAATCGTATGTATAATACCAACAATAACTCACTCACTCGCTCTTACCATGATCGTGTGATACCAACAATAACTCACTCACTCACTCTTACCATGATTGTATGCATAATACCAACAATAACTCACTCACTCACTCTTACCATGATCTTATGATACCAACAATAACTCACTCACTCTTACCATGATCGTATGATACCAACACTAACTCACTCACTCACTCTTACCATGATCGTATGTATGATACCAACAACAACTCACTCACTCACTCTTACCATGATCGTATGATACCAACAATAACTCACTCACTCACTCTTACCATGATCGTATGATACCAACAATAACTCACTCACTCACTCTTACCATGATCGTATGATACCAACAATAACTCACTCACTCACTCTTACCATGATCGTATGATACCAACAATAACTCACTCACTCTTACCATGATCGTATGATACCAACAATAACTCACTCACTCACTCTTACCATGATCGTATGCATGATACCAACAATAACTCACTCACTCACTCTTACCATGATCGTATGGTACCAACAATAACTCACTCACTCACTCTAACCATGATCGTGTAATACCAACAATAACTCACTCACTCGCTCTTACCATGATCGTATGATACCAACAATAACTCACTCACTCACTTTTACCATGATCGTATGCATGATACCAACAATAACTCACTCAGTCACTCTTACCATGATCGTATGATACCAACAATAACTCACTCACTCACTCTTACCATGATCGTATGATACCAACAATAACTCACTCACTCACCCTTCCCTTGATCGTATGTATGATACCAACAATAACTCATTCACTCACCCTTACCATGATCGTATGTATAATACCAACAATAACTCATTCACCCACTCTTACCATGATCGCATGATACCAACAATAAATCACTCACTCTTACCATGATCGTATGATACCAACAATAACTCACTCACTCACTCTTACCATGATCGTATGATACCAACAATAACTCACTCACTCACTCTTACCATGATCGTATGATACCAACAATAACTCACTCACTCACTCTTACCATGATCGTATGATACCAACAATAACTCACTCACTCTTACCATGATCGTATGATACCAACAATAACTCACTCACTCACTCTTACCATGATCGTATGCATGATACCAACAATAACTCACTCACTCACTCTTACCATGATCGTATGGTACCAACAATAACTCACTCACTCACTCTAACCATGATCGTGTAATACCAACAATAACTCACTCACTCGCTCTTACCATGATCGTATGATACCAACAATAACTCACTCACTCACTTTTACCATGATCGTATGCATGATACCAACAATAACTCACTCAGTCACTCTTACCATGATCGTATGATACCAACAATAACTCACTCACTCACTCTTACCATGATCGTATGATACCAACAATAACTCACTCACTCACCCTTCCCTTGATCGTATGTATGATACCAACAATAACTCATTCACTCACCCTTACCATGATCGTATGTATAATACCAACAATAACTCATTCACCCACTCTTACCATGATCGCATGATACCAACAATAAATCACTCACTCTTACCATGATCGTATGATACCAACAATAACTCACCCACTCACTCTTACCATGATCGTATGTATGATACCAACAATAACTCATTCACTCACTCTTACCATGATCGTATGTATAATACCAACAATAACTCACTCACTCACTCTTACCATGATCGTATGATACCAACAATAACTCAC
Source organism: Bathymodiolus brooksi (assembly GCA_963680875.1). Classification (NCBI taxonomy): domain Eukaryota; kingdom Metazoa; phylum Mollusca; class Bivalvia; order Mytilida; family Modiolidae; genus Bathymodiolus; species Bathymodiolus brooksi. The sequence goes on from OY804583.1 coordinate 97,585,308, forward strand.
TCACTCACTCTTACCATGATCGTATGATACCAACACTAACTCACTCACTCACTCTTACCATGATCGTATGTATAATAACAACAATAACTCACTCACTCACTCTTACCATGATCTTATGATACCAACAATAACTCACTCACTCTTACCATGATCGTATGATACCAACAATAACTCACTCACTCACCCTTACCATGATCGTATGTATAATACCAACAATAACTCACTCACTCGCTCTTAACATGATCGTATGATACCAACAATAACTCACTCACTCACTCTTACCATGATCGTATGATACCAACAATAACTCACTCACTCACTCTTACCATGATCGTATGATACCAACAATAACTCACTCACTCAATCTTACCATGATCGTATGTATGATACCAACAATAACTCACTCACTCACTCTTACCATGATCGTATGATACCAACAATAACTCACTCATTCACTCTTACCATGATCGTATGATACCAACAATAACTCACTCACTCACTCTTACCATGATCGTATGTATGATACCACCAATAACTCACTCACTCACTCTTACCATGATCGTATGATACCAACACTAACTCACTCACTCACTCTTACCATGATCGTATGTATAATAACAACAATAACTCACTCACTCACTCTTACCGTGATCTTATGATACCAACAATAACTCACTCACTCACTCTTACCATGATCTTATGATACCAACAATAACTCACTCACTCACTCTTACCATGATCGTATGATACCAACAATAACTCACTCACTCTTACCATGATCGTATGATACCAACAATAACTCACTCACTCACTCTTACCATGATCGTATGTATGATACCAACAATAACTCACCCACTCACTCTTACCATGATCGTATGATACCAACAATAACTCACTCACTCAATCTTACCATGATCGTATGTATGATACCAACAATAACTCACTCACTCACTCTTACCATGATCGTATGATACCAACAATAACTCACTCACTCACTCTTTCCATGATCGTATGATACCAACAATAACTCACTCTCCCTTACCATGATCGTATGATACCAACAATAACTCACTCATTCACTCTTACCATGATCGTATGATACCGACAATAACTCACTCACTTACTCTTACCATGATCGTATGATATCAACAATAACTCACTCACTCACTCTTACCATGATCGTATGATACCAGCAATAACTCACTCACTCACTCTTACCATGATCGTATGTATGATACCAACAATAACTCACTCTCCCTTACCATGATCGTATGATACCAACAATAACTCACTCTCCCTTACCATGATCGTATGATACCGACAATAACTCACTCTCCCTTACCATGATCGTATGATACCAACAATAACTCACTCACTCACTCTTACCATGATCGTATGTATGATACCAACAATAACTCACTCACTCACTCTTACCATGATCGTATGATACCAACAATAACTCACTCACTCACCCTTCCCTTGATCGTATGTATGATACCAACAATAACTCATTCACTCACCCTTACCATGATCGTATGTATAATACCAACAATAACTCATTCACCCACTCTTACCATGATCGCATGATACCAACAATAAATCACTCACTCTTACCATGATCGTATGATACCAACAATAACTCACCCACTCACTCTTACCATGATCGTATGTATGATACCAACAATAACTCACTCACTCACTCTTACCATGATCGTATGTATAATACCAACAATAACTCACTCACTCACTCTTACCATGATCGTATGATACCAACAATAACTCACTCACTCACTCTTACCATGATCGTATGATACCAACACTAACTCACTCACTCACTCTTACCATGATCGTATGTATAATAACAACAATAACTCACTCACTCACTCTTACCATGATCTTATGATACCAACAATAACTCACTCACTCTTACCATGATCGTATGATACCAACAATAACTCACTCACTCACCCTTACCATGATCGTATGTATAATACCAACAATAACTCACTCACTCGCTCTTAACATGATCGTATGATACCAACAATAACTCACTCACTCACTCTTACCATGATCGTATGATACCAACAATAACTCACTCACTCACTCTTACCATGATCGTATGATACCAACAATAACTCACTCACTCACCCTTCCCTTGATCGTATGTATGATACCAACAATAACTCATTCACTCACCCTTACCATGATCGTATGTATAATACCAACAATAACTCATTCACCCACTCTTACCATGATCGCATGATACCAACAATAAATCACTCACTCTTACCATGATCGTATGATACCAACAATAACTCACCCACTCACTCTTACCATGATCGTATGTATGATACCAACAATAACTCATTCACTCACTCTTACCATGATCGTATGTATATTACCAACAATAACTCACTCACTCACTCTTACCATGATCGTATGATACCAACAATAACTCACTCACTCACTCTTACCATGATCGTATGATACCAACACTAACTCACTCACTCACTCTTACCATGATCGTATGTATAATAACAACAATAACTCACTCACTCACTCTTACCATGATCTTATGATACCAACAATAACTCACTCACTCTTACCATGATCGTATGATACCAACAATAACTCACTCACTCACCCTTACCATGATCGTATGTATAATACCAACAATAACTCACTCACTCGCTCTTAACATGATCGTATGATACCAACAATAACTCACTCACTCACTCTTACCATGATCGTATGATACCAACAATAACTCACTCACTCACTCTTACCATGATCGTATGATACCAACAATAACTCACTCACTCAATCTTACCATGATCGTATGTATGATACCAACAATAACTCACTCACTCACTCTTACCATGATCGTATGATACCAACAATAACTCACTCATTCACTCTTACCATGATCGTATGATACCAACAATAACTCACTCACTCACTCTTACCATGATCGTATGTATGATACCACCAATAACTCACTCACTCACTCTTACCATGATCGTATGATACCAACACTAACTCACTCACTCACTCTTACCATGATCGTATGTATAATAACAACAATAACTCACTCACTCACTCTTACCGTGATCTTATGATACCAACAATAACTCACTCACTCACTCTTACCATGATCTTATGATACCAACAATAACTCACTTCACTCACTCTTACCATGATCGTATGATACCAACAATAACTCACTCACTCTTACCATGATCGTATGATACCAACAATAACTCACTCACTCACTCTTACCATGATCGTATGTATGATACCAACAATAACTCACTCACTCACTCTTACCATGATCGTATGATACCAACAATAACTCACTCACTCAATCTTACCATGATCGTATGTATGATACCAACAATAACTCACTCACTCACTCTTACCATGATCGTATGATACCAACAATAACTCACTCACTCACTCTTTCCATGATCGTATGATACCAACAATAACTCACTCTCCCTTACCATGATCGTATGATACCAACAATAACTCACTCATTCACTCTTACCATGATCGTATGATACCGACAATAACTCACTCACTTACTCTTACCATGATCGTATGATATCAACAATAACTCACTCACTTACTCTTACCATGATCGTATGATACCAACAATAACTCACTCACTCACTCTTACCATGATCGTATGATACCAGCAATAACTCACTCACTCACTCTTACCATGATCGTATGTATGATACCAACAATAACTCACTCACTCACTCTTACCATGATCGTATGATACCAACAATAACTCACTCACTCACCCTTCCCTTGATCGTATGTATGATACCAACAATAACTCACTCACTCACTCTTACCATGATCGTATGATACCAACAATAACTCACTTACTCACCCTTACCATGATCGTATGCATAATACCAACAATAACTCATTCACCCACTCTTACCATGATCGCATGATACCAACAATAAATCACTCACTCTTACCATGATCGTATGATACCAACAATAACTCACCCACTCACTCTTACCATGATCGTATGTATGATACCAACAATAACTCACTCACTCACTCTTACCATGATCGTATGTATAATACCAACAATAACTCACTCACTCACTCTTACCATGATCGTATGATACCAACAATAACTCACTCACTCACTCTTACCATGATCGTATGATACCAACACTAACTCACTCACTCACTCTTACCATGATCGTATGTATAATAACAACAATAACTCACTCACTCACTCTTACCATGATCTTATGATACCAACAATAACTCACTCACTCTTACCATGATCGTATGATACCAACAATAACTCACTCACTCACCCTTACCATGATCGTATGTATAATACCAACAATAACTCACTCACTCGCTCTTAACATGATCGTATGATACCAACAATAACTCACTCACTCACTCTTACCATGATCGTATGATACCAACAATAACTCACTCACTCACTCTTACCATGATCGTATGATACCAACAATAACTCACTCACTCAATCTTACCATGATCGTATGTATGATACCAACAATAACTCACTCACTCACTCTTACCATGATTGTATGATACCAACAATAACTCACTCATTCACTCTTACCATGATCGTATGATACCAACAATAACTCACTCACTCACTCTTACCATGATCGTATGTATGATACCACCAATAACTCACTCACTCACTCTTACCATGATCGTATGATACCAACACTAACTCACTCACTCACTCTTACCATGATCGTATGTATAATAACAACAATAACTCACTCACTCACTCTTACCGTGATCTTATGATACCAACAATAACTCACTCACTCACTCTTACCATGATCTTATGATACCAACAATAACTCACTCACTCACTCTTACCATGATCGTATGATACCAACAATAACTCACTCACTCTTACCATGATCGTATGATACCAACAATAACTCACTCACTCACACTTACCATGATCGTATGTATGATACCAACAATAACTCACTCACTCACTCTTACCATGATCGTATGATACCAACAATAACTCACTCACTCAATCTTACCATGATCGTATGTATGATACCAACAATAACTCACTCACTCACTCTTACCATGATCGTATGATACCAACAATAACTCACTCACTCACTCTTACCATGATCGTATGATACCAACAATAACTCACTCTCCCTTACCATGATCGTATGATACCAACAATAACTCACTCATTCACTCTTACCATGATCGTATGATACCGACAATAACTCACTCACTTACTCTTACCATGATCGTATGATATCAACAATAACTCACTCACTCACTCTTACCATGATCGTATGATACCAGCAATAACTCACTCACTCACTCTTACCATGATCGTATGTATGATACCAACAATAACTCACTCACTCACTCTTACCATGATCGTATGATACCAACAATAACTCACTCACTCAATCCTACCATGATCGTATGTATGATACCAACAATAACTCACTCACTCTTACCATGATCGTATGATACCAACAATAACTCACTCACTCACTCTTACCATGATCGTATGATACCAACAATAACTCACTCACTCACTCTTACCATGATCGTATGCATGATACCAACAATAACTCACTCACCCACTCTTACCATGATCGTATGGTACCAACACTAACTCACTCACTCACTTTTACCATGATCGTATGCATGATACCAACAATAACTCACTCACTCACTCTTACCATGATCGTATGATACCAACAATAACTCACTCACTCACTCTTACCATGATCATATGTATGATACCAACAATAACTCATTCACTCACTTTTACCATGATCGTATGTATGAAACCAACAATAACTCACTCACTCACTCTTACCATGATCGTATGATACCAACAATAACTCACTCACTCACTCTTACCATGATCGTATGATACCAACAATAACTCACTCACTTACTCTTACCATGATCGTATGATATCAACAATAACTCACTCACTCACTCTTACCATGATCGTATGATATCAACAATAACTCACTCACTCATTCTTTCCATGATCGTATGTATGATACCAACAATAGCTCACTCACTCACTCTTACCATGATCGTATGATACCAACAATAACTCACTCACTCACTCTTACCATGATCGTATGTATGATACCAACAATAACGCACTCACTCACTCTTACCATGATCGTATAATACCAACAATAACTCACTCACTCACCCTTACCATGATCGTATGATACCAACAATAACTCACTCACTCACTCTTACCATGATCGTATGATACCAACAATAACTCACTCAATCACTCTTACCATGATCGTATGATACCAACAATAACTCACTCACTCACCCTTACCATGATCGTATGATACCAACAATAACTCACTCAATCACTCTTACCATGATTGTATAATACCAACAATAACTCACTCACTCACTCTTACCATGATCGTATGATACCAACAATAACTCACTCACTCACTCTTACCATGATCGTATGTATAATACCAACAATAACTCACTCATTCACTCTTACCATGATCGTATGATACCAACAATAACTCACTCACTCTTACCATGATCGTATGATGCCAACAATAACTCACTCACTCACTCTTACCATGATCGTATGATACCAACAATAACTCACTCACTCACTCTTACCATGATCGTATGATACCAACAATAACTCACTCACTCACTCTTACCATGATCGTATGTATAATACCAACAATAACTCACTCACTCACTCTTACCATGATCGTATGATACCAACAATAACTCACTCACTCACTCTTACCATGATCGTATGATACCAACAATAACTCACTCACTTACTCTTACCATGATCGTATGATACCAACAATAACTCACTCACTCACTCTTACCATGATCGTATGATACCAACAATAACTCACTCACTCACTCTTACCATGATCGCATGATACCAGCAATAACTCACTCACTCACTCTTACCATGATCGTATGATACCAACAATAACTCACTCACTCACTCTTACCTACTGATACCAACAATAACTCTCTCACTCACTCACTCACTCTTACCATGATCGTATGGTACCAACAATAACTCACTCACTCACTCTTACCTACTGATACCAACAATAACTCTCTCACTCACTCGCTCTTACCATGATCGTATGCATGATACCAACAATAACTCACTCACTCACTCTTACGATGATCGTGTGATACCAACAATAACTCACTCATTCACTCTTACCATGATCGTATGTATAATAACAACAATAACTCACTCACTCACTCTTACCCTGATCTTATTATACCAACAATAACTCACTCACTCTTACCATGATCGTATGATACCAACAATAACTCACTCACTCACCCTTACCATGATCGTATGCATAATACCAACAATAACTCACTCACTCGCTCTTACCATGATCGTATGATACCAACAATAACTCACTCACTCACTCTTACCATGATCGTATGTATAATACCAACAATAACTCACTCACTCACTCTTACCATGATCGTATGATACCAACAATAACTCACTCACTCACTCTTACCATGATCGTATGATACCAACAATAACTCACTCATTCACTCTTACCATGATCGTATGTATAATACCAACAATAACTCACTCACTCGCTCTTACCATGATCGTATGTATAATAACAACAATAACTCACTCACTCACTCTTGCCGTGATCTTATGATACCAACAATAACTCACTCACTCACTCTTACCATGATCGTATGATACCAACAATAATTCACTCACTCACCCTTACCATGATCGTATGTATAATACCAACAATAACTCACTCACTCACTCTTACCATGATCGTATGATACCAACAATAACTCACTCACTCACTCTTACCATGATCGCATGTATAATAACAACAATAACTCACTCACTCACTCTTGCCGTGATCTTATGATACCAACAATAACTCACTCACTCTTACCATGATCGTATGATACCAACAATAACTCACTCACTCACCCTTACCATGATCGTATGTATAATACCAACAATAACTCACTCACTCGCTCTTACCATGATCGTATGATACCAACAATAACTCACTCACTCACTCTTACCATGATCGTATGTATGAAACCAACAATAACTCACTCACTCACTCTTACCATGATCGTATGATACCAACAATAACTCACTCACTCACTCTTACCATGATCGTATGTATGATACCAACAATAACTCACTCACTCACTCTTACCATGATCGTATGATACCAACAATAACTCACTCACTCACCCTTACCATGATCGTATGATACCAACAATAACTGACTCACTCACTCTTACCATGATCGTATGATACCAACAATAACTCACTCAATCACTCTTACCATGATCGTATGATACCAACAATAACTCACTCACTTACTCTTACCATGATCGTATGATACCAACAATAACTCACTCACTCACTCTTACCATGATCGTATGATACCAACAATAACTCACTCAATCACTCTTACCATGATCGTATGATACCAACAATAACTCACTCACTCACTCTTACCATGATCGTATGATACCAACAATAACTCACTCAATCACTCTTACCATGATCGTATAATACCAACAATAACTCACTCACTCAATCTTACCATGATCGTATGATACCAACAATAACTCACTCACTCACTCTTACCATGATCGTAAGATACCAACAATAACTCACTCACTCTTACCATGATTGTATGATGCCAACAATAACTCACTCACTCACTCTTACCATGATCGTATGATACCAACAATAACTCACTCACTCACTCTTACCATGATCGTATGATACCAACAATAACTCACTCACTCACTCTTACCATGATCGTATGTATAATACCAACAATAACTCACTCACTCACTCTTACCATGATCGTATGATACCAACAATAACTCACTCACTCACTCTTACCATGATCGCATGATACCAGCAATAACTCACTCACTCACTCTTACCATGATCGTATGATACCAACAATAACTCACTCACTCACTCTTACCTACTGATACCAACAATAACTCTCTCACTCACTCACTCACTCTTACCATGATCGTATGGTACCAACAATAACTCACTCACTCACTCTTACCTACTGATACCAACAATAACTCTCTCACTCACTCACTCTTACCATGATCGTATGCATGATACCAACAATATCTCACTCACTCACTCTTACGATGATCGTGTGATACCAACAATAACTCCCTCATTCACTCTTACCATGATCGTATGATACCAACAATAACTCACTCACTCACTCTTACCATGATCGTATGTATAATAACAACAATAACCCACTCACTCACTCTTACCCTGATCTTATTATACCAACAATAACTCACTCACTCTTACCATGATCGTATGATACCAACAATAACTCACTCACTCACCCTTACCATGATCGTATGTATAATACCAACAATAACCCACTCACTCGCTCTTACCATGATCGTATGATACCAACAATAACTCACTCACTCACTCTTACCATGATCGTATGTATAATACCAACAATAACTCACTCACTCACTCTTACCATGATCGTATGATACCAACAATAACTCACTCACTCACTCTTACCATGATCGTATAATACCAACAATAACTCACTCATTCACTCTTACCATGATCGTATGTATAATACCAACAATAACTCACTCACTCGCTCTTACCATGATCGTATGTATAATAACAACAATAACTCACTCACTCACTCTTGCCGTGATCTTATGATACCAACAATAACTCACTCACTCACTCTTACCATGATCGTATGATACCAACAATAACTCACTCACTCACCCTTACCATGATCGTATGTATAATACCAACAATAACTCACTCACTCGCTCTTACCATGATCGTATGATACCAACAATAATTCACTCAGTCACTCTTACCATGATCGTATGTATAATAACAACAATAACTCACTCAATCACTCTTGCCGTGATCTTATGATACCAACAATAACTCACTCACTCTTACCATGATCGTATGATACCAACAATAACTCACTCACTCACCCTTACCATGATCGTATATATAATACCAACAATAACTCACTCACTCACTCTTACCATGATCGTATGATACCAACAATAACTCACTCACTCACTCTTACCATGATCGTATGTATGATACCAACAATAACTCACTCACTCACTCTTACCATGATCGTATGATACCAACAATAACTCACTCACTCACTCTTACCATGATCGTATGATACCAACAATAACTCACTCACTCTTACCATGATCGTATGATACCAACAATAACTCACTCACTCACTCTTACCATGATCGTATGATACCAACAATAACTCACTCACTCAATCTTACCATGATCGTATGTATGATACGAACAATAACTCACTCACTCACTCTTACCATGATCGTATGATAACAACAATAACTCACTCACTCACTCTTACCATGATCGTATGATACCAACAATAACTCACTCACTCACTCTTACCATGATCGTATGATACCAACAATAACTCACTCACTCTTACCATGATCGTATGATACCAACAATAACTCACTCACTCACTCTTACCATGATCGTATGTATGATACCAACAATAACTCACTCACTCATTCTTACCATGATCGTATGATACCAACAATAACTCACTCACTCAATCTTACCATGATCGTATGTATTATACCAACAATAACTCACTCACTCACTCTTACCATGATCGTATGTAACCAACAATAACTCACTCATACACTCTTACCATGATCGTATGATACCAACAATAACTCACTCTTACCATGATCGTATGCATGATACCAACAATAATTCACTCACCCACTCTTACCATGATCGTATGGTACCAACAATAACTCACTCACTCACTCTTACCATGATCGTATGTATGATACCAACAATAACTCCCTCACTCACTCTTACCATGATCGTGTAATACCAACAATAACTCACTCACTCACTCTTACCATGATCGTATGATACCAACAATAACTCACTCACTTACTCTTACCATGATCGTATGTATGATACCAACAATAACTCACTCACTCACTCTTACCATGATCGTATGATATCAACAATAACTCACTCACTCACTCTTACCATGATCGTATGATACCAACAATAACTCATTCACTCACTTTTACCATGATCGTATGTATGATACCAACAATAACTCACTCACTCACTCTTACTATGATCGTATGATACCAACAATAACTCACTCACTCACTCTTACCATGATCGTATGATATCAACAATAACTCACTCACTCACTCTTACCATGATCGTATGATACCAACAATAACTCACTCACTCACTCTTACCATGATCGTATGTATGATACCAACAATAACTCACTCACTCACTCTTACCATGATCGTATGATACCAACAATAACTCACTCACTCACTCTTACCATGATCTTATGTATGATACCAACAATAACTCACTCACTCACTCTTACCATGATCGTATGATACCAACAATAACTCACTCAGTCACTCTTACTATGATCGTATGATACCAACAATAACTCACTCACTCACTCTTACCATGATCGTATGATACCAACAATAACTCACTCACTCACTCTTACCATGATCGTATGTATAATACCAACAATAACTCACTCACTCACTCTTACCATGATCGTATGATACCAACAATAACTCACTCACTCTTACCATGATCGTATGATACCAACAATAACTCACTCACTCACTCTTACCATGACCGTATGTATAATACCAACAATAACTCACTCACTCACTCTTACCATGATCGTATGATACCAACAATAACTCACTCACTCACTCTTATCATGATCGTATGATACCAACAATAACTCACTCACTCACTCTTACCATGATCGTATGTATAATAACAACAATAACTCACTCAATCACTCTTGCCGTGATCTTATGATACCAACAATAACTCACTCACTCTTACCATGATCGTATGATACCAACAATAACTCACTCACTCACACTTACCATGATCGTATGTATAATACCAACAATAACTCACTCACTCGCTCTTACCATGATCGTATGATACCAACAATAACTCACTCACTCACTCTTACCATGATCGTATATATAATACCAACAATAACTCACTCACTCACCCTTACCATGATCGTATGATACCAACAATAACTCACTCACTCACTCTTACCATGATCGTATGTATGATACCAACAATAACTCACTCACTCACTCTTACCATGATCGTATGATACCAACAATAACTCACTCACTCACTCTTACCATGATCGTATGATACCAACAATAACTCACTCACTCTTACCATGATCGTATGATACCAACAATAACTCACTCACTCACTCTTACCATGATCGTATGATACCAACAATAACTCACTCACTCAATCTTACCATGATCGTATGTATGATACGAACAATAACTCACTCACTCACTCTTTCCATGATCGTATGATACCAACAATAACTCACTCACTCACTCTTACCCTGATCGTATGATACCAACAATAACTCACTCACTCTTACCATGATCGTATGATACCAACAATAACTCACTCACTCACTCTTACCATGATCGTATGATACCAACAATAACTCACTCACTCAATCTTACCATGATCGTATGTATGAGACCAGCAATAACTCACTCACTCACTCTTACCATGATCGTATGTAACCAACAATAACTCACTCATACACTCTTACCATGATCGTATGATACCAACAATAACTCACTCTTACCATGATCGTATGCATGATACCAACAATAACCCACTCTTACCATGATCGTATGGTACCAACAATAACTCACTCACTCACTCTTACCATGATCGTATGTATGATACCAACAATAACTCACTCACTCACTCTTACCATGATCGTGTAATACCAACAATAACTCACTCACTCACTCTTACCATGATCGTATGATACCAACAATAACTCACTCACTTACTCTTACCATGATCGTATGTTTGATACCAACAATAACTCACTCACTCACTCTTACCATGATCGTACGATATCAACAATAACTCACCCACTCACTCTTACCATGATCGTATGATACCAACAATAACTCATTCACTCACTCTTACCATGATCGTATGTATGATACCAACAATAACTCACTCACTCACTCTTACCATGATCTTATGATACCAACAATAACTCACTCACTCACTCTTACCATGATCGTATGTATAATACCAACAATAACTCACTCACTCACTCTTACCATGATCTTATGATACCAACAATAACTCACTCACTCACTCTTACCATGATCGTATATATAATACCAACAATAACTCACTCACTCACTCTTACCATGATCGTATGATACCAACAATAACTCACTCACTCACTCTTACCATGATCGTATATATAATACCAACAATAACTCACTCACTCACCCTTACCATGATCGTATGATACCAACAATAACTCACTCACTCACTCTTACCATGATCGTATGTATGATACCAACAATAACTCACTCACTCACTCTTACCATGATCGTATGATACCAACAATAACTCACTCACTCACTCTTACCATGATCGTATGATACCAACAATAACTCACTCACTCTTACCATGATCGTATGATACCAACAATAACTCACTCACTCACTCTTACCATGATCGTATGATACCAACAATAACTCACTCACTCAATCTTACCATGATCGTATGTATGATACGAACAATAACTCACTCACTCACTCTTTCCATGATCGTATGATACCAACAATAACTCACTCACTCACTCTTACCCTGATCGTATGATACCAACAATAACTCACTCACTCTTACCATGATCGTATGATACCAACAATAACTCACTCACTCACTCTTACCATGATCGTATGATACCAACAATAACTCACTCACTCAATCTTACCATGATCGTATGTATGAGACCAGCAATAACTCACTCACTCACTCTTACCATGATCGTATGTAACCAACAATAACTCACTCATACACTCTTACCATGATCGTATGATACCAACAATAACTCACTCTTACCATGATCGTATGCATGATACCAACAATAACCCACTCTTACCATGATCGTATGGTACCAACAATAACTCACTCACTCACTCTTACCATGATCGTATGTATGATACCAACAATAACTCACTCACTCACTCTTACCATGATCGTGTAATACCAACAATAACTCACTCACTCACTCTTACCATGATCGTATGATACCAACAATAACTCACTCACTTACTCTTACCATGATCGTATGTTTGATACCAACAATAACTCACTCACTCACTCTTACCATGATCGTACGATATCAACAATAACTCACCCACTCACTCTTACCATGATCGTATGATACCAACAATAACTCATTCACTCACTCTTACCATGATCGTATGTATGATACCAACAATAACTCACTCACTCACTCTTACCATGATCTTATGATACCAACAATAACTCACTCACTCACTCTTACCATGATCGTATGTATAATACCAACAATAACTCACTCACTCACTCTTACCATGATCTTATGATACCAACAATAACTCACTCACTCACTCTTACCATGATCGTATATATAATACCAACAATAACTCACTCACTCACTCTTACCAAGATCGTATGATACCAACAATAACTCACTCACTTACTCTTACCATGATCGTATGATACCAACAATAACTCACTTACTCACTCTTACCATGATCGTATGATACCAACAATAACTCACTCACTTACTCTTACCATGAACGTATGATACCAACTATAACTCACTCACTCACTCTTACCATGATCGTATGATACCAACAATAACTCACTCACTCACTCTTACCATGATCGTATGATACCAACAATAACTCACTCACTCAATCTTACCATGATCTTATGATACCAACAATAACTCACTCACTCACTCTTACCATGATCGTATGTATAATACCAACAATAACTCACTCACTCACTCTTACCATGATCGTATGATACCAACAATAACTCACTCACTCACTCTTACCATGATCGTATGATACCAACAATAACTCACTCACTCACTCTTACCATGATCGTATGATACCAACAATAACTCACTCACTCACTCTTACCATGATCGTATGATACCAACAATAACTCACTCACTCACTCTTACCATGATCGTATGATACCAACAATAACTCACTCACTCACTCTTACCATGATCGTATGATACCAACAATAACTCACTCACTCACTCTTACCATGATCGTATGATACCAACAATAACTCACTCACTCACTCATACCATGATCGTATGATACCAAAAATAACTCACTCACTCACTCTTACCATGATCGTATGATACCAACAATAACTCACTCACTCACTCTTACCATGATCGTATGTATAATACCAACAATAACTCACTCAATCACTCTTACCATGATCGTATGATACCAACAATAACTCACTCACTCACTCTTACCATGATCGCATGATACCAACAATAACTCACTCACTCACTCTTACCATGATCGTATGATACCAACAATAACTCACTCACTCACTCTTACCTACTGATACCAACAATAACTCACTCACTCACTCTTACCATGATCGTATGATACCAACAATAACTCACTCACTCACTCTTACCTACTGATACCAACAATAACTCTCTCACTCACTCACTCTTACCATGATCGTATGGTACCAACAATAACTCACTCACTCACTCTTACCTACTAATACCAACAATAACTCTCTCACTCACTCACTCTTACCATGATCGTATGCATGATACCAACAATAACTCACTCACTCACTCTTACCTACTGATATCAACAATAAATCACTCACTCACTCACTCTTACCATGATCGTATGATACCAACAATAACTCACTCACTCACTCTTACCTACTGATACCAACAATAACTCACTCACTCACTCTTACCTACTGATACTAACAATAACTCTCTCACTCACTCACTCTTACCATGATCGTATGGTACCAACAATAACTCACTCACTCACTCTTACCTACTAATACCAACAATAACTCTCTCACTCACTCACTCTTACCATGATCGTATGCATGATACCAACAATAACTCACTCACTCACTCTTACCATGATCGTGTAATACCAACAATAACTCACTCACTCACTCTTACCATGATCGTATGATACCAACAATAACTCACTCACTTACTCTTACCATGATCGTATGTATGATACCAACAATAACTCACTCACTCACTCTTACCATGATCGTATGATATCAACAATAACTCACCCACTCACTCTTACCATGATCGTATGATACCAACAATAACTCATTCACTCACTCTTACCATGATCGTATGTATGATACCAACAATAACTCACTCACTCACTCTTACCATGATCGTATGATACCAACAATAAATGATACCAACAATAACTCACTCACTCACTCTTACCATGATCGTATGTATAATACCAACAATAACTCACCCACTCACTCTTACCATGATCTTATGATACCAACAATAACTCACTCACTCACTCTTACCATGATCGTATATATAATACCAACAATAACTCACTCACTCACTCTTACCATGATCGTATGATACCAACAATAACTCACTCACTTACTCTTACCATGATCGTATGATACCAACAATAACTCACTCACTCACTCTTACCATGATCGTATGATACCAACAATAACTCACTCACTTACTCTTACCATGAACGTATGATACCAACTATAACTCACTCACTCACTCTTACCATGATCGTATGATACCAACAATAACTCACTCACTCACTCTTACCATGATCGTATGATACCAACAATAACTCACTCACTCAATCTTACCATGATCTTATGATACCAACAATAACTCAATCACTCACTCTTACCATGATCGTATGTATAATACCAACAATAACTCACTCACTCACTCTTACCATGATCGTATGATACCAACAATAACTCACTCACTCACTCTTACCATGATCGTATGATACCAACAATAACTCACTCACTCACTCTTACCATGATCGTATGATACCAACAATAACTCACTCACTCACTCTTACCATGATCGTATGATACCAACAATAACTCACTCACTCACTCTTACCATGATCGTATGATACCAACAATAACTCACTCACTCACTCTTACCATGATCGTATGATACCAACAATAACTCACTCACTCACTCTTACCATGATCGTATGATACCAACAATAACTCACTCACTCACTCTTACCATGATCGTATGATACCAACAATAACTCACTCACTCACTCTTACCATGATCGTATGATACCAACAATAACTCACTCACTCACTCTTACCATGATCGTATGTATAATACCAACAATAACTCACTCAATCACTCTTACCATGATCGTATGATACCAACAATAACTCACTCACTCACTCTTACCATGATCGCATGATACCAACAATAACTCACTCACTCACTCTTACCATGATCGCATGATACCAACAATAACTCACTCACTCACTCTTACCTACTGATACCAACAATAACTCACTCACTCACTCTTACCATGATCGTATGATACCAACAATAACTCAATCACTCACTCTTACCTACTGATGCCAACAATAACTCTCTCACTCACTCACTCTTACCATGATCGTATGGTACAAACAATAACTCACTCACTCACTCTTACCTACTAATACCAACAATAACTCTCTCACTCACTCACTCTTACCATGATCGTATGCATGATACCAACAATAACTCACTCACTCACTCTTACCTACTGATATCAACAATAAATCACTCACTCACTCACTCTTACCTACTGATATCAACAATAAATCACTCACTCACTCACTCTTACCATGATCGTATGATACCAACAATAACTCACTCACTCACTCTTACCTACTGATACCAACAATAACTCACTCACTCACTCTTACCATGATCGTATGATACCAACAATAACTCACTCACTCACTCTTACCATGATCGTATGTATAATACCAACAATAACTCACTCACTCACTCTTACCATGATCGTATGTATAATACCAACAATAACTGACTCACTCACTCTTACCATGATCGTATGATACCAACAATAACTCACTCAATCACTCTTACCATGATCGTATGATACCAACAATAACTCACTCACTTACTCTTACCATGATCGTATGATACCAACAATAACTCACTCACTCACTCTTACCATGATCGTATGATACCAACAATAACTCACTCAATCACTCTTACCATGATCGTATGATACCAACAATAACTCACTCACTCACTCTTACCATGATCGTATGATACCAACAATAACTCACTCAATCACTCTTACCATGATCGTATAATACCAACAATAACTCACTCACTCAATCTTACCATGATCGTATGATACCAACAATAACTCACTCACTCACTCTTACCATGATCGTATGTATAATACCAACAATAACTCACTCACTCACTCTTACCATGATCGTAAGATACCAACAATAACTCACTCACTCTTACCATGATTGTATGATGCCAACAATAACTCACTCACTCACTCTTACCATGATCGTATGATACCAACAATAACTCACTCACTCACTCTTACCATGATCGTATGATACCAACAATAACTCACTCACTCACTCTTACCATGATCGTATGTATAATACCAACAATAACTCACTCACTCACTCTTACCATGATCGTATGATACCAACAATAACTCACTCACTCACTCTTACCATGATCGCATGATACCAGCAATAACTCACTCACTCACTCTTACCATGATCGTATGATACCAACAATAACTCACTCACTCACTCTTACCTACTGATACCAACAATAACTCTCTCACTCACTCACTCACTCTTACCATGATCGTATGGTACCAACAATAACTCACTCACTCACTCTTACCTACTGATACCAACAATAACTCTCTCACTCACTCACTCTTACCATGATCGTATGCATGATACCAACAATATCTCACTCACTCACTCTTACGATGATCGTGTGATACCAACAATAACTCCCTCATTCACTCTTACCATGATCGTATGATACCAACAATAACTCACTCACTCACTCTTACCATGATCGTATGTATAATAACAACAATAACCCACTCACTCACTCTTACCCTGATCTTATTATACCAACAATAACTCACTCACTCTTACCATGATCGTATGATACCAACAATAACTCACTCACTCACCCTTACCATGATCGTATGTATAATACCAACAATAACCCACTCACTCGCTCTTACCATGATCGTATGATACCAACAATAACTCACTCACTCACTCTTACCATGATCGTATGTATAATACCAACAATAACTCACTCACTCACTCTTACCATGATCGTATGATACCAACAATAACTCACTCACTCACTCTTACCATGATCGTATAATACCAACAATAACTCACTCATTCACTCTTACCATGATCGTATGTATAATACCAACAATAACTCACTCACTCGCTCTTACCATGATCGTATGTATAATAACAACAATAACTCACTCACTCACTCTTGCCGTGATCTTATGATACCAACAATAACTCACTCACTCACTCTTACCATGATCGTATGATACCAACAATAACTCACTCACTCACCCTTACCATGATCGTATGTATAATACCAACAATAACTCACTCACTCGCTCTTACCATGATCGTATGATACCAACAATAATTCACTCAGTCACTCTTACCATGATCGTATGTATAATAACAACAATAACTCACTCAATCACTCTTGCCGTGATCTTATGATACCAACAATAACTCACTCACTCTTACCATGATCGTATGATACCAACAATAACTCACTCACTCACCCTTACCATGATCGTATATATAATACCAACAATAACTCACTCACTCACTCTTACCATGATCGTATGATACCAACAATAACTCACTCACTCACTCTTACCATGATCGTATGTATGATACCAACAATAACTCACTCACTCACTCTTACCATGATCGTATGATACCAACAATAACTCACTCACTCACTCTTACCATGATCGTATGATACCAACAATAACTCACTCACTCTTACCATGATCGTATGATACCAACAATAACTCACTCACTCACTCTTACCATGATCGTATGATACCAACAATAACTCACTCACTCAATCTTACCATGATCGTATGTATGATACGAACAATAACTCACTCACTCACTCTTACCATGATCGTATGATAACAACAATAACTCACTCACTCACTCTTACCATGATCGTATGATACCAACAATAACTCACTCACTCACTCTTACCATGATCGTATGATACCAACAATAACTCACTCACTCTTACCATGATCGTATGATACCAACAATAACTCACTCACTCACTCTTACCATGATCGTATGTATGATACCAACAATAACTCACTCACTCATTCTTACCATGATCGTATGATACCAACAATAACTCACTCACTCAATCTTACCATGATCGTATGTATTATACCAACAATAACTCACTCACTCACTCTTACCATGATCGTATGTAACCAACAATAACTCACTCATACACTCTTACCATGATCGTATGATACCAACAATAACTCACTCTTACCATGATCGTATGCATGATACCAACAATAACTCACTCACCCACTCTTACCATGATCGTATGGTACCAACAATAACTCACTCACTCACTCTTACCATGATCGTATGTATGATACCAACAATAACTCCCTCACTCACTCTTACCATGATCGTGTAATACCAACAATAACTCACTCACTCACTCTTACCATGATCGTATGATACCAACAATAACTCACTCACTTACTCTTACCATGATCGTATGTATGATACCAACAATAACTCACTCACTCACTCTTACCATGATCGTATGATATCAACAATAACTCACTCACTCACTCTTACCATGATCGTATGATACCAACAATAACTCATTCACTCACTTTTACCATGATCGTATGTATGATACCAACAATAACTCACTCACTCACTCTTACTATGATCGTATGATACCAACAATAACTCACTCACTCACTCTTACCATGATCGTATGATATCAACAATAACTCACTCACTCACTCTTACCATGATCGTATGATACCAACAATAACTCACTCACTCACTCTTACCATGATCGTATGTATGATACCAACAATAACTCACTCACTCACTCTTACCATGATCGTATGATACCAACAATAACTCACTCACTCACTCTTACCATGATCTTATGTATGATACCAACAATAACTCACTCACTCACTCTTACCATGATCGTATGATACCAACAATAACTCACTCAGTCACTCTTACTATGATCGTATGATACCAACAATAACTCACTCACTCACTCTTACCATGATCGTATGATACCAACAATAACTCACTCACTCACTCTTACCATGATCGTATGTATAATACCAACAATAACTCACTCACTCACTCTTACCATGATCGTATGATACCAACAATAACTCACTCACTCTTACCATGATCGTATGATACCAACAATAACTCACTCACTCACTCTTACCATGACCGTATGTATAATACCAACAATAACTCACTCACTCACTCTTACCATGATCGTATGATACCAACAATAACTCACTCACTCACTCTTATCATGATCGTATGATACCAACAATAACTCACTCACTCACTCTTACCATGATCGTATGTATAATAACAACAATAACTCACTCAATCACTCTTGCCGTGATCTTATGATACCAACAATAACTCACTCACTCTTACCATGATCGTATGATACCAACAATAACTCACTCACTCACACTTACCATGATCGTATGTATAATACCAACAATAACTCACTCACTCGCTCTTACCATGATCGTATGATACCAACAATAACTCACTCACTCACTCTTACCATGATCGTATATATAATACCAACAATAACTCACTCACTCACCCTTACCATGATCGTATGATACCAACAATAACTCACTCACTCACTCTTACCATGATCGTATGTATGATACCAACAATAACTCACTCACTCACTCTTACCATGATCGTATGATACCAACAATAACTCACTCACTCACTCTTACCATGATCGTATGATACCAACAATAACTCACTCACTCTTACCATGATCGTATGATACCAACAATAACTCACTCACTCACTCTTACCATGATCGTATGATACCAACAATAACTCACTCACTCAATCTTACCATGATCGTATGTATGATACGAACAATAACTCACTCACTCACTCTTTCCATGATCGTATGATACCAACAATAACTCACTCACTCACTCTTACCCTGATCGTATGATACCAACAATAACTCACTCACTCTTACCATGATCGTATGATACCAACAATAACTCACTCACTCACTCTTACCATGATCGTATGATACCAACAATAACTCACTCACTCAATCTTACCATGATCGTATGTATGAGACCAGCAATAACTCACTCACTCACTCTTACCATGATCGTATGTAACCAACAATAACTCACTCATACACTCTTACCATGATCGTATGATACCAACAATAACTCACTCTTACCATGATCGTATGCATGATACCAACAATAACCCACTCTTACCATGATCGTATGGTACCAACAATAACTCACTCACTCACTCTTACCATGATCGTATGTATGATACCAACAATAACTCACTCACTCACTCTTACCATGATCGTGTAATACCAACAATAACTCACTCACTCACTCTTACCATGATCGTATGATACCAACAATAACTCACTCACTTACTCTTACCATGATCGTATGTTTGATACCAACAATAACTCACTCACTCACTCTTACCATGATCGTACGATATCAACAATAACTCACCCACTCACTCTTACCATGATCGTATGATACCAACAATAACTCATTCACTCACTCTTACCATGATCGTATGTATGATACCAACAATAACTCACTCACTCACTCTTACCATGATCTTATGATACCAACAATAACTCACTCACTCACTCTTACCATGATCGTATGTATAATACCAACAATAACTCACTCACTCACTCTTACCATGATCTTATGATACCAACAATAACTCACTCACTCACTCTTACCATGATCGTATATATAATACCAACAATAACTCACTCACTCACTCTTACCATGATCGTATGATACCAACAATAACTCACTCACTCACTCTTACCATGATCGTATATATAATACCAACAATAACTCACTCACTCACCCTTACCATGATCGTATGATACCAACAATAACTCACTCACTCACTCTTACCATGATCGTATGTATGATACCAACAATAACTCACTCACTCACTCTTACCATGATCGTATGATACCAACAATAACTCACTCACTCACTCTTACCATGATCGTATGATACCAACAATAACTCACTCACTCTTACCATGATCGTATGATACCAACAATAACTCACTCACTCACTCTTACCATGATCGTATGATACCAACAATAACTCACTCACTCAATCTTACCATGATCGTATGTATGATACGAACAATAACTCACTCACTCACTCTTTCCATGATCGTATGATACCAACAATAACTCACTCACTCACTCTTACCCTGATCGTATGATACCAACAATAACTCACTCACTCTTACCATGATCGTATGATACCAACAATAACTCACTCACTCACTCTTACCATGATCGTATGATACCAACAATAACTCACTCACTCAATCTTACCATGATCGTATGTATGAGACCAGCAATAACTCACTCACTCACTCTTACCATGATCGTATGTAACCAACAATAACTCACTCATACACTCTTACCATGATCGTATGATACCAACAATAACTCACTCTTACCATGATCGTATGCATGATACCAACAATAACCCACTCTTACCATGATCGTATGGTACCAACAATAACTCACTCACTCACTCTTACCATGATCGTATGTATGATACCAACAATAACTCACTCACTCACTCTTACCATGATCGTGTAATACCAACAATAACTCACTCACTCACTCTTACCATGATCGTATGATACCAACAATAACTCACTCACTTACTCTTACCATGATCGTATGTTTGATACCAACAATAACTCACTCACTCACTCTTACCATGATCGTACGATATCAACAATAACTCACCCACTCACTCTTACCATGATCGTATGATACCAACAATAACTCATTCACTCACTCTTACCATGATCGTATGTATGATACCAACAATAACTCACTCACTCACTCTTACCATGATCTTATGATACCAACAATAACTCACTCACTCACTCTTACCATGATCGTATGTATAATACCAACAATAACTCACTCACTCACTCTTACCATGATCTTATGATACCAACAATAACTCACTCACTCACTCTTACCATGATCGTATATATAATACCAACAATAACTCACTCACTCACTCTTACCAAGATCGTATGATACCAACAATAACTCACTCACTTACTCTTACCATGATCGTATGATACCAACAATAACTCACTTACTCACTCTTACCATGATCGTATGATACCAACAATAACTCACTCACTTACTCTTACCATGAACGTATGATACCAACTATAACTCACTCACTCACTCTTACCATGATCGTATGATACCAACAATAACTCACTCACTCACTCTTACCATGATCGTATGATACCAACAATAACTCACTCACTCAATCTTACCATGATCTTATGATACCAACAATAACTCACTCACTCACTCTTACCATGATCGTATGTATAATACCAACAATAACTCACTCACTCACTCTTACCATGATCGTATGATACCAACAATAACTCACTCACTCACTCTTACCATGATCGTATGATACCAACAATAACTCACTCACTCACTCTTACCATGATCGTATGATACCAACAATAACTCACTCACTCACTCTTACCATGATCGTATGATACCAACAATAACTCACTCACTCACTCTTACCATGATCGTATGATACCAACAATAACTCACTCACTCACTCTTACCATGATCGTATGATACCAACAATAACTCACTCACTCACTCTTACCATGATCGTATGATACCAACAATAACTCACTCACTCACTCATACCATGATCGTATGATACCAAAAATAACTCACTCACTCACTCTTACCATGATCGTATGATACCAACAATAACTCACTCACTCACTCTTACCATGATCGTATGTATAATACCAACAATAACTCACTCAATCACTCTTACCATGATCGTATGATACCAACAATAACTCACTCACTCACTCTTACCATGATCGCATGATACCAACAATAACTCACTCACTCACTCTTACCATGATCGTATGATACCAACAATAACTCACTCACTCACTCTTACCTACTGATACCAACAATAACTCACTCACTCACTCTTACCATGATCGTATGATACCAACAATAACTCACTCACTCACTCTTACCTACTGATACCAACAATAACTCTCTCACTCACTCACTCTTACCATGATCGTATGGTACCAACAATAACTCACTCACTCACTCTTACCTACTAATACCAACAATAACTCTCTCACTCACTCACTCTTACCATGATCGTATGCATGATACCAACAATAACTCACTCACTCACTCTTACCTACTGATATCAACAATAAATCACTCACTCACTCACTCTTACCATGATCGTATGATACCAACAATAACTCACTCACTCACTCTTACCTACTGATACCAACAATAACTCACTCACTCACTCTTACCTACTGATACTAACAATAACTCTCTCACTCACTCACTCTTACCATGATCGTATGGTACCAACAATAACTCACTCACTCACTCTTACCTACTAATACCAACAATAACTCTCTCACTCACTCACTCTTACCATGATCGTATGCATGATACCAACAATAACTCACTCACTCACTCTTACCATGATCGTGTAATACCAACAATAACTCACTCACTCACTCTTACCATGATCGTATGATACCAACAATAACTCACTCACTTACTCTTACCATGATCGTATGTATGATACCAACAATAACTCACTCACTCACTCTTACCATGATCGTATGATATCAACAATAACTCACCCACTCACTCTTACCATGATCGTATGATACCAACAATAACTCATTCACTCACTCTTACCATGATCGTATGTATGATACCAACAATAACTCACTCACTCACTCTTACCATGATCGTATGATACCAACAATAAATGATACCAACAATAACTCACTCACTCACTCTTACCATGATCGTATGTATAATACCAACAATAACTCACCCACTCACTCTTACCATGATCTTATGATACCAACAATAACTCACTCACTCACTCTTACCATGATCGTATATATAATACCAACAATAACTCACTCACTCACTCTTACCATGATCGTATGATACCAACAATAACTCACTCACTTACTCTTACCATGATCGTATGATACCAACAATAACTCACTCACTCACTCTTACCATGATCGTATGATACCAACAATAACTCACTCACTTACTCTTACCATGAACGTATGATACCAACTATAACTCACTCACTCACTCTTACCATGATCGTATGATACCAACAATAACTCACTCACTCACTCTTACCATGATCGTATGATACCAACAATAACTCACTCACTCAATCTTACCATGATCTTATGATACCAACAATAACTCAATCACTCACTCTTACCATGATCGTATGTATAATACCAACAATAACTCACTCACTCACTCTTACCATGATCGTATGATACCAACAATAACTCACTCACTCACTCTTACCATGATCGTATGATACCAACAATAACTCACTCACTCACTCTTACCATGATCGTATGATACCAACAATAACTCACTCACTCACTCTTACCATGATCGTATGATACCAACAATAACTCACTCACTCACTCTTACCATGATCGTATGATACCAACAATAACTCACTCACTCACTCTTACCATGATCGTATGATACCAACAATAACTCACTCACTCACTCTTACCATGATCGTATGATACCAACAATAACTCACTCACTCACTCTTACCATGATCGTATGATACCAACAATAACTCACTCACTCACTCTTACCATGATCGTATGATACCAACAATAACTCACTCACTCACTCTTACCATGATCGTATGTATAATACCAACAATAACTCACTCAATCACTCTTACCATGATCGTATGATACCAACAATAACTCACTCACTCACTCTTACCATGATCGCATGATACCAACAATAACTCACTCACTCACTCTTACCATGATCGCATGATACCAACAATAACTCACTCACTCACTCTTACCTACTGATACCAACAATAACTCACTCACTCACTCTTACCATGATCGTATGATACCAACAATAACTCAATCACTCACTCTTACCTACTGATGCCAACAATAACTCTCTCACTCACTCACTCTTACCATGATCGTATGGTACAAACAATAACTCACTCACTCACTCTTACCTACTAATACCAACAATAACTCTCTCACTCACTCACTCTTACCATGATCGTATGCATGATACCAACAATAACTCACTCACTCACTCTTACCTACTGATATCAACAATAAATCACTCACTCACTCACTCTTACCATGATCGTATGATACCAACAATAACTCACTCACTCACTCTTACCTACTGATACCAACAATAACTCACTCACTCACTCTTACCATGATCGTATGATACCAACAATAACTCACTCACTCACTCTTACCATGATCGTATGTATAATACCAACAATAACTCACTCACTCACTCTTACCATGATCGTATGTATAATACCAACAATAACTCACTCAATCACTCTTACCATGATCGTATGATACCAACAATAACTCACTCACTCACTCTTACCATGATCGCATGATACCAACAATAACTCACTCACTCACTCTTACCATGATCGTATGATACCAACAATAACTCACTCACTCACTCTTACCTACTGATACCAACAATAATTCACTCACTCTTACCATGATCGTATGATACCAACAATAACTCACTCACTCACTCTTACCTACTGATACCAACAATAACTCTCTCACTCACTCACTCTTACCATGATCGCATGGTACCAACAATAACTCACTCACTCACTCTTACCTACTAATACCAACAATAACTCTCTCACTCACTCACTCTTACCATGATCGTATGCATGATACCAACAATAACTCACTCACTCACTCTTACCTACTGATATCAACAATAAATCACTCACTCACTCACTCTTACCATGATCGTATGATACCAACAATAACTCACTCACTCACTCTTACCTACTGATACCAACAATAACTCACTCACTCACTCTTACCATGATCGTATGATACCAACAATAACTCACTCACTCACTCTTACCTACTGATACCAACAATAACTCTCTCACTCACTCACTCTTACCATGATCGTATGGTACCAACAATAACTCACTCACTCACTCTTACCTACTAATACCAACAATAACTCTCTCACTCACTCACTCTTACCATGATCCTATGCATGATACCAACAATAACTCACTCACTCACTCTTACCATGATCGTGTAATACCAACAATAACTCACTCACTCACTCTTACCATGATCGTATGATACCAACAATAACTCACTCACTTACTCTTACCATGATCGTATGTATGATACCAACAATAACTCACTCACTCACTCTTACCATGATCGTATGATATCAACAATAACTCACCCACTCACTCTTACCATGATCGTATGATACCAACAATAACTCATTCACTCACTCTTACCATGATCGTATGTATGATACCAACAATAACTCACTCACTCACTCTTACCATGATCGTATGATACCAACAATAAATGATACCAACAATAACTCACTCACTCACTCTTACCATGATCGTATGTATAATACCAACAATAACTCACTCACTCACTCTTACCATGATCTTATGATACCAACAATAACTCACTCACTCACTCTTACCATGATCGTATATATAATACCAACAATAACTCACTCACTCACTCTTACCATGATCGTATGATACCAACAATAACTCACTCACTTACTCTTACCATGATCGTATGATACCAACAATAACTCACTCACTTACTCTTACCATGATCGTATGATACCAACAATAACTCACTCACTCACTCTTACCATGATCGTATGATACCAACAATAACTCACTCACTTACTCTTACCATGAACGTATGATACCAACTATAACTCACTCACTCACTCTTACCATGATCGTATGATACCAACAATAACTCACTCACTCACTCTTACCATGATCGTATGATACCAACAATAACTCACTCACTCAATCTTACCATGATCTTATGATACCAACAATAACTCAATCACTCACTCTTACCATGATCGTATGTATAATACCAACAATAACTCACTCACTCACTCTTACCATGATCGTATGATACCAACAATAACTCACTCACTCACTCTTACCATGATCGTATGATACCAACAATAACTCACTCACTCACTCTTACCATGATCGTATGATACCAACAATAACTCACTCACTCACTCTTACCATGATCGCATGATACCAACAATAACTCACTCACTCACTCTTACCATGATCGTATGATACCAACAATAACTCACTCACTCACTCTTACCATGATCGTATGATACCAACAATAACTCACTCACTCACTCTTACCATGATCGTATGATACCAACAATAACTCACTCACTCACTCTTACCATGATCGTATGATACCAACAATAACTCACTCACTCACTCTTACCATGATCGTATGATACCAACAATAACTCACTCACTCACTCTTACCATGATCGTATGATACCAACAATAACTCACTCACTCACTCTTACCATGATCGTATGTATAATACCAACAATAACTCACTCAATCACTCATACCATGATCGTATGATACCAACAATAACTCACTCACTCACTCTTACCATGATCGCATGATACCAACAATAACTCACTCACTCACTCTTACCATGATCGTATGATACCAACAATAACTCACTCACTCACTCTTACCTACTGATACCAACAATAACTCACTCACTCACTCTTACCATGATCGTATGATACCAACAATAACTCACTCACTCACTCTTACCATGATCGTATGTATAATACCAACAATAACTCACTCACTCACTCTTACCATGATCGTATGTATAATACCAACAATAACTCACTCAATCACTCTTACCATGATCGTATGATACCAACAATAACTCACTCACTCACTCTTACCATGATCGCATGATACCAACAATAACTCACTCACTCACTCTTACCATGATCGTATGATACCAACAATAACTCACTCACTCACTCTTACCTACTGATACCAACAATAATTCACTCACTCTTACCATGATCGTATGATACCAACAATAACTCACTCACTCACTCTTACCTACTGATACCAACAATAACTCTCTCACTCACTCACTCTTACCATGATCGCATGGTACCAACAATAACTCACTCACTCACTCTTACCTACTAATACCAACAATAACTCTCTCACTCACTCACTCTTACCATGATCGTATGCATGATACCAACAATAACTCACTCACTCACTCTTACCTACTGATATCAACAATAAATCACTCACTCACTCACTCTTACCATGATCGTATGATACCAACAATAACTCACTCACTCACTCTTACCTACTGATACCAACAATAACTCACTCACTCACTCTTACCATGATCGTATGATACCAACAATAACTCACTCACTCACTCTTACCTACTGATACCAACAATAACTCTCTCACTCACTCACTCTTACCATGATCGTATGGTACCAACAATAACTCACTCACTCACTCTTACCTACTAATACCAACAATAACTCTCTCACTCACTCACTCTTACCATGATCCTATGCATGATACCAACAATAACTCACTCACTCACTCTTACCATGATCGTGTAATACCAACAATAACTCACTCACTCACTCTTACCATGATCGTATGATACCAACAATAACTCACTCACTTACTCTTACCATGATCGTATGTATGATACCAACAATAACTCACTCACTCACTCTTACCATGATCGTATGATATCAACAATAACTCACCCACTCACTCTTACCATGATCGTATGATACCAACAATAACTCATTCACTCACTCTTACCATGATCGTATGTATGATACCAACAATAACTCACTCACTCACTCTTACCATGATCGTATGATACCAACAATAAATGATACCAACAATAACTCACTCACTCACTCTTACCATGATCGTATGTATAATACCAACAATAACTCACTCACTCACTCTTACCATGATCTTATGATACCAACAATAACTCACTCACTCACTCTTACCATGATCGTATATATAATACCAACAATAACTCACTCACTCACTCTTACCATGATCGTATGATACCAACAATAACTCACTCACTTACTCTTACCATGATCGTATGATACCAACAATAACTCACTCACTTACTCTTACCATGATCGTATGATACCAACAATAACTCACTCACTCACTCTTACCATGATCGTATGATACCAACAATAACTCACTCACTTACTCTTACCATGAACGTATGATACCAACTATAACTCACTCACTCACTCTTACCATGATCGTATGATACCAACAATAACTCACTCACTCACTCTTACCATGATCGTATGATACCAACAATAACTCACTCACTCAATCTTACCATGATCTTATGATACCAACAATAACTCAATCACTCACTCTTACCATGATCGTATGTATAATACCAACAATAACTCACTCACTCACTCTTACCATGATCGTATGATACCAACAATAACTCACTCACTCACTCTTACCATGATCGTATGATACCAACAATAACTCACTCACTCACTCTTACCATGATCGTATGATACCAACAATAACTCACTCACTCACTCTTACCATGATCGTATGATACCAACAATAACTCACTCACTCACTCTTACCATGATCGTATGATACCAACAATAACTCACTCACTCACTCTTACCATGATCGTATGATACCAACAATAACTCACTCACTCACTCTTACCATGATCGTATGATACCAACAATAACTCACTCACTCACTCTTACCATGATCGTATGATACCAACAATAACTCACTCACTCACTCTTACCATGATCGTATGATACCAACAATAACTCA
Organism: Bathymodiolus brooksi; assembly: GCA_963680875.1. NCBI lineage: Eukaryota > Metazoa > Mollusca > Bivalvia > Mytilida > Modiolidae > Bathymodiolus > Bathymodiolus brooksi. The sequence goes on from OY804583.1 coordinate 97,617,648, forward strand.
CTCACTCACTCTTACCATGATCGTATGATACCAACAATAACTCACTCACTCACTCTTACCATGATCGTATGTATAATACCAACAATAACTCACTCAATCACTCTTACCATGATCGTATGATACCAACAATAACTCACTCACTCACTCTTACCATGATCGCATGATACCAACAATAACTCACTCACTCACTCTTACCATGATCGCATGATACCAACAATAACTCACTCACTCACTCTTACCTACTGATACCAACAATAACTCACTCACTCACTCTTACCATGATCGTATGATACCAACAATAACTCAATCACTCACTCTTACCTACTGATGCCAACAATAACTCTCTCACTCACTCACTCTTACCATGATCGTATGGTACAAACAATAACTCACTCACTCACTCTTACCTACTAATACCAACAATAACTCTCTCACTCACTCACTCTTACCATGATCGTATGCATGATACCAACAATAACTCACTCACTCACTCTTACCTACTGATATCAACAATAAATCACTCACTCACTCACTCTTACCATGATCGTATGATACCAACAATAACTCACTCACTCACTCTTACCTACTGATACCAACAATAACTCACTCACTCACTCTTACCATGATCGTATGATACCAACAATAACTCACTCACTCACTCTTACCATGATCGTATGTATAATACCAACAATAACTCACTCACTCACTCTTACCATGATCGTATGTATAATACCAACAATAACTCACTCAATCACTCTTACCATGATCGTATGATACCAACAATAACTCACTCACTCACTCTTACCATGATCGCATGATACCAACAATAACTCACTCACTCACTCTTACCATGATCGTATGATACCAACAATAACTCACTCACTCACTCTTACCTACTGATACCAACAATAATTCACTCACTCTTACCATGATCGTATGATACCAACAATAACTCACTCACTCACTCTTACCTACTGATACCAACAATAACTCTCTCACTCACTCACTCTTACCATGATCGCATGGTACCAACAATAACTCACTCACTCACTCTTACCTACTAATACCAACAATAACTCTCTCACTCACTCACTCTTACCATGATCGTATGCATGATACCAACAATAACTCACTCACTCACTCTTACCTACTGATATCAACAATAAATCACTCACTCACTCACTCTTACCATGATCGTATGATACCAACAATAACTCACTCACTCACTCTTACCTACTGATACCAACAATAACTCACTCACTCACTCTTACCATGATCGTATGATACCAACAATAACTCACTCACTCACTCTTACCTACTGATACCAACAATAACTCTCTCACTCACTCACTCTTACCATGATCGTATGGTACCAACAATAACTCACTCACTCACTCTTACCTACTAATACCAACAATAACTCTCTCACTCACTCACTCTTACCATGATCCTATGCATGATACCAACAATAACTCACTCACTCACTCTTACCATGATCGTGTAATACCAACAATAACTCACTCACTCACTCTTACCATGATCGTATGATACCAACAATAACTCACTCACTTACTCTTACCATGATCGTATGTATGATACCAACAATAACTCACTCACTCACTCTTACCATGATCGTATGATATCAACAATAACTCACCCACTCACTCTTACCATGATCGTATGATACCAACAATAACTCATTCACTCACTCTTACCATGATCGTATGTATGATACCAACAATAACTCACTCACTCACTCTTACCATGATCGTATGATACCAACAATAAATGATACCAACAATAACTCACTCACTCACTCTTACCATGATCGTATGTATAATACCAACAATAACTCACTCACTCACTCTTACCATGATCTTATGATACCAACAATAACTCACTCACTCACTCTTACCATGATCGTATATATAATACCAACAATAACTCACTCACTCACTCTTACCATGATCGTATGATACCAACAATAACTCACTCACTTACTCTTACCATGATCGTATGATACCAACAATAACTCACTCACTTACTCTTACCATGATCGTATGATACCAACAATAACTCACTCACTCACTCTTACCATGATCGTATGATACCAACAATAACTCACTCACTTACTCTTACCATGAACGTATGATACCAACTATAACTCACTCACTCACTCTTACCATGATCGTATGATACCAACAATAACTCACTCACTCACTCTTACCATGATCGTATGATACCAACAATAACTCACTCACTCAATCTTACCATGATCTTATGATACCAACAATAACTCAATCACTCACTCTTACCATGATCGTATGTATAATACCAACAATAACTCACTCACTCACTCTTACCATGATCGTATGATACCAACAATAACTCACTCACTCACTCTTACCATGATCGTATGATACCAACAATAACTCACTCACTCACTCTTACCATGATCGTATGATACCAACAATAACTCACTCACTCACTCTTACCATGATCGTATGATACCAACAATAACTCACTCACTCACTCTTACCATGATCGTATGATACCAACAATAACTCACTCACTCACTCTTACCATGATCGTATGATACCAACAATAACTCACTCACTCACTCTTACCATGATCGTATGATACCAACAATAACTCACTCACTCACTCTTACCATGATCGTATGATACCAACAATAACTCACTCACTCACTCTTACCATGATCGTATGATACCAACAATAACTCACTCACTCACTCTTACCATGATCGTATGATACCAACAATAACTCACTCACTCACTCTTACCATGATCGTATGTATAATACCAACAATAACTCACTCAATCACTCATACCATGATCGTATGATACCAACAATAACTCACTCACTCACTCTTACCATGATCGCATGATACCAACAATAACTCACTCACTCACTCTTACCATGATCGTATGATACCAACAATAACTCACTCACTCACTCTTACCTACTGATACCAACAATAACTCACTCACTCACTCTTACCATGATCGTATGATACCAACAATAACTCACTCACTCACTCTTACCATGATCGTATGTATAATACCAACAATAACTCACTCACTCACTCTTACCATGATCGTATGTATAATACCAACAATAACTCACTCAATCACTCTTACCATGATCGTATGATACCAACAATAACTCACTCACTCACTCTTACCATGAACGCATGATACCAACAATAACTCACTCACTCACTCTTACCATGATCGTATGATACCAACAATAACTCACTCACTCACTCTTACCTACTGATACCAACAATAATTCACTCACTCTTACCATGATCGTATGATACCAACAATAACTCACTCACTCACTCTTACCTACTGATACCAACAATAACTCTCTCACTCACTCACTCTTACCATGATCGCATGGTACCAACAATAACTCACTCACTCACTCTTACCTACTAATACCAACAATAACTCTCTCACTCACTCACTCTTACCATGATCGTATGCATGATACCAACAATAACTCACTCACTCACTCTTACCTACTGATATCAACAATAAATCACTCACTCACTCACTCTTACCATGATCGTATGATACCAACAATAACTCACTCACTCACTCTTACCTACTGATACCAACAATAACTCACTCACTCACTCTTACCATGATCGTATGATACCAACAATAACTCACTCACTCACTCTTACCTACTGATACCAACAATAACTCTCTCACTCACTCACTCTTACCATGATCGTATGGTACCAACAATAACTCACTCACTCACTCTTACCTACTAATACCAACAATAACTCTCTCACTCACTCACTCTTACCATGATCCTATGCATGATACCAACAATAACTCACTCACTCACTCTTACCATGATCGTGTAATACCAACAATAACTCACTCACTCACTCTTACCATGATCGTATGATACCAACAATAACTCACTCACTTACTCTTACCATGATCGTATGTATGATACCAACAATAACTCACTCACTCACTCTTACCATGATCGTATGATATCAACAATAACTCACCCACTCACTCTTACCATGATCGTATGATACCAACAATAACTCATTCACTCACTCTTACCATGATCGTATGTATGATACCAACAATAACTCACTCACTCACTCTTACCATGATCGTATGATACCAACAATAAATGATACCAACAATAACTCACTCACTCACTCTTACCATGATCGTATGTATAATACCAACAATAACTCACTCACTCACTCTTACCATGATCTTATGATACCAACAATAACTCACTCACTCACTCTTACCATGATCGTATATATAATACCAACAATAACTCACTCACTCACTCTTACCATGATCGTATGATACCAACAATAACTCACTCACTTACTCTTACCATGATCGTATGATACCAACAATAACTCACTCACTTACTCTTACCATGATCGTATGATACCAACAATAACTCACTCACTCACTCTTACCATGATCGTATGATACCAACAATAACTCACTCACTTACTCTTACCATGAACGTATGATACCAACTATAACTCACTCACTCACTCTTACCATGATCGTATGATACCAACAATAACTCACTCACTCACTCTTACCATGATCGTATGATACCAACAATAACTCACTCACTCAATCTTACCATGATCTTATGATACCAACAATAACTCAATCACTCACTCTTACCATGATCGTATGTATAATACCAACAATAACTCACTCACTCACTCTTACCATGATCGTATGATACCAACAATAACTCACTCACTCACTCTTACCATGATCGTATGATACCAACAATAACTCACTCACTCACTCTTACCATGATCGTATGATACCAACAATAACTCACTCACTCACTCTTACCATGATCGTATGATACCAACAATAACTCACTCACTCACTCTTACCATGATCGTATGATACCAACAATAACTCACTCACTCACTCTTACCATGATCGTATGATACCAACAATAACTCACTCACTCACTCTTACCATGATCGTATGATACCAACAATAACTCACTCACTCACTCTTACCATGATCGTATGATACCAACAATAACTCACTCACTCACTCTTACCATGATCGTATGATACCAACAATAACTCACTCACTCTTACCATGATCGTATGATACCAACAATAACTCACTCACTCACTCTTACCATGATCGTATGTATAATACCAACAATAACTCACTCAATCACTCATACCATGATCGTATGATACCAACAATAACTCACTCACTCACTCTTACCATGATCGCATGATACCAACAATAACTCACTCACTCACTCTTACCATGATCGTATGATACCAACAATAACTCACTCACTCACTCTTACCTACTGATACCAACAATAACTCACTCACTCACTCTTACCATGATCGCATGATACCAACAATAACTCACTCACTCACTCTTACCTACTGATACCAACAATAACTCACTCACTCACTCTTACCATGATCGTATGATACCAACAATAACTCAATCACTCACTCTTACCTACTGATGCCAACAATAACTCTCTCACTCACTCACTCTTACCATGATCGTATGGTACAAACAATAACTCACTCACTCACTCTTACCTACTAATACCAACAATAACTCTCTCACTCACTCACTCTTACCATGATCGTATGCATGATACCAACAATAACTCACTCACTCACTCTTACCTACTGATATCAACAATAAATCACTCACTCACTCACTCTTACCATGATCGTATGATACCAACAATAACTCACTCACTCACTCTTACCTACTGATACCAACAATAACTCACTCACTCACTCTTACCATGATCGTATGATACCAACAATAACTCACTCACTCACTCTTACCATGATCGTATGTATAATACCAACAATAACTCACTCACTCACTCTTACCATGATCGTATGTATAATACCAACAATAACTCACTCAATCACTCTTACCATGATCGTATGATACCAACAATAACTCACTCACTCACTCTTACCATGATCGCATGATACCAACAATAACTCACTCACTCACTCTTACCATGATCGTATGATACCAACAATAACTCACTCACTCACTCTTACCTACTGATACCAACAATAATTCACTCACTCTTACCATGATCGTATGATACCAACAATAACTCACTCACTCACTCTTACCTACTGATACCAACAATAACTCTCTCACTCACTCACTCTTACCATGATCGCATGGTACCAACAATAACTCACTCACTCACTCTTACCTACTAATACCAACAATAACTCTCTCACTCACTCACTCTTACCATGATCGTATGCATGATACCAACAATAACTCACTCACTCACTCTTACCTACTGATATCAACAATAAATCACTCACTCACTCACTCTTACCATGATCGTATGATACCAACAATAACTCACTCACTCACTCTTACCTACTGATACCAACAATAACTCACTCACTCACTCTTACCATGATCGTATGATACCAACAATAACTCACTCACTCACTCTTACCTACTGATACCAACAATAACTCTCTCACTCACTCACTCTTACCATGATCGTATGGTACCAACAATAACTCACTCACTCACTCTTACCTACTAATACCAACAATAACTCTCTCACTCACTCACTCTTACCATGATCCTATGCATGATACCAACAATAACTCACTCACTCACTCTTACCATGATCGTGTAATACCAACAATAACTCACTCACTCACTCTTACCATGATCGTATGATACCAACAATAACTCACTCACTTACTCTTACCATGATCGTATGTATGATACCAACAATAACTCACTCACTCACTCTTACCATGATCGTATGATATCAACAATAACTCACCCACTCACTCTTACCATGATCGTATGATACCAACAATAACTCATTCACTCACTCTTACCATGATCGTATGTATGATACCAACAATAACTCACTCACTCACTCTTACCATGATCGTATGATACCAACAATAAATGATACCAACAATAACTCACTCACTCACTCTTACCATGATCGTATGTATAATACCAACAATAACTCACTCACTCACTCTTACCATGATCTTATGATACCAACAATAACTCACTCACTCACTCTTACCATGATCGTATATATAATACCAACAATAACTCACTCACTCACTCTTACCATGATCGTATGATACCAACAATAACTCACTCACTTACTCTTACCATGATCGTATGATACCAACAATAACTCACTCACTTACTCTTACCATGATCGTATGATACCAACAATAACTCACTCACTCACTCTTACCATGATCGTATGATACCAACAATAACTCACTCACTTACTCTTACCATGAACGTATGATACCAACTATAACTCACTCACTCACTCTTACCATGATCGTATGATACCAACAATAACTCACTCACTCACTCTTACCATGATCGTATGATACCAACAATAACTCACTCACTCAATCTTACCATGATCTTATGATACCAACAATAACTCAATCACTCACTCTTACCATGATCGTATGTATAATACCAACAATAACTCACTCACTCACTCTTACCATGATCGTATGATACCAACAATAACTCACTCACTCACTCTTACCATGATCGTATGATACCAACAATAACTCACTCACTCACTCTTACCATGATCGTATGATACCAACAATAACTCACTCACTCACTCTTACCATGATCGTATGATACCAACAATAACTCACTCACTCACTCTTACCATGATCGTATGATACCAACAATAACTCACTCACTCACTCTTACCATGATCGTATGATACCAACAATAACTCACTCACTCACTCTTACCATGATCGTATGATACCAACAATAACTCACTCACTCACTCTTACCATGATCGTATGATACCAACAATAACTCACTCACTCACTCTTACCATGATCGTATGATACCAACAATAACTCACTCACTCACTCTTACCATGATCGTATGATACCAACAATAACTCACTCACTCACTCTTACCATGATCGTATGTATAATACCAACAATAACTCACTCAATCACTCATACCATGATCGTATGATACCAACAATAACTCACTCACTCACTCTTACCATGATCGCATGATACCAACAATAATTCACTCACTCTTACCATGATCGTATGATACCAACAATAACTCACTCACTCACTCTTACCTACTGATACCAACAATAACTCTCTCACTCACTCACTCTTACCATGATCGCATGGTACCAACAATAACTCACTCACTCACTCTTACCTACTAATACCAACAATAACTCTCTCACTCACTCACTCTTACCATGATCGTATGCATGATACCAACAATAACTCACTCACTCACTCTTACCTACTGATATCAACAATAAATCACTCACTCACTCACTCTTACCATGATCGTATGATACCAACAATAACTCACTCACTCACTCTTACCTACTGATACCAACAATAACTCACTCACTCACTCTTACCATGATCGTATGATACCAACAATAACTCACTCACTCACTCTTACCTACTGATACCAACAATAACTCTCTCACTCACTCACTCTTACCATGATCGTATGGTACCAACAATAACTCACTCACTCACTCTTACCTACTAATACCAACAATAACTCTCTCACTCACTCACTCTTACCATGATCCTATGCATGATACCAACAATAACTCACTCACTCACTCTTACCATGATCGTGTAATACCAACAATAACTCACTCACTCACTCTTACCATGATCGTATGATACCAACAATAACTCACTCACTTACTCTTACCATGATCGTATGTATGATACCAACAATAACTCACTCACTCACTCTTACCATGATCGTATGATATCAACAATAACTCACCCACTCACTCTTACCATGATCGTATGATACCAACAATAACTCATTCACTCACTCTTACCATGATCGTATGTATGATACCAACAATAACTCACTCACTCACTCTTACCATGATCGTATGATACCAACAATAAATGATACCAACAATAACTCACTCACTCACTCTTACCATGATCGTATGTATAATACCAACAATAACTCACTCACTCACTCTTACCATGATCTTATGATACCAACAATAACTCACTCACTCACTCTTACCATGATCGTATATATAATACCAACAATAACTCACTCACTCACTCTTACCATGATCGTATGATACCAACAATAACTCACTCACTTACTCTTACCATGATCGTATGATACCAACAATAACTCACTCACTTACTCTTACCATGATCGTATGATACCAACAATAACTCACTCACTCACTCTTACCATGATCGTATGATACCAACAATAACTCACTCACTTACTCTTACCATGAACGTATGATACCAACTATAACTCACTCACTCACTCTTACCATGATCGTATGATACCAACAATAACTCACTCACTCACTCTTACCATGATCGTATGATACCAACAATAACTCACTCACTCAATCTTACCATGATCTTATGATACCAACAATAACTCAATCACTCACTCTTACCATGATCGTATGTATAATACCAACAATAACTCACTCACTCACTCTTACCATGATCGTATGATACCAACAATAACTCACTCACTCACTCTTACCATGATCGTATGATACCAACAATAACTCACTCACTCACTCTTACCATGATCGTATGATACCAACAATAACTCACTCACTCACTCTTACCATGATCGTATGATACCAACAATAACTCACTCACTCACTCTTACCATGATCGTATGATACCAACAATAACTCACTCACTCACTCTTACCATGATCGTATGATACCAACAATAACTCACTCACTCACTCTTACCATGATCGTATGATACCAACAATAACTCACTCACTCACTCTTACCATGATCGTATGATACCAACAATAACTCACTCACTCACTCTTACCATGATCGTATGATACCAACAATAACTCACTCACTCTTACCATGATCGTATGATACCAACAATAACTCACTCACTCACTCTTACCATGATCGTATGTATAATACCAACAATAACTCACTCAATCACTCATACCATGATCGTATGATACCAACAATAACTCACTCACTCACTCTTACCATGATCGCATGATACCAACAATAACTCACTCACTCACTCTTACCATGATCGTATGATACCAACAATAACTCACTCACTCACTCTTACCTACTGATACCAACAATAACTCACTCACTCACTCTTACCATGATCGCATGATACCAACAATAACTCACTCACTCACTCTTACCTACTGATACCAACAATAACTCACTCACTCACTCTTACCATGATCGTATGATACCAACAATAACTCAATCACTCACTCTTACCTACTGATGCCAACAATAACTCTCTCACTCACTCACTCTTACCATGATCGTATGGTACAAACAATAACTCACTCACTCACTCTTACCTACTAATACCAACAATAACTCTCTCACTCACTCACTCTTACCATGATCGTATGCATGATACCAACAATAACTCACTCACTCACTCTTACCTACTGATATCAACAATAAATCACTCACTCACTCACTCTTACCATGATCGTATGATACCAACAATAACTCACTCACTCACTCTTACCTACTGATACCAACAATAACTCACTCACTCACTCTTACCATGATCGTATGATACCAACAATAACTCACTCACTCACTCTTACCATGATCGTATGTATAATACCAACAATAACTCACTCACTCACTCTTACCATGATCGTATGTATAATACCAACAATAACTCACTCAATCACTCTTACCATGATCGTATGATACCAACAATAACTCACTCACTCACTCTTACCATGATCGCATGATACCAACAATAACTCACTCACTCACTCTTACCATGATCGTATGATACCAACAATAACTCACTCACTCACTCTTACCTACTGATACCAACAATAATTCACTCACTCTTACCATGATCGTATGATACCAACAATAACTCACTCACTCACTCTTACCTACTGATACCAACAATAACTCTCTCACTCACTCACTCTTACCATGATCGCATGGTACCAACAATAACTCACTCACTCACTCTTACCTACTAATACCAACAATAACTCTCTCACTCACTCACTCTTACCATGATCGTATGCATGATACCAACAATAACTCACTCACTCACTCTTACCTACTGATATCAACAATAAATCACTCACTCACTCACTCTTACCATGATCGTATGATACCAACAATAACTCACTCACTCACTCTTACCTACTGATACCAACAATAACTCACTCACTCACTCTTACCATGATCGTATGATACCAACAATAACTCACTCACTCACTCTTACCTACTGATACCAACAATAACTCTCTCACTCACTCACTCTTACCATGATCGTATGGTACCAACAATAACTCACTCACTCACTCTTACCTACTAATACCAACAATAACTCTCTCACTCACTCACTCTTACCATGATCCTATGCATGATACCAACAATAACTCACTCACTCACTCTTACCATGATCGTGTAATACCAACAATAACTCACTCACTCACTCTTACCATGATCGTATGATACCAACAATAACTCACTCACTTACTCTTACCATGATCGTATGTATGATACCAACAATAACTCACTCACTCACTCTTACCATGATCGTATGATATCAACAATAACTCACCCACTCACTCTTACCATGATCGTATGATACCAACAATAACTCATTCACTCACTCTTACCATGATCGTATGTATGATACCAACAATAACTCACTCACTCACTCTTACCATGATCGTATGATACCAACAATAAATGATACCAACAATAACTCACTCACTCACTCTTACCATGATCGTATGTATAATACCAACAATAACTCACTCACTCACTCTTACCATGATCTTATGATACCAACAATAACTCACTCACTCACTCTTACCATGATCGTATATATAATACCAACAATAACTCACTCACTCACTCTTACCATGATCGTATGATACCAACAATAACTCACTCACTTACTCTTACCATGATCGTATGATACCAACAATAACTCACTCACTTACTCTTACCATGATCGTATGATACCAACAATAACTCACTCACTCACTCTTACCATGATCGTATGATACCAACAATAACTCACTCACTTACTCTTACCATGAACGTATGATACCAACTATAACTCACTCACTCACTCTTACCATGATCGTATGATACCAACAATAACTCACTCACTCACTCTTACCATGATCGTATGATACCAACAATAACTCACTCACTCAATCTTACCATGATCTTATGATACCAACAATAACTCAATCACTCACTCTTACCATGATCGTATGTATAATACCAACAATAACTCACTCACTCACTCTTACCATGATCGTATGATACCAACAATAACTCACTCACTCACTCTTACCATGATCGTATGATACCAACAATAACTCACTCACTCACTCTTACCATGATCGTATGATACCAACAATAACTCACTCACTCACTCTTACCATGATCGTATGATACCAACAATAACTCACTCACTCACTCTTACCATGATCGTATGATACCAACAATAACTCACTCACTCACTCTTACCATGATCGTATGATACCAACAATAACTCACTCACTCACTCTTACCATGATCGTATGATACCAACAATAACTCACTCACTCACTCTTACCATGATCGTATGATACCAACAATAACTCACTCACTCACTCTTACCATGATCGTATGATACCAACAATAACTCACTCACTCACTCTTACCATGATCGTATGATACCAACAATAACTCACTCACTCACTCTTACCATGATCGTATGTATAATACCAACAATAACTCACTCAATCACTCATACCATGATCGTATGATACCAACAATAACTCACTCACTCACTCTTACCATGATCGCATGATACCAACAATAACTCACTCACTCACTCTTACCATGATCGTATGATACCAACAATAACTCACTCACTCACTCTTACCTACTGATACCAACAATAACTCACTCACTCACTCTTACCATGATCGTATGATACCAACAATAACTCACTCACTCACTCTTACCATGATCGTATGTATAATACCAACAATAACTCACTCACTCACTCTTACCATGATCGTATGTATAATACCAACAATAACTCACTCAATCACTCTTACCATGATCGTATGATACCAACAATAACTCACTCACTCACTCTTACCATGATCGCATGATACCAACAATAACTCACTCACTCACTCTTACCATGATCGTATGATACCAACAATAACTCACTCACTCACTCTTACCTACTGATACCAACAATAATTCACTCACTCTTACCATGATCGTATGATACCAACAATAACTCACTCACTCACTCTTACCTACTGATACCAACAATAACTCTCTCACTCACTCACTCTTACCATGATCGCATGGTACCAACAATAACTCACTCACTCACTCTTACCTACTAATACCAACAATAACTCTCTCACTCACTCACTCTTACCATGATCGTATGCATGATACCAACAATAACTCACTCACTCACTCTTACCTACTGATATCAACAATAAATCACTCACTCACTCACTCTTACCATGATCGTATGATACCAACAATAACTCACTCACTCACTCTTACCTACTGATACCAACAATAACTCACTCACTCACTCTTACCATGATCGTATGATACCAACAATAACTCACTCACTCACTCTTACCTACTGATACCAACAATAACTCTCTCACTCACTCACTCTTACCATGATCGTATGGTACCAACAATAACTCACTCACTCACTCTTACCTACTAATACCAACAATAACTCTCTCACTCACTCACTCTTACCATGATCCTATGCATGATACCAACAATAACTCACTCACTCACTCTTACCATGATCGTGTAATACCAACAATAACTCACTCACTCACTCTTACCATGATCGTATGATACCAACAATAACTCACTCACTTACTCTTACCATGATCGTATGTATGATACCAACAATAACTCACTCACTCACTCTTACCATGATCGTATGATATCAACAATAACTCACCCACTCACTCTTACCATGATCGTATGATACCAACAATAACTCATTCACTCACTCTTACCATGATCGTATGTATGATACCAACAATAACTCACTCACTCACTCTTACCATGATCGTATGATACCAACAATAAATGATACCAACAATAACTCACTCACTCACTCTTACCATGATCGTATGTATAATACCAACAATAACTCACTCACTCACTCTTACCATGATCTTATGATACCAACAATAACTCACTCACTCACTCTTACCATGATCGTATATATAATACCAACAATAACTCACTCACTCACTCTTACCATGATCGTATGATACCAACAATAACTCACTCACTTACTCTTACCATGATCGTATGATACCAACAATAACTCACTCACTTACTCTTACCATGATCGTATGATACCAACAATAACTCACTCACTCACTCTTACCATGATCGTATGATACCAACAATAACTCACTCACTTACTCTTACCATGAACGTATGATACCAACTATAACTCACTCACTCACTCTTACCATGATCGTATGATACCAACAATAACTCACTCACTCACTCTTACCATGATCGTATGATACCAACAATAACTCACTCACTCAATCTTACCATGATCTTATGATACCAACAATAACTCAATCACTCACTCTTACCATGATCGTATGTATAATACCAACAATAACTCACTCACTCACTCTTACCATGATCGTATGATACCAACAATAACTCACTCACTCACTCTTACCATGATCGTATGATACCAACAATAACTCACTCACTCACTCTTACCATGATCGTATGATACCAACAATAACTCACTCACTCACTCTTACCATGATCGTATGATACCAACAATAACTCACTCACTCACTCTTACCATGATCGTATGATACCAACAATAACTCACTCACTCACTCTTACCATGATCGTATGATACCAACAATAACTCACTCACTCACTCTTACCATGATCGTATGATACCAACAATAACTCACTCACTCACTCTTACCATGATCGTATGATACCAACAATAACTCACTCACTCACTCTTACCATGATCGTATGATACCAACAATAACTCACTCACTCTTACCATGATCGTATGATACCAACAATAACTCACTCACTCACTCTTACCATGATCGCATGATACCAACAATAACTCACTCACTCACTCTTACCATGATCGTATGATACCAACAATAACTCACTCACTCACTCTTACCTACTGATACCAACAATAACTCACTCACTCACTCTTACCATGATCGTATGATACCAACAATAACTCAATCACTCACTCTTACCTACTGATACCAACAATAACTCTCTCACTCACTCACTCTTACCATGATCGTATGGTACCAACAATAACTCACTCACTCACTCTTACCTACTAATACCAACAATAACTCTCTCACTCACTCACTCTTACCATGATCGTATGCATGATACCAACAATAACTCACTCACTCACTCTTACCTACTGATATCAACAATAAATCACTCACTCACTCACTCTTACCATGATCGTATGATACCAACAATAACTCACTCACTCACTCTTACCTACTGATACCAACAATAACTCACTCACTCACTCTTACCATGATCGTATGATACCAACAATAACTCACTCACTCACGCTTACCTACTGATACCAACAATAACTCTCTCACTCACTCACTCTTACCATGATCGTATGGTACCAACAATAACTCACTCACTCACTCTTACCTACTAATACCAACAATAACTCTCTCACTCACTCACTCTTACCATGATCGTATGCATGATACCAACAATAACTCACTCACTCACTCTTACCTACTGATATCAACAATAAATCACTCACTCACTCACTCACTCTTACCATGATCGTATGTATGATACCAACAATAACAGTTTTCCCGAATATCAAATAGGTAGAAATAAAAAAAAAATCAATATTTAAATCTTGTTTCGAGATTAAAAATTTAGTTTGTGTGATAAAAGTTCATATGCATGTTATGTAACTATGGTTTCTTATCGATTCGTACATGTACATGTATGTCAATCATGGCCGTCTTCATCAAATTTGTTTTATCTATTTATGTTTTATACGTAATGTGTACAACAATACAGTCAGGTAGGTAATAATAATTAAACATTTCTTGAAAAAATAATAATAACGTTTCATATCAATTTAGCATAAGGATAACAGAAAGGCCTTTGTTATACTTAGGACAAAATAAATCGACTTCCTTCTTCCGTAATCAGTACGATTATTTGAAACAAACACGGCATTGGTTGACAAATGTTGAAATCTCCATTCGAATGGGTATTTTGGGGGAAAAGAGATGAAAATGAAATAAATCTTTGCGTACGATTTCAATTTAACGGTTGTTTGTCTGATTGTCTTTTTTAATTTGTTTTATTTTTCTTTTCTTTTCTTTGCTTATTTGTTTGTTTGTTTTTAGTTTTTTAGTTTGTTTGTTAGTTTGTTTTTTTGTTTTGCGTTTTGTCTTTGTTTATTAGCAATTTATTGGGGAAGTAAATATCATAAGCAACCAGCATTGTCTTTTCATCATCAGTTATTATTTAAATAAACACAATTGGTTGAAGTTCCCCAATAGTATTATGAACATTTGGTAAGCATATATTACAACAGCAACAATTTAAAATAGAAACTTCGACAGAATAGTAGTGCCGTTCTATATTTATTAATTTTATCATTACGGATACAATAAATAAACAATGTAGCTTTGTTTGGTACTATATTATTATAATGGATTAGTCCACGGTCTATATGATGGACATTTATAGGATTAAACGCTTCTTTTCACGAGTTCATTCATGTGTAAACGGTGCCGATGCAATAACAAACTGAATAAATGTCCGAATGTATTATTTGTGAGTGCATTGGATGTCCCTCTTGGATTTATGGATTCTGACTGCCCCTTTCGAATCTTCAAACTATTATTAAGCTGATATCAGTCGAGAGTAATTCGGAACCCATCGTCGTCCATTGGTAACTGACATTCATTACTACCCGTTATATGTCGTGATTTAGTAGTCATAGGTCATGTCGGTTATTATTCGGTCATTATTATAGCTATCTTATTTTTGGTATATTCAAGATTCAGTGACCATTCTTTGATTTTATTCTATCGATCTCTGATGTGGGAACATTCATTTTTCCAATGATTCCATACGTTTAAATTTAATGGGAACGCAGATGGAATAATGGGTGAGTGAGTGATTGTTGTTTAACGCAACAATTTGTATCATGGAGAGAACAAGATAATGTTCAATGATATAATGATGAGGTTCGCTTTGTAGTAGACCAGTACGCTTAGTTGGATATATATAGTGATAGCTAACTGAAACAACAGTCCGCGGATACACATGTCGCCCCGCACACATTATCCTGATTTCTCCTTAATGATGTGTGCTTAACAGAGAAGCAACAAACACCAATTAGGGAGTCTTTGGTTTGACTCGATCGGAACTCGAACCCACGATATACTGCACTCGCAGCGAGCACACTAACCATTACACTATCAATGCAGTTTGGAATAATGAATATATTGAATTGTGATGTTTGAGTGTTTCTATTTAAAATTGTGACTATTACCGATTAAACATGTGATACTAAATCTTATGACAAAGGTTCAATGCACAATTTACAAAACGAAATTAGATTTTAAAACAAGAATAACACAAGATAAACGACTTTATATTGTTTAGATGAGAACACTATTTTTTTTTGTAAACACTGTTAAAAGACTTTGGCATGTGTCCCCCTTCATCGTGAGATTTCCAATCTTACCTTTTATATTCTCAATAGAATGGAGAAAATTACGCCAAGCTTGGATGAATGGCCCTTGGGTGGTTTGTTCTACTTCCACCTTTTATCAAAGATACTGATTGTTGAAGCTGCCATTCCGTTTATTAGTGTACTAAGCCATATTATTAGGACCGTCGTGGTAGTGATCATAGCTGGATAAACAACTACCTGTGTAATTAGTGCCAATCACCACTAATGTTGTGAGTTTGATTCCCGCTCATGGCGATGTGTACTCGATACAACAATTTGTGATAACGTTTGTCAGTGACTTACGACAAGTTGGTGTTTTTTTCTTCGAATACACTCCGGTTTCCTACACCAATAAAACTGACCGCGGTTGGAGCATATTAAATAGTGTACCAAAATAAATTACTAAGCAGTATAACTGCAAAATTCAAAGGGCTGAATAGCAATTTAACACATTTCGAATGATATGGTGTTAAATGACAAAATTGTGAAAGTCAAGTTGTAAGTACGTAATGAATTCAATTCATCATAACTGCGTTTATCTCGTCATATTCATGGCTTATATAATTGTAAACCAATGCTTAAATGCAAATGAAAAGGTACTAGCTGTTCATTTAATTCTTTATAGAACAAACACTTTTCCAAGAAAAACTAACATGGTTCGAAGCTCAAAGTTGTTGTGAATCCAGATCTGGACAGCTTGCAACTATAAATGATGAAATTGTTAGTTGTAAAAACATTCCACAAAGGGATTCTTCAAGTTTTCAAATATGGACTGGAGATATTCAAAAACATTCTGAATGGATTGAATTTCAAGGTAAATTAAATACAGCCGTCAGGCAATAGTCTTAATACATTTGTCGTGTTGGTGTTACCTATGCTTCAGTCAGAATCGGTATTTGAAATTTAATCTGGAAACTAGAATCTGCATTTGTGACAATGAGTAACATAGCAATATTGTTAATTTTTAAACTGTGTAAAATGACCACAGCTTTCAGCTGTGGAGAAATACAAAAATAAATTAACAAATGCGTCAGCACTTCTGAAATCAGCAACTCAACAATATGGTGTTAATATATTTCATCAATACATGTCCCATTTGCAATGCATTCAAGTCCATACCGTTTACCTGCCGCCAAAAACTTTAAACTTATTTTGACTACCTACCTTCTAAATATAACCGTACATATTAAAGATTATTCCAAGACGCGTCGTGAGCACTAAATTGGATATATACATGCTTGATACTTTCAATGGGTCAATACTTTTGCTTGTGGATTATTTATTAGTCAACGTGGGTACCATTCGCTTAGTAGTGAGTGTCTTTGTCACTGACATGATTCATAAGATTTATTCATTATTGGAAAATATCGATGTTTGACTACTCAGTTTATGCTCTTTGCATTTCTTGCTCAACAAAACTATCAGAATATTAGATCTCTGAACTTTTTGACTTTGAGCAAGCCTAATGAAGGTTATTATACAAACGACTTTGGTCTGATTTAACCACGTGGTCATGAATTGGGAAAATTTATGTTTATATTTAGTAACGTGTGATATGATCGTGCAATCTGCTATTTTCTATATAACAAAAATCGTTGACAGTGCAACCTTTGTTAATACAGTATTTCATGTGATTTGGTATCTTTCAATCAAATTTTAAGAATGATATCAGATTAATAATATATTATTGTATCAATTAAGACATGATCTTATACTATTTGTATGTTCTTTTTTAGGTTGCTATAGGCTTCCTGGTATCTTCAAACCTCTATACAGTATAAGTCAATGCTATAAACGGTGCTTCAATCTACACCATAATGCATTTGAACATTTCGCATTCAAGGTAAAATCTTTTTTATTTACTGTTGTCGTTATTTCATAAAACAAAATTGATATCTAAAATAGACAACTATCATAAGTATATGTTAAAATTTCAATAGGGCCATAGCTTCTACTTCTATCGCCACCAAATACTGACATCTTTCAACAAGTGGAAGACAATTTTGTAGATACAAAAGGAGTAAGCAGAAGCCGTACATATAAGAACAGACACTGGTCTACTTGGGACCAACACACTAACACTATTTTGAAAAATTGAGCATACCTTAGGAAGGTTTTTGCAGAAATGCGTCGTGCGCTTAAAATTTTACGTTATCTACTATCATTGAGTCGATGCCTTTGGTGGGCTAATAGTTCCCATAGATATGATAATCCCAGTAGTCAGTGTGTCGGCACTGCCATAGTATATTTCTCCGTCCATAGGCATATATGATCTTAGTCGATTGTGGCTGTCCTGTATAGTCTTTTTTGCTTCTTGTTCCCAATAAATTAAATTATTTGGCTTTCCAATCTTTTGTCTATGATCGTACCTTATGAAAATCCATGTTTATCTGTATATGCAAGTAATAAAAAACGTAGATATCTAATTTAATGTGCACGACACTATTCTGGAATAACCTTCATTGTGTACGCTCAAAGCCAAAATACTTAAAAGTATTTGGGAGCAAGTAAACCAATGGTCCTAAACAGTATTGCCACAATCATCTAATGGTCACATATACACGAGGGAGAATAACGTCAATGTTATATAGAACACGAATTATGCATTAGAACAATTGTTCATATTATTAAATGTTCATCAACAAGCATTAAATTTGAACATACTAACAAATAAATACTTTCGGTAGACAGTGGACAGAAACGACGTTCCTTCTAACCTCAAACGGGAAAATACAGACCTTTATCTATCAAATTAACTCAATGAATCTACATTTTAGAATAAAATATGTATACATATAGATTCGTACAAATAATTATAAACGAGAAATGTCATGATTGTTTCTACAATAGTTGCTGTAATGACCTCATTGTTACACTCATATGTTATAGGGATAATGTCATACTCCGACACTCAATACTCCGACAGTCATTACTCCGACACTTATTACTCCGACAATCATTACTCCGACTCTTAATACGTCGACAGTGACCGATAGTATTTGCAATTCTGGCGTTTTAGCAATCCAAATGCAGTACGGGACTGCCTATTTAACTTGAAAGGGGCATGGTTTTTATCCCGGAGTCGGAAGTTTTTTTAGTATGCAGCGCTATTGTTTTTAAAGCTTTTCAGCGCGGCCCAACACAATATTTTTTACAAAAGAAAATATTATTTGATGTATCTCTAATAAAAATGCTTTCTCTGATTAGTTTGTTTCTTCGATTCCCGTCATATTTTCCTCAAAATTCAGGATAGCAAAAGTACATGGCCTACCTTTTCAAGTTATCAAGTCGTCTCATAGTTGAGCGACAACTACCTACCATTGCATCAGATGCGTACGGAATTGGGTTTGTTGAAGAGACCCGTAATACCCGCGACCAATACTACGGGTGCATTGCAAGAATTTCAGACAGACATTGCTTCACTCGCATTCGGTCGAACTCATTGAGCTCGTAATGTTGTGTGTTTTATTTACCTTTAGATTGTTGTTTGTGCTACCCGGGTTTGTATATAAAAGGCCAAGATTGGATCTGTTTTGTTGTTGTTGTTCTTACTTCATTTCTTTACAGACTCCGCACAGGATACTTGTAAACACACATAAAATTAACAAATTAGCCAATTTTGGTAGTGTTATGTTGGGTGTTTCTCGAAAAGATGATGCAAATATTGTTTCCCATAGAGTTTCAATAAAGTGTTGACCTTCACAAGTGGTCATTTTGAAATTCGTAACTGGCCCAAAAACTATCAAAACCTGATAAGGACCCTCATAGAAACATTCACACCAAATTTCATTCAAATCCGTTTAGTGGTTCTCAAGAAGAAGATTCTGAAAATGAACCAATCAGAATCTCATGACAGCCATGTTTTTAGATAAATCCGAAACAAAGTAACACAACTTAAATAAGACCTTTGGAACAACTGTGCCAAGTTTGGTTAAATTATGTTAAGTGGTTCACAGGTAGAAGCTGGAAATCTTGTTTTCCACAAATTTTCAATGCAAAGTTTTACCTTCGCTGGTGGTCATTTTGAATTTCCGACCGCATCAAAGTATTACTTGCTCTTAAGGTCCCTCATAGGAACATGTGTGCCTAATTTCATTTAAATCCCGTTCTTTAGCGGCTCTAATCCACACAACATTTACAAAATCGACCAATTAGAATCTTCTATACTTTAGTTTTGGAAGTTGATACATGTCATCCAAACTATACTACAAAGTTCTTGCCTAGTTTTATCATATTTTGAACTGTGTATATGCATCCGTCAACAAGGGAAAAGTGTCCAAAGTTTCTAATAAAAAGTACCCATATTTCAGAGCAATTAAATGATATGGTCAAAAGCATATGTACTAAGTGACGTCGCTAAGTACAAATTGACGCGCAGGAATACTGAAAACATAGTTCATCTAAAGTTTGGACTATAACTTTTATTTTCGTCAATGAAATAAATATAATAATCAATTGCACGTCGTGAATATTGAATATATGATCACTCGTGCCGAAACGCATTCAGATTAAACTCGTGCGCGTAGCAAGTTCCGCACACTCGTTTAATCTGATGCGCTTTGCGGCACTCGTGATCATATTTTCAATATCCACTCCGTGCAATTATCCTATAGGATATGATGATACAGTCCAGGATGCATGGTCGGAGTATTAATGACTGTAGGCGTTATGAGTGTCGGAGAAATACCTGTCGGAGTTATGACTATCGAAGTAATGAGACGACCCCATTTTATCACCACAAAAGTTATGAGCTCGATTTCGCCAATTGATATCTATCATATTCAGTTATTTATAACTGCTTTCTGCTTGGAGCCTTGCGATGGCGCTTTCATCAGCATGTTTTTAAATTGACAATAAAACAAATATAAATAACAATAAATAACGTAACAATACAATTATCATTGTGCAATGTCAACTTTCCGCTGTCTTGCAATCCTACAGAAGACACGTAACTCAATTGTGTGAGTACATGTAGTATATAAGCAAATTCGCATGACACAAAAATTGCAAACGTTAAAACAGTTTAAAATATCCAATCTAGTATATGAACAAAAGTGCTTTTTATTGCTATCATGACTTCTTATATAATACAATAATATTTTCAGGAGGGAGCATGCATATGTCAACCGACTATGTTTAAGAAAAGACATGGCCTGAATATTTTATGTAATAAATCCCCACAGCTTCAAAGAAATTACTTCTGGTTTTATAAAGGCATGAATTCCTGATACATTAATAGTAGATAAGTAATTGTGAGAATTGTCAACAACATGTATACACAAAACATATTCACATAGCCAAGGATCATCATTGTTACTTGGCAACCAGACTAATTGGTACATGATTCCATCAAGAGGGAAGGCTTGGGCTCATCAGTGTGGCTTTACCCCGCTACTTTTTGTTTAAATTGAAGTGTGCCAAGCCAGGAAAGTGAGCAGCCAAGTATTTGAGTACTAGGATTGTCGAATTTGCCTTACGCATAGACCTTGAACTGTTTTGGTGGTGTGGTGTGGTGTGGTGTTTTTGCTTTGTTTTGTTTTCTTAGCATTGTATTGGCTAAGATGCGATAATTACCATATAATGGAGTCTTGTCATTATCTTTTTTTAATAAATTTGCACAAAATCTGGAATAATTTTAACATTCTAAATGGATGAAATCTCTGTATGTGAATGAATTATATGTATTTTAATCAGTTTAGCACTTATTTATAGATTCACTTGTCATAAAACTAAAGATCGAGTAACACGAAGCCTATTAAAAACCAGGGAGTCCCATTTAACCGAAGTTTCAAATTGGGTCCAGTTCCAGAACCGGGCTCTTTGGAGAACAGGAGATGGTTCACACATAAATTATCTGCTGTAACGCAGACGAACTATAAAAATACCAATAATGGATTTTTAATTTCTAAGTTTATCCTGTGGAAGTCTAAGTTCCATTTATTTGGTGTCAAGTTCATTTACTTCACTGAGTGTGGTGCTGCTTTGACAACTGATTTACCTGTTTTGTTCAAGTATTCAATGCGTAAAAATATTGCTAAGGGAACCTCTCATAATTTGCATACATTTTGAAAGACTTGCAACGTGCATTTACATATGGATGTGTTCGCTTCGCCGCCAAATAAAAAAATGTCCAATTAGTGGATGGTATTTCGGTTGTCACTGAATTTCTCTGCACCAGTGCAGTGCAGTGGAGAAGTTTTCGATAAGAGAATATCTAATACAGACTCCCACCGGGAAGCACTTGTCAAACAATACTTATTTTCAAACATAAAGTTTAATTGATCAAATTTTGATGTGGATTCTCTTTTACATCAACTTTTCAATGCTTCCCCTTTTCCGATTCGTTTTATCATTTTTACCGCATCATCGATGCTTACATACCTAACAGAATACAATTCAGGATTAATGAAATCATTTATGAATTGATGTAATGGATCAGACAGATTATGGATCACACGAATATCAGCACTATTTTCTAGACTCAGACCAAGCGGGAAAATTATTCCAGAAACGCGTCGTGTTTACTAAATTTGACATCTACATTTCTATTGCTATCACTGGGTCAATACCTCTGCTTGTGGTTTATTAGTCTCCGAGGGTATCATCCGCCAGTATTGAGTGCTTCGGCACTGACATGGTTTATTAGATATATTTATTACTGAAATTTACAGTTCCTAAAGAGTGTAATTATTAATAAAACTAAGGTTCTCCTCCCTCAGGCATAAGGGAACTTAGCTAATTTTGGTTATACCGTTAAAGACCTTTGGCTTTATTGCTCGAAAAACTTTAAATTATTTGGCTTTCCAATCTTTCGATTTTGAGCGTACCTTATGAAGGCTATTCCAGAAAATTTGATATCTACGTTTTTATTCTTAAAGCTGGGATAGGGAAAAAGAGAATGGGCCCCAAACTTTACCCAAACTGCTTGGCCAAAGTCAATAACTGGATTTCCAACGTCATATGTCGTGATCTTTTTTGTGCTTAGCGATTTGAGGTGAGAGGTTGTTGTTTCATTATGTAGATATTGGTGGATTGTTGACCATAGTTGTGACTATGAGAGTATTTATCATGGTTTTCCAGAAACGCGTCCTTCGCACTAAATTATATATCTACGTTATTCACTTCTTTTCTTAACCTTATTTCACTAATTAGGGCAGATATGGGCTTGGGTGGGTTTTAAGGTTTCATCATTGGTAGTCAACTGGTTATTCTACCTTTAAGTGAAACTTGGCACGAGAAATTCGTGCATAAATGGATATCCAATCGTACCAGCTTTTCCACAAATGTTTTTAATCAAATGTGAATATTGTAAAACCCAAAAGACTTATGGGGACTTGAACTACTAGATATCAGCACTTTTGGAACAACATTAAAACATTTGTTTCTCTACCTTATATATTACACCATCCCACCTGTTCAACTAAAATCTAGATATAAATAGTGTATTCAGCGTTTCTTCTCAAAGAAGAAGGGTGAAATTATCAATACAAAAATCCTACGGTCGTCGTCACGAACTGGTTGAGCGCTACCAAATAGCAATGGATATTTTTCCTTAAGTAATGAGTTCTTCTTTCCTCCATCACTGACAAGACTTTTACTGGACTTAACTACGCTTAACACGGAGGGTGTCTTATAAGAAACCGGCACTTTTACCCTTCGTCATCATCTGGGTTTATCTCCGGTGTTTTGTGATGTCTGTTTGCTCATCTTTTTAGATTTCTGTGATGTGTTTTTGCTTTGATTGTCTTCGTTCTGTGGCTTGTGTCCAATATTTCTTTTGTCTCCGGACTGTGCATTCTTGATTGACATTTCGTTTTTTTTTCTAACGTTTATTTAGAATAAATACAATAATAAGTAATTTAGCTGTAAAATACACATCGTCAAATAATCTAACTTTTCTACAACATCAAATTTAGAAGAATATCATATGTATCTCATAATATATAAGTCTTCATTAATGATAAAGGCATTAGTGATTTGATTTTGTAGTTCTACGAAATGCTACGTATGACGGATACGGAAATTGTGTCGTTTCGAAATGTACAAGTGGACCACAGAAAACAGTTGCAGTGAGCTGTCTTTCATTGAATATACCAAAATGCGGTTTGTAATTATTAATTATTTAAACAGCTTCTGTTCAGATGTTGTGTATCTATTACATTTCATCATACGTTGTGACACGATTGTGTCGTCATTTGTGTGCAGTTCTCCGACACCTCTTTATAGAACAATTGCCTTAATTTAAAGATGTTTTTTACTCAGATAAATGTGCACCAGTGAGACGCTTGAATTAATTGAATTCAAAGAGAGAAGAACAACAACAAAATAACAAACACGTTGCCGTTAGTTGTTCAAACAGATGTAAACATAAATATGCTTTTAAAACTTGTTGAATCACGCCATTTTTAATGAAATTCCAGGTAAGTGAGCAGTCAAGGTATATGTGTGCTTGAAATTTTCTATTAGATTTTGGAACTGTTCCGACAGCCATGAGACTGTATTTCATATAGAAGTTAGAGCCTGGCCATATTTTAAATATATAAATACACAAGAATAACGTTTTGACGGTAATTATTCAAAATTCCTTTGACATTTCCATATATGAAATTAAGTCAACAAGGTACAATAGTGAATATTCTCTTTACTTGTGTCCACAATATATTATGTGATGAGATTATCTGCAAAATTTAAAATCTACTTGCAGAAACTATTTGTTTCCATACGTGAAACCTTTATATCTAAGTCCTACTCAATTTGATTTTTATTGAAATATACAAAATAAAGTCTAAATTACAAATTATCAGGAACAAAGTCAATGTTGATCACATGAGCGTTTTCTCTAACCCAATATAAGGTTGAATCTTCTTCATCGAAACACAGTCAGCGATACTTGTTTATCTACAATCTATGTTCATTTTTCGACCTTTATGTTCATGTAATAGTAAACAGGCATATATTGAAACAATTTTATTCGACAAACAGCAGGGTTTACATGTTAAATCTAAAAACATATTCATTGTATCAAAATCAGCATCAATGAAATAAATCTGTTATATATAAATGATGGTGCACGCAGATATATACGATTAGACCCGAGTGCATAATCCGCGCAGTAGTCAGTGCTTCGACGTTGTTTATTATATATATTTATGTTTGAATTTCACCCTCAGAGCTGATTTTTTGCTATCCTGCTTTACTTGCCCTTACCTTGTTTAATTTAGTGTTCCAATGTTTCAGCAATTGAATGGAATTAAAAATCTGTTGTTTTTAAGTGACAAATTTGTACTAAATGATAAACTGGGATGATTGTAAGTGATGATAAATATCAAGCTCTTCCTAACATTTAAATGAAATATGATAGCATCTACAAAACTTCATACCTTACATTTATATTGTAAATTTCTGAAATTTGCTTAGCGACCTTTGCTACCAGTCAATCTATAAATAGAATTATCAGTTTTGCTTCGTTTTCTGTTATTCCATTAATCCACCAACAAAATAACATAAATTATCTCCATATATCGAAGTAGTTTCGGAGATATTATATGAGTGATGATAACAGCAGGGAATACCACACAGGTAATGTCGGCGTCTACACAGCGATGCTTTATTATCACATATTTTTTGGAAATAACGCCGAATTTTCATGTGTTATGAAAGCATAATTTGCGGCGTGCAACGCATCAGCCCTCGACTGATATCGCCCCTCGAGGCCGATATCAAGGTATCGTGCTGATAACAATGGCAAT